>CM043325.1:23541191-25949854 GCA_023736055.1 Quercus glauca | reverse complement strand
TTGTAAATCATTTAGGTAAACATATCTGAAGACTTCAAAAAATTATAAACAAAAAAAGTAGATGTAAAGAGATTAAATAAAAAAAAATAAAAGGGATTCATTGGGCCTTAAACGCCTCTTTTCACGTTTTATTAAAAAAAAATGTCTTTGTTTTTTAATACCTAAAGGAAATTTTAAAAGAGACTGCATTCTATTGGCCAATAAAGTGAACCTTGATATATTTATATATTTTTTAACCTAGGTGAAGCATAGAAAAAACGTTAAGACAAATGTTAAGGTGGTAGGGGTGGGAGAGTGAGGAATTGAATTGCCTCAAATATAAAAGTGATTAAGTGCTTTTTTCAGTGGAGTCAATATTGTAGCCATTTTGGTTTGGTTAAGAAAACGAAATACTTTAATACTGGTCAACATCGGTGTATTATTTTAAAATTGCTGATATAAATAAATATATATATTATTTATTTATTTATAAGTTAATCAATCAATGGCTGGCCATTTGTTAAAAATGTTTAAAAGCATAATTCTATAATAAACATTAATATACCTAAAAATTATTATTATTATTATTATACTTTTTTTTTTTTTGGTTATAAAAGTAGCACAAAGCAGTGGCATGTGGTATCATATTCATACTTGAGTTTATAATGTTTTTAATTAAATAAACATATTTTTTAGGTCTTTAAAAATTTATACTTAATAATTTTTTTAACTATTCTATTAACACACCTTAGGACATTTATTAATAAACTATTTTAGAAAACTTTTAATACAACTTTTAGGGGAAATATAAATAGTGAAAGCTCGAAAATGTGTTGAAAACACACGAGCGGTTTAGACCCCCAAATTCAAATTACGGCTTGGTTGATTTTACACTAACTTAATGATAAGTGCGGAATAGTGTAAACACAAGCGTATAAATAAAACAACTACTCTAATTCATAATTTAAAGCAACTCAGCAGTAAGAATGAAATGAACAAGAGTAGGGAAGAAGGATGCAAACACAAATAACACCGAGACGTGTTATCGAAGAGGAAACCGAAGAACTCGGCGAAAAACCTCTCCGCCGCCCTCCAAGCGGAAATCGATCCACTAGACAATCAGTTGGGATACATGGATTAGCAAAAGACCCTCCAAGCCTAGTCTACCCGATGTACCTAAGCCCTCCAAGCTCCTACTCCAACAAGGCTTCTCGGAACCGTGTCTTGTCCTAGTTATCCGGATCCCGCAACAAGCTCCATGTTGCATCTGCCATTAAAGGCTCCTTCCTATGCTTCCCAGCAGCACCAAAACGTCACTCAGCACTCTCTAAGGTGTGTCAAGTGTTTGGGCTATCAACCTCTCAAAGATGTGGACAATGGAGAGGGAAGGGTTGAGGAGATACCACAAGCAAAATGTTTAGAGAAGGTGGGGAAGACAATCTCTAATTACCAATGTGTTTGGCTAGGGTTTTCTCTCTGAAGCATTCCTCAACAAATGTGGGTAAAGATGGTATATATAGGAGGGGTGCAAAAGGTGTGACTCAAAGAATACAGGCTGGCAGAACAGCTAGTCTCGCGGGTGTCTCGCGGGAAGGCCTTACCCGCGAGATACTCGCGAGACACAGTTGTCTCCACCTGGCATGACTCTTCGCATTCCATCATGTGCCTGGCACATGTCTCACTTCGCGGGAAGCTTGGTCGCGACATACCCGCGAGGTACCCGCGAGAATTCTTTTCTTCTTCGAATGCTTGAGTCTTCAACACTCTTTCTCTCACACACCCCTTACATCAAGTCCCACAACAAATACAGGGTTTTAAACGATTGAAACATAATTACAATCAAATTTGGCACGGAATAAAAGCCAACAAATACACAGTTGTAAATTACAACTTTACAATCTCCCCCTTTGGCTATTCCGTGACAAAACCCTAAAACAGACTCTAGACTTAAACGTGAGTTTGGGAACAAAGGCAAAACTCACTCACACCTAATTCTAGATTCTGAAGAGCTCTTGAACATATGAACAAGTATCTCCTGAAATACAACAACACACTAATATCATTGCATGTAGAAAACTTGAAATGCATATGGAGCAATAAAGAAAACAGGATCAAGCTATATGAAATAGAAACACTAGATCATGGCAAGATCAAACAAGTAATCACTATACACAAGCAATTACTATGCTCATTTACACATGAAATGAACATCCGGATATGCAAGATGATAAGCTCATTTGAAGAGAATCATTTGCATCTCCAACACTCAACCAATGCGAAATACACGAAGTATTTGCATTTAGGAACAGTCCTACTAGGGCTTCATCACTCAACCAATGCATAGAACGTATATGCATCTAGGAACAATCCTACAAGGGCACAAGAGTGATGTACTTGAAGAAACAATGCATGACATTGAACTACAAGCAAACATGCATAAAGGTTGCATAAGCATGGTATAGCAAATGCATGGCACAAACCACAAAGACCTACAAACTATGCATGCAACAAACCCTTAAAGCTTACATAAGCAACATGGGTACAAAACAAAATGCCACATAGCATATATGCCACAAAGCATAGAACTATAAACACAAACTTCTGAAAATATACTGAAATTAATACTAAAGTTAAAACCATAAGTGTCAGAAGTATAAACTTAAAAACAGTAAGACATTAACTATAAACCAAGTAAAAACTTAGTAAACCCGTCTGTAAAAACCAATAACCAATAACCAATATCTAAGCTATGCTCCCCCTAAGGCTGTGCAAGCTCTTGTTCATCAGCTCCCCCTCAAAATTTTCTCCCCCTTTTTGACCGGAATGGCCAAAGGACTAATCGGAGTCTGATCCATGTGTAGGGGATAGGCTCTGAATCTGAGCGGATAATGTAGTGATCTGCTCCTGAAGGTACGCAAACTGATCTGCCGTGTGCTGTACGTGAGTGTCAAGCACTGTAGACATGTGATCCATCTTGGCAAGGATCTGATCAAGCTTGCTGAGACCCTGTGGTTGTGCTGGAGCAGAAGATGACGGCTGTGCAGTCTCTGGAGCAGAAGTAAACCTCTCAATCTCCTCCTCAGTGTCTCCACCCTCCTCTGGTACATCCTGAGGCACACTCCTAGGCGGTGGAATGAGATGAGGACCTCTTTTGGGGCCTTTAATGTGTGCTGTGCTCCGAGTTAGAGTGTTCGCTCCGATGGGGTAATCCCTCTGAACAACTGTCAGGCCACTAGGAAACTTCATCTTTGTCTTGGCAATGAGACCCATGATCAGTGAAGGGAAAGGCATTATGGTTCTGGAGTTTTGCTTCGTAATACTCTTCTTCAGAATGTGGAAGATGTGGCTGCAGATGTCAATTTCCTTGTGAGTAAAGAGGTCGTAGAGGAACCTCGTCCTTGGAGCCGATAAAGTAGTGAGGTTGGTGACCGGGTACAGGTTATGGATCATGACATAGCTGAAAGTTCTCATTTCTGGAGAGAACTTGAGAGTATCCATTGAGGATTTCTTTGGGACCCCACCAAGGGCTGTTATCATCTCCGAGATATGCCCCAAACGCTCATCATACTGAACCGTCATTGGCTGTGAGGGAGGACGAATCTCCAGGAAGTCTTGAATGCTGTCCCTGGTGATCTCAAATTCTCTTTGCCTCACCCAGCAAACTATCTTATCCTCTTCTACAGCAGCATTGGAGAAGAACTCTCTGATTATCTCTGAGTACACCGTTCCAATAGGATTCAGCAGTTTGGTCCAAGTCCGTTCTTTGAATGCATCTGGAATGCATGTGTTCTCAAGCTCTTCCAACTGCACCACCCTTTCCATGACAATGGTTGCTCTCTTGTAGCAATCATTGTACTTCATATCTGCCTCTGCGGATTTGAAGTTGTCGGAGTCAGTACGAGCACGCTTGGGACCCTTCTTCTTGGTACCGGCATGCTTGGTGGGAGACATCTGCATAAGATAACACAGCACATAGAACACATGTGTGCAAAACACAAGAATAAAACTAGATTAGATTCAAGTTAGTTTTCATCAAATGAAATCCATCCAAAACAGAGTAAGGTGCAAAAACAGAGCATTTCCAACACAACAAAGTAAGCTATAACACAAACTTCATTAAATTATAGCATAAATGCATTGAACATCAAGACATTTTGCATGAAACTAAATCACTGTGCAAGTGTGTGAGTCTGTGTGTATGCAAGTGTATGTAACATGAGATGCATGAGGGTGTGCCTATATAGTGCCTAGGTGTTTGCCAAGTGAGTGTACCAAGTGTAAAGTGTAATGCACACATGATCAAGTAACAATTCCAGACCAAAACATGGTAAGGTATATGAAAACCTTGAAATTGGGACTCACTTGAGACCAATTAGGCACAACAATGTCATTTAGACATTCAATCAAACACCTAATGTGCATAACAACATTTTAAGTATGAACAATGCATGAACATGGTGAAAATATGCCTAAATACACTTTAAAATGCCACAAGGGGCCAACACAGATGCAACAATATCACAATAAACAAAACCCAATCAAAGAATTAACATAAACATTGCCCAATTTAGAAAACCAACCCAAAATTTCGAAAATCCCCAATCATCATAACCCTAACTAAAAATTTCTGCATAATCTAAGTAAAAACTTAAAAAGAAGTGAATGATCAACATACCTTGAAGAAGAAAATGCAGAAAAAGGCTTGATTTGGAGAGGGATTTGATGAAATAGTGTTTTTGGGTAGAGAGAGTTTCGAAGAAAAGAGAAGAGGGAAGTTTTATGTTTTGAAAAAAACTGTCACATCAGCCCTTTAAAAACTGAAAACACGCGTTTTTCGCGGGATAGGGAGCCGCGAGACAGTCGCGAGACAACCGCGAAAAGTGCCACTGAAGCACAAAATTTTCGCGAGAAGCTCTAAGTCGCGAGACAGTCGCGACACAGTCGCGAGATTCTCTGTCTGATTTTTAGAAAATCTCAGTTTTTGCCAAACAGCTTTTCGCGGGGAGCTTCTTAGTCGCGAGCTTCTCGCGAGAAAGCCACTGAACCAGTTTTTTTGATGAAAAACACAAAATTCATTTTGACCAAAAAGAAACACAAGAAAGTCTAAAATCACTTTCAAAAACAAATAAAACTCACAAAAATCTTTTTGGATTTGATCAACAAAGATTGAGCATGTGAAACACATTTAACCAAGTACAATCACACAAATGATTATGACATTCATAGAACATAGACTTGTGTGTTGTGTGTGGATATCAAAAATGAGATAGTCCTTAGTGCAATGTGAGGCTTCAATGATCAATTCAATCAAGGCATACACAACTAGCACTAGATTATGTGACCTATCTCAATTATGGAAACATGCATATATGACCTCCCACACGAACTTGATAACAATTCATTGAAGCTTTTCATTTGGCTCCATTCTTAACACTTCATTTGCAACTTTTGAGCAAAGAGAATCACATTTAGAGAAAGATGCCTGAAATTTTTGATATTTCATTTTATGAGATAGCCTTTGGCTTTTTGGGCATCATACATTTTATTTTGGTCGCTTTCCCTTTTTCCTAGTCGAATACTAGTTTGTGCGACAGGCTTTTGCAGCTCTATATCTCTTTTCATTTGGAGATTTACATTTAGAGAGCTCCTTTAAGCAAAAAAAAATAAAAGTGGGAAGATATATAGGCATGAGTCTATGCATGTATCAAGATCAACACAACCATTCACTAGTCATTCATGACAAGGTTGAAGATCTATTTACAACCGTCACATAGAATTCAGAATTTCTTCCACTATGATATGAGTGCATGAGGGACAAGCTACGCTCGTTAAATGCACAAAGCCATAAGTACAAAGGTACAAGGAAAAACATGATATGAGACAAAACTCAACAAAGTGATCAAACTTTTTAGATTTTATAATTTTTATGGGTTTTTGAAATTTTTGAAACACACCCAAAACAGAACAGGAAAGGAAAGATCAACAATAACAGGTGCAAACCATGAAATTAATGCATGATGCAATGCAACAACAAATGTCCCTAAAAATGGAAAAAATTAATGCATGGACATGTTATAGTGCTTATGCATGAGTAACCCTTTTCACCCACACGTCACGTGCGTTTGGGGTGATATCCTTGACGGATTGGGTACGAGAGTTGGGACTTTCAAACCTCCTGGTGAAACTCTCCAAGCAAGTGGTGAAGGCACCGATCATCTTCATCACATCTGTCACTCCGGGATCACGGTTTTGGCTTCTTGAGTTCTCACTTCCCCAAGCTCTATTGTCATTCCTTCTTCCTCGTGATCGAGGAATGCTTGCACTATTGTCTGCTCTCAATTTTTGACAGTTGGGTCTGGTGTGTCCTTGCAGTCCGCAATAGTGACACACATAATCCGTTCTAGGACCCCGTTGAGGTCTTGAGAGAGATCTTGCTCTGGTTTCGTGTCTACCTCCAGCTTGATTTCGAGGCTTATTCATCATCCGTTGCTCATTTACATTCTTCTTTTCAACCTTAACATTTTCAGGAACGGCCTCCTCTA
Organism: Quercus glauca; assembly: GCA_023736055.1. NCBI lineage: Eukaryota > Viridiplantae > Streptophyta > Magnoliopsida > Fagales > Fagaceae > Quercus > Quercus glauca. Next base: position 25,943,333 of record CM043325.1, on the reverse strand, counting down.
CAATTGGCTCTACGGCCTTCACAAATTTCACTTCTTTGGTAGCTTTGACTGATGAGCTACTTCCTCCGGTATATCCCAATCCGGACTTGTCTGAAGAATGTTTTTGGGATGAAATAACAGCATCCAACTTTCTGGAGGAGACCCTCTCTATCTTGGCTTGCGCTTGCACCACCTCTTGCTCAAGAAATCTGATCTTCAAGTATGCTTCCGACAGCTCACCATTCAGCCCCTCTATTTCGCATTTGGCCTCCTTATGTCTGATCATGAGACTTCGGTAGTCTTCCTCTGCTTTCTTCATTTTTCTCACAGCTGCCTTGGCTATTCTTGCATATTCCCCTGACTTCTCAAGAAGTGAGGAGTAATTCTCTTGAAGATTAGCTCTATTCTCTTCCTCTTCAGCGTCTGATTCTTCCACAACTCCAGCAGATTCTGAATCAGAATGTTCACCAAGTTCCTTCTCAAGTGCACCCAAGTCATCCGAGGAATCTTCATGAGCAATAGTCATGAAAGCGGAGTAGTTTCCCTCACCGTCACAGCTCTCTTCCGAGTCAGAATCAGAAGATTCAGAGTCACTGAGCGTTGTAGCATATGCTTTTCCTTTTCCCCTCAGAAAATTCGGACACTCCTTCTTGAGATGTCCATGACCGTTGCACTCATAGCACACAATGTCTGGAGAGGGTTGATAGTCCTTTCCTTCTTTTCTCTTAAACTCTTTCTTATCACCTCTTGAAGGAGAGAACTTTTCTCTATTGAACGGTTTCCCACTGTTCTTCATTTTCAGAAACTTGCGGAAGTTCTTTGCAAGATATGCTACTTCTTTCTCCACTCCGTCTTCTTCGGAGGAATCATTCAATCTTTCGTTGATGGTTTTAAGGGCAAACGATTTGCTTGTTTTATGGGAAGGCAATCCCAGCTCATAGGTTTGGAGAGAACCAATCAGCTCTTGAATCTTAATCTCATCCAAGTCTTTGCTTTCTTCTATGGCTGTAACCTTTGCTCTAAAACTCTCAGGCAAGGACCTCAATATTTTTCTCACCACCTTAGTGTCTTCAATCTTCTCCCCAAGATTGAGTTTAGCAATGACAATTTCATTGAGCTTCCCATAGAATGAGTCAAATGGTTCATCATCACTCATCTTGAGTTCTTCAAATTTGGTGGTGAGCATTTGGAGCTTTGTATCCTTGACTTTCTTTGTACCCTCATAGGTAGTCTCCAAAATCTCCCAAGCTTCCTTGGCTACTGTCATATGAGATATCCTGTGGAATTCATCAGGGGACACACCACAAAAAATAGCATTTAAAGCTTTACTGTTAGCATTTGCTGCCGCAAGGGCTGCCTTATCCCAAGTGGACTTAGGAGCCACCGGCTTGGTCCAACCTATCTCAACCGCATCCCAAACGGTATCATCGATAGAGCATAAGAATGCTCTCATTCTAACTTTCCAGAATGCATAATTGTTCCCATCAAAAAATGGTGGAACATTGAGCGATTGAGACCGGTCCATCTCAAGAAGGGTCAAGGATCACACTTAGGTAATTAAACCTCAGCAAGTGTACCCGCTCTGATACCAATTGAAAGCTCGAAAATGTGTTGAAAACACACGAGCGGTTTAGATCCCCAAATTCAAATTACGGCTTGGTTGATTTTACACTAACTTAATGATAAGTGCGGAATAGTGTAAACACAAGCGTATAAATAAAACAACTACTCTAATTCATAATTTAAAGCAACTCAGCAGTAAGAATGAAATGAACAAGAGTAGGGAAGAAGGATGCAAACACAAATAACACCGAGACGTGTTATCGAAGAGGAAACCGAAGAACTCGGCGAAAAACCTCTCCGCCGCCCTCCAAGCGGAAATCGATCCACTAGACAATCAGTTGGGATACATGGATTAGCAAAAGACCCTCCAAGCCTAGTCTACCCGATGTACCTAAGCCCTCCAAGCTCCTACTCCAACAAGGCTTCTCGGAACCGTGTCTTGTCCTAGTTATCCGGATCCCGCAACAAGCTCTATGTTGCATCTGCCAATAAAGGCTCCTTCCTATGCTTCCCAGCAGCACCAAAACGTCACTCAGCACTCTCTAAGGTGTGTCAAGTGTTTGGGCTATCAACCTCTCAAAGATGTGGACAATGGAGAGGGAAGGGTTGAGGAGATACCACAAGCAAAATGTTTAGAGAAGGTGGGGAAGACAATCTCTAATTACCAATGTGTTTGGCTAGGGTTTTCTCTCTGAAGCATTCCTCAACAAATGTGGGTAAAGATGGTATATATAGGAGGGGTGCAAAAGGTGTGACTCAAAGAATACAGGCTGGCAGAACAGCTAGTCTCGCGGGTGTCTCGCGGGAATGCCTTACCCGCGAGATACTCGCGAGACACAGTTGTCTCCACCTGGCATGACTCTTCGCATTCCATCATGTGCCTGGCACATGTCTCACTTCGCGGGAAGCTTGGTCGCGACATACCCGCGAGGTACCCGCGAGAATTCTTTTCTTCTTCGAATGCTTGAGTCTTCAACACTCTTTCTCTCACACACCCCTTACATCAAGTCCCACAACAAATACAGGGTTTTAAACGATTGAAACATAATTACAATCAAATTTGGCACGGAATAAAAGCCAACAAATACACAGTTGTAAATTACAACTTTACAAATAGTTATTAAAAAAAAAAACTGAGTTTTTTTTTTTTTTTTCAATAAAAAGTTTTTAAAATATTTCTTAAATCAATGCTCTATAGTTAATCTTTTTTTTTTCTTTTTAAATTAAAAGATAGAAGCTTAATATTTTTATTATTATTAAAAAAAAAGAAAAAAAAGAAAAAAACCTTGAACTAGATGTTCACGTGGGACTATCAGACACACAAAACATAATTGGCAAATAAAATATACTTTTTTATAAGGAAAATAATAAAGATTTGAAGTTGGAATTGATGTTTACATGGCTCCACACACACACACACACACACAAAAAAGAGTAAAATTAAGGGGAAATTCTTACCTAGTCCCGGACTACAAGGTCACCAAGCTGACCTTGTAGTCCCAACCAATAAGAACAACACAGGTCAGATAATAAATGCTGGTATCATTTTAATTATTCAGCCCAGCAACCATAGCTAAATGACGTTAGTGTGCTGGTCTTCCGTTAACATTAGGCGTTAGCTAGTTGTTTTCAAAATTTTTTGGGACCCGCCTCAATTTCAAATTCCAAATATCAATCCACCACTTCTTTCTCATATTTCATTTCTCCTCTTAAACATAAAAGTGAAAATCACTTTCTTGTAGCTCTCTACCAGTCCAACACAGCCACAATCCCGCCGAAATCCTCTGCTCCCCCGCCTTGCCACTATGAAAGGGGATGAGCTCGAAAGGGAAAACGAGGACAGAGAAGATGTCCTTGGAGAACTACCTCGATTTCGTTCTCTCTAACAAGCAAATCGATCTTATCGTCAAGGTTTGTTTGTGTGTGTGTTTTTCTAGTCTTTCACCTTGTTTCTTAGTACTATAGTCACCTATGAATGATAATAGAAATGAAATTTGTAAAAGATGATGAAAATTTTGCATAAGTTGGGAAAATTTTATGGCTTTAGAATCGTTCATAGATGACTATAGAAAGGTCAATTGGAAAAAAAAAATTTTCCTCCCTTGGCTGTGGGCTAGAGATACGGGTATTTGTTTTATGGCTGTGGGCTAGAGATACGGGTATTTGTTTTATGGCTGTGGTAATATAAGTTTTGACTGATTCTTTCTAAAATTTTAAATGGAAAGTCAAATTGATAGGCTTAGTCCATTTGATTGATCTCTTGAAAAGTTGAAATATTGTCTGTAAAGCATTTGTGAAACTGCTTGGTGTTTGCTTTTAATTCTCTGTTGGCTTACGCTCACACTTCTGGTGGATGGTGTCATTTGTGGTGGTATTGTTTTAGCTGTGGTTTTCCTGGAGCTATGGGAAGGGGGTTAAGAAATGGGCAAAGGGGAAAGTCTATATTACCCCTTGGCTTGAATGAGGTCTTTGTGAGAGCATAACCTTTTTTTCTTTTATTTTCTTGTGTTCATGTGTTTAATATTCTGCAAATGAGGTATTTGAGAAAATGCAACTTAATGAATGAATGTTTGCACTGTTCCCTTTCATGTAGCAGAAAATTAGATAATAAGTAATACATCCAAAATTTACTAGATTTATAAATGGTAATATCATATTGGCTTTGCTACTTAACAATATCTTTGGATTAGTCCCCTTCCATACTGAAGAGTGATGAATTATAAATTCTTCTGCTCTACTATATACAAAATATTTAATATTATTTTTTGTTTCCATTAACTTGGTTTTGGTAATCAACACTGCAAATCTTGTTTAAACATTCTAATAATTGTTATTACATGAGATTTAGGCCATGAATATAAAATCTTTTAAAGCTATTTTTAATACAATTTGTCTTACTGTGTGAGCTGAAATATTGTGGCCTCTTATGAAAAGCCAGGCGCTAGAGAATTTTTTTGTGCAGTAACGCAGCCCATTTGTAAAAAAAGGTCTAAATATAAGTTATAGTTGTTCATGAAGTCAAGCGCAAGCGTTATCCAAGCATGATGTACCAAATGTTGCTCCTTTGACATCAAGGAAAGGCTTTGAAGTATTCAAGGGTCGATTGAAGTCAATGCATCCTGAAGTTGGCAAGGCTAAATTTTAGGCTTTTAGCAACAATTCAAATTTGATATTTCTAGTTTGTAGGATAATTTGAACAATTGTTTGCACACTTTGCAGTGGCTTTTTGGATAGTTTTTGACTTTTTGTAGTTGGTTTTTTATATGTACAGGTTTGAGTACCTTCTACTCAAACATTGATGTGATGCTATTCACATAATGAAGATATGTTCAATGAAGTTTTTTTTTTCCTAGTAATTGCTTAGAAAAAATGTGTTTAATGAAGTTGTATTTTATTTTCTTTGTAGTTGCTTAGAAGTGTCATTTGAGGATATGATTTGATCACATTACCTCTTTAATCTTTTGGCGAAATTATCATTTACCATTAAGGATGGTTCTACATCTTGTAACTACCCTATAACTTGAAAATGAAAACATGGACAAACATGTTTTAAAGAAACTAGAAACCAAAGGAATGACTAAAAGTTCCTGAAGTATTATAAACAGTTACTTCAAGTTTAACAATTTTGATGTCTTGCATTATATTGAAATTTGATTAAAGAGAAAGGTAGTCAATAAAAGATTTTGATAAAAAATGAACAAAATTTTATTAAAATGTACACTTTTATCACAATGCCATAATAACAAGAGTCTTACGGTATTAAAATATATATATTTTTTATTACAAGGCTATAATAACATGATAGTTCCACATTTGATGTATCTCTTTCTTCTTGATTAAACATTCCATCCAAAATCTGCAATTTTCAATCTGCAAACTCCATTGGCTCTTAGCTAGATCACTTTGACACGGTATCAAAGCTTGCTCTAGAATCCATTGAAGCTTCCCGCTGCCACAAAATCAAATGCCAAGCAACATGAGAGAGATTAACAAAGTCTCACATCAAATACAATAATCTCAAAACACAAGACCAAGCAAGCACCTTAACTCCAAGTTTTTTGTCTTCTGTAGATAATGGAATGCTGCAAAAAGAGAAGAATTAAGACAAGTAAATAAAGATAAGGGAAAACAACAGTTTGGAAACCAGGACCATTTAAAAAAATAAAATAAATTTGACAAATCATAAACTTAGATAAAATCAAATTTGATGTAAAAGCAAGCAATCCCACTTACTGGATAATACTAGAAATCCAACATTTTCTAATATATAAATTAACTAATGCCAAGAGGTTCCAATATACTAGACTAAGAGCATAGAATTCAATCGCTGTAACAATTACCTTGTAGAAACTAGATTTCACATCTTCCCCCTTTAAAAAATTTATTAGAGATAGTAGATCTAAACTGTACAAGTTTGTTATATGGACAAAGATCAACTTCAAACAGTGGTTAATGCTAAGTGACTCCTTTATGGACAAAGATCAAACTTCAAAATTCCAATTTTAATTTCTATCAAATAGCTTAGTCAGTTTCCATAAGGAGCAACTAAATCCTTCATAAGACTATATCCAAATGGAAAAAGATAAATTTGATTTTAGTTCATCCCGTCTTTTCTTTCTTCCATTTTCTCTGGAACCAAACAAAAGCTAAGAACTTCATTGATGATTCAAAGTAGTAAAGACAGAAACGTAAAACAACACCTAATTGAGTATGTGAGTTACACACGTACTGAGCTTTTGAAAGGAGAAAAAAAAATCCTACAACAATGGAAACAGAAAAACGAAAATTATTAGAAAAAACAAATAAATAACATCTTCTATTCTTTGCTACATTCTCTCGGCAGCCAAACAGTGGTTAATTAAGACATTTACAATTGATTCCACCTCCAATTTCTGGGCAATCAAACAGAGGCTAATACTAATATACATGTTCAGTAATTTAGAAACAAGGTGAAAGACTGGAAAAACACACACACAAAAACCTTGATAGTGAGATCGGTTTGCCTGTTAGAGAGAATGAAATCGAGGTAGTTTTTCAGGGACATCTTCTCTGTCCTCATTTTCACTTTCGAGCTCATCCCCTTCCATAACCATAATGGCAAGGCGGGGGGACTGGGGAGCAGAGGCTTTCAGCGGGACTGTGGCTGTTTCGGACTGGGAGAGAGCTACAAGAAAGTGATTTTCATTTTTATGTTTCAGAGAAATGAAATATGAGAAACAAGTGATGGATTGATATTTGAAATTTGAAATTGAGGTGGGTCCCGAAAATTTTTGAAAACAGCTTGCTAACGTTTAATGTTAACGGAAGAACAGCACGCTAACGTTATTTAGCTATGGTTGCTGAGCTGGATAATTTAACTGATGTCAGTATTTTTATCTGACTTGTGTTGTTCTTATTGGTTGGGACTACAAGGTCAGCTTGGTGACCTTGTTGTCCAGGACTAGGTTAGAATTTCCCAAAATTAAGAAGGAAAGGGAAACCGTAATGAGTGAACGAGAAATACAAATATTTTGTACTATTTTTTGTATTTTACTTTATGTTCTACCAATCATAACTTGCTATGTATGTTTAACTTTCTTTATAAAATCATTCTAAAAAAAAAAAAAAAACTTTTTTTATAAAATAGCCAAATTTTAAAATAGAAAAAAAAATAAACACATCAAATTGTGATTGATAAAACATAAAATTGAATAAAAAATATGTTACAGAGGATTTGTATTCCTCAACTACCTCCCATAAGAAAAAGAAACAGAAGCAGTAAAGGGCATCAGGTCTGGGCAGGGCGAAGGCGAATGGAAGGGGAGGTCGAGACTTTCAAACCCAAGGGTTACTACCGGTAATGTGGCAGAAACTTGGTGGCAACAACTGTGGCTAAGTAAGTGACAGAGCTTGTACTTAAGTTAGAGAGAGAGAGAGAGAGAGTTAGATCTGAAACATTCTTGTTTCTGTACCGGATTAGGCATTGACTCCCTGGCTTTTTTCTCCATATTTCTTCCTTGAATGTGTTCGAGGTAGGTATACCTTATATGTCACATTCCTGTTAAGATGCTTTCCCATTTGAAAGCTCGAAAATGTGTTGAAAACACACGAGCGGTTTAGACCCCCAAATTAAAACACGGCTTGGTTGATTTTACACTAACTTAAAGATAAGTGCGGAATAGTGTAACACAAGCAAATAAGCACAACAACTACTCTAATTCATATTAAAAGCAACTCAGCCGTAAAAATGAAATGAACAAGAGTAGGGAAGAAGGATGCAAACACAAATAACACCGAGACGTGTTATCGAAGAGGAAACCGAAGAACTCGGCGAAAAACCTCTCCGCCGCCCTCCAAGCGGAAATCGATCCACTAGACAATCAGTTGGGATACATGGATTAGCAAAAGACCCTCCAAGCCTAGTCTACTCGATGTACCTAAGCCCTCCAAGCTCCTACTCCAACAAGGCTTCTCGGAACCGTGTCTTGTCTAGCTCTCCGGATCCCGCAACAAGCTCCATGTTGCATTTGCCATCCTTGGCTTCTTCCAATGCTTCCCAATAGCTCCAAAACACTCTCTACACTCTGAATGTGTGTGGGTTGTGTTTGGGTACAAATCTCCTCTCAATGTATGATAATGGGAGAGGGATGGAGAAGAGGCTACAATGATTTCTCACTAAGGAGGAGTAGCTCTCTCTCAAAAGATGGGTGGGTGAGTTGTAGAAAACCTATCTAGGGTTTTTCTCTCTGAATAGCCACACCAACATTTGTGGGTAATGAGGGTATATATATAGAGTGGGTGAAGGGTAAAAAGGTCACTCATAAAAATCCTCCAGGCAGAATGTTTCGCGACTGTCTCGCAGGAAGGCCTTACCAGCGAGACACTCGCGAAAATGACAGCCTGGCATGACTCTTCAGCTTCCAGCACGTGCAGGGCACATGCACCATTTCGCGGGATGCGTAGTAGCGAGATACCCACGAAAACCCTTCAGTCTTCAATTTCTTGAGTCTTCAAACTCTCTCTCTCTCTCTCACATAACCCTTACAATAAATCCCACAACAAATACAGGGTTTTAAACGATTGAACATAATTACAATCAAATTTGGCACGGAATACAAGCCAACAAAACATAGTTGTAAATTACAACTTTACAATCTCCCCCTTTGGCTATTCCGTGACAAAACCCTAAAACAGACTCTAGACTTAAACGTGAGTTTGGGAACAAAGGCAAAACTCACTCACACCTAATTCTAGATTCTGATAAGCTCTTGAACATATGAACAAGTATCTCCTGAAATACAACAACACACTAATATCATTGCATGTAGAAAAACTTGAAATGCATATGGAGCAATAAATACAAGATCAAGCTAAATGAAATAGAAAGACTAGATCATGGCAAGATCAAACAAGTAATCACTATACGCAAGTAATTACTATGCTCATTTACACATGAAATGAACATCCGGATATGCAAGATGATAAGCTCATTTGAAAAGAATCATTTGCAACTCCAACACTCAACCAATGCGAAATACACGAAGTATTTGCATCTAGGAACAATCCTACTAGGGCACAAGAGTGTTCATCACTCAACCAATGCATAGAACGTATATGCATCAAGGAACAATCCTACAAGGGCACAAGAGTGTTCATCACTCAACCAATGCATAGAACGTATATGCATCTAGGAACAATCCTACAAGGGCACAAGAGAAATGTACTAGAAGAAACAATGCATGACATTTAACAACAAGCAAACAAGCATAAAGGTTGCATTAGCATGGTATAGCAAATGCATGGCACAAACCACAAAGACCTACAAACTATGCATGCAACAAACCCTTAAAGCTTACAAAAGCAACATGGGTACAAGTTATAAAGTACTTCCCTATCATATCACTCCCCCTATCATGAATCATAGGAGCTGTGATGAACTTGGAACATATATACTTGTAACCTGAAACACTTGCACAAAACACGTTAGACCCTCAAGGTAAAGCAAGTAATGAACGGACAAGTATAATGTAACAAGTAAATTGCGATCAAGTAAGCTCATTTGAAGAGAATCATTTGCAACTCCAACACTCAACCAATGCGAAATACACGAAGTATTTGCATCTAGGAACAATCCTACTAGGTCACAAGAGTGTTCATCACTCAACCAATGCATAGAACGTATATGCATCTAGGAACAATCCTACAAGGGCACAAGAGTGTTCATCACTCAACCAATGCATAGAACGTATATGCATCTAGGAACAATCCTACAAGGGCACAAGAGAAATGTACTAGAAGAAACAATGCATGACATTTAACAACAAGCAAACAAGCATAAAGGTTGCATTAGCATGGTATAGCAAATGCATGGCACAAACCACAAAGACCTACAAACTATGCATGCAACAAACCCTTAAAGCTTACAAAAGCAACATGGGTACAAGTTATAAAGTACTTCCCTATCATATCACTCCCCCTATCATGAATCATAGGAGCTGTGATGAACTTGGAACATATATACTTGTAACCTGAAACACTTGCACAAAACACATTAGACCCTCAAGGTAAAGCAAGTAATGAACGGACAAGTATAATGTAACAAGTAAATTGCGATCAAGTAAACATGATGTGAAACATGTGAGCAACTTGATCATACACCAAACAGTCATATGGAAATGACAACAATGATCATATAGCAAAGAAAGTGATCATCCGAACATGCAACCAATAAAGCACAATAGCAAGTGATCATCCGAACATGCAACCAATAAAGCACAATAGCATAAGGATAAAAGCATGTCCAACACATAAACACGATGCAATGAGAGCAACAAAGCATATCAAAGCATCATAAAGTAACGAGAAAACAAGCATAAAGTAAATCAAGGTTTTCTCAAAACAATGTCTTCTCCCCCTTGGTATATGCATCTCCCCTATGGCTTTCTCCCCCTACGAATGTGCACAAGGTAGAATTTCTCCCCCTAAGAGTGTGCACATGAGTCATATAAAAATGACAATACCATTGAAGAAGGATACGATACAATACATTTTTAATAAAATAGGACAACATTCATTTCATGGTTCTATGCGTACTTGCTTGACATACTATATATTTGTTGTAAATATACCTAAACCTGTAGTACATAGTTAGAAATTTGTTGTTTGTGGCTGTAATAGTCTTAGATTGATTTTGATTTTATCTTTTATTTTTCCATTTTTTAAAATTATATTTTGGACACCTAGTGATGCTGGATTTGCACAATATTTTACCAATCTAACACATCCCTTACATAATGTAATATCACAATATCTAATGCATTAGATTGTCGCCATTATTTTAATGGGAAGTTGAACATAAATGTAATATTTTAGTTAAAAATCATCCTCCCTTCAAAGAATCTTGTACATGCTGATGACTTGCTGGAAAACAAAGGTAACCCCTTATCCATCGCCTTTGTGTATAGCCACCCTGAACAATCCAAAAGAGAGGAAGTGTGGTAGCAACTCAGTAACCTTAGTTCTCTTGCTCACCCCAATTGGCTGTATATTGGAGACTTCAACCAAATATTGTCCATAGATGATAAATTCTCTTTCAGTCAGGGTGCAATTGTGGGTGCTGCACGATTCCAATAGGTAATTTCTGAATCAGAACTTTGTGAATTAGCTGCCATTAGACAGAAGTTTACTTGGATGAACAATAGAGAGGAAAGTGATTTTGTCATGGAGAGACTAGATAGAGCATTTGTCAATGTGGTATGGGTAAATACATACCCAAATTATGCTCTTAGGAATTTCTCAATTCTTCGCTTCAATCATGGACCAATCATCCTAGATTTTGAGTTCCAATATCCTTTTAGGAGAAGGCCATTTAGATTTGAACACATGTGGATCACTCATCCTACATGTAAGGATATGGTTCAACATGCATGGGACATTCACACTAAGGGCTCTAGAGCTTTCCAACTAAAGAATAAGCTTTCCAATGTCAGAAAAGAAGTTTTTGGCTAGAACAAGAAGGTTTTTGGAAGGGTTGAATGTGAGATTAAACTGAAACAAGCTCAACTTTAGAATATTCAAAATTCAATTAATTTAGTTGAGGATGTGAGGAAGGAGAAAGCAATCAGGGAAGAACTGGAAGTGTTGCTTAATAGGGAAAAGTTACTGTGGGCATAGAAAGCTAGAAGTGATTGGACCTTATTGGGTGATAGAAATACTAGGTTTTTTCAAACAGTGGTTAAGCAAAGAAGAGCTAAGAGCAGAATCTAGCACTTGAAAGACAGAGATGGAAACCTAATAAAAAACCCTAAGGATATCGAAAACATATTGGTGAACCACTTCAAGCTGTCCTGTGATGCTACAAGTCCTACTAGTGTTAAAAGTATTTTAGAAAAGCTTAACTCACTACCTATCCCACAACTCTTAGTACAGCAGTTCCTTAGTCTTAACAGGCCAATGACAAATAAGGAGATTGAGTCTACTGTCTTCCAGCTAGGTCCACATAAAACTCCTGGACTAGATGGCATCCCTGCATTCTTCTTCCATGAATACTAGAGCACTGTCAAGACAAATATCTTCAACATTGTTCAAGCATTCTTCCACTCAGGTTCACTTTTCAAATCCCTTATTACACTCAAAGGGGCAGCTCTACCTTAAGGCCAGGGAGTTCAAATGAACCCCCTGACCTGGCCATAATTATATATTGTAAAGTTGTGATTTACAACTATTTTGTGTTGGCTTTAATTCCATTCTAAATTTTATTTTAATTATGTTCAATCTTATGTACCTTGTATTATTTGTGGGATTTCATTGTAAGGGTTGTGTGTGAGAGAGAGTGTGAAGACTTAAGGCAATTTGAAGATCAAAGAAGTTTTCGTGAGTAGCTAGCGAGTAGCCTTCCTGTGAAGTGAAGCATGTGCTCAGCACATGACTAGAATGCGAAGAGTCATAATAGATGGTGACAGCTGGTTTCACAAGTATCTCGCGGGTAAGGCCTTCCCGTGAGATACCCGTGAAACATTCTGTTTTGCTATTTTGTCGTATCTAATACACCTTATATCTATCCACATTATATATAGCCACATTACCCACATATTGAAATGAGTGCTTTTCAAAGAGAAAACCCTAGCCATTACTTTTAAGAGTTAAATATTGTTATACCCACAATTATCTACACAATCCATTGTGGTTTTCCTCAACTCCTACCTCTCCATATCCAAATCCTTGAGAGGTTGGTAGCCCAAACACTTACCACACCCATTCTGAGTGTAAAGTGAGATTTTGGTGCTGCTAAGAAGCATTGGAAGAAGCCATTTGTTTGGTGGATGCAATCGGGCTGAATTGCGTGATCCGGAGAGCTAGAGAATACAAGGCTTGGCAAAACCAGTTGGTAGCAGGAGCTTGGAAGGCTCGAGTACATTTGGTAGATTAGGCTTAGATGGTCTTTTGTTATTCGTGTACTCCAACTTATTCTCTAGTGGATCGATTTACCGCTTGAAGGGTGGCGGAGAGGTTTTTCGCTGAGTTCTTCAGTTTTCTCTTCGATAACACATCGACGTGTTATCTTGTGTTTGCATTGTTCTTTCCTACTCTTTTAGCTTTCATTTTACTGTTGTGATTTGATGAATATGGCTTAGAGTAATTATATTGTTTATCTACTCACATTTACTCTATTTCGCATTTAGTTTAAGTTGGAGTAAAATCAACCAAGTCATAATTTTAATTTGGGGGTCTAAACAACTTTTGTGTTTTCACACATATTCGAGCGTTCAATTGGTATCAGAGTGGGTACACTTATTGTGGTTTCATTACCTAAGTGTGATCCTAGACCCCTTGGCTTGCTCTGGATAGTGCTATGGCAAAGGCCAACATGAAGCATAGTTCATGTGTTTGTGATAATGACTCTATGAGCATCTTTGAAGATTGTCCTAATAATGAGCACTGAGAATTATTTAAATCAAAGAAACATGCTAGAATTTTTGTGCACATGCTGAAATCTTTAGAACATAGGAATCATGATATTCATAATAGCTTGTGTGAGTCGAATTCCCTAATTGCTAAATATAAGAGAAGAAATAGATATTTGTGTGATAAACTTGATTGTTTGAAAAGAAAGATTCACTCATCTATGAATGAAGTAAAGGAAGATGAGTCTTGCTTTGATGGTCAAGAATGTCAATCTCATGCTTGTCTTTTAGTTCATATCGCATTGAAAGTGTTTAATTCATGTATGTGGTATCTTGATAGTGGATGTTCAAGGCATATGACCGGAAGTAAATCACTATTCAAAACTCTTAAGGAGAAGGAAGATGGCTTTGTGACATTTGGAGATGGTAGTCACTCACAAGTTCTTGGAAAAGGAATCGTTGGTATTCCGGGACTTCCCTTATTAACTGATGTTCTATACATCAAAGGATTAAAAGTGAACTTGCTAAGTATCACTCAAATATGCAATGAAGACTTCCTAGTTCAATTTTCAAAGAAAGGTTGTTTAATCCTCAATGAAGAAAGTGTTCAAGTATTGAAGGGACTTAGGACCACCGACAATTGCTATGGTGTTATTCCTAAACCAAGCATATCGTGTCGGAGTGCTTAAGTGAACCTTTTGGAGTTATGGCATCAACGGTTTGGGCATACAAATTACAAAGAAGTGGCAAAAGTCTCAAAGCTTGAAGTAGTGGTTGGTTTGCCAAAGTTTGGAAAAATTGAGAGGACTGTTTGTGGTCCATGTCAATTGGGAAAACAAACAAAGTCAACCCATCCTAAAGTAAATGTAATTGCTACTTCTCGTCCTTTGGAGTTACTTCATATGGATCTAATGGGTCCAACGAGAACGGGAAGCATGGGTGGAAAACATTACATCATAGTGGTAGTTGATGATTTCTCAAGGCACTCTTGGGTGTAATTTCTTAGAGAGAAGTCAAAGGCACGCGACAAGATGGAAAGGTTATGCAAGAGACTCCAAAATGAAAAGGGGGTTGCTATAGTCAAAATCAGAAGTGATCATAGGAAGGAGTTTGAAAATGAAAAATTTGAAGCGTTTTGCAATGAGCACGGTATCAAAAAGGAATTCTCAGCCCTAAAGACTCCACAACAGAATGGGGTGGTTGAGTGAAAGAACCGGGTGATCCAAGAGATGGCAAGGGTAATGCTTCCCAACAAAAACCTTCCACAGAAGTTTTAGGCTGAAGTGGTGAATACTTTGTGTCACATTGGGAATAAGATTTTCTTTCGAGCAGGAACAAAGAAGACATCATATGAAGTTTGGAGAGAAAAGAAGCCGAAGGTGAAATACTTTCAAGTATTTGGAAGCAAATGCTACATTCTCAATGGCAGGGAGAATCTTGGGAAATTTGATTCTAAGAGTGATATAGGAATCTTCCTAGGATACTCCACAAATAGCCGAGCATATAGAGTGTACAATAAGCGCACTAAGACGGTGATGGAATCGATAAATGTGGTCATAGATGACACCATCTCAGAAAAGGATATTGATGAGGATGAAGAAGGACCAAACCTTAAGAAGAACGAGGGTGATGACAACATGCCTCAAGGTGATGATGGTGAGAGAGAATCACCGGAAAGGAGTTTATACCTCCTATATCAAGAAGAGAGACTAGATCAACACAAGGATCTTCAAGCCCTCTCACCCCTCCGAAAGTTCAACCTCCAATCTCTCGTGATGGAGAACCCTCAACTTCCAAGAAACCGTTATCAAGAATAACTCTCAATCATCCCATAAGTAACATCATTGGTGATTTAGATGAGGGACTTCGTTTGAGAAAAGGACCAGGCTATAATGTGAATCATGTGCCATACAACTGTTATCTTGCTCAATTTGAATCCAAGAAAGTGGAAGAAGCTTTGAAAGATAAGAATTGGGTAGATTTCATGCACCAAAAGTTGCATCAATTTGTTAGGAATGATGTATGGGAGTTGGTACCAAGGCCCAAGGATACACATGTAATCGACACCAAGTGGATCTTCAAGAACAAGACCAATGAAGATGGTGAAGTTGTCCGAAACAAGTCTAGATTGGTGGCTCAATGATATACTCAAGTTGAAGGCATTGGATTTGATGAGTCATTTGCTCTGGTAGCAAGACTAGGTCAATCTGAATTCTTCTCTCCATAGCGTGTATCATGAAGTTCAAGTTATACCAAATGGATGTGAAGAGTGCCTTCTTGAACGGACTCTTGAACGAAGAAGTGTTCGTTAAGCAACTAAAGGGGTTTCAAGACCCTTACTTTCCGAACCATGTGCTAAGACTGAAGAAGGAATTATATGGGCTGAAGCAAGCACCAAGAGCATAGTGGGGGAGCTAAACTGCTTCCTAGGGCTTCAAGTAAAACAACGGAAAGATGGGATATTTATATCTCAAGAGAAATATGCCAAAAATCTTGTCAAGAGATTTGGCCTAGACTCCAAGAAACATACTTCCACTCCTATGAGTTCCTTGATAAAAATAAGCCTTGATGCAGCCGGTATGAAAGTAGATCCAACACTCTATCGAAGCATGATCGGCAGTCTTCTCTACCTTACTACAAGTAGACCGAACAACATCATCTTTAGTGTAGGGGTATGTGCACGATTTCAGGCAGCACCCAAAGAGTCCCACTTGACAACAGTCAAACAAATTATCCATTATATCAATGGTAAATCTGACTATGGAATTTGGTATTCAAGAGACTTGAATGAGTGCTTAGCTAGATATTCAGATGCTGACTAGGCTGGGTGCATTGATGATAGGAAGAGCACCTCGAGTGGTTGTTTTTATCTTGGAAATAACTTGGTGTTGTGGATGAGCAAAAAGCAAAATTCAATTTCTCTATCAACGACTAAAGCTGAGTACATTGCAGCAGGGAGTTATTGTGCACAACTATTGTGGATGAAGAAGCTCCTTCATGATTATGGAATCACTCAAGATACTATGTGTGTGTTCTGTGATAATACGAGTGCCATAAACCTATCAAAAAATCCGGTTTAACACTCAAAATTGAAGCATATCGAGATTCGGTACCTCTTCATTTGAGATTTGGTGGAGGAGAAGATTGTGGGTCTAGAGTTTATAAACACTGACAACCAGAAGGCAGACATATTTATCAAACCTCTTAATGGTCCACGATTTGAGTCTTTGCATAAGACTATTGGTGCCGGTATCATCCCTTGACTTCTATCTCTTGTGTGACCTTATTCTGCTTATTGTTGCATATTTTCATTTAGGTCTCACTTGTTTAGTTAGATCATGTTTCTTTTCAAGTTTGTTTTGTACTTCTTGTTTTTGTTTATCGTCCTTTGCATGTTTTGTTTTTGAGTGTGTTGAAAAATTCAAAAACCCATAAAAATTGAAAAATCTCCAAAAAGTTTGATTGCTTGTGTTGTGTATATCACATGTGAGTTTGGCCTAGTACCTTCGTATTAATAGCGTAGTGTATTTTCGAGCTTAGTTTGTTATGTATGCACATATATCTTTATGGGAAAAATCTTGAAATCTATGTGTGACTGTTATAAATCGATCTTCAAAGCTTGTCATGAATAATTGGTCAATAGTCTTGATGGTTTTGATATATGCATAGACTTGTGCCTATATATCTTCCCACACTTTTTATGTTTTTGCTTTATAGCTCAACAAATGTCAAATCTCAAAAAGAGAAAATGAGCTGCAAAAACCGTCGCACATACTAGTATTTAACTAGGAAAAAGGGAAAGCGACTTGTATTGAAATGTATGGTGCCCAAAAAGCCAAACGCTTACTCTCAATATTGAAATATCAAAAATTTCTAGCACCGATCTCAAAATGAGATGTATTGTTTAAAAATGATCAAATGTTATGAATTATAAAAAAGCCAAATGAAAAAGCTTCAAAGATATGTAATCATTTTCTTGTGGGAGGTCATATATGTTCATTTCTATAATTAAGATAGACCACTTGACTTAGTACTAGTTGTGTATGAATTGATTGAATTGATCATTGAACCTTCACTCTGGACTAAGGACTATTCCACATTTGATACTCACACACAACACATAAGACTTTTGTTCAATGAATGCTTATTTCATTTGTGTGATTGTACATGTTCAATGTGATGTGTATACTCAATTGCTTGTCGATCAAACCCAAAAAGATTTTTGAGTATTTTATATGTTTTTGAAAGTGTTTTTATGCTTTCATGTTCTAAGTTTTTGTTTAATTGTATTTTTCATATTTTTCATCAAAAACTTCTTCAGAGGGATTTTCGCGAGAAGCTCGCGACTAAGCGCTTCCTGCGAAAATGGGTTAAGGCAAAATATGAAAACACAAAATTTTAGACAAAAACTTTTGCGACTGTCTCGCGAGTAATGCTTACCTGCAAAAAGTTTTGTGCTTCAGAGGCATTTTTCACGATTAACCTCGTGGGAAGCTAACCTACGAAAAATGCGTGTTTTCAGTTTTAAAGAGTTGATGTAGATAGTTTTTTTCAAATCACTTGTCTTTCCCTCATTTTGCCTCCCTCAAATCTCTCTCAACCTCAAACCTTATTTCACTCAAAAACCCAACCAAAACTCAAAAGAAAACCTCTTCAAATAATTTCTAAGGTATGTTTATTCAATTTTTTCTCTTTATTTCCTTAGATTATGTAGAAAATTTCTAGGTTTTTCTTAAATTGGGTTGTTTTGAAAAAGGGTTGGGAACTTTTAATTTTGTGAAAATTCTTTCTATTTCTTGATTGGGCTTTGTCCCATGTGGTTCGTTTGTGTTTGTGTTGGCCAATTGTGGCATTTTAACATGTATTTAGGCAAGATTCACCTATGTTCATGCATTGCCCACATGTTAGTGTTTATAGGTACATATCAAGTATTTGATAAAATGCCCAAATGGCATTTTGATGTTGTTTTGGACTCCAATGAGTACCAAACTTTGGGGATTACCATGATTGGACTTGTTTATCATGTTTTGATCATTGGGTGTGTGTTTTACACACTTTGACCCAAATGTGCTTAGTCATGCCTTGCACATGCATCACATAGGCACACCACCTGCACACTTGATGCACACACATGTTCACTTATCATGTTTTGCATATCACTCATGCTAGATATTTGTTGCTTACATGTTTAGCACTTATAACATGATTTTGTGACTTTGGTTATGTTCTTTTTAGGACTTTGTGTTTGTTTTATGGACTAACTTGGTACTAATCAAGGTTGTGTTCCTATTTGTGTTTTTGCACTTCTTTTTTTTTTTTTTTTTTTTTTTTTTTTTTTTTTTTTTTTTTGTGCTTTGTGTATGATTTTGCAGATGTCTCCTACTAAGCATTCTGCCACAAAGAAATCATCAAAGCGTCCATGCACAGACTCAGAGAATTTCAAAAGCATTGAGGCAGACATGGCCTACAATGACTTTTACAAAAAGGCAACAATCATTATGGAAAAGGTGGTAAGAATGGAAACCTTTAAAAACATTGCCATTCCTAAGATATTCAAGGAGAGAACTTGGACAAAGTTGCTGTTTCCAAGTGAAAATGTCTATGATGAACTCATAAGGGAATTCTTCACAAATGCCACTGTGGACGGAGATCACATCAACTGTTGGGTGCGACAAAAATAATTCCTTTCAATGCGGAGATAAGGACGTTGGCTTATGTCATGATTCACAACCTCTACCCAGTGACGAATTTGACTACATTGTCCGGACCAAGAACCATCTTCCTGTATGATCTTTTCACTTATAAGGAGATCGACATATGTAGTCACATATACCGCCTCCTGACAAAGAGCATCACCAAGAGGAACTTAAGAATAATCATGCCATTCCCTAGTCTCATCGTGGGTCTAATGGCAAAGACAAGGCTGAAGATTCCAAGCGGTCTTACCATCGTGCAAAGGGACTATCCCATTGGTGCTCATACGGTAACCTGAAGCAAAGCCTACATCATGGATCAAGAATGGCGTTTCTCAAATCCCAAAGGATGATGGTGGGGATACAAAGGAAGAAATTGATAGGTTCACCTCAGCCTTGGAAGGCTTTGCATAACCATCTTCACAAGCTCAAGCACGGGGACCCGATCGTCTTGATCGCCTCATTGCAAGGGTGGAGCAAATGTATGGCATGCTCAAATTCCATGTGCAGACCTCGGATAAGTTTGCTAATATCCAAGGCCAAATTACTGCGCTATCGTCACAAATTGAAGACATGTCAATGGAGCAAGGATTCGACTCGGAATCTGAGTAGTTCTAGCCTCTTTGGCCATTCTGGTTAAAAAGGGGGAGAAAAATTTTGAGGGGGAGATGCATAGTTTGAGGGGGAGTAGAGCAAATCATAGATAATCATAGATATTGGTTTATTTTTGGTGGTTTAGCGGTTTAATTTTGTTTTACCTTTATAGTTTTTATAACTCTTGGATATTTACATTGCTTTCTTTTAAAGCTTTAAGTACTTTGGTTTAAAACTTTCAATTTAATTTCAGTACTTTCCTTTTATACCCTTGCTTTGTAGCATTTTTTTAGTACTTTTAGATTTTGTTGCATTATCTTGAGTACTACACACTTGTACCCTTGTTGGATCTTGTATCCTTGATGCAAATACTTCTTGTATTTCGCATTGGTTGTGTGTTGGACATGCAATTGATTTTTGCGTTGCTCTTAATTGTATTGCATGTCCAGATGATCATTTACTAGCTAAATGTTCATTGTAGTCATTCTTTAATGACTGTTCTTGTTTGATCAAGATATGCTTAACTGTTTATACAGTGTTTATGACCTTGATTGCATTTTACTTGCTCATATACTTACCGTGTATTCAACTTGTCATAAGCTTAATGAAAGTTTTGTTTGTGTGCAAGTGTTTCAGGTTACAGATATATACATGCAAGTGCTTCATAGCTTCTAGATTAGGTGAATGAGTTTTACCATTGTTCCCAAACTTACGTTTAAGTTTAGAGTCTGTTTTTTGGGTTTTGTCACAGAATAGCCAAAAGGGGAGATTGTAAAGTTGTGATTTAAACCTATTTTGTGTTGGCTTTAATTCCGTGCCAAATTTGATTGTAATTATGTTCAATCTTATATACCCTGTATTATTTATGGGATTTCATTGTAAGGGTTGTGTGTGAGAGAGAGGGTGAAGACTCAAGGCAATTTGAAGATCAAAGAAATTTTCGCGGGTAGCTCGTAGGTAGCCTTCTCGCGAAGTGAAGTATGTGCTTAGCACATGACTGGAATGTGAAGAGTTGTGACAGATGGTGGAATGCGAAGAGTCGTGACAGATGGTGACAACTGGTTTTCGCGAGTGTCTCGCTAATAAAGCCTTCCCGTAAGATACCTGCGAAATATTTTGTTTTGCTATTTTGTCATATCTGATACACCTTATCTCTATCCACACTATATATACCCACATTACCCATATATTGAAATAAGTGTTTTTCAGAGAGAAAACCCTAGCCATTACTTTTGAGAGTTAAAGATTGTCATACCCACAATTCTCCACACAATTCATTATGGTTTTGCTCAACTTCTACCTATCCATATCCAAATCCTTGAGATGTTGATAGCCCAAACACTTACCACACCTATTTTGAGTGTAAAGTGAGGTTTTGGTGCTGCTGGAAAGCATTGGAAGAAGCCATTTGTTTGATGGATGCAATCGGGCTGAATTGCGTGATCCGAAGAGCAAGAGAAGACAAGGCTTGGCGAAGTCAGTTGGTAGCAGGAGCTTGGAGGGCTCGAGTACGTGGGGTAAATTAGGCTTGGAGGGTCTTTTGTTATTCGTGTACTCCAACTTATTCTCTAGTGGATTGATTTACTGCTTGGAGGGCAGGGGTGAGGTTTTTCCCCGAGTTCTTCAGTTTCCTCTTCGATAACACATCGGCGTGTTATCTTGTGTTTGCATTCTTCTTCCCTACTCTTTTAGCTTTCATTTTACTGTTGTGATTTGATGAATATGACTTATTGTAGTTATATTGTTTATCCGCTCACATTTACTCAATTCCGCACTTAGTTTAAGTTAGAGTAAATCAATCGAGCCGTAATTTTAATTTAGGGGTCTAAACAGCTCTTGTGTTTTCACACATATTCGAACTTTCATATATATATATATATATATATATATACATATGTGTGTGTGTGTGTGTATATATGTATATATATAATTTTTAATAATTTTTTTAGTCCCTAAAATAAAAATTTGAACCTCTTAACCCTAAATTTTGTTTAAAACCAACTAATATAAGTTGGAATATAGTCATTTTAATGTTACTTTCACAATATTTTCACAATAAAGGTTAAATGGCAAGTCATAATTGATTTTTATAAGGACTCACAACTAACATCATTTTTTTCTTACTTTTAACAATTTGCCACATAGGTTTTATTGTGAAAGTGTTGTGCCAATAACACTACTCTTAAGATATTTAATTTTATAAGAAATAAATAAATCTATTTCAAATTTTTGTTCATTTGTCTAAAAACAAAAAAAAAGAAAAAAAAAAAAACTTTTTTCCATGTCTTTGGTTTACTTTTTCATTGACAATAGAATAAAATTGTTTTTTCTTGTACTTTTCTTCTTTATCAACAAAAAGGTACACAACTGTTACAACTAATCGATCTATATCTATATTTGTGATTCTTTCCTCATTCTCTCTATCTTTCTTTTTCCCTTCTTTTTTTTTTTTTTTAGTTTTTCTTTCTATTTGATCAAGTAGTTTGATAAATGCTCTATAGATTTCCAAATCTAAAAAGTCTTTTAGTGCTTGCTCTAATTCCAAAAGACTAACCACATGTGTGGTCAAAAAGTAATACACTTCAAAAGTTAAAACTTATATCAGTTACTATTTTTTTTTTCTTCTTAGTTTCACATTTATCATTAGTCTGACTCCAAAAGACTGATCATGTGTATTACTAGTTATTTAATTATATTTGTTTATGCATTTAATAGTTATTTTCTTACTGCTATTTATACTAAATTATATTTAGAATACTATTTTAGATTATTGTATAATGTATATAATATGGAAGTTGCATATAAAATATATATATATATATATATATATATATATTTTACTTGCCCCCATGATAAATTTTTAGCTCCACCACTGCTGAACCCCTTAGAAAAAAATTCTGGAGCTGCCACTGTACAGTCATACCTAAAACTACTTTCTCTGATGATGTTACACATTTTAGGCCAATAAGTCTATGCAATGTTGTGGGTGAGCTAGGCTTGAGGAACCAGGTCAGCCCACTTGGACAAAGCCCAACATGAAGCCCAAGGCCCGTTAGGTGATATAAGCCCAATACGTGTGGGGGAGATAACCTTGGGCCTTACCACAATGGGCTCGATCTCTAGCTATGCATCAAGAATCGAGGCGGCAATACCCGAGGAATTCCTAAGAGGTCGGCAAGCTGAACCAACCGCAACCAAAATCTATGCACAGTCCCAATGAGATCAGATATCGAGAACTATGGTTTTGGGAGGGATCCACTCTTGAACACTATCCAGCATCTAGAACAAGTTTCAAAGGAATCCTCTGAATTCGTGAGGATTTCTTGGGATTTTGGTGGGCATGGGAATGTGTGGGTAAGTGGAGAAGTTAATGATAGTCACCCTACTAACAAAGGGCTATAAGAAGGCATGGAGGCCATAATAAAGGGGGTTGGACATTTGAGAGACAAGGAGAGAGGCAAACAGAGAGAGAGAGAGAGAGAGAGAGTGAATATAATGGGATACTTAGGAGAATTAAAGGGG
The DNA here is from genome assembly GCA_023736055.1 of Quercus glauca. Classification (NCBI taxonomy): domain Eukaryota; kingdom Viridiplantae; phylum Streptophyta; class Magnoliopsida; order Fagales; family Fagaceae; genus Quercus; species Quercus glauca. Next base: position 25,920,100 of record CM043325.1, on the reverse strand, counting down.
AGTACTATTACTTGTTTGGGGTCCCAATTGGTAGGATTGAGCACAACTCTCACGTACAAATAAATTGTAAGCCCATTATTGTAGTAGAGAGGATTCAGGGCATGCACAAATGTAATCTATAAAGTCATATCATCCTCCAAATTTTTATTTTTTATTATTATTATTTTTTTTGGTTTGAAATATTTCTTGAAATAGGCCTTTTTATAAACAAACTGCCGAACATAAACAAAGGGGCAGGTAAATCTATAGTTGATACGACTAGAAATACTCCACCCGTGATAAAAACTTGGCAGCCAAGTTATAGCTCTCCCGCGCAAATTTGGAGCGACATTTTTTGACGCAACTTCAACACATCCCCCAAAATAATTGTCCCCATATATTTCAACCTCGAATCAAAGCATAAAAATGAGTTCGTATATTGAGAAAACTCATTTTCGTTGATTTTTAGCTCTTCCCCTCTCTCTCTTTGAGAAAACTCAAAGAGCTGAGGCGCGGGGGTTGATGATCAGCTCCGATGACAATCCAGCTGAGGCACGGTTGTCGGCGATCTCAGCTCTGCCACTTCTTCATCGGATTACAGGTCTCTCCTATCTATTTAACTCTCTGTTTGTTTCCTGAGAAAAATTTTTGAACGAAATTCCATTTCCTAATACTAGTTGGTTGTTGATTAATTTATTGATTTACCGGTTTAATTGAGAAAATTTGTGTGAATTCAATAGATCCTCCATTTGTGAAACACAGTGTGGAGCCAGTGAGTTTGGGGAAACTCACTTAACTCAAGGTAACTTTTCTCTTTTTCTCTGTTTGTTTAGCGAGAAAATGAATGAAAATATCATGCTTATGTGGAAGCTTGGTGGTTTATGTCTATATCCCTTCGAATCGTTTGTTATTGAAGAATCGATCTCTGGTTGTAGCATTCTATTTTTCACTGGATGTTGGAATAAATGTGTTCTTGTTATGAATCTTGTAGTTTCAGTTGAATGTGGAAACTTGTGTAGCTTTATGTCTGAATCTTACTGGCAGAGCATTGCAATGACTCTAGTAATAAATAAATAAACAAACAAAATTATGTTGCTTAAGGACATAGAAAAGTATTATTGTCTATATTAGTCTGAAACTGCTTAGCAGGGTCTGATCATATTTGTGTATTTCAAATTGCTGATTACTTAAATAAGATGGGTGCAAGGATACCAATAAAAAAAACCTGGGAAGGCTACCATAGAATACCTCACAAGATTCAGGCATCGACTCGTTTTTGGGGTAATAATATGTATTTCTTTCAAAGAGAGCATTTATGACGCATAGTCTGCTGCAGAATTGTAATAATATGTTTCTTTGTTATTCTAGTTTGAGTGATATAATGTTCACTATTCTAGTTTTTTAGCAGTACTGGTTCTCATTTTTTTTGGGGGTACTATAGTAGTGTTATTGTTGCTTTTCTCTATATTTGTTTTGTGTTCAAATATTGCTCTGCTGTGCTGTGCTCTCATTTGCTTACATTGTGCAGTCAGTGCTCTTCAAGATCTATACAGGTCCCTGAAAAACCCAACAGTACTGAAGGGATGGAGAGTGGATGGTAGGGATCCCTGTGAGGAGTCAAGGATAGGAGTGTCATGTTCTGATTCATCTGTTATAAACCTGTAATCCACTTAGCTAACCTATTTTTTCTACTAACAATGCCACATTTCCATAAAAAGCCCAAAACCTTACCCTTCTATGGTCTTTACTAATTTTATGCAGTAAAATTCAAGGACTAAACCTCACTGGGTGGATTGGAGGCCAGCTTAATAACCTGCATCATTTGAAGCTCCTATAACTGAAACTGCCTTGTTATATTTAACTCTTATTGAAATAGTACCTGTACTGTTTATTTAATTCTTTAGTCTGGTTCTTCTTTAGGGATGTCAGCTACAATAACATTCAGGATGAAATTCCATATAGCTTACCCCATAATGCCACAAATATGTAAGATGCCTGTTTTGTAAATTGTGATTCTTATATGCTTAATTTTTTTTTTCTTTCAAGTTTTTGGTGATTCTTCCACGTTTTCGTGAATGCAGAAATATGGCTTACAACTATTTGAGCCAAAATATTCCCTACTCTTTACCAACCATGAAGTATCTCCAACATCTGTGAGTTACTTCTACCCCCAAGTGCCTATTTACTGAATTGCTTTTGTTTTTTGGTTATTCAGTCAGAATCCCTTGACACTTCTCTTGTAGAAATCTCAGTCTGGACCAATTGGCAATGTCTTTACTGGCTTACAGAATCTCAGAGAGATGTATGTGTTCTTCACCTGATCCTTATATTTCCTTTTCCCTGGCATTTGAAGTGAAAAGAAATTAATGCAAAGTACAACATTCCATGAAATATAAACAAGTTTTAGTATAACTGAACGTGGGGTTTCTGTTACTAGTTTTTCTTATGAACAATTCTGAAACTTCTTTCATGGTACGGCCTCTTACTATCTTTTTGATGATTTTGGATCAAAATTAATATAAATTGAGTAAAGTAGAACTAAGATAGTTGGTATTTCTTCCTGAAATCTTGTCTTAAGCATTATATTTGCTTATATAGTACAGGAAGGGCAACTGTTTTTTCTTTCCAGGTTAAACCATCAAATTGGTCTTCTTTTTTATAGTAGTTCATTTGATGAGCTCATTGTGCAATTTAAGTTTAAGCATTGGGCTACCCTCTTTTTGAATTAATTATTATTCTAAACTTAAGTGTATTAAGCATGTTGTCAATTGACAATATAATCTGATGGACATCCTTAAATTAAATGTTGTGTCACTCCTTCAACAAGGACCTATTCTACAATAACTTTATTGGAGATCTACCATGTTCATTTGGATCTTTTATAAATCTTTTTAGATTGTGAGTCCTCTCTTCCCCCACCCCCCCCCCCCCTCCCCCCCCCCACCCCCCCAAAAAAAAACACCCACCCCCCCACCCCTCTTTCTTGATTTCTGTTCTACCATAAGCACATTGTCTTTCTAGAGTTATCTGTCATGTTGGTTTCCATAATTATGTGGGGTGTATCGCACAATAACAACTTCACCGGATCAGTCACCTACCTAGCCGAGCTTCCACTAACTGACTTGTAGGTTTCAAAACTGAAAGAGATGTAAGTATTACTAACCAGTTAAGTGAGCATTTTTGTTTTGTGTATTGTGGTATCTAAGGTTTTGTAATCTTTAAAATTGATGCCTCTCAATTTATTATATGAGTTAGTATTGATGCTGATTTATTTGAGTGAGCATTTGACCTGAAGAAAAGTCACTTTAAATCAATGCTTAAAAAGTTTTTTTTTTTTTTTTTCTTTCCCTAAGTTTATATCTTCTTTGTTTGATTCTCTGTCTTTCTGTCTCTCTCTCACTCTAGTCTGTGGGTGGGGGTAGTAGCTTCCGATTGATTTGCATTTGTGTTTACTGTTATATTTGGCTTTTAGAGAACTCTGAAGTTTACAAATCAGAAGAGAGGATAACATCTTTTATGTATTTTCTAAGTATTTCATTTATGAACTTTTTTTTTGGTCATATTATTTTCTAAGCTGTTTAACTTCCATCCATCAAATTGAGTTTTTTGGCTGTAAAATTTGAGTTCCAGGGGAAACAGGAAATGGTATTGAACAAATGCTATCACTTTGTAATCCAAAATCAGGTATGTGCAACAAGATTCATTAACTCTTCTCTCTTTCCCTGCTCTTATTATCAGTTTTTTTAGTTAACTAATTTTTAACATATTCTAGTCCCTGTTTGTATTAGATATTCTGGTCCCTGTTTGTATTAGATATTCTAATCCCTGTTTGTTTTGCTTTGGATTCTAGTTTCTAATCACCTTGAAACTTCTAATGACTGTAATTGGTTTGGATTCTTTTTGTTTGTCTTTCCAGTAATTCAAACTATATATAACATTTTTTTTTTTTGCCCCATACAGATGGCCGCCAATATGCTGCAACTGCAACTCCAGTTGATCCTGATTTTATTTTTCTGCCCATTTTTGAGGAAGCTAGAATGAAGGTACAATTAAAATTTAAGGTGGTTTAGATCATAACTAAAATTCCTTCTCTGATTTTTAACATTTTAACTGTTTTAAAAATATCTATTTACTTTTCAATCATGATATACTATTTGCTTCTGAAAACTGGAGTAACAGTTTAGTTTTTGATACCTCACTGCTTTAACTATTAATACTTCCTGTTTCCTAGTGAAAAATCTTGTCCTTAGATTTGTTCCTAGCTATGAGATCTATATGTGTTTATCTTTTCCTAGTTCTAGGTTTTGCTATCGAATGCCAACCTTTTTTTTGTTTTAATTAGTTTGTTTTTCTGTAAACCTTACTGACAGCAAAATATTCCTTTGAAATAAATGCAAAAGGGAGACGATTATGGGAAATTCATGCAAATGGATGAGAGATCATTTTTCATTAGCAACTATCCTGGATATCAACTTTTATTGTCTATCACAGAGAATTCTAGTTAAAATATTAAGTTCCTTTAGGTTATTGTGAAAGTGTCTCTATAGACTTTAAGAATGAAGTATTTAATGATTTGGAAAGATAACTGAATTTTGTTTTGATATTTATGTTTTGGTATAATATAGATTTTGTAATAGAGTAAGGCTACAGTTACAAACTATTTTACAACATTTTTATAAAATGTTGATGTGATCAACTTCTTATTGGTTTTCATTTAGACCCACCATTAATATCATTTTTCTATTTACTAATAATTAGTCACTACATCAGCAGTTTATAAATTTTTTTGTAAAATAGTTTATATCTCTAGTTCTTATTGGTTTTCATTTAGACCCACCATTAATATCATTTTTCTATTTACTAATAATTAGTCACTACATCAGCAGTTTATAAATTTTTTTTGTAAAATAGTTTATATCTCTAGCATTATTCTTTGTAATATGTGGTTCCTTAAAGTTTATGGGCATGATTGTGGTTAAAAAAAAAAAAAAAAAATTTTGAGGGTTGGGAGACCCTAAAAAGAAGGGTATTGGACTGTTATTTATTATTAAAATTTCCGAGGGTCGCCAAACCTCCATATAGATAAAACATTTGCAGCACGGAATTTTTGTATCGGTATTTGTTTCAAAGTTCATCAAGGGTCACCTAGACCCTCAAATTAGGCTTTTAATACTTTTTTCAAGGGTTTTGACCCTCGAAAAAAACCAACTTTGTTGTCGATGGGTTCCATTACAACAGCTACTAGACCTCATGTAGTTTGCGTCCCAACTCCACTTCAAGGCCACATAAATCCAATGCTCATGCTCAAGCTAGCCAAACACATCCACCATAAGGGTTTCAAGTAACTTTTGTAAATACAGTATATCCACAAACGTTTACTCTAGTCTAGACTCTAGAGGTCCCAACTCCCTTGATCGCTTGCCTGACTTTCACTTCAAAACTATTCCCGCAGGGCTCCCACCAGTAGACGAAGATGTCAGCCAAGACATGTTCGCTCTTGCTGAGTCCACCACAAAGGCTTGCTTAGTCCCACTTTGCAACCTCATTTCCAAACTCAACGACACTTCGTCTTCGAATGTGCCTCCTGTTACCTGTATTGTCACAGATGGTGGTATGTCTTTAACTTTTTTTTTTTTTTTAGTACTAAAGATGTATATTCAAAAAACTACCTCATGCATAACGGCAGGAGGCATATCAAAGATTACAAAAAGAGAAAAGAAAAAACAAAGAGAAAACTAATTACAAAGGAGAGAACTAAGAAACATGGGGAGAGAATCACTAGAGTTGAGTCCCCAAGCCCTAGACAAATCAAAAAGGGAGTCGCTGAAAGAAGCAAGCATCTGGTCATCAGTGCTTTCCATGTCCTCAAACGTCTGTCAATTTCGCTCCCTTCAAATACACCACGTTAAGCACAACGGAGCTAAATTCCAAATGCTAGATGAATGCTTTCCCAACCAATTCTACCAACCAAAAAAAGTATCTGCCACCGATCGTGGCAAAACCCATGAAATCCCAAAAGATCTAAAAACTAAACTTCACAACCGATAAGCCTTTCCACAATGAAGTAGCAAATGATTCACCGTCTCTCAATTACAACAACACATAATGCACCAGTCAACAAAATCAAATCCTCTCCCTCGCAGATTGTCACCTATAAGAATCTTGTCTCATACAGCGGTCTAAACAAAGAAAGAAACATGCCAAGAAGCCTTAACCTTCCAAATACATTTCCAAGGAAAGATAATAGGACCTCGTAGTTTATTATAAAACGAGCGGATATCAAAATTCTCATTCTTCGTTAACTTCCATCTCATACGGTCTCCATTCTCAGTTGGAGGTAAATTAGAACCCAAAGTACGAAGAAAGTCATCTACAACACCCAATCTTTCACTCTTGATGTTGCTGACAAGTTTAGAATTCCATGTGTGCTTTTCTGGACACCTAGCGCTTGCGGCTTCTTGAGCCATATGCATTTTCACCATCTAGTTGAATGAGGTTTAATACCTCTTGAATGTATAATTTAAATCTTCACATTCCTTCTATTTTTTATTTATAATATATTTTTTAAGATGATTTGATTTATTCAATATCGTGAATCTCACATTTGAAAGAAAAAAATAAGAAAAGGAAATTAATAAAATAAGAAAAGGAAATTAAAAGATTGAAATAGGGATCATTTCCCTTGTTCCATATCATCATATATTGATAGTCTTAGCTCATAATTAGGAATTAGTAGACAAATGACATATTTTGATTTGTGGAGCATGGAGTAGAATAGAGAAAGTTGGATAGAAGATCTTGATTTTGATTTACACCTCTCTCATATGGCATTACTAATATCACCTCCATTTTTTGGGGTAATAATATCACATCCAATTATCATACATGTTAACTTCAATTTAAAATCAGAAATACAAATGAAAAGTCTATATATTATATATAAGAGATGTGCATGGGAGATCCAATAATATTTCTGTATGTCAATTACACTTATAATAGCCATCAAATTGACAAGTTTTTTCTTTCCTTTTTATATTTACTTTTATTTTTTGAAAATCTTATGCTACTTTTTAATGTTACATTGGAGTAGGCTATTTACAAAGGTCAAACCTATTTTTGTGTGATTTACAGATGCAAACTATCTAGCAAATGGATGCTTGGAAACTACAATTGATTGGATTCCCGGAATGAAAAATATCTATCTCAAGGATCTTCCAACTTTTGTTAGAACTACAAATGAGAACGACGTCATGCTCAACTTTAAAATTCGTGAAAATAAGAAAGCTTCAAGAGCTTCAGCTATCATTTTGAACACATTTGACCCCTTTTAACAACACGTGTTGGATGCTCTATCTTCCATGCTTTCTCATATATACACCATTGGGCCAGTTATGTTGCTTGTTGATCAAGTGTAGGACAATAGCTTGAAATCAATAGGTTCCAATCTATGGAAAGAAGAATCAGGGTGTGTGGGATGGTTAAATTCAAAAGAATCTAACTTGGTAGTGTATGTAAATTATGGTAGTATAACTATCATGACACCACACCAACTCATTGAGTTTACCTGGGGATTAGCAAACAATGAAAAACCCTTCTTGTGGATTATAAGGCCTGATCTTGTGGGAGGAAATTCAGCTATAATTCCTCCTGAATTTGTTACCAAAACTAAATATAGAGGCATGTTAGCAAGCTAGTGTCAGCAAGAACAAATCCTAAAGCACCCGTTAATAGGGTGTTTTTTAAAACATAGTGGGTGGAATTCAACGCTTGAGAGTGTGTGTTGTGGAGTTCCAATGATCTGTTCGTCCTTTGCTGATCAACAGACGAATTGTTGATACTATTGTGTCGAGTGGGGCATTGGGATGGAGATAGATAATAATGTTCAAAGAGACAAAGTGAAGAAACTTGTTAGAGAGTTAATGGACGGTGAGAAAGGTAAATAAATGAAGAAAAAGGTAATGGAGTGGAAGACAAAGATAGAGGATGCTACCAAACCTAGCGGTTCTTCTTACCAAAACTTGGACAAATTGATTTCCAAAGATCTCTTAACTAGAAATGTTTAAACCAAACATAGATGGCTTTCTAGTTTTCAATAAACTAGTACTCTGAGTCTCAGTAATATGCTAAATAAGATAATTTTAAATATTTATATAGAATTTATTCCTATTTTTGTCGCAATAAATTCAAAATAATAATTCAAAATAATTGTATGATAAGTTAAATTAGTGTTTTATTATTAAGTACTGCTATGTATATAAATAAATAAATAAAAATGTGTGTGTAAAATTGTTTTTTTTTTTTTTTCTGTAATTTTTTCTTTTGGATAATATGCTATTTTGGCCTCTAAAATTTATCAAAAATTTATTTTTTGTCCCTAATTTTAAAAATTCGTTTTTTGTTCATAAACTATTGAAATGGCCATTTTTCATCCCTAAACTAGGGAAAGTGTTTTACTTTCTGTTTTTAAACTTAATATGTATATATATATATATATATATATATATATCTTTGTTCATACCTAAACTATTGGAAAAAGATTTTTTTTTTCGTCCCTATTTTTCTATTTAAACTATTGAAAAAAATTCTTTACAAAGTTTAAGGATGAAAAAAAGAACATTTTAAAACATTAAGGACCAAAAAAAAAAAAAACTTTGGGTGATGTTTAAGGACCATAATAATATTTTATTTTTTTTTAATTTTTTACCATTTGTATGTTTCATGTTTTGATTTTTAAAAGAAAAATTATTTTTAGCGACGAAATCATTGTGACAGGTGCATGAAGGCCTCACAAAAATATGTTTTCGTGAGGGAGAATGGCCACCCTCACAAATATTTTATGACACGGCGAAACATTTGTAACCAATAAAAAATAAAAAAAAATCACAGATAACGTATCATACCCAACTTAAGTAGAGCCAAATATCAAAACCATTCATTGAAAATGCAACAAATCACCTCACACCCTCAAATCCAAAAAATAAGAAAAAGACCAAAATGAGAGGGAAAACCTTTGAAACTAGAAAAATGATGTTATTAGTATTTTATTGATTTTTCTATGAGTTCAAACGTGGCTCATGATAAGCATGAACTACTTTGAACGCTTTCATGCCTACCAGCTGCACCACTTTAAGATCTTTTTGTAAGTTGTAAACTTCATATTTTCTTCTTATTTTGGATAGATTAACAAAACCTGAAGAATTTCATTGTTCGAAGACTCTGATTGAACTATGAAAGGCCATGGAAACCTTGGTTCAAGAAAGTAAGCCTTCTCATAACCCCATGTATCATTTGAGGCGATCCATGATTTAAGTTCAAAGCAACACAATTTTATTCACAAAATTTTATCCCACTCACCAAGCCTTTATTACATTAATTGTAAACTTAATTTCTATTTTTACTCATTGTCAATTCATGTTTCTGAACTAAAGTTATACTTATATCAAGTTTTTTATATGAAAAATGCCAGAAATACAAATTTTCATACAAATTTTTCTATAAACTGTTGATGTGGTGAGTAATTATTGGTAAATGAAAAAGTGATGTTAATGGTGGGCCTAAATGAAAACGAGTAACGCTACAACTACAAATTATTTTTCAACATTTTTACAAACTATTAATGTGACAAATTTTTACTAGTTCTAATATAGGTCCACCACTAATATTGCATTTTTACTTACCAATAATTATTTAGAAAATACTAAAATTACATCAGCAGTTTGTAAAAATATTATAAAATAATTTGTATATGTAGCATTATTCATTGAAAACCAGTAAAAAGTTGGTCACAACAACAATTTATAAAAATGTTATTTAATTATTTGTGACTGTAGCATTACTCTTTTTATATTGTAGATGAAATTATAAATGACATTATGCAAAAACTTAATTGACAAGCATTTCTCTAGCTAATATAAATATTTAGGTAAATTACAAATTACACCCCTAAAGTTTGGAGGTGATTGGATTTTATATCTTGAAATTTTAGAATTTGGATTTTACCCCTTGATATTTAGGGATGTTTAGATTTTAAACCTTGACGTTTCAAAATAAGAATTTTACCCTCTATATTTTAGGGGGGATTGGATTTTATTTCCTAAAATTTGAAAGTGTTTAGATTTTATGCCCTAAAGTTTCAGATTTAGGGGTATAAAATCCAAATATTCCCTAATTTTAGAGGATAAAATCTAAATTCTGAAATGTTAGAATTTAAAATCCAAATACCCTAAACGTTAGGGGGTAAAATTTAAAGTTTGAAATTTCAGGATGTAAAATCCAAATACCTCCAAACTTTAGAGATGCAATTTGTAATTTACCCTAAATATTTTCTAATTTTCAATTCATGTGTCTAATTTGAAAATTTTTAATTTTTATGCCAAGTTTTTTTTTTTCTTCGAGAATTAATTTTTATACCAAGTTAATTATTCACTGTGAAAACAAAAAGTCCTATATTAAATGAACCATGCCACTAATCATACCCACTTTGAATCAAAGATGGAGAAAATAAACCATTTTTAACAAATTTGTTGCCGTTTAAAGATGGAGAAAGTAAACCAATCATACCTACAGAGACTTGGATTTTTTTATCTTCAAAATTTTTAATTAACCTTTTTTTTTTTTTTACTTGGCTTACTTCTAGTACTTTTTAACTAAAATTTCCTTTTGTTTTATTGAAAAACTATCACATCACTCACTAACTAAATAAAAAGTAGAGATTAAAATTTACTACCACTTGCCATTGGGTATTTGAAACAAAAGAACATCTCTAGTTAAAAAAATACTGGAAGTAAGCCAAACATTTTTTTTTCTTTATATATTCAATCTTCAAACTAGAAATTCTAATATTTTACTGTTATTATTTTTTCATTTATGTGTTCAAACTATCATTTTTATTAACTTTCCTCCTTTTTCTTTTTTCATCTATTTCATACTTGTTCAAACTTCAAACTGGCAATTTTAAATTATCAACTTTCCCTTTTTCTTTATATGTTTAAACTTTAAACCAGCCAAGCAACAGAAACATTCTCTGTTAGGTGTGGTTTGTTCTTGTCTAGGGATGGCAATGACGAGGAAAACTTTCTCACCCCATCCCTGCCCCCTTGGGGCCCCACAAAGCCCTACCCCACCCCGTAAAACTTTACTTTTTGTTAATTTGCCTTACAATTAGTACAAATTTTTTTAATGAAACCTATTTCATTAATAAAAATACACTTGAAATTATAACTTAATTTATCTCATCAAATCAATCAATTTTTAGAAAAAATTGAATAGTATATCCAAGCATTTAACAAGACAATCATAAAGAAAAATAAAACTCAAAGTATAACACATAACAAAATAAAGACAGAGAACCATATTGGGAAAAATAAAATAAGCTAATATTGATATGTTATTTAAATAGTAAGGTTTTAGGGTATGAAAATTTACAATTATAACCCTTAGTAATGCGGGCAGGGCGGGGACAGGGAGAGGAGGGGCGGGGCGGGGCAGGTTTAAAAAGTCTAAACCCATCTCCGCCCTACCCCGTGGTGCGGGGCTAAAATCTTGCCCCATCCCCGCTCCATCACCTTTGCGAAGCGGAGAAAACTCGCGCAGGGCGAAGCGGGGGAGGGGCGGATTAAGCAGGGCGGGGAAAAATTGACATCCCTATTCTTGTCTATTAGGATATATGTTACGGTTTTTATTTATTATTTATTTTTAATGTGAAAAAATACGGGCCATTGTGAGTTGACCCAACCCGTTAAAGAATGGGTAAGGGTTATAACAATAAAAATTCACTTTCATCCAATTTGTTTTTTATCCGATATCCAATTGGGCCAAATTAAACCCATCAACATTGCTCATTTGTCAAGTTTAAACTTGGTCAACATATTAACTGAATTTTTATCGATGTAAATCTTTCTCTCACAGGCGATATATTTGTGAGGTGTGGTCGGCTATGATATCACACATGAGCCACCCTTTTTGATTCTCAAAAAAAAAAAAAAAAAAAAAAAAAAAAAAAAAAAAAAAAACTATATATATCGTTCTTCTCAAAAAAAAAAAAAAAAAAAAAAAAAACTATATATATCGTTTTTTTTTTGGTAAACAATTATATATATATATATATATATATCGTTGCTGACAACTAACTTTAGCCAATCATATCTCCACACATATAAAATTCAAAAGTTAAGGAAAATTAATAAAACAATCATGCACGTTTATCAAATGAGTAATGAAATTGGAGAGAATTTTTCCTCTTTTATTTATATTTGTTTTTCAAGATAGGAACCGGTGACCATCCAAAGCTAAAACCTGGATGGATATATAGCAGCAGCCCACCAAACAATCTCACCAGGTAATAGCTCTCCCAATCATGCCTACCCATCCTTTTCTTTCGCTTTCATTTTCCTTAACAAGTAGACAGCCTCATCGATTTCTCCAACTCTCTTTCGCTTCATCATTCCAATGATGCCTTAGATGGCATCAACGATTCAGAACATGAGTGGATTTGGATATGTCATCGGATTCATATTTTTCATCTTCCTCATGGTCGTACTCAGAATCATGATTTCAATTTGCTTTGCTGTGCCCTTACCTTCTGGCCACCATCCCCGATTCGGACACCAAGAACCCAACGGAGCTGTCCCCCAACACTCCATCAATAACATTGAACTAGGTCTTGATGAAGCCACTCTACGCAACTACCCAAAGCTCATCTATGCCCAAGCCAAGCTCCACAAAGGAAACTCCGTCTCATCTTGCTGTTCAATATGCTTGGGTGATTACAAAGACACAGATGTGTTGCGATTGTTGCCTGATTGTGGTCATCTCTTTCATCTTAAATGTGTGGACTCCTGGTTAAGGCTGCATGCTACATGCCCTTTGTGTCGAAAGTCGCCTCTTGACGAGGTGGCGAGTTCAACCAGAGCAACTTCCTTAGAATCATAATTGGAATTTGGGACCTCGGGATTTACGACATCTCCTTCAAGTTTATCGAATCCACTCTGCAGTGTTTCGAAAGAGGCATAATTGGAATGTAAATTGTACAGAGATTCATGCATGTCGTTTGGTACGTTTTCACAGCTGGATTTTTTATTTGTGAACGTTTTTTTCATTAAAGTTTTTGTCATGAATCATTATAGAGAAGTGCAATTATGTTATTATTGATTTATTGTATATATTAAACAACGCTTATAATATTTACACGAAGTCTAAGCCTAGAACGACAGTACAAGTGAACAATACTTCCTGCCATGAGTAAACTGAACAATACTTCTGGAGCATACTTCAATGAGTATTTTTAAGTACTTCTGGAGCATAGTGAACAATACTCTCTTCTCTCACATTTATGTTGATACCTACTCATTAAATTAATGATAGGGACCACTATTATTATGAGAGGATGGAGTACCATATATATATATATATATAAATACAATATAAAAATTCTACTTTAGCCTAATCTAAGTGTATGTGCGTGTGAAACTCCCTCTTAGAAACTTGAATCCAGTCCCTTGCCAGGAGTATCTAAATATTTTTCTGAAATAATATCCTTCAGTTAATTAGTCAATACTCAGACACAAGTGGGGAGAGAATAATTAAGTTGCAAATTCAGACTATAAATTAATAATTTATATTGCTTCCTAGCTTAGGATACTACGAACAATAATGTTTGCGTCTCTTTCCTAGCTTAGGATACTACTAATTTTTGTAATCTTTGGATAAGAGAGGCTAATTTAATATAAGAAAAAAATATTTTTGCCGAAAGAAGATTTAGTCAATCACGTATTGCGAGGGAGTATATGCAAGGAAACATCAACCAAACCGACAAAACTGCAGCTAGGAAGAGAAAATACAGGGTGAAGCGTGATTAGAGGAAAACCAAAATTAGATGTTCCTTGTGTAAAAGTCTCAAGAATACAAAAAGAAGACTTTTCTCTCTAGATTGATTACGTGAGGCACATCAAGAAATTATATACAGCCAAATTCATACAACAAACATCCAAATATATCTTGGGATTACACCATGGCAATGAGAAATCAATGGTAATTGTTACTTGGGGTACGTTTCTTGAGTGATTTTCTCTGTTTTACATTTCCATATTAGAGGTGATGTTTGAATTGATTTATTCTTCACCCCTTAAGTTTAGAATTCGTTGTCCTACCCACAATATCTCAACACAACACCGCCATCAATAGAGAGATTCTTTCCTTAACAACCTCCGGCACAAAGCTTGTCTTGTAACACCGAGAAGCAAGTAGTGGATAAATCCTTTGTAAAAGTAACAGCGACTTGATCACTTGTGGAAATAAAATGAATTACCATATCCTTATTAGCAGCTTTTTTGGGAATGAAGTGGTAGCTAGCTCACTGTTGAGATTCAAAAAATCACAATGTTGTACCAAGGCCCAAAACAACACAAAAGATTGAAATCTAGAAAAAAAGCATTTGAGCTTTCAATAAAAAAGGGGGGAGGCCCGAACCCATTAAGAGTCCATAATGAGAGACCCAAATCCATGGATGGGCAAGTTTTGGATCTCACGAAACAAAGGAAAGAAAAAGTCCAACCCAGCCCTCAAAGGTCAGAAAAAATCGTTTGAGAGCCCGGGGAAAAAACTGGACCGAGATACTTGGGGATTCCCAGGAGCCTAGGATCTTTGAGATGTGCAGTAAGGCCAGGTTGGGACTAAGACAGTTTAAGGAGGCATACCTAGAAACACGAAGAACGAGGACAGATATGTCCCTATCAGCCACCTAGTGATGCAGAAAAGGGATCAGAATATTTGGGAATCAACAACTCATGAGCAAGGGTCTAGTACCTCGGGGAACCAAGGAAGAGGAACCACGAAGGAAGGTGGCTGGAGATCTTTTAGCCTGGTAGGAAGGAATCAGCTCACTTAGGAAAAATGACAAAAGGGAAAGCAGCCAAAAGGTGGTTCTTAAAAAGTGGAATCTAGAAGCCTTAAGAAAAGAAAGACCAAAGGTTAGCCCTCTAAGACCCTTAGAACGGGAAAGTCAACTAGGGGTCTTTTGAAGAGGGAACCTCAAAAGAAGGAAATAATGAAGAATGAGGAAGGGACCAGCCACGAATGTTGCTGACACAGCATTGGTTTTGGTACATAGGGGAGTAAAGAGAGGGAATAAATGGTTCTCTAGAAACCTTAGGATGGCACTATAAACGGGGAAGTAGCCAACAGTGAAAGACATTCAACAATAGGGAAATGAGAGTAAAAACCCTTGAGAAAAACTCTGTCAGAATTCAATAAGAGAGAAAAGAGAGGGAAAATATCGCCCGAGATCCTCAAAACTGCCACTAGAGAACACACTTGGATTCAAAGAGATTCAAACTTCGTAAGTCTTAGAGGCCTGAAGGATCATTTAAGTCTATAATTTTTTAACTTATTTGGACCTTGTAACACGTCCTAGTGAGCATAATGTATTATAAAATCAAGAAAATAATGAAACATTCAATATTATCCTAAGGATTTCTAACGTTTTTACTTTACTTTCTTCTTTTCCTCATTATTTCGTTTTTTACTGTTCCTTGCTATTCAATATGTGTATGCTTGTTGTATGTTAGTATTTATGTGTTGTAGGATCCGTGCTTTGTGCACCACTTGGTTCAAAATCAGCTCGATTTTGCTTTGGTGAACTAAGCCCAATCCCTTAAAGCATAAAGCATCAGGCCCAGGATCCTTGCCTGTGTGCTGTTTTTGTTTTTTTGTTTTTTTTTAAAGAACCCACACACCCACCTTAACATGTTTCATTCAAGCATGAAAAAAGCAGATATGAAGCGAGGGCCAAGGTGCCAACATTATTCATGGAGATCCCTAAGGTGCATTCATATCTTATATTAGTTAGCATTGGTAACATTCATGACACGATATTCTACTTCTATACTGAAATGGGTCACGATAGGTTGCTTCTTAGCAATCCAAGAATAAGATAAGTGGCCAAGAAAGATCCCAAAACCAATGGTCGATCATTTTCCTAGTCAAAGTAAAAAAAGGTATAGAGTTGAAGTGAGCTTTTGGGGAAAAACAAACCATGACCAATGGCCCCTATTAAGTTGTGCAACACCTGTTTAGCAGTTGTCCAATGATCAAAGGTAGATGAGTTCATGAACTAACAGAGAAGGCAATATCAGACAGACTAAGAGGGCTAATAATTTGCTGATGCTTGGTGTCATCAAGTAGAGTACCTTCAAATTGGGAGAGCTTAGGACATGAGGCATTAGGGGTGGAAGATGGTTTAGCACTAAACATACTAGTTTAGTAGAAAAGCTCTGAAATGTACGTAGATTGCAATAATTAGAGACCATAAGAATCATGTACGGCATGAATAACCATAGATGTGATAATTCATCCAAGTCCTTCATGTCGGAAAAAAAAAATACTGATAGGCCTTTCCTCGCTTACTTTCACAAACACACACTACTTAGAGTTCGTTTGGGAACAGCTTATTTAGCTGAAACTAAAAACTTTTTACTGAAAGTATTGTAGATAAAGCTAAAAGGTAGCTGAAATAGTACAATAGGACCCATGAATAGTATCAAAAAGTGCAATGAGGCCATAAATAGTGGCAAAAATAAGTTAAATAGTAATAAAAATAAAAGCTGGTTTTGTAAACCAATGCCAAATACACACTTAAGGTTTGTTAGGGATCCGCTTATTTTGCTGAAATTTATAACTTTTTGTTGAAAGTACTGTAGATAAAAGGTAAAAGTTAGCTAAAATTGTATAGTGAGACCCATAAATAGTACTAAAAAGTGTAGTGGGGCTCATGAATAGTAGAAAAAATAAGCTGAATAGTAAAATAAAGTGGCTTTTTAAGCTAGAGCCAAACGTACACTTAGTGTATATAAGAGACTCACACTCATAAATTAAACAAAGGGAGAGAGAGTGGAAAGGGAACTGTTAGAATACTTTAATGCTTTGTATTCACTTCAACTCTTGCATAGAACTTGACGGATGAATGGGTTTATATAGTACACCATCAAACCTCTAACTCCCACTACATTTATTTTTCTAACACTTATATTCATAAATCCCACACATAACCTCAATAAACCTCCCACTACATTAACTTTTGAAACTCCCACTTATTTATGAAAGGTTAATTAAAAAACAAATTTAACTTCTAACATCCCCCTTAAACTTGTTTTCTTGATCACTCCAAGTAAGAGTCGTAGCTTGTTGAATGTATCATACTTGAGAGGTTTAGTGAGTATATTTGCAACCTAATCATGTGACTTCACAAATTCAAGATGAACTTCCTTTCTTGCAATACATTCTTGAATAAAATGAAACCTTGTGTCGATGTGCTTGCTTCGGTCATGAAATACTGAATTCTTTGCAAGAGCTAGTGCTGACTTATTGTCCATAAATATCTTCGTAGCTTCTTCTTGCAACATTTGCATCTCCTTCAATAAACTTCTAAGCCATATTGCATGACAAACACTAGAGGTAGTAGCAACGTGCTCAGCTTCACAAGCGGAAAGTGTCACAATTGGCTGCTTCTTGGACGTCCATGTAAATGCAGTATCACCCATATAGAATACAAAACCAGTAGTACTCTTTTTATCATCCGTGTCTCTGGCCCAATCACTATCACTATCGCCAACAAGTTTAAAATCTATACAACAGTCCATAATCTAGTGTGCCTTTTAAGTAGCAAAGAATTCTCTTGGCAGTTTTCAAATGAGTCATGGTCGGTGCTTCCATGTAACAGCTAACTAGGCCAACACCAAAAAGAATGTCTGGTCTTGTGCATGCATGTTAGATACATAAGACTTCCAACCAAACTCTTGAAGAATGTTGGATTAACCTTCTCTTCATCGTCATGCTTTGACAACTTCACTCCACATTCTACAGGTTTGCTAACTAGATTGGAATTTAACATCTCGAGAATATCCCTTCGCATAACCTTCTTGGAAAATAAAAATCTCATCCTCCATCTGCTTCACTTCAATGCCCAGATAATAGGCCATAAGTCAAATATTTGTCATTCCAAACTCCTTTGTTATTGCTTTCTTGAAGTCCTCAAATATACTTGGATTGTTGACTATAAAAATCAAATCATCTACATACAGACAAACAATTAAGATATCTCCATTTTTATGCACCTTAGAGTAAAGCGCATGTTCATGTGGGTATTTAGCAAACCCATTAAATTGGAAGTATTTGTCAATTCTAGTATTCCAAGCTCTTAGTGCCTGTTAAAAGCCATATAAAGCTTTCTTCAACTTCAAAACTTTATCTTTCTGCTTTTTTACAACATAGCCTATAGTTTGCTCAACATAAACTTCTTCCTCAAGGTAGCCATTCAAAAATGTAGATTTTATATCCATTTGGAAAATTTTGCATTGATTCTGAGCTGCTAAAGAAATTAGCAATCATATAGTTTCCAAACGAGCAACTGGGCCAAATACCTCATCATAATCAATACTTTGTCGTTGACTATAGCCTTTGACCACCAATCTTGCTTTGTATCTCCACCTCTCCTTTTGCATTCTTCTTCAACTTGTACACCCATTTTACACCAATTTTCATCTTTCCAGTTAGAATAGTTGCTAACTCCCATGTATCATTCTTCTTTATGCCTTGATCTCTTTGTCCATAACATTTCTCCATTTTTTGTCTTGCATTGCTTCTTCAAATCTTGTGGGTTCACAATTAGCAAACGGACAAAAAGGTGTTACATCATTTGTAATCGTTGTTGAATCATAAAGATCATTGAGACTTCTCATTTTTCTTGGTCTTTCACTAGAACTTCCTTCTAGTAATGATGATGATGATGGACTTTCATGAATAAGAGATGATGCTGTTGGTGATGGAGGTGGAGTGACAGGTTCTTCGTGAACTTCATTCCCTTGCTCTTCCTCTTTAGATAGAGGAAAGAAATCATACTTCTTCTCTTCTTGGATGCTCCAATCCCATGTGCCTTCTTCATCGAATTCCACATCTCCACTAACAATGACTTTTCCAGTGCTCGGATTATAGAGCTTATAAACCTTAAAGCATGGATCATAGCCGATGAACACATACTTCTTGCTTTTATCATCTAGCTTTGACCTCTCTTGATCAGGTACATGTGCATATGCAATGCTCCCAAACACACGAAGATGGGAAACTATAGGCTTCTTCCTACTCCAAGCTTGTTGTGAGGTTTTTCCTTGAACACTTCTTGTGGGGCAACAATTAGACAAATAGATTGCACAATCAATAGCTTTAGCCCAAAATTCTATAGGTATTTCTTGCTCTTCAACCTGCTTTTGGCTATATTAAGAATTGGACGATTCTTTCTTTTTGCTACACCATTTAGTTATGGTGACCGTGGAACTCTTAGAGAGTGGTGAATCCCATTTGCTTCACAAAATTATTTGATGTGAATTTACCTCCTTTATCAAATCCTAAGGCCTTAATTTCATGGCCACTTTGTTTTTCTACAAATGCCTTAAATTTCTTAAATGCACCAAACACTTTTGATATTTGCTTTGAAAAATAAACCCACATTTTTCTACTAAAATCATCAATAAAGAGAAGAAAGTAGTTACTTTTTCCAAGTGATGATGGTTTGATTAGTCCACACACATCAATATGAACAAGTTGCAATGGCTTGGTTGCTCTTATACTAGCTTCTTTTGGAAAGCTTTTCCTTGATTGCTTGTTAAGGAGACACCCTTCACAAAGCTGGTTAGGATACTCAATGGAAGGCAGTCCTCTCACCATCTTCATCTTTGCCAACAACTCTAGTCCTCCAAAGTTTAAGTGCCCAAATCTTAAATGCTAAAGACAAGAAGAATCTTTAAACCAAGTCTTCAGACATCTAATAACATCAGTTTGAATATTTTACAAGAACATTTTATTTCTTGCCATAGGTACGTTAGCTATCACATTATTTCAATGATCCCTTATTAAGAAACTACGATCTTTCAACTGTTTATCGTAGTATTTCTCAAGGAGTTATCCCATACTCAAAATATTAATTTTCATTCTTGGCACATAATATACATCATAAATCAATTGATGATCTCCATTCTTTAAACAGATAAGAATTTTGCCTATCCCCTTCACTATAACTTTGGATGAGTCACCAAAGGTAACATTCCTGACCATCGATTCATCAATCTCCATAAATATCCTTTTATTCCCACACATATGGATGCTAGCACTAGTGTCAATACCATGCACCATTTTCTTCTCTGTCTTCTCCTTTGTATGCCAACAACAAGGTCGGCTCCACTTCTTCATTCTTATCTTCAACATAGTTAGCTTTCTCATCAACAGCGCTAGTGACATTTTTACATTCGGAAGCATAATGCCCATATTTTTTACAATTATAACATTTAATATTAGACTTATCATACCTTCTTCTGTATGGTCTTGAGAAACTTCCTCTTCCACAATCTCTTGTGGATTGTGAACTTCTACCTTTCAAATCATTATTGGGAGAGTTTTGACCATTCCTTCCTCCAGATCCTCTTCCTCTTCCATGTCCACATCCTCTGCCTCTTCGTCTACTTTCACACCACCCTTTTTCATTCAAGGTAAGCTTAGCTTGTAGGACTTACTCCAAAGGCTCTTGCTTCTTATTATGGAGCCTTTCTTCATAGGCTTGTAATGATCCTATGAGTTGTTCAATGGTCATTGACTCCAAGTTTTTTGATTCCTCAATTGCCACAACAATATAGTCAAACTTAGATGTTACCGTAGGATTTTTTCTACCACATGGACATCATCTAAGTTCTCGCCATATCTCATCAATTGATTTATAATTATCAACACCCTTGAAAAATAATCCAAAATAGATGCAGACTCTATCATGTGCAAACCTTCAAACATACCTCTTAAAGTTTAAAGGTGAACTTTCTTTGCATTTAAAAAGCCATTAGTTGCCACATCTTCAAAAAGAAAGAAAATAAATTTTCCTTGTTGTTAATTGTTAGTTCTATTTTGAAAACCCTAAAATAAGTGTATTTTAAGAAATTTGACTTAAAAATAATTTAATTACACCTTCTTTTTATACTCTACTAAATTATGGATGCATATTCAAAATTTCATTCCTAAATGTTCATCAAACTAATGAATAGTAATACTTATTACATTCCAACTTAATGTATTCCTTGTAATACTTATTCCTATTTCCATGTAATAATCATTACAGTGTACCAAACGTGCACTTAAAGTATGTTTGGCAAATTATAATAGGCCCTGTAATGTAATAGTTATTCCTATGATTTAACTATTTAGTAGTTTGGTTATGTTTTTATTATAGGAAATAGTTATTCTTTATGAATAGCTATTCTTTAAAATAAGGAATAACTATTCATCTCTAAAAAGGATTTAATAATTATTCCTTAGTAGGTATATTAATTTTTACAATTAATATATTTCTAAATAAACAAACTTTCCATATGCACATAACAATTAAGAAAATAAAAAATCATAAAAAATAACTAATCACTGTTTCAAATTTTATATATATATGTATATATATATATATATATATATATATATATATTTTAGGAAATATAATTATATGAGTAAGCTATTTCCTAAAATATATCTGTAGTTTGATTTAAAATGCTTTCATTTCATTATCTTTAAGATTCTATTATTGTGTTGTCACCAAACAAATGAATAATAATAAGCATTATATTACAACATTTTGCATTCTTAGTAATATCCATTCCTATTCCTATGTAATTACTGTTACAGTCTACCAAATGTGCCCTTAGAAAACTTGCCAATGTTTTAGTTCCATCCTTCCCGAGTTGTAAGAAATTCATGCGCAAATAGGGCACCAAACACTAGTTTTTATGGTTTTTACACAATTTATCCTATTTTTGCAACATTATTTCCCGACTCTCCAGAACTCCGTTCGGCTCACATGAAATATTATCGGAAAGACCTTGATACCTATTTTCTAAAACTATCCACTCTTTGGCCCAATTTTTGATATTGGATAAATAAAATGCCTTGGAAAGTAAATTAGTGTCAAAAACTAGTTTTTATTAAAAGGTTTCTACTTCTTTGTTTTTGTAATTGAGTTTGTTATAAGTGTGATTTTTGTAATCCGAGTATGGTAAATTGAAATTCATGTTGAGAACTTTCCATCGACTCCTCATTTGACCCAATCGGGAATTATTTGATTAAAATTAAATGAAATTGGATTTTATCAAGCTTATTGACATAAAATGAAAATGACAAAGTGTTTTGTACTTTTTCATCATTTTTACAATATCTCGTTTGTTTCGAATCTGATTTGAGCCCATATATAGTCATTTTAAAGGGAAATCAAATATCCCCAATATGAACTAAAATTTATCCCAATCGGGTGGTCTGGTCAGATTTTGGTCAAATCAAGATTAAGCTAGGGTAGAGCATAGTGAAACTTGGTCAAACTTGTGAAAATGGTTTAGAAATATTAATTTTAACATGAAATTATGTAATTTGGATAATTTGATGGAATTTGACCTAATTTGACCGTTAACCAACCAAGGACAATTGGGTCATTTTGATGATTAAATCACGGAATTTGCTAACCTGCTGGTTAACAAATTGAGATAAATTAATTGTTCTGAACAAATCCCATTATTCCAACGAGAAAAATAATATTTTTGGTATTCTTTTTAATTTAAAATTTGGAAATTTGGACGTAAAAACGAGGTCAGGAAATATATTCTAGCAAAATATATTCAATCTCATGAACTTCAAGTAGGCCTAGTAAGGTTGGTTAGCTCCCTTGTTTGAATCAAACAACATTCTGGCAAAAATATTCTAAAACATTTCTAGGTTGTTTAAATAAAGCTTATTTTAACATATATCTCTTTTCATCTTTAAAAAACGCATGAAAGATTTTTATTTTTATTTTTTTGCTGAGTTACGCATACAAAAATTGAATGATGATCTTTGTTGACTATTTCCAGTAATTATAATATACAAGAAAAAACTAACAAGGTATATTAGACTAGTGTTTATTGGGGAATAACTTATCTAACCTTTTGTTTTTGTTCTTTTCTGATAGTACTATAAGGAAAAAAAAAAAAAAAAAAAAAAAAAAGAGAGAGAGAGAGATTAGTTTGCTTTTTGTTGAAAATACTATTTTTTTTTTTTTTTTAAAGTGAGTAAAATGGAACCTGCAATAAATAAAAAGGTGAGCAAAAGCCATAAAGTGAGACCTACAAATAGTACCTAGCCATGATTTTTTTGACCAAAACACAAGCTAACTGGAACTTGCAAACAGTACTTGGAACCCACAAACAATACAAAATATAAGCAGAAAACTCCTTATACCAGCTTGTTATCACATCCCAAATGAAATTATGTTTAAAGAGAGAATGATGCTGCACGTTTTGCTTCAGTGAGAGAAGAATAATAGAGTTCCATAAAAAATAGAGAAGAATAATTTTAAATAATGTTACACCATCTAATAAATTTTTATTAAACTAATATTAAAAAAATCTTACCATTGTATTACATGATCTTAACACATATACCAAGTTCTATGTCAATTGAAAAGCTATTCGGTATTTGATCTAGAAACTCATTTTTTTATACACAATTTTAAATACAAAAACTTAAACTTTTAAAATTTGATTGATAAAACAGTTGTTGATCTCAAATCATCAAGAAATTTATTAAGTACGTAGAGTATAAGAAGAAAATCTAATCCAATGGTAAATTTGTTAAAACACATATTCAATAAAAATTATATTGAACGGTATAACATAATTTTAAAATACACCAGATGTAACTTGAATATATATGTGTATATATATATATATATAGATCATCTGAAGTAAGAGTAATAAAAGTACGGCAAATAAACCATATTGCGTGGATTTTTCCTGGTGTGGATCTTTATCAGTTGTATAAATCATTACTCAATAGTCTGAGTAATGTAATTGGAGAGAAATTTCTCTTTTCTTTGTATTTTTTTTTAAGAGGATTGGAACATGACAGTTGACCATCAAGCTAGAAACTGGATATAATGATATATAATAGCAGCCCACCAAAGAATCTCACCGGATGCTAGCTCTCCCCAATCATGCCCACCTTTCCTTGTCTTCTTAACAAGTCGAAAGCCTCATCGATTTCCCAAACTCATTCTCTCTCCCTCTCTCTCTCTCTCTCTCTCTCTCTCTCTCTCTCTCTCATAATCCAATGATGCCTTAGATAACATCAACATGATTGAAGCTCAATATGTCGTCGGATTCACCCTTTGCATAGGAACCATCCTTTTTTTCTTCCTCATGATTGCAACTTTCTTTCACCTGCAACGTACTTCTGCCTATCACCACCAACAGTCCGCCGGAACTGTCCCCGTACACTCCATCAATAACTTTCATCCAGGTATTGATGAAGCCACTCTACGCCAATACCCAAAGCTCCTCTATGCCGAAGCCAAGCTCCACCAGGGAAACTCTACCATATCCTGTTGTTCAATATGCTTGGCTGATTACAATGACACGGATGTGTTGCGCATGTTACCTGATTGTAGTCATATCTTTCATCTTAAATGTGTCGACTCCTGGCTACGCCTGCATGCTACATGCCCGGTGTGTCGAAACTCGCCTCTTCCCGAGGAGATGGCTTCGGTGGAAGTGACATCCTGATTAATGGAAGAGCTCTTTTATTACCATTCCATCTGCCCCAATTTGTAAAAGTGATCAACGAGGAGCAGTGAATAATAATTTTCAAACTAATTTTTTATGTAAGACAGAATTTACCTTTAGACTTATGTTAATTGTTAATTTTTTATATGTCAATTTTTGGTATTTTAGTTTTAGGGAAAATTATTGTATACTCCCGGAGTACCATAAATGCGTACTCCCTCCTCTCACATTCATGGTGGGTCCCACTAATTAAATTCATGGTGGGACCCACCATTCATGTGAGAGGAGGGAGTACGCATTTATGGTACTCCGGGAGTACCTAATAATTTTCCTAGTTTTAGGGTAATTATTTTCTTATTTTTAAGTGCATTTAATGCCTTTTAAGTCAAATTAGAGTTCTATTATGATAAGTAAAGATTAGGATCTTTTTTTAGAAATGATATGTCTACAACATTTTTGTAACATTTTTACAACAAATCCTAAGTGGCAGGTTATTACTGGTTGTTATTGTTGAGGTAAAAAAGTAATCTTAGTGTTAATTTCAAATTTGAACCAATAATAACTAACCAACTGTGATTTATTGTAAAAATGTTATAAAATTATTGTAGATGTAGCATCTCTCATCTTTTTTAGAATATATTTTCTTATTTGTCAAGTTTTAAGAAGACTTTAAATAAGCCTTCAAGTGGATTTCAAACCAATCATCAAGCGAATTTCAAACTTATTATCTTGTGGATTAAAGAACTCTTCCTAAATTTGAGATTATCTTTTAAAAGCAAACATGTTTTGTTTCTTACATCTTAAAATAGGTGTGTTTTATTTTTTGCAAGTATTCTACTGCATTATTTTTTTCTTTTTATCACTCATAGTCGATTATGTCAAAGTTGTGACAATTTATTTATAATTAGGAATATATTTGGTACGGATTCATACACTTTGTTTGGTACTATTTTGTATTAAAAGAAAAATTTTCACCAAAGTTTTTGTCATGAATCATTAAAGAAAAGTTCAAACATTGTATTATTGATTTATTGTATAAATATATGAAATGGACGGTACAAGTAGGCCTAGAATTTCAGTAGATATAATAAAGTTGGGAGTAGAATTAGGAAGATTCTCAAAAATAAAATTTAAAATTTAAAATTGGAATTAGTTTAGACTATTCCTCGCTGTTCAGACTATTAAGCGATGGTTTGATACATTGTATTAAAATATGAAAAAGGAAGAAAGGGACTTTTTTCCCCTTTCGGTCTGCACCACGCATGAACTTCCGAACAATTATTCTCCAAAACTTATCATAGTAAGTTGGATTTCCTGTATTTCTATCTATAAAAAATCATAAGCTTCAAATTTAGTTCTTGATAGTAGCCTTTGAAAATTTCTCTTCCTCATGCTTGGGAAAAGTTTATTGGTGAGGTGTTAAAAAAATAAAAAATGCAAATACTTGAATTTTTTTTTTTTAGAAGAAATATATGAAGTTTTACAATAATATTATGACAAAATAAATTTGAAATGTAGATATGAAAAAATATATGAAGTTTTACAATAAATTTTACAATAACATTACACAAATAATATTATGACAAAATAAATAAGTAACGTATACAATCAGTATCACACACGTACATAATATAAATTTATAATAAAGAGAGATACTAATTTAGATAGTTAGAAAAAAAAAAAAAAAAAAAAAAAAAAAAGAAGAGATGAGATGAGATTCATGAGAATGAGATTAGAAATCAAATCAAAGAGAGAAAGTGAGAGTATTCTGTGTAGATTTTGGTTTTGAAATGGGCTGATTTGTGTTGTTATTTTGAATTGGGATGTGATCGGGGTGGGGGGGGGGGGGGGGGGGGGGGTGCAAAAATACTTTTAAGTGTTGTAAATAAAACGACTAAAATAAATATTTTATATATGAGATAAGTTCAAGTTATACATTTTTTAAACCATTGCACTTAAGTATCCAACGGTAAAAAATAAAAAAATAAAAAATAAAAAACCCTTATTAATGCTAGTATTCTAATCGATCTCATTTATTATTGTTTATTTAATTAATATATTCCATACTTATTTCTAAACCCAAAAAAAATTTATACGTTTCTTTTTCTCTCCATTGCACGTCTCTCTCTTTTTCTCTTTGCACGTTCCTTTCTCTATCTCCTCCATGGCTAGGTCACCGGTAGGAAATAAAAAATAAAAAAAAAAATCTGCCAGCAATGCCTAATTACCCCATTCTAATTCTTGAGAACTCATGTTGGATGATTCAGGTAAAGGAAATAAGGAAGCCCTTTGAGAAAAATGATGTTCCATGATTGTTCGAAGATAGTTTTAACAACTAATTAGTTCTCGTCCACAACAACAAAACAAGCAATAAAACGGCATAGCAAAACCATCTGTTAAGAATTAAATTGGAGGAAACATAAAAGAAATTACAAGCCCAGTTCAAGAAAGATAGCCTCCTCTTTCTGTCATGAGTCATTCATTGTTACTGTTAGCTAAAATGTATCAGATGCTTCTAAGAATCTTTCAGTGACCCGCCACTTCAATGCTCTCTTTATATTAATATTCTCCTCTACCAGTCCACCTAAATAAATTTCCCTCCCCTCTTTTTTTTCTTTCAAATCCACCAAAATAAGAAATAAATAAATAAATAGACTAAATAAAAACTAAAATTAACAGTATCCAAAATTTCAAAACCCAATTTTTTGACCATACTCGCTTTTTTTTTTTTTTTTTACTTTACACGAATTTTAACTTGTTTTTAACAAAAATGGACACAGATGAGGAAAGAAAAAAAAATTAAAGGGTAATACCACAATATCAATATGGGAGGAGAGGGAAGATGATTGATTAGCATGAGGCATTAAATGTGAGGAATTTAAGTAAAAGTAGCTAATTTGGGAAATTAATACTCTACATTAATGACGTGAGAGGGTCTTTTTCTCACCCTTAGATTTAGTAAGAATTTGTAGTGTATAAAAGGCGTAACTCTTGTGGAGTTACACCAGGTGTAACTTGAACCCATCTCTTCATATATATAATGTTTTTTAATTTTCATGCCAAGGGGTTCATTTGAACCCCCTAAAGGTAATGTACCGTCACCCCTGAGTAAAATCCAACATTAAATAAGAATAATAAGAGAGAATAGTTAATTTAATATGGTTAGGTCCAAACTCATAGGCTTAAAACCTTTTGGATCAATTGATATCTTTATATGTTATAGGGAAAAGTTAAGGGCATTTGTTAATGAACTATTATAGGAAAGTTTTTATAAAAATAGAAAATAAGCAATTAATTAACGTTTTGACAACATTTTCAATTTCCCATAAAACTGCTATAAAAACTTAGACATGGCAATACAAGTCAGAATTTTTTGACCCGACCCGACCCAACTCGACCCGAAAAATACCTAACCCGAACCCAATTTTTTTGACCCGAAGTAAAAACGGGTTGACCCGTGATCCGACCCGATTTTTTTTGCGGGTCAATCCGACCCGACCCGACCCGAATAACCCGTGACCCGACCCATTAAAAAAATTCACTAAAAAAAATATTTAAATTACATCCTGATACTAAGTGCATAAAGCACAAAATATCAAAACTAATAATTAATATTATTATATATTAGATGACTACCCATAAAAGCTAGCAAGCCTAGCTTTTTTTTTTTTTTTTTTTTTTTTTTTTTTGAGAAGCTAGCTGCTAGCCTAGCTTTAGTGCTTGCCTTGCCAAATCAATTGCCATCAGACAAGACAAAAGGCCCTCAACACGTTACACAGCACAGGCCAAGGCTGTCAAGTGACGCAAGAATCAAGACAAGTAGACAACCATTAAAAAAAAAAAAAAAAAAATCTCATTGAGCTGAGCTGAGCTGTACCAAACTCCATAGCCAAAAGCACAAACAAATGAACACATCTTTTACCTGAAATGTGAAGTTATGTTGTGTACTAAAAGCTGGCTATATAGATTTAAAGGTAATTTAATTTTTTTATAGTAATAATTATATAATTTTAATTCTTTATTGATTTGCTTTCATGGTACATTAAGTTATATTAAAATATTGTATTATAGATGAAGATGCTGACAAAATTAACCAACTTGAGCTACAATTTGCAAGTATGAATATTTGCAGTGCTGAATCTGCTACCAACATTGAGTAGATTGATATTAAGGTGTAATTTTTATAAAATATTTACTTATTCTTCTTTATTTAATATATTATGTTTATTTTTAAATATTTTTTTGTTTAGTTTATCTTTCTAAGTAATCTAACTTTACTATTATTTTAAATGCAACAGTAACATGTACACTTAAGAAGACCGATAACTTGTTACTTTGCTGGCTTACTTGTTTTGTTTGTTTTAAGGTCTATTTCTTTTTGAAGATGTAAACTTGTAATTATATGCATTTTGACAGTGAACTATTAACATTGAAGACTTTTTCCATCATGAATTTATGACTATAAATCATTTTTGTCATGCTCAAAACTATCAGAATTGGAAGGTGTAAAGTTGTAATTTACAACTATGTTTTGTTGGCTTGTATTCCGTGCCAAATTTGATTGTAATTTTGTTCAATCGTTTAAAACCCTGTATTTGTTGTGGGACTTGATGTAAGGGGTGTGTGAGAGAAAGAGTGTTGAAGACTCAAGCATTTGAAGAAGAAAAGGATTCTCGGGTATCTCGCGGGTATTTCGCGACCAAGCTTCCCGCGAAGTGAGACATGTGCCAGGCACATGATGGAATGCGAAGAGTCATGCCAGGTGGAGACAACTGTGTCTCGCGAGTATCTCGCGGGTAAGGCCTTCCCGCGAGACACCCGCGAGACTAGCTGTTCTGCCAGCCTGTATTCTTTGAGTCACACCTTTTGCACCCCTCCTACAAATATCATCATTACCCACATTTGTTGAGGAATGCTTCAGAGAGAAAACCCTAGCCAAACACCTTGGTAATTAGAGATTGTTTTCCCCACCTTCTCTAAACATTTTGCTTGTGGTATCTCCTCAACCCTTCCCTCTCCACTGTCCATATCTTTGAGAGGTTGATAGCCCAAACACTTGACACACCTTTGAGAGTGCTGAGTGATGTTTTGGTGCTGCTGGGAAGCATAGGAAGGAGCCTTTAATGGCAGATGCAACATGGAGCTTGTTGCGGGATCCGGATAACTAGGACAAGACACGGTTCCGAGAAGCCTTGTTGGAGTAGGAGCTTGGAGGGCTTAGGTACATCGGGTAGACTAGGCTTGGAGGGTCTTTTGCTAATCCATGTATCCCAACTGATTGTCTAGTGGATCGATTTCCGCTTGGAGGGCGGCGGAGAGGTTTTTCGCCGAGTTCTTCGGTTTCCTCTTCGATAACACGTCTCGGTGTTATTTGTGTTTGCATCCTTCTTCCCTACTCTTGTTTA
Organism: Quercus glauca; assembly: GCA_023736055.1. Taxonomy (NCBI): domain Eukaryota; kingdom Viridiplantae; phylum Streptophyta; class Magnoliopsida; order Fagales; family Fagaceae; genus Quercus; species Quercus glauca. The sequence continues at coordinate 25,890,114 of CM043325.1, read as the reverse complement.
TTTCATTTTTACTGCTGAGTTGCTTTAAATATGAATTAGAGTAGTTGTTTGGTTTATATGCTTGTGTTTACACTATTCCGCACTTGTTAGTAAGTTAGTGTAAAATCAACCAAGCCGTAATTTGAATTTGGGGGTCTAAACCGCTCGTGTGTTTTCAACACATTTTCGAGCTTTCAGAAGGATATTAACAGGTGGCATTAAGTGCAATTTATTTGCTTAATTGATTTTATTCATTCTCTCTAAACAGGTTGTCATTGATTTGTTTTTGTAATTGAAGGAAAAAAAAAAAAAAAAAAAAACTTGTTTGAAAAATACGGGTAAACCCAACCCGACCCGACTCGACTCGCAACCCGATTAACCTGTTTAAAAATGACCCGTTTTGACCCGCGACCCGTTTGACCTGCGAACCCGATTGACCTGACCCGAACCCGACCCGACCCGCCCGTTTTGCCATGTCTATAAAAACTTTCTTAGAATGGTTTAATAATAATTGTCCTAAGAGTATCTATTAACATGACCTTATATTATATTAACTTTTCAATTGGAGTCTTATCGAGGTGTTATCTACCCAAAAACATATTGGTCCACAACAAAAAGAAAGAATAAAGCTAGAAAGAGTATTCTTCAAGTCATAACTCAGATTATGTTTTTATTATTTGCCTGAAAATTTAAATTCATATATTTTTTTTTTCCTTCAAAAGTTTAAATATAATAAGTTTTGTTGAGATGCTATCTTTCATGTAAAATTGAATAAGTCATGGGTAATTGAAGTCTACAAGGTTTATGTATAAAAAAAATTAAATCAAGTATTTATATGGTATCTGTGAATGCTCTAAGCAAGCGTGGCAGCTTAGTTAGCTTTTTTGTTTGAATCAAATAACATTCTGGCAGAAAGATATTCTAAAATATTCTCAGGTGATTTAAAATTAAATGAAGCTTATTCTAACTACATATCTTCTCTTCTTAAAAATAAGGCATAAAAAGTTTTTTTTTTTTTTTTTGAGTGAAGAATACAAAGATTGAATGATGATCCTTGTCGACTGTTTCCGATAAGTATAATATACAATAAGATCTGAAATAGTACAGCAGATTAAGGGTGTGTGTGGGTCGGATTGGGTAGGTAAAAGCTAATATTTCTATCAAATCCGCCACCAGCAGGTTGGGAAAATTTCAAGCCACCACCGACCCACCAAAGTTGAAATTTGGCAAATTTGTTACAAATTTTGGCGGTTTCAACTCGGCGGGTTAGGCGGGTTGTGTGGGTTGGTATTAACAATGTTATTTTTTAAAAAAATTATGACAATCTACAATTTATTATTGCATAATCTCAAAATATAACTAATGCACACAAAAAATTAAAGGTAGATTTTATTGAATAATCTCAATTCCAACACAAACAAAGGGTCAATAAAAAAGAGATGTATCATCTCTAATAGACCTTGTCTCCACACAAAAAAAAAAAAAAAAAAAAAAAAAAAAAACCAACAACAACAACAACAACATTTCCAAAACAGTAGGTTGTTGCCTTACAACTGAGGAAAATTGAATTAACAAACTCAAAGTCTTAACATTTCCAAAGCCACATCAAGGATTCAAAATAATAACATACCAACATAACACATACTTCAAAATGGTATGCATGGTCTCAATATTTACAAGAATATATGCGACCAAAATCAAAAAGACAAACAACATAATCAATAAAAATATAGATACCAAATCAAAATATATATATATATATATATATAGATACAAACATTAAGCAATATAAGACATAAAAACAACTATCTTTGTGGTTGTCTAGGAGAGTACACATTTGATGGAATGTGAAGAATTGAAGGGATTAAAAATGAAAAAGAAAAAGAAAAGAGGTTTCAAAAAGGTTGAGGAAGAAAATGACAAAACAACATGAAAGAGGGAGGGAGAGGAAGTGGCTGAAGGTGAAAGCTAAATACAGAGTGTATGTAGTATAAGGTTGAAGTGATTTTAGGGTTTCAATGTCAACTTTTTATAATTTTTATAAGGAATTGTTTATTGATTAGTTATAAAAATTGATTAGGTGAATTGATTAACTTTAAATACAGAATATGCGGTTGATCAATTTGAACTAATATATATATATATATATATAATTAATTAAACGGGCAGGTTGAGTTGTAGCTGGTTGACAATGTTTCAATCCATTATCCAACCCAATTCGCTCTTTTGGGTGTCTAACTCACCCAACCCAAACCACCTAACTTAATGACTAGCATAGAACAAGCAGATTGACAGGTCAAACAGATATTCTACGCAACCCTACAACAGATTATGTTTAACAAAGAGAGAATGATGCTGCACTTTCTACATAAGCGAGAGAAGAATCAAGAATAATGAATTTCCATAAAAAAGAGAGAAGAATAAGTGAATAACAAGGTTAGAAAGTAGGAGATAATATTATTTTAGTCCTATGTTTAGGGGTTACAGCTAATTTGATTTTTATATTTTGCTAGTTCTCAACTAGGTTTTTGTTTTTATCCCAAAAAAAAAAAAAGGGTTTCCTTTAGTTTTAATTTAAAGTCAATTTGGTCCCTTCCGTAAACTTATTAATGAAAAATGCTTACTTGACAAACGGATTGTACAATTGGTACATTTCAAATCTACATAACTACCAAAATAATAATAAAATATTTTAATTGTTATTTTTAAAAACCACGTTCACTTAATAAAAAACTACCTTAGAACATTAAAAAATGGAATGATTTTTTTAAAGGAAAAATAAAATGAATTTAACCAAAAAAAAAAAAATGGAACAATCTAGAACAATGGAAGTTGGACTTGGATCACTCATATCTACTTTAGAATTTGTATTTTGAATCTTTATATCTATTTTTCCCTAGACCTATTTAGAGATCAGCTTGTCATTAAAGTTTGACATCGCGAAGGAAATATAGGGACTTGGCTACAGAGATCATAAGGTGGAGATTTGCAATGAAAGCTCTAACCCTTGAGATCACAATCTAGCGATGATGAACCTGAAGAGATGTGCGTCATTTCAAGCACAATCTGAGCAGCAGCTCGGCATTATTTTTTTTTTTCTTGGATTCTATATATTTGTGTGACTGTGTAATGATTTTTTTTTTTTTTTTTTTTTGAGTTTGTGAGATATAAAAAATCGCAGACCTGAGCAAAAAAAAAAAAAAAAAAAAAATGTTCGACAATGTTGACTGGGGTACTAGGTATATAGATTTTGTGGTTCATTCATCAGTTTTGAATCTTCGCTTTCGTGAAAGGTGTTATGGGATTTTTTTTTTTTTTTTTTTAATTTTTTTATTTTAGGTTAAGAGATTTTGTCTAGGTTTGGTTAAAGTCCTCAACGATAAGATGTCCATGGGTCGGTTCGGGTCAAGTTTGTGCCAAATTCAGATGTGACTCGATCACTTCAGGTCCCCAAGATCTAGACTCACCACCAACTGGGAAAAGGAGTTGGTTCGAGCAAATCAAGTTTCCTCGGGTAATGGTCGATTGACGATTAGAGTCGAACAAGAGAAACCTGATCGAAACTCACCGAAATTGTCTGAAATTCTACCGGATCTAGCAAGATCATGATGAGATTGGTTAGATCTCATCATATCTAACTAAAACTAACCGAAGAACAACTCATACCAACAGAGAATAGTGAGATTCAGTGTGTAGATCGGTTGGGTCAATTGGAATTGGATTTCATGCAGAAACTTGCCACTAACTGTTGGCATCGTTTTCTAAAGGCAGAGACCCGTCATCGACCGTCAAATGCATTGAGTCAATCGATTTTAAGGTTGGCTTGAATGGTTTGGGCAGGTGAGCCAGGTCCACAATTTTGTTGGACACCCTTACTCAACGTACATACTCTAGGTTTGGATTTTTCTAGGTTAAACTCTACAAAAAATTTTCTGGGTTGCTATGTTCAACTACCAAGAAAGTGAATTTTACTAGTTGTGCAATCCGCTAGTCACGTAAGTATTTTCCGTTAGTGAGTTAATGGTAAGGACCAAATTGACTTCAAGTTGAAAATAAAATGGACCAAATTGATTGCTACTAAAATGTATTGATCAAATTAACCATGACTCCAAAATGTAAGGACCAAAATGGTATTTCACCTAGAAAGTATGTTAATTTTTTTTTTTTTTAAATATTTCTAACAAAAAGATTATAAAAAAAAAAGGTCATCCTAAGTAAGAGTCATCTATACTATCTATAAGAGGATTCCTCTCTTTGAACTAGACTATTATGTGGTTCAAAAATACCTTCATTAATGAAGGGTAACTTCTCTTTGAAATCGGATTATAAATGTCAAATAACAAATTTAATCTTTTTATTCCCTAAAATTTAGCATTTTTATGAGTCCAAAGTCTCTATCCCAACTTATATGCTCAACTCTATGCTCCACCAAACATATCAAGCTATATGGACATTACGTATTAAACACAAACTAATGACTTAAACAGAGTCAATCTCCTTCTCACGTTACCAAAAAAAAAAAAACCCACAAAACCACTCAACCACCATTAAAATACCCAGCAACAACAAGATTCCACCACCGTGGCTACCTAAAGAAGATGACCATGGTGAATCTCAATAGCAAAGAATAGAGTTTGCAAGCCTTCATGATCAAGCCAATACTTTGATTTTTTATTCTTTCTCACAAACCCATATGAAATTGTTCCTCGCACAAAAACCAAATTCATTGTACATATTTGGAAGTGAGGGTTTTGTGGGTTTCTTTGCTTTCTATCTATTATTTTGATGTATAAAAGAAAAAATTGAACTGATGGGGTAGGCTAGGATACCTGTGAGTTTATTTTTTGTTTTTTTGTTGGATGATAGGTATTTGGCCAAGAAGACAACCATGGGTAGATGTGTTATCTCAATTGTGGGTAGACAACTGTGGCCAAGAAGCACTATTGTTGGTGTTGGAATAGTTGTAGGGGGCTAGGATTATTTTTATGTATCATCATGGGTGATGATCTTGTGACATTCGTTTTTTGGGTGTATCAAAATAAGAGTTGGTGAATGACAAGATCCACCGTCATCATCTTCTCTAGGTGGTGGAACCTAGTTGTGGCTTGGTAAATAAAATTTCTTTTCTTTTGGGTTTGGAACGTGAGTTAGGAGGTAGAGGAGAATAGGAGATTGACTCCATTTAAGTCATCAGTTTGTGCATAATATATAAGCAATATCCACATGGCTTGATATGTTTAGTGGAGCATAGAGTGTGTTGTATATATAGGTATATACATGGAAAGGTTGTAATAATGATGTTTAAGTTTGGAGAATATTGTTTCATAACGTTGATAAAGAGAAAATTAAAGTTCTAGAATTTTCTAGTTGAAAATTCAAAAATAAGGATTTTCGATTGCTCGAAGTTTTTGCTCGATTAATCAAAATTATAAGGAAAATAATCCTAGAGTCTCTGGATGATTCGATCACTATTCAATTCCTACTCGATTGATTAAAAAGAACATTCAATTGATCAAAAAGAATTCTCGACCAAGCAAAACTTGAAAAAAAAAGAAAAAAAAAAAAAAAAGCTAAATTTTCTGCAAAATTTTCAGGTGACTATTTTGAATGTTCGAAGATGTTTCAAGCCTTATGAATGGTTTTATGAAACATTTTGACTTTTCATACGTGCCTTTTGATGAAATATAACCTTATGAGTATAAATAGAGGCTTAAGTTCACTTAAAAAATAAGTTAGAGAGAAATGCAAAACAATCTTGTGGTTATCCTACAAAATTGCTATCTATAGAACCCAACAACTTAGTTGTATCTTGAAAACAAATTTGCAGATAACCCTTTAGCACAAGAGTGTGGGAGCAAATATAGTCTAAGGATAACAATTTTATGCCTCAAAGTTATATAATTTTGTTTGTCTTTTTTGTTATCCTTATTCTTCCTTGATTACTTTGTGTATTATTCCTAACAGAGTGGAGCATATAAGTTGGGACCAAAGATTTGAACTCTTTTTTTTTTCTTTTTTTTTTTATTATTCCTTTTTCATGCTAAATAAAAGTAAAACACCTCCAATTTATAAAACAAAAAAAAAACTAAGAGAATTCCTAAAATTTAGCCTTCTTTCTCCTCACTTTCATCTTATTTTTCTTACCCAAACTTTTCTCTATATCACTACACCACTTTCAAACGCATGTTCAAAAAATAAATTACAACAATTTATCCTTTTTATTTGTTTGAAAAATAAAAAATATATATTTCCAAATTATAATAAATGCAAATAATTAACTTTTACTAAAAAAATAAATAAATAAAAGAGCATTTGAGCATGCACAACACACGTGCTAAGAGGCTAGTAAAAATAGAAAATCACTTTAATCCAATATGTTTCAAACCCAAACCCATTTGGGTCAAACCTAAACCCGATCAACCTAACCCTTTGCTAGGTCTAACCTTGGTCAACATGTTAAGTGGATTTTTATCAATTTTATAAATCATTGCTCAGTAATTAATTGTTGCCATTTATATCTCTACAAATATTAAATTAAGAAGATTAGAAAAAAGAAAAAAAAAATCCATTTATAATTTGAGAAGTGAAATCAGAGAGAAATGTCACTCCCTTTTTTTTCTTAAAAAAAAAAAAAGATAATAAATAAATGGGAACATAACAGCTGACCATCTAAGCTAGAAACTGGATATAATGATATATAGTGTCCATTTGTGACCGTTATTTAAACAATAGTATTTAAACTACATTACACGTATTTTCACACACTTTTTTACTTACACGTATTTTCAAAAAATACAAACAATATTACTAGAAATCTCTTACCAAATGGACCTATAATAGCAGCCCACCAAATTAGAATCTCACCGAATACTAGCTCTCCCAAATCATGCCCACATTTCCTTTTCTTCTTAACATGTTGACAGCCTCATCAATTACCCAAAGGGCCTACTGAACAATAGATGCAATTGATGCAATCGTCTAAGACCCCCAAATAAATAAAAGGCCTCCACTTGTAAAAAAATAAAAATAAATTATATATATAATATATTTATCTATATATTTTAAATACAAAAAAAAAGTACTTTTATTAGTCAATAAAATGCATTAAAAATGTCACATTATATCCTAAAATGCAGAATACTGCACAATAACAGTGCATACAACTTGATAGGACAAGACTGCACAGTGCGATGCGCACTGTGCATTCTTGTCCATTAGCCGCAACACATCACAAGGCCTAAGCTAAGCTGGCCCCCACATGACCTCACACTAATTAATAAGTTATCACATTTTTTTTTAATGCAAACTCTTACTTTATTAATTATTATAAATTATCACACCAATTAATAATTTGATGTATATTATATCAACTCATTTGTATTATAGTGATACAAATTTATTGAACCATGTAATAAATTAATTTTTATTTGTGCAGGTTTAGACTTTAAAGTTTAAAAAAAAAAAAAAAAAATCCACTTTAAGAACACCAAGATGAATGGAGTTGAAAATGTCATCCAATTCATCTTTTTCGTTGGAACTATCATTTGCACCGTTCTCATGATCGTAGTCAAAATAATGATTGTATATTGCTTTTCCCCTCAGTGACCTTCTGGCCATCCAAACCACCAACATGGCTTCTTATCAAATACTACCCTCCAACAATTCATAGAGTCCATCGGGACTATCCCCCAACAGTACTCCATCGATACCGTTGAACTAGGTCTTGACAGGGGCGGCCCAACATAATTTGGGGCCTAAGGCGAAAAATTTATGCGGAGCCTTTAATATGTAAATATTAATTAAACAAAGTTATTTAATACTAATCAAATTAAGGTTAATTTAATACATTAAATACATAAATAATACCAACTAGATTAATGTTAATTTCATATAGAGAATTGAATATCATAGTTGAACCTATAAATATTAATAAAAAGAAATAAAAATATATTGCGATTAAAAAAGATACTTTATTTTGGATATAAGATGATGCATAGTTAAATAAAATTGTAATCTAATTTTTAATTTTATATTTTGATTTTAAGAGAGAGAGAGATAGATATTATTTGGTGTATGGCTTTGTAGGATATTATTTTACAAAAATCAAAGTCTCAAACTATTAGGAGAGATTAATCTATAATTGATGATTTAACACATTTGCAACATCTTTTTGAAATATTTTAAGGTTTTAATTGAGTTAAGGTTCTATTGGTCTCATACTTTGAGAGTCTTAATAGAAATGAAAAAGAAAAATGCGCTAATTAAAAGCACTATAAAATGTTCAAAATATAATGTGATATTGTCTCTCATTGATGAATTTCATCAATTTAACTAATGAATGTTTATATCACTTTTTTGTGATTAATAACATGGTAATTTGTAAGCCAATAGTAAAATTTATAGTATCTTTAACATTACTAATAAAAAAAAAAATGTAAACCTTTAGAAAATATATATATAATTTTATAAAAATTTGGGCCTTTAATTATGGAAAGTGGGGCATTTTTTTCTAAGAAAAAATTTGTTTTTTTGGTGGGGCCTTAGGCCTAGGCCCAACTTGCCTATGCCTTGAGCCGGCACTGGGTCTTGATGAAGCCACCCTACACAACTACCCAAAGCCCATCTATGCCCAAGCCAAGCTCCACAAGGGCAACTCTAACTCATCTTGTTATTCGATATGCTTGGCTGATTACAATGACACGGATGTGTTGCTCTTGTTACCTGATTATGGTCATCTCTTTCATCTTAAATGTGTGGATTCATGGTTACGGCTGCATGCTACATGTCCGATGTGTTGAAACTTGCCTCTTGCTGAGGTGGCAAATTCATTGGGAGTGACATCCTTGACTTGATTAATGGAATAGCTCTTCTACAACTGTACCACTTGCTACAACTTGTAAAAGTGGTGAATTAGAAGTAGTGGATAGCTTTAACATGGATCCACCATTTCATTTCTATTATTTACCTTCAATCATGTTAGAGTATAGCAAAAAAGTTGTAACAATTGTGTCTCTAATTGGAATATAATTGGTACAGATTCATGCACTCTTGTATGTTCGTTTAGACCCCTTAAACAGATTGTTTAACCTAATATATTAACCAAGTGATTACTTAGATTAATTATTCAAATCTAGGTTAAACACAAATATATCATATCATGCAAAGTAGCGTAAAATAAATAACACCACGATATGATGACCCAGGAAAACCAATGAAAATCGTACCTAGGGAAGATTTGACCTAACTAGCCTTAAGGTAAACCAAATCCACTATAAGAGAATTGAAATTTTTACAAAAGATTTAACCCTAAATCTAATGCTACCTCCAGTAGTAACTTATTGACACGACCACGTGCAAGCTCCGAATTCACAAACTCCTTCTCTTTTTGGATTTACAGCAACACAAGCCATCTTGCTTGTGACTTTGAGATCCCACTCAAAGGTTTCAGATCACCTTTACTTGATGATCTTCTAGCAGCAACTTCTACAGCACCAGATCTGGAGATTCTTCAAGAAATATTACCGGTAAAAGACTTTAGAGAGGTATGGGTACAAAACCCTAAATCCACAATTTTAGGCACAAGATGCACTCTTTTCTCTCTAAGAGCTTTGAAAATGTAGTTAAGGTTTTCCTTTATATACTAAAAGTGTTTCACTTGAAACCCAAAACGTTTAAGCAGAGTTTGGGCTAAAATAGAATTCTGTAGAAATTTTATGTCTACAATTTTCGATCGGTCAGATCTAATTTTCGATCGGTCAGATTTCACTAAATTCGAATTCTTCTTTCTACAGCTTGTATGTTCTTATGTTCTGACCTGTAACACCTTGAACATTGTTTAATAAACTCTATAGACTCTAAGATCTATACCTAGAAAAGTTTGTACTCACGATTTGCCAATTGTTCCAAACTTTTAGAACCTAACAATCTCCCCCTTTGGTCATCCGTGACAAAACTTACATACAATATGAAATGCTCAAATACAAGAATAACCCAATTACATCATAAATGCCAATCTATGACGTCAAACCTAAAAGTTGCCAGAAGAGGTAGGAGGTCTTGATCGGAATGTACTGTCTTTCCTGAAACACTCAAAAGTGCACATCATCATATGTGTGGAAATAAAGACAGATAACAATATGAAACACAATAATAACAAATATGAGACTATAAGCAAACTAACTCTCCCCCTAAGTTAGATAAAAAAGAAAAAAAATTTAGTTTCTCCCCATTTCAAAAACAATCTCCCCCTAAATTAAAACAGTTAAAAACCTTTTCCAAATCAATTAAAAACATTTTCCAAATTTCATCTATTTCTCCCCCTTTTTGTCACATATTGGCAGAGACAACCCAAACTAAGAGTAGATAGTAAACATACAAAACAAAGGAGAAGATAAAATAGAGAATCAAGAAAGCAACTCCCCCTACGAATAGCATAGGTTTTAAAAATAGTTTTCTCCAAGTTATAAAAAAAAAAAAAAATTTTGGGAAAATTTAGGAGGTGGGGAAAACTAAAAAGACACAAATCTAACGAAAAATTTAAGTTGAGGATACACATGTGATAGGCCAAAAACGTATTGACCTCTTGTGATGAATTAATCAATTAATTAGCCCAAATGAATTAATTAGGTTCAATTACGTGCAATGAGCGTGGTAGTACAAACAAATCACAAATTAAACTAAGTATGCAGCGGAAAATAAATTTACATGGTGATTTGTTTACGAATGGGGAAAACCTACACGGCAAGAACCCCACCGGATGATTCTAAGGTCACCATTCCTGAGAATCCACTATTATCACAACAAGCGGTTACAAGTAAAGGAATCCCAGTACCTTATACCAACCTACAATTGAACCCTTACCCCAATACCCAATTGGAATTGTTCTGTAAAGACAATCTCTCCTTTCAATGCACGACTTCCTGTACATGAATAACCAATTATGCAGATCCTAGTACACGACTTCAATCACCAACTAAAGAAGGATGTTGGCTGCAAAGTTCTTCAGTTCATCTAGACGATGAAGATCATGAAGTTGTTTGGTCACAAAACCCTACGGTGTACAAACACAGTAGCTTCTTAAAGAACTAGGGCAAACTAGGTCTACGATCATACTCTTCTTCACACTTGCGAGATTTTCTCTTGTGCAACTTGTGTCACCTTTGACGGCCCTTATATATGTCTAGGGTTGTGAGAAAAGAAAGCCCAAACATACATTCAAGGATTGGATGAAAAACAGTCCTGAAAAACTGAATTCGTAAACCTTGTTAGATACCTAGTTGTCGAGTCACGGGATTCAGACAGCTCTCTAAGCTTTGATAGATACTAGCTGTCGAGCTTTAATGAACAACACTTTTTGACTTGAATCTTAGACAGACTTGCATGGCTTTAACACTTGAACTTAAAACAAGTTTTCTTAAAGCATTAAACACATCCTAGATCTACTGAATTACAAGTAAAGTACGTTTTGTTAAAAGATTAGCCAATTACACAAAATAGTGACATATGTTCCTAACATGTGAAACACATATGTCCTAACAATCTCCCCCTTTGGCAATCTGTGAAAAGACCACAACAAACAAATGAGATATGAGAGAAGTCATAAATCCCTCAATTCATATTCACTTGTTGAATACAATAAAATCTATTCTAACACAAACTCTTGAAAAATTTTGCAAGAAGAGAGTTTATGGCAAGAAGACTTTGACAACCTATATTTCTGAAACACTTTAAACAGAACTCATTAAGGCATCTTAGTGTGAAACAGAAATAATAGATTTCATACAAGATATAAGAAGCATGTGCATAAAGAGAAAATAGAAACAACACATGTAAGGGTAGGTGAAAAGCATACATCAATATATAAAGAATATAAGTACAATGTATGTCAAAATGGTCACAAGACCCATGTACAAGATATAATGTATCTAAAAAGGAGAGAAAAGAAAAAGGTACATAAAATCCTCGCGACATCACTCAATATCAACAATCCCCGTAATAAAAATCTCCTATACTAATTCTCCCCTTAACTATGACTACTCTCATAACCAAAATTACTCCCCCTTTTTGTCACGAGTGACAAAGGGTAAAAGTGATAAGTAGACATCTCGTTAGCATTGGAAGAGCTAGCATCACCATCATCCTCATCGGAAATAGCAGCATTATCATCAATATCTTCATCCTCAGAAGCCTCTAGAGTAAGTGGAGGAGAAGAAATGAAGCCACCCATGACCGCCTGGCATCATGCAATACGACCAACACGGGTGTTCACCTAACACAACTCATCACTAAGAGTGTCAAGGCGGGCATCCATGCGCTAAAGCTATGCCATGATGTCCTCGAGAGTCACACCGCTCGTAGAAGAAGAGGGAGTGGATGTGGATGGAACCGAAGGAGTGGGAGGAGCTGCTGACCCGGACCGTCTCGACCGAAAATGTGCCTCGCTCCGTTTAATGATAGCGACATCTATAGCACCCATAACAGAGAATTGGTCGGACACGGGAAACGGAACATAAAAATGGCATAAAATCCTCGTGATAGTTGAAGGGAAGATAAGTTTATCACGGGTTGCCAAATCCCTATACACATCTATGAAAGAAAGAATGAAATGATAGGAAAAATCTATAATAAGATGCTCTAAAAGGGAAAGCAAAAACCGAGCACGGGGCTCTGTAACAGAGTTATAATGAGATAAGGGATGAAGAACAAAAGTTATGACCATGTTCAGAAACTGAGGGCCTTTAGCAAAGCCCCTATAGTAAGTGAACTGATGCTCGCCTCAATCAGAAGGGCACTCACACAAAGAAGAAATAAGCTCGGCTTTAGACACTATCCTAAGATGATCATAACCAGGGTAGTTAAGATGCTCTACCTTAGGGACACAGAGCACATCGGAGACAATCTCTAGAGTAACAACTATGTGCGTACCTTGACCGCGAGTAATGAAAAGAGGTACTAAAAAATCAAATCCATGCATGTTAGAGAAAAACTCCTGGATCAGCACGGATGGACAAGTGACCGGGACATCACACAGTGACTCCCATTCCCTACTGTGAATGACAGTGGGAAGGTCAGTGTCGGAGAAGTTCGACAAGATGACTTGGCATTCAGAATGAATGCCTCGTTGAGAAAAGTTCTCAAAGAATTACAATTTGGCCTTCTCATCACGGAACCGGACAGAAGAAGGTGTAGGATCAGAAGAAGTGAATGCCTCAAAACGAAGAGGGTTTCAAGATGGAGTAGATTTGCGTTTGGGTGCCATAAAAACAGACTAATGTAAACAGAAGAGAGAGAGGGACAAAGAGACAATTAAAAAAGTCCCCAGCAGCAGAAATATATCACAATGAACATTACGTATGCATGGGAATGCATGATCATGTAACATGCAAAGAAAATTGCACCATGGGCTCAGCCCAATCCAAAACTACAAGCACACAATCAGATAACATATATAACACACATCTAAATGAATGGCAATATAGTTATACTGCACATAAGATGCAATGCATGAAGTTTTTAAGACCAAATCTTTAAAACTCATCCCAAAAAAATTTTCAAAACCGCATCAATTTGAAAAATCCCAAACATTTTCTAAAAACCCAATTTTTAGGTCAAAAGATATGAAAATGAATGGAAAAGAAGGATTAGGACACTTACCAAGTGAAGAAAACTTTATTAAGACCAAAAAATCCTTAAGGAAGAGGTTTGGAGTGAGAAAGAAAGGTTAGGGAGGTGAAAAGTCAAGAAAGAACAAGAAAGATCGAGCGAAATGAGTCTAAGATCGCAAAGACCCTTTATATACAAGCTCAATAATTCTCGATAGATCGAGAGGTGCCGAGCTTTAAAGGGTTCGACAGATGCAACTATTGAGCAGGTGTCCAAGGCAAAAAGAAGCTTGATGGATTGAGGATCTGTCGAGGAGATATCGAGAGGACAGAAACTTTCTCAATCGATTGACCTAGCTATCGAGAGGTGTAGAGATTGCGATAAAAAGCAACTGAAAAGCTCAATAGATAAGCTAGGTATTGAGAGGTTTCGAGGAGTTGTTGAGATTGCTTAAAAATAGTTTTTTCAAAGAAGAGAAAAACACAGATATGAATGCAATCAAACAAGCAACTCAACCAAGGATCCAAACAACATTTTGAACTCTCAAAATCATCTCTCAACAAAAATATGTTAAACACATAGATCCCAAAACACACACACAAACACACTAAACAAGTCTAACCAATTTTATATTTTGAAAACAAGTTAAGACAGTTTAATGAACATACATTAACACATGTAAACCTTATGATAGCCAAATCACATTATACCTGCACATGTATCAAAAGTAGCAAAGAATATTACGTGTTGTGTGTGAAAAACATTGCAAGATTGCATAAGTGTATACATGTTATAACGATTTGAGATATGAGAAAATCGTTTTAACTCACACACAATCATAACTATTTGATAGGGACTATCACCTTCGAGGTACATCCTATAACTCCCACATCTCCTAGAATACACACTTGCAATCATATAAAGCATTTTGATCTTTTTGCTTTTTATTTTTCTTTGTATGTTTTTCTTTTAATAAGCATATCATGCATGGGTATATAAGAGAAAAAAAAAAAAAAGAAATACCCAATGATGTTAAGCATTTGACATTGCACTTTTGCTATGCCGAAGCATACAGATGTCATTGACACTGCACTTTTACTATGTCGAAGCATACAGATGTCATTTCATGATTGGCAGGAAACGATGGTGAGATGGTTATTTATGCCTTTCTCCCAGGATTTTCTAGTCTTTCCCATAAAAAAAAGTGATACAAGTGTTAAGTATAAGTGATTACTTAATCTTACTCATCACAAACACAAGCCACAAAGCTCACTTGCTTAGTTGTGCATAGAGATGCTCATCTAAGCTACAAAAGATACAAAGTTTAGAAAATTTTGTTTCAATGGCCATCCAAGGTACACAAGTACCAATGTCCACAAACACACATTGTTTTTGTATTTTCCAATTTTTCATTTTATTTATTTATTTTTATATGAAAAACAAAACAAAGCAAAACTGAAAACAAAATCAAATAAAAATATGTTAAACAAAACAAAACAATGCATAAAACTAGAATGACTTAAAACGATAAAGTAAAACACACAAGTAATGCAAAAACAAAAACAGGAAAGGGTGAGAGTTAAGAAGTGACAGAATCACTTGGAGCCTTTTTCCCTCCACACCTTGGAAGAGCCTTTGATTCAGCGGTGAGGGGGAAGAGTTAAAACCGTTCAAGTTCAAAAGGAATATGAGGGCTTTGAGAAGATCTCCAAGAGGAGCGAGAGAGGATGGAAGCTAATTCTGATCTCCTGACGCGATCATGTTGTTGCTCTTTTGAGTGGCTAATCACTTGTAGTAATTAGGTCGAGCATGTCCAACTGCGCCACAGTGATGATAGAAATGCTGCTTTTTCTGTTTTGGCTTTTGAAAGTTTCCTTTCTTAGTCCCAGGGTTTTTAGTCTCATTCTTAGCAAGGTTAGGGGGTGCTCCTAAGATAGACTTACTCTTATCTATGTTCTCACTAGCTAATTCATTTTTAACTTCATTATTCTCAGTTTCAACATTATTAGCAGGAGGAACAAAAATAGTAGCACTACTAGAAGTAATACTAAAAGAAGAGAAATCATACCATAAACCAGTTCGATTAGAAGCAAATTTCTGACGACTGAGCATCTCATCAAGCTTAGCGCTTGAAGTCCTTTCCAGCTGAGCTCTGACTTGGAACAGTTCTGCCTCCAAGTCTCTTGGTCTTCTCAGCCAAGAAAGTATTCTCAATCCTCAATGCTTTAATAGTCTGGTTGGCTTCATCAAATTTTATGAAAAGCTCTTCACGCTCAAGCTCCACATCACTAAGTTTCTTGGTGGTCAACCTATACAACTTCTCATGCTTTTCTAAAACCTTGTATAACTTTGCATAGGCTATGTGGATGTCATCTTGTTCATCCATCTTCTCAAATTTAGACTCCACCAATTCTTCTTCTTCATCCACATCTTCAACAATCCCCTCAGTAGGATTGACAGTGGTAGTGAAGGCATTTAGGATTCTGTAATCCTCGTTGTTGGAATCATCCTCAGGCTCGGTGTCACTCAATGTAGTAGCAAGTGCCTTACTTTTTCCAATCGTCTTGAGATATATAGGGAACTCTTGTTTCATGTGACCAAAACGTTGACACCCAAAGCACTTTGCTCCTGAGGGAACAATGTACTGACCGCCATCCCTAGCATCCTTCTTCCCCTTGTCTTGACTCTTGAACTAAGAGGAACTAGATTACCTACGGCCCTTGTCGAAGCCTTTTGCATTGACATTTTTCATGAACTTCTTGAATTTCCTAGTGATGTAGGACTTCATCTTGGAATCTTCATCATCAGAAGATTCATCAGTATCATTGCTTTTGGCCTTCAATGCCATGCTCTTGCTCTTGCTCTTGCTCGATTTTCCAATCTTTGTCAAACCCAACTCATAGGTCTGCAGATTGCCAACTAACTCTGTCAAAAGAATTTTGTCAATATCCTTTGATTCCTCAATTGTGGTGATCTTGGCATGGAATCTCTCGAGCAGAGATCTGAGCACCTTTCTCACAATCTTGGATTTAGGAACGGTTTCTCCAAGATTAAATGCTGAGTTTACTATGTTCTTAAACTTAGTATAGAACTCATCAAACGACTCATCTTCCTTCATCTTGATCTCTTCAAAGCTGGTAGTGAGCCTCTGAAGTTTTGAGTCTTTGACAGCCTTGGTTCCTTCATAGGTTGTCTGGAGGATGGTCCATGCTTCCTTTGCAGTTTCAGTAAAGGATATCTTCTTGAACTCCTCATTAGTGACTGCACTGAATAGGGCATTCAATGCCCTGCTGTTGAAGTTTGTTGCCTTGATCTTAGCATCATCCTAGTCGGCCGGCGCTTCTATAGGCTTGGTCCAGCCTATCTCCACAGCTTGCCACACTTTCTCATCTAACGACTGCAAGAAAGCTCTTATGCGTACTTTCCAGTATGCATAGTTAGTTCCATCAAATAAAAGACGTATAATAAGAGACTGTCCTCTATCCATGACAAATAGTGGTCAATGGATCACACAAGAAAGATTAACCCTAATCAGAGTGTGCTTGCTTTGATACCACTTAATAGGCAAAAAATGTATTGACCCCTTGTGATGAATTAACCAATTAATTAGCCAAGTGAATTAATTAGGTTCAATTACATGCAATGAGTGTGGTAGTACAAACAAATCACCAATTAAACTAAGTATGCAGTGGAAAATAAATTGACACGGTGATTTTTTTACGAATGGGGAAACCTACACGACAAAAACCCCACTGGGTGATTTTAAGGTCACCACTCTCAAGAATCCACTATTATCACAACAAGTGATTACAAGTAAAGGAATCCCAGTACTTTGTACCAACATATAGTTGAACCCTTACCCCAATACTCAATTGGACTTATTCTGTAGTGACAATCTTTTCTTTCAATGCATGGTTTCTAGTACGTGAATAACCACTTGCGCGGATCCTAGTACATGACTTCAATCACCAATTAGAGAAGGATGTTGACTGCAAAGTTCTTCAGTTCATCCAAACGATGAAGATCATGAAGTTGCTTGGTCACAAAACCCTATGGTGTACAAACACAGCAGCTTCTTGAAGAACTAAGGCAAACTAGGTCTCCGGTCACACTCTTCTTCACACTTGTGAGATTTTTTCTTATGCAACTTGTGTCACCTTTGAAGGCCCTTATATATGTTCAGGGTTGTGAGAAAAGAAAGCCCAAACATACATTCACGGATTGAATGAAAAACAGTCCTGAAAAACTGAACTTCATAAACCTCGACAGATACCTACCTGTCGAGCCACTGGATTCAGACAGCTCTCTAAGCCTCGATAGATACTAGCTGTCGAGTTTTAATGAACAACACTTTTTGGCTTGAATCTTGTACTGACTTGCATGACTTTAACACTTGAACTTGAAACAAAGTTTCTTGAAGCATCAAACACATCTTAGATCTACCCAATTACAAATAAAGTGCGTTTTGTTAAAGGATTAGCCAATTACACAAAATAGTGACATATGTTGCTAACATGTGAAACACATATGTCCTAACAACATGAACACAAATATTCTCTCTTTCAATATATGCAAACTTGACACTATGTGACTTATAAACCGATGCATGCAAACATTCTAGGTACAATCAGTTAAGAATATACAATATAGATCTCAATGATATAAAAATTCAGCATGTAATGTTTTAGAGAAAATATTTGCACATTTATCATCCATCATATCTATATAAAAAATATATATATATTTCCAATTTTCAACAGTTCACACATTAAGAAAATAGCATAACTCCCACAACTCAAAAATTAATCAATCAATTTTTAAATCAAGTTGAGTACTCAATTTAGTAAAGTGTATGCGTGAAGTGTGTGAAAATAGTGAGAGATATGACTGCAAGAATGCAAGATAGACAAAGAAAACAATATAATGCATATGAATCCTAACAAAAATGAAGCATGAAAAGAGAGATTGATCAAGAAACTAAAAACCAAAAACTTTCTAGTTTCAATCGGTCAAAAGGAATCAAGCCAAGAATTGAAAAACACTTAAAAAAGATTCGATTGATCAAGAGGAATCGAGGCAACCTAAAAGTTTAAGATTAAAACTGGAATTTTCTTTTTCCTTTTCAATTAGTCAAAATACTGACTCGATTGGTCAAATAATAAAGAAACAAAAATTTTGAAAAATTTTGGAAAATTTTTTGCAGAATTATTTGAAAAACTATTTTTATGATATGACATGTATGTTCATAACTTCAAATGATTTTCAAAACCAAAATTTTCAAAGAAAAAATCAAACTTTATCAAATTTCTTCACTCCCCAAAATGCATTAAACACATCAAGAAGTTTAATTTTGGAAGGCCACAAAACTTAACACACAATTACATGTACCAAATTTAACAAAATTTTGCTTGTAGTGTGTGAAACTAGCAAGTGCATGAGATACTCACAAGGTGACATGTAAACAGAGAATGAACACACTTTCTACATTATTCATCACATAAGTTTGAAAGTGACTATCATCTAAAGAGTTACATCATATAACTCCCACATCTCCTAGAAAACACTCTTGCAACCATGCAATTTTTTTTTTTTTTTTATTGATTTTGATTTTGATTTTTTCTTTTGAAGCATATTTTTCTTTGTTTTTCATTTTGCTTTTTGCTTCTTTTAACTAAAGTACAATAACACCTTAAGTATTTTGCTGTGTAAGTGCTACACCTTTCCGAGCATGGCTTTTATGATTTGCATACAGGTGTTCATGATTGGCGAGTAATAGTGGTGAGATGGTTATTTATGTCTCTCTCCTAGAATTTTTTAGTCCTTATAATCAAAAGAATGTGACTTCAAAATTAAGAACATGTGTTTAAAAGCCATAAACAACTCACACAATATAAGCACTACATAGCACAAACTAGTAAAGTGCAGAAAAATAAAGCTCATCAAAGTTAAACAAGGTACGTAGTCATGAAATGCAAATTTCATAGGCCAACCTCAATTACACATCTTGAAGATGCATAATACAAAAAACAATAAAAATCTTTTTGGGTTTTTATATTTTTATGACCAAAAACAAAAAGCACACATTATGCTAAATAAAAAAAGCTACAACAATGCATGACAATACTCAACTAAGCTATAGAGGGTACACAAATAAGAAATATCAATTTCTTAATTAACCCATGAGTACATGTACAAACTAGTACATACTCATACAAAATTATATTTGTCTCAAAGTAGTCATGCACTTAGTTATGCAACACATACTTTCTATGTTTCTCCACAATATCAAGAATGTTCTAAATCAAGAAAAAGATATCATAATTCATGTAATCCTCAAGAAAAATAAAACTAGACACAAAATAAAATATTTTTGTCTTTTTGAAAATTTTCAATGTTTTTGGATTTTTTTTTTTTTTTTTTAAATCAAAACAACCAAAAACTAAAAGTAAACATATCCACAAACAATTGAAAGAATTAAATTAAGGACAAGTAAACAACACTCACCTTAGCAAGTCTTTTCTCACCCATATAATACGAGTCTTTGGCTTTGTAGGTGAAAAACCATGAGAAGCAGAGTGTGTTTGAGGGATTACAAACTTCTTCTGAGAGAGACTGAAATTCTACAATTTCCTTTCACAAGCCAAAAAGCTTAAATTTTTCAAAAGCATATGAAACAATTTATCAAGATTTATGGCAAGAGAAAAATCATCATATATCCTAGATTGAAACACAGCATGCTTAAATTTCAATTTATGACAGTTAGGACGAATGTAACTAGACACACCACAAAAGTGACACACATGAACAAATTTAGGAACATCAGTACTCTTAATAATAAATTTAGTCTTAGATTTTGGTTTTTGCCTCAGCAAAGAACAATTTGGTTTAATATGACCAACAACACCACAAAGATGACAGGTAGGCACAAAAACAGATTTCTTATGAAATCTATTAGTAGGTTTAGACTTAGGTTTAAAAACTTCAACGTTTGCAGTAGAACTTTTACCTTTGTCTAACCTAGCAACATAAGTCTTTTCTTTATAATTCCTCTTGAAGGGAGGGATATAAATTTTCCAGCTTTAGACTTAAGAGAAATAGAAACACATCTGTCAACAATAGCAGGCTTGGTACTAGTCAAATTTTCAAGTTTAGCTTTAGACTCAACTAACTTTAGTTCCAAACTTTTCATCTTCTCATCTTTAGAGGAAAGTTGATTTCTCAAAAATTCATTCTTTTTGTTAGATTCATCTAATCTCGCAATCAATTTCTCTTTTTCATGATTAGCCAATTGTAACTCTTCATTGAATTTCTTAGCAATTTTCACAGATTTAGTTAATTCCCTGTGAAGAGTTTCACAGGCATCAAAAAGATCAACAGAAATATTAGTGTCCTTTTTATTCAAATCATCACAAATATGAGCAGACAAACATTTAAAATTTTCCATTATAGTAGGGATTAAGGATCAACTCTAGGTTAAGAAACCTATAAACAAGAGCTAACCCGCTCTGATACCAATTATATGTTCGTTTAGACCCCTTAAACAAATTGTTTAACCTAATATATTAACCAAGTGATTACTTAGATTAATTATTCAAATTTAGTTTAAACACAAATATATCATATCATGCAAAGTAGCGAAAAATAAATAATATTACGATATGATGACCCAGGAAAACCAATGAAACTAACCGTTTCAAGGTAAAAACTTAGGGAGGATTTGACCTAACTATCCTCAAGATAAACCAAATCCACTATAAGAGAACTGAAGTTTTACAAAATATTTAACCCTAAATCTATTGCTACCTTCAGTAGTAACTTACTAACATGACTAAATGCAAGTTCCGAATTCATGGACTCCTTCTCTTTTTGGATTTACAGCAACACAAGCTGCCTTGCTTGTGACTTTGAGATCCCACTTAAAGGTTTCAGACCACCTTCACTTGTTGATCTTATAGCAGTAACTTCTACAACACCGGATCTTGAGATTCTTCAAAGAATCATTCCAGTAGAAGACTTTAGAGAGGTATGGGTACAAAAACCCTAAATCTACGATTTTAAGCACAAGATGCACTCTTTTCTCTCTAAGAGCTCTGAAAACATAGTTAGGGTTTTTCTTTATATATTAGAAGTGTTTCAATTGAACCCAAAACGTTTGAGCAGAGTTTGTGCTGAAATAGAATTCTGCAGAAATTTCATGTCTGCGATTTTTGATCGGTCAAATCTAATTTTTGATCAGTCGGATTTCACTAAATTTGAATTCTTTTCTGCAGCTTGTATATGCTTGTGTTCTAACTTATAACACCTTGAGTATTGTCTAATAAACTCTATAGACTATAAGATCTATACCAAGACAAGTTTATGCTCATGGTTTGCCAATTGTTCTAAACTTTTAGAACCTAACAACTTTGTTTGGTAAGTTTTCACTTGATTTTGTATTAAAGAACATTCCCACCAAGGTTTTTGTCAAAAATGGTTAAAGAAGAGTGCAAAGATCGTATTATTTATTTAATGTATAATATATGAAATGGACAGTAGAATTAGAATAATTAATATTTATTCGAAGACTAGCCTAGAATTATAGTAGATATAATAATGTTAGTAGTATTAGTACACTACAATGCGCTGAAAGTACTACAAAATATTCACAATATAATTTAACAATGACTATAATTTATAAATTTCATCAATCTAATTTATGAATGTTTGAATTACATTTTTGTAATCGGTGGCATGCCAATTTGTAAGCCTATAGTAAAATTTAAGGTATTCTTAAATCACTAATAAATTTTTTTTTAAAAAGTGCATAACCATTAAAAATGTATATATAATTTTATAAAATTTTGGGCCTTTCACAATGGAGATTTAGGCTTTTGCCCTAAGAGTTTTTTTTTTTGGTAGTGGGCTCTAGCCTAAGTTGCCTAGGCCTTGGGCCAGTTCTGCTAGAACCATAAGCTTAACACGTTGAAACTATTGGCCAAATACCAGTATACCACCACACATTGGCTTTGTGTTATACGGGTAAGAGGGAAAATTTTATGATTGTTAGATTCATTTTTCTGACTACCCATTGTTAGAAAAATAATCTTTCTCTCACGAACTTCAACTTTCATTGTCATACATCATCGGCCCATTTTCAACATTCCTAGGTTCATTACCATTACACATAGCCTTGCCAAAAGCCATTTCCATTATGTTGATCTAAACACAAATTACTACGGTAGCTTATTTCAACCAAGGGACAGGTCATTGAACTAAACAAAGTTTCTTTCTAAACTAATTTGGAGAAAAATCCTTCAAACTTCTTATATATCTTTTGTGGGGCCCTATTGCGCTCACCACGCTGGCCCACTACACGCGGCCCAAGGCCCGCGCCGAGGACAGTGTTCAGGCCACGGACAATGGGAAAGAACCCAGAACGTCCGAAGCCCGCGCCGAGGATGATCTGTCCTCGGCGCACCGACTTCATTAAAGGGAAAATATCCCACCAACATTCTGGCCGTCTTAATGAAGACATGACCAGCGGACCCAGTCGCCTCGATTACCTCAACTAATAGAAAGTCTGTAAAGGCGGCTGAGAACTAACATAAAGCCTGTAAACTACAGTTGATGTGACAAACTCCTGTACACGACGATCAAATAACTGACAAGTGGATGATCAAGATCAACAAAAAGAAGACTATATAACGAGCAAGATTCTAAACATGAGGGGGGGACCCTCGGCTAGAACCGAGGATCTATCAGCCTCACAAACACTGGACCAAAATGGCAACGGAGGTGATCTGAAAGATTGAGCCAAAGTGAGGATCTTTCCTACCAAAACTTCTAGGTCCAGTTCGTTTAGAGTGATCCGCCCCAAAAATTCATTGTTTGCCTGCTATATGCCTAGTCCTTCCTACCCATTCTCTACAAATTTCATTGTCTAGGGTTCATTACATTTTGAGGCCTTACAATTGGCGCCGTCTGTGGGAAGGACTTGTGCGTTAGCGGCACAACGTAAAGAAAACAAAACGACAAATCAATCGGGAAAAGATGCAAATCCATACAGTTCTTAGCAACAATATTCATTCGGCAATTTACAACAACAAGAAACAAGTGCAAAAAAAAAAAAAAAAGAGTATATACAATACATGAAATAAGTATACTTCTTTTATTCATATATGAAAAAAGATTATATCTCTTACAAGTAATGCCCAGGGGGCTTGTTCTAAAGCTAACTACAAAGGCAGACACATGACGAAGCCGACAGAGGAACAAAGGGTGGAGAGCAACAATGGCAGAAGAACAGAAGATAGAAAAGGAGAATAGAGGAAGAGATGAAGAAAAGAAGAGATGAAGAACAAATATTAAAAAAGAAGTGAAGGAAGAGAGAAGGAAAAGAAAGAAAGAAAGTTGGCAGAGGAACAAAAGAGGAACAGAAGATAGAAAAGAAGGCTCGTTGAGGAGCAAAAAGAGAAGAGAGAAGACGGATTTGAGGGAAGAAGAGCTACAGAGGAGGTGGAAGGGGTCACGGCACAGGGCGGCCCCACTTCTGGGTTCTGCCTGATTTCCCTCCCACCTCCGCTATAGCCTGCTTGGGGGGTCAAAGACCCATGCCCAAGAGAGGGAGGTTACGTTCTGTCCGGATCCTCCTCCAGGTGGTAAGGAGGGCTGTGTCCCCGGTTAGGTTGAAAAGAAGGAGAATCTTCGGATCTCCCCTACCTCCATACCAGCATGGCGGCCAGAGTTGGAATGCCATCCTCGGCTCCTGATGGGGGCTGTGCATTCTCTAGAGCGCCCTTTTCCAGGGCCAGTTCATGCGAAGGGGCTCGAATGATTGCGCCTTGAAGAATTTTTGGCGATGTGTTTTTGGGGAGTTTCAAAACAAGTGTTTGTCAAGTGTAAAGGGGAGGTTCGCCCTAAGAACGCCTTTTATAGTGGGAGGAACATTGATGAGGGCCAAATCCACAATGAATCCCAGGGAGAGATTTCCGGAGGCAATAATGCCACCCCAATTTCCAAGGGGCTTGCCAACCGTTAGATCCTCATCAATCCATGGTCAGTATTAGTGAGGGGACGCCTCATTAAACAGGAAGACACCGAAGCGTCAGAACGCCTCACCCGAACAGCCCAAAAGACGCCTCGTTATCTGAAGAATCCCACCAAACGAAAAGGCAAAACACGGCAAGGTCTTATCCTCTACCAACTTCAGCATTTATTGTTATTATTATTCTGCTTGAAAATTGTAATTATTTAATGCTTAGTGTAAAACGCGGCAAGAATTAAAACGGCTACGGATGCATAGATAAAACCAGATGATTAAAATGGAAAACTAGGTACTGGACAGAACCAAGGCACTGCATGGTCCTCGGACCCAGGCCTCATGGTGAAACCAGATACTTCAGATGATTAAAATGGAAAACTAGGTACTGGACAGAACCAAGGCACTGCATGGTCCTCGGACCCAGGCCTCATGGGGAAATCAGATACTTCAGATGATTAAAATGGAAAACTAGGTACTGGACAGAACCAAGGCACTGCATGGTCCTCGAACCCAGGCCTCATGGGGAAACCAGATACTTCAGATGATTAAAATGGAAAACTAGGTACTGGACAGAACCAAGGCACTGCATGGTCCTCGGACCCAGGCCTCATGGGGAAACTAGATACTTCAGATGATTAAAATGGAAAACTAGGTACTGGACAGAACCAAGGCACTGCATGGTCCTCGGACCCAGGCCTCATGGGGAAACCAGATACTTCAGATGATTAAAATGGAAAACTAGGTACTGGACAGAACCAAGGCACTGCATGGTCCTCGGACCCAGGCCTCATGGGGAAACCAGATACTTCAGATGATTAAAATGGAAAACTAGGTAATGGACAGAACCAAGGCACTGCATGGTCCTCGGACCCAGGCCTCATGGGGAAACCAGATACTTCAGATAGCTAAATGAGACCGAGAAACTCGATACTTCCAGCAAGAAAAACAAGTCATCATGAAAGCTAAACGATAAGCAAACCAAGGCATTGCATGGTCCTCGGACCCAAGCCCCAGGGAAAACCAAGCATAAAATGAGAAAACCGAGCACAAAGTAAAGCTTAAACGCATTGCATGGTCAAAGACCTCAGGTCAGCGGGAAGAAAATCTCCCCGTAAAAATAATAAACGCTAAGGAAAAGCGAGGTCTTGTACAAATTTCAGACCTAAACCTCTATGGGAATCAGTCATTATGAAGCTGTGCAAACATTGATTGAAACCAGGGCCCATGAGCTAAAAACTAAGGCAAAGCCAACTCCCTTTCGGGCGCCAAATAAATGAGTCCCATCAGGGACGAAAACCATGAGAAATTAAGTACTACGGCATAAACGACCCAAGCCTAACCATCCTCGAGCGACACTTCGCACAAAAAGAAAGCTGCAAAAAACAGCCGAAATAGCAATAATACAATTAGTATAACAAAACCCAAACAGGCCGAGAAAAGGCGCCGAGGAAATCAAAATCCTCCTCCCCGCCCAGGGGGACATGCAGCAGAATTTTGAGGGGCTATTGTGGGGCCCTATCGCGCTCACCACGCTGGCCCACTACACGCGGCCCAAGGCCCGCGCCGAGGACAGTGTTCAGGCCACAGAAGAACCCAGAACGTCCGAAACCCGCGCCGAGGATGATCTGTCCTCGGCGCACCGACTTCATTAAAGGGAAAATATCCCACCAACATTCTGGCCGTCTTAATGAAGACATGACCAGCGGACCCAGTCGCCTCGATTACCTCAACTAATAGAAAGTCTGTAAAGGCGGCTGAGAACTAACATAAAGCTTGTAAACTACAGTTGATGTGACAAACTCTTGTACACAACGATCAAATAACTGACAAGTGGATGATCAAGATCAACAAAAAGAAGACTATATAACGAGCAAGATTCTAAACATGAGGGGGGGACCCTCGGTTAGAACCGAGGATCTATCAGCCTCACAAACACTGGGCCAAAATGGCAACGGAGGTGATCTGAAAGATTGAGCCAAAGTGAGGATCTTTCCTACCAAAACTTCTAGGTCCAGTTCGTTTAGAGTGATCCGCCCCAAAAATTCATTGTTTGCCTGCTATATGCCTAGTCCTTCCTACCCATTCTCTACAAATTTCATTGTCTAGGGTCCATTACATTTTGAGGCCTTACAATTATATTGAATTTGAATTTTGAATATTTAACCATCGAATTGTTGGTTCATTGCCGATTATGACTAACTTGATTCTTTGACATGTCATGTCATACTCAGGGCCGACTCAACAACTTTGGGGGCCTAAGGTGAAAATTTTAATTGAGGTCTTTTTTATATTTAAATATTAATTAAATAATATTTATTGATTTTTTAATTTCTTATTTAAAATCTATTTTTCTTGCTTTTTGAGATGTAAAATTACTAGTTAAATTTTTGTATTTAAATTCTTCTAAAAATTAATTTATTACTTGGTTCAATAAGTTAGTATCACTATAATACAAATAAGTTGATATAATATACATCAAATTATCAATTAGTGTGATAATTTGGAGGATTAATGGACAAATTAAAAGTAAAAGAGATGGTACAATGGGTGGGATAGTGTATGCCTATGCATGTATAGTGTAACAGTGGCTGAGTTAGTGTTTTTAGTGATAATGTGTGGTACCCGTGGATCGGCTGGCTATGCTTGCTATAGTGGTAATTTGCAATGTGTAGTGTGCAGTGTGCAGTGTGCAGTGCAGTCAGCAGTGTGTTGTCCTATCAATTGTGCAATGGCTAGTGTGCAGATTTAAAAAAAAAAAAAAAAAAATTGAAAAGAAGCCAACACTTGTCAGTTATCACAAACCATACTCTACAATCGTCATGAAAATTTCGGAAAGAGAGAGGAGGTTACCTCAGATTGCTATGCCCACACACAGCAACAACACACACCGTCCACCACTGTGAAGGTAGTGAAACAATTGCAAAGAATAATAGAACGAAAGAAAGCTTATAAAAAAATATTAAGGATTCAAGATGAAGAAGAGAAATGCGAGAATATAGATGGAAAGACAGACATAGAGATGAGAGATTTTTTTTTATTTATGTTTTCTGTATTTGTTTTTTTAGAAATTTATAATCTCTAGCATATTTCAAGACATTTATATTGTATTATTAATGAATTTGCCTTATAATAATTTTGAATTTAGCAGATTTTCAGAATGAGTTAATGAATTTTTTCCTATGATTAAATTTTAAGTTGTTAGTCAAATTTTGACTATTTTTGTTTTTTGGTTTTTTGTTTTGTTTTGTTTTTTGTTTTTGTTTTTTTTTTGTTTTTTAGTCTTTTGTATTTTAGGATACAATGAGATATTTTTAATGCATCTATTAACCAATAAAAGGACTTAAATTTTTTTTAAATTAAAATATATAGATAAATATATATATATATATATACACACAAGTGGGGGCCTTCTTTTATTTGGGGGTCTTAGATAATGAATCACTTGCGCCTGTGGTTCAGTCGGCCTGATCATACTATTTCATATATTATATGCATGTTATAATAGTGGGGCATAAATGAAAAAAAAAAAAAACAAATATTATTATAGCATGCATATTTTATAATATCATAATATATTATATAATAATTATAAATAAATAATATATATATATATATATGTATATATTTTAAAAATTTTCGTATATTAATG
Organism: Quercus glauca; assembly: GCA_023736055.1. Taxonomy (NCBI): domain Eukaryota; kingdom Viridiplantae; phylum Streptophyta; class Magnoliopsida; order Fagales; family Fagaceae; genus Quercus; species Quercus glauca. The sequence goes on along the minus strand of CM043325.1, from coordinate 25,861,864 downwards.
GATTATTGATTATTGACTTTTTTTTTTTTTTTTTTTAGATTAGTTTTCATCTACTATCACATAAATCCTAAATAAAAATTATAATTAAAAAATATTGACTGCCTTGGTTCTTTGACACGTTAAATACCTACCAAAGATATTGCTCAAAAAGTCAAAGAAAATTTATGTTCATGACTCATGATTGCTTTTTATTATTATTATTATTATTTTTTAATCAACGACTCATGATTACTTTATATAGTTTATAATTGGCGGAACTAAAAAAATATTGGCCATTGATGTTTACCCTATGAGCGCAATTGGTCCTTTAAATTTCAAGTAAGTGCTATTAATTCTTCAAGTTTAGAAAATGAGTATTGTTACTCCTTGTTAGTTTCTAAGACTTTAGGCGCTAAATGTATTAGAATTTTACTTTGTAGATGTTGGCAAACTATGATCAAAACAATGAGTCTAGGTTTACACATGCTCAAAATTTATTTGTTATAATTTGAATCGAGTTGAATGCAGAAACTTACAGTGCAATATTGCAAAGCTCGATCGGTCGAAAGTAAAGCTCGATCGATCGAGAATCGTATCTGCAGAATTTGAATTAAGCTCAAACAGCAGTTCAAGCCACTAAGGATTAGGGTTTCAGATCTACTTCTTCTAGTATATAAAGGAAACCCTAAGCACGTTTTTATAAAGGCTTTTTAGAGAGAGATTAGAGTACATCTTGTGCATTTATTTGTAGATCTAGGGTTTTGTACCCAAAAACTCTCTAAGGTCTTTGTTGAGTTGTGTATTGAATCGTTTGTGAGATCTAGAGGTGTTTATTTTCATACACACACATAGAGCTATCAAGATTTGGATCAAGATTTGTATCAAGAACTTGATGGTGGTGTCAGTTGCTGCATAAAGAACTTTCAAGAAGATCCAAAACCTTTGAGTGGAGTCTCAAAGTCACAAGTAGGTGAACTTGTGGTTGCTATAGATCAAAGAAAGAAGTAAGCTTTCTACTCATGGTAGCAATAGGATGTTAGTGGTCTAAGTTTTATTGTAAAAATTTCAATTCTTTCATAATGGATCAGTTTTACCTTGACGATAGTTAAGCTAAATTCTCCCCATGTCTTTTACCGGTTAGGTTTTCTTAGGTTATCATATCTTTATGTTCTTTATATTTTTGCACTATTTACATGATATGATTTTATTGTTTTAACCTAAATCTGAATAATAAACCTAAGTATTCACTTGGTTAATTAATTAGGTTAAACAATCTAGTTTACAGGGATCTAAAAATGTACAAATGATATCATAGCGGGTTAGCTCTTGTGTTAAATCTTTTGATCTAAGAGTTAATCCTTGATCCCTACTATCATGGATAATTTGAAATGTCTTTCTGCTCATGTTTGTGATAATTTGAATAAAGAAGATGCTATTGCTTCTGTTGATCTTATGATGCTTGTGACACTCTTCGTAAGAAATTATTTAAATCATTGAAAATTGCTAAGATATTCAAGGAAGAGTTAAAATTGGCTAATCTTGAAAAAGAGGAATTGGTTGTTAGATTGGATGAATCTAATAAAAAGAATGAAGTTTTGAGAAATCAAATTTCCTCTCAAGATGAGAAGATGAAAAGCTTGGAACAAGAGTTAGTTGAATCTAAAGCTAAAATTGAAAATTTGACTAGTACCAAGCCTGCTGTTGATAACAAAAGTATTTTTGTTTCTCTTAAGCCTAAAAATGAGAAAGTTTATATTTCTCTTTTCAAGAGGAATAATAAAGAAAATACTTATTTTGCTAGGTTAGATAAAGGTAAAAGTTCTAATGTAGACGTTGAAATTTCTAAACCTATGTCTAAACCTACTATTAGAAAGCATAATAAATCTATTTTTGTGCCTACTTGTCACCTTTGTGGTGTTGTTAGTCATATTAGACCAAATTGTTCTTTGTTGAGGCAAAACCAAAATCTGATACTAGATTTGTTGTTAGGAATACTGACGTTCCTAAATTTCTTCCTGCTTGTCACTTTTGTGGTGTCTCTGGTCACATTCGTCCTAATTGTCATAAATTGAAATTTAAAAATTATGTATTTCAATCTAGGATATGTGTTGATATTTCTCCTAACATAAGTCCATACAAATTGCTTCATATTCTTTTGAAAAATTCAAGCTTGTTGACTTGTGAAAGGAATTAGCAGGATTTCATTCATTCTCGGAAGATTGGTATATAATCCCTCAAATACACTGCTTCTCATGGATTTTTACCTACAAAGCCGAAGACTTGTGCTATATGGGTGAGAAAAGATTCTCTAATGTTAGTGTTGTTTACTTATCCTTGATTTAATTCTTTCAATTAATTGTGGACATGTTTTCTTTTAGTTTTTGGTTGTTTTATTTTCTTAGATTTTTTTGATTATTAAAAAATCCAAAAACATTAAAAATTTTCAAAAAGACAAAAAATTTTATTTTGTGTCTAGATTTATTTTTCTTGAGGATTACATGAATTATGATATCTCTCTCTTGATTTAGAACATGCTTGATATTGTGGAGAAACATAAAAAATATGTGTTATATAAGTGTTAAGCTATTTCTTATTTTGTGTGAGTATGTACTAGTTTGTACATGTACTCAATTTTTAATTAAGAAAATGATATTTCTTATTTGTGTAGCCTTTATATCTTAGCTTAGCACTATCATGCATAGGTTTGCATTGTTCATTTAGCATAATGTGTGCTTTTTGTTTTTGGTCATAAATTTTTTTTTAAACCAAAAAGATTTTTATGTGTTTTGTATTACACATCATGGATATGTAATTGAGGTTATTCTATTATCTTTACATAACATGCTTATGTATCTTGTTTAGCTTGGATGAGCTTATTTTTCTGCACTTTGCTAGTTTTAGCTATGTAGTGCGTGTTGTGTGGGAGTTGTTTATAGTTTTTGATCACATGATCTTGATTTTGAAGTCACGTGCTTTTGATTGTTAGGACTAGAACCTAAAGAGAAAGGCATAAATAACTTTTCTCTACTGTTTACTAGCCAATCATGATCACCTTAGTGCATATCATAAGATTTTGTTTTCGAGAAAATGTAGTACATGCACAAAAAGAGCATAAGGTGTAGCCTCGGATTAATAATAAAATTGGTCTGTACATTATTGGGATATAATAAAGATGATATAGAGAAATAAAATTGGTATGTACATTATCTGGCCTAAATAACTATTTCACAATGAAATAAAAACGGTGTGTACATTATGAGGCAAAATAAAAAATACATGATTGCAAGCTTGTTTTTTAGGAGATGTGGGAGTTATAAGATGTAACTCTTTAGGTGATAGTAAATTTTAAATTTATGTGATGAATAATGTAGAAATTGTGATTGATTACTATCTATATATTACCCCACATGTATCTCATGCTGTTACTAGTTGCACACACTTCACAAGTTATTCTTTGCTAAACTTAGTACATGAAATTGTGTGTGAACTAGTTTGGCCATCCAAGATTATGTTTTTTATGGTGTTTGATGCAAAGTATGTTTAAAGGTTGGCAAAAATTGTATTTTTGATGATTGAAAATCTTGCTTTTGAAGTTTTGGGTTGAAAACAAAAGTTTTTGAAAAACTTTTAAACTCATTCTCATATATTTCATTTATGAAATTATTTGGTTTGAGTGTTTTCTGCATAAAACTTCTACTGCTTTTCAAAAAATCCAGTTTTCCAGAATTTTGATCGATCTAGTGTAATTTTTTATTAATTGAAAATTTCTAGATTTTTCAAGTCTAGCTTCTGCCTGACTCGATTGGTATTTGATCGATGCTCGACCGATCGAAACTGAAAAATTTTCAGTTTTTAGAGTTTTGACCAAATTTTTTTTTGTGCATCATTTATGTTTAGGATTCACATGTATTGCACTGTTGTTTTTGTATCCATCTTGCAATTTTACAGCCATATCTTTCATTATTTTCATACATAACATGTATACACTTTGTTAAATTGGGTACTCAACTTGATTTAAAAATGGATTGATTAATTCTTGAGTCCTTTGTACATTTTAGTATATGTTATTTTTATGTATGAACTATAGAAAATATTTTTCTTAAGAGATATAATGGATAATCAATGTGCAAATATTTTCTCTATTTGATTTGAGTTCAAACACCATATGTTTATAGGTTACATAGTGTCAAGTTTGTATTTATTGAAAGGGAGAATATTTTTTTTTCATGTGTATCCTCAACTTAATTTTTTTTAAAGTTAGGTTTGTATGTTTTTACTTTTCCCCGTCTCCTAAATTTTCCCCAAAGCCTGTTTTGTTTTTCTTATTTTTATAGGGGGGAGGGGGAATCTGTTTTTAAAACCTAACAAGTGTTTATATGGGGAGTTGTTGCTCTTCATTTGTTTCCTTAATTCTCTATTTTCTCTTGACTTTTGTTGCGTATATTTTCTGTTTACTCTTTGTTTGAGTTGTCTTTATCTATACGTGACAAAAAAGGGAGATTTAGATGAAATGTGGGAATATGTGGGAATTCTGTTTGTTTTGTTTAGGGGGAGTTGAAATTGTTTTTAAATTGGAGAGAAAATAATTTTTTTTTGATGTATCTAACTTAGGGGGAGAGTTAGTTTACATATTTGTTATTTTCTTTAGTTTGTTTATTTTGTTTTACTTGTATTTTTCACACATGTGTTTATGTGTTTGTTGAGTGTTTCAGGAATTTATAGGTTAATTCAATCGTGGTTGCTGTCTACTTTGAGCATTTTAATTTTTGTAATGTGTTTTGTCACGGATTGCCAAAGGGGGAGATTGTTAGGTTCACTTTAGGAACTAAATGTATTAGAACTTTACTTTGTATATGTTAGAAATCCATGATCAAAACAATGAGTCTAGGTTTAGGCTTGCTCAAAGTTTATTTGTTATAGTTTGAATCGAGTTGAATGCAGAAATTTACTGTGCAATATTGCAAAACTCGATCGATCGAAAGTAAGGCTTGATCAATCAAGAATCGTAAGAATTTGAATTAAGCCCAAACTAAGGATTAGAGTTTCAGATCTACTTCTCTTAGTATATAAAGGAAACCCTAAACACGTTTTTATAAAAGCTATTTAGAGAGAGATTAGAGTGCATCTTATGCCTTTTTGTATATCTAGGGTTTTGAGCCCAAAAGCTCTCTAAGGTCTTTGTTGAGTTGTGTGTTGAATCTTTTGTGAGATTTAGACGTGTTTACCTTCATATATACACATAGAGCTATCAAGATCAAGATTTGCATTAAGAACTTGATGGTGGTTTTAGTTGCTGCATAAAGAAATTTCAAGAAGATCAAAACCTTTGAGTGGATTCTTAAAGTCACAAGTAGGAGAACTTGTGGTTGCTGTAGATCAAAGAAAGAAGTACTCCGTGGACTCGGAGCTATCACGTGGTCGTAGTAGTAAGTTTTCTACTCAAGGTAGCAATAGGATGTTAGTGGTCTAAGTTCTATTGTAAAAACTTCAATACTTTCATAGTGGATCTGTTTTACCTTAAGGATAACTAGGTTAAATCATTTCCAAGTTTTTTACCGGTTAGGTTTTCCTAGTTTATCATATCGTTATGTTCTTTATATTTCCGCATTATTTACATGATATGATTTTATTGTTTTAACCTAGATGTGAATAATAAATCTAAGTATTCACTTGGTTAATTAATTAGGTTAAACAATCTAGTTTACAAGGATCTAAAAACGTACACTCCTCCTTTTTTAATTACCGTTAATATTATTGCCTAAATGGCTAACAGAAAAATAATATGGCATCTTTTAATTGGCGTGGCATTTACAAATTGATGTGGCAACTTAAGTGTTAAATGCCATGTCAGCTATTTAATTACAAGGTTGTCATATAAATTTTAATTGATTATTAGTTATTATAATGGGAAAAAAAAAAAAGATTTTCTTCTGCTTGTGCATTTTTCCCCTATTTTCCTTTTCGCCTTAGTTGCTTTCATTTGTTTGATCAAGTCACTGGAGCACCTCAAAGCCAACAAAAATTGCTTGTAAATTGATTACTGGGTTGGAGAGATCCACTTTAAAGAATTCAAAGTCTTATAAAATTGACTCTCTCTCATTTGGATTCAATGACCATAATTCCTTTCTTGTTAATGGGAATAGTCTAAAGTTTGAGCGCAGGAAAACTAACACAGATTAGTGCAATGAAAGGCAGATATGCACTCAAACTTATATCTATGCAATAAAATGCAGATTCCATGAATATTGGTTGGAAGAGGAGGGGTAAATAAATAATAATTAAAGATTTGAAATGGATTTAAACCTTTTCATGTTGATTATATAGATTCATACTGGAAACAAAGACACATTGAGATCTTTAGGGATTAGAAACTGGTGAGATCCATGGAGATTGGAAAGGGATAGAGAAGTGCTTCTGCTGGTTGATGTGGTGGTGACGACAGTTGTTTGGATTAGAGGGAAGTGAGGCTAACGGCGGCAACAACCACAATGTCAGAGGCAATGACACCCGTTGGGAGAAAAGGAAGACGATGTTTTTGGGTGGGTCACAATTTACAAGAAATAAACGAAGAGCCTAGAAAAGTTTTTAACAAAATAATAAAAAATAATGCCTCAAATGCTAACCTGACAAATTCTCCAAACGTGGCTATTACGTCCCTTTCTAAAACACTTTGTGAACGGTTTTAGACCCCTTACAAACAACCAAATTGCGTAGCCTAGTTAATTAGCCAAGTTGTTACTTAGTCAAATTAAGCAGTTCTAGGTTAAAGCAATCAAATAATCATATCAAAAATATAATGCAGCGGAATAATAAATAACACAGTGATATGATCACCCAGGAAACCACACAGAAAAACCTGGGGAGGATTTTACCCACCGATCCTCCAGGAAAAACGGAATCCACTAAGAAAGAATTGAAGTTCTTACAAAAGAACTTACAAGCTCCCCGCTTGACTTCCTAATACTACCCACCAGTAAAACTTCCTGACACGACCACGCGCAGGCTCCGAGTCCATGGACTACTTCTTTCTTTGAATCCCTCAATCAGCTACAAGCACCCACGCTTGATATTCTTTAAGTTTCAAAGGCAGCAACTAAGTTGATCATCAAGATGTTGAAGTAATCTCAATCTTGAAAACCCTAAACTTTGTGTAAAGGAAAGCTCCTCTAGATCTCACAAGAGATTTACATAAAACCGCAATGTATGAGCAACAATACAACTTGTGCAACTCCTAAAAACGTGGCTAGGATTTGCCTTATATACCTAGGGCAAAAACATAAGACCCTAAATGTTTAAAGAGTTAAGGCTGAGTTGGAAATTCTGCAGAAAACGCATCTGGGCCAATTTTCGATCGATCAAGTCTAACCTTCGATCGATCGAGCCAAGCCGAAATGCCCCAATGCAACTGCTGTCACTCGATTCCAACTTTACAATATTTTATCAACTTTGAGCAAGCCTAAACAAGATTAAGTACATTGTTTTGATCATGGTTTGCCAACATTACAAATTAGAGTTCTAAATACATAGATTCCTAAACCTTTAGAACCTAACACTTTGTAGTAAAAAAAGAAAAAAAAGAAAAGAAAAGAGAAATGGCAGATCATTTTTCTATTAGCCATATAGACAATAAAATTAATGGTAGTTAACTTAAGGACTAATCGTGCTTATTTTTTAAAATTTGGGGATCAATGGTGCTCATTTGAAATTTGAGGGACTAATTATGCTTACAAGGTAAATTTTAGAAACCAATAATATAGTTTCTCCTTTATAATTCTCCCAAAAGGTGAACAGCTAAATGCTGAACTATCAAAAAAAAAAAAAAAAAACTAAATGTTGAAAAAAATTATCATTTTTCCTTTTTCATATATATATATATATATATATTAAAACTTTCTTAAAGCTTATTAAAATTAAGAAAAAGAGAAGCAAATATTGGAATTTTTCAAATAGGATAGAGTTGGGTAGATTTTTTTTCTTCGGATAGTGACTTTAATATAGCCGACTAGCTAAACAATCACCAGATACATTTTCTTCATTAATTAACAAATCCATTTACCCAGCAAATTCTCTTTCATCAAACCCTTTGCCTTAACTCTCGCTCTTTTCTACATATCCCAACCAATCGGGGGTGGAGCCAGGAATTTTTGTTTGGGGGGGCCAAGTTGTGACGCTAATATATTTATCAAAACAACTTCCACACCCACACACACACATATGTACACACACGCTCGCTTTTTTATTATATATACAGACACATTTTTATTTGATAAGTTATATATATACACAAACCTCACAAAAAAAAAAAAAAAAAAAAAAGATCTTAGTATTTTCAATCAAAATCATTTTTGACGGCGATCTTTCATAAAATAAAATTCATTTTTTCCATTTTCATAGTCAAATTCTTAAAAAGTTTCATACAAATTATCAAATTTTATGCTAAAGTAAGTAAAAAATCTTTCAATTGAACTAATGAAATTTTTAAAAACATGAATGATCCAAAATTTGGTGAAATAAGTTAGGCTCCAAACTTATTTAAAGTTACCTTGCTTTAACCCGTTATATGGCAACTAAAGACACATTTTATGTTTAGTTTTAGTGACAAAATTTTTTGAATGAGTCAATGACTTGTTAATCGTCACATAACGGGTTAAAAAATATAGATTCAAATATATTTGATACAAAATTTTATCAAATATTAAATAGATATAAAAACACGTTTTACAAAAAAAAAAAAAAAATTGCGCAAAATAAAGTTATATTTCTATAACTATTAGACCAATTATTTTTTTTAAGAGTATTATTGGACTAATTTAAATATTGGGGGGAACTCTTATTTTTGGAGACTAAATTTTGAAAACATAAAAATAATTGTATACATACCTCCGCCCCTGCAACCAATCCAATTCATACGTAGAAGATTATTCTAATGACAACTATGATATGACCGATATTTAATTTGCTATCGATTAATCCTTTTCATTGTCTTCATTATGGTAACGAAAATACTTATTTCCTTCTGCAAGCATTCTTTGCCTCCCGGTCCTCATCAGATCAGGAACCTTACCACCAGTGACCAACAACACTCCATCAACGCCATTGAACTTGGCCTCGACGAAGCCACTCTACGCAACTATCCGAAGCTTATATACGCCCAAGCCAAGCTCCACAAGGAAAATTCTACTGCTTCTTGCTGTTCAATATGCTTGGCTGATTACAAAGACACGGATGTGTTGCGCTTGTTGCCTGATTGTGGTCATCTCTTTCATGTCAAGCGTGTTGACCCGTGGTTACAGCAACATGCTACGTGCCCCGTGTGTCGGAACTCGCGTCTTGCTGAGGTGGCTCTTTCAGTGGAGCGGTATTAAAAAGGTTATATCCAATACATAAAACTCTCACTTGTGGAAATAAAATGAATTACCATAGCTTTTTGGGGAATGAAGTGGTAGCTAGCCCACCTTTACGTGATTCATTCAAGCATGAAAAAAGCGGATTTGAAGCAAGGGCCAAGGTGCCAACATTTTGTTCATGGAGATCCCTAAGGTGCATTCATATTCTATATTAGTTAGCATTGGTAACATTCATGACACAATATTCTGCTTATGTACTGAAACGGGTAATGATAGGTTGCTTCTTAGCAGTCCAAGAATAAGATAAGTGGCCAAGAAAGATCCCAAAACCAATGGACCTTCATTTTCCCAGTCAAAGTCAAAAAATGTATAGAGTTGAAGTGAGCTTTTGGGGAAAGACAAACCATGATCAGGGGCGGCCCAACATAATTTGGGGCCTAAGGCGAAAAATTTATGCGGAGCCTTTAATATGTAAATATTAATTAAACAAAGTTATTTAATACTAATCAAATTAAGGTTAATTTAATATATTAAATACATAAATAATACCAACTAGATTAATGTTAATTTTATATAGAGAATTGAATATCATAGTTGAACCTATAAATATTAATAAAAAGAAATAAAAATATATTGCGATTAAAAAAGATACTTTATTTTGGATATAAGATGATGCATAGTTAAATAAAATTGTAATCTAATTTTTAATTTTATATTTTGATTTTAAGAGAGAGAGAGATAGATATTATTTGGTGTATGGCTTTGTAGGATATTATTTTACAAAAATCAAAGTCTCAAACTATTAGGAGAGATTAATCTATAATTGATGATTTAACACATTTGCAACATCTTTTTGAAATATTTTAAGGTTTTAATTGAGTTAAGGTTCTATTGGTCTCATACTTTGAGAGTCTTAATAGAAATGAAAAAGAAAAATGCACTAATTAAAAGCACTATAAAATGTTCAAAATATAATGTGATATTGTCTCTCATTGATGAACTTCATCAATTTAACTAATGAATGTTTATATCACTTTTTTGTGATTAATAACATGGTAATTTGTAAGCCAATAGTAAAATTTATAGTATCTTTAACATCACTAATAAAAAAAAAATGTAAACCTTTAGAAAATATATATATAATTTTATAAAAATTTGGGCCTTTAATTATGGAAAGTGGGGCATTTTTTTCTAAGGAAAAATTTGTTTTTTTGGTGGGGCCTTAGGCCTAGGCCCAACTTGCCTATGCCTTGAGCCGGCACTGACCATGATCAATGGCCCCTTTTAAGTTGTGCAACACCTATTTAGCAGTTGTCCAACGATCAAAGGTAGATGAGTTCATAAATTGACAGTGAAGACAAAATCAGACAGACTAAGAGGGCTAATAATTTTCTGATGCTTGGTGTCATCAAGTAGAGGAGTAGCTACAAACTGGGAGAGCTTAGAATATGAGGCATTAGGGGTACGTGGAACATGGTTTTGTACCAAACATACTAGTTCAGTGGAAGAGCTCGAAATATACGCAAGGGCGCCAGCTCGAGATATTTTGTGGTCTAAGGCAACAGTGTTCAAATGGAGCCTCTTTTTATATAATTTAATAAGTCAAATTGAAGTAATTTTCATTTATTGGTAAAAGAAAATTTAAAACTTGTTTTATCAAAAAATCTAAACCATTTATCAGAGTATCAGAATATTATATATATATATATATGATTGTATTTTAACCTCTATCAACGGCTAAATAAAAAAACGCATGAAAGGTTTTTATTTTATTTTTTAGCTGAGTTACGCAAACAAAAATTGAATGATGATCTTTGTTGACTATTTCCGGTTAGTATAATATACAAGAAAGACTAATAAATTACAAAATACTAGTATATATTCGGGAATAACTTATTAAACTTTTTGGTTTTTGTGCTTTGCTCATAGTACTATAAGAAAAAACTAAAATAAAAATAAAATAGGTTAGATTGCTTTTTTGTTAAAAATACTTTTTTTTTTTTTTTAAGTGAGTAAAATGGAACCTGCAATAAATAAAAAGATGAGCAGAAGCTATGGAGTGAGACCTGCAGATAGTATCTAACCGTGATTTTTTGAACAAAAACAAGCTAGGTGGAACCCGCAAACAGTAACTGGTTATGTGAGAAATAAACTAACTAAATACAGAGTTAAGCCTCTTTGTTATGGGAACCACTTAGAACCCACAAACAATACAAAATATATGCAAAAATCTCCTTATACCAGCTTGTTATCACATACCGAATGAAATTTTGTTTAAAGAGAGAATGATGCTGCACATTTTGCTTCAATGAGAGAAGAATAATAGAATTCCATAAAAAATAAAGAAGAATAACTTTAAGAAATATTACACTACCTAATAACTTTTTGTTAAATTAATATTAAAAAAAAAATCCAACTATTGTATTAGATGATCTTAACACGTATACCAAGTTTCATATCAATCAAAAAGCTATTTGTTATTTGATCTAGAAACTCATTTTTTTATACACAATTTTAAATGCAAAAACTTGAAATTTTAAAATTTGATTGATAAAATAGTTGTTGATCTCAAATCATCTAAAAATTTAGCAAGTATGTAGAGTATAAGAAAAAAATCTAATCCAACGGTAAATTTGTTAAAATACGTATTCAATAAAAATTATATTGAGCTTTATAATATAACTTAAAAATACACCAGGTGTAATTTGAATATATATATATATATATATATATGTGTGTGTGTGTGTAAATCATCCGAAGTAAGAGTAATAAAATTAAGGCAAATAACTTTAATTCAATATGTTTCTAATCAAAACCCAACTTGGTCAAACTAGAACCCAATGGACCCAATCCTTTCCTAGGTCTTGGTCTAACATATTACGAGGATTTTTCCTGTTGTGGATCTTTATCAGTTGTATAAACGATTACTCAATAGTCTGAGTAATGTAATTGGAGAGAAATTTATCTTTTCTTTGTGTGTGTGTGTGTGTTTTTTTTTTTTTTAGAGGATTGAAACATGACAGTTGACCATCAAGCTAGAAACTGTATATAATGATATATAATAGCAGCCCACCAAAGAATCTCAACGGATGCTAGCTCTCCCCAATCATGCCCACCTTTCCTTTTCTTCTTAACAAGTCGAAAGCCTCATCGATTTCCCGAACTCATTCTCTCTCTCTCTCTCTCCCTCTAAGAATCCAATGATGCCTTAGATAACATCAACATGATTGGAGCTGGATATGTCGTCGGATTCACCATTTTCACAGGAACCATCCTTTTTGTCTTCCTCATGATTGCAATTTGCTTTCTCGTGCAACGTACTTCTGCCTATCACCACCAACAGTCCGCCGGAACTGTCCCCGTACACTCCATCAATAACTTTCATCCAGGTATTGATGAAGCCACTCTACGCCAATACCCAAAGCTCCTCTATGCCGAAGCCAAGCTCCACCAGGGAAACTCTACCTCATCCTGTTGTTCAATATGCTTGGCTGATTACAATGACACGGATGTGTTGCGCTTGTTACCCGATTGTAGTCATATCTTTCATCTTAAATGTGTCGACTCCTGGCTACGCCTGCATGCTACATGCCCGGTGTGTCGAAACTCGCCTCTTCCTGAGGTGATGGCTTCAGTGGATGTGACATCCTGATAAATGGAAGAGCTCTTTTATTACCATTCCATCTGCCCCAATTTGTAAAAGTGATCAACGAGGAGTAGTGAATAATAATTTTCACACTAATTTTTTATGTAAGACAGATTTTACCTTTAGACTTTTGTAATTGTTATTTTTTTTTTATGCCATTTTTTGGAATTTTAGATTTAGGGTAATTATTTTCTTATTTTTAAGTGCATTTAATGCCTTTTAAGGCAAATTAGAGTTCTATCATGATAGGCTTCAATTTGGATCTTTTTTAGAACATATTTTCTTAATTATAAAGTTTTATGGATACTTTAAATAAGCCTTCAAGTGGATTTCAAACTTTTATCTTGTGGATTAAAAAACTCTTCATAAATTTGAGGTTATCTTTCAAAAGCAAAGATGTTTTGCTTCTTACACCATAAAATAGGCGTGTTTTATTTATCACAAGTATTCTACTGCATTATTTCTTCCTTTTTATCACTCATAGTTTATTATATTAAAGTTGTGACAATTTATTTATAATTAGAAATATATTTGGTACGGATTCATACACTTTGTATGGTACGATTTTGTATTAAAGAAAATTTTTCACCAAAGTTTTTGTCATGAATCATTAAAGAGAAGCGCAAACATTGTATTATTGATTTATTGTATAAATATATGAAATGGACGGTACAAGTAGGCCTAGAATTTCAGTAGATATAATAAAGTTGGGAGTAGAATTAGGAAGATTCTCAAAAATAAAATTAAAAATTGGAGTTAGTTTAGACTATTCCTCGTTGTTCAGAGTATTGAGCGATGGTTTGATACATTGTATTAAAATATGAAAAAGGAAGAAAGGGACTTTTTTCCCCTTTCGGTCTGCACGGCTGCACCACGCATGAACTTTCGAACAATTATTCTCCAAAACTTATCATAGTAAGTTGGATTTCCTGTATTTCTACCTATAAAAAATCATAAACTTCAAATTTGGTTCTTGATAGTAGCCTTTGAAAATTTCTCTTCCTCATGCTTGTGAAAAGTTTATTGTTGAGGCGTTAAAAAAAATGCAAATACATGAATTTTTTTTTTTTTTTTTTGAGATGAAATATATGAAGTTTTACAATTGCCTTTCAAGGATTTTCATATTCTTAAATAGTTACATAATAGTTCATTATTAATTGTCATTATCTATTATTAATGTGGATAAGTGTGACATTTTTATTTTCTTAAGTTTGTATAACATTTTTATTTTTATTCAGTTGTTATTTCCTATTTTTCATTGTTTTTTATTGAAAATATTTCATTGTTTAAAAAAAAATTAAATTAAATAACAAAACTAAACACATTGACATTGTATTAATTATTGACCCATATAGCCACATTCATTTATATATAAATAATATACTAAGTGTCTACTTAACCAATCAAATAATTAACATCATTTACTTTTTTAACAATATACACACATGTAACAAACTCTTTGTATTTTTTGATTATTAAATTATATAAAGATATATTTGAACGGTTTTAGACCCCTTACAAACAACCAGATTGCGTAGCCTAGATTAATTAGCCAAGTTGTTACTTAGTCAAATTAAACAATTCTAGGTTAAAACAATCAAATAATCATATCATGCATATAAAATATATAAAGCAGTGGAAATAATAAAGAACACAAGATATGATCACCCAGGAAACCACACGGAAAAACCTAGGGAGGATTTTACCCACCGATCCTCAAGGCAAAACGGAATCCACTAAGAAAGAATTGAAGTTCTTACAAAAGGACTTACAAGCTCCCCGCTTGACTTCCTAATGCTACCCACCAGTAAAACTTCCTGACACGACCACGCGCAGGCTCCGAGTCCACGGACTACTTCTTTCTTTGAATCCCTCAAATCAGCTACAAGCACCCACGCTTGATATTCTTTAAGCTTCAAAGGCAGCAACCAAGTTGATCATCAAGATGTTGATGTAATCTCAATCTTGAAAACCCTAAGCTTTGTGTAAAGGAAAGCTCCTCTAGATCTCACAAGAGATTTACACAAAACCACAATGTATGAGCAACAATACAACTTGTGCAACTCTCAAAAACGTGGCTAGGGTTTTCCTTATATACCTAGGACAAAAACATAAAATCCTAAACGTTTAAAGAGTTAGGGCTGAGTTGGAAATTCTGTAGAAAACGCATCTGGGCCGATTTTCGATCGATCGAGTCTAACCTTCGATCGATCGAGCCAGGCCGAAATGCCCCAATGCATCTGCAGTCACTCGATTCCAACTTTACAATATTTTATCAACTTTGAGCAAGCCTAAACAAGACTAAGTACATTGTTTTGATCATGGTTTGCCAACATTACAAATTAGAGTTCTAAATACACAAATTCTTAAACCTTTCGAACCTAACAATATTATATTCATAATATACATGCACACATTCACACACATCACAATTCACACAAATAATATTATGACAAAATAAATAAGTAACGTATACAATCAGTATCACACATGTACATAATATAAATTTATAATAAAGAGAGATGCTAATTTAGATAGTTAAAAAAAAAAATGATGAGATGAGATTCATGAGAATGAGATTAGAAATCAAATCAAAGAGAGAAATTGATAGTATTCTGTGTAGATTTTGGTTTTGAAATGGGATGATCTGTGTTATTATTTGGTTTTTAATTGGGATGTGATCAGGGGTTGCAAAAATACTTTTTAAGTGTCGTAAATCAAACTACTAAAATAAATACTTTATATATGAGATAAGTTCAAGTTACATATTTTCTAAACCATTGTATTTAAGTAGATATAATGGTAAAAAAAAAAAAAAAAAACTCTTATTAATGGTAATATTCTAATTGATCTCATTTATTATTATTTATTTAATTAATATATTCCATACTTATTTCTAAACTCAAAAAAAAAAAAAAAAAACTAATACGTTTGACTCTTTTTCTCTCCACTGCACGTCTCTCTCTCTTTTTCTCTTTACACGTTTCTCTCTCTATCTCCTCCACAGCTAGGTCACCAACAGGAAAAAAAAAAAAAAAAGGGTCAGCAATACCTAATTACCCCATTCTAATTCCCGAGAACTCTTGCTGGATGATTCAGGTAAAGGAACTAAGGAAGCCCTTTGAGAAAAATGATATTCCATGATTGTTCAAAGATAGTTTTAACAGCTAATTAGTTATCATCCACAACAGCAAAACAAGCAATAAAACGACATAGCAAAACCATCTGTTAGAATCAATTTGGAGGAAACATAAAAGAAATTACAAGCCCAGTTCAAGAAAGATAGCCTTCTCTTTCTGTCATGAGTCATTCTTCGTTATTGTTAGCAAAAATGTATCAGATGCTTCTAAGAATCTTGCAGTGACCCACCACTTCAATGCTCTCTTTGTATTAATATTCTCCTCTACCAGTCCTCCTAAATAAATTTCCCTCCCCTCTTTTTTTTCTCCATTTCTATTTTTTTTTCTTACATCCTTTGTCAAAACCTAAAACCATATATGTCCATTTTCATTTTGATCTTCCAGTTCCAATTCTAGTTCCAAATCTAATGTTCATTTTCATTTTTATTGTATTGGTAGTGCCATGGGTAACTTGGTAGTTAGATTTCAAATCCACCAAAATAAGAAATAAATAAATAAACAGACTAAATAAAACCTAAAATTAACAGTGTCCAAAATTTCTCTCTCTCTCAAAAAAAAAAAAAAAAAAAAAAAAGAGTCCAAAATTTCAAAACCCAATATTCTGACCCTACTCGCTTCTTTGACTTATTTACACGAATTTGAACTTGTTTTTAACAAAAATGGACGCAGATGAGGAGAGAAAAAAAAAAATTAAAAGGGTAATACCACTATATCAGTATGGGAGGAGAGGGAAGATGATTGATTTGCGTGAGGCATTAAATGTGAGGAATTTAAGTAAAAGTAGCTAATTGGGAAATTAATACTCTACACTAATGATATGAGAGGGTGTTTTTCTCACCCTTAGATTTAGTAAGAATCTATAGTGTATAAAAGGCGTAACTCTTGTGGAGTTACACTAAGTGTAATTTGAACCTATCTCTTCATATATATAATGTTTTTTAATTTTCAAGTCAGGGGGTTCATTTGAACCCCCTAAAGATAACGTACAATCACCCTTGAGTAAAGTCCAACATTAAATAAGAATAATAAGAGAGAATAGCTAATTTAATATGGTTAGATCCAAACTCATAGGTGTTAAGATTGAAATCTACTATTTATGGATATAGCTGGGTTCGGAGTCAAATATGTCTCTGAGAATTGGGAAAAGAAACAGAGAAAAGAGAGAAAGAATAGAGAGAAAAGAAAGACTTATTCTGAATCACAATTTGCTTAATGGACATGGACCACTGTACAATTCTTTTGGTCTTATAACCACCTTACAGCTGTCACCCCACTAGTTTGTTACTCACTCAACTACTAACTCAATTACACTTGCACAGTTCCTAACCACGGTTACTACCTATACTCTATTACCTGATATGCTAGCCTTATATGGACACTTAGGCACTTAGGCATTTAACTAGTCACTTCTATATAGCCCTTCATACAATTGATACACCCACTGTGTAAACTGATACACACTACACCAACCAGTCACTACCATACAACCATCGTACTACTGATACAAACATACAAACAACCTGCAAAAACTATGCTTAACAATACTCCCCCCATTACAGCACCTTGCCCACAAGGTGAGGAAATTGCAACTGCAGCTGGTACAAGTTCTCCTAAGTAGCATTCTCAGGACTTTCCCCTTGCCACTGAATTAAGACTTGAGTCACAGTCCTACTCCTCAACTGGTGGGATCTTTCCTGCAACACAGCAATGGGTTCAGGGCTAAGTATGCCCTCTGAATCCACAGGTGGGAGGGTAGGAAGTGCTGATACATACTGGCCCAATTTTGCCTTGAGACAAGATACATGGAAACTGGGATGCAGCCGGGAGTCTGAGGGTAAATCCAACTTGTAAGACACCTTACCAACCTTTTTCAAAATCTGGAATGGTCCATAGTACCTAGGAGATAATTTCCCCATCTTACTCTGCCTTAGTGACTTCTGCTTGTAAGGATGCAGCCTCAAATACACCCATTCTCCCACAGCAAAGTCTCTTTCAGTTCTATGCCTATCAGCATTGATCTTCATTCTTTCCTGAGCTACCACTAAATTCTGTTTCAACAATGTCAGTAGCTGCTGCCTGGTCCTCAAATGTACATCTACACTGTCAACCTTAGTAGTGCCAGGTATGTAATCTAATAACCTTGGAGGAGGATAACCAAATAAGGCTTCAAAAGGAGTCAATTTAGTGGAAGTATGGAAGTTGGTATTGAACCAAAATTCTGCCAAGGGTAACCAATCAACCCAAGAATGGGGTCTGTCAGCTGCAAATGCTCTCAAATAGTGCTCCAAACTTTTGTTAACCACCTCAGTTTGCCCATCTGAATGAGGGTGATAAGCTGAGGACATTGCTAGTTGCACCCCTTGCAATCTCATCAATTCTTGCCAAAAGTGGGAAGTAAACACAGGGTCCCTGTCACTCACAATTGAAGCAGGCATCCCATGCAGCTTGAACACATGATTCAGGTATAGATGGGCTACTTTGGCAGCAGTATAAGGGTGGGACAATGGAACAAAATGAACAAACTTGGTCAGTCTATCTACCACCACTAAAACCACATCCTTTGATTGTGACTTGGGCAAGCCCTCAACAAAATCCATGCTTACATCAAGCCAAGGTTTATCTGGTATGGGTAAAGGTTGCAACAAGCCAGCTACATTACAAGTCTCGGTTTTGAGTCTTTGACAGGTATCACATTCCTTGACATGCTTCTTTACATCTTCTCTCAAACCAGGCCAATAAAAATACCTTTTAACCCTATGAAAAGTTTTAAGGAATCCCGAATGCCCTCCCAAAGGGCTATTATGGACCTGTTGAAGCACAGCCACCTTCAGAGCATCACAAGAACCCAAATAAATCCTCCATTTATATAAAAGTAACCCATTCTGAACTGAAAACCCTTTAGGAACTTCCTTCCCCAATTGAGAAGCTTGAAAAATATCTTGCACCTTCTGATCAGAGCCATAACTGGCCTTAAGGTCAATCAACCAAGCTGGTGTAGGAAAAGAAACCATGCATAAAACCCCTTCAGTATCATCACAATCATGACAAAAGTCTTCAATCTCAACTTTCCTAGACAGTGCATCAGCCACTAGATTCTCCTTCCCCTTTTTGTATTCTACCACAAAGTTATACCCCAACAATTTTGCAAACCATTTTTGCTGAGCTGGAGTACCAATTTTCTGCTCCAATAAGTATTTTAAACTTTGCTGATCAGTCTTGACAGTGAAGGGTCTTCCCACTAAATAAGCCCTCCACCTCTTAACAGCAATGACCAAAGCCAAAAGTTCCTTCTCGTATGTGGACAAGGCTAGATTCTTACCTTTAAGGGCCTGGCTGTGATAGGCAATAGGCTTGCCTTGCTGCATCAAAACAGCACCTATACCCCTTCCTGAAGCATCACACTCCACCACAAATGGTTTATCAAAGTTAGGTAAGGCTAGCACAGGGGGTTGGACCATAGCTTCCTTAAGGTGATGGAAAGCAAGTTCAACCTCCTTGGACCAACAAAATGAATCCTTCTTCAATAAAGCAGTCAAAGGAGCTGCAATAGTACCATACCCTTTAACAAACTTCCTATAATATCCTGTAAGCCCTTAAAAACCCCTTAAAGACTTGATATCCTTAGGAATCGCCCACTGCTGCATGGCAGCAACCTTTTTAGGATCAGTATGCACCCCTTCAGCAGTGATCACATGCCCCAAATACTCCACTTTAGTGCATGCAAACATACACTTAGATCTTTTAGCATATAAATGGTTATGAGCTAAAATCTCCAAAACACTCCTCAGGTGAATAACATGTTCAGACACAGATTTGCTATAAACCAAGATATCATCAAAGAAAACTAACACAAACTTTCTAAGGAAAGGCTTGAATACTTGGTTCATCAAAGAGTGGAAGGTGGAAGGAGCATTGGTTAAGCCAAAAGGCATCACCAAAAACTCATAGTGACCCTCATGTGTCCTAAAGGCTGTTTTTGGTATGTCTTCATCCTTCATTCTGATTTGGTGGTACCCGGACCTCAAATCTAGCTTGGAAAAAATAGCAGCCCAATGTAACTCATCCAACAACTCATCAATAATTGGGATTGGAAATTTATCCTTAACAGTGATAGAGTTCAATGCCCTATAATCAATGCACATCCTCCATGATCCATCAGCTTTCCTAACCAACAACACCGGTGAAGCAAATGGACTGTTACTGTTTCTGATTGACCCTACTGACAGCAACTCCTTCACAATCTTCTCTATCTCACTTTTTTGATAAAAGGGATACCTATAAGGCCTTTGGCATATAGGCTGAGCTCCCTCTTTAAGCACAATGGAATGCTCATGACCCCTTAATGGAGGCAGCTCATTAGGGGTCTCAAAAACTTGGCTAAACTCTTGCAGCAAGACATCTACTTCAATAGGAATACCTACTTCTGATGTATCTGTCTCCACACTAGCAATCTGTAATAACAATCCCCTTTTCACTGGAACTTTAAAGAATGTCTTACAATCCACAAAAGAAGAACCTGAAACTTGACTCAACCCTTGCAGCAAGATCTGTTTATCCTTATACCAAAAACACATAGTTAAAAGCTTGAAATTCCATTGAATTTCTCCAAAAGTACTTAACCACTGAGTACCAAAGACTGCATCACAACCTCCCAAAGCCAACACATGAAAGTTAATACAAAATTCCACACCTTGGACAAACACTGGCACATTACTACAAAATCCTTAAGTCTTCACAATAGAGCCATTAGCTACCTTGACTTCCAACACCCTTGAGACATCCACCCTTAGCTGTAAACTATTGACCAATGATGCATCAACAAAATTATGGGTGCTACCCATATCTATCAAAATTACTAACCCACATCCATTAATTCTACCCATAACCCTCATTGTACCCGGTGTGGGTGTTCCTGTGAGAGCATACAAAGTTATCTCAACCTCTTCACTAGAATTAGTCTGTATATTTCTATCAAATTTATTAACTACCTCACTGCCCACCTCCTCGTCTAATTCAGTTATCTTCACCCCAGAGTTTTCCCCATAACCCAACTCAATTCCCTCCAAAAGAAACTATTTGGCATTCCTACACTTATGCCCTGGCCCCCATTTTTCATCACAATTATAACAAAGACCCTTCTTCCTCCTTTCATCCATCTATGCCGAAGTTATTCTCTTAATAGGTATATTAGGCTTAGTTTCTACCATACTATTACTACCATTATTTCTAGGCAAACCCAAGATAGAATTCTTACCTGAATCTTGCTGATACTTGACACTCCTTTTGCAACTCATCACATATTCTTCTTGAATCTTGGCCAATCCAAAAGCTGCATTCAAGGATTGAGGATTGAGCATCCTTACAGGTAACCGAATCTCATCCTTCAAGCCACTTAAGAAACAGCTGAGTTTGTGCAGTGGAGAAAGCCCTTTAATTCTGTTTGATACAGCTTCAAACTCTGCCTTGTAGACAGCCACTGTGGTAGTTTGTCTCAGCCTTGTTAATACCTCCATGGGATCATCATAAGCAGTTGACCCAAATCTCACGTGTAGAGCTTGAACCAAGGATTCCCAATCAGAAAATACCCTAGCCTCCTCTGCTTCCTGGAACCATATTAGTGCCTCCAATTCCATGTGAAAGGAAGCTATCAATAGCTTTTCGGAAATTGGGGTTTGGTAATACCCAAAATACTGGTTAGCTTTATAAACCCAACTAGCAGGATCAACACCAGAGAATCTTGGGAAATCCAACTTCACCGATCTTGCAAATGACACGGTTGAAGAATTTGGAATGGAATTTGATTGTACATTTCTCTGAGGAGAATTCTGATTACCTTCTATGGAATTAAGCTTCTGTAAGATGACATTGATGTTCTGATTCATCTCATTCAAGGTTCTTGTATGAATGCCTTGAATCTTTTGTATCTCTTGGATTTCTTTGTTATGGTGATCGGAGGTGGTACGGAGAGAAGCGATTGCTTCGTTCACCACATTCATGGCAGTAGCTCGTGTCTCAGTCATGGCAGGAACGATGCTCTGATACCAATTGTTAAGATTGAAATCTACTATTTATGGATATAGCTGGGTTCGGAGTCAAATATGTCTCCGAGAATTGGGAAAAGAAACAAAGAAAAGAGAGAAAGAATAGAGAGAAAAGAAAGACTTATTCTGAATCACAATTTGCTTAATGGACATGGGCCACTGTACAATTCTTTTGGTCTTATAACCACCTTACAGCTGTCACCCCACTAGTTTGTTACTCACTCAACTGCTAACTCAATTACACTTGCACAGTTCCTAACCACAGTTACTACCTATACTCTATTTCCTGATATGCCAGCCTTATATGGACACTTAGGCACTTAGGCATTTAACTAGTCACTTCTATATAGCCCTTCATACAATTGATACACCTACTGTGTAAACTGATACACACTACACCAACCAGTCACTACCATACAACCATCGTACTACTGATACAAACATACAAACAACCTGCAAAAACTATGCTTAACAATAGGCTTAAAACCTTTTGGATCAATAGATATCTTTATATGTTATAGGGAAATGTTAACAAATGCCATAGGGCATTTGTTAATGAACTATTTTAGGAAAGTTTTTATAAAAACAGAAAATGAGCAATTAATTAATATTTTGACAACTTTTTCAATTTCCCATAAAAGTGCTATAAAAACTTTCCTAAAATGGTTTATTAATAATTGTCCTAAAAGTATCTATTAATATGACCCTATATTATATTAACTTTTCAATTGGAGTCTTATCGAGGTGTTATCTACCCAACAACATATTGGTCCACAACAAAATGAAAGAATAAAGCTAGAAAGAGTATTCTTCAAGTCATAACTCAGATTATGTGTTTATTATTTGCCTGAAAATTTAAATTCTTTTTTTTTTTTTCCTTCAAAAGTTTAAATATAATAAGTTTTGTTGAGATGCTATCTTTCATTTAAAACTGCATAAGTCATGGGTAATTGAAATCTACAAGTTTTATATATAAAAAAATTAAATCAAGTATTTATATGGTATCTGTGACTGCTCTAAGCAAGCGTGGCAGCTTAGTTATCTTTTTTGTTTGAATCAAATAACGCTCTGGCAAAAAGATATTCTAAAATATTCTCAGGTTATTTAAATGAAGCTTATTCTAACTACATATCTTCTCTTCTTAAAAATAAGGCATAATTTTTTTTTTGAGTGACGCATACAAAGATTGAATGATGATCCTTGTCGACTGTTTCTGATAAGTATAATATACAATAAGAACTAAAATAGTACAGCAGATTACGAGTGTGTGTGGGTCGGATTGGGTAGGTAAAAGCTAATATTTTTATTCAATCTACCACCAGCGGGTTGGGAAAATTCCAATCCACCACTAACCCACCAAAGTTGAAATTTGGAAAATTTGTTACAAATTTTGGTGGTTTCAGCTCGCTGGGTAAGGCGGGTTTTGTGGGTTGGTATTAAAAATGTTATTTTTTTAAAAAAATTATGACAATCTTCAATTTATTATTGCATAATCTCAAAATATAACTAATGCATACAAAAAATTAAAGGTAGATTTTATTGAATAATCTCAATTGCAACATAAATATAGGGTCAATAAAAAAGAGATGTATCATCTCTAACAGACCTTGTCTCCACAAAAAAAGGAAAAAGAAAAAGAAAAAACAGTAGGTTGTTGCCTTACAACTGAGGAAAATTGAATTAACAAACTCTAAGTCTTAACATTCCCAAAGCCACATTAAGGATTCAAAATAAAAACATACCAACATAACAAATAAACTTCAAAATGGTATGCATGGTCTCAAAAAGACAAACAACATAATCAATAAAAATATAGATACAAACATTAAGCAATATAAGACATAACAACAACTACCTTTGTGGTTGTCTAGGAGAGTACACATTTGATGGAATGTGAAGAATTGAAGGGATTAAATATATATATATAGAAGGTCGAGGAAGAAAATGACAAAACAACATGAAAGGGGGAGGGAGAGGAAGTGGCTAAAGGTGAAAGCTGAATACAGAGTGTATGTAGTATATGGTTGAAGTGATTTTTGGGTTTCAATGTTAACTTTTTATATTTTGTATAAGGAATTGATTATTGATTAGCTATAAAAATTGATTAGGTGAATTGATTAACTTTACATACAGAATATACAGTTGATCAATTTGAGCTAATATATATATATATATATTTTTTTTCTTTATTTATATATATATATATATAATTAAACGGGTGGATCGAGTTGTAGCGGGTTGACAATGTTTCAATCTGTTATCTAGCCCAATTTGCTATTTTGGGCGACTAACTCGCCCAACCCAAACTGTCTAACTTAATGACCCACATAGAACGGGCGGGTTGGCGGGTCAAATGGATATTCTGCACACCCCTACAACATATTATGTTTAACAAAGAGAGAATGATGCTGCACTTTCTACATAAGCGAGAAAAGAATCAAGAATAACGAAGTTTCATAAAAAAGAGAGAAGAATAAGTGAATAACATGGTTAGAAAGTAGGAGATAATATTATTTTAGTCCTATGTTTTGGGGTTACAGCTAATTTGATTTTTATGTTTTGCTAGTTCTCAACTAGGTTTTTGTTTTTATCCACAAAAAATAAAAGTTTCTGTTATTTTTAATTTAAAGTCAATTTGGTCCCTCCCGTAAACTTATTAATGAAAAATGCTTACTTGACAAACAGATTGTACAATTGGCACATTTCAAATCTACATGACTACCAAAATAATAATAAAATATTTTAATTGTTATTTTTAAAAACACATCCACGAAATAAAAAACTACCTCAGAACATTAAAAAATGGAATGATTTTTTTAAAGGAAAAATAAAATGAATTTAGCCGAAAAAAAAATGGAACGATCTAGAACAATGGAAGTTGGACTTGGATCACTCAATATCTACTTTAGAATTTGTATTTTGAATCTTTATATCTATTTTTCCCTAGACCTATTTAGAGATCAGCTTGGCAAAGTATAATTTACTATAGAATTTGTAATTTTGTCATTAAAGTTTGACATCACGAAGGAAACATAGGGACTTGGCTACAGAGATCATAAGGTGGAGATTTGCAATGAAAGCTCTAACCCTTGAGATCACAGTCTAGCGATGATGAACCTGAAGAGATGTGCGTCATTTCAAGCACAATCTTAGCAGCTCGTTCTAAAGCACAACCTGAGGAGCAGCTCGGAATTAAATTTTTTTTTTCTTGGATTCTATATATTTGTGTGACTGTGTAATCAAGATCCTTTTTTTTTTTTTTTTTTTTTTCAGGTTAAGGAATTTTGTCTAGGTTTGATTAAAGTCCTCAACGATAGGATGTCCATGGGTAGGTTCGGGTCAAGTTTGTGCCAAATTCAGGCATGACTCGATCACTTAGGGTCCCCAAAATCTGGACTAGCCGCTGACTGGGAAGAGGAGTTGGTTCGAGTGAATTGAGTCTCCTTAGGCAATGGTCGGTTGATGATTAGAGTCGAACAAGAGAAACCTAGCCGAAATTGGCAGAAATTCTGCTAGATCTAGCAAGATCTTGATGAGATTGGTTAGATCTCATCATATCTAACTAAAACTAACCGAAGAACGGCTCATACCAACTGAGAATAGCGAGATTCAGTGTGCAGATCGATTGGGTCAATTGGAATCGAATTTCATGCAGAAACCTGTCACTAACCATTGGCATCATTTTCTAAAGGCAGAGACCCGTCATCGACCGTCAAATGCATTGGGTCAACCGATTTACAAGTTGGCTTGAATGGTTTGGGCAGGTGAGCTAGGTCCACAATTTGGTTGGACACCCTTACTCAATGTACATACTCTAGATTTGGATTTTTCTAGGTTAAACTCTACAAAGAATTTTTTGGGTTGCTATGTTCGACTACCAAGAAAGTGCAAGTCTTAGATATCGAATTTTTTATTTCTATTTTTTTTATTTATTTAGATCCTAAAGTGACTTTTAAAAATAGCAATTAAAATATTTTTTATTATTATTTTAGTAGCCACATAGATGTGAATTGTACCAACTGTGCAATTCGTTAGTCACACAAGTATTTTCCGTTAGCGAGTTAATGGTAAGGACCAAATTGACTTCTACTAAAATGTATGGATCAAATTAACCATGACTCCAAAATGTAAGGACAAAAATGGTATTTCACCTAGAAAGTATGTTAAATATTTTTTTTTTTTTTTAATCTTCCTAACAAAAAGATTACAAAAAAAAGGTCATCCTAAGTAAGAGTCATCTATACTATCTATAAGAGGATTCCTCTCTTTGAACTAGACTTTTATGTGGTTCAAAAATATGCTCTTTAATGAAGGCTAACTTCTCTTCAAAATAGGGTTATAAATGTCAAATAACAAATTTAATCTTTTTATTCCCTAAAATTTAGCATTTTAATGAGTGCAAATTCTCTATCCCAACTTATATGCTCAACTCTATGCTCCATCAAACATATCAAGCCATATAGACATTACTTATTAAACACAAACTAATGACTTAAACGGAGTCAATCTCCTTCCTAACTCATGTTACAAAAAAGGAAAAAAAAAAAAAACAAACAAACAAACAAACCACAAAACCACTCAACCACCATTGAAATACCCAACTACAACAAGATTCCACCACCGTGGCTACCTAAAGAAGATGACCATGGTGAATCTCAATAGCAAAGAATAGAGTTTGCAAGCCTTCATGATCAAGCCAATACTCTGTTTTTTATTCTTTCTCACAAACCCATATGAAATTGTTTCTCACACAAAAACCAAATTCATTGTACAGATTTAGAAGTGAGGGTTTTGTGGGTTTCTTTTCTTTCTATCTATTATTTTGATGTATAAAAGAAAAAATTGAACTAATAGGGCAGGCTAGGATAGCTGTGAGTTTGGGTTTTTTGTTTTTTTGTTGGATGATTGGTATTTGGCCAAGAAGACAACCGTGGGTAGATGTGTTATCTCAATCGTAGGTAGACAACTGTGGCCAAGAAGCACTATTGTTGGTGTTAGAATAGTTGTAGGGGGGCTAGGTTTATTTTTATGTATCATCATGGGTGATGATCTTGTGACATTCATTTTTTAGGTGTATCAGAATAAGAGTTGGTGAATGACAAGATCCACCATCATCATCTTCTCTAGGTGGCCATGGTGGTGGAACCTAGTTGTGGCTGGGTAAATAAAATTTTCTTTTCTTTTGGGTTTGGAACGTGAGTTGGGAGGTAGTGGAGAATAGGAGATTAACTCCATTTAAGTCATCAGTTTGTGCTTAATTTATAAGCAATATCCACATGGCTTGATATGTTTGGTAGAGCATAGAGTGTGTTGTATATATAGGTATATACATGGATAGGTTGTAATAATAATGTTTAAGTTTGAAGAATATTGTTTCATAACGTTTATAAAGAGAAAATTCGAGTTCTATAATTTTCTAATTGAAAATTCGAAAATAAGGATTTTTGATTGCTCGAAGTTTTTGCTCGATCGATCGAAATTATGATGAAAATAATCCTGGGGTCTCTAGGTGATTCGATTGCTATTTGATTCCTGCTCGATCGATCAAAAAGAGCATTCAATCAATCGAAATGAACTCTCGACCAATCGAATATAATAAAAAAAAAAAAATTCTGTAGAATTTTCTGGTGACTATTCTGAATGTTCGAAGATGTTTCAAGCCTTGTGAATGGTTTTATGAAACATTTTGACTTTTCATCTTTGCCTTTTGATGAAAAGTCAAAATGTTTTTCCTACTCAAACTTTTCTCTATATCACCACACCACTTTCAAACACACGTTCAAAAAATAAATTGCAAAAATTTATCCTTTTTATTTGTTTGAAAAATAAAAAATATATTTTTTCAAATTATAATAAATGCAAATAATTAAATTTTACTCAAAAAATAGAAGAGCATTTGAGCATGCACAAGGCGCATGCTTAGAGGCTAGTAAAAATAGAAAATCACTTTAATCCAATATGTTTCAAACCCAAACCCATTTGGGTCGAACCTAAACCCAATAAACCTAACCCTTTGCTAGGTCTAACCTTGGTCAACATGTTAAGTGGATTTTTATCAATTTTATAAATCATTGCTCAATAATTAATTGTTGCCAATTATATCTCCGCAAATATTAAATTAAGAAGATTAGAATTTTTTTTTTTTTTTAAATTTGCGAAGTGAAATTGGAGAGAAATTTCACTCCTTTTTTTTTTTCTTAAAAAAAAAAAAGATAACAAATAAATGGGAACACAACAGCTGACCATCCAAGCTAGAAACTGGATATAATGATATATAGGGTCCCTTTGTGACCGTTATTTAAACAACAATTTTTAGTGTTTAAACATCATTACACGTATTTTCACGCATTTTTTTATTCACACGAATTTCCAAAAAATACAAACAACAATACTAGAAATTTCTTACCAAATGGGCCCATAATAGCAGCCACCAAATTAGAATCTCACCAAATACGAGCTCAAAATCATGCCCACATTTCCTTTTCTTCTTAACATGTCGACAGCCTCACCAATTACCTGTAGGGCTGGTTGAACAATAGATGCAATTGATGCAATCGTTTGAGGTCCCCAAATAAAAAAAGGCCCCCACATGTAAATATATATATATATATATATATATATATATATAATATTTATCTATATATTTTAATTACAAAAAAAAAATTAGTACTTTTATTGGTCAATAAAAAGCATTAAAAATGCCACATTATATCCTAAAATGCAGAATACTGCACAATAACAGTGCACACAACTTGATAGGACAAGATTACACGGTGCTATGTGCACTATGCAGTCTTGTCCATAAGCCCCAACAGATCACAAGGCCTAAGCTAAGTTGGCACCCACACGGCCTCACACTAATTAATAAGTTATCACATTTATTTTAATGCAAACTCTTACTTTATTAATAATTATAAATTACCACACCAATTAATAATTTGATGTATATTATATCAACTCATTTGTATTATAGTGATACTAATTTATTGAACCAAGTAATAAATTAATTTTTATTTGTGCAGGTTTAAACTTTAAAGCTTAAAAAAGAATCCACTTAAAATTTTACCTAAAGCCCCCAAAATTGTTAAGCCGGCCCTGATTACCCGAAACTCTCTCTCTCTCTCTCTCTCTCTCATAATCCAATGATGCCTTAGATAACACCAACATGAATGGAGTTGAAAATGTCATCCAATTCATCTTTTTTGTTCGAACTATCGTTTGCGTCGTCCTCATGATCGTAGTCAAAATAATAATTGTATATTGCTTTCCCCCTCAGCGACCTTCTAGCCATCAAAACCACCAACATGGCTTCTTATCAAATGCTACCCTCCAAAAATTCATAAAGTCCATCGGAACTGTCCCACAACACTCCATCAATATTGTTGAACTAGGTCTTGATGAAGCCACCTTATGCAACTATCCAAAGCTCATCTATGCCCAAGCCAAGCTCCACAAGGGCAACTCTACCTCATCCTATTGTTCAATATGCTTGGTTGATTATAATGACACGGATGTGTTGCTCTTGTTACCTGATTGTGGTCATCTCTTTCATCTTAAATGTGTGGATTCTTGGTTACAGCTACATGCTACATGTTCGGTGTGTCGAAACTTGCCTCTTGCTGAGGTGGCAACTTCATTGGAAGCGACATCCTTGACTTGATTAATGGAATAGCTCTTCTACAACCATTCCATTTGCTACAACTTGCAAAAGTGGTGGATTAGAAGTAGTGGATAACGTTTACATGGATCCACCATCAATCATGTTAGAGTGTAGCAAAAGTTGTAACGGTTGTGTCTCTAATTAGAATATAATTGGTACAGATTCATGCATTCTTGCATGTTCATTTAAACCCCTTAAATAGATTGTTTAACCTAATATATTAACCAAGTGATTACTTAGATTAATTATTCAGATCTAGATTAAACACAAATATATCATATCTTATAAAGTAGCGGAATATAAATAACACCACAATATGATGACTCAGGAAAACTAATGAAACTAACCGTTTCAAGGTAAAAACCTAGGGAGGATTTGACCTATCCTCAAGGTAAACCAAATCCACTATAAGAGAATTGAAATTTTTACAAAAGATTTAACCCTAAATCTAATGCTACCTCCAGTAGTAACTTATTGACACGACCACATGCAAGCTTGGAATCCACGAACTCCTTCTCTTCTTGGATTTACAGCAACACAAGCCACCTTGCTTATGACTTTGAGATCCCACTCAAAGGTTTCATATCACCTTCACTTGTTGATCTTGTAGCAGCAACTTCTACAATACTAGATCTTGAGATTCTTCAAGGAATATTGCCGGTAGAAGACTTTAGAGAGGTATGGGTACAAAAACCCAAAATCTACAATTTTAGGCACAAGATGCACTCTTTTCTCTCTATGAGCTCTAAAAACATAGTTAGAGTTTTCCTTTATATACTAGAAGTGTTTCACTTGAAACCCAAAAGGTTTAAGCAGAGTTTGGGCTAAAATAGAATTCTGCAGAAATTTCATGTCTGCGATTTTTGATTGGTCAGATCTAATTTTCGATCAATAAGATTTCACTAAATTCGAATTCTTCTTTCTACAGCTTATATGTTCTTGTGTTCTGACTTGTAACACATTAAGCATTGTTTAATAAACTCTATAAACTCTAAGATCTATACCTAGAAAAGTGTGTGCTCACAGTTTGCCAATTGTTCCAAACTTTTAGAAGAGACAGTTACTATAAAATGCCCAATTACATCACAAATCCCAATCTATGACTTCAAACCTAAAAGTTGCTAGAAGAGGCAGAAGGTCTTGATCAGAATGTACCTGTCTTTCCTAAAATACTCTGTGAGAGACCTCGACAAAAAAAGCGTCCCTCAAAAAAGAGATTCGGGTACCTTTTAAGGCACCTCTCTTTTTGGGTAAGTGGTATGGAGTCGCAATTTTTTTTTTTATTTTTTTTATTTTTTTAAAAAAAAAATAGAAGCTAAATATATACAAATACATGACTGAATTGTTCTCTTCATTGATTGAATAAAAGAAATTCCATATCTTGAAAAACTTTAAAATTACATAGATTTGGGTCCTAGTTACAATCTACCAAAAACACATGGCTTTTGTCCTAGTTATATTCTACCAAAAATAAAAAATAAAGACAAGGCTAGATCTACTTAACCAATGACCTAAATCTGGAGTCTAGGTACGGAATGGGAAGGTGTTAGGCACCCATTCCACCTAGACAAAGCCTGGTCTTCTAGACTCTTGTGACTAATGTACCTTTTTGCATGTTATGAATGATATGTTGAACATGTGACACTAAAATTAAATCACACAAATTTATTTATAAATGAATTCTCTTCTTCTGTTTTAAAAAATTCATATCTATTTTGATTGGTAAAAAAAATTGATTTTGATTTGTCAAAATACCAGATCTGTTTTGTAGTATGTAGAAAAAAGTGGTTTTTGGACATAAAAATTCAGATATGTTTTTATTACATAAAACAAAGTCTTTTGATTTGAAAAATATCAAATCTATTTTTTAAGAACTAAAAAAAAAAAAATGGTTTTTGGATTTATAAAAGATCATATCTATTTTTATTACATAAAAAAAAGAAAATGTTTCTTTGATAACAGAAAAATCAGACCTGGTTTGTATATGTTTAAAAAGAATGAAAAAGATTTTTTTAAGAAGAGTTTCACTCATAATTTAAATTCATGCAACATGAATTAAAGAAAACAAACACAAACACAATCATGTTTAATCTTTTCCTTTATTTCAAATCTACATGTATTAAAAATTCAGATCTATATCTAAGAAAGATGCAAATTAGTTTTTAATTGAG
The DNA here is from genome assembly GCA_023736055.1 of Quercus glauca. NCBI lineage: Eukaryota > Viridiplantae > Streptophyta > Magnoliopsida > Fagales > Fagaceae > Quercus > Quercus glauca. The sequence goes on along the minus strand of CM043325.1, from coordinate 25,829,880 downwards.
AAAAATTCAAATCTATATCTCATAAAGACGCAGGTCTGTTTTTATTTGAGAAAAATTCATATCTACATCTAAGAAAAATGCAGATCTATTTTTGTATTGAGGAAAAATCAGATCTGTTAGGTTCTAAGGTCTTAGGATTTTATGTATTTAGAACTCTAATTTGTAATGTTGGCAAACCATGATCAAAACAATGTGTTTAGTATTGTTTAGGCTTGCTCAAAGTTGATTAAATATTGTAAAGTTGGAATCAAGTGACTGCAGATGTATTGGAGCATTTCTGCCTGGCTCGATCAATCGAAGGATAGACTCGATCGATCGAATCTCGGGTCAGATGCGTTTTCTGTAAAGTTCTAGCTCAGCCCAAACTCTATTTAAACGTCTTGGGGTTCAAGTAAAACACTCCTATATATAAGGAAAACCCTATAACGTTTTTGAGACTTTTGTAGAGAGAGATTAGAGTGCCTCTTGTGCCTCCTTTTATTTTTAGAGTTTTGTACCCAAACCTCTCTAAGTCTTTGTTGCTCATATTGCTGTTTATGTGAATCTCTTGTGAAATCTTTGAGGAGCTTTCCTTCACATAAACTTAGGGTTTTCAAGGTAGAGATATTTTCTACATCTTGATGATCAACAAGGTTGCAACAATTGGAATTTAAAGAATATCAAGCGTGGGTGCTTGTAGCTGATTGAGGGATTCAAAGAAAGAAGTAGTCCGTAGACTCGGAGCCTGCGCATGGTCGTGTCAGGAAGTTTTACTGGTGGGTAGCATTAGGAAGTCAAGCGGGGAGCTTGTAAGTCCTTTTGTAAGAACTTCAATTCTTTCTTAGTGGATTCCGATTTGCCTTGAGGATCGATGGGTAAAATCCTCCCCAGGTTTTTCCGTGTGGTTTCCTGGGTGATCATATCACTGTGTTATTTATTATTCCACTGCATTATATTTTTGATATGATTATTTGATTGTTTTAACCTAGAATTGCTTAATTTGACTAAGTAACAACTTGGCTAATTAACTAGGTTACGCAATCTGGTTGTTTGTAAGGGGTCTAAAACCGTACAAGATCTATATCTAATAATGATGTAGATCTGTTTTATTTCAAGAAAAATCCAGATCTACACCTAATAAAGATGTAGATTTATTTTATTTTAAGAAAAAGAATTGCTCACATGCAGATTATTGACATTCAAGAAAGAGATTATAACAATCATATATAAAATTAAAAAAAAAAAATAATCATGCTTTAAACAAAACAACAATTAACAATCCATGCTATGAATAAAACATTCATTACCATAAAAGGATAGCATAAAAAGGAGAGGGCGATTGAAAACAACCACTTGCATGAGCGCTCCTTGTTCTTGAGAGGATGTTTTAGGGTTCAAAGAAACTTATTCAGTTATCTTTGAAACCTAAAAACCCTAATTTAAGCAGCAAATCTCAGAGAGGATCAGCAAATATCAGCAATTTGAGAGTCATAAAACGTGTGCCTCTCAGAACATAAAATAAAAAAGTGTTGAATTATGAGGTTCAGTCTCTATTTATAGTGGTTAGAGGGCTTTAAAAAATAGGTACAGACGATTAGGGTTTGAATCCGGACGCATCCTTTTGTGAAAAGATCAAAAAGGGTGTGCCTTATCGTCACCTGAAGGCCGTTGGGCCAAAGCCCACAAGGAGAAAATTCGGCCATTTTAGAGTGTCGTTCAGCACTCTAAAAGTGCCTAATTGCCCTTTGGACTCCGAATACTCTTTCATGTTTGAGTGCCGTTTGGACATCTCTCTTAGGGTTCTTTGGCCGGTCCTTGTACCTAGACGTGTTTTCATCCTCCTTTTATGATTTTTTATCTCTTTTCTAGATAATTTAAGCTATTTAAGAACAATTATCTTGTAGATAAATACCCTAAAATAAATTTTGATAAAGTTCATATTATCCATAATTTAATTGTTATCCAATCATCCTTTTTATTCCTATGCATGCAATCCTATTTTAAATCATAATTATCAACCAATCACAAAATTATTTAATTAATTTTAATAGCTTAACCAATTAGAATTAATTTAAACTATTCATGTGTGGTCGACCTTACCTAGACACAATGCATGTTGACCGTGCAAACTTGAACATGCGATATCTTTTGATCCAATGGTTCGATTTGGAAACCGGAAACACCGTTGCGACTGTTAAAATCTCAAGATCTTTTTTATGATATGCAATGAATGAATTAATGCATGTAATGCAAAGGCTAGTTGATGCATGTAATGCAAGAACAAATTAATGTATGTAATGCAACCATGATTTTTGAGGTACATAGATGGTTATTCAAGTCATTCTCCTTGGTTAAATTATGGATGCAAAATTGAGTATCTATAGAATGCCCCTCATTGACAAATCTTGAAAAGTGAATGCCAATGTAATACAAAGACACTGATTTTAGCGACCATGATTTAATTGAGGTTGAATTTTCAAAGATTACCTAGCCCTCGAACCTAAAATCTTTGGAACATAGAACTAGTGCCTTATCTTTCGAAAAAAAATGAAAATACCAGACTTAGCTGGTAATTAATGATTCTAGAAATAATTCTTAACACATGGGGTGACTAGGAAACTTTCCAATCCTGATCTTGAAAATGGAGTTATTTGGAATGACGATCAAAGGTCTTCTTCTACTTTGATCTGGAACGAAATGACGATCAAAGGTCCTCTTCTACTTTGATCAACTTTGATAATCTGGAATGGGAATGGCGATTAAAGGTCCTCTTCTACTTTGATAATTTGGAATGGGAATGATGATCAAAGGTCCTCTTCTACTTTGATAATTTGGAATGGGAATGGCGATTAAAGGTCCTCTTCTACTTCGATCTGGAATGGAAGAACGATCAAAGTTCTTCTTCTACTTTGATCTGTAATTGAAATGTCGATCAAAGGTCTTCTTCTACTCTAATTTGGAATTGCTGGAATGATGATCAAAGGTCTTCTTCTACTTTGATGTCGATCAAAGGTCTTCTTCTGCTTTGATCTTGATTTGTAATGTTGATCAAAGGTCTTCTTCTACTTTGATTTGGAATTGCTGCTCTTGATTTGAACTTTGTCAAGAAAAGTATAATTAACAAAAGAATTTTCTTTTGAGAAACATATGATTTTTGATACTTTGGAAATTTTGAAATTTTTATTTCAAATTTTGAGACTTTGGAACCTAGAAGTTTTTACTTGGAATCTGTAATTTAAAATTTCAAATTTTGAGCCTTAGAATTTTGAACATTAAGGCTTGGAATTTTGATCATGAAATCTAAAGTTTAAATTTTTGAAAACTGAAGATCTAAGTCTAAAATTTGGGCATTGAGAATGTGAAATTGAAAGCTTAGGATTGAAAATCTGGAAGATACTTGGAAACTTTGAAAAAGGATTATTATTATTTTTGGTTGACTAAGTCAACTTAGTTTGATTGAGCTGACTTAGCTTTTGGCTGAGTTTAAGTGTGGGGGCCGAAATTTGGGCACCCCACTTCTTTGTCTCTTCTCTTTTTGCTTTTTTGCTTCATCTTCCATCAACTTCTCTTCCTCCATTAGCACTATTCACCTTCCTCTTCCCCTTGATCTTTCTTCTTCATTTCACCATTTCTTCTCACAAAAAACACTTTCTAAGCTTCTTAACTCTCCCTCATCCATCTCCATCAATATTTCTTTAGATCTTTGTGTTTTGAGCATTTTCATCCCACACCCATTTTCCAAAACCCATTTTCTTTGCATTAAAATGGCTTCTTCCTGCAAGGGATCTTCTTTTCTAGCTTCTCATGGTAAGATATATGATCCAACATTTGAGTGGAATGATGATGATGGACTTCTTCAAGACGCTGGGACCCATGCTCCATATTGTCATGTAGACACCAAGGTGAGTTTTTCTTTGGTTTCTTTGCTTGGAAAAATATTGTTACATGTTTCATTGATAGTTTTATTGTGAGATATTGTCATTTGGTTATTTTGAAATTTTGGGGGCATTGTGTAATTGATCATGTTTTGGAAATGTTGGTTTTGGAGCATTCTTAAAGTGTTTTTTTTTTTTTTTTTCATGGTGCAATTTGGACAATATTGGTGGCTTATGGAATTTTGACAATGTAGGTAAATTGTGATGTTGTTGGATGAGTTTTGGTTTGGATTTTGGGAGTATTGGCATTGGGAAAATTTTGGGTTAGGCTTATATGATTGTGTTCATGATGTAAACTTTGTTTTATGGACATGGAAAAATTTTGTGGGTATGTGCATGGGTATATTGGTGGAGATGGGCAAATTTTGTGGGTATGAAATTTATGGAAGAATTTTGTTAGGTATGTGATGTTGATTCTTGGAGAATTCGTGTGGCTATGATTTTGGCTATACGAGAATTTATTTGTGCATGAACTTGTGGGAGTTTTTATCTTGGTCATGTAGGAATTTTTTCTTTTTGCATGGCTATGGAAAAATTTTGGTAGTTATGTATATATGTGTCAAAAATTTTGGTTGTGGTAAAATTTGGTAGTGGTGACATTTTGGTGGGGCACATTGACTTTTTTTTTTTTGGGTGCATGGGAATTTTTGGACATGTGGGTTTCGGATATGGAAATTGATAAGCTAAACTTTTATGTTGCAGAGTCTCAAGAATCGGGGCAGTCTCTAAATGTTGAAAAGTGCATGGGCACCATTGTCTCCTAGCATCAAAAATATCATCAATGAAGTAGGCTTCAATACTTTCTTCGAAGTTTTGTTAAATCATGAGACACATGAGTACAAAGATCTTTAGTTACTTCTTGCCTTGGTAGAGTGCTTCTGGGACACTACCTGTACCTTCCATTTTCCAGGCATTGGAGAGGTAATGGTGACACCTTATGACTTCTTTGTTATCACTAGTCTAAGGTTGGGTGGTAAGAGAATTCTTGTCAATGATTCCTTTACTTCCACTGAGCTCAAGAAACTTCTAGGTGTAGTGCCTTCTAAAATGAGGAGTAACAATATTTCTTTGTCTTAGTTGTATGAGAGTATTCCCCAATGTGAGACTGTGGCAAAGGGTGCCCGCATGTTCATGCTTCTTTTTATTGGGACATTTCTATGTCCAAATTTAGGCAATACTGTGAATTTGCACTACTTGGGGAGCTTGAGAAAAATTGAACAAATCCGGGATTATGACTAGGGCGGCATGGCCTATGCTACTCTAGTGCATTCCATAATCTAACTTTCCAGGCGAAGTCTTTCAAGCTTGGGTATGGCTCCATTTGTATGGCAAGTGAATTTTGGTATTTATTTTGACTATGTGTAGGTTGTGGAAAATCCTTTTGGTCTATGTGGTAATGGTGTTGTGAATTTTTTTTTTAGGTCTGGATGTATGAGTATTTTGGAGTTAGTCCTAAAATTCAGGAGGAAGTTACAGGCATTTTTCCTAGATTTCTCCATTGGTTGCCTAAACATCATTTGTCTATACCCTCTAGGTGTTCTTTGGAGCTTTAGCGCTTGGTGATTGACAATCTAACCATTGATGATGTGAGTTCTTTCTTCTTTCTCCTTTTAAATCTTTGGCACTTTGTTATGGCTTGGTCATTTCTCATTTAGAGTTACTTTGTGACTTTTTAGATGAACTTAAATCCTTGGGCTGGATGTGAGGGGTATGCTGAGTGTGAATGGGCTCTAAAACTAAATGGCCGCCAAGTATTGTTTGAATGTGGGCATGGAAAGTACTGGTATCTTAGTGATTAGGTGTTGCCCGAAGTTGAACATGTGTATCCTCCTACCACAATTCCAACTCCTCCTTGTCACATTATTCAGTTGGCTGACCTTCTGGCTAATGAAGAGATTGCTCGGGCGCATGATCGCTATATTGTTGTAGGAGTAAAAGGAAATTATTCTGACTTTCTTCGGGATCATCTGCAAGGTTGCTTGGTTGGCAAAACGGTATTTTCCTTTCCTTCTAAAGTCAAATTTCTTGATCTTGTAAATTCCTTTTCCATATTTCTGCTTTGTAACAATATTTGTATGTTGGACTTTCACTATACTAGTAACTCTTCTAGTTCTTTCACAGAGACTTATCCACATTTTTCGGCATGATAGTATGATGTGATGAATCTTGATGGAACGTATAGTTCCATTCCTTTAACTAGGCCAAAGCACGTGCCAAATGTTCCTTGGCCCGATCTGGTATGTTCTTGAATGTTTAGTTCTTTGTCCTTATTTTCTTCTTAACTGAATGAATGGCTCTTAATCTAGTAGAGTTGCTTCAGGTTGATGTGGATCTTGTGGAAGAAAGCATGTGGATGATTAGAGGCTTGCAATCATTGGCTCGCACTCAATCCTCTTATTATGTGTTCAATGATTCAAACTAGGTATGCCACGTTGCTTTCTAAGCATCTCTTGCTTGAACTGTGCTTGATGGTGAAAATAACACCTGATTTTGCTGACTTTTTAGGCACATCGAATGGAAACTGCTGATGCTGCCAAAAGAACTTTAGAGGAAAGGATCAGGAGCCTCGAACTTGAAAATCATTAGTACGATCCTCGCTTTTTTGCAAGTCAGGAAGGAAATACTGAAGGTGGCTCCTCTAAAGGTGGATCAAGGAGATCCTCACGCAGGCGGACTTGAAGTCCTAATGATGCATGATTTTTTTTTTTTTTTTTGCAAAACAAAAGGAAGCGTTCCTTAGACAATCTTGTATTATTTCCTATGTTTAACTCTTGGTCCTTAGCACCATGTTGAGACTTTAACTAAGAAAAGTTTAGAATTCACATGATGAGATCTTGTAGTACTAATTTAAACTTATCTTGCTTGGCTCTGTTGGAATCTGCACTTACTTGAATGAGGTGGAACCAAATGCCCCGAGTTTCAAATGAATGCGTATTTTTTTGGAAATCTTGGTGACGGTGATTTTTCCTAGAAAAATGATGATGGTGATCTTTTTGAAAAATGAGCCATGGGCGAATGCCCTTAGTATACAACAGGATGCATGATTCTTGAAAATCTCAATGATATATATATATATATATATATATATATATATTTTTTTTTTTGAAAATTGAGACATGGGCAAATGCCCCTAGTGTGGAACATAAATCCAAGAGTCTTATAAAAGAAAACTTGATTTGATCAATTTTTTGAAAACAATGGTGCAAGTGATGATTTTTGAAAACAAGTGGGTTAGACACCTCAAAATGTTGCAATTTGATCAGAAAAAATCTTTTTTAAGTTTCAAACAGTCTTAAAAAATTACGTGAGAACATAAAACTGCATGGAATTGCATGAGTGTAGGACTGAGGGGCTGTGTGCCACTTGACAAATGAGGAGTGCCATTAAGCACTTTTGGAGAGTCATTTGGCACTTTTAAAGTGCCGAATTGCACTTAGCCACGCCGTGATGCTTACGCCATGGTGGGCTGACTCCTTATGCTTTTCCAATACATGTTTCGCGTTTTTGCATTTTTTGAAAGATTTTTACTTCGTTTGTGATCATGAAACACTCTCCTAGTCAGCTAAAAACTCTCTGAAACCTATTTCAAACCTGATTAGGAACTAATGCAACTTATTTAAATGAATTCTCCTGCGACAAAACTCTGTATAAAGGTTAGTGATGTGCATGAAATATATACAATAAAGTACTCACATATCTACATATTTAGCCTTACTTTTATGTTATTTTGTTACTGATTATATAATATCTTTGTGTTGTAGGTAACAAGGGCTTTACATGCAAAGTGGGGCTAAGCCAATTGAATCAAGCCAACTTACCTCCAGCCAAGCATGAATTCAAGAGAAGACCAACCCAATTAAATTCAAGTCCAATTGGAGCAAGGAATCAAAGGAAATTTGCACCAAATCCAAGTCCAATTCGGATTAAGATTCCAGCATGCATATCATTTAGTATTTTTGGCATAACTTTCGGCTCAGATATCCAATCAAGATGATTCAAGTTGGACTGGACAGTTAACTTAAAGGGCTACAACTTTGTATTTTACCAAAATTCCGAATTCTGAGGTTAAATGGGCCAAAATTGTTGGTTAAGTGAAGCCTAAAAATCTGGGATTTTCTCCAAACGGGAATAGGATTCCTTGACCTATTTAAAGGCTCTTTAGGGAAAAAAGAGAGAAGAGAAACCTGAAAGGAAAAGGGGGCACCGCATAGAAGTATTTTTTTTGGGAGTCTTTCTAAAGAGGAGGATCTGAGGACAAAGGCGAGAGCTTCATGTTGATCAACCAATTCCGATGAAAAATATAAGTTTTATTTGTTTTCTTTTTAATTTTATTATGAACTAAATTTTATTTTCTAGAGCGTTGATGTAGTCTAGCAATGAACACACAATTTATATTCTGAGTTATTTTATTTTTAATATTTCCATGATTGAGTGTTTAATTCTTATTCTTAATGCTTACTATTTTTTACGAATTATTGTTTGATAAATTGAATTACAATGAGACTGAGAGGTGATTTGTTATTTTAGTTCTAGAATTAAACACCATTAGTTGAGCAAAAGTAGAGATGCTTTACCGCGACTAGTGTGATTTTTCAGAAATTTCAAAGTACGTAATGAGTCTCCAATTAATTAAATTCGCATAGAGATATGGAATTTTTAGTTGAAGATATTTTTGATATTATTCGAGAGAAGATATTGAATACTTAAGGAATTTTTAATCATCAACATGAGATTATTAGAATTTAATAATTAGGAAGAATAAATTGTGTGGGATTTGTTAGGTGAAATCAACCGCTCTACATCCATTCTTATCATATTTTTTTCACTTTTAGATTTTTGCGCTTTGTTAATCTTTTATTCATAGATTTTTTTTTTAAATAGTTTAATTTAATTTAGATAGTAGAACATTCCATTTATTTTCGATTTTCCAAATAGCAATTAATTTAGTGAATTTCGGTATTCAATAACATAGTTAATTCCTGTGGGTTCGACATTCGTTTTCTAAAAACACTTTACTACTTGTTACGATTTTGTGCGCTTGCAGATTATTTTACGCGAACAGTTAGTAAAACATAATAATCATAAGCAAAAGACATCAATGGCTAGCAATAATAATTTTTCTTATTCAACAAATCATGATATCAACAGATGGGTTCGTAGCTTTGATTTCAGTACCAAAACCAATTTTACAGCCTTTAAATTATAGGGAATCAAGGCTCTAAGGAATGTAAAGATCAAGTGGGACTTCCTTCGTGCTGTTGTGAAATTTTGGGATCCCAAAGATCATGTGTTTTGGTTCAACATTGCTGAACTCTGTCCAACAATTGAAGAACGTTTTGCTATCCTAGGCTATGATCCAAGCAAAAAATTTGTAGAGGTTTCTTGTGATCCCAGGCATAAGGAATCTTTGTTTGATACTCTCGGTCATCCTACTTCCATTACTGATAGTATGATGGAAGGTCATATGGTGAATCTTCATGCCATTATCTCTCGGCTGATTGACCAACGCACCTATTGAGTGACAGGCAACATGCCAAAAATCTTTGGTTTGGCTTTTTGCTTTGTGGGAGAACTTTTGCTTTGCTTTGGAAGACACGGCTTTGTGGATGCTCGAGCTATAAGTGTTGTGAATCAAATTAAGGATGGTGATAACCTTGTTCCTTTGATCTCGGTAGATATGATTGGATGCTGTATTTCATGGTGGAGAAACTCAGAACTTCTTAGGGAGTCCTTTGACTTTGTAGATATGGCTGATGGAGCAACTGGGCATGATTGCTAAGCCTACAACTGGTAATTATGGGCCTAGTAGTTTTCTTAGTAAGGCTGTAATCAAGACTGAATGCTAAACTAAGAGTAACTGGGTGAAATTCTTAGACAAAAAATCCAGTATCTCAATTCAATGGGACTACTGTTGGTTGAAGTGCCCACCCCCTTTATTGAGGTCTCGAGGATCGGACCACGTCTTCCTTGTTGGGTTGCAGAGGGCAACTTTCTACAAGAGAGACAGACTCTTGAGGAAATTCAAATATGAGCAAGGAATGCCTGGTGGCAAAAGAAAAAGGCCTTTCTCTCTTGTGGACACAAATCCTACTTTTGTACAGAACATGCTATTGGGTTTAGAGATGGCTGAATGAATGGACCAATCTTTGGTCAATGTTCACTTTCACAAGATGACTACAAAATACTCTAACTAGTTGATAGACAAGATTGTTGACAAGGAAGCTGAAAGAATTGCTATGAGAGAACAATTTCTTAGAGACAACCGGGAAAGACCTGACGAAGACAACTATGAATTCAAAAGAAGGGATAGGAACGATGAAGTACCTATCACAAAAGAAATTAATGACCAACAAAAAAAAAAAAAAAAAAAGATTGAAGACAAAGTGACCTTCTTATTTATTTATTTTTTTATTTTTTTATTTTTTGGCTTTGAACATGCTTATTTTAGAAGTTGACATAAAACTCTTATGTTTAGGAATTATTAAGGATTTGTAGGTTAAGGATTCTGTTTAGAGTGTAGGCTTTTGGGGTTTGGAATTTTTATGGTTTGGTTTAGGGTTTGGGCTTTTGGATTTTGTGTAATGGTATGGTTTAAGGGAATGGTTGAGTTTTTGGTTAATGGGAAATGGTGGGTTTTGGGAAATTGTGACCAAACCAAAGCATGGTTGCCTACGTACCCCCTTGATAGAAGGATTAGGTCATCATGTAGTTCATTTATGATGATGGGGTTTTTATTTTATTTTATTTGCCTTATCTTTTGACTAGGTTGCCCTTTCAGGTTTTCAACCTAGCAGGCTGTCTCACTCTTTTTTTTTTCTTTTTTCTTTTTTTTCTTTTTTAAAGTTAAACCTAGGAAGGGAAATAATATAATTTACAACCACTTCAAACGTGGTGCTTTCAGATTACCACCTTAGACGTTGTATTTCTTCAATTGATCCATGTTGGTTGTCTCAGTGAAAGGGTTTGCATCCAAGTCCATCAATCTTACTGCTCCCCTAGAACATATCTGCTTGATAATGTATGGGCCTACCCAATTTTGCTTGAATTTCCCATTTGCATCTTAAACCGGGGCTCAGATTTCCTTCAACACTAAATCCCCCAACTTCAAATATCTAGTTCTCACCTTCTTGTTAAAAGCTTTCCTAAGCCTTCTCTAATAACCTTGAATCTGATACAAGGCTTTGAGTCTCTTCTCATCTAGCATGCATAACTGATCATATCTGCTTTGCAACCAATCTTCTTTAGAGATTTCACTATCCAATATCGTCCTTAGTGAACGGACACCCATTTCAATGGAAAGAACTACTTCCATCCCATACACCAATGAATAAGGAATGGCTCCTGTGGAAGGTTGAATTGATGTTCTCTACCCCCAGAGTGTATAGGGCAATTGTAGGTGCCAGTCCTTGTAATTATTTATGCTCTTCTTCAAGATTCACCCTATGTTTTTATCAGCAGCCTCAACTGCTCCATTAGTCTGAGGATAGTGAGGTGAAGATTCGTGGTGTTGAATGTTGAACTGTCATAGCAGCTTCTCTGTTTCTTCTTTAAAGTGCAACCCATTGTCTGAGATAATTTCATGTGGTACCCCATATTTGCAAATGATATTGGTTTAAATGAATTGAGCAACTTTCTTTGAATTCAGGACCTTGTATGAAGTAGCTTCTACCCATTTAATAAAGTAGTCAATGGCTACGAGTATGAATTCATGGCCATTCGATGCTGCTGGGTGAATCTTCCCAATAATGTCTATTCCCCATGTAAAGAATGGTTAGAGTGATGTCATAGTATGTAGTGGTATGGGTGGCATATGTTTTAGATCTCCATGGACTTGGCATTGATGGCATTTTCGAACATGAGCCACACAGTCAGCTTCCATAATGGTCGAATAGTAGCCTTGTCTCATTATCTTCCTTGACAACATGTATGCATTCATATGTGGCCCATAACTTGACTCGTGAACCTCTTCAATTATCTACTGTGCTTCCTTAGTAGTTACACAAAGGAGATGAATTTCATCATATGATCTTATATAAAGCTTTTCTCTACAAATGATGTAATTAGTGGATAGCCTTCAGATGATTAACTGATCATTCTTGTCTGCAAACTTCAGGTATGTCCCATCCTTGAGATATTGTAGGATGTCTTAATACCATTCACCTTCCTCATTCTTTTCCTCATCTTCTTCTATTGCCATGCAGTAGGCTGGTTCTTCTTTTTGCTCCAACACTATCAGTCTAGCTTCATCTTCTTTTGGCCCATCCATCATGGGTGCCATGGTTGCTAAAGCATCTGCGATTTGATTCTGCATCCTTGGCACATACTAATATTGGATCTTGCTAAATTTTGATGCCCACTTCTGAAGACATTGATGATAAGGCATAAGTCTTTCTTTTTTAATCTTCCACTTATTCTGTACTTGAGAGATTATTAATGCTAAGATTCCGCACACCTTCAACTCTTTTACTCCAAGGTCTAGGGCTACTTATATACCCATGATGCAAGCTTCATATTCTGTGGTATTCTTGGTGGCAGGAAAGTTGAGTTTGCTAGAAAATGGAATATGTGTCCCTTTTGGAGAAATAAAAAGAACCCCAGTTCCATTTCCATTTTGATTTGTTATTCCATCAAAATACATCTTCCATGATTCTACTTCAATCCCCATGATGTCTTCATCTAGAAAATCTCCTTAGATCTCTTCAGCTTCTTACAATCAACCGGACCTTGTAAGCAATCATGTAATGTCTGAATTTACGGGTTGCCCATACGAGTGCTATACATGTCTTCTCAAGTGGCGAATACTTCTCTTCATAAGAAAACATCTTCTTGCTGATGTAGTATATGACATTCTCCTTTCTAGTCTCCTCTAGGTATTGAGCAAGTAAAGCCCCCATTACTGTATCTGTAGCGGTAAGATACAACAACAATGGCTTTTCAGGAACTAGTGGGACAAGTATCGGCGGTTTCATCAGATAACTTTTTATCTTCTCAAAAGCTTCTTAACATTGTTCATTCCACATTGTAGGGACTTATTTCTAGATTGGTTCACATGTCATGGTGAGTTGAGTTATGAATCTACTGATGTACTATATTCTCCTCAGAAATCCTCGGATCTCTTTTTCAGTCCTTGGAGGCTTCATCTCCATAACATTTTTGTCAAAATCAACTTCTATTTCCCTCTGGCTTACCACGAACCCCAATAGTTTTCTGGATGTGGCTCTGAAAGTACACTTCTTTGGATTCAACCGCAACTTGTAGAATTAGATTCTTTCAAAGAACTTCCTCAAAGCCGGTATGTGCCCTTCAGGGTCTTTGGACTTCACTATCATGTCATCAACATAAACCTCTACTTCGTTGTGGATCAAATCATGCAACAAAGTGGTGGCTGCTCGTTGGTAAGTAGCATCAGCATTTTTAAGGCCAAATGGCATAACCCTATAGCAATATGTCCCCCACGGAGTGATAAAGGAGGTTTTTTTTCGTATCTTCTGGAGCCATCTTAATCTGATTGTATCCTAAAAGTCCATCCATAAATGAGAGCAGCGTATGCCCTGCTATGTTGTTAACGCGGACGTCAATGTGAGGCAATGGAAAGTCATCTTTCGGGCTGGCCTTGTTCAGATCTCGAAAATCTACACACATTCAAACCTTTTCATCTTTCTTCGGTACCAGAACCACATTAGCTAACCACTCTGGATAGTTGACCACTCTTAGGAATCCTGCATTGTACTGTTTCTCTACTTCTTCCTTGATTTTGAAAGTCCACTCCAGCTTCATTCTTCTTAACTTCTGCTTGACTGGCTTCATGGTTGGATCTATTGGAATGCAATGCTGTACTATATCTGTATAAATCCCAGGCATGTCTTCATATGACCAGGCAAAGACCTCCTTGAACTCGGTCAGTAGTGCCACTAATGCACCTTTCTTTGAGGTGGTTAGGGTATTGCCCACTTGGATAATTTTGGGCTCATCATCGATTCCCAGGTTAATGGGTTGGGTTTCTTCTTTAATAGGTTCTAGGTATCCATATTTTAATTCCTTATTATTTAGAGTTTCTTTGCCAATTTCAAAAATAAAAACATTCAAAGCCAGAAAATAAGCAGAATTAGAAATCATATTAAAAGGGAAAGACTTTTCAACAGACTCAACTGGAAAACTACCACAAATAGACTTAACAGGAATAGAAACACTAGCAGAAACAGATTCAATAGGAACTGAAACAATGTTCTTGGCAGGAGTGATTGGCTCGGCAGTCTTGATCTTCTTGGAAAAAGTGACTGACTTGACAGTCATGATCTTCCTCACAAAGTCCTCCATGGGGTGGATGGCTCGCTCCCATGCCCAGTTCTTTAACTCGGTCATGTCTTCCATAATGGCAAGTGGCTCCCAGTAAGCCCCTTCTTCCCGTAGCATCAATACTATGGGTTCTACATCCATATCATCTGTAATTTCTTCTTTAACCTCCATGTCTCTAGGCTTGTCGGTCACAAAAGCATCTAGGTGCTATATGCTAATTATCCATTCATCAAATAGATCGTGTTTGTTTCTATTGCACAAGTCAGTGGACTGAGGGAGATGTTCTGACCTACTTTCTTCTATTTTCTCCTCATTATGTTCCACATTCTCAAGTGTTCTAATTCTGAGATTGTGAACCATTAGCTTTTGGTCTAAAGCGGCCACCCTGGCTTCTATGTTATCCTCCTCTTCAGTATGTAGGGTTGGTGTACTTGGTTCTAAATCATAATACAACCCCAATTCTGGAACCTCTCTTCCATGCTTATCAAACCTATGGCCAGACCTTGAACTAACATTGGTAATATCACTCCAATATGAAAGATGCCCATAGGGATATTTATCATGATACATTTGATCGATTTATGCATTCTCCTCTCTTGCATCCTCTAACACATTTATCAACTTGTATTGGTCACTATCAATGTCACTCCACCTATTGGGTTTGGCATCGTCTTCTATGTTTTTATCATAATAGTCCACATCACTATCATATTCCTCATAGAATAGGTTCGCATCTTCATCTTCTCTATCACTAGGGGGTTCACCCCAATCATCTCCACTGTTTGGGCTATCATAACTTCTACTGCTATTGTCATCACTATTGGTGTTGCTGTCATCATCATCATGTCTACCATCACTGTTGCTACTGTCACTGTTGCTATTGTCACTACTGCTATCACTCTTGTCATCACTTTCATCTTCATCATCACTAGGGGTTGTTCCTCCTTCCTCATCTCCATTACTGGCTCTTAGTCCATATGGTCTCTTCAATGTATGCTAGCAGGCCTCCCAATATTCTTCTTCTTCTATATTGCAAATAGGATCTCCAAGGAGTGTAGTAATGGTGTTAGGATCCATGTGATCAGCCCAATCAGTAGGAACCCAAGTTGTATCTTCCCTTTTTAATTCTGGAACTTCATTTTTGCAATCAAGTAGTATCTCGAAACCGGGCACCATTGTCTTTGTCACAGGATCAAATCTCAGTTCCAGGAATCCCCAATATCGTTGACTTTCTCTAGCTTTTACAAACTTCCCATTCAATGTAGGAGTGTAGGGCTTTAGAGGTTCTAGAGGACAAGAGAGTCCTTTTGCTTTGGCTTTGGCTCGAGCCATCCCTATTACTTCTATCTCTAGCAAATTATCATCGGTGGGCTTATAGTCTAGCCTAAAAGGTGGTGTGGTAATAGGAATTGCCAAGTCTTGAACAATTGGTTTCTTCACAGCTCTCCCTAAATTCATCCCAAGAAAGTAATTCATTCTTCTCGTCATTGCTACCACATTGTTGTTACCATAAGGAGTAAAGTCTATTGGGATCTTCTCGACTTCTTCTTCTCTCTTTTCAAAACCAGGCCTCTTAATCTCAAAGCCATCCAAAGTCAATGGCTCTTTCTCAGAATTAATACCATAAACAGGTATGGTACAGTCAAAGTATCCCCATAGATGGTCACAATAGTCCCTTCATATGGAAACTGAACCTTTTGATATAAGGAAGAAGGTACGACTTCTATGTCATGGATCCATGGTCGCCCAAGAAGCATATTGAAGTAGGAGGCTATATTAAGGACTTGAAAATACTCCTTCTTGACCATTGGTCATATGGTAAACTCTAATGTTAGGTTCCTAAGACCTCTCTTCTACTGTTGTCGTATACCCTCACATGTTGATCAATAGGCACAAAGTCTTCAACGCTCAGGCCAAGGCAGCTTGTAGTCTTCAGAGGACACATGTTCAAGGCACTTCCATCATCTACCAAAACCATTGGTATTCTCTTCCCCAAGGCATCTACAGTGATATGCAACGAATCATTATGGTGTTTCCCTTTCTTGGTCAAATCCTTATCAGAATAGGAAATATCAAGTTCTCTATTGACAGTCCTGATTATAGCATTCAAATCCTATGAGATTGTGGTTGTAGGGACTTGGATTTGTTTGAGCAAGTCTACTAGGTTTTGTCGGTGTTTATATGAGGCCATGAGTAAACCCTATAAGGATATGTTGGCTTATGTCTTCTGTAGTTGCTTGAGAACTTTATCTTCCTAGGTAGGTGTTTGTTGGGTAGATCTATTTAAAGCTTCCACTGGGTTGTCAGTCTCTAGATATGAGGGTTTGAAGTGTCTCCCCCCATTTGTGAGTGTTTGGCCATTTACTTGGGGTTTGAAGTGTCTCCTTCCATTTGTAGGTGCTTGGCTATTCTCTTGGGGTTTGAAGTGTCTCCCCCAATTTATGGATGTTTGGTTATTCTCTCGAGGTTTGAAGTGTCTCCCCCCACTTGTGGATGTTTGGTTGTTTTCTTGTTCTAGTATTTCATTCCATAAGTCATATCTCACAGTGGTAGTAGAGGTCCTATCCATTAATTCTTCCCATGTCATCATGAAGCACTCGGGTAGGTCATAGATTAAGGTGGACGAGTCTTCCTTATTCTCTTCTTCGGTCATCAAGCAATTAATCCTTGGTCCTTTCCCAAAATTGTGATTGGACAAGGGATATTTAGTGATGCTAGGCCTTGTAGGCGGCGCAATCACTTTGTTGCCTATTAAGTCTTGAATCGCATGACGAAGGGTGAAACAATGGTCAGTCTTATGACTAGGGACTTGGTGGTAGGCACATCTTTTATTAACATCAAACCTTGAAGGCAAGGGGTTCAGAATTGGTCTAAGGTCTAAGGACTTTAGTAACCCTTTTGCTTTTAGCTTATCAAACACTTGACTCATAGGCATATACAACTCATGAAATTCTCTCTTGGGTCTAGGCTCTTGGGGTACTTGCACAAGTGCAATGGGCGCAATCAATTGATAAGGATCATTTTTATTAATATTGGAAATTTTTGCAGCTTTAGAATTAGACCCTACATTCTTTCTAAACCTTGGAAGGTCATCAGTATTTATAGTGCCATTGTTTATAGCATCCTCAATCTGGGTTCTAGCAGTAATTAAAGCTTTAAAATTGGGAAAATATTGTGCAAACAAGTATTTATGGTATATAGGCAATAAATTATTTACAACCATGGCTAACTGTTCTTCCTCACTTGGCCTACTCATCATCTGTGCGGCCTTGGCTCTCCACTTGGTAATGAAAGTAGAGAAGGATTCTTTTGGCTCTTGCTTGGTAGTCTTAAGGTATCTTCTTGTAATATCCACTTCCATATTATACTTATATTGCTTGTGAAACTCTCGAAAAATGTCCTCCCAACTTCTAGCTCTTGCATCATCCAAGTTGAGGAACCACCTAAGAACGGCTCCGGTCAGTGTGTTTTGGAACATCTGAGCAAGCACTTCCTCGATCGTGCCTAAGGGCTGTATAGCCCTCATATACATCTTCAA
This sequence comes from Quercus glauca, assembly GCA_023736055.1. Lineage (NCBI taxonomy): Eukaryota > Viridiplantae > Streptophyta > Magnoliopsida > Fagales > Fagaceae > Quercus > Quercus glauca. The sequence goes on along the minus strand of CM043325.1, from coordinate 25,812,132 downwards.
ATGGTACTTTGGGCAATCGGTCCCATCAAACTTGTCTACAGTTGGCGTTTTGAACTTGGGTGGCAACCTTGCGTTGGGGAATAGGGAGGGAGAATCGTAGTCCATAAGCTCTTCCATCTTATAGGCTCTTCTAATCATCTCCTCCATTTTATTCATCCTCTCATTGATCTTCTTCTCGTTCACTAGGGCTGGTGAATCATGATCAGTCTTGTCCTCCTTTTGATTACCCTTTGAATTTTGAAATTGTTGCATCATACGATTCATGTCTTCCCTTAGCTGAATCTGACTAGCTACCATGGTGTTGAGTAGCTCTTGGGTGTCCATGGGTTCCTCTGTGTTTGGGTGTTCTCCCTCTTCTACCATGTTGTTAAAAGCTTTAAACTTCTTATGGCTTGAACTATCTTAGAGGTCAAAGATGGGGTTGTGATGTTGCAGCAATGGAGTCTCTTCTATGCTTGAAGGCTTCGATATTGTGATAGGAGTGACAGGCTTACAGCTGGAGCTACTAGCTTGAGTGTCGAGCTTTGGTTCTCTTTGCAGCCTTCCTTCTAATCTTGACCAGATTCTCCCCTAATGACAGGCTTGGTTGGGTTAATCAAAGCTAAGACCCCATCCACATCCATCAATCAATTAAAACAAACAGACATAACATGCAATGCAGTTTTAACTAGGACTAGCCTAAGGGTAGCTTCTAAGTCATTATGTTGTAAGGTGGGTTTGTTGTTTCATTGTTTCCCATATCTAAGACGTTACACCTCCCAACTTGTAATGTAATGAACATTGTGTTAGTCCAAACGGCATGGTTTGTCCGTTACAATCAACAAGAAATGATCCAGTGACTTTAGGCTATGCGTTGGTGAGTTCGCCACTGGGTACCTGAATCTAATGAAGACCGGTGATCCATGGTTACTACCACCACAAAATTGTTGAAAAGGGGTGCATATATTGTTGTTTGAATGGCACACACTATGGCAGTTAGGGAAAGCTTTTAACATATAATACAAACAACAAAATACCATACAACAAAAATATTATACAACATCCCATCAAACATAAATAAACAAACAAACAACTATACCATGCAAGATCATGCAAAACAAAGGCACACATTTGGTCACTTAAGTCTAATACAAAGCTTGGCCCTTGACATCCCCAGTGGAGTCGCCGCTGTGAGAGACCTCGACAAAAAAAGTGTCCCTCAAAAAAGATATTCGGATACCTTTTAGGGCATCTCTCTTTTTGGGTAAGTTGTATGGAGTTGCTACTTCTTTTTTTATGAAAAAAAAAAAAAGAAAAAAGAAAAACTAAATATATACAAATACATGACTGAATTTCTCTCTTCATTGATTGAATAAAAGAAATTACATATCTTGAAAAACTTTAAAATTACATAACTTTAGGTCCTAGTTACAATCTACCAAAAATACATGGCTTTTGTCCTAGTTACATTCTACCCAAAAAAAATAAAGACAAGGGTAGATCTACTTAACCAATGACCTAAATCCGGAGGCTAGGTTACGGAATGAGAAGGTGTTAGGCATCCATTCCTCCTAGACAAAGTCTAGTCTTCTAAACTCTTGTGACTAATGTTATGAATGATATGTTGAACATGTGACACTAAAATTAAATCACACAAATTTATTTATGAATGAAGTCTCTTCTTTTGTTTTAAAAAATTCAGATCTGTTTTGATCGATAAAAGAAATTGATTTTGATTTGTCAAAATACTAGAATTGTAGTATATAGAAAAAAAGTGGTTTTTGGAAATAAAATTTCAGATCTGTTTTTATTACATAAAACAAATTCTTTTGATTTGAAAAATATCAGATATGTTTTTTAAGAAATAAAAAAAAATTGGTTTTTGGATTTATAAAAGATCAAATCTATTTTTTATTACATAAAAAAAAAAAATGTTTCTTTGGTAACAAAAAAATAAGATATGGTTTGTATATGTTAAAAAAGAATGAAAAATACTTTTTTAAGAAGATAGTTTCACTCATAATTTAAATTCATGCAACATGAATTAAAGAAAACAAACACAAACACAATCATGTTTAATCTTTTCCTTTATTTCAAATCTGCATGTATTAAAGAAAAATCAGATCTGTATCTAAGAAAGATACAAATCAATTTTAATTAAGAAAAATTCAGATCTATATCTCATAAAGATGCAGATCCATATTTATTTGAGAAAAATTTAGATCTACATCTAAGAAAGATGTAGATTTGTTTTTGTACTGAGGAAAAATCAAATCTACATATAATAATGATGTAGATCTGTTTTATTTCAAGAAAATCCAGATCTACCCCTAATAAAGATGTAGATCTGTTTTATTTTAAGAAAAATAATTGCTCACATGCAGATTATTGACATTCAAGAAAGAGATTATAACAATCACATAAAAAAATTAAAAAAAAAAAACCTTGCTTTAAACAAAACAACAATTAACAATTCATGCTATGGATAAAACATTCATCACCATAAAAAGATAGCATAAAAAAGAGAGAGCGATTGAAAACTGAAAGTTCAAAAAAGGTATAAAACACCCTTGAACGTTTAGACCCCAAATACAAAATTATCAATTCAAGCTTTATATTAAACAGCTAATGTGTAGAATATGATAACAAACATATAACAGAATTGATAAACAATCTAAGTCAAATATAATCACATCCACAGCAGAAAATAAAAGGCAAAGATAAAGGAAGAGAGATGCAAACACAAGGACAACACGCGATGTGTTATCGAAGAGGAAACCGAAACCCTCGGCGTAAAACCTCTCCGCCGCCCTCCAAGCGGTCAATAATCCACTAGAAAATGTAGTTGGGATACATGAACAGCAATAGACCCTCCAAGCCTAATCTACCCAGGTACTTAAGCCCTCAAAGCTTCTTGCTCCAACGAGGTTGCGCCGAACCTTTTTATTTTCTAGCTTACCGGATTCCGCTACTAGACCATAGCATCAACCAATGTAGATTGGTTCCTTCCTAACTACTTCCCAACAGTACCAAATAAGCCTTCTCACAGACGTGGGTGTGGTGAGATAAGGATTTGGCTAAAGGCCTCTCAAAAGTATAACAATGGAGAGGAAGAGAGTAGAGGAATTTGTAGAGTCTTTAAGGTTAAGATTGTGGATGAATCAATCTTGTATTTCTCTAAGGTTTCTCTTACAAAATTCTCTTTGGAAGCTCTCTCAATTTAGAGGGTATAAGGGTCTATATATAGTGGGGTAAGAAAGGAATATGAAGAGACAGTTTTTGCCAAATAGGGTGAATTGGAGGCTTGGTCTTGCGGCTTGTCCAAGTCGCGAGTTCAAGTCGCGACGTAACGGCCTGGCCAGCCTGGGAATTTTGTCCTGTAGTGCGATAGCTGGCGCAACCCTTCAGCTCCCCTGTGTGCATCTCACATGCCAGCATTTGGCGGCTTGCAGCCGTGAGCCACTTGCGAGTCCTAGCCGCGAGACTCTGCTTCTTTGCACATACTTGAGCTTTTCTTCACATCTTCTCACACACTACCCTTACAATAATCCCACTTAAATACATGGTTACTAAGTTCTTAAATTACAAGCAAATTGGCATGGAATAAAGCCAACAAGATGGTTGATAAATTTCAACCTTACAATCTCCTCCTTTGGCTATTCAGTGACAAAACCCTAAAAAAAACTCTAGGCTTAACGTGTGAGTTGGGAACAGTTGGAAAACTCACTCACACCTAACTCTAGAATCTGTGGAGCTTTAGAACCATAAGAACAAGTAACTCCTGAAACATAACAACACAATAAGTTCATTGTATGCAGAAAACTTGTAATGCAAATGGAGTAAACATAATGCGATCAAGCACAATGGAGTAAAGCAATAGACCATGGCAAGACCAAAACAAGTAATCACTATAACCAAGTGATCACAATGCTCATTCTCACTTGGAATGAACATCTAGACATTTAAGTTGACAAACACAAGGAAAATCACTTGAATGATCAACACTCAACTAATGCACAATACATGAAGTATGTGCATCTAGGAAAAATCCTACAAGGGCACAAGAGTGACAGTACTTAAAAAGGAATGCATAGCATTAGGTTAGAAGTACTAATTTAACAAAGTACAAAGGCTGCATAAAGCATGGCACAAACCACAAAGGCCTATAAGAGTGTAAAAACCAAACCCTTAAAGCTTACATAAGCAACATGGGTACAAATCAAAAACATAAACCTTAAAAACCTACAAAGGTAGCAGGTACAAAACGGTAAATAGTACTTCCCTTATCATATCACTCCCCCTATCATGAATCATAAGAGCTGTGATGAACTTGGAACATATATACTTGTAACCTGAAACACTTGCACAAAACACATTAGACCCTCAAGGTAAAACAAGTAATAAACGGACAAGTATAATGTAACAAATAAATTGCGATCAAGTAAACATGATGTGAAACATGTGAGCAACTTGATCAAACACCAAACACCAAGACAAAGTATTTTTTTTTTTTATTAGCTCAATGTCTTCTCCCCTTTGGTACATGCATCTCCCTTATGGAATCTCTCTCCCCCTACAAGTGTGCACGAGAAATAGAATTTCTCCCCTTAAGAATGTGCACAAGGGTCATATAGAAATGACAAAAACTCTCCGGTATACTCCCTAGAGTATACTCTCCCCCTTTTTGTTAGGAATAGACAAAGTCTCAAAAAGAAACGAGAGCAAGAGATAAAGGCATGAACAATGACAATGATGCATGGGGGGTGCAATGATGCATGAGAAAATGAAGCTCAAACCTAAGATGAAACAAAATGCTACAAAGCATAAGGTAAACATGACATGCTAGGATGAAGAAACAAGGTATAAACCAATGCATGACATGGGTAGCAAAGTTGTGTGCAAGAGGTGGCTAAGTGCAATGCATGACCAATGCACATGTGGGGCAAGGTGTGTTAAATACACAACCAATGAACCAAACATGTTTCTAATGAGGAAACATGAGAAACCCCAAAATTTGACACTTATTGGAGTTCAAACAAGTGAGAAAATGTGTAAGAAGCATTTTATCAAACACCTAGCATGCACACAATGAAGAACAAAGTGAAACAATGCATGAACATCATGAAAACCACCATTAATACATGTTCTTTTTGCCATAAGGGGCCAACATCCAAAGCAAATCAACAAAAGAAACCAATCCCATACAAAAATTTTGAGAAAAAAATTAAGTTTTCCCAACTCTTATGATGAAAATCCCAACCAAGAGCACAAAACTCACCAAAACATAATCCAATGATTCAAATCAATGAAAAGAGTTTAAAATTACCTTAGAGATGTTAATGAAATGAAAAATCATTCAAATTGGTTGGGTTTTGATGTAAAAATATTGAAATAAGGGTTTAAGAGAGGATGGGAGAGGTTTAAAACAAGTTTCCCATGAAAAAGCTCTTAAAAAGACTTATTCTGGGCATTTAGCGACTAGGCGAGTCGCCAGTGAGTCGCCAAACCTTCTGTGTGAACTCGCTATAGTATTTGGCTGGTTGCAAGTCGCCAAACTGAGTGGCCAAAAATTTTGACACTTGTTTTTCAACCCAGAACATGTTTAAACACTGAAAAACAACCTATGCACTAAACATGAACACAAAGAGTGAGAAAAATCACTTCCAAGAGCATATAAAATGATCAAAAATCTTTTTAGATTGATCCATATAAAGTTGAGCGCACACACATCACATTTAAACAAGTACAATCAAACAAATGAATAAGCATTCATTGAACATTAGGCATGTGTGTTGTGTGTGTGTATCAAGTGTGGAATAGTTCTTAGTCTAGAATGAAGCTTCAATGATCAATTCAATCAAGTCATACACAACTAGTACTAAGACAAGTGGTCTATCTCAATTATAGAAATGAACATATATGACCTCCCACAAGAAAATGATTACATATCTTTGAAGCTTTTCATTTGGCTTCTTTACAGTTCATAACATTTGATCATTTTAAATCAATACATCTCATTTTGAGATCGATGCTTGAAATTTTTTATATTTCAATTTGATGAACAAGCCTTTGGCTTTTTGGGCATCATACAATTTCATAAAAGTCGTTTTCCTTTTTTTCTAGTGAAATACTAGTATGTGCGACAGGCTTTTGCAGCTCAATATCTCTTTTCATTTGGAGATTTACATTTGGTGGGGGCTCTTTTAAGCAAAAACAAAAATAAATAGTGGGAAGATATATAGGCATAAGTCTATGCATGTATCAAAACCAACATGACTATTGACTAATCATTCATGACAAGCTTGAAGATCGATTTACAACAATCACACAAAGATGTCAAGATTTTTACCACAAAGATATAACTGCATAAAGAACAAGCTAAGCTCGTAAATGTACAAAGCCATTAGTACAAAGGTACAAGGCAAAACTCACATGTGATATGTGCTCAAACATATACGATCAAACTTTTTGAATTTTTCACTTTTTATGTGGTTTTGGATTTTTACTCAAACAAAACTAAAACAAAAAAGTAAGATCAAAACAAAAACAATGCATACAAATAAATGCAAGAGGCACAAATGCATGAAGATATGGCATCTAATGCATGAAGGGTTCTACAAAGATCGAAAGAATTAGATCAAGGACCAAAAGAGCAAACGCTCAACCATAGGAACCCTTCCTCATCCAAACAGAACGATTGTTTGGAATGAGTGTCTCAAAAGAAGTGAGACGGGGGTTGGAAGAATGAGAACCGGAGATGCACATAGTCAAGCAGTTAAGAACATTAAACACTTTCTTTATCAACATGCTATTTTCACTCAAATCCGGTTTACCCTTTTTAGCACATCTTCCAAGAAGCGCAAGTTTCTCTTTTCTTTTGATTCTTATAAGAGCATGAAACTTAAAGCAATGAGGTCTTAGATTACTAAAGGCACCACAATGGTGACAAACAATGTGTTTAGGTCCATTAGGCTTTTTGGGAAGGGATCTAGCAACATTGTTTTGTTCCCTCTTCAACTTATGACATTGAGGTCTTATATGACCAAGCACAAAACAATGGTGGCAAGTTGGAACAAACTTAAATCCATCCAAAGCCTTAGGTTGAGACCTAAACAGAGGCTTTGACTTAACAACTTTTCTCTCTACTTTTTTATTTCTTTTATGTGGAGGAATGTACACCGATTTGTCCTTTGAGGTAGAACATACAATAGGCACAAAATCGGGTACCACAACATGATTGCAACATATATTATCATCCTTTTTAGCAATAGGTTCAGCAATCAAACACTTGGCATGCATTTTTAGAGATTCATTCTCACATTTTAGCTCATCAACAAGTTTGTTAGACAAAACAAGTTTAGCATCCAAGTCCATATTCAAACATTCAAACTCTTTCAGCTTTTCAAGAGAATTTTCAACAAGTTTCTTATATTTTTCAACCAATTTGTTGGATTCATTGAGCTTAGCAATCAAATCATCATTTTCACAAAATAATTTGTTCAAATTCTTTTGAAAATTCTTAGCAATTTTCTTCAAGGGTTTGATGTTAGGAATATCAATAACATCCAAAGATTCATGTAACACAGCATCACAATCATGAGGATTATTACTCATAAAGGCATTTTCACAAACACATGGCATGTTACATTTATCACCAACCAAATCATACAAGGAGGCATACATAGCACAATCTATGGCAAATAAACATAAGGGGTCAAGGTTCACACTTAGGTATTTAAACCACAACAAGTGTACCCGCTCTGATATCAATTGAAAGTTCAAAATAGGTATAACACACCCTTGAACGTTTAGACCCCAAATACAAAATTACCAATTCAAGCTTTATATCAAACAGTTAATATGTGGAATATGATAACAAGCATATAACAGAATTGATAAACAATCTAAGCCAAATATAATCACATCCACAGTAGAAAATAAAAAAGCAAAGATAAAGGAAGAGAGATGCAAACACAAGGACAACACGCGATGTGTTATCAAAGAGGAAACCGAAGCCCTTGGCGTAAAACCTCTCCGCCGCCCTCCAAGCGGTCAATAATCCACTAGAAAATGTAGTGGAGATACATGAACAGCAATAGACCCTCCAAGCCTAATCTACCTAGGTACCTAAGCCCTCCAAACTTCTTGCTCCAACGAGGTTGTGCCGAACCTTTTTCTTTTCTAGCTTACCGAATTCTGCTACTAGACCATAGCATCAACCAATGTAGATTGGTTCCTTCCTAACTGCTTTCCAACAGTACCAAATAAGTCTTCTCATAGACGTGAGTGCGGTGAGATAAGGATTTGGCTAAAAGCCTCTCAAAGGTATAACAATGGAGAGGAAGAGAGTAGAGGAATTTGTAGAGTCTCTAAGGTTAAGATTGTGGATGAATCAATCTTGTATTTCTCTAGGGTTTCTCTCACAAAATTCTCTCTGGAAGCTCTCTTAATTTTAAGGGTATAAGGGTCTATATATAGTGGGGTGAGAAAGGAATACGAAGAGACAGTTTTTGCCAAACAGGGTGAATTGGCGGCTTGGTCTCGCGGCTTGTCCAAGTCGCGAGTTCAAGTCGCGACGTAACGGCCTGGCGAGCTTGGGACTTTTGTCCTGTAGTGTGACAGCTGGTACGACCCTTCAGCTCCCCTGTGTGCATCTCACGTGCCAGCATTTAGTAGCTTACAGCCGCGAGCCACCCGCGAGTCCTAGCCGCGAGACTCTGCTTCTTTGCACATACTTGAGCTTTTCTTCACATCTTCTCACACACTACTCTTATAATAGTCCCACCTAAATACAGGGTTACTAAGTGCTTAAATTACAAGCAAATTAGCACGAAATAAAGCCAACAAGATGGTTGATAAATTTCAACCTTACAAAAACAACCTCTTGCATGAGCACTCCTTGTTCTTGAGAAGACGTTTTAGGGTTCAAAGAAACTTATTCAATTATCTTTGAAACCTAAAAACCCTAATTTAAGTAGCAAATCTCAGAGAGGATTAGCAAATATTAGTAATTTGAGAGCCTCAAAACGTGTGCCTCTCAGAGCATTAAAAAACAAAAGTGTTGAATTATAAGGTTCAGTCTCTATTTATAGTGGTCAGAAGGATCTAAAAAATAGGTATGGACGATTAGGGTTTGAATCCGAACGCATCCTTTTATGAAAAGATCGAAAAGTGTGTGTCTTATCGTCACTCGGAGGTCGTTGAGCCAAAGCCCACAAGGAGAAAATTCAGCCCTTTTAAAGTGTCATTCAGCACTCCAAAAGTGCCGAATTGCACTTTGGACTCTGAACACTCTTTTGTGTTTGGATGTCATTTGGACTTCTCTCCTAGGGTTTTTTGGCCGATCCTTGTATCTAGATGCGTTTTCATCCTCCGTTTATGATTTTTTTATCTCCTTTTTGGATAATTCGGGCTATTTAAGAACAATTTTCTTGTAGATAAACACCCTAAAATAAATCTTGATAAAGTTCAGATTATCCACAATTTTATTATTATCCAATCATCCCTTTTATTCCTATGCATGCAATCCTATTTTAAACACTAATTATCAACCAATCACAAAATTATTTAATTAATTTTAATGGCTTAACCAATCAAAATTAATTTAAATTAATCATGTGTGGTCGACCTTACCTAGACACAATTCATGTCGACCACGTAGATTTGATCATGCGATATCTTTCAATCCGATGGTCTAATTTGGAAACCAGAAACACCATTGCGACCGTTAGAATTTCAAGATCTTTTTTATAATATGTAATGAATGAATTAATGCATGTAATGCAAAGACTAGTTGATGCATGTAATGCAAGAATAAATTAATGTATGTAATGCAACTATGATTTTTGAGGTATATAGACGGTCATTCAAGTCACTCTCATTGATTAATTATAGGTGCAAAATTGAGTGTCTACACACTCAAAAGAGCACATCACCGTATGCGTGGAAATAAAGACAGATAAACAATATGAAACACAATAATAACAAATATGAGACTATGAGCAAACTAAAGCAAACTAACTCTCCCCCTAAGTTAGATAAATAAAAAATATAAAAATATAAATAAATAAATAAAACTTTTAGTTTCTCCCCCTAAATTAAAACAGTTAAAATCCTTTTCCAAATTTCATCTATTTCTCCCCCTTTTTGTCACATATAGGCAAAGACAACCCAAAAAGTTGAGGATACACATGAACACAAATATTCTCTCTGTCAATATACGCAAACTTGACACTATGTGACCCATAAATAGATGCATGCAAATATTCTAGGTACAATTAGTTAAGACTATACAATATAGATCTCAATGATATAAAAATTCAGCATGTAACGATTTAGAGAAAATATTTGCACATTTATTATCCATCATATCTATAAATAAATAAAAATTCCAATTTTCAACAGTTCACACATCAAAAAAAATAGCATATACTAAAATGTACAAAACTCAAAAATTAATCAATCACTTTTTAAATCAAGTTGAGTACCCAATTTAGCAAAGTGTATGCGTGATGTGTGTGAATATAGTGAGAGATATGACTGCAAGAATGCAAGATGATCAAAGAAAACAATATAATGCATGTAAATCCTAACAAAAATGATGAATGAAAAGAAAGATTGATCAAGAAACTAAAAACCAAAAACTTTCTAGTCTTGATCGGTCGAAAGGAATCAAGCCAAGAATCGAAAAACACTTAAAAACATATTCGACTGATCAAGAGGAATCGAGTGAGGAATCGAGGCAACTGAGAGTTTCAGATTAAAACTGGAATTTTCTTTTTCCTTTTCGATCAATCGAAAAACTAACTCGATCGGTTGAATTATAAAGAAAAAAAAATTTTGAAAAATTCTGGAAAATGTTTTGTAGAATCATTTGAAAAACTGTTTTTGTGATATGAAATGTATGTTCATGACTTCAAATGATTTTCAAAACCAAAATTTTCAAAGAAAAATTCAAACTTTATCAAATTTCCTCACTCCTCAAAATGCATTAAACACATCAAGATGTTTAATTTTGGAAGGCCACAAAACTTAACACACAATTACATGTACCAAATTTAACAAAATTTTGCTTGTGGTGTGTGCAACTAGCAAGTGCATGAAATACTCACAAGGTGACATGTAAATAGAGAATAAACACACTTTCTACAATATTCATCACATAACTTTGAAAGTGACTATCACCTAAAGAGTTACATCATATAACTCCCACATCTCCTAGAAGACACGCTTGCAACCAAGCAATTTTTTTTTTATTGATTTTGATTTTTTTTTCCCTTTTGAAGCATATTTTTCTTTGTTTTTCATTTTTCTTTTTACATCTTTTAAATAATGTACAATAACACTTTTTAAGAATTTTGCTATGCAAGTGTTACACCTTACTGAGCACGGCTTTTATGATTTGCACACAGGTGTTCATGATTGGTGAGTAACAGCAGTAAGATGGTTATTTATGCATTTCTCCTAGGATTTTTTAGTCCTTACAATCAAAAGAATGTGACTTCAAAGTCAAGAACATGTGTTTAAAAGCCATGAACAACTCACACAATATAAGCACTACATAGCACAAATTAGCAAAGTGCGGAAAAATAAAACTCATCAAAGTTAAACAAGGTACACAGTTGTGAAATGCAAATTTCATAGGCCAACCTCAATTGCACATCTTGAAGATGCAAAATACAAAAAACACTAAAAATCTTTTTGGGTTTTTAAATTTTTATGACCAAAAACAAAAAGCACACATTATGCTAAATAAAAAATGCAACAACAATGCATGACAGTGCTCAACTAAGCTATAGAGGGTACACAAACAAGAAATATCAATTTCTTAATTAACTCATGAGTGCATGTACAAACTAGTACACACTCATACAAAATTATATTTATCTCAAAATAGTCATGCACTTAGTTATGCAACACATATTTTCTATCTTTCTTCACAATATCAAGCACATTCTAAATCAAGAGAGAGATATCATAATTCATGTAATCCACAAGAAAAACAAAACTAGACACAAATAAAATATTTTGTCTTTTTGAAAATTTTTAATGTTTTTGGATTTTTTTTTTTTAAATCAAAACAACCAAAAACTAAAAGTAAACATATCCACAAACAATTGAAAGAATTAGATCAAGGACAAGTAAACAACACTCACCTTAGCAAGTCTTTTCTCACCCAAATAGCACGAGTCTTTGGCTTTGTAGGTGAAAAACCATGAAAAGCAATGTGTATTTGAGGGATTACAAACTTCTTCTGAGAGAGACTAAAATTTTGCAATTTCCTTTCACATGTCCTAGATTGAAACACAGCATGCTTAAATTTCAATTTATGACAGTTAGGACGAATGTGACCAGACATACCACAAAAGTGACACACAACAACAAATTTATGAACATCAGTATTCCTAACAGCAAATTTAGTCTCAGATTTTGGTTTTTGCCTCAGCAAAGAATAATTTGGTCTAATATGACCAACAACACCACAAAGATGATAGGTAGGCACAAAAACAGATTTCTTATACAATTTATTAGTAGGTTTAGACTTAGGTTTAGAAACTTTAGCATCTACATTAGAACGGTTACCTTTTTCTAACCTAGCAACATAAGCCTTTTCTTTATGATTCCTCTTTATGGGAGGGATATAAATTTTTCTAGCTTTAGGCTTAAGAGAGACAGAAACACATCTGTCAACAACAACAGGCTTGGTATTAGTCAAATTTTCAAGTTTAGCTTTAGACTAAACTCTTGTTCCAAGCTTTTCATCTTCGCATCTTTAGAGGAATGTTCATTTCTCAAAAATTCATTCTTTTTGTTAGATTCATCTAATCTCACAATCAATTTCTCCTTTTCATGATTAGCCAATTTTAACTCTTCATTGAATTTCTTAGCAATTTTCACAGATTTAGTTAATTCCCTACGAAGAGTTTCACAGGCATCAAAAAGATAAACAGAAACATTAGTGCCATTTTGATTCAAATCATCACAAATATGAGTAGACAGAAACTTAAAATTATCCATGATAGCAGGGATTAAGGACCAACTCTAGGTTAAGAAACCTATAAATAAGAGCTAACCTGCTCTGATACCAATTGCATGTTCATTTAGACCCCTTAAACAGATTGTTTAACTTAATATATTAACCAAGTGATTACTTAGATTAATTATTCAGATCTAGGCTAAACACAAATATATCATATCATGCAAAGTAGTGGAAAATAAATAATATCACAATATGAAAGGAATTGCTTGGACTCGGATTCGGAGCCCTCTTGTTGCTGCCGCTGCTGCTCTATCATCATGTCATCAATCTGAGATGAGATTGTAGTGATCTGGCCTTCGATGTAGGTAAATTGGTTTGTGGTGTTCTACACATGTGTCTCTAGCATACCATACATTTGTTCAACCCGTGCAATGAGATGATCAAGGCGATTAGGTGCTCGTGCATGTGCTTGGGAAGAGGGTTGTGCAAAGCCCTCTAAGGCTAATGTGAATCGCTCTATCTCTTCCTCCGTGTCCCCACCTTCTTCCTCAACATCATCCCTTGGGATTTGAGAAATACCAGTAGTTGGTCCGGTGATATGGGCTTTACTTAGGGTCATTGTTTGAGCACTAATTGGATGGTCCCTTGTCACCATGGTAAGACCACTTGGAAACTTCAGCCTTGTTCTTGCTATGAGAGCCATGATGAGACTTGGAAATGGCAAGATCGTTCTCGAATTCCTCTTAGTGATGCATTTGGTGAAGAGGTAGTAGATGTAACCGTATATGTCAATCTCCTTATGTGTGAAGAGACACACAAAAAAACAGCTCTTGTCTAGACAATGAGGTCAGGTTCTTCACCGAGTAGAGTTTATGAAGCATTATATAGGTCAATGTCCTCATCTTCAAGGTGAAAGGAATTGTGTTTAGTCCTTTCTTTTTGAGATCACCACTGAGGAGTTCTGCAATTGGCTTAAAGAGATTGTCAATGCTTCAGAGGAGTTTTGCAAATGTTGAGGAATGCTTCAGAGAGAAAACCCTAGCCAAACACATTAAGAATTAGAGATTGTCATACCCACATTTCTCTATACACTTGCTTGTGGTATTTCCTTAACTCTTCCCTCTCCATTTTCCATACCATTGAGAGGTTGATAGCCCAAACAGTTACCACATCCTTTGAGAGTGTTGAGTGACGTTTTGGTGCTGCTGGGAAGCATTGGAAGAAACCAAGGATGGAAGATGCAATATAGAGCTTGTTGTGGGATCTGGAGTGCTAAACAAGACAGGGTTCTGAGAAGCCTTGTTGGAATAGGAGCTTGGAGGGCTTAGGTACATCGGGTAAATTAGGCTTGGAGGGTCTTTTGCTAACCCATGTATCCCAACTGATTGTCTAGTGGATCGATTTCTGCTTGGAGGGTAGCGGAGAGGTTTTTTGCCAAATTCTTTGGTTTTCTCTTCAATAACACGTTTCGGTGTTATCTGTGTTTGCATCCTTCTTCCCTAATCTTGTTCATTTAATTTTTACTGCTGTGTTGCTTTAAATATGAATTAGAGTAGCTTCTTGTTTATCCTCTCGTATTTACACTTTTCTGCACTTAGTATTAAGTTAGTGTAAAATTTATTGAGCCGTAATTTTAATTTGGGGGTCTAAATAACTCTTGTGTTTTCAACACATTTTCGAGCTTTCAATTGGTATCAGAGTAGGTACACTTGCTGTGGTTTAAATACCTAAGTGTGATCCTTGACCCCTTCGTGTATTTTGAAAAGTGTCTTGGTTAAAATCAACATGAAGGAGAGTAAAGATGTTTGTGAAAAAAGACTCTATGAGCATATTTGAAGATTGTTCTAGTAATGTGTTTTTAGAGTTATTTAAATCAAAGAAACATGCTAGAATCTTCTGTCACATGCTGAAATTCCTAGTTCATAGAAACCATGATATATATAACAGCTTATGTAAGTCAAAATCCTTAGTCTATAAGTATGAGAGGAGAAATAGACACTTGTGTGATAAACTTGATCATCTAAAAAGAAAACTTCACTCATCCTTGAATGAAATAAAAGAAAATGAGTCCTGCTTTGAGAGTCAAGAATGTCTCTCTCATGCATGTCTTTTTGTTCATACCGCTTTGAAAGTATTTAATTTATGTTTGTGGTACCTTGACAGCGGTTGTTCAAAGCATATGACTGGAGATAAGTCTCTGTTCAAAATTCTTAAAGAGAAGGAAGATGGCTTTTTGACATTTGGAGATGGTAGTCATTCACAAGTTCTTGGAAAGGGAACAGTGGACATTCCGGGACTGCCACTGTTGACTGACGTGCTGTATATTAAGAGATTAAAAGTGAACTTGCTGAGTATTGCTCAGATCTGTGATGAAGACTTCTTAGTTCAATTCTCAAAGAAAGGATGTCTAATCTTGAATGAAGAAGGTGTTCAAGTTCTGAAGGGACTTAGAACCACCGATAATTGTTATGGGGTCATTCCCAAACCAAGCATAGCATGTCGGAGTGCCCAGGTAAATCTCTTGGAGTTATGGCATCAACGACTTGGTCATGCTAATTACAAACAAGTGGCAAAAGTCTCGAAGCTTGAAGTAGTGGTTGGTTTACCAAAGTTTGGGAAAATTGAGAAGAATTTTTGTGGTCCATGTCAATTAGGAAAACAAACAAAGTCAAGCCATTCGAAAGTGAATGTGGTTGCAACCTCTTGCCCTTTAGAATTACTGCATGTGGATCTAATGGGTCCAACAAGAACAGAAAGCATGGGTGGAAAGCGTTATATTATGGTGGTGGTTGACGACTTCTCAAGGTATTCTTAGGTGGATTTTCTCAGAGAGAAATCAGAAGCATGTGACAAGATGGAGAAATTGTGCAAAAGACTAATTAATGAAAAAAGAGTACCTATAGTCAAGATCAGAAGTGACCACAGGAAGGAGTTTGAAAATGCGAGGTTTGAAGCATTTTGCAATGAACACGGCATCAAGAAGGAATTCTCAACCCTAAAGACTCCACAACAAAATGGAGTAGTTGAAAGGAAGAACCGAGTGATTCAAGAAATGGCTCGAGTAATATTACTTAACAAAAACCTTCCACAGAAGTTTTGGGCTGAAGCTGTGAATACTTCATGTCATATTGGGAATAGGATTTACTTTCGAGCAGGAACGAAGAAGACATCGTATGAAATTTGGAGAGAAAAGAAACCGATGGTGAAATATTTCCGAATATTTAGGAGCAAATGCTATATTCTTAATGATAGAGAGAATATTGGAAAATTTGATGCTAAGAGTGATGAAGGGATATTTCTAGGCTACTCATCAAATAGCCGAGCATATAGAGTGTTCAACAAACGCACTAAGACAGTGATGGAATCAATAAATGTGGTCATCGATGACACCATATCTGAAAAGGATATTGATGATGGTGAAGGATCTGACCTAAAAAAGGGGGAGGTTGAGGACAACATCTCACAAGATGATGATATTGAGAAAGAATCACCGGAAAAAGAGTCCACTCCCCCTATACCAAGAAGAGAGACTAGATCAACACAAAGGCCTCCTAGCCCTCTCACCCCTCCGGAAGTTCAACCTCTGATCTTTCGAGATGAAGAACCTTCTACCTCCAAAAGATTATCATCAAGGGTAATTCTCAATCATCCATCAAGTAATATCATTGGTGATGTAAATGAGGGACTTCGGTTGAGAAAAAGACCAAAATATAGTGTAAATCATGTGACATATAATTGTTGTCTTGCTCAATTCGAACCCAAGAAGGTAGAGGAAGCTCTTAGAGACAAGAACTGGATAGAGTCCATGCATCAAGAGCAACATCAGTTTGTTAGAAATGATGTATGGGAGTTGGTTCCAAGGCCCAAAGACACCCATGTGATCGGCACCAAGTGGATCTTCAAGAACAAAATTGATGAAGACGATGAGGTTGTCCGAAACAAGTCTAGGCTGGTAGCTCAAGGATATACTCAAATGGACGGCATAGACTTTGATGATTTGTTTGCACTAGTAGCAAGACTAGAGTCGATTCGAATTCTGTTGTCCATAGCATGTGTTATGGATTTCAAACTGTACCAAATGGATGTGAAAAGTCCCTTTCTGAATGGTTTTCTAAATGAAGAAGTATTTGTTGAGCAACCAAAGGGATTTCAAGATCCTCACTTTCCGGATCATGTGCTAAGGATGAAGAAAGCACTGTATGGGTTGAAGCACGCACCAAGAGCATGGTATGATCGTCTAACAACATACTTGTTGGATCGTGGATTCAAAAGAGGCCAAGTTGATTGAACTTTGTTTGTAAAGAGAGATGAGAAGTCTATCCTAGTTGCTCAAGTATATGTGGATGATATTGTTTTTGGATCCACAATGGATCATTTGGCTCATGAATTCTCTGAAGGAATGAAAAGGAAGTTTGAGATGAGTATGGTGGGGGAGCTGAACTATTTCTTAGGGCTTCAAGTGAAACAACAGAAAGATGGGATTTTCATATCTCAAGAGAAATACGCCAAAAATATTTTTAAAATATTTGGTCTAGACTCTAAGAAACACACTTCCACTCCAATGAGCTCTTCATCAAAGCTGAGTCGGGATACAGCAGGTGTAGAAGTGGATCCAACGCTCTATCGAAGCATGATAGGCAGTCTCTTATATCTCACTGCAAGCAGACTAGACATTGCCTTCAGTGTAGGCGTATGTGCTCAAATTTAGGCAACCCCCAAAGAGTCACATTTAACAGTAGTCAAAAGAATTATCCAGTACATAAATAGGACATCTGATTATGGAATTTGGTATCAGTTGTGTATGACTCGATTGAATTGATCATTGAAGCTTCACTCTGGTCTAAGAACTATTTCACATTTGGTACTCACACACAACACACAAGACTTTGATTCAATCAATGCCTATCTCATTTGTGTAATTGTATATGTTTAAATATGATGTGTATGCTCAAGAACTTGCTAATCAAACCCGAAAAGATTTTTGAGTGTTTTATATGTTTTTGAAAGTGATTTTATACTTTCGTGTGTTTTATTTTTGGTCAAAATGCTTTTTTTTTTTTTTTTTTTTTGTGTTTTTCATCAAAATCTAGTTCAGGGGTTGTTTCGTGAGAAGCTCGCGACTTAGAGCTTCCCGTAAAAAGTGCTTGAGGGAATTAATTTTTTCTTTGAGTCACACAGAAACTCTCACAACTGTCTCGCGACTGTTTCGCGACCAATAGCTTCTCACGAAATGCTGTTTGGCAAAAACTAGATTTTTTCAAAATTCAGATAGAGGGTATCGCGACTATATTGCGATTGTCTCGCGACCTAAAGCGTCTCGTGAAAGCTTTGTGCTTCAGTGGCCATTTTTGCGACTGTCTCGCGATTGTCTCGCGACTGTCTCGCTACTCTCTAACCCGCGAAAATCGCATGTTTTCAGTTTTATATAGCGGATGTGACAGTTTTTTTTCCAAATCATAAAAACTTCCCTCGCATAACCACCTTCGAACCATTTTCAACCCAAATCACTATTTCATCCAAAACTCCATCAATCCTAGCATATTTTCTGCATTCTCTTCTTCAAGGTATGTCTTCTAAAGCATTTTCTTTCAGTTTTTGCAGTGTTTTTGGTTAGGGTTTTGAAATTTGGGGATTTTTTGATATTGGGTTGGGTTTCTTCTATTTAGTGCTTATCTTTCAAATATTTTGATTGGGTTGAGTCCCATTTGTTTGTTGTGCATCTGTGTTGGCCCAATGAGGCATTCTAACATGTATTGAGGGTAGATTTTGCCTTGTTCATACATTATTCATGTTCAATTTACTATTTTGCATGCTAGGTGTTTGTGAAAAGTGCCTTTCTAAATGGTTTTCTAAATGAAGAAGTATTTGTTGAGCAACCAAAGGGATTTCGAGATCCTCACTTTCCGGATCATGTGCTAAGGTTGAAGAAAGCATTGTATGGGTTGAAGCACGCACCAAGAGCATGGTATGATCGTCTAACAACATACTTATTGGATCGTGGATTCAAAAGAGGCCAAGCTGATTGAACTTTGTTTGTAAAGAGAGATGAGAAGTCTCTCCTAGTTGCTCAAGTATATGTGGATGATATTGTTTTTGGATCCACAATGGATCATTTGGCTCATGAATTCTCTGAAGGAATGAAAAGGAAGTTTGAGATGAGTATGGTGGGGGAGCTGAACTATTTCTTAGGGCTTCAAGTGAAACAACAGAAAGATGGGATTTTCATATCTCAAGAGAAATACGCCAAAAATCTTTTTAAAATATTTGGTCTAGACTCTAAGAAACACACTTCCACTCCAATGAGCTCCTCATCAAAGCTGAGTCGGGATGTAGCAGGTGTAGAAGTGGATCCAACGCTCTATCGAAGCATGATAGGCAGTCTCTTATATCTCACTACAAGCAGACCAGACATTGCCTTCAATGTAGGCGTATGTGCTCGAATTTAGGCAACCCCCAAAGAGTCACATTTAACAGCAGTCAAAAGAATAATCTGGTACATAAATGGGACATCTGATTATGGAATTTGGTACTCAAGAGACTCAAATGAATGCCTAGCCGGATATTATGATGCTGATTGGGCCGGCTGCATTGATGATAGAAAAAGTACTTTCGGTGGATGTTTTTATCTTGGAAACTATAAGGTTGAAATTTATCAACCATCTTGTTGACTTTATTCCGTGCCAATTTGCTTATAATTCAGCACTTAGTAATCCTGTATTTAGGTGGGAAACTTGTAAGGGTAGTGAGTGAGAGAGTGTGAAGAAATGCTCAAGAGTGTGCAAGGAAATAGAGTCTCGCGACTAGATCTCGCGGGTGAGTCGCGGCTTGCAAGTCGCCAAAAGTTTGCACACGTGCCAAGCATGTCAGAAGCTGAAGAGTCGCGCCAGCTGTCGTACTACAGGATAACAGTCCTAGGCGAGCCAGGCCGTTAGCTCGCGGCTTGAACTCGCGACTTAACCCAGTCGCGAGGTCAAGTCGCCAAAATGCCCTGTTTGGCAAAAACTGACGTTTTGCATTCCTTTCTCACCCTACTATATATATATACCCTTATACCCACCATATTGAGAGTGCTTCTAGAGAGAATTTTGTGAGAGAAATCCTAGAGAAATACAAGATTGATTCATCCACAATCTTAACCTTAGAGACTCTACAAATTCCTCTACTCTCTTCCTCTCCATTGTTATACCCTTGAGAGGCCTTTAGCCAAATCCTTATCTCACCACACCCACGTCTGTGAGAAGGCTTATTTGGGACTGTTGGGAAGCAGTTAGGAAGGAACCAATCTACATTGGTTGATGCAATGGTCTAGTAGCGAAAAGCGGTAAGCTAAAGAAGAAATAGGTTCGGCGTAACCTCGTTGGAGCAAGAAGCTTGGAGGGCTTAGGTACTTGGGTAGATTAGGCTTGGAGGGTCTACTACTGTTCATGTATCCTAACTATATTCTATAGTGGATTATTTGACTGCTTGGAGGGCGGCGGAAAGGTTTTACACTGAGGGCTTCGGTTTCCTCTTCAATAACACATTGTGTGTTATCCGTGTGTTTGCATCTTCCTTTCCTTTATCTTTGCCATCTATTTACTGCTGTGGATGTGTTTATATTTGGCTTAGATTGTTTATCAATTCTGTTTTTGGCTTATGTTCATATTCCACACATTAATTGTTTAATAATAAGCTTAAATTGATAATTTGTAATTTGGGGTCAAAACGTTCAATGGTGTTCCATACCCATTTTGAACATTCAGAAACAACTTGGTGTCATGGATGAGCAAAAAGCAAAATTTAGTCTTTCTATCAATAGTTGAAGTTGAATACATTGCTACTGCAAGTTGCTGTGCTTAATTACTATGGATGAAGAAGCTCCTTCATGATTATGGAATCACTCAAGACACGATGTGTGTATATTGTGATAATACAAGTGCCATAAATTTGTCAAAAAATCCAGTTCAACACTCGAAATCAAAGCATATTGAAATTCGACATCACTTCATTCGAGACTTGGTGGAAGAAAAGACTGTGTACTTGGAGTTTATCAACATTGACAATTAGAAGGCAAACAGATTCACTAAAGCTCTCGATGGCCTAAAGTTTGAATCTTTGCGTAAGACCATCGGTGTCGGTATCATTCCTTGAACTCTATCTCTTGTGTGAACCTACACTACTCTTTGTTGCATACATGTTGTGTGGTCTCACATGTTCTGTTTTAGCTGTTTCTTTTACTTGTTTAGGTTTGTGCCTGTTTTGTTGATCTTACTTTTCTTGCTCTGTTTTGGGTGTGTTCAAAAATTTCAAAAACCCATAAAAATTGAAAAATCTTAAAAAGTTTGATTACTTGTTTTGTGCATATCTCATGTGAGTTTGGCCTAGTATCTTCGTACTTATAGCATAGTGCATTTACAATCTTCGCTTGTTATGTATGCACTCTTTTCTATATGAAAGAAATCTTGAAAACTATGTGTGACTATTGTAAATAGATCTTTGAGCTTGTCATGAATGATTGGTCAATAGTCTTGTTGGCCTTGATACTTGAAAAGAGATATTGAACTGCAAAAGCCTGTCGCACACACTAGTATTCGACTAGGAAAAAGGGAAAGTGACTCTTTTAAATGTATATTGTATGGTGCTCAAAAAGCCAAAGGCTAATCATCAATTTTGAAATATCAAAAATTTCAAGCACCGGTCTCAAAAAGAGATGTTTCGTCCAAAAATGGATCAATTGTTTTGCTTTATATAGAAGCCAAATGAAAAGCTTCTAAGTTATGTATTCAATGTGTGGGAGGTCATATATACTCATTTCTATAATGGAGATAGTCCATTTGATTTCGTATCAGTTGTGTATGACTTGATTGAATTGATCATTGAAGCTTCGCTCTGATCTAAGAACTATTTCACATTTGATACTCACACACAACACACAAGACTTTGATTCAATCAATGCCTATCTCATTTGTGTTATTGTATATGTTCAAATATGATGTGTATGCTCAAGAACTTGCTAATCAAACCCAAAAAGGTTTTTGAGTGTTTTATATGTTTTTGAAAGTGATTTTATACTTTCGTGTGTTTTATTTTTGGTCAAAATGCATTTTTTTTGTGTTTTTCATCAAAATCTAGTTCAGGGGTTGTTTCGCGAGAAGCTCGTGACTTAGAGCTTCCCGCAAAAAGTGCTTGAGGGAATTAATTTTTTCTTTGAGTCACACAGAAACTCTCGCAACTGTCTCGCGACTGTTTCGCGACCAACAGCTTCTCACGAAATGCTGTTTGGCAAAAACTAGATTTTTTCAAAATTCAGACAAAGGGTATCGCGACTATATTGTGACTATCTCGCGACCTAAAGCTTCTCATGAAAGCTTTGTGCTTCAGTGGCTGTTTTTGCGACTGTCTCGCTACTCTCTAACTCGCGAAAATCGCATGTTTTCAGTTTTATATAGCGGATGTGACAGTTTTTTTTTCCAAATCATAAAAACTTCCCTCGCATAACCACCTTCGAACCATTTTCAACCCGAATCACTATTTCATCCAAAACTCCATCAATCTTAGCATATTTTCTGCATTCTCTTCTTCAAGGTATGTCTTCTAAAGCATTTTCTTTTAGTTTTTGCTTAGTTTTTGCAGTGTTTTTCGTTAGGGTTTTGAAATTTGGGGATTTTTTGACATTGGGTTGGGTTTCTTCTATTTAGTGCTTATCTTTCAAATATTTTGATTGGGCTGAGTCCCATTTTTCTGTTGTGCATCTGTGTTGACCCAATGAGGCATTCTAACGTGTATTGAGGGTAGATTTTGCCTTGTTCATACATTATTCATGTTCAATTTACTGTTTTGCATGCTAGGTGTTTGACAAAATGTCCAAGTGACATTCTTGTGCCTAATTGGAATCAAGTGATTTCAATATATGGGTTTTCACTTGTTTGACCATGTTTCACTCAGTATGATCAGTGTTCATGTGTTTTATACACTTTGCCCTTGTTGCACACACCTGGCTCACACCTAGGCACACTTAGGCATCCCTCATGCATCTTGTGCCGTACACACATGTATCAGTACATGCACACACATGCACGGTTACTTACTTTCATGCATTGTGGTTAAGCTCTCTTATTTCTTTTGAGTTCATTTTGGGACTCACTTGGATCTAATCAAGTTCTGTGTTTATTCTCTGTTTTTGTTCATGGCTCTTGGCTATTTTTTGTGCTCTTTTGCACAGATGTCTCCATTCAAGACTTCAGCTGTGAAAGGTGGCAGCAACAAAGGGAAAGAGCCAATCATTGATGTTGATGACGATTCCCCTAGACCAAAGAGAACTCGTTTTTCAACGGGAACTTATGATCCTAACCTGTTTAGGACTTCTGTTGCTTTTGAAGCATATAAGAACCTTTTTCGAGGTGTTCCCTTGTTAGTTGAGAGGGCCGTTGATCAGTCATCGCTTTTAGATACTAAAATTCCTATTTGGTTTGCAACAAAAGACTAGAATTTTCTTCTTTCTGATCTTGAGGATGCCTATGAAAACATGGTGAAAAAGTTTTATGCCAATGCTTCTATAGAAGGGGGCGAAATCGAGTGCTGGGTTAGAGGAAAGCGGTTCTCGGTAACTCTGGTGTATCTATCTGATATTTTTAACATCAACCGGCCAATACTTCCTATACCACCTGTCTACGATGATCTAATTCCAGATGAGGACACACTTCATAAAGTATTAGGAGCTGATTTGGAATTCTCTTCCAGGGGAAAGTCAATCAATGTGGCTTCACTTTCTCCAGAACTAAGGCTTATGTCAACAATCATGTGTAGCAATCTCTATGCATTGTCAAGCACTGGCTACATCAATCTTGGTTAAGCATTATTTCTACATGATTTGGTATTTGATGTGGAAATTGATGTATGCTCTCACATTTTTCACATCTTGGCAAAAACAGTTGACCGAACTGCCTTAAGGAATTGTATTCCATTTGGTCGCCTCATCTCTCGAATCTTGAAGCTCAAAGGTGTGCGTCCCTCTGCAGATGAGCGCCCTCACACAAGGCCTAGCCCAATTAACATTCGTACTCTTCAAGCAAGTATGAGTCACACCAAGAAGATTGTCAAGCAAGAACATCATGCGACTCAGGGAAGTTCAAGCACTACACCTCATTCCTATGATGAAAAGTTCGACAACATCTTGGTTGCTCTTCAAGAGATTAATACCAAGATTTTAGGACTAGCCAATATCATGTACTCCCAACACTCCCGGCTTGATAAACAGTTAACATCTCTTGAAACTCAGATGGACGAGATTCAAAGGAAGCTAGAAGAGAATGACAACTAGCTATTCCATGACAAAAAGGGGGAGATGGTGTGCTATTGACAAGGGGAGTGTAGTCATAGGGGGAGTCTTCTGCTAGTTCATTCAGTCTATGTTTAGTTTTAATAACTGCTTTATGTTTACAGTCTTTATTTTTTTTACTGCTTTTGGTTTAAAGCTTTGATACTCTGATGTTATTTCAGTAATATTTCAGTAGTTCTTTTGTGTTTATCTCTATGCTTTGTGGCATACTTGCTTTGTGGCATTTCATTTGTACCCATGTTACTTTTGTAAGTTTTAAGGGTTTGTTTCCATGCACTTATGCAGTTTGTAGGCTTTTATGGTTTGTACCATGCAATGCAATCTCTTTGCTTTGTAGCCTTGCTTTGTGCCTTATGTACTTGATGTTAAATGCTATGCATTTCAATTCAATACATCACTCTTATGCCCTAGTAGGATTGTTCCGAGATGCATATATGTTTGTATGCATTGGTTGAGTGTTGGACTTGCAAATGATACTCTTCAATTGAGCTTATCACCGTGCATGTCCGGATGTTCATTCCTTGTGTGAATGAGCATAGTAATCGCATTTGTATAGTGATTGCTTGTTTGATCTTGCCATGGTCTATTGCTTTATTCCATTTTGCTTGATCATGATATTATTGCTCCATATGCATTTCAAGTTTTTCTGCATACTATGATATTATTGTGTTATTGTGTTTCAGGAGTTACTTGTTCATATGTTCAAGAGCGTTTCAGAATCTAGAATTAGGTGTGAGTGAGTTTTGCCTGTGTTCCCAAACTCACGTTTAAGTCTAGAGTCTGTTTTAGGGGTTTTGTCACGGAATAGCCAAATAGGGAGATTGTAAAGTTATTATTTACAACTTTGTATTTTGTTGGCTTTTATTCCGTGCCAAATTTGATTGTAATTGTTTTCAATCTTTTATACCCTGTATTGTTGTGGGATCTCAGTGTAAGGGTTGTGTGATAGAGAGAGAGTGTGAAAGCTCAAGCATTTGAAGGCTGAAGAATTCTCGCAGGTATGTCGCAACCTAGCTTCCCGCGAAGTGAATCATGTGCCCTGCACATGCTGGAATGTGAAGAGTCAGGCCAAGTGGAGACAGTTGTGTCTCACGAGTATCTCGCGAGTAAGGCCTTCTCGCGAGACACCCGCGAGGCTTTCTGTTCTGTCAGCCTGTACTGAATGACTCACACTTTCTGTACCTATCCTATATATACTCTCATTACCCACAAATGTTGAGGAATGCTTTAGAGAGAAAACCCTAGCTAAACACATTGAGAATTAGAGATTGTCATACCCACATTTCTTTATACACTTACTTGTGGTATTTCCTCAACTCTTCCCTCTTCATTTTCCATACCATTAAGAGGTTGATAGCTTAAACACTTACCACATCCTTTGAGAGTGTTGAGTGACATTTTGGTGCTGCTGGGAAGCATTGGAAGAAGCCAAGGATGGTAGATGCAACATGGAGCTTGTTGCGAGATCCGGAGTGCTAGAAAAGATAGGGTTCCGAGAAGCCTTGTTGGAGTAGGAGCTTGGAGGGCTTAGGCACATTGGGTAGATTAGGCTTGGAGGGTCTCTTGCTAACCCATGTATCCCAATTGATTGTCTAGTGGATCGATTTCCGCTTGGAGGGCCGCGAAGAGGTTTTTCGCCGAGTTCTTCGATTTCCTTTTCGATAACACGTCTCGATGTTATCTGTGTTTGCATCTTTCTTTCCTACTCTTATTCATTTCATTTTTATTGCTGTGTTGCTTTAAATATGGATTAGAGTAGCTTCTTGTTTATCCGCTCGCATTTACACTATTTCGCACTTAGTATTAAGTTAGTGTAAAATCTATCGAGCCGTAATTTTAATTTGGGGGTCTAAACAGCTCTTGTGTTTTCAACACATTTTCGAGCTTTCAGATGCCATAAACATTTTGAATGAACTTTGACAATTTTTCCTTTGGCTTTGGCACCATACAATTTAGTACAAATCGCTTTCCCTTTTTTCTAGTCAAATACTAGTATGTGCGATGGCTTTTTCAGATCAAAATTCTCTTTTCGAGATTGACATTTGTAGAGCTTTTGAAAAAGAAAAAAAATTGTGAGGAGATATATAGGCATAAGTCTACGCATGTATCAAGATCAAACAAGTCTATTAACTAATCATTCATGACAAGCTTGAAGATCTATTTACAACAATCAAACGTAGATTTCTAGATGTCGCTCACACTTAGAAAATGTGTGTACATAACAAGCTAAGCTCAAAAATGCACTATGCCATTAGTACGAAGGTACCAGGCCAAACTCACATGTGATACACACAATACAAGCAATCAAACTTTTTGAAATTTTTTCAATTTTTATGGGTTTTGAATTTTTCAACACACTCAAAAACAAAACATGAAAAGTGAGATCAACAAAAACAAGTGCAAAACAAGCTTGAAAAAGAAACATGCTAAATTGAAAACATAAGTGAACAACCAACCAAAGTCACAACATATAGAAAGAATTGATGCATGGACAAGGTCTAATGCTTATGCATGTGTACCCTTCTTCACCCATACGACACGTGAGTTTGGGGTGATATCTTTAGAGGATTGGGTACTTGAACTATGATTCTCAAACCTTTGGCTGAAGCTTGCCAAACAAGAAGTGATGGTATTTATTATATTCATCACATCACCAAAACCAGGATTAGCTTCTCGCCCTTTTGATTGCTTGGCGTTCCAATTCCCCTTTCCTTGTCCTCTTAGCCCTTGAAAATCCGCTTTCTTCAATGCGTGAAGTTTATAGCAATTAGGTCTTGTGTGTCCTCAGATTCCACAATGGTGGAAAAATGTTGAACTTGAGGACCTCTTTGAGACTTCGGAAGAGACTTCCCTTTAGCCTTGGGTTTGGCAACAAATGGGTTTTAAGGTTTTGTCAAAACCTTCTAAATAGTTCCATTTGGCTTCTTCTCAACCTTCACATTCTCAACAATTGGAGTTGCTACCATTGGTTCCTTAGCTTTAACAAACTTCATATCCTTGGACACATTGGTGATTGAACTACTTTCTTCGATGTATCCTAAGCTGCTTTTGTCTGAAAAAGGCTTTTGATGTGCAAGCACTTCGTCAAGTTTCTTGGAGGCAACATGCTCCACTTTGGCATTAGCTTGAATCAGTTCAAGCTCAAGAAACTCGATCTTGGAATAGGCTTCGGTTATTTCTTCATTCAACGCCTCAACTTCACACTTTGTTTCTTTGTACCTCATGAATATGCTCTTGTAGCCTTGTTTAGCTTTTTTTCATTTTTCTAACGGCTGCCTTTGCCACTCTAGCATACTCTCCGGTCTTCTTAAAAAGAGAATTATAGGATTCTTGCAATCCCTTTGCTTTTTCATCTTCATCATTGGATTCTTCCTTAATTCCCATAGATTCTACTTCAGTGTACTCACTGAGTTCTTCCACTAGAAGGCTCAAATCTTCCGACGAGACCATGGGTGCAATAGCCATAAATGCAGAATAGTTTCGTTCTTTGTCGCAACTTTCTTCCAAATCCAAATTGGAGCCGTCTGAGTCACTAAGGGTAGTTGCAAAAGCTTTACCCTTTGCTTTCAAATACATGGGGCATTCTTTCTTTACATGCCCATGCCCTTTGTACTTAAAGCATGTGACTGCTTGAGATGGAGAAGAATATTTGGAATACTTCTTCTTGAAGTCTTTATTGTCCTTCTTAAAATTTGAGAATTTTCCCTTCTCAAAAGGCTTCCCATCCCTCTTGAACTTTAAGAACTTAAGAAAGTTCTTAGCAAGGTATGCCATTTCCTTTTCAATCTCATCCTCATCAGAGATGTCTTGAGCTTCCAATCTCTCATTGATTGTTTTGAGAACAAGAGATTTGCTCTTCCTTTGTGATGGTAGATATAGCTCATAGGTTTGAAGAGAACTGATGAGTTCTTGAATTTAAATCTCATCAAGGTCTTTGCTCTCTTCGATGGCAGTAACCTTTGCACGGAAGCTCTCCAGAAATGATCGTAGAATCTTCCTCACAATCTTGGAGTCCTCCGTCTTTTCTCCCAAGTTGAATTTGACAATTCCCACTTCATTTAGCTTTCCATAAAATGAGTCGAACGACTCGTCTTCACTCATCTTCAACTCCTCAAAGCAAGTGGTGAGCATTTGCAACTTGGTATCCTTCACCTTTTTGGTGCCTTCATATGTAGTCTCCAAGATTTGCCATGCCTCCTTGGCAACTATAACATAGGAGATCCTGTGAAACTCGTCAAGTGAGACACCACAGAAAATAGCATTTAAGGCCTTGCTATTAATATTAGCTGCCACAAGAGCGACCTTATCCCAAGTGGATTTGGTGGCCTTAGGCCTAGTCCATCTTATCTCAATGGCATCCCAAACACTATTACCAATAGAACAAAGGAATACCCTCATACAGACTTTCCAAAATGCATAATTGCTCCCATCAAAGTATGGAGGAGCATTAAGCGATTAAGATCGATCCATCTGAAAAGGGGTCTAGGATCACACTTAGGTAATGAAACCACAACAAGTGAACTTGCTCTGATTTGTGTGAAAGCTCGAATTTATGTGAAAATACAAGAGCTTGTTTAGACCCCCAATTAAAAGTTATTGCTCGGTTGTTTTTACTCTAACTTAAACTAAGTGCGGAATAATAGTAAATACGAGCAAACAAACGATAAAACTACTCTAAGCTATATTCATCAAATAACAGTAATAAAATGAAAGTTAAAAGAGTAGGAAAGAAGGATGCAAACTTAAGATAACACCGAGACGTGTTATTGAAGAGAAAACCGAAGAATTCGGTGAAAAACCTCTCCACCGCCCTCCAAGCGGTAAATTGATCCACTAGAGAATAAGCTGAAGTACACGAATAACAAAAGACTCTCCAAGCCTAGTCTACCTCATGTACTTGAGCCCTCCAAGCTCTTGCTACCAACTGACTTGACAAAACCTTACCTTCTCTAGCTTTCCGGATCATGCAATTCAGCCTAATTGCATTTGCCAAACAATTGGCTTCTTCCAATACTTCCCAGCAGCACCAAAACCTCACTTTACACTCAAATTGGGTGTGATAAGTGTTTGGGCTATCAACCTCTCAAGGATATGGATATTGAGAGATAGGAGTAGAGGAAAATCACAAAGGATTGTGTAGATGATTGTGGGTATGACAATCTCTAACTCTGAAGTGTGTATGCTAGGGTTTTCTCTCTGAAAAAGCACTCCTTACAATATGTGGGTAATGAGGGTATATATAGTGTGGGTGAAGACATAGTGGAGCAGAAATGCCAAAATAACAAAACAGAATGTTTCGCGGGTATTTCGCGGGAAAGCCTTACTCGCGAATTACTTGCTAAAATCAGCTGTCATGACTCTACGCATTCTAGTCATGTGCTCGGCATGTGGCTTACTTCGTTAGATAGCTTCTCGCGAATCTTCTCACGAAATCCACTTGGTCTTCAATGAGATCTTAAATCTTCACACTCTCTCACACACACAACTCTTACAATAAAATCTCACATAAAATACAAGGTAAACATGATTGAATATAATTATAATTAAATTTGGCACGAAATTAAAACAAACACAAAATAGTTGTAAATAACAACTTTACACCAACAAATTCTCTTTCATCAAACCCTTTGCCTTAACTCTCTCTCTTTTCTACATATCCCAACCAATCCAATTCATATTGTAGAAGATTATTCTAATGTCAACTTTGATATGACCGATATTTTATTTGCTATTGGATTGTTCCTTTTCATTGTCTTCATTATGGTAACGAAAATACTTATTTCCTTCTGCAAGCATTCTTTGCCTCCCGGTCCTCATCAGATCAGGAACTTTACCACCGGTGACCAACAACACACCATCAACGCCATTGAACTTGGCCTCAATGAAGCTACTCTAGGCAACTATCCGAAGCTGATATACGCCCAAGCCAAGCTCCACAAGGGAAATTCTACTGCTTCTTGCTGTTCAATATGCTTGGCTGATTACAAAGACACGGATGAGTTGCGCTTGTTGCCTGATTGTGGTCATCTCTTTTATGTCAAGTGTGTTGACCCGTGGTTACAGCAACATGCTACGTGCCCCGTGCGTCAGAACTTGCCTCTTGCTGAGACGGCTCTATCAGTGGAGCGGTATTAAAAAGGTCATATTCAATACATAAAACTCTCACTTGTGGAAATAAAATGAATTACCATATCCTTATTAGCAGCTTTTTTGGGAATGAAGGGGTAGCTAGCCCACCTTTACGTGATTCATACAAGCATGTAAAAAGCAGATTTGAAATGAGGGCCAAGGTGCCAACATTTTGTTCATGGAGATCCCTAAGGTGCATTCATATTCTATGTTAGTTAGCATTGGTAACATTCATGACACAATATTCTGCTTATGTACTGAAATGGGTAATGATAGGTTGCTTCTTAGCAGTCCAAGAATAAGATATGTGGCCAAGAAAGATCCCAAAACCAATGGTCCATCATTTTCCCAGACAAAGTCAAAAAAGGTATAAAGTTGAAGTGAGCTTTTGGGGAAAGACAAACCATGATCAATGGCCCCTTTTAAGTTGTGCAACACCTATTTAGCAGTTGTCCAACAATCAAAGGTAGACGAGTTCATGAATTGACAGAGAAGAAAATATCAGACAGACTAAGACGGCTAATAATTTGTTGATGCTTGGTGTCATCAAGTAGAGGAGTACCTTCAAACTGGGAGAGCTTAGAATATGAGGCATTAGGGGTGGAAGATGGTTTGGTACCAAACATACTAGTTCAGTGGAAGAGCTCAAAATATACGCAGCGCCAGCTCGAGATATTTTGTGGCCTAAGGCGACAGTGTTCAAATGGAGCCTCTTTTTATATAATTTAATAAGTCAAATTGAACTAATTTTCATTTATTGGTAAAAGAAAATTTAAAACTTGTTTTATCAAAAAATCTAAACCATTTATCAGAGTATCAGAATATTATATATATATATATATATGATTTTATTTTAACCTCTATCAACGGCTAAATAAATAGGAAATTTTATATTCGAAATCACCATTTAACGATAAAAATGAAAAGAAAAAAAATTTAGATCTCTCTAGTCTTCATTGTTCACATCACCCTAAAATTGTAGCGGCATTCACCTAGCTAATGTGACGTAATAAAAGAGAAAAAGTAAAAAAATAAAGCATTTTTTCTGTACATCTCATGGGTCACTTAGTGGCTGTGTGATAAGTTTAGAAGAAGAAATATTAAAAAGGGTCCGGTTAATGTGTGTTGCACACATTAAGCCATTTATTTTTGAAAATATTTTTTCGAGAATTGAAAAGACTGTCAATATTTTTTCAATTCTTGAAATTTTTTTTTCAAAAATAATTAATTATTGTGTGCCTTAAGGGCACACATTAGCAAAATCCTATTAAAAATACTAAAACACTTGACTGTATAAAGACTAGAAATAAAAGGGTGAGGGGATGACACATTGACAGTAAGTGAAGCTACTTTTTCAATATGTGGCTTCTATTTTATCTTCTAGAAAATAAAATTTTAGGAGAAAAAAAAATTGATCGAGTGAGAGCTTAACACAAATCTAAAAGGTATTTTTAGAGCTAAACCTGAAGGGAGAAAGATCAAAACCACAACAAATTTCAAGCTGCTACAGAGAATTTAA
Source organism: Quercus glauca (assembly GCA_023736055.1). Lineage (NCBI taxonomy): Eukaryota > Viridiplantae > Streptophyta > Magnoliopsida > Fagales > Fagaceae > Quercus > Quercus glauca. The sequence continues at coordinate 25,780,209 of CM043325.1, read as the reverse complement.
ATGGAGAGAATGACAAAGTTTCTAGTAATGAGTATAAAAGTCTAAGAGCCCGTTTGGTAGATGTGTTTAAAAACTGAAAATTGTTGTTTAAAAACTTTTGTGAAAATACATATAGGTAAAAAAGTGTGTGGAAATGTATAAAATATTATTTAAAAACTGAAAATTGTTGTTTGGAAATACTCACCAAAAACCCCCTCCTAAGTTTCAAGATTTATTTTTTTGGGTCTTTTGTTTTTAGTTTTTCCTTGTTGAGCTGTTGAGAGAGAGAAAGATTTTGCAGTTTGTGTTTTGGGAGATTGAGTTGTACACTCAAATTAAAACTCCCACACAGAGATCGAACCATCAAGAGCATAGTTCACGAAGAGATTTTTTTTTTTTTTTTCTTTTTTCTTAGATATAGATGAGACATTATCAGTTCTCCTACATAGCCCACATTTTTTTTAATGTTTTTTTCTTTGGTTAAAAAATTATTTATATGCATTAATTAATATTTGGAGCTTAATTAATACTTTTACACATAAAGAGATAATTTTATTGGTTTAGATTTAGGGTCTTGTTTCGCTTAGGGGCCTTAGACAATTGCATCAATTACATCTAAAATTGAGCCAAGCCTGAATATACGTAGATTGCTATAGTTGGAGACCATAAGAATTATGCACAGCATGAATAACCATAGATGTGATAGTTCATCCAAGTCCTTCAATGGGTAGTTATATTGTTGAATCAAGGTTAGCATATGTGATGTATGAGTGTCATTAACCAAGATATCATTGTCATGAAATGTTATCGAAAAGGAGTTAAAATCTTCTGTACCGCTTTTTATGTACCGCTCTATGTTCCACCAATCAGTACTTGCCATGTTTTCATTTTACATTCCTTATAAAATAACTAAATTTTAAAATGGAAAGAAATCATACACATGGTAAGTAATGATTGGTGAAACATAAAGTTGTACACAAAAAGTAGTATAAAGAATTTGCATTCATCAGAAAGACCTTGATATATATATATATATATATTTATATTTATATTTATATTTATATATATCAACAAAACAAGCATGTAATATATTGATTTATTTAAACAAATTAACCTTCCATCAATAAATTAAACATTCAAGCATCAGGAAATAATAATATAAGTAAGAACATCAATCCCACGGCTTTAGTTGGATTCATTCAAACAAAGTAACATTCCCATCATGATGTTTTATCCAAGCATAAGAGATATAGAATAATGGGACAATGATTTAAGCACTTAAGCACATGGATATGAACATATAAGCTCTTGTAATGCCCTTTTTTTCCAGGACGTAGACAGTCATCATTACTTAGAAAGCTTGAAAATGTTTTAGTTCCATCCTTCTCGAGTTGTAAGAAATTCATCCGCAAATAGGGCACCAAACACTAGTTTTTACGGTTTTCACATAATTTATCCTATTTTTGCGACATTATTTCCCAACTTTTCCGAACTCCGTTCGGTTCACATGAGATATTATAGGAAATAGCTTGATATATTTTCTAAAACTATCCACTCTTTGGCCCAATTTTTGATATTGGATAAGTAAAATGCCTAGGAAAGTAGTGTCAAAAACTAGTTTTTATTTAAAAGGTTTCTACTTCTTTGTTTTTGTAAATATGTTTGTTAGAAGAGGAATTTTTGTAATTTGAGCATGGTAAATTTAAATTCATGTTGAGACCTGTCCATTGACTCCCCATTTGAGCCAACGGGAATCGTTTGATTAAAATTAAATGAAATTTGATTTTATCAAGATTATTGAATAAAATGAAAATGACAAAATGTTTTGTACTTTTTCATCATTTTTATGATATCTTGTTCGTTTCAAATCTGATTTGAGCCCATGAATAGTCATTTTAAAGGGAAGTCAAATATCCCCAATATGGACCTAAATTTATCCCAATCGGGTGGTCGGACTTTGGTCAAATCAAGATTAAGCTAGGGTAGAGCGTAGTGAAACTTGGTCAAACTTGTGAAAATGGTTTAGAAATATTAATTTTAACATGAAATTATGTAATTTGGATAATTTGATGGAATTTGACCTAATTTGACTGTCAACCAATCAAGGACAATTGGGTCATTTTGATGATTAAATCACGAAATTTGCTAACCCGCAGGTTAACAAATTGAGATAAATTAATAATTGTTTTGAAAAAATCCCATTATTCCAACTAGAAAAATAATATTTTTGATATTTTTTTAATTTGAAATTTGAAATTTTGAAAGTTAAAACGAGGTCAGAGTCAGACAATATATACTGGCAAAATTTATTCGATCTCATGAACCTTAAGTAGGTCGAACAATGTATTCTGCAGGCAAGTAGGCCTAGTAAGGTTGGTTAGCTCTCTTGTTTGAATCATTCAACATTCTGGCAAAAATATTCTAAAATATTTCTAGATTGTTTTAAATAAAGCTTATTTTAACATTATGCCTCTGTTTGGATACTAATGAAAAATGAAAATTATTTCACTATTCAACTTATTTTTTATATTATTCATGGGTCTCACTGCATATTTTGGTTCTATTCATGAGCCCTACTATACTATTTCAGCTAATTTTTACCTTTATTTACAGTACTTTTAGCAATAAATTTTCAGTTTTTAATCAAATAAGCGGTATCCAAACAGACTCTATATCTCTTCTCGTCTTTAAAAAAACGCATGAAAGGTTTTTATTTTATTTTTTTGCTGAGTTACGCAAACAAAAATTGAATGATGATCTTTGTTGACTATTTCCGGTAGGTATAATATACAAGAAAAACTAACAAAGTACAACATACTAGTGTATATTCGGGAATAACTTATTAAACTTCTTGGTTTTGTGCTTTGCTCATACTAGGTTAGATTGCTTTTTTTTGTAAAATACCTTTTTTTTTAAGTGAGTAAAATGGAACCTGCAATAAATAAAAAGATGAGCAAAAGCTATAGAGTGAGACCTAAAAATAGTATTTAACCGTGATTTATTAAACAAAAACAAGCTAGGTGGAACCCGCAAACAGTAATTGCGGTTACGTGAGAAATAAACTAACTAAATATAGAGAAAGCCTCTTTGTTATGGGAACCACTTAGAACCCCCAAACAATACAAAATATAAGCAAAAATCTCCTTATACCAGCTTGTTATCACATCCCAAATGAAATTATGTTTAAAGATCGAGAATGGTGCTGCACATTTTGCTTCAGTGAGAGAAGAATAATATAATTCCATAAAAAATAGAGAATAATAACTTTAAGGAATATTACACTACCTAATAAATTTTTATTAAATTAATATTAAAAAAAAAATCCAATCATTATATTACACGATCTTAAGTTCTTAACACGTACACCAAGTTTCTTATCAATCGAAAATTCATTTGTTATTCGATCTAAAAACTCTTTTTTTTTTTTTTTTTTATATATACAATTTTAAATACAAAAACTTGAAATTTTAAATTTTAATTGATTAAACAGTTGTTGATCTCAAATCGTCTAGAAATTTAGCAAGTATGTAGAGTATAAGAAGAAAATCTAATTCAACGGTGAGTTTGCTAAAATATGCATTCATTAAAAATTATTGAGTAATATAACATAATTTAAAAATACACCAGGTAGAACTTGAATCCAAATATATATATATATATATTCGAAGTAAGAGTGATAAAAGTACGGTGAATAACTTTGATTCAATATGTTTCTAACCAAATCCCAACTTGGTCAAACTAGAACCCAATGGACCCAATCCTTTCCTAGGTCTTGGTCAAATATATTACTTGGATTTTTCTTGGTGTGGATCTTTGTCAGTTTTGTAAACCATTACTCAATATTCTGAGTAATGTAATTGGAGAGAAATTTCTGTTTTCTTTGTATTTTTTTTTTTTTTTAGAGGATTGGAACATGACAGTTGACCATCAAGCTAGCTAGAAACTGGATATAATGATATATAATAGCAGCCCACCAAAGAATCTCACCGGATGCTAGCTCTCCGCAATCATGCCCACCTTTCCTTTTCTTCTTAACAAGTCGAAAGCCTCATTGATTTTTCGAACTCATTCTCTCTCTCTCTCCCTCTCTCTCTCACATAATCCAATGATGCCTTAGATAACATCAACATGATTGGAGTTGGATATGTCGTCGGATTCACCCTTTTCATAGGAACCATCCTTTTTGTCTTCCTCATGATTGCAATTTGCTTTCACGTGCAACGTACTTCTGCCTATCAACATCAACAGTCCGCCGGAACTGTCCCCGTACACTCCGTCAATAACTTTCATCCAGGTATTGATGAAGCCACTCTACGCCAATACCCAAAGCTCCTCTATGCCGAAGCCAAGCTCCACCAGGGAAACTCTACCTCATCCTGTTGTTCAATATGCTTGGCTGATTACAATGACACGGATGTGTTGCGCTTGTTACCCGATTGTAGTCATATCTTTCATCTTAAATGTGTCGAATCCTGGCTACGCCTGCATGCTACATGCCCGGTGTGTCGAAACTCGCCTCTTCCTGAGGTGATGGCTTCAGTGGATGTGACATCCTGATAAATGGAAGAGCTCTTTTATTACCATTCCATTTGCCCCAGTTTGTAAAAGTGATCAACGGGGAGTAGTGAATAATAATTTTCACACTAATTTTTTATGTATGACAGAATTTACCTTTAGACTTTTGTTAATTGTTAAATTTCTTTATGTCCCTATCAAAATAAATAAATTTCTTTATGTCAATTTTTGGAATTTTAGTTTTAGGGTAATTATTTTCTTATTTTTAAGTGCATTTAATGCCTTTTAAGTCAAATTAGAGTTCTATTATAATAGGTATCAATTAAGATTTGTTTTAGAACATATTTTATTGTTTATCAAGTTTTAAGGAGACTTTAAATAAGCTTTCAAGTAGATTTCAAACATATTATCAAGTAGATTTCAAACTTATCATTTTGTGAATTAAAGATTTCTTCGTAAATTTGAGGTTATCTTTTAAAATCAAGCATGTTTTGTTTTTTGCACCTTAAAATAGACTTATTTTATTTTTCGCATGTATTCTAGTGCATTACTTCTTCCTTCTTATCATTCATAGTCAATTATATCAAAGTTGTGACAATTTTGTTTACAATTAGGAATATATTTTGTACGGATTCATACACTTTGTTTGGTACGTTTTTGTTTGATTTTGTATTAAAGAAAATTTTTCACTAAAGTTTTTGTCATGAATGATTAAAGAGACGTGCAAACATATATTGTATTATTGATTTATTGTATAAACATATGAAATGGACGGTACAAGTGGGCCTAGAATTTCAGTAGATATAATAAAGTTGGGAGTAGAATTAGGATGATTCTCAAAAATAAAATTAAAAAATAAAAATTAGAATTAGTTTAGACTATTCCTCGTTGTTCAGACCATTGAGCAATGGTTTGATACATTGTATTAAAATCAATGTAGTTAATTTCGTACCGTACCGGCCGGTACGGCCGATATTTTCCGTACCGGTGCCTGAAACGGTACAAAAAGCTTCTCATTTCGTACCGGTTAATATACTGGCAGTACCGGAAGCGTTCCGGCTGTACCAGCCGAAATACCGAATTTCGGCCGAAAATGGGTACCAGCCCAAAGCAGAAACAAAAACTTCTTTGTAATTTTTCACTCACCTAAGATAGATTCTCAACAAATTTCATGATCTGATACATCTTTCTCATATCTCAGTCTCTTTTCTGCTTAGCTTTCCATTTTCCTTCGTAGTCTCTACAATGTCTGTGTGAATCTTCTTCTCCGTCTTCGTTTTTTTAATGTCTTTACTGCTTCCCAAAGATTTTGAGTTTTGCTTTGGGAGCCCATGTGATGACTAACGTCTCTAACCAAAGGTAAGGAGAAGTCTCTTGCTTTTTGATATTTGAAATAAGATAAGATCAGTAGATGCAAACATGTGGAGGAGATAAAACTAAGGTAAAAATAAAAAAAGATAAATTGTAAAAGTAAAAGAGGATGAGTGGAGGTGAAAAAAAAAAAGATGAGTTATTAACAATTTGTTGGCAGGTGGTCTTTGAAAATTGAGATATGTGTACCAAAATAATAGTAAAAATGTTATATTGACAATATTTTTACAATATTTTCACAACAGATTTTAAATTTTAGGTGGTTATTATTTTTTAAAAATATTTAGTTTATTTATATATATTAAATATATAAAATAGCAGTAAATCCGAAACGGTACACCGGTATTGATCGGTATCGAAATATATCATTCTGCTGACCAAACCGGTACAGCTTCTGGTACAAAATTGACTCCCTTGATTAAAATATGAAAACGGAAGAAAGGGATTTTTTTTTTTTTTTTTCACCTTTCGGTCTGCACCACGCATGAACTTCCGAACAATTATTCTCCAAAACTTATCATAGTAAGTTGGATTTACTTTATTTCTACCTATAAAAAATCATATGCTTCAAATTTGGTTCTTGATAGTAACCTTTGAAAATTTCTTTTCCCCTTTCGGTCTGCACCCCGCATGAACTTCCGAACAATTATTCTCCAAAACTTATCATAGTAAGTTGGATTTCCTGTATTTCTACCTATAAAAAATCATATGCTTCAAATTTGGTTCTTGATTGTAGCCTTTGAAAATTTCTCTTCCTCATGCTTGTGAAAAGTTTATTGGGGAGGTGTTAAAAAAATGCAAATATATGAATTTTTTTTTTTAGAAAAAAATATATAAAGTTTTACAATTTCCTTTTAACGGTTTTCATATTCTTAAATAGTTACATAATAGTTCATTATTAATTTTCATTATCTATTATATATCAATGTGGATAAGTGTGACCATTTTTATTTTCTTAAGTTTGTATAACATTTTTATTTTTATTTAATTGTTATTTCCTATTTTTCATTGTTTTTATTAAAAATATTTCATTGTTTTTTATAAAAAAAATTTTAAATTAAATTACAAAACTAACTCATTGGCATTGTATTAATTATTTACTCATATAACCACATTCATTTATACATAAATAATATACTAAATGTCTATTTAACCAATCAAATAATTGAAACATCATTTACTTTTTTAAAAATATACACACATGTAACAAACTCTTTGTATTTTCTAATTATTATATTATATAAAGTTATATTATATTTATAATATACATGCACACATTCACACACATCACAATTCACACAAATAATATTATGACAAAATAAATAAGTAACGTATACAATCAGTATCACACATGTACATAATATAAATTTATAATAAAGAGAGATACTAATTTAGATAGTTAAATAATAAAAAAAAAGAGATAAGATGAGATTCATGAGACTGAGATTAGAAATCAAATCAAAGAGAGAAAGTGAGAGTATTCTATGTAGATTTTGGTTTTGAGATAGGCTGATCTGTGTTGTTATTTGGTTTTGGATTGGGCTATGATCAGGGGGTGCAAAAATACTTTTAAGTGTCGTAAATCAAACTAATAAAATAAATATTATATATATATATATATAATGCTTTTTAATTTCCAAGTCAGCTAAAGATAACGTACAACTGCCCCTGAGTAAAGTCCAACATTAAATAAGAATAATAAGAGAGACTAGTTAATTTAATATGGTTAGGTGCAAACTCATAGGCTTAAAACTTTTGGATCAATTGATATATTTACATGTTATAGGCAAAAGTTAACGAATGCCCTAAGTGCATTTGCTAATGAATTATTTTAGGAAAGTTTTTATAAAAATAAAAAATAAGTAATTAATTAATGTTTTAACAACTTTTTCAATTTCCTATAAAAATGCTATAAAAATTTTCTTAGAATAATTTATTAACAATTATCCTAAGAGTGTCCATTAACATGACCTATATTATATTAACTTTTCAATTGGAGTCTTCCCAAAGTGTTATCTACCCAACAACATATTGGTCCACAACAAAAAGAAAGAATAAGGCTAGAAAGAGTATTCTTCAAGTCATAACTCAGATTATGTGTTTATTATTTGCCTGAAAATTTAAATTCATATTTTTTTTTCCTTCAAAAGTTTAAATATAATAAGTTTTGTTGAGATGCTATCTTTCATGTAAAATTGAATAAGTCATGAGTAATTGAAATCTACAAGTTTTATATATAAAAAAAAATTAAATCAAGTATTTATATGGTATTTGTAATGTATTTTAGTTTTTTATAAGATAATTTTTCCTTTATTGACCAACAATTATTTGATCCACAAATAACAAAGCAATACGCCAATGAAGAATCATTTAGGAAAATATCATTCTAATCAATCTTTAAAATAAATTCGATTTTTTTTTTCAACTAATATCTCACAGACTTTACACTCTCTCCTATCCCAAAAGTCAACAAAATACTACAAAATAAGAAAAATAACAATAAATTTAAGAAAGCAATATTTGAGAACTCAAAGTCCAATTAGTTTACAAGGCACCAAATTATGACTTTATAATTGCTCGCTACTTAGAGATTTTAAAACTCGGCTTAATGTGTCTGGTTCGACTGCAAGGGAGTTGTCATGAAAGGCCTTAATTAAGTGGGTGACATGTGGAGCAATAGAGGAGATAATCATGGATTGTTTAGGGAGGGTAGTGCCAGTCAGGCAAAAGGTTACCATTCAGTTGTATGGGAGCTCTAATCAGGTTGGACTAGGTTGGGTGTTGGTTCAGTTGGAAGGAAATTATTCTGGGAGAGTGATTTGGGTTGGGGATGAGTGGTAGTGAAGTTGGAGACAAGAAGGAGTTGGGTAATGCATCCATGTTTAGTGACATGAGAGTGGAAATTAAAAGAGAGAAGAGAAGTACTTGCCAAAGGAGCATGGGTAGAAGAACTGATTCATAAAGCCTAGAGTTCTATACTAGCATACGGAGAGATGGAGCATTGGAGCATTCTTGACTATAAAATATTGTTCATTGAATTAGGATAAAAGTCGTGGTGGATTGGGCCATTATATTGGGACAAAGACAGAAGTTCTAAGTTTTGTGAAAATGGTAGACCGCCATTAACATTTTTTTTTTTTTTTTTGCTTGAATGACATTCAGTATGGTATTGATAACTTTGTTTTATATATACATGATCTTATGAGCTATAAGAGCATTTACATCGATGATATTAAAATTTTAGCTTTTAGTACCTCCAAACCTACTTAATCTATGTCAATACCACATTTAATAATACACCATACATCTCATTTCTTATTTTTTACATCTATTCTTTTATATATATATATATATATTGAGATAGATAAAATTCTACTCTAACATAATCTAATGTATATGTGTGTAAAATTTCATTTTGAAGACTTAAACCCTGACACATACCTCTCACACGCCACAAGTACTTAAACTTGTAGAATGACCATTGTGTTAGGATTAATGCCCTTAAATCCTATTATATGATGCTATGTATGATATTATGTGACATTATGTATGACATGATGTATGACTTAATATTGTAATTAATAAAGTTGTTTTATTATTATTTGAAATAATAGTAGCATGAATATTCAGACATTATCACAGAGTCCATGAGATGCATAGTATGCGATTTATGTGAAAAGTCACAGAAGATATAAATCACAAATTCTTTGTAAACTCATAATTTAGTTCGTAGTCGGTAATGAAATTGGGCATTTCATCTGCAAAGACTATAACATATTAACTAAGATGATTTATCTTGATCATAGAAATGGTGACTTCTAGTTAATATGTTGATATGTTTTAAGAGTTAAAACATATTGAACTGGACCGCTGTGAGATTTATTATTCTCCTAACGACTGTCAATTGAATAATAAATCTCACGACTTATATATTTACATGACCTCTTAATCCTAAGAGAATAATGGACCTGATCATGAAGTGTAAGTTGCTTTGATATATCAGGAGTAAAATCTAAAGTAATGGTCAAAACCTCAGTATGTTAGGCAGCCACATTTAGTGTTGATGGAACATATATTCTCAAAATAGAATTCATAATCTATTAACAGAGATTCAAAATATTCCCTTGAGATAAGTTTAATGGGTTTGTTATTCTGAATGTTAGGCTTAACTACTTTAGTAAATAGTTACTAAAATATATATTTATGAAGTTGGATTTCATAAATATATGATGAATAACTTAATGGATTAAACTGGGTACTCAAAGATTAAGATGTAATAATTTATAAAATGACAGTCTACATTTATGACTTTGTATTACTACGAATATTTTATGAAGCGGTTGCATGTATAATAAAGTCTTGGGATATAATTTATTAATAAGGTCTAGAGTGTAATTATATTTATATAGTGGTATTAAATATAATTAATGGTAACTTTGGACTTGTCAAGAGTTGACAGAAAAGCCCAAGGCCCATTAGAGCTAGTGTCTTATTAGTCTCTTTTGGTCCCACTCCAAGTCACACACTAAAGCCCAATTGGAAAAGCCCAATAGGCCAGCCTAATTAGATAATCAATTAGTTATAAAGGGAGAAACATACATAATTTTTTCATAAGTGAAAAGAAAAAGAGAGACATCATTGTGAAGTGGTGTGTATGTGTGAGTGAAACCACTCGATTATTCTCCCTTGGAAACTAATTGAGAGACCACACTTCTTGGGCGTAAAGTAGAGTTGGAGTGAAGATCAAAAGTGTTCTCAAGTACTTCTAATCTTTTGTTTTGAATTTCACTGCACCAAAGTACATTATCTTGTTCTTAAATTATGAAATTTACATAATGCATGTTATCAATCATGAATGAAATAGATCCATGTTTGTTGCTTCCGATGTATATTTTGTATGAGATACAAAACCAGATCGATTTACCAACAATTGGTATCAGAGCCAAGTTTTCATCTCATGCTTGTATAACATGTGATTGAGTTTTAGAATCAAAGAAAATCATTTTCTTGGTGTTATGGGATTCTTGAATCAGTAGTGATTGTTCTATATAATCACGTTTAGGATTTTTTTTTTTTTTTTTTTCACAATTTGTTTTAAGAGAAAGTGATTTTGCATTGATGTGAAGAGAATTTCTATTAATATGGAATTCCATCTTCAAAAGAATTTCTCTTGGCCATAGACTTCTAGATGATGTTGTTATATAACCGTCAAGATAGAAGTTTAAAACTTAATGGTTTGGACAAAGGCACTATTACGGGATAACACTTTCATGGCCTTATGTCACTTCGAAGGCAATAACTGTCATGTGCGTGAACCAAGTAATTGCACTGCTTGGATTTCCTTTTTACACCGCTTGGCTATTCAAGCATTCAATTGCTTTGCATGTGTTAGTTATCTTTAGGAAAGTGATATTAGGATTCAAAGCCTAACTTCCTGGATTGGCTTGGAGTGCAAATCCTTGATGGCATGCAAATTGTTTATAAAGGATTCTAACAATCCGTATATTATGTATAATGCAATAATCATATATTACATGTAATAATCCATATATTATATTATATATAATGTAATATGGGTTTATATTACGTTATATATATATATATATATATATTAATGCTAGGATTAAAGTATTCATTTAATGAAATTTATTCCTAATGAGATTGAGATTATGTTTTCAAGGGTTTCTATCATTAATATGGATCTTGATCATAAAAATCTTTAATTTAAAATATCTAGTGAGAGAGAGATACAAGGGTTGCATCTCATGGCCTCCATTGTTGGTTTATAGTAGTGTGAAATATATACTTTGTTTTTGCTTCGAGCTTAGCATTCCATGTGGAGAGTATTTATTTCATGGTCCTACAAGATTGAATTTCTTGGTTTATAATAGTTTGATCAAACGCCTTGTCTTAACTTTGAGCTTTGCATTCCATGCGGAGGATGTTTTGTATCATGGTACTACAAAATAAGCATGTTAAGGGGATGAAATGTGGCTACACATGATTCTAGACAATGGTATACACTAGACTAAATATTATAGTATCCTTTATGCTGAGTTCTTACTATTATTATTTAGAAGCCAAATGTATAATGGCATATTATTAGTGTATGATATGAGTTATCATGATAACACTAATAATGAGAATAGTTCTCAATCAATCATAGTATTTAATATTTACTCTATGCTGAGGGATATTGAATATGGGATTGGGTTGTCGTTGCATATATTATATTATGGTTTTGTTAAGATTCCATATTATATGTTTATATGCTAAATTGATAATGTCTAGTTACTTGTTATATTCATGTTTATTATTTTCAAATTTGAACATCGCATCATTTAGCCCACTTGTTACTATTCTTAATCAAAACAAACTGATTGGATCCAACTATGTTGACTGGAAAAGAAATTTGGACATTGTTCTTACAGCTGAAGAGCACAAATATGTGCTTACTCAACCATGTCTTAGCTTTCCTTCATTAGATGCTCCTCTTGAGGAAAAACAACGATATGATCGTTGGTAGAAATCTAATGAGATGGCCAAATGCTACATCCTAGCATCTATCTCAAATGTTCTACAGCATCAAATGCAGGATGTAAAACTAGTTTCGGACATAATGCTAAGTCTGAAGGAGATGTTTGGTGAGCAAGGCCATTCTGCAAGACAGGAAACTATGAGGTAGATTTATAATACCAAAATGGCTGAAGGTACTTCAGTGAGGGAGCATTGTCTTAGGATGATCTCTAATCTGAATACATCGGAAGTTTTAGGTGCCAATATTGATGGAGAATCCCAAGTAGATATGATACTCCAGTCACTACTGGAATCATTCAAGGAATTCAGACTTAATTATAATATGAACAAAAAGATTTATTCATTGTCTGAATTAATGAATGAGTTGGTAGCGGTGGAAGGCATCCTTGGTACTTCTAGTGTTGAAGCCAATGTTGGTGAAGTTTCTACTTCTCAACCTAAGTCGAAAGGCAAGGGTAAGAAGAAGAAGAAGAAGAAGAACTTCACTAAGCAAGATGGTAAACAAATTGCCTTAGGAGTTGCCAACAAAGGAAAGAAAACCAAAGGAAAGTGTTTCCATTGTGGTGAGAAATGACATTGGAAGAGGAATTGTCCAATATTCAAGGCTGCCAAGAATAAGGGTATGAAAAGTTCATTCCTCCTTGAAATATGTTTAGTACAAAATTCCATAGATTCCTGGTGTGTGGATTCAAGTTGTACTAATCATATCTGCAATTCTTTGCAAGGGTTCCAGGAGACCAGAAAGCTTAATGAAGGAGAATTGTTTCTTACTTTGGTTGATGGCAGCAGAATTCCTGTTATAGCTATTGGAGTGTTTAATTTATGCGTTAAATCTAGAGTTTAATATTGGAAGACTGTCTGTATGTACCTAATGTTCGTAGGAATTTAATTTCTACAACTTATTTAGATAAACATGGATATTGTGTTATTCTTAAAGACAATGTTGTAATAAAGAAAGGTAAAATGTTTATCTGTTCTGACAATATTGTGGATGGTCTTTATATTTTAACTCCTAATAAGCATGAATTATATAATTCTGAATTAGATAATGATTCTCATGTAAAATCATTAAAGAGAAAGTTTCCTTCTACTAATGATGCATATCTTTGACACTTGCGTTTGGGTCATATTAATTTAAATAGGATTCAAAGACTTATCAAAGATGGACTCTTAGGGCCCATGGACTTTGATGAATTTCCAATTTGTGAATCTTGTTTAGAAGGTAAAATGACCAAACAACCTTTTAATGCAAAAAGTAGAAAAGCCCAAGATTTGCTAGAACTAGTGCATTCAGATGTATGTGGTCTTTTGTCAATCAAGGCAAGAGGAGATTATGAGTACTTCATCACTTTTACCGATGATTACTCTAGATTTGGTTATGTGTACCTAATGAAATGGAAGTCTGAAACTTTTGAAAAGTTCAAAGAGTTTAGGGCTAAAGTTGAGAATCAATTAGGCAAACACATAAAAGTCATTCGATCTGATCGTGGTGGCGAATACTTTCTTGGGGATTTTAAGGATTACTTAATTGAAAATGGGATTGTATCCCAAATGACTGCACCTGGAACTCCACAACAAAATGGTGTAGCAGAAAGAAGGAACAGGACTCTTTTAGAAATAGTTAGGTCCATGATGAGTTATTCAACTCTACCAATTTCTTTTTGGGGATATACCTTAAATACTGCAATGTATCTTCTGAATTTAGTACCTTCGAAGTCTGTTCCTAAAACACCTTTTGAGTTGTGGAATGGGCGTAAGCCTAGTATGAGACATCTCCATATTTGGGGTTGTCCAGCACATGTGTTGAAAGGAAAGTCTGACAAGTTACAGTTTAAAACAGAAATGGTTTTCTTTGTAGGGTATCCAAAAGAAACTGTTGGAGGTTTATTCTATAGTCATAAAGATAATAAAGTATTTGTTAACACAAATGCCAAGTTCTTGGAAAATAACTATATGAATAATTATACTCCTAGAAGTAGAGTTGTGTTGGCTGATATGAATGAACGTGTAAATAAATAACCAACGGATGAAACTAGGGATGATATGGTTGTATTAGATACATCACAAGATACTACTCACGATATGTCTAGTACACAAGTGCCTCGTCGTAGTGGGAGAATTGTTCGGCCTCCTATAAAATTCATAGGTTTGGGAGAAACTTATGAAGCTATCTCAAAAGAGGCTGAATCGGATCCCTACACTTATGAAAAGGCAATAAATGATATAGATGCACATCATTAGATTAAAGTTATGAAATCTAAATTAGATTCCATGTATTCCAATCAAGTTTGGGATCTTGTAAAGGTGCCTAATGGCATTAAACCTGTTGATTGCAAATGGGTATACAAGAGGAAGAAAGGGGTAGATAGAAAGGTTGAAACCTTTAAAGTAAGGCTAGTGGCAAAAGGGTATACACAAAAAGAAGGTATTGACTATGATGAAACTTTTTCGCTAGTAGTCATGCTTAAATCTATCAGAATTCTCTTATCCATTGTTGCTCATTATGATTATGAGATTTGACAAATGAATGTCAAGACTGCTTTTCTAAATAGCAATTTTGAAGAAGAAATCTATATGTTACAAACAGAAGGTTTCATAGCAAAGGACCAAGAAGATATGGTATGCAAGTTGAAAAGGTCCATTTATGGACTTAAGCAAGCATTTAGGTCATATAACATCAGATTTGATCAAGCAATTAAGTCATTTAGCTTTGAACAAAATCTTGATTAACCATGTGTGTACAAAAGACATCAAGATAAAGTAGTAATGTTTCTAGTGCTTTATGTTGATGATATTCTATTCATTGGAAATGATGTAGGGGTAATGTCATCAGTAAAGGTTTGGTTGTCAAGCTAATTTGATATGAAGGACTTGTGTGAGGCTAATTTTATTCTAGGGATCAAGTTTTGGTAAGATCGCAAGAATAAAATGTTAGACTTATCACAAGCTGGATATATAGATAAGGTTCTAGAACGGTTTAGCATGCAAAACTCCAAGGAGGGATTACTTCCTTTTAGACATGGAGTTCTTCTGTCTGATAACCAAAGGCCTAAGACTCAAAAGGAAGAAAATATGATGAGACAAGTTCATTATGCTTCTGCAGTAGGAAGTCTCATGTATGCCATGCTTTGTACTAGACCAGATATTTGTTATTCAGTTGGCATGGTCAGTCGATATCAGTCAAATCCAAGACCAAAACATTGGCAAGCTGTAAAGCATATTCTTAAGTATCTTCAGAGAACGAGAGATTATATGCTTGTTTATCATAGTGAGGGTTTGATTCCCATTGGCTATACAGATTCAAACTTTCAATCTGATCTAGATTTCAGAAAGTCCATATCAAGATGTGTTTTCACCTTGGGAGGAGGAGCCATAACATGGAGGAGTGTCAAGCAATTTTGTATTACAGACTCCACCATGGAAGCAGAATATGTTGCAAAAGAAGCTGTATGGTTCAAGAAATTCCTTTCTGACCTTGGTGTAGTAAGAATTGAGCAAGTTCCCATTATTTTGTTTTGCGACAATAGTGGAGCAGTTACACAATTAAAAGATCCAAGGAATCACAAGAAAGGAAAGCACATTAAGAGAAAGTACCACATCATTAGAGATATTATTGCTCGTGGAGATGTGGTGGTTGCAAAGATTGAAAATGCAAATAATCTAGCAGATCTCTTTACCAAAGTCTTGCCTCAAAGGACCTTCGAGTCACATTTGGAGCGAATGGAAGTTAGATTAGTGCACAATAGTCTTGAGGGTAAGTGGGAGATTTGTTAGGATTAATGCCCTTAAATTCTATTGTATGATGCTATGTATGATATTATGTATAACATTATGTATGACACGATATATGACTTAATATTGTAATTAATAAAGTTGTTTTATTATTATTTGAAATAATGGTAGCATGAATATTCAGACATTATCACAGAGTCCATGAGATGCATAATATGCGATTTATGTGAAAAGTCACAAAAGATATAAATCACAAGTTCTTTGTAAACTCAGAATTTAGTTTGTAGTCGGTGATGAAATTGGGCGTTTCATCTGCGAAGACTATAACATATTAACTAAGATGATTTATCTTGATCATAGAAGTGGTGACTTCTAGTTAATATGTTGATATGTTTTAAGAGTTAAAACATATTGAACTGGACCGCTGTGAGATTTATTATTCTCCTAACGACTGTCAATTGAATAATAAATCTCACGACTTATATATTTACATGACCTCTTAATCCTAAGAGAATAATGGACCTGATCATAAAGTGTAAGTTGCTTTGATATATCAGGAGTGAAATCTAAAGTAACGGTCAAAACCTCAGTATATTGGGCAGCCACATTTAGTGTTGATGGAACATATATTCTCAAGATGGAATTCATAATCTCTTAACGGAGATTCAAAATATTCCATTGAGATAAGTTTAATGGGTTTGTTATTCAGAATGTTAAGCCTAACTACTTTAGTAAATAGTTACTAAAGTATATATTTATGAAGTTGGATTTCATAAATATATGATGAATAACTTAACAGATTAAACCGGGTACTCAAGGATTAAGATGTACTAATTTACAAAGTGGCAGTCTACATTCATGACTTTGTATTACTACGAATATTTTATGAAGGGGTTGCATGTATAATAAAGTCTTGGGATATAATTTATTAATAAGACCTAGAGTGCAATTATATTTATACAGTAGCATTAAATATAATTAATGGTAACTTTGGACTTGTCAAGAGTTGACAGAAAAGTCCAAGGCCCATTGGAGCTAGTGTCTTATTGGTCCCTTTTGATCCCACTCCAAGCCACACACTAAAGCCCAATTGGAAAGGCCCAATAGGCCAGCCTAATTAGATAATCAGTTAGTTATAAAGGGAGAAACGTACAGAATTTTTTCATAAGTGAGAAGAAAAAGAGAGACATCATTGTGAAGTGGTGTGTATGTGTGAGTGAAGCCACTTGATTATTCTTCCTTGGAAACTGATTGAGAGACCACACTTCTTGGGCGTAAAGTAGAATTGGAGTAAAGATTAAAAGTGTTCTCAAGTACTTCTAATCTTTTGTTTTGAATTTCACTGCACCAAGGTACGCTATCTTGTTCTTAAATTCTGTAATTTACATAGTGCGTGTTATCAATCATGAATAAAATAAATCCATGTTTGTTACTTTCGCTGTATGTTTTGTATGAGATACAAAACCAGATTTACCAACACATTGCACAAAGGGTACGTGGTGGTATTCTTAGTTGTCCCAATCTCAATGCATTTTGCTAGGAGAGTTTGAATTCGAGGAGGTAGGCGAGAGAGAGAGAGAGAGAGAGAGAGAGAGAAAATATTATAAGTAGAAAAAGAGAGAAAAACGATTTTTTTTTTTTTTATCACTTTGTAGCTATAGTAAACTTCAAAGATTTAGCTTGGTTAATTTTAGCACAACCAAAGTAGTATGATTTTTAGTGTTTTAGGTGCTAAAATAGTCACCAGTGTGAATGCTCTTAGCAAGCGTGGCAGCTTAGTTAGCTTTCTTGTTTGAATCAAATAAGTTCTGGCAAAAAGATATTCTAAAATATTCTCGGGTTATTTAAATGAAACTCATTCTAACTACATATCTTCTCTTCTTAAAAATAACGTTTTTTTTTTTTTTTTTTGAGTGACGCATACAAAGATTGTATGATGATCCTTGTCGACTGTTTCCGATAAGTACAATATAAAATAAGAACTAAAATAGTACAGCAGATTATGTTTAACAAAGAGAGAATGATGCTAATGATGCTGCACTTTCCACACAAGTGAGAGAAGAATAACAAAGTTCCATAAAAAACAGAGAAGAATAAGTGAATAACATGGTTAGAAAGTGGGAGATAGTATTATTTTAGTCATACGTTTTTGGGTTACAGCTAATTTGATTTTTATATTTTGCTAGTTTTCAATTAGGTTTCTGTTTTTATATTTTAAGGTTTCTGTTATTTTTAATTTAAAGTCAATTTAGTCATTATTGTCAATTCATCAATAAAAAACGCTTACTTATTGTACAATTGGGACATTTCAAACCTACATAACTGCTAAAATAATAATAAAATTTTTTAATTGTTATTTTTAAAAACCACATCCACATAATAAAAAACTACCTCAGAACATTAAAAAATGGAATGATTTTTTTAAAGGAAAAAAAAAATTTAACGAAAAAAATGGAACGATCTAGAACAATAGAAGTTGGATCACTCAATATCTACTTTAGAATTTGTATTTTGAATCTTTATATCTATTTTTTCCCTAGACCTATTTAGAGATCAGCTTGGCAAAGTATAATTTATTATAGAATTTGTAATTTTGTCGTTAAAGTTTGACATCACGGAGGAAACATAGGGACTTGGCTACAGAGATCATAAGGTGGAGATTTGCAATGAAAGATCTAACTCTTGAGATCACAATCTAGCGATGATGAACCTGAAGAGATGAGCGTCATTTTCAAGCACAATCTTAGCAGCTCGTTCTGAAGCACAACCTGAGAAGCAGCTCGGCATTAAATTTTTTTTTTTTTTTTTCTAGGATTCTATTTATTTGTATGACTGTGTAATCAAGATCTCTCTCTCTTTTTTTTTTCCTTTTTTCTTTTTTTGAGTTTGTGAGATATAAAAAATTGCAGACCTGAGCAAAATAAAATAAAGTTTTGTTCGACGATGGTGGCTGGGTACTAGGTATATAGATTTTGTGGTTCTTTCATCAGTTTTGAATCTTGGCTTTTGTGAAAGGTGTTGAGGGGTTTTGAGATTTATTATTATTATTATTATTATTATTATTATTATTTCAGCTTAAGGGATTTTGTCTAGGTTTGCTTAAAATCCTCAACTATAAGACTATCCACAGGTTGGTTTGGATCAAGTTTATGCTCAATTTCGACTTGACTCAACCACTTCAAGTCTCCAAGATCTAGACTCGCCACCAACTAGGAAGAGTAGTTGGTTCGAGCGAGTCTAGTCTCCTCGAGCAATGGTCGGTTGTCGATCAAAGTCGAACAAGAGAAATATGGTCGAAACTCACTGAGATTGGCCAATATTCTGCCAAATCTAGCAAGATCTTGAAGAGATTGGTCAGATCTCATCATATCTAACTAAAACTAACTGAAGAGAGGCTCATACCAATAGAGAATAGCGAGATTTAGTGTGGAGATCGGTCGGGTCAATTGGAACTAGATTTCATGTGAAAACCTGCCACTGACCGTCGGCATCGGTTTCTAAAGGTGGAGACCCATCATCGACTGTCACATGTATTGGGTCAATTGATTTTCAGGTTGGCTCAAACGGTTTGGGCGGGTGAGCTAGGTCCACAAATTGGTTGGACACCCTTACTCAATGTAAGTACTCTAGGTTTGGATTTTTCTAGGTTAAACTCCACAAAGAATTTTCTGGGTTGCAAGTCTTTAATATCGAATTTTTTGTTTCCAATTTTTTTATTTAGATCCTAACATGGCTTTTAAAAATAGCAATTAAAATATTTTTTATTATTATTTTAGTACATAGCCACATAGGTGTGAGTTGTACCAACTATGCAATCCATTAGTCACGTAAGTATTTTTCATTAGTGAGTTAACAATAAAGACCAAATTGACTTTAAGTTGAAAATAATATAGACCAAATTGACTACTACTAAAATGTATAAATCAAATTAACTATGACTCCAAAATGTGAGGACCAAAATGGTATTTCACCTAGAAAGTATGTTAATTTTTTTTTAATCTTTCTAACAAAAAGATTTAAAAAAAAAAAAAAAAAAAAAAAAAAAAAAAAGGTCATCCTAAGTAAGAGTCATTTGTACTATCTATAAAAGGATTCCCCTATTTGAACTAGACTTTTATGTGGTTCAAAAATACCTTCATTAATGAAGGGTAACTTTTTTTGAAATAAGGTCATAAATGTCAAATAACAAATTTCATCTTTTATTCCCTAAAATTTAGCATTTTTACGAGTTCAAATCATATGTTCCAACTTTTATGCTACACTCTATACTTCACCAAACATATCAAAACACATGGACATTACTTATTTAACACAAACTAATGACTTAAACGGAGTCAATCTCCTTCCCAACTCATGTTACAAAAAAGAAAGAAAAAAAAAAAATCACAAAACCACTCAACCACCATTAAAATACCTAGCTACTGATAGGCCAAAAACGAATTGACCCCTTGTGATAAATTAACCAATTAATTTAGCCAAGTGAATTAATTAAGTTAATTAACATGCAAACGCGTGGTAGCACAAACAAATCACCAATAAACTAATTATGCAGCGGAAAAAAAATAACACGGTGATTTGTTCACGAATGGGGAAAACCTAACGGTAAAAACCTTAACGGGTGATTTTCAGGTCACCACTCCCAAAACTCCACTATTATCACTACAAGCGATTACAAGTAAAGGAATCTCAGTACCTTATACCAACCTACATTTGAACCCTTATCCCAATACCCAATTAGACTTGATTTGTAATGACAGTTTCCCCTTTTGATGCACGGCTCCCAAGTACATGACTAACCAATTGCACGGATCCCAGTACGCAACTTTAATCACCAACTAGAGAAGACTGTTGGCTGCAAAGTTCTTCAGTTCATCTACGATGAAGATCAAGAAGATGCTTGGTCACATAACCCAGAGGTACACATACACAGCAACTTCTTCAAAAGAGATGAACTCAGGCGAAACTTTATCTCTAGTCACAATTTGCTTGAACAGACTTTGCTCAATACTTGTGCAACTTGTGAACTCTTTGACGACCTTTAAAACAATCATTTTATATGTCTAGGGTTAGGAGAAAAGAAAGCTCAAACACATAAACACAGATTCCAAGAAAATCATATCAGAATTCTGAAATTCTTAAACCTCGACAGATAGGAGGTGTCGAGCAGGTGTCGAGCACACAGGGCTAAACAGCTTATTTAAGCTCGATAGATGCAGTTGTCGAGCCAGCTGTTAAGCTTTAATGATTTGGTACTTCTCAGCTTGTTTCTTGGACAGACTTGATGACTTCAACACTTGATCTTGAAACACAGTTTCTCGAAGTATTAAACACATCTCAGATCTACCCAATTACAAGTAAAGTGCGTTTGTTAAAGGATTAGCCAATTACATCAAAGAATAACATATGTTCCTAACAAGTGAACCACATATGTTCTAACAGCTACAATAAGATTCCACTACCATGGCTACTTAGAGAAGACAACCATGGTGCATCTCAACAGCAAAGAACAAAGTTTGCAAGCCTTCATGATCAAGCCAATACTCTGATTTTTTATTCTTTCTCACAAACCCATATGAGATCGTTCCTCACACGAAAACCAAATTCATTGTACAGATTTGGAAGTGAGGGTTTTGTGGGCTCCTTTGCTTTCTATCTATTATTTTGATGTATAAAAGAGAAAATTGAATTGATGGGGCGGGCTAGGATCCTTGTGAGTTTGGGGTTTTTTTTGTTTGATGATGGGTATTTGGCCAAGAAGACAACCGTGGGTAGATGTGTTGTCTCAACCGTGGGTAGACAACCGTGGCCAAGAAACACTATTGTTGGTGTTTAAATAGTTGTAGGGGCTAAGATTATTTTTATGTATCACCATGGGTGGTGGTCTTGTGATATTCTTTTTTTTTTTTTTGGGGGGGGGGGGGGGGGGGGGGGGGGTTTATTGGAATAAGAGTTGGTGGCTGACAAGATCCACCGTTGTCATCTTCTCTAGGTGGCTATGGTGGTGGAACTTGGTTGTGGCAGGGTATATAAAATTTTCTTTTCTTTTGGGTTTGGAACGTGAGTTGGGAGATAGAGGAGAATAGGAGATTGACTTCCTTTAAGTCATCAATTTGTGTATAATAGGTAATGTCCATGTGGCTTGATATGTTTAGTGGAGCATATAAGTTGGGACAGAAGATTTGAACTCCTTTTTTATGCCGATTAAAAGTAAAACACCCTCATTTAAAAAAATAAAAAATAAAAAACTAAGAGAACTCCTAAAATTTAACCTTCTTTCTCCTCACTTTCATCTTATTTTTCATACCCAAACTTTTCTCTATATCACCACACCACTTTCAAACACATGTTCAAAAAATAAATTTCAATTTCTTCTTATCTCTAAAGTTTATCATTTTTATTTGTTTGAAAAATAAAATTTATATATTTACAAATTTTAATATATGAAAATTATTAACTTTTACTCAAAAAAAAAAAAATAGAAAAGCCTCCAAGCACGCATAACAGGCGTGCTTAGAGACTAGTAAAAATAGAAAATCACTTTAATCCAATATGTTTTTCTAACCCAAACCCATTTGGGTAGAACCTAAACCTAATCAACCTAACCTTTTGCCTGGTCTAACCTTGGTTAACATGTTAATTAAGTGGATTTTTATCAATTTTATAAATCATCGCTCAATAATTAATTTTTGCCAATTATATCTCTACAAATATTAAATTAAGAAGATAAGAAAAAATAAACAAAAAAAAAAATCCATTTATAATTTGAGAAGTGAAATTGGAGAGAAATTTCCCACTTTTTTTTTTCTTTATAAAGATATAATAAATAAATGGGAACATAACAGCTGACCATCCAAGGTAGAAACTGGATATAACGATATATAATATCAGCCCACCAAATCAGAATCTCACCAGATGCTAGCTCTCCCAAATCATGCCCACGCTTCCTTTTCTTCTTAACATGTCGACAGACTCATCGATTACCCCAAACTCTCTCTCTCTCTCTCTCTCTCTCTCTCTCTCATAATCCAATGATGCCTTAGATAACACCAACATGAATGGAGTTGAAAATTTCATCGGACTCATCTTTTTCGTTGGAACTTTTGTATGCATCTTCCTCATGTTCGTAATCAAAATAATGATTCCAAATTGCTTTCCCCCTCAGCGACCTTCTGGCCATCGAAACCACCAACATGGCTTCTTGCCAACTACTATCCTCCAACAATTCCAAGAGTCCGTCGGAACTGTCCCCCAGCACTCCATCGATACCGTTGAATTAGGTCTTGATGAAGCCACCCTACGCAACTACCCAAAGCTCATCTATGCCCAAGCCAAGCTCCACAAGGGCAACTCTACCTCATCCTGTTGTTCAATATGCTTGGCTGATTATAATGACACGGATGTGTTGCGCTTGTTACCTGATTGTGGTCATCTCTTTCATCTTAAATGTGTGGATTCCTGGTTACGGCTGCATACTACATGTCCGGTGTGTCGAAACTCGCCTATTGCTGAGGTGGCGACTTCATTGGGAGCGACATCCTTGACTTGATTAATGGAATAGCCCTTCTACAACTGTACCATTTGCTACAACTTGCAAAAGTGATCGATTAGAAGTAGTGTATAACTTTTACATAGATTCAACATTTCATTTCTATTATTTACTGTAAATCATGTTAGAGTGTAGCAAAAGTTGTAACAGTTGTGTCTCTAATTGGAATATAATTGGTGCAGATTCATGCGCTTTGTTCCGTGAGTTTTCACTTGATTTTGTATTAAAGAACATTTTCGCCAAAGTTTTTGTCAAAAATGGTTAAAGAGAAGTGCAAACATCGTATTATTGATTTATTATATAATATATGAAATGGACAGTAGAATTAGAATAATTAATATTTATTCGAAGACTAGCCTAGAATTACAGTAGATATAATAATGTTAGTAGTATTAGTATACTAAAATTTGAATTAGGATAGTATAATATAGTGAGTTTAGGCCCTAAAGCCGTATCACTAACGTATCAAAATTTTGAAAAAGGAAGAAAGTGATTTTTTGTTTATCTTTCCGTCCACACCATGCATAATAGAAATCAAATGAAAAAATGTGCTAAAAACACTATAAAATATTTACAATATAACGTAACAATGACTATAATTTATAAATTTTATCAATCTAATTCATGAATGTTTGAATTACTTTTTTGTAATAGGTGGCATACCAATTTGTAAGTCTATAGTAAAATTTATGGTATTTTTAGTATCACTAATAAATTAATAAAAAAAAAGTGCATAACTATTAAAAATGTATATATAATTTTTTTAAATATTGGGTCTTTCACAATGGAGATGTAGGCTTTTTCTCTAAGAGTTTTTTTTTTTTTTTTTTTGGTAGTGGGTTCTGGCCATAGTTGCCTAGGCCTTGGACCGGCTCTGCTAGTACCATAAGCTTAACATGTTGAAACTATAGGCGAAATACCAGTATACCACCACACATTGTCTTAGTGTTCTACGGATAAGAGGGAAAATTTTATGAGTGTTAGATTAATTTTTCTGACTACCCATTGTTAGAAAAATAATCTCTCTCATGAACTTTAACTTTCATTATCATACATCATTAGCCCATTTCCACCATTCCTAGGTTCATTGCCAATACACTTAGCCTTGCCAAAAAGCCATTTTCATTAGGTTGATCTCAACACAAATTATCATGGTAGCTTATTTCAACCAAGGGACCAGTCATTGAACTAAACAAAGTTTCTACAAATTAATTTGGAAAGAAACCCTTTAAACTTCTTATATATCTTTATATTGAATGTGAATTTTAAAAATCTAACCGCTAAATTACAGGTTCATTGCTGATTATGACTAACTTGATTCTTTGACATGTCATGTCATACTCAGGACCGGCTCAACAACTTTGGGGGTTAAAGTGAAAATTTTAATTAGGATATTTTTTATATTTAAATATTAATTAAATAATATTTATTGAATTTTTTTATTTTTTATTAAAATCTATTTTTTCTTGCTTTCTGAAATGCAAAATTACTAGTTAAATTTTTGTATTTAAGTTCTTCTAAAAATTAATTTATTACATGGTTCAATAAGTTAAATTTTTGTATTTAAGTTCTTCTAAAAATTAATTTATTACAAATAGGTTGAAATGATATACATCAAATTATCAATTGGAGTGATAATTTATAGTAATAATGGATAAATTAAAAGTAAAAGAGACGGTACAATGGGTGGGATAGTGTGTGCCTATGCGTGTACAATGTAACAGTGGCTGAGTTAGTGTCTTTAGTGATAATGTGTGGGGCCTGTGGATCGGCTGGCTGTGCTCGCTATAGTGCTAATATGCAGTGTGCAGTGTGTAGTGCAATCAGCAGTGTGCTGTCCTATTAACTGTGCAATGGCCAGCGTGCAGATTAAAAAAAATTTGAAAAAAAGCCAACACTTATCAGTTATCACAAACCATACTCTTCAATCTTCATGAAAATTTCGGAAAGAGAGGAGGTTAACTCAGATTGCTATGCCCACACACAGCAGCAACACACACCGTCCACCACTGTGAAGGTAGTGAAACTATTGCAAAGAATGATAGAATGATAGAAAAGAAAGGTGAAAATATAGATGAAAAGATAGAAAGATATAGAGATGAGAGATTTTTTATTATTTCTGTTTTCTGTATTTTATTTTTTTAGAAATTTATAACCTCTAGCATATTTTAAGATATTTATGTTGTATTATTAATGAATTTGTCTGATATTAATTTTGATTTTAGCAGATTTCAAGAATGAGTTAATGAATTTTCTCCTATGATTTAATTTTAATTTGTTAGCCGAATTTTGTCTTTTTTTTGTTTTTTTGTTTCTTAATTTTTTTTATTTTAAGATATAATAGGAGCATTTTTAATGCATTATTAACCAATAAAAGGACTTAAAAATTTTTTAATTAAAATATATAGATAAATATTATATATATATATATATATTAATACAAGTGGATGCATTCTTTTATTTGGAGGCCTTAGGCCATGCATCACTTGCATCTATGGTTCAACCGCCTGATCATACTATTTCATATATTGTATGCATGCTATAATAGTGGGGCATAAATTGAAAAGAAAAATAACAAATATTATTATAGCATGCATATTTTATAATATCATCATCTATTATTTAATAATTATAAATACTTGTAGGGTGTGGGGGGAAAGGGCTGAGATTCAAGTATTCAAGAAGAAGCTTCACACACATATACACTTAAATTAAGATAGAGTAGAAATTCAGATTCTATCTTATATAAAAAAAATAATTATAAATAAATAAAAATATATTTTTTAAAAAACAAATTCATATATTAAATGGATTATTGATTATTGACTAGTTTTTTTTTTTAAAGATTATTTTTCCTCCACTGTCACATAAATCCTAAATAAAAAGTATAATTAAAAAATATTGACTGCCTTGGTTCTATGACTATGATACGTTAAATACCTACCAAAGGTATTGCTCAAAAAGTCAATTTATGTTCATGACTCATGATTGCTTTATAGATATATATATATATATATATATATATATATATATATATATATATTATGAACGACTCATAATTACTTTATATAGTTTATAATTCCCCCAAAAGGTGAACAGCTAAATGCTGAACTATCCCAAAAAAATAATAATAATCAAGGTTGAAAAAAATTATCATTTTTCCTTTTTCATAATTTTTTTTTCTTTTTTTTTTTTTACTTTCTTAAAGCTTATTATAATACCCACAAAAAAAAATAAATAAATAAGCGAATTTTTGGAAAGACAAATCATCTGCCGAAACAACTTTAATTTCCTCTACTTATAAAATCAAGAAAAAGAGAAGCAATCCATTGGAATTTGTCAAATACGATAGAGTTGGGTAGATTTTTTCTTCGGATAGTGACTTCCAATATAGCCGACTAGCTAAACAATCACCAGATACATTTTCTTCATTAATTAACAAATCCATTTGCCCAACCAGTTCTCTTTCATCAAACCCTTTGCCTTAACTCTCTCTCTTTCTACATATCCCAAGTAATCCAATTCATATTGTACAAGAGTATTCTAATGAGAACTTTGATATGACCGATATTTTATTTGCTATCGGATTGTTCCTTTTCATCGTCTTCATTATGGTAATGAAAATACTTATTTCCTTCTGCAAGCATTCTTTGCCTCCCGGTCCTCATCAGATCAGGAACCTTACCACCGGTGACCAACAACACTCCATCAACGCCATAGAACTCGGCCTCGACGAAGCCACTCTACGCAACTATCCGAAGCTCATATACGCCCAAGCCAAGCTCCACAAGGGAAATTCTACTGCTTCTTGCTGTTCAATATGCTTGGCTGATTACAAAGACACGGATGTGTTGCGCTTGTTGCCTGATTGTGGCCATCTCTTTCATGTCAAGTGTGTTGACCCGTGGTTACAGCAACAAGCTACGTGCCCCGTGTGCCGGAACTCGCCTCTTGCTGGGACGGCTCTTTCAGTGGAGCGACATTGAAAAGGTCACATTCAATACATGGGAGAACTGATTGGTAATTTGTGAGCCTTCAAGTAGAGCAACATTCTTGACTTGATAATTGAACACATATATGGGTAACTTTCACACATGTATTTGTAAGTGATTGTACATTTGAATTCTGCCTTGATTCATTATTGTGGTTTGTTACGGTAGATTTTACTCTCTTTTTTTTTTTTTTTTTTTTGGCTATGATCATGAAAAATATAAGGTGTTTGTGAAATTTTCTTTTTTTCTTTTTACATTCTTTTTGGTTTTTCTTAGTAGCTGCATCACCCCTGAAATCAGTCTCACAAACTCACTATTAATTTGATTTTTTTCTGTTTTAGAGTAATTATTTAATACTGGGAGCACACAATAAATGTGTATTTCTTCACTCACATAATAATAGGTGTCACTAATTACATTTAGGAAAATATTAATAAATGTCTTAAAAGCATTGATTTAGAAACTAATTCTTTTTGGTTTAGACACAATAGGTGTCACTAATTCTTTTTGGTTTTTCTTAGTAATTACATTTAAGAAAATATTAACGAATGTCAGTATTGATTTAGAAACTATTTTTAGAAATATTTTATGAAAAAATAATAAAACAATTAATTTTTCTGACAACTTTTTATTTTTTCCAATAAAGTGATATTAAACATTTCTTAATATGGTTTATTAACCATTGTTTTAAGGGTACCCACTAATATGACCCTTAAATTTATAGTACTAGAATTCATTTTTTATGTGGACTGTTGAAAGAAAAGAGCACACATTTATCATACTCCGGAAGCACCAATGGTCAGTTTGGATTGAGGGGAAGGGAAAGTGAAGTAAAATAAAATAAAATAAATTTAACTCAAAAGTAACTTATTTTTAGCTAATTTTATTTTACTCCTCTTCCCCCACAATCTAAACAGACCATAAATAACTAACCCTGTTTTGTGCACATGGCCGCATGCAATAGGAAACTTAAAGCAACTAATTGATTTTCACATCACTCGTAATAACCCAATAACATTGATTGCTTACCCTACACGTAATGTTTTGCCTTGCAAGGAAACTACCTTATTATACTTATTCTTTGCTTTTCTGTAATATAAAATTAAATATTGATTAAATTTTCTAGTCGGTACGGCTGACAAAGTAAATGCATAAATTCATATAAACAATAGTAGCTACTCAAACAAAGTCAAATACGTAATGGATTACGTGGATTTACTGACTAAAAAACCGGCTGACAAAGTCAATATTCAGCAGTGATAAATTACACGGTTCATTGGATTTACTGATTTTCAGACTTCCTTCATGTTTGTTAGATGTAAAAAATAACATTTTCCTTGGATACTTTTATTAGTTAAAAAAATTAATAAAAAAAAAAAAAAGGAAAAGTTTTGTTGCACCAATTGATCCATAATGGGTTACGTGGTAGAAAAAAAAAAGTAACAAGTAGACCTTTTAACACATGTTGCTTCTTTATTTTTTTTTTCTTTTTTTTTTTTTTTATTGCTACCTTACCTGCAATCGGAGAAGCACAATATTATGAAATAAAACATATATGTACAATAAAACCTTTTTTTTTAGGGGAGTTCCACATAAAATGGTTTCTCAAAAAAAAAAAAAAAGAAGAAGAAGAAGAAGAAGAATTTCACATAAAAATATATATGTTGTTTTGAGCAAAATTATGATAGGATAGTGCCCCTTCAATTTTAATTTCAATAGAGCTTTTCTGATTTTCACCTGTTGATAAAATTTTGTAACAATTAATAGGTTATTAATTTTTATAAAAGGGATAACAAAATGAAAATAATAATCTTAGAGATTTTTTTCTAAAACAATTGGTGGGCTAATTTTGCCCATATATATAATCTAATATATAATAACATTCAAAGTATGAAAATAAGTCAATTTCTCCACTAATTTGAACCAAATTAAAAAAAAAAATTTAGAAGAAATTTAAAAATTCTTTAATTTTATTTAAATGATTTTTAATCTATGAATCGTCTCAACAATGTTTAGCAAAATATATTGTTAAGATTCATAATTGGCACCATTATGCACGAGTTTTTTTTTTTTTTTTTTTTTATAGATACCGTAGATTTAATTGTGTAGCGTCTACTACAAGATGATTACTGTACCATTTGATTATTAAGACTCAATTTGATTTTTTGGATGGATAGAATTCAAACATAATTAATCCTTTATTCAACAATAATAAACTTTATTAATTAATCTAACTAAAACCCATAACCCTATAATAATTAATGTTGGAGCCAGGATTTGAGGTTAGAGGGAACAAATTTATCAGTGATGCAAAAATAAACATACATACATGTGAATATTTGAGAATAATTTATATAATAAAAATTCATTCATGTGAGGTCTAAGCAATATTCTTAATATAGAAAATCTATTAAATAAGAATATATTTCTTATATTGTGTTTATCCATTAAGAGTTAACCTTAAATATACCATTGTGTATATGTGTTTTTATTTATATATTAAAAATTTCACTTATGAAAAGATTTTTAGTAATTATACAGACTTCGAATTGTATATTATTTTATTGCTTATACACAAATTTTTGAGGAGAAGAATAAATTATTACATTAGAATTTGAGTTTTTTTTTTTTTTTAATAACATTGGACAAAACTTTTTTTTTTTTGTTTTTTTTTGTTTTTTTTTTTTTTTTTGTGTTTTTGATATTGATCTTTGGGTATAGGGTTTAGAAGAGAAGGGTCATGGGTGGTTGATTTGAAGGGCTAAGTTGGTGAAATCATTGGGTTCAAAGAGGGGCAACCACCCAACCATACACAATCTGAACCCTCTTTCTGAAAAGAGTGTGAAGAAGAAGAAGGAGAAGCAAAGCCCTTACATTGGACAAAACTTAGGTATAATTATTTAAGTGCAGAATAAATACGAACATATGATTTTATACTTGCACTTTAAACGTAATAATAATGTTTTTTTGTTTTGTTCTATTTCAATTAAAACTCTTGCTTATTTTTTTTTTCAACCTTTTACTTTCTTTTTATAGGTTTTGGTATTTTAAAAGACATGGGTAAAATATAATTTTTTTTCTTTTATAAATTGCAATATAAATGAAACAAATACATAAAGCAAATCTATCCAAAAAAAAAAAATTAATAGGAAAAATTCAAAGTTTAACATGGGATTGGGAAGGTGGGAAAATAGATTAACAAACCATATTTTTTAAAGTAAAAGTTTAAAAAAAATTATTATTGTTAAATGAGTGCACTGTGGACATGTACTTATCAAAGCCGGAAACTAATGGGCAAAACACGTCATAAAATACATAGCATAGCAACAATCGTGCATATCACACTTTAAGAATTGCATATGGGAGGGCCGAGTGGCAACTACACCCTCTTGACCTTCCCCGGCTCTACCCTTAAATGATTTTATCCCATTAGTTTTTCTTATATTCCTTAGTTATACTTTTTAATAATTTTTTACTAAGTCTTATAATTTTAGCATAAAGTCTACTTTCTCAAAAAAAAAAAAAAGCATGAAGTCTACTTTTGTATTGAATGTTGTCAGTGTCCTTTAAAATTGTTTGGAGTCTTCATATTTGGAGATCTGGATTAGGTTTCCATTACAATAAATAAAAGAAGGTTAATTCAAATTGTAGTCCTATTCTACGCAAGCCAAACGTAGAAGAAAGTAATAACACTTTTTAAAAAGTAACTTCCTTTTTTTTTTTTTTGAGAAACCGCCCCAAAAGGAAGGGGCTCATGTGATATTGATATAATCAGCAAAATATACATCATGGGAAGAAACAGGAACTTCTTCCATCCATGTACAAAAAGGTGAAAAATTACAAGCAGCACGGGCTAAACTGTGTGCTACCGAGTTTCCTTGTCTTCTGGTGTGCTGGAAAATCAGGCCCCTGAAGTGAGACGCTATGGCCTTAATGTCAGAAATTATGTGACCAAAGGGAGCTGCAGAAAAAGCATCGCTGTTCAAGGCCCGGATTGCAATTTCGGAATCTCCTTCCAGGATGACTCTCTCAAAACCAAGTTCTTTGGCGAAGAGGAGAGCCCGCCGAGCTGCTAGCACTTCCACCATCTCCACGGAAGTGGGTAGAGGAATAGTTTGTGTTAGAGCAGCCATGACTAGACCGTGGTCGTTGCGAATGATAGATCCCAGACCAGCTTCCTAATAACCTTTCACCTGTGATTTCTAATAAAATATATCATCACATATGCATGTCCCAATCAATATATTCTCACATATGACGAATACTATAATATAATATTGTAAATTCATCAATCCATCTCAAATTTGATAAATTTATTGACTTTCTGTTATATTTTTTTTTTGGTTAACATTTTTGTTAATATTATGTTATAAACTTTTGAAGTCGGTTTACCAAAAAAAAAAAAAAAAAAACTTTTGAAGTCTCACATTTCTATGTCATTATTATAATAATTTTTTTTTGTTACTGTTAGGTTCTAAAGACTTAGAAACTAATGTATTTAGAACTCTAATGTGTAATATTGGCAAACCATGATCAAAACAGGTGTTCAGTCTTGTTTTAGGCTTGCTCAAAGTTATATCTTTTATGTAAAGTTGGAATCTCGGGCAGAACGTTTTTTCTGCAGAATTTCCAACTCAGCCCAAGCCTATTAAGGATTAGGGTTTCAGATCTACTTCTCCCACTATATAAAAGAAACCCTAGCCACATTTTTAGAGTAGCTCAGGTTGCTCATAATTGCGGTTTGTGTGAATCTCTTGTGAGATCCTTAAGGAGCTTTCCTTCACATGAACTTAGGGTTATCAAGAAGGAGATTACTTCAACATCTTGATGATCATTCAGTTGCTGCTATATGAGCTTCAAGAAACACAAGCGGGGGTGCTTGTATTTGCTGGAAAATCCAAGAAAGAAGGAGTCCGTGAATTCAAAGCTTGCACGTGGTCGTGTTAGTAAGTTCTACTGGTGGGTAGCAATAAGAAGTTGAGCGTGGGGGCTTGTATGTCTTATTGTATGAATTTCGATTCTTTCATATAGTTGATTCAAGTTTACTTTGAGAATAGCTAGGTTAAATCCTCCCCAAGTTTTTACCGGTATAGTTTCCTGGGTCATCATATCTTTGTGTTATTTATATTTCCGCTGCTTTATACATGATATGATTGTTTGATTGTGATAACCTAGATTTGCATAATTTGACTAAGTTAATCACTTAGCTAATTAACTAGGTTAATCCTATTGGCTAATTAACTAGGTTAACCCAGGTTGTTTGAAATGTGGGAATCATGTTTGTTTTGTTTAGGGGGAGTTGAATTTATTTTTGATAGGGGAAGAAAATAAATTTTTTACGTTTATGTATCTAACTTAGGAGGAGAGTTAGTTTACATTTTTGTTGATTTACTATTTTTCTGTCACACCTGCGTTTATGCGTTTGTTGAGTGTTTCAGGAATATACAAGTTGATTCAGTCATGCTGCTGTCTACACTTGCAACTGATGGATAGTAATTAGGTTGGATTATTTTGTAATGGGCATTATTTTTGTAAAGGGCTTTTATTTGTAACTTTGAGCTTTGTGTTTGTGTTTTGTCATGGATTGCCAAAGGGAGAATTTGTTAGGTTCTAAAAATTTAGGAACTAATATATTTAAAACTCTAATGTGTAATATTGGAAAATCATGATCAAAACAGGTGTTTAGTCTTGTTTTAGGCTTGCTCAAAGTTATATCTTTTATATAAAGTTGGAATCTCGGGCAGAACGTTTTTTCTGCAGAATTTCCAACTCAGCCCAAGCCCATTAAGGATTAGGGTTTCAGATCTACTTCTCTCACTATATAAAGGAAACCCTAGCCACGTTTTTAGAGTAGCTCAGGTTGCTCATAATTGCGGTTTGTGTGAATCTCTTATGAGATCCTTGAGGAGCTTTCTTACACATAAACTTAGGATTATCAAGAAGGAGATTACTTCAACATCTTGATGATCATTCAGTTGCTGCTATAGGAGCTTAAAGAAACACAAGCGATGGTGCTTGTATTTGCTGGAGAATCCAAGAAAGAAGGAGTCCGTGGATTTGGAGCTTGCACATGGTCGTGTCAGTAAGTTCTACTTGTGGGTAGCAATAAGAAGTCGAGCGTGAGGGCTTGTAAGTCTTATTGTATGAACTTCAATTCTTTCATATAGTGGATTTAAATTTACCTTGAGGATAGCTAGGTTAAATCCTCCCTAGATTTTTACCGGTGTGGTTTCCTAGGTCATCATATCTTTGTATTATTTATATTTCCGCTGCTTTATACATAATTTGATTGTTTGATTGTGATAACCTAGATTTGCATAATTTGACTAAGTTAATTACTTGGCTAATTAACTAGGTTAATCCTATTGTGGTTTAAGGGGTCTAAAAACCTAACAGTTACAAATCATATTATTTTAAACTAATTAAATTCCTACAAAAACTAACTAAAATGGCCCTACTTTTTTATAAAGTGACCCAACATTAAAAGAAATAAATTAACCACATTGGGAGAACCATGTCAGTAGTAACCATGTCAGGAGAACCCAAATATAGCATCTAGCATTCTAGCTTACACAACACCTTCTTCTCCCAAAAAAAAAAAAATGAAAAAAAAAAAAAAAGAAGCTTACACAACACCTACATCAAATTTTGACATTTTTTTCTGGCGACTTGGTGCAGACATAAGATATAGGCCTCCATTCTATATAGACCTAAGTTTTGGAACTCTATTTAAGAATCTTGGGTTCACTTTTGTAAGACAGAGTTTGATTGATAAATAAAGTTCCTTTTGGTTTTATGGTCTTTACCATGAACTATCTATTGCAAGCCGCTCATTCCCACAAGCTCAAGTGTCATCATCATCATCGAAGTCAAACTGCACCACCAAAAGGACCACCGCTTTTCTTATTAGATGTTTATTTTGAAGATAAAGTACAATCAATCATAGCTCATGCTGCTCATCAGAGTTCTTTTTAAAGACATAATTGTGTTGATCATGTCTATATGGACGTAATTGGTTATTGGCCAGGTTGACCATGCTATATATTTGAGAACTGAAATTCTTCAATACATAAAGTTTAATTTAGTTTTACACCGTCTGTTTTCGGAGCAGAACTTTTCATGGAAATGTGTTTTTCTTGGGATATTCATATCAGGGTAAATATTGTCGCACATAAGTTAATTCACACAATTTGCACACACACCTGGAAATAACAACACTCGTGATTAGAGTGTGTATTATAAACACCAATCTTGATATTAGTTGCAAAAAGTGAATGGTTCAATTAACGGGTGTCTATAAGACATTTGTTAATAGATTATTTTAAGAAAGTTTTAATACTACTTTTATAGGAAATATAAGAAACTATAAAAATAAAAAATAAAATTACCTTTTATTTTTTTCATAAAAAGTTTCTAAAAATATTTCCTAAACTATTAATACCATTAGGGTATCCCTTAACTTTTCTAAAAAGTAAATATGACAGTCATCAAGTAGTGAGAAATCAATGCATATTTCAAGATTTACTTTCAGTGTGAATGAAAAGAAATAAGGAAAATGTTAAAACTACTATATATTTTATTAGAACATGTTTACAAATTAATGTAACAAAAATGTGGTTGTTGGCCTTTGACAACATAGTAAAATAATATCAAAATTTCTTTTAATAATTGATGACACATTAATTTATAAAACTAATGTAGTATAGTTTATATATATATATATATATATATAGAAAAATGTAGTATATACTTTATAATGTTCTTAGAATCACTAAACAATGATGTCAAATGAAAGCTACACAAAATGAAAGTATATCGCTGATTTGCAAGATAATTGAATGACGTATTTCACTTTAATATAGTCAAAAAAAAAAAAAGTTTGGCTTACCACTAATACTTTTTTAATTTGAATATCTTTTTGTTTTAATGAGAGACTGCCACATTACCCACTAATTAAATAAAATGTGGAGATTAAAACTCACTATCACTTGTCATTATATATTTAAAACAAAATGACATGTTCAGTTAAAAAAATACTGAAAGTAAGTCAAAGTATAAAAAATAAAAAATAAAAATCATTGTATTTGTCAGTATTCTAGTTATGTGCAGATCTTGTGGACTTAGAATTTGTTGTTGCATATCTAGGGCTAAAAATATAAATATAACTATGGGAAAATTTGAAAATAATAGTTATTGGGAATGTTAAAGAAGGAATATTTAAATGGAAATAAGAAAAAAATATATAGATTGTAATGGAAAGTGTATTTGAAAAGGTTTTATTTATGTTGTAGAGAATACAAGCACTCAAAAGTTTATGAGTGTTAGGATTTTACATTTTGAAGTTTTAGAATTTATATTTTATCCCCTGAAGTTCTATTCCGATTCCATTAGCATCATCCTCATTCATATTTTCCGTTAAGGGACACAAAAGCTTGCCACACTATGGGCGTAAGGGAAAATTTGGGGTCAATTGGAGTCGCCACCTAGTTATATGGTCTAGGAACCATGAATATAGCGTCCTTACGAGGAATGACCTTTGATCTTACTATCAGAGTTTGGGTTCGGAGTTTAGGTACGCTTTTAGAAAGGTGTTAGACACCTAAGATTGCCCAACCTTAAGGTTGGCCTCCAATCATTTTGTCATATATCTTAACCCTATTAAAAACCATCTAAATACTTGTCTTCTAGACTTACACACACACTAACATGCATCTAACAAACAACATGGCATCTTTAACCCTAAGCAAACACACTTATCCATCTATCCAAACGAAAAAGAGCTAAACAAAAGAAACCCTAATCATATATCTAACATGTGAAAACCCCTATCTAAAACAAAATATGGCAGCAAGTGCATCATCAAACAAAACATATCAAACACAAAAAGTTAACATATTAGAAACCCTAACCATACATCTAAGAAAACCTTACACAAATGCATGAGCATTGCTAATGCATGACTTACCCTTTTACTTACCTCTTAGCAACATAGCACCTATGACATCAATGCATGAACATTTGAATGAATGATATTAAAATGAAGAAACCCTAGACTAAACCCTAATCTAGTCATGTAACATGTGAAGGCAGAATCAAAACAAACAAAAATTGGGGTTTTCTACGGAACAGCATCACGCACACTATAACAAGTCTGCGTACACATGAGTTCGGTTTGCGTACACATGATTTCAGCCTGTGTGCACAGGCTAGATCATGCGTACGCAAATCCTTACCCAGAAAACCCTAATCAACACATAAATAAAGCAAAAACTCAAAACGTACAATCTAACAACCTATCATACTCAAAGATATAAAGAAAACCTAAAACTAACCTAGACAAACATAAAGTAAACAAAAGAAGTAGATTAAAACAAAGATTAAGGCAGGAAAAAAAAAAAGGTTTTAAAGCTTACCTTAAAGGAAAAGCTCCTAGGCTTTATTTTTTACCATTCCCCTCAGTCAAATCTATCACAATTCAATGAAAGAGTGGTTAGTAATCTTAAACTCAAAAGATTGAGACCAGAGAAAGTCCCAATCAAATAAAAAGAGACTTGAGGGTATTTTGTGAAAAACTCCCTTTTGATTTACTATTTTCTAGTGAATCTTAAGTTTTTCCCATGGGATTTTTGTTTGTTTTGAAAATGTACCATGTAAGGCTTTATATAGTGGAAAAAATTGGGTTTGGAACGGCTCCCAAATGATGTGGGATTCGTTCCAAACCTCAGTCATTATTGCAGAAAACTTGTCTTTCATGTGCTTCTGAAACGCTAGCTGCGATCGTAAGAACGTGCATGTGTACACATGCTTTAGCTCACATACGCAGGCCGAGGGCCAATTTGGTCATTTAATTTTCCAAAAATAGATTTTTGCTCATTTAAAATGTTATAGTTTCCATTTTAACATTTCTCAAGTCAATTTAATATTTTATTGGGATCTAAACTGGCCTTAGGCCTTAGAGTTTAAGCATCATTGGGGAACGGAGGCCCGAGTTGTAAGGGTACAAAATACGGTGTCTACACACACTTGTTTAGTTCATCCAATAAAATGATATTATGTCTTTTTTATTATGTTATGTCATATTTAATTTTTTTTAAAAATATTTTTAGGTTACAAAAATGATGTGGCATCATTTTATTGGACAAACTAAACATGCGTGACAAGTATATGCAGCACTTAATGAAAAATATAGATGGAAGGGCTACCTATGCAAATAGAATATATAAAACTTCGGGGTAAAATTCAAATTCTGAAATTTTAAGGTGTAAAATCTCAAACACCTCCAAACTTTAGAAATTTAGTTTGCAATTTAACCTTTTGTTTACTAATTGCATCCATTAATAAATCACTAGCACTGAAAGTTTCGTGAATTGCATGACTTTAATCATGAATTTTCTTTATATATATTTTTCGAGAAATAATAACTAAATGAGTTTTTATTACATAATTTTAGAACTCGTTTCTAATTAAATAAATTATTATTATATAAAATGCATATTTTTCTATATTTTTAGTTATATATAATGTCTCTAACTAAAATTATCAATAAAAACTTTTCTAATTATTTTTTTACAATTCCTTATTTACTAATGAAGAGGGTGATTTGAACTCAAAAGTTAATTTTTTCTGATTCTTGCATAAATAAGATTATCTTAAAATAATCAATTCCAAACTTAGGATTAAAAAATCAACTATATTTGTACACCTAAAAGAAATTAAAGTTTTAAGTTTTATTTTGATATTTAAATCATCTGTTTTAGTGTTACTTTTATTCAAATGGTTAACACCCTAACTTATACAACTTGAGTAATGTCTCTAATTATATTGTTCATTAGCTTTTAAGAACACATATGTTAATATTACACATGAAAAACAATCCAAATTTCCGAACTTTAAAAAAATTGAAAAATAAGTTAAGTAAAGATGGATGTACTTAGGAATTTAGACAAATAAATCTAATTTAGCCAAATATTATCTATGATCTAAAAGGATATAGCAGAAATTTTAATTGAATTTAGTTAGACTTTCGAAGAAATATGGTAGGAATTTTGCATGCAAAGAAATTAACACAAAGCACAAATAGAATTTTAAGATATAAAAATTGATAAATTTTTAACAATCAATAAGTAAAAGTAACTTGGAACCAAATTGCACTACATCACATGAAAGACATGTTTTGAACCAAATATTTTTTGTAGTGATAGCCAATTGAAAAAATCAAGACACTTACAAACTAAATACATAGAAAAACCAAAACCTAAAACACACAAAATAATTCAAAAGTTGATAATTAAAAAAATAAAAAATAAAAAAAAAAAAAAAAAAAAAAACCTACCTAAGAGAAACTAAGAACTTAAATGGGTGTCCCTTGTTTTCCTTCTTTATAGTAGACTTCCTTTGACATAATATCCATACATGAAAATTTAGAAAAAAAAATAACAATAAATAAGATGAATTTATTTAATCAAAATTATCATATAGAAATACATATGAGTAGGGGACTAGATCAACAGCTCGGCCCCAGTTCAATGGGTATGGACTGTATGGTGGCCCAGTACAATTAATTTGTAGAGGTAAGTTATCATGGCCAAGCTTTCAAGCCTTGCTGATTTCGTTAAACAATTTAAAGAGAGATCAACTGATCAAAATTATCATATAGAAATACATATGTGTAGGGGACTAAATCAACGGCCCAGACCAGTTCAATGGGCATGGACTGTATGGTGGCCCAGTACAATTAATTTATAGAGGTAAGTTATCAAGGCCAAGCTTTCAAGCCTTGTTGATTTCGTTAAACAATTTAAAGAGAGATCAATTGTTTATGTATTAGCTTTGTGAGAGAATAATAATAAGAAAGAAAAATATTTCTGTATCAATTCTTCCTCGGGTCTATTCGAGGATCATTAGTACATATCATATTTCCTTCTCGGTTACAAAGTTCTTGATTACACTTCATATTTCTCTCTCTAATTTTTTTTCTATATCCTTTTTTGGAGGAGTCCATTTTCCTTATATACCTACCTGGATTGCATCTCAGCCCTCCACTTGGATAGCCACTAATCTTCAATTAGATGCTTGTCCCATCAGGGTCTTGCTGGAGGTGGTAGAATACGCTGCAAGCTGTGCAGGCACTGTTCAGGGATTATTCTGCCATTAATGCGACTAGTTGAGTTGATGCAGTGTATTGAATGAGGTGATGAGTACTTTATTTAGAAACTTCCTCGTTTCTTCACTTGCACATCTCTCCTTCCCTCCTTGGCTCTCGGCCTTGTGGACTTGATGGTCAATCTCTGGTCCCCTGAGGAGCACTTGTCCCTCGGGCTCCTTGGGCATACCGCTTTCCTCGGTTTCTCAGACAATCTTATCCAGATTGATCCGAGCCTATCCTGACATATAGTTGGGCATACTGCCCCTTGGGTAGGTTTTATTTTATGATTCTCCATCGTCGGTTCCTCACCCTCGACAATATGCATAAGTTGTAACTTGAAAAACACAAAAAATAAAAAATAAAATAGAAACATATATAGGGTGCAAGCAAGATTCTATGGAAAGACCAATGGTGAATATATATAATTTTTGAGATTCTGATAATAGAATTTTAGTTGGAGTGAAATTTAAATTTCTGAAACTTAGATGCATGTTACATGTTTCGTTAAAACACTTATTGTTACTTTATCTAAAGAAATTGATAAAAACAAATAAGTTGTTGTCTCTATCAACTGAAATTTATATGCATGTTGCATGTTTTGTTAAAACACTTATTGTTACTTTATTTAAAGAAATTGATAAAAACAAATAAGTTGTTGTCACTATCAATTAAAACTTAGATGCATGTTGCATGTTTTATTAAAACTAATCGCTAACCCGTGCTATGCACGAGAACCTACCTATTTGTGAGGTAAACTAAAATAATTTCATAAAATCTTAAATTGATTAAGATAGAGAGATAGAGTTTGAGTTTAAGTTGAACTTGTTAGAGAGATAAAATTTCACTCCTTATTAAGTTTGGACTAAATAAAAATAATTTTATTTAAAAAAAAAATGATAATAATGTGGTAAGCTCTAAAGAGGTCAATAAAAAGCCAAAGGCTTCGGTTATATATATATATATATATATATATATATATAGACAAGTATTGTTATTTTATCTAAAATGCATGTTGCATATTTTGTTAAAACAATTATTGTTACTTTGTCTAAAGAAATTGATAAGAACAAATAAATTGTTGTCTCTATCAATTGAAATTTAAATGCATGTTGCATGTTTTGTTAAAATACTTATTATTATTTTATCCAACAAATTAATAAGAATAAATAAATTATTGTCTCTGTCTAAAAAAAAAAAAAAAAAATTATCCAAAATATTTATATAATTTTGTAAAACCACTTAGCGCAACTTAGGTTTCTAAGACCAACTTAAAAAATTTAGTAAAATTTTAGATAAATTTTGTATGAAAAATAATGGGGAAGCTTGTGTCCAGTGGCACTGGCCACTGGACACAAGCCATTTCCAAAAATAATGGAGGGAGCCAAACAACTGTACAAGAGTGCGTGCCACCCTTGCCTTTCGCCTTCGAACAAATAAAAAACTAATCATCACGACGACGACTTTGTCTATTTCCATAATTTAAAAAATATATATATATATATAATTATTAATCTGATTGAGCTTTTAAATTTTAGTACAAGTAGGGGATCATTTTGCACTTAAGCAATA
Source organism: Quercus glauca (assembly GCA_023736055.1). NCBI lineage: Eukaryota > Viridiplantae > Streptophyta > Magnoliopsida > Fagales > Fagaceae > Quercus > Quercus glauca. Next base: position 25,738,823 of record CM043325.1, on the reverse strand, counting down.
TTATAAGACCAATTAACAATCCCCATATGGCAACTTGAAATATACATACTAAAAAGCTGCAAACATAAACATTCACCAGATACATCCCAAAACTACAAAAAGTATTTCCTTCATTAAGTATTTCCTTCATTAAATTAACAACACCACCAAAGTCTCTCACGCATTGTCATTTTTCAACCCCAAATACAATCCCCATTCTTCCATTTCATTTTAGATTCTAACAATGTCTTCAGTTAATCTAAGTGTGTTTACATATCCCATTATACTCTTGGTTTTCCTGCTCGTCTTGATCATGATTGTAGCATTGCTTTGCTATTGTACTGTCGCGCCATCCAACCAAATTGGCACCTTCACAACAGCACAACAAGATGCAATCAACAAAGCCACTCTAGAAAACTACCCAAAACTCATCTACAGCCAAGCAAAGCTACACAAAGGCACGGGCAACTCTACCACATCAGGCTGCTCGATATGCTTGGCTGATTATAAAGACACAGATGTGTTGCGGTTTTTACCTTCTTGTGGTCATCTCTTTCATGTTGAATGTGTCGACTCATGGTTACTGCTGCATGCTACGTGTCCGGTGTGACTGGACTCGCCTCTGGCCAAGGCGGTGCCTTTGGAGGAGCAAGGTGTTTGACCAGAAAATAAAATGGAAACTTTGGGGTCTCATTAACGCATGTTTTGTAAATTAGAGGTATTTAAATTTATTATACATTTAATTTTGTACAGATTCACGTATGTGGTTTGGTTAGGTAGGTTGGATTTTCTCTGTTGCTAAATAATGATGTCTTGCATTGTTGTTCATGACTTGATTGATATCGATATACGTAAAAGAGTTTTTCGTTCCTTTGAACGAGAAAGGGTTTAACTTGAAAAATGGACAATAGCAACTTCTACAAGGACAGATTGCTTCAAAATATTTTGAAAAATCAACTAAAAGATTGGTTTCTGCTAATGGTTCCCAATGAAGATTAAATATGAATTAAATAATGCTTATGTTTGCCATGATAATGTCTGCTTTAAGATTCCTTCTGTTCTGATTAAAAATATGGCTGATAAAGTGATTCTTGGTTTGCCTTTTATAAATGCTTTGTATGCTTTTCTTGTTGAACATGATGGCATTACTACTGATCCTTTTGGACAGAAACTAAAATTCAAGTTTGCCTCAAAGTTTGAGATTGATAATGATGATGCTTTGAATTTGATTCATGCTAAAATCAAACATCTTAACTTCCTTCAGCAAGAATTTAGATACAAGAAAATTGCTGAACAACTTTCTGATAAATTGTTGCAATCAAAAATTGATCATTTCCAAAAAATTCTAAATGATGATGTTTGCTCTAATGTTCCTAATGCTTTTTAGCATAGGAGAAAACATATTGTTGATTTGCCATATGTTAAAGATTTTGATGAAAAAAACACTCCCACTAAAGCTCGCCCCGTTCAAATGAATGCTAAAACTGTTGAGTTTTGCAAAAACGAGATTAATGATTTACTTCAGAAAAAACTCATTAGGAATAGCAAGTCTCCTTGGTCTTGTGCTGCTTTCTATGTTCAAAAAAATGCCGAGATTAAGGGAGGAACCCCTCATCTTGTCATCAATTATAAGCCCTTGGACAAGGTCTTAGAATGGATTAGATACCCCATACCTAATAAAAATGATTTGGTCCATAGATTAAGTAAGGCTGTAATATTCTCCAAGTTTGATATGAAGTTTGAATTTTGGCAGATTCAGATTAGTGAGAAAGATAGGTATAAAATTGCTTTGACCACTCCTTTTGGACATTATGAGTGGAAAGTGATGCCTTTTGGTCTAAAGAATGCTCCGAGTGAATTCCAAAATATTATGAATGATATTTTCAATTCTTTCAGTCATTTTACCATTGTTTACATTGATGATGTTCTTGTTTATTCTAGCTCTATTGATGAACACTAGAAACATTTGTATTCGTTTCTAGATACTATCAAAAGAAATGGTCTTGTTGTCTCTGCTAAGAAAATCAAAATGTTTCAGGCAAAAGTCCGCTTCTTTGGTTATGATATTTCTGAAGGACAAATTCATCCTATAGATAGAGCCATTCAATTTGCCGATAAGTTTCCTGATGTTATCATGGATAAAACTCAACTCTAGAGATTTCTTGGGTCACTGAACTATGTCGTTGATTTCTACAAGGACATGAGGAAACAATGTAAACCTGTTTTTGATCAGTTACAAAATAATCCTCCCCCTTGGTCTGATGTTCACACTTCCCTTGTTAAACAAATCAAGTCTCATGTTAAGACATTATTGCCATGGTTACAAATCATATTATTTTAATCTAATTAAATTCCTACAAAAGCTAACTAAAATGGCCCTTCTTTTTATAAAGTGACCCAACATTAAAAGATATAAATTAACTACATTGAGAGAACCATGTCAGGAGAACCCAATTATAGCATCTAGCGTTCTAGCTTACCAACACCTTCTTCTACCAAAAAAAAAAAAAAAGAAGCTAACACAACACCTACATCAAATTTTGACATATTTTTCTGGCGACTTGGTGCAGACATAAGATATAGGCCTTCATTTATATAGACCTAAGTTTTGGAGCTCTATTTAAGAATCTTGGGTTCACTATTGTAAGGCACAGTTTGATTGATAAATAAAGTTCCTTTTGTGAACGGTTTTTAGACCCCTTAAACCACAATAGGATTAACCTAGTTAATTAGCCAAGTGATTAACTTAGTCAAATTATGCAATTCTAGGTTAAACACAATTAAACAATCATATCAAATAAATAAAGCAACATAAAAATAAATAACACAATGATATGATGACCCAGGAAACCACACGGTAAAAACCTGGGGAGGATTTGACCTAGTTATCCTCAAGGTAAATCTGAATCCACTATGAAAGAATCGAAATTCATACAAAAGGATTTACAAGCACCCCCGCTTGACTTCCTAATGCTACCCACCAGTAGAACTTACTGACACGACCACGTGCAAGCTCCGAATCCATGGACTCCTTCTTTCTTGGATTCTCCAATAAGATACAAGCTCCTCGCTTGTTTTTCTTTAAGCTCCAATGGCAGCAACTGAGTTGATCATCAAGATTTTGAAACTAATCTCTACCTTGAAAACCCTAAGTTTATGTGAAAGAAAGCTTCTCAAGGATCTCACAAGAGATTTACACAAAACAGCAATATGAGCAACAACCTTAGACAGGTTTGGGTACAAAACCCTAAAATACCAAAGAGGCACTCTAATCTCTCTAAAAAGCTCTGAAAACCCTACCTAGGGTTAGCTTATGATGTCCTTTAAATACTGAAAAAAACGGCTCGCGATTTGGGCTTCAAAAGAATAAGTTATGGCCTTTTTACGTTTGCTGATTTTGCTGATATGCGACTTTCGATCGATCGAGTCTAATTTCTGATCGATCGAGCCAGGCCAAAAGTCACTAATACTTCTACAGCCACTCAATTCCAACTTTACATAAAAGACATAACTTTGAGCAAATCTAAACAAGACTAAACATATTGTTTTGATCATGGTTTGCCAACATTACACATTAGAGTTCTAAATACATAAAATCCTAAATCTTTAGAACCTAACAAACTCCCCCTTTGGCAATCCGTGACAAAACACAAACTAAAATCTCAAAGTTCACAAAGTAAAAGCCCATTTGTAAAAATAATGATCATAACAACAAATCCAATCTTAACTACTATCCATCAGTTGCAAGTATAGACAGCAGCAAAATTGAATCAACATATATACTTCCTGAAACACTAAACAAAACGCATAAACGCATGTGTGACAGAAAAACAGTAAATCAACAAATAAATTCTTGACTTCACAAAACACAAAACAAAGACATATATCATGAATAACTCATAAATATAAATCAATGAGCAGTGAATCAAGAAACATATATATCAAAATAAATTCTAACTCTCCCCCTAAGTTAGATACATCAAAAAGTTTTTATATTCTCCCCCTAAACAAAACAAACAGGTCATCTATATCTCCCCCTTTTTGTCACGTATTGACAAAGACTACCTAATCATAAGGTAGATAGAAAACATACACAACAGAGTAAGAGAAAATAGAGACAACTCCCCCTATGAAGAGCAACAACTCCCCCTAAGAACCACAAAGGTTTAAAAAAATTTCTCCCCCTATAAAAATAGGAAAAACAAAACAAATTTTGGGAAAAACAGTTTTGGGGAAAAATAAAGGGGGTGGGGAAAAAAAAACACAAGCCAAAGTTAAAAACTAAGGTGAGGATACACATGAAAAAAAATATTATCTCTTTCAATAAAATGCAAACATGGCACTATATGACCCATAAACAGTTGCATGAGTAGAGAAAATATTTGCACATTGATTATCCATCATATCTCTTGAGAAAAATATTTTCTACAATTCACACATAAAAGAGGCATATACTAGAAAGTACATAGCTCAAAAATTAATCAATCAATTTTTTGATCAAGTTGAGTACCCAATGTAGCAAAGTGTATGTATGTTATGTGTGAAAACAATGAAAGATATGACTGCAAAACTGCAAGATGGATACAAAAATCAATGCAATGCATGTGAATCCTAAACATAAAAGATGCATGAAATAATATGTCATGATGCATGCTCTAATGCAGTAAAACTAAGTTCAATTTAAGTTCAAATTAACAAAATTGGCTTGAGCACAGAGTTTCTAACAAAAACCCCAAAAATTTGAAAACCACTTGTTGAATTTTTTAAACAAATTGATGAATTGAGCATCACATAACACAACATACAGAATATAATACTTAGTTACATCAAAACAACAAGCCAATTGCATCAATTGAACCTAATTTGAACAAAATCCCTAATTCGGGTACATTCAAGCTCTAGAATTTCCAATTTCTCAAACTTTAAACACATTTTGCATTAAGATCAAGGAAATTTTAATCTTGGATGTCCACAACAAAATCACACACAACAAAATGTACCAAGTTTAGCAAAGAGTAACTTGTGTAGTGTGTGCAACTAGCAAAAACTTGAGATACATGTGAGGTGATATGTGAATAGTAAGCAATCAAAAAGTCTACAAAATTCATCACATAGAATTTAAAAAAGACTATCACCTAAAGAGTTACATTATATAACTCTCACATCTCCTAGAATAAAAGTTTGCAATCATGTAAGTTTCTTGATTTTTGCCTCATAATATACACACCAATTTTAATTATGTGATTTGGCATCAAGCCTAATAGTACACACCAATTTTAAGCATTAAGCAATTAAACCAAGGCTACACCTTATGTTCTTTTTGTGTATGTGCTACAATTTTTCAAGCACAAAATCTTACGATATGCATTAAGGTGTTCATGATTGGCTAGTGAACAGTAGTGAGATAGTTATTTATGCATTTCTCAAAAGAATCAAGTCCAACAATCAAATAACATATGATTTTAAGATTAAGACAAAGTGATAAACACCATAAACATCTTTCCCACACAACATGCACTACAAAGTTTCAACTAGTCAAGTGCAATAAATAAACTCATCAAAGCTAAACAAGGTACATAAACTTGTTATGTAAAGGTAATATGACCAATCCTTGATTATAAATCCAAGATGTGAAATACAAAACACAAAAATCTTTTTGGTTTAAAAAAAAATTTATGACCAAAACAAAAAGCACATATTATGCTAACTGAACAATGCAAAAGTAATGCATGATAGTGCTAAATTAAACTATAGAGGGTGCACAAACAAGAAATATCAATTTCTTAATTAAGCCATGAGTACATGTACAAACTAGTACATACTCACAAAAAAAAAAAAAAAAAAAAAAAAAAAAAGCTTAGTACTTATATAACACACACTATTCAAGTATCTCCACAATGTCAAGCATGTTCGAAATCAAGAGAGATATTAAAACTCATGTAATCCTCAAGAAAAAAAAAAAAACAAGACTCAAAAAAAATATTTTTGTCTTTTTGAAAATTTTCAATGTTTTTGGATTTTTTTTTTAAATAAAAAAACAACCTAAAAAAAAAAAAAACAAAACAACCAAAAATAGAAACAAGACATGTCCACAAACAATTGAAAGAATTAAAACAGGAACAAGTTAACAACACTCACCTTAGAGAATCTCTTCTCACCCATATAACACGATTCTTTGGCTTTGTAGGTGAAAATCCATGAGAAGTAGAGTGTCTATGAGGGATTACACCAATCTTCTGAGAAAGACTAAAATCTTACAAATTCCTTTCACAAGCCAACAAGCTTAAATTTTTCAAAAGCATATGAAACAATTTATTTGGACTTATGGCAGGAGAAATATCATCACATATCCTAGATTGACATACAAAATGCTTAAGTTTCAATTTATGACAATTAGGACGAATGTGACCAGAGACACCACAAAAGTGACAAACATGAACAAATTTAGGAACATCAGTATTCCTAACAGCAAATCTAGTCTCAAATTTTGGTTTTTGCCTCAACAAAGAACAATTTGGTCTAATATAACCAACAACACCACAAAGGTGACAGGTAGACACAAAAACAGATTTCTTTTGCACACTAGTAGTAGGTTTAGACATAGGTTTAGAAACTTCAGCGTCTACATCAGAGTTTTTACCTTTGTCTAACCTAACAAAACAAGCATTTTCTTTATTATTCCTCTTGAAAGGAGGGATATAAACTTTTTCAATTTTAGGCTTAAGAGAAACAGAAACACTTCTGTTATCAACAGCAAGCTTAGTACTAGTCAAATTTTCAATTTTTGCTTTAGATTCAACTAACTCTTCTTCCAAGCTTTTCATCTTCTCATCTTGAAAGGAAATTTGATTTTTTTAAAATTCATTCTTTTTATTAGACTCATCTAGTCTCACAATCAAATCCTCTTTTTCAAGATTAGCCAATTTTAACTCTTGAATTTCTTAGAAATTTTCAAAGATTTAGATAATTCCTTACGAAGAGTTTCAAAAACATCAAAAAAATCAACAGAAACAATAGTATCCTTTTTATTCAAAACATCACAAACATGAGCAGAAAGACACTTCAAATTATCCATGACAATAGGGGTCAAGGATCAACTCTTAGATCAAAAGATCTAAAACAGAAGAGCTACCCACTCTGATACCACTTGATGGAAATTTAGACCCCTTAAACCACAATAGGATTAACCTAGTTAATTAGCCAAGTGATTAACTTAGTCCAATTCATGCAAATCTAGGTTATCACAATCACACAATCATATCAAGAATATATAAAGCAGCGGAAAAATAAATAACACAAGATATGATGACCTAGGAAATCACACGGTAAAAACCTAGGGAGGATTTGACCTAGCTATCCTCAAGGTAAACCTGAATCCACTATGAAAGAATCGAAGTTCATACAAAAGGACTTAGAAGCTCCCCGCTTAACTTCCTAATGCTACCCACCAGTAGAACTTACTGACACAACCACGTGCAAGCTCCGAATCCACGGACTCCTTCTTTCTTGAATTCTCCACAAGATACAAGCACCCACACTTGTTTTTTCTTTAAACTTCAATGGCAGCAACTTTGTTGATCATCAAGATATAAATAATATCTCTACCTTGAAAACCCTAAGTTTTGTGTAAAGGAAAACTCCTCAAAGATCTCACAAGAGATTTACACAAAACGACAATATGAGCAACAACCTTAGAGAGGTTTTGGTACAAAACCCTAAAATACCAAAGAGGCACTCTAATCTCTCTAAAAAGCTCTGAAAACCCTACCTAGGTTAGCTTATGATGTCTTTTAAATACTGGAAAAAATAGCTCGCGATTTGGGCTTCAAACGAATAAGTTATGGCATTTTTACTTTTGCTGATTTTGCTGATATGCAACTTTTGATCGATTGAGTCTAATTTCTGATCGATCGAGCTAGGCCGAAAGTCACTAATACTTCTGCAACCACACAATTCCAACTTTACATAAAAGACATAACTTTGAGCAAGTCTAAATAAGACTAAACATATTGTTTTGATCATGGTTTGCCAACATTACACATTAGAGTTCTAAATACATAAAATCCTAAATCTTTAGAACCTAACATTTTGCAATAAATATCTATTGCAAATTTGTAAGCCGCTCATTCCCACAAGCTCAAGTGTCATCATCATCGTCGAAGTCAAACTGCACCACCAAAAGGACCACCGCTTTTCTTATTAGATGTTTATTTTTGAAGTTAAAGTATAATCAAACATAGCTCATGCCTCATGCTGCTCATCAGAGTTATTGTTAAAGAAATAATTGTGTTGAACATGTCTATATGGACGTAATTGGTTATTAGGTTGACCATATCTATATATTTGAGAACTGAAGTTCTTCAATACATAAAGTTTAATTTAGTTTTGCACCATTAGTTTTCGGAGCAGAATTTTTCTTAGGATATTCATATCAGGGTAAATGTTGTTGCACATAAGTTAATTCACACAATTTGCACACACACCTCGAAATAATAGCACTCGTGATTAGAGTGTGTATAATAAACATCACTCTTGATTTTAGTTGTAAGAAGTTGTAAGGTTGAATCTAATCAACCACCTTGTTGGCTTTATTCCGTGCCAATTTGCTTGTAATTCAACAATTAGTAACCCTGTATTTAGGTGGGATAACTGTAAGGGTAGTATGTGAGAAGATGTGAAGAAATGCTCAAGATTGTGCAAAGAAATAGAAACTTGTGACTGGATCTCGCGGGTGACTCGCGGCTTGCAAGTCTCCAGAAGTTGCACACGTGCCAAGCATGTCAGAAGCTGAAGAGTCGCGCCAGCTGTTGCACTACAGGACAAAAGTCCCAAGCTGGCCAGGCCGTTAGCTCGCGGCTTTAACTCTCGACTAAACCCAGTCACGAGGTCTAGTCGCCAATCAGCCCTGTTTGGGAAAAACTGACTCTTCGCATTCCTTTCTCACCCCACTATAAATAGACCCTTATACCCACTAAATTGAGAGAGCTTCCAGAGAGAATTTTATGAAAGAAATCCTAGAGAAATACAAGATTGATTTATCCACAATCTTAACCTTAGAGACTCTACAAATTCCTCTACTCTCTTCCTCTCCATTGTCACACTCTTGAGAGGTTTTTAGCCAAATTCTTATCTCACCACACCCACGTCTATGAGAATGCTTATTTGGTGCTGTTTGGGAAGCAGTTAGGAAGGAACCAATCTACATTGGTTGATGCTATGGTCTAGTAGCGGAATCCGGAAAGCTAAAGAAGAAATAGGTTCGGCGTAACCTCGTTAGAGCAAGAAGCTTTGAGGGCTTAGGTACTTGGGTAGATTAGGCTTGGAGAGTCTTCTGCTGTTCATGTATCTCAACTACATTCTTTAGTGGATTATTCACCGCTTGGAGGGCGGCGGAGAGGTTTTACGCCGAGAGCTTCGGTTTCCTTTTCGATAACACATCGTGTATTGTTCGTGTGTTTGCATCTTCCCTTCCTTTATCTTTGCCTTATATTTACTGTTGTGGATGTGTTTATATTTGGCTTAGATTGTTTATCAATTCTGTGTTTAGCTTATGTTCATATTCTGCACATAAACTGTTTGATAATAAGCTTGAATTGATAATTTGTAATTTGGGGTCTAAACATTCAAGGGTGTTTCATACCCATTTTGAAAATTTAGAAGTAAATGGTCCAATTAAGAGGTGTTTATAAGGCATTAGTTAATAGATCATTTTAAAAAAATTGGCGTAAATGCACTTTTAGTCTTTACATTTTAACCCTATTTTTATTTTGGTTTCTACATTTTTATTTTACCGCTTTTAGTCCCTAAATGAAAAAAGCATTCCATTTTAGTCCCTACCGTTACTCACTTAACTGAAATATCCTACGTGGCAAACGAAGTGCACTGTTGGCACTGTAAATGCTAGCGTGACCGTTAAAAATAATATTTAAAAAATTTATTTAGCATCAACGTTAGCATATAATTTAAAAAATTAATTTCTCAATTTAACAAAAATAAAAAAAAAAGAATTAAAAACAAAAAATAACATGAATTGAGATCTGAATTTATCTTGAACAAAAAAAAACAAGAACACAAACGGAGTGCACTTAACAGAAATATACTACATGGCAAACAGAGTGCACTGTTGGCACCATAAATGCTGATGTAACCGTTAAAAATAATATTAAAAAAATTATTTAGCATCCACATCAGTATATTGTAGGGACTCGTTTCGGGCGACCCCCGTACAATAAATTTGTAGAGAATGGATAGAAGGACTAGGCACTAGTAAGAAAGACAACAGTCGGCGTGGGTTTACAAGATCAATGACAAGAATTCGACTAAGTGTTCTTGAAGAAAGTTCATCCTCGGCCTAGTCCGAAGAGCTCTTTCCTTAGAACTAATGAATACAAGGATTATCTTTGACCACCCTGAAGACCCCTTCATTTCCCCACCAAAGGGGTCGGCCTCCTCTACTTTGGGGGTTCTATCTATTATATAGTCTTGTTCAGTTGATCTCTGTCGTCCACTTGTCGGCCATCTGAACTTGTGTCTGAGGGCTTGTCCCATCAGCCGCCTTTGCAGGCTTTCTGTTAGTTGAAGTAACCAAGGCATCACTGTTTGCTGGTCAATTCACCATTAATGCAGCCAGAGTGTTGGTGGCGTGCATTTAATGGGTGAGTGACAGCTTCCTTCTTTCAATGTTGAACGGTTTAGACCCCTTAAACTATAACCAGATTGCGTAGCCTAGATTAATTAGCCAAGTTGTTACTTAGTCAAATTATGTAATTCTAGGTTAAAACAATCACAAAATCATATCATGCATATAAACATATAAAGCAGCGGAAATAATAAAGAACACAGTGATATGATCACCTAGGAAACCACACCGGAAAAACCTGGAGAGGATTTTACCCACCGATCCTCAAGGCAAAACGGAATCCACTAAGAAAGAATTGAAGTTCTTACAAAAGGACTTACAAGCTCCCCGCTTGACTTCCTAATGCTACCCACCAGTAGTAACTTCCTGACACGACCACGCGCAGGCTCCGAATCCACGGACTACTTCTTTCTTTGTATTCCTTCAATCAGCTACAAGCTCCTCACTTGTTTATCTTTAAGCTTCAAAGGCAGCAACCAAGTTGATCATCAAGATGTTGAAGTGATCTCAATCTTGAAAACCCTAAGCTTTGTGTAAAGGAAAGCTCCTCTAGATCTCACAAGAGATTTACACAAAACCGTAATGTATGAGCAACAATACAACTTGTGCAACTCTGAAAAACGTGGCTAGGGTTTGCCTTATATACCTAGGGCAAAAACATAAAACCCTAAACGTTTAAAGAGTTAGGGCTGAGTTGGAATTCTGCAGAAAAACGCATCTGGGCCGACTTTCGATCGATCGAGTCTAACCTTCGATCGATCGAGCCAGGCCGAGAAGTCCCAATGCTTCTGCAGTCACTCGATTCCAACTTTACAATATTTAACCAACTTTGAGCAAACTTAAACAAGACTAAATACATTGTTTTGATCATAGTTTGCCAACATTACAAATTAGAGTTCTAAATACATAAAATCCTAAGACCTTAGAACCTAACAAACTCCCCCTTTGGCAATCCGTGACAAAACACACAATAAAAGCTCAAAGTTTACAAGTAAATAGCCCTTTACATAATAATGCTCATAAACAAAAGTTCAACCTAACTACTATCCATCGGTTGCAAGTGTAGACAGCAGCTTTGTTGAATCAACCTGTATATTCCTGAAATATTCAACAAACACATAAACGCATGTGTGGCAAAAAATAGTATATAAACAGGTATAATATTCTTGTAAGATTCACACAACACAAAATAAAGAAATATATCAATGAAGCAACTCATAAATATAAATCAATAAGCAGTGAATCATAAAGACAACAAGAATCAAAAGAAACATGTATATCAATATATCAATCAATGTTACTCCCCCTAACATGAACATCCCAAAAATGATATACAAAGTGAAGCACCTAGATACAATCTAAATAAACTCCACAAAAATATCTCCCCCTAACACAAAAAAATCTCCCCCTATCAACAAAATCGCCTCTACAAGTCAAAAACACTACTCCCCCTTTTTGTGACGGAATGCCAAAGGGCATCATAGACCATCATCAAAAGGAGGTGGTGAGGAAGAACGAAGATGCGCCAAATCCGCTCGCAGAGCACGAATCTCATCAAACAGATCCACCAAAAGCTGACCATGAGCCGCCTGAACGGTCATGACAGTCTCTAGAGTACGACGAACATCGAAGTCAGCCGCAGAAGGTGGAGGAACAGCAGCAGCACCTGCAGGATCTGGAACAGCCTCACCAGCAGGACCTGTAGAAGAAGAAGGAGGAGGAACGCTACTAGAGGAATCAGACCTAGGGTGTTTAGAACCAGCTCGAAGATGAGCGGCCATCTGTCTAAGAAAAGACGCACCTATAGGACCAATAACATGAACAGGCTCAGAAGCAGGGAAGTCCTCTAAACCTAAATAAAGTAAAATCCTATGAATGAAAATAGGATGGACAAGGGCATGGGCAGTAGATGAACTCCTATAAACTTCGTTCAAAGAACGAAGAAAAAGATGGGGAAAACTAATAGGAGCATCTGTAACAAGAGCGTACAGAAAAACACACTTCTCAAGAGGAATGGTGTGTAGATGAGAAATGGGCCAGAGTGAATGACAGGCTATCCTAAAGAATAGATAGGTAGTCTCAGGAAGCTCAGTAGTGGTGATCCGAGGATCAGAACCCCACTGGATAGAAGATCCAGTGATGTAAGACATGACATCACTCAGCTCAGGTGACTCATCATAGGGATAGACAGGATCCCTAACCAACGGTACCTCTAGAGCATCAGTCACTACCTGAGAAGTAATGGAGTACTCTACACCTCGTATCCAACTCCTAACTAGAGTGTTGGAATCATAGATGCGGACAGAGAGGTTCGAGAAGAACTCTCTAATCAAGGTAGCCGGAGGTGGAGGGTCAGACACAGCTAACAAAGGTAACCAACCCCTACGCTCAAAATTTGCCCTAATGGCAGGATCAACCTCATCTAAAAGAACAGAACTCTCAGCCCAAATCTTTCTATTAAGGTTTAAAGTCTCAAAGATCTCTTGGTTTTTCTCACTAGGGAACCGCTCACTATCAAAGGTAGGTGAGGGTGGAGTAGGAGTGGGGATGGTCCTACATGCTCTAGTCTTCCTAGGCATGGTGCTAAGGAACAGGACAGAGACACAAGAGAAAACCAAAAAGAACAGAAAATAAAACCAAGGGCAGACTGCAAGTTAGCACAAAAAAAATATAGAATAAAAATCTATATGATGCATGAACATTAACAATGTTATGATGCATGAACTAATGCAGTAATCAGGATCAAATTAAGATTAATTTCACAAAATTGGCTTAAAAATAGAGTTTCTTAACAAAAACCCTAAAAATTTGAGAATCACTTGAAAATTTTTGCATCAAATTGATGAATCAATCATTACACACCATTAGAAACAGTTTATAATAACCAATTACATCAATTACACAAGCCAATTTTATCAATTAAACCCAATTGCACAAAAAGTCCCAATTCGGATCAAACATAAACCCTAGAAATTTCAATTTTTCAAAAAAACTCAAAATTGATCAAATTAATCACTCAAGAACATGTTTATAGAGTTTCCCCATCAAAACCTATTGATCAATTACAAACAATTTGGTCCGAATCAACAAAAATCCCAATTTGAAAAATTCCGAAAATCTCCTCTTCAATGCATGAAAAATGCATGAAATCAAGTAAATAAACTGAAAAGCAAGGGTAAAAGAGACATACCGGCTTGAGGAGAGAGAGATTATGCAAAAATTTCGGAAGAAAACGACAAAAACTTGAAGATTTGGTCTTGCCTCATCGGAGAGAGAAAAAGAAAAGTTTTTGAAAAAGTTTGAATCTTTGAAAAAGTCAGATTTCTCTTTTTAAAAAAGCTTATTCACGATGTTCGATCGATCGAGAATTACATTCGATCGATCGAAAGTGACAGTCGTTTTAGCACTTTCTGAGGCACTTTTTTCGATCGATCGAAAATCAGGTTGGATCGATCGAAATGGGCAGAGGCACACTGAAATTTTGGGAAAAACACAGTTTTGAAAAATTGCAAACCCAATTTTGAAACAACTCCTCAAAGCATTTGAACAATGAATACAAAATGCATGAGTATGAGATGGAATGCTTTTTCAAAAACCCAAAATTTTAAACCCAATTCTCTCAAACACAAGTTTCAATTGTCTTCCAAATTAATTTTCTCAAGCAACAAAAATGTTGTGCACAAATCTCAAGATATTTTCAAACTTGGTTGGTCAGACCAAGAACACACACACTAACATGTACAGTGTTTAACAAAGAGTAACTTGTGTAGTGTGTGAAACTAGCAAAAACTTGAGATACATGTGAGGTGATATGTGAATGGCAATCAAGCACAAAGTCTACACAATTCATCCCATAGAATTAAAAGAGACTATCACCTAAAGAGTTACATCCTATAACTCCCACATCTCCTAGATCAAAAGCTTGCAATCATGTAAGTTTCTTTCATTTTTGCCTCTTATTTTTATATGAAATGGCATTCAGCCTAATAGTACATACCGGTTTGAATTAAGTGAATTGGCATCAAGCCTAATAGTACACACCAGTTTTAATTTAATTTGAGGTTACACCTTATGTTCTTTTTGTGCATGTGCTACACTTTCTCGAGCACTAAATCTTATGATATGCACTAAGGTGTTCATGATTGGCTAGTGAACAGTGGTGAGATGGTTATTTATGCCTTTCTCAAAAGGATCAAGTCCGTCAGTCAACAACATGTGACTTCATGAGTAAGGCAAAGTGATTAAGAACCACACACATCTTTCCCACACAACATGCACTACAAGGCTCAAACTAGTAAAGTGCAATAAAATAAGCTCATCCAAGCTAAACAAGGTACATAAACATGTTATGTAAAAATAATATGGCCAATCCTTGATTATAAATCCAAGATCTATAATACAAAACACAAAAATCTTTTTGGTTTTAACAAACGTTATAACCACTTGTTGAGATTTTGAAAAAACTTATGACCAAAAACAAAAAGCACATATTATGCTAAATGAACAATGCAAATGCAATGCATGATAGTGCTTAACTAAGCTATAGAGGGTACACAAACAAGAAATATCAATTTCTTAATTAACCCATGAGTACATGTACAAACTAGTACATCCTCACACAAAATCAAAAATAGCTTAGCACAAACTATTCAAGTTTCTCCACAATGTCAAGCATGTTCTAAATCAAGAGAGATATCAAAACTCATGTAATCCTCAAGAAAAATAAAACAAGACACAAAATAAAATATTTTTGTCTTTTTGAAAATTTTCAATGTTTTTGGATTTTTTTTTTTTTTAAAATAAAAAAAAAACTTAGAAAAAACAAAGCAACCAAAAACAGAAACAAGACATGTCCACAAACAATAGAAAGAATTAAAACAGGGACAAGTCAGCAACACTCACCTTAAAGGCTCTTTTCTCACCCATATAGCACGAGTCTTCGGCTTTGTAGGTGAAAATCCATGAGAAGCAGAGTGTATTTGAGGGATTACACCAATCTTCTGAGACAGACTAAAATCCTGCAAATTCCTTTCACAAGCCAACAAGCTCAAAATTTTCAAAAGCATATGAAACAATTTATATGGACTTATGGCAGGAGAAACATCATCACATATCCTAGATTGACATACAGAATGCTTAAATTTCAATTTATGACAATTAGGACGAATGTGACCGGAGATACCACAAAAGTGACAAACAGGAACAACTTTAGGAACATCAGTATTCCTAACAGCAAGTCTAGTCTCAGATTTCAGTTTTTGCCTCAACAAAGAACAATTTGGTCTAATATGACCAACAACACCACAATGGTGACAAGTAGGCACAAAAACAGATTTATTATGCTCTCTAACAGTAGGTTTAGACTTAAGTTTAGAAACTTCAGCGTCTACATCAGAATTTTTACCTTTGTCTAACCTAGCACAATAAGCCTTTTCTTTATTATTCCTCTTAAAAGGAGGGATATAAACTTTTTCAGTTTTAGGCTTAAGAGAAATAGAAACAATTCTGTTATCATCAACAGGCTTGGTACTAATCAAATTTTCAAGTTTAGCTTTAAACTCAGCTAACTCTTGTTCCAAGCTTTTCATCTTCTCATCTTGAGAGGAAATTTGATTTCTCAAAAATTCATTCTTTTTATTAGATTCAACTAATCTAACAAGTAATTCCTCTTTTTCAAGATTAGTCAATTTTAACTCTTCTTTAAATTTCTTAGCAATTTTCAAGGATTTAGATAATTCCTTACGAAGAGTTTCAAAAGCATCAAAAAAATCAGCAGAAACAATAGTGTCCTTTTTATTCAAAACATCACAGGTATCAACAAAATCAGCAGAAGCATGAGCAGAAACATGATCAGAAAGATACTTCAAATTATCCATGACAACAGGGGTCAAGGATAAGTTCTTTAGATCAAAAGATCTAAAACAAGAAGAGCTACCCGCTCTGATACCACTTGAACGGTTTAGACCCCTTAAACTATAACCAGATTGCGTAGCCTAGATTAATTAGCCAAGTTGTTACTTAGTCAAATTATGTAATTCTAGGTTAAAACAATCACAAAATCATATCATGCATATAAACATATAAAGCAGCGGAAATAATAAAGAACACAGTGATATGATCACCCAGGAAACCACACCGGAAAAACCTGGAGAGGATTTTACCCACCGATCCTCAAGGCAAAACGGAATCCACTAAGAAAGAATTGAAGTTCTTACAAAAGGACTTACAAGCTCCCCGCTTGACTTCCTAATGCTACCCACCAGTAGTAACTTCCTGACACGACCACGCGCAGGCTCCGAATCCACGGACTACTTCTTTCTTTGTATTCCTTCAATCAGCTACAAGCTCCTCACTTGTTTATCTTTAAGCTTCAAAGGCAGCAACCAAGTTGATCATCAAGATGTTGAAGTGATCTCAATCTTGAAAACCCTAAGCTTTGTGTAAAGGAAAGCTCCTCTAGATCTCACAAGAGATTTACACAAAACCGCAATGTATGAGCAACAATACAACTTGTGCAACTCTGAAAAACGTGGCTAGGGTTTGCCTTATATACCTAGGGCAAAAACATAAAACCCTAAACGTTTAAAGAGTTAGGGCTGAGTTGGAATTCTGCAGAAAAACGCATTTGGGCCGACTTTCGATCGATCGAGCCAGGCCGAGAAGCCCCAATGCTTCTGCAGTCACTCGATTCCAACTTTACAATATTTAACCAACTTTGAGCAAACTTAAACAAGACTAAATACATTGTTTTGATCATGGTTTGCCAACATTACAAATTAGAGTTCTAAATACATAAAATCCTAAGACCTTAGAACCTAACAAATGTCGACTTGTCGAGGACGTGGGCATCCTCGGCGAAGTCCCTTGATGACTTGGGCATCTCCCACTTATCCTCAGATTCTGCACTTTCCTCGGCATAGACCTTGGGCCCGATATGGAGTGGGCCAGGGTTGCCAAATATTTGGGCCCCACACATATAATTTAAAAAATTAATTTCTCAATTTAACAAAATTAAAAACAAAAAATAACATGAATTGAGATCTGAATTCATCTTGAACAAAAACAACAAGAATACAAACCTAGAAAATTTACAATCCAAAAAATTATCATTCAAATCCACATGAACACAAAATTAAATATGAACAAATCCAAAAAATCAAACCCCCACACAACTTCAAAACATTAAAATTGAGTTTAGATTTCACTTTCAAACCACACAGCCACACTTTTCTTCTTTTTCTTTTTTTCATTATTTTTCCGAAGAACACTAAACTTTTCTTCAATTTTCTTATGCTTTTTGAGAAACCAAACACAAGCCCAGAAGATCACCTGAACAAAGAAAAATCAAACCATCCACAAATATCAAACCCATAAAACAAACCCATAAATTTAAGAACTAGAAAAATTTGAAACAAACAACGACCATTAGATCAAAATCCCTTCAAATCCAACCGATCCTTGCAACTTCCCAATAAAAACAAACAAACCCATATAAAACTAATACAGTGACCGAAGATCTGAGATTTCGAACCTGAGAAGCCAAGTCTTCGAGTGGATCCGTCAAAGTCTTCGATTTTGGCGTGGTGCATAAGACTTTGTGAAGGATTGTTGCTAGGTTTAATATTTGTGGATGGTTTGATTGACAAAAGAGCAGATCATAAAGAAGAACAAATCATAAAGTAAATTAGCTGGGATGTTAAAGTAATAATGGGGCATAGTGCATTGGCTAACACAAGAAACAATCCTTCACGAAGTCTTACTCTTATGCACCAAGCGGGGATTCTTAAAGTTTGACTTGATTGCCTCGTCTCTGCTGTATGCAATGTGCTAGTGTCATTGTATATTAATATTGATTAATATTATCGTTATACATCGGTTTGGTATTTTGTTCATATTTGGGTATTTTGAGTTTGTTAAAATTTGGGGATGTGCTGGGTTTACTAATGATATTGAACTGGGTTTGTGTTTTTGTTGTTTTTGTTCAAGATAAATTCATATCTCAATTCAAGTTTTTTTTTTTTTTAATTCTGTTTTTTATTTTGTTAAATTGAGAAATTAATTTTTTAAGTTATAGGCTGACATGACGTGGATGCTAAATAATTTTTTTTAATATTATTTTAATGGCCATGTCAGTAGTGTGCTAACAGTGTACTCCGTTTTCCACGTAGGATATTTCCGTTAAGTGAGTAACAATAGGAACTAAAATTAAATAATTTTTTCATTTAGGGACTAAAAGCAGTAAAATAAAAATATAGGGACCAAAATAGAAATAGAGTCAAAATGTAAGAACCAAAAGTGCATTTACGACAAGAAAATTTTAATACCACTTTTATAGGAAATATAAAAGAACTGTTAAAGAAAAAAATAGTTAACTTTCCCAAAAGTAAATATGACAGTCATCAAGTAGTGAGAAATCAATGCATAAGGAAAATTTTAAAACTACTATATATTTTATTACAAAATATTTACAAATTAATGTAACAAAAATGTGGTTGATGGCCTTTGACAACATAGTAAAATAATGTCAAAATTTCTTTTAATGATTGATGACACATTAATTTATAAAACTAATGTAGTATAGTTATATATATATATATATATATATATAGAAAAATGTAGTATAATGTTCTTAGAACCACTAAACAATAATGTCAAACGAAAGCTACAAAAATGAAAGTATATCGCTGGTTTGCAAGATAATTGAATGACATATTTCATTGTAATATAGCTAAAAAATTAATTTTGGCTTACCTTCAGTACTTTTTTAACTGGAATATTCTTTTGTTTTAATGAGAGATTGCCATGTCACCCACTAACTGAATAAAATGTGGAGATTAAAACCCACTATCACTTAACATTATATATTTAAAATAAAAGGACATGTCCAGTTAAAAAAGAACTAGAAATAAGTCCAAAAAAAAAAAAAAATCATTGTATTTGTTGGTATTCTATTTATGTGCAGATCTTGTGGACTTAGAATTTGTTGTTGCATATCTAGTGCTAAAAATATAAATATAACTACGGGAAAATTTGAAAAATATAGATGTTGAGAATGGTTAAAGAAAGAATATTTAAATGGAAATGAGAAAAAAATATAGATCCTAATGGAAAGTGTATTTGAAAAGGTTTTATTTTTTGAACCTAAGTAGGTAGGGACCAGGATTGGGCTAGATCCCAAAATTGGGTTTGAGTTGGGCAAATCCACTAAATAGTTTTTTGATTCAAAAAAATTACATCATTAAAAATATGTCTTCTTTCTAAACAAAGCTAGACTGGAGAACCAATGGAGCTCTTTTTTTCTAAAGTTAAGGGACTAAAATTGCTCATTTGACGTTGTAGAGACTACAAGCACTCAAAAGCTTAAGGGTGTTTAGATTTTACATTCTGAAATTTTAGAATTTAGATTTAATCCCCTAAAGTTCTATTATGTTTGCATCAGCATCATCTTCATTCATATTTTCTGTTAAGGGCCACATAAGCTTGCCATACTTGTTAGTTCATCCAATAAAATGATGTCATGTCTTTTTCATTAGGTTAATAGTAGACTCTCTTTGAGATAACATCCATATATGAAAATTTAGAAATGAATAACAATAAATAAGATGAATTTATTTAATCAAAATTATCATATACAAATACATATGTGTAGTGGACTAGATCAACGGCCCGGCCCCAATTCAATGGGCATGGACTGTATGGTGGCCCAGTACAATTAATTTATAGAGGTAAGTTATCAAGGCCAACCTTTCAAGCCTTGCTGATTTCGTTAAACAATTTAAAGAAAGATCAATTGTTTAGGTATTAGCTTTGTGAGAGAATAATAATAAGAAACACAAACATTTTTGTATCAATTCTTCCTTGGGTCTATCCGAGGATCATTAGTACATATCATATTCCCTTCTCGGTTACTAAGTTCTTGATTACACTTTATATTTCTCTCTCTAATTATTTTTTTTCTATATCTTTTTTTGGAGGAGTCCCTTTTTCCTTATATAGCTACCCGGATTGCATCTCTGCCCAAAACTTGGACAGCCACTAATTTTCACTTGGATGCTTGTCCCATCAGGGCCTTGCTGGAGGTAGTAGAATATGCTGTAAGCTGTGAGGGCACTATTCGGGGATTATTTTGCTATTAATGCAGCCAGTTGAGCTGGTGTAGTGTATTGAATGCAGATATGATGAGTATTTTATCTAGAAACTTCATCATTTCTTCACTTGTACGACTCTCCTTCCTTCCTTAGCTCTCGGCCTTGTTAACTTGATGGTCAATCTCTGGTCCCCCGAGGAGCACTTGTCCCTTAAGATCCTTGGGCGTACTGCTCTCCTCGATTTCTCAAACAACCTTATCTAGGTTGATCCGGGCCAGTCTTGACATATAGTTGGGACGTACTGCCCCTTGGGCAGGTTTTATTCTATGATTTTCCCTCTTCAGGTCATCACCCCCCCCCCCCCCCCAATAATATGCATAATTTGTAACTTGAAAAACACAAAAAATAAAACAAAAACGTGGGGTGCAAGAAAGATTCTATGGAAAGACCATTGGTGAATATATATAATTTTTGAGATTTTGATAATAGACTTTTAGTTGGAGTGAGATTTAAATTTCTGAAACTTAGATGCAGGTTGCATGTACACTTATTGTTACTTTATCTAAAGAAATTGATAAAAACAAATAAGTTATTGTTTCTATGAACTGAAACTTATATACATGTTGCATGTTTTGTTAAAATACTTATTGTTACTTTATTTAAAGAAATTGGTAAAAACAAACAAGTTGTTGTTACTATCAATTAAAACTTAGATGCATGTTGCATGTTTTGTTAAAACATTTATTGTACTGTTTGGAGTATGAACAATAACTTTTACGTTTTACCTACTTACCTTTTCAAATACACTCTCCAATAGTGGTACTCTTCATCCACTAGTGGTACTCTTCATCTACTTGCTCATCCGTTATAAGGTGTGAAGAGGAAGCATTTCTTTCCCATGTGCGACAACAAAATTGCCTAGGTTACAACATGGTCTAGCCCTTGGCCTTGATGCAAAAATTGTCCCCACAGTTATCTTTATTAAATTCTCAACATCTATATTTTTTAATCTTCCAACAGAAATATTTTTAAAATTTTCAATTGTTAGGACATATGTGATTTAATATTAGGAACATATGTCAATATAGAATTGGCTAATTCTTTGACAAAATGCACTTTACTTGTAATTGAGTAGATCTAGGATATGTTTAATGCTTTAAGAAATAAGGTTTCAAGATTAAGTATTAAAGCCATGCAAGTCTGTCTAAGAAACAAGTGAAGAAGTGCTGGATTTTAAAGCTCGACAGCTAGTATCAATCGAGTTTTAAAAGCTGTTGAAGCCCGATGCTCGACAGCTAGCTCAACAAATAAGCTATCTATCGAGGTTTATGAAATTCAATTTTTCAGAACTGATTTCAATCCAATCCGTGAATACATGTTTGAGCTTTCTTTTCTCACAATCCTAAACATATATAAAGATTATTTTAAGGACCCTCAAAAGTTGCACAAGTGTGAAACAAAGTTATGTTCATGCAATCCGTGAATACATGTTTGAGCTTTATTTTCTCACAATCTTAAACATATATAAGGATTGTTTTAAAGACCGTCAAAAGTTGCACAAGTGTGAAGCAAAGTTGTGCTCATGCAAATTGTGACCGGAGACAGAATTTGTCCTAGTTCATATTTCTCTTGAAGAAGCTACTATGTTTGTACGAGTTTTGTAATCAAGGAGTTTTGTGATCTTCATTGTGTGATAAACTGAAGGACTTTGCAGCCAACATCCTTCTCAAGTTGGTGAGTAAGCAGCATACTGGGACCTGCACATCGAATTGGTTAGTCATGTATTAGGAGCCGTGCATTACAATGAGAGATTGTCACTACAAAACAAGTCCAATTAGGTATTGAGGTAAGAGTTCAACTGTAGGTTGGTATAAAGTACTGTGATTCCTTTACTTATAACCGTTTGTTGTGATAATAGTGAATTCTTGGGAGTGGTGACCTTAAAATCACCCGCTGGGGTTTTTACCGTGTAGGTTTTCCCCATTTGTAAACAAATCACCGTGTCAATTTATTTTTCTGCTGCATTTAGTTATTTGGTGATTTGTTTGTGCTACCATGCTTATTGCATGCAAATTGAATTAATTAATTAACTTGGCTAATTAATTTATTAATTTATCATAAGGAGTCAATACATTCTTGGCTTATCACCAATGTTGTTTTTTTAACAAATATCATTGAGCACTTGTTACAACGATATACTGAGTTATAAGATCATCTAATTTTAATGAGAAATGTTACCTTTACAACATTTTTGCAATAATTTCACAAAAGAATCATATGTGGTAAGTTGTTACTAATTTTAATTTGAACTTACTACTGAAATTATTTTTTTACTCACCAATATTAACTAATAACAATCCGTCACTTACAATTTTTTACGAAAATATTGTAAAAATATTGTGGTAACATTTCTCAATTTTGATTTCTTATTCTTTATTTTATTTTTCCTTTTTCTCTTTATTTTTTTCATCCATACGTTTTTCTTTTTTCTTTTTCTTTTTTTTTTCCTCTTGTTTTTTCTCCACTGCACATGTATACCCACTCTCCTCTTTATCTTCAACTTTTTCACTTTTTTTTTTCTACTTCACTCCAGAACACCCAACAGCTCTCTCTCTCTTTCTCTTTCTCCTCTCTAGATCTTCACTTTTGTTCATGTTTTTCTACTTCTTGTACTCCTGACAGTACATAGTTAATTTCTCACTACATACCTCTTGCATAATTTTACAACTCCACAGACCATCACAGACCAAAGTTCATAATGTGAAAATTCTCATTTGAGAGAGAGAGAGCCGGTGGAGAACAAAAACCATATGGGTCTCTCTCTTTTCCCTTTTTTCTTTTATTTTTCTGATTTCATTTGGTTTATGAGAAAAATTGTTTTTGTGTTTGAACTGTGTTCTACGTTTTGTAGCCGTTGAGATAAAGAAGAGAGAGAGAGTAAGGAAGAAAGAGAAATGGAGGAAAGAGGAAAATTTTATTTTTTATTCAACCAGGTGATTATTTTAAGGGATAATAATGTTTAGAGTTATTACAGTAACTGTTACAGTGCTCTCTTCTTCAAGAGAGCTACTGTAGTAACTCTTAAAAAAATTTAGAATTAGAGAGGTTGTTGGAGGCTCTTTTTTGTGTGCTTACTCTCTAAAATTGGCTTTAAAGAACGTATTGAAAATACTCTTAGAGATTTAGTAAAATTTTAAAAACTCTTTGAAAAAGCTTATATGAAAAATAATAGAGGGAGCCGTACAACTGTACTAGAGTGCGTGCCACCCTTGCCTCTCGCCTTTTAAAAAATAAAAAATTAATCATCACCACGACGACTTTGTCTATTGCCATAATTTAAAAAATATATATATATATTATTATTATTAATCTGATTGAGATTTTGAATTTTAGTACAAGTAGGGGAGCATTTTGCAATTAAGCAATATTATAAGACCAATTAACAATCCCCATATGGCAACTTGAAATATACATACTAAAAAGCTGCAAACATAAACATTCACCAGATACATCCCAAAACTACACAAGTGTTTCCTTCATTAAATTAACAACACCACCAAAGTCTCTCACGCATTGTCCTTTTTCAACCCCAAATACAATCCCCCCTCTTCCATTTCATTTTAGATTCTAACAATGTCTTCAAATAATCTAAGTGTGTTTACTTATCCCATTATACTCTTGGTTTTCCTGCTTGTCTTGATCATGATTGTAGCGTTGCTTCGCTATTGCACTGTCGCGCCATCCAACCAAATTGACACCTTCACAACATCACAACAAGATGCAATCAACATCGAACTAGGCCTCGACAAAGCCACTCTAGAAAACTACCCAAAACTCATCTACAGCCAAGCAAAGCTCCACAGAGGCATGGGCAACTCTACCACATCAAGCTGCTCAATATGCTTGGCGGATTATAAAGACACAGATGTGTTGCGGTTTTTACCTTCTTGTGGTCATCTCTTTCATGTTGAATGTGTGGACTCGTGGTTACTGCTGCATGCTACGTGTCCGGTGTGTCGGGACTCGCCTCTGGCCAAGGCGGTGCCTTTGGTGGAGCAACGTGTTTGACCTGGAAAAAATGGAAACATTGGGTCTCATTAACGCATGTTTTGTAATATAGAGGTATTTAAATTTATTATAAATTTAATTTTGTACAGATTCATGTATGTGGTTTGGTTAGGTAGATTGGATTTTCTCTGTTACTAAACATTGATGTCTTGCATTGTTGGCCATGACTTAATTGATATCGATATACGTAAAAGAGTTTTTTGTTCCTTTAAACAAGAAAGGGTTTAACCCAAAAAATGGACAATAGCAACTTTCAACTATCAGTTTTTAAACAAGCTACTTGTTTAAATCAAGCACACTTACCGGGAAAGGACCCATTGTACAAATCTTTTGGCCAAGAGAAGCGCACTTAAAAGTGTAAAGTTAACCAACACGCATTTTTACGTGGTAGTCACTTTGCAAAGTGTAAATATTTGTGAGGTATGGAAAGCAAGAGCCAGGATTCAAGTCTACAGAAGGGAGTTTCACACACATATATACTTAAATAAAGTTAAAGTAAAAATTCTTTTTTTTTTTTTTTTGATAGGCAAAAAAATTCTATTTTGTATCCAACTAAAAAAAAAGGCGTTTAGCTAATGCTTAAGGTTCTATGTATCTTAGACTTTGCATTGTTTATGTTTGATTTTTAATAAATGTACCCTTTTCTACCAAAAAATAGTTGTTCATAACTCTTTTTCGGTGGACTTCATGTTTAGGCCATCTGTTGTCTATAAACTTATTTATTTTTATTATTATTATATAATTTTAGATTTTAAAAACTTAAAATTTAAATATTTCATGTAAGAAAAAAGTAATCTATTGATTATTAATCTTTTGGAAATTTTGCAAGTATGAAATATATAAGAAAAAAAATGTAATCTAATGGTAGATTTGTCGAAGGACAAAATTTAGTTACAAAATTGATTGTAACTTAAGATTATAGCCTTACTCAATAAAATAAATATTATTACATATTTTGAAAATTTAATCGTTAAATTGTATATTTTTTATGCTTTTAAATTTTTAATATACATGTCAAATTTTGCGTCAATCGGATATTATTTACTATATGATCTATTAGTTTATATTTTATACACAATTTTAAACTACAAAAACTTACAATTTAAATAATTTATTGATGACATAACTATTAATTTTTAATTTTCTAGAAATTTTACAAGTATAGAAGATATAAGAATAAGAGATAATTCAGTGGTAAATTTGTCAAAATTCATCTCCAATAAAAAAATATTGAGTAAGGTTGTAGCCTTATGCTACAACCAATTTGTAGCTAAATTTTGTCATTTGTCAATATTCACTTTCAATAAAAAGATATTGTGTGCAATTGTAGCCATTAATTGTAAATTAGTTTGTAATTAAACTTTGTCCTATAAGAAAAAACCATTGCGATTTGCGATTGACCAAGTGCAACATAAAATGCCTAAAACACAAACAGCCTTGAAGATGGCCTAGCTAGCAAACCCCAAACTTGCAACAAACAGTGAAAAGATTGTGAAACATGTGCCTTACTTGGAAATCAACACATGATCCCCCGGTTCAACCTATCAAAACGTAATCCAAGGAGGATTAGCTTGAGACTTGAGAATGCAAATTCGAAGTGGCTGGTTATTTACCACACCTTTTTTTTTTTTTTTTAATCCTTCCCGTTAAATGCACAACTGGCTCCCTGGAGCATTATTTTCCCCCAAACTAACTACCCTCATCTCTCTAAGGAGTTCTTCTTGGCACTTATTTCAAGAGGGAGTGCAAATCGGCACTTCCTCTAGGCTTTGACCAGTTGATTCTTTTTCCTCCAATTGTGAATTTTACATGATTTTAACTCACTCACTCTCTCTCTCTCTCTCTCTCTCTCTCTCTCTCTCTCTCTATATATATATATATATATAAATTCGTTTGAGGATAATTTTTTATTTTTAAAACATTTATAAGCCACTAAATGATTTGAAACTTGATAGCTCCCCAAGAAATTTATGGATTTTTTAAATTTAATCTCTTCCCCTTTTTCCAAGATGACTGCATAATCCTTCTCAAAAAAAAAAAAAAAAAATGACTGCATAAAATTCAAAAACCATAATTATCTTCAAGTATTATCCAATAAAACTTTAAATACACACTTGTAGTAAACTTTAAACCAATGAGATATGACATATATTAATTCTATTTGATCAATTCAATGACAAATTAATTAATTAATCATAGTCAGATAGTTTAAACCCTAATTTGCAATAATGCATATTAACTGTTAAAATTTGATGTGCTTGATCTTTTAATTTGATGGTTTGATTTTCGCATCTCTAATGCATTTTGGAATTGATTTCATGTTCATTGAATAGTTCAAAAAGTGGAAATTATGATTTTTCCATTAATTGAAGTTTGGTTCCAAAATGGTTTGTACACTTAAGTGGTCTAGTTAAATAAACAACTGGACCAACTTAGGTATTGCTTCATGGGGTTATCAATTGAACTATCTAGATTTAGTAACTATGCAAAAAACTATTGAAAGAGAAATAAAATCAATTTTGTAAACTCTCTTTAATGGATCTCTATCTCTTAAGTATTTTTAAAACTACGGTTGCTTCTTAATCAACTTTTAGCATTGGAGATAATTTTTTTTTTCTAAATATCAATCTTTTTCTTTTGCCAAATAATATGGAAACTTTATTTTGCACTTGAAGTATGTTAATATATGGATTTGTATTATGTAATCCATTTATAAAACAGTTATAGTTATAAAATTTTAATTCTTTATTGACCTGTTTCATGGTATACTAAAGTTATAATGAAATTTTGTGCTGTAGATAAAAATACTAGCAAAATTATTATCCAGCTTGAGATGCAATTCTCAAGTATAAATACTTCCACTATTAGATCTACTACTAACATTGAGTATATTGGTGTCCAATTCATATTAAATATTTACTTATTATGCTTTATGATGTTTTATTTTTCATACTTTATACAATAAATACACCTAAGAAGGTTGAGAACTTGATAGTATCCATGACATCGAGCTCCTTTTTTTTTTTTTGCCCATTCTTTTGTGGTGAAAGATTATTGAACTTTGGACTATGTAAATTTAAGAATTTATGTATTATTTAACTTTTATATTTGAGTGTTTATGGTTTTTTGTTCTTTTATTTGTTTTGAAATGAAGATAAAGGCATAATAATCATGTTTCTTTTTTATTTATATTTTTTTGGTATGAGAAAAAATATAGGTCATACTAAGTTGACCTAACCCTCAAAAGACGAGGTAAGGATCATAGGATTTGCAACCGTTTAGGATGATATATTTCTAACCAGAACTCAACCGGGTCAAACCAATCGACTTGAACTGTTTGCCACGTTTATATAAGATGCATGAGAGACATTCAGGCAACAAAGGAAAATGTTGGGTGAGGTAAAACATATTCTCTTAAGTTATTGGGGGTGTCAACAACATATTAAAAGGGATGATAGGTTGAATTGTGTAGGATCAATGCTGATGCAGGAATATAGTGGCAACTTATGTGGCAGCCACATAGGCAACTGTAGTGTCATATATTTATCAGCATAGTTGTTTTTTATTTATCTTTATTATTCAATCAAAGATAATCATGAGTCTTGTTAGTAGTTGTTCCAACCTAATAAAATTGATCATACGGTGATGTGAAGTCAATCTAGGGAGTTGTCATATGTAATGGAAGTTGTCAAGCATTTAGTGGAAAACATTTATTTCACATGCAGTGTATTCGCCTATAATTATCAATAAGAAATCAGAAGATGGGAGAAAAGTTTTTATTCATAAAACTATTTGCAAGTAGCGTTGCTTTGGAATTGAGTAATTCCTCCTAACAATCAAGTGTGTGACTTGGTCTCGTTGAGTGATAGCCGTGATTAGTAGTGTTAAGTGACATCTGTTACCCCTGGTTTAGTAGCATCCCAAAACTATTCATCTTATCATTAGATTAAATCTTTGATTTAGTCTATCTAGTACATCTTGGCCTGCATCAAATGTGTTCTGTGCATGTTTTGTAATGCTCAGTGGTTGATTTTAAACAAATGCAGGATCTCTACTGAGAATTTGTAGAGGTAGCCTTAATTGACTATTGTAGTTCGCTGTAAAATAATAAAGGTTAATTGGAAGTATTTTTCTATATGTTATATTGTATGTATAACTAGTCGCTAACCTGTACAATGCACATGATAGTTAAATTTAAAATCACATATATTTAAAAAAAAAAAAAAAAAAACAAATAGAGAGTCCTGTATGAAAAAACTATTAATTAAAAGTTAATAGAAAAATTATTTTATAATTTAAAATAGTTTCCCATAGGTATTGTATAGGTATCAACCAAGTGGGATGCATATTTCAAATTATTAAAAAAAAAAAAAAAAAAAAAAAAAAAAAAAAAAAGACTGTAATGGTGGGCGGTGGCTGCTTTTGTTTTATTATTTATCCAAAAAAAAAAATTTTTTTTGATAGGATGTGAACAAATAAATTGTAGTAGAATTTGAATAGTTCCCCATAGGTATTATATAGGTATCAACAAAGTAGGATGCATATTTTAAATAAATAAAAAAGACAAAACTTTGTCTTCTAACTCTCACATGCACCAACACTACACCACCACCATATGTATAAAGGTTATTACACATCCTTGTTTAGTTTCTTATCAATGTGAATTGCCACTTTTAATATGAATAATGCACCTCCTCACTCCATATTATTCTATTAATCAATCTGAGAACATTCCAAAATCAAGTAGGAAACATCCAAACCATTCCCATATGAACTATACTTCTCCTTTTTTTTTTTAATACCTATGGACTATATCACAACATTAATATAAAATTGATTATTGATGACAGAAAATTTGTGGTTCTGATGGTCAGGAATAAGCTCTTCTTCTTGTTATTGATGACAATTTTTTTTATAGAGTGGTCTTTCCAAGATCATATGAGGGTTCTATATATGACATATATAGTAGTACAAATTACACCAACGTTAGAGAAAAATTGATTGATGAAATTGTTAATTATTAAATCAAAATTACGATTAAATCTAATATTTAATTGTAAAAACAAATTTTTACAATTAAAATTTTCACATGTAGTTTTTCATACTAATAAATTCACTCACAAGTCACAACAACAACAATATTATAAAGTAGTAATCATAGAGAGTTAGAGCATGAAAGATGGCAATATGTCCTTACCTCTGCATTTACTCTGAGCAACTTCATAGATACAACGTTACAAAGTGGTCCCGTACCCTCTTTGCAAAATCTACAATTTGCTATGTGTGTTTTAATTTCTTTGTGAAAATTTGAGTGAGTATGAAGGATTTCGGCCTTGGCCAGGGTTTATATTTGTTGAAATTTTTGTTATAGAATTTTAGGTGAAGTAGAATTTTCAAGCTCTTGAAACATATATTTAATAGAGTTTTACTTAAACTAAACTATTATAATACTTGATAAGATAATTACATGTTGGAAAGAAATAATAAATATATAAGATATAAAACCTAAAATAAAAAGAATCTAAAAATAAATAAAATAGTGGTGACATGGAAAATTATGAAAGTTCTAGAGGTTTCGGTTATATATATATATATATATATATAATGCATATTCTTGTTTAACACAAATTGATAGATAGTTTTATGCTTCTAATTGGTCGTTGGTCAGAAGAAAAACCAGCCACTTTGATTGGCTTGCTGAACTAAGCAATGATGCACATGACCTTAAAGCTTATGGACCATGGAGAGGGGAAATTCAGCTTTTCTTTCTATTTTCTAATCGTTTTTTTTTTTTTTTCTCAATTTAGTAACTCACTGCACTAGAAGAACAAGAAACTTCAATCTTAAAATCCTTAATGCGCACCTGTAGTGTTTTAAGTGAGATAAGCTTGCGCTTTCATCTATATTTCATTCAAATAAAAATAAATAAAAAATCGATGAAGAATTTTCCTTCTAACTAATCATTATACTTTCAAGAATTTTAGGTGTTATTTACGTGGAAAACTTGGATTTTATAAGTGACCCCGCATGCTCTCCTTGTAGTTTGCGATAATTTAGAGAGCAAAACTAGTCCTCAAGACAACCAGGGACAGGACTAGATCTACATGGTGGACAAGTGATGTGGTCTACTATTCCACTAAAAAACTGCCACTTGTTTAAAATTGTTAGTTAGAAAAAAATTTTAAACAGAAATTAATTACTAACTCAGCAATTTTAAACAAGTAGAAGTTTTTTAATAGAATAATGGACAAGTGACGTGGTCCACCAAAGTACTATAATTTCTTCTAGGTGGGGCTGGCTCCTTGTTCAATTTTTTCTTCTTCTTTTTTTGATTGAAAAATGTAGCAATTTTTTCTTAGTTATTATATATTTCATTTTTGTAGTTGGGCCCTCCTTCCAAGATCATAGGTCTTCATTTCTCCTTAATAAACCTAATTATCCTCAACCAAAAATAGCAGTTATCCAACCCAAAAACTTGATAAAAACAATAAAAACATTTACAATGATAATTGTATTTTAATTAAAAAAAAAAACTATTTTACCACCAAAGAATCAAAAAATCATGTGTTTTGGAGAAACTATAGCTAAATTTTTTTTCAACTACAGTAAATAAGTATAAATACTAGTTGACTATACCAATTGACTGTAGTAAGTTGTTAAAAATAAAATACAATATTTTATTAAGATTTTATCTCTTTCTTCAATTAAAAAACTCAAATTCTCTCACTTTCTTTATTATTTTAATGATTTGACATCGATATATGTATAAGAGTTTTTCTTTCCTTTAAACAAGAAAGGGTTTAACTTAAGAAAGGGTTTATCTAATGAACCTTGCCTGGGATTTTTTTTTTTTTTTTTTTTTTTTTTTTTTTCAAAACAAGAAAGCGTTTAACTCAAGAAAAATCGACAAGAACAACTTACACCTATCAGTCTCCTAAAATAGTTCTGTTTATAACTCATTTTTGGTGGACTTCATGTTTAGGCCATAAAAGGCTCACAAATGCAGACAAGCACGATTGGTCCAACAAGGCCCCAAACCTTATCACATATAAAGAAAGCCCCCATTGCGATTTTAGGCTGATTGAGAGCTACATAAAATGTCCAAAACACCAAAACGGCCTAATGGATGGCCTAGGAACCCCAAATATGCCACAAACAATGAAAAGATTGTGAAGTATGTGCCTCACTTGGTAATCAACATGATGCCCCTAAAGGGTGGTCCAACTTATGGCTCAAGCTCATAACAGGTCCAACGTATCAAAATTTATACATTTAAGAACGGCGTCGATCTCGAGAAGTTGGCGAATGCGGAAGATCTATTTGGGGAAGAATTGCGGAGGAGGACCGTGGGGATGGAATGTGGGGATCAGAAGGCCCGATGGCCGCTCCTCCATTTACTGCCGCAGATATATAAGGTGTCTCTTTGGTTGATTTCTATTGGAATTGTCTTCCTTGTTTACATTTACTAAAGTTATAATGAAACTTTGTGTTGTAGATAGAAATACTAGCAAAATTACTATCCAACTTGAGGTGCAATTCTCAAGTATGAATACTTCCACTATTGGATTTACTATTGATATTGAGTATATTGATGTCCAATTCATATTAAATATTTACTTAATTTGCTTTACCAAGCATATTATGTTTTATTTTTAATACTTTATATGATAGATACACCTAAGACAGTTGAGGACTTGATAGGATCCATGACATCTAGCTCTTTTTTTTCCCATAATTTATTGGTGAAGATAAGATTATTGAACCTTGGACTATGTAAACTTAAGAATTTATGTAATATTTAAATTTTATATTTGAATGTTTATGTTTCTTTGTTCTCTTATATGTTTTGAAAGGAAGACAGCATTAGCGGCTCCAGGAATTTTTTTCAGGATGGTTATTAAGAAACTTAAATATAAAAAGAGGACTCCATATAATAATAATAATAATAATAATAATAATAATAATAAAACAAATACATAAATCTTACATTGCATGACAGTGTCAATATTGCAAGCGACATCTCTCTCAAAATTTTAGTTAAATAAAAAATATTTTGGGCTTTTTCCTTTCGTTTGTAAGGACCTAATGTATTGTTAAAGTGATCAAAATTTACAGACAAAATTTGGCTACAAACTTAGTTGTAACCTAAGACTACAATTTTGACTAAACAAATTAACATGACTATATATTTTGAAAATCTAACAATTGAATTGCATGCTCTTTATATTCTTAAAACACATGTCAAATTTTATTGCCAATCAGATTCTATTTACTATTCAATCTAAAAACTTATTTTATGTATAATTATAGATTATAAAAACTAGAAATTCAAAAATTTGATTGATGAACATAGCTATTGATTTTTAATCTTCCTGAAATTTTGCAAATATGGAGGATATAACATGAAAATATAATCCAATTATGCATTTGCTAAAATTCACATCCAATAAAAAAAATATTGACTACCAGTCTACAACCAAATTTGTTGTCAAACTTTGTCCAAAGTGTAATCATGTTAGACCTAAAAAAATTTAGGGTGGTCACAAATTTTATTTAAGGATTAAAAAATCATAATTTAAAAAAAAATTTATATATATATATATATATAATTATTTTTTCTAGGTCAAGGTGGTCTTGTACAGTGACTACCCTGGGCCTAACATGGAACCGCCATTGGAAGACAAAGACATAATAATCATGTTTCTTTTCTATTTATATGTTTTTTGGCATAAGATAAAAAAAAAAATATGGGTCATACCAACTCCAAGTTGACCTAACCCTCAAAATACTAGGTAAGGATCATAGGATTTGCAACGTATTTAGGATGATATATTTTTTACCAGAACTCGGCCGTGTCAAACCCAATTAACTTGAATTGTTTGCCACGTTTATATAAGATGCATGAGAGAGATTCAGGCAACAAAGGAAAATGTTGTGTGAGGTAAAACATATTCCCTAAAGTTATTGGGGATGTCAGCAACATAAATTAAAGGGGATAATAGATTGAGTTGTGTAGGATCAATGAGTTCTGTGCATGTTTTGTAACGCTCGATGGTTGATTTTAAACGAAGGCAGAATCTCTAGTGGGAATTTGTGAGAGGAATAAGTCTTAATTGTCTTTCGCAGTTCGCCGCAAAATAATAATAAATAATAAAGGTTGGAAGTATTTTTCTATATGTTGTGTTGTATGTATAACATTGTGTTTTCTTGTTTTACACAAATTGGTAGATAGTTTTATGCTTCGAATTGGTCGTTGGTCAGAAGAAAAACCAGACACTTTGATTGGCTTGCTGAACTAAGCAATGATGTCATACCATTACCTTAAAACTTATGGACTACGGAGAGGGGAAATTCAGCTTTGCTTTGTATTTTCTAATCAATTTTTTTCCAAGTTTTTTACTTACTACTCTACAATAACAAGAAATTCCAGTCTTAAAATCCATATGCTTTCGCTTTCATCTTTATTTCATTAAAAAAAAAAAAATCGATGAAGATTTTTCCTTCTAACTAATCATTATACTTTCAAGAATTTTAGGCGTTAGTTAAGTGGAAAACTTGGTTTTATAAGTACATAAATTATCTTCGGAGTTGTATTCCTTTTAAGATAAGTTTTGGGAACTACACCTATTACATCTTCATTTGCTCTTCTCCTTCTCCTCAGTAAAAAACTAAATAAAAGTTGGGGATTTGAAAGTGTTTGGACATTTGTCCACGCTCAAAGAGAAGCAACAACCAATGCTAACTGCTAAGAAGCAAGTAAAGTGGATTTTCAAAAATATTATTTCACTATCCTCCAAAAGTACATAAATATTTTCTAATCTTAAAATGATTTAACTACGATTTACTGTCTTCACAAGAGAGAAAATTTGAAATGACAAAAATTATCATATCCATGTGACGTTTACATATATAATAAAGTGAGCCCGCATGGCGCATACTCCCTTTGTGGTTTGCGATAATCTAAAGAGCAAAACTAGTCATCAGGACAATCCATATGCAAAATAGACAAAATAATAATCTATTGGAAGTTTGGAACGTTTAAATTTAGTTATAAAATTAGAGAGAATTTTGTAGTTAGCAATAACATTGAAAGGGCAATTAAGGATCCCAATATAGCAACTCCAAATATGCACCTAATAAGTGGCCGCTATAGGAATTGTTTTTATGGTGGGTACTAAGAGACTTAAATTATACAAAATTTAATAAGATATCATTTAAATATATCAATGTCATAAAAAAAAAATACACACAAATACATGAAATATTATTACAAATTTTTTGTACTAACAAAGAGAATAAGAAAAAAAAATATATATATATATATATATATATACTAATAAAAGATAAAATGCAAATTGAAAATGCTGATATGAAAATAATAAAATGACCACAACGATTTTATAACAACTCTTATGCAACAAATTGTTAACTTGTTATTGGTGAATAAAACATGTCAATATTGAACTCAAATTAGGATTAGTAGCAACTTACCATATAAGATTTATTGTGAAATTATTGTGAAAATGTTGTAGATGTAACATTACTTTAATATTTATTGAACTCAAAT
Source organism: Quercus glauca (assembly GCA_023736055.1). Lineage (NCBI taxonomy): Eukaryota > Viridiplantae > Streptophyta > Magnoliopsida > Fagales > Fagaceae > Quercus > Quercus glauca. The sequence goes on along the minus strand of CM043325.1, from coordinate 25,703,482 downwards.
TCTTATGATTCTTAAATAAATGTGTTCAACATTTTTATTAGGATAGTCAAAATAGGTTAATTTAGTATATCATATATCTTTTTAAAGTATATATATATAGATATACAATTTTTTTCAAATCAGGATGGTTACAAAAATATATTAGTTTACAATGATTATTTATATATATATATATATATATATTTTTTGGAGAAGTAGCCGCCAGTGCACCTAATAACAAATAATCGCCAGGTACATATTCAAGCATTTCCTTAGTTATATTAACAACACCAAAGTCTCTTACGTTTCGTGACTTTTGTCCTTTTTCAACCCATATAAAATACAGCCCCCCTACGTTTTTTTCTCTATGCATCCCACTCTTCCATTTCATTTTAGATTCTAACCATGTCTGCAAATATTCTAAATGGGCTTGTATATATGATTATACTCTTCTCTTTCATCACTATCATGATCATAGTTATACTACTGCTTTGCTATAGCACTGTTCACCCATCCCTCCAAATTGGCAACCTCGCAACTGCAGAACAAAATGCAATCACCCTCGAACTAGGCCTTGACGAAGCCACTCTAGACAAGTACCCAAAGCTCATCTATGCCCAAGCAAAGCTCCACAAGAACAAGGCCAACTCTACCGCATCATGTTGCTCAATATGCTTGGCTGATTATAAAGAAACAGACGTGTTGCGGGATTTACCAGATTGTGGTCATCTCTTTCATCTTGAATGTGTGGACTCATGGTTAAAGCTGCATGCTACATGTCCGGTGTGTCGGAACTCGCCTCTAGCGAAGCCGGTGCCTTTGGAGGTGTCTCCTTAACGCATTTTTGGTAGGTATTTATTATATAGTATTATAAATTTGTTTTGTACAGATTCATGTATGTGGTTTGGTTTTAGGTTGGATTTTCTTTGTCACATTTTTTTTTCGAATTCTTCTCTGTTACTTTACAATTATGTCTTGCTTAATTTGTTGGTCATGTATTAAATTATATGACATGATTTGACATCGATATACGTATAAGAGTTTTTCTTTCCTTTAAACAAGAAAGGGTTTAACTCAAGAAGTGGTTTATTTAATAAAGCTTGCCTGGTTTTTTTATTCCCAAAACAAGAGAACGTTTAACTCAAGAAAAATTGACGATAACAACGAATACAAATCCTCTGTATCACTTATTATGTGTCACTATATATTCCATCAATCATAACTTGTCATGTATTGATTTTACTTTCTTTATAAAATAACTAAAGTTTAAAATGAAAAAAAAAAAAATTTAATATATTGCAAGTTGTGATTGGTGAAATATAAAGTAGTACACAAAAAATAGTACAGATGATTTATATCCAATAACAACTTACAACTATCAGTCTCCTAAACTAGTTCTGTTCATAACTCATTTTTGGTGGGCTTCATGTTTAGGCCATAAAAGGTCCACATATGAAGCAAGCAAGATTGGGCCAACAAGGCCCCAAACCTTATCACATATAAAGAAAGCCCATTGCCATTTTGATAAGATCCTGCTAATGTGATTGAATTAAGAACACTTTGGTAGTTTCTTTGAGGGAAACTAGGCCTCCAAGATTGATAGAACAGAGTTAGAAGAAAGAAAAAGAAAGAGAGATAAGGTAGAACAAGGGAAAAGAAGAACAAGTTTATACATTTCTCTTATGATCCTTACAATTCATCCCCTCATCTATTTATACAATCCAATTCCTCTACTAATTAACTGCATAACAACTAGTCACAGTAACCACCTAACTAACTCCAACTCAGCTTTGCCTCTAACTACCTCCAGCTCATCTAACTCCAACTCAGCTCTGCCTCTAACTGCCTCCAGCTCATCACAGCACAGCCTTAGCACGTGCACACCCATACAGCACCTATCACATTTTTGACCAATTGAGAGCATATATAAAATGCCCAAAACACAGCCTAAAAGATGGTCTCAGAATCCCAAATATGCCACAAACAATGAAAAGATTGCGAAGTATGTGCTTGACTTGGTAATCAACACAATTCCCCTAAAGGGTGGCCCAACTTATGGCTCAAGCTCATGACAGGTCCAATTCATCAAAATTTAATCCAAGGAGGATTAGTTTGCAAATTGGAAGGGTGGGAATAGGGATGGCAATTTTACCCCGCTCCACTTGACCCGTTCCTCCTTGCTTTGCCCCGCGCAAATTTTTCCCACCTCGCAAAGGTGGTGAAGCGGGGATGAGGCAAGATTTTAGGCTCACACTACAAGGCGGGGTGGGGATGAAGGACCCCGCCTCACGTTAAAAAGGGTTAAATGGTAAATTTTTCAAACTCTAAAACCCTACTATTTAAACAAATATATCATCAACTTATTTTATTCTACCCAATGTGGCTCTCTACCTCTTTTTTCTCTTTAGCAAAGTTGAAAATAAGGTACTAATTTTAACATTTTCTTATGTCTTTATTAGAAACAAATTTATATTATATTGAATCATTGATTCCATTCAATGTCTTTCTCAACATAGTTTTCATCATGAACATAATAGAATGTTTTCTATTTTTATGAGTTATGTGTCTGAATGTTTGTGTTTGTGTCATTGTGTGTGGCTGTTATGAGGTACGGGTCTGAATGTTTGTGTAGTTAGTTCTATCATGAACAAATTGGAACAACAAAATAGCTTGTCCTATGAGGAATGGGTCTACACACACAAACACATATATATGTTAGAAAAAATAAAAGCTCTAGATTAGTTTCACTCATAAAAATAATATATATATATATATATATACACACACATATACACATAGGGATATATATGTTAGAAAAAATAAAGAAAAAAGATGTTATAAAAAAAATAAAGAAAATGGACTTCCAAATTAGTTTCTAGAAGGAGATAAAGATGTTATAAATAAAATAAAATAAATAAAGACAAAGAAAAAAAATGTTATAAAAAAAAATTAAAGACAAAAAATGCATGAGGTATTATTAAAAAATAAACAAAAATTTTCTTGAAAGTTAACTCAATGTACCAGTAGGTGTGTTTGGTTTTGTATCTTGAAGCATATTTTTTGGGGATTTGAATATACAAGTGATAGCTTTGGGTGTATTTTAACGTTTTCTATTTTCTTTATTAGAACAACTACTTCAAATATTCGGCTTGGAAGTTTAAAACTCATTGTTTCATTTTATTCTTGTAATTTTCTTTTTTTCCCATTATTCTATATTATCTTTGTTGGAGAAATATAGTTTGTCCATTACTAAGTTGCTAAATTAACATCAGGGAAAAAAAAAAATGACTTCACATGATAACATTGGCAGCTCCAATCCATCTGTACCTATAGGCAACATTCAATTTCCTTTGACAGTAGATGAAGATAATGCAAACCCATCATCACCTCTGTTGGATAGGCCAAAAGATGTCCAACATAACAATGAGATAATTGAAGGAGAGGGAAAGTACAAATCAATTGTTTGGAGTCATCTACAAAGAGAAGGTAGAAGTTTGAAGAGGCAGCCCGACAAGCACATAATGAATGTACCAAAGAACTAGCCCTTGATTGTAAGACTCACTAGAACTCCATCTATCTCATGCTTTCTATTGCTATAAAGTATCAAAATGTCTTTTATCAATTGAACATATGTGAGTCATCTTATAAGTGCATTCCAACAGAGGAAGAATGGGAAATGGCAAGTAGCATATGTGAGAGATTGGCAGTGTTTCACAAGGTTATAGAGCTATTCTCAAGTACCTCATACCCTACTGCTAATCTTTTTTTTCCTAAGATGTGTGAAATAAAAATAGCTTTGAAATGTTGATTAGGAGTATGGCATTTAAAATGTCAGAAAATTTTGATTGTTACTGGAATGTGATTCATGGTGTTATGGCTGTGGCAACCATTTTAGACCCAAGATATAAGATTGAATAGATAGAATATTATTTTCCAATAATTTATGGTGATGAAGCTAATAATGAAATTCAAAGGGTTAGAGATATTTGTTATGAAATGATTCGTGACTACAGTTTTGGGAGAATGGGTAGGGAAGGTACTCGTGGCCCATGTGTGGGAGAGGATTCGCAAGTTGATGACTCCCTTATGGACTTTGAAAGATATCTTAGTAAGAAAGGAAAAAAGAAAGTGTGGGAATATTAAATTGGAGTTGGACCATTACCTTGAGGATGAATTTTTTTTTTTTTATATATAGAATATTAAGTATTTTTTAACACACACACACGAGGAGAGGGGATAAGGTATTAAAGAAATTGACAATTGTGTATTCCAAGAACCATGGATGATTTAATGCCAAGAACTATGGATTTTGATATTTTGGCATGGTGGGAATCTAATTGCCCTAAGTATCCTATTTTGAAACGTATTGCAAGGGATATCATTGCCATTCCAGTGTCAACTGTTGCCTCGGAGTCATCATTTAGCACAAGTGGTCAATTGTTAAGTCCAATTCGCAGTAAACTTCATCAAATGACTATGGAGGCATTAATGTGTGCTCAAAATTATTTATGGGCTAAAATTAATGGTAATTAAATTTACTAGTTTAATTTTGCAATGATTTATGTTGTTGCATTCTTTATTATATTTTTCAATTGTTTGATTGAATTTATTTTACTTTTTTTAGGCTCTTCATCTACTGTAGATGGAACAGAAGATACATTCCAAAACATCTAAAATGATTATGATGATGATGAAGAAAGTGGTGTCACAATGATGGAAGAAAGTGAAGATTATTTTGGAAGAACTAGGCAATTTTTATTTTGTTATGCATAAGGAGTTTGGATTATTTTGTTGTGTCATACTATGAGATTTTTGTTTTTGTTGTGATATTGTCTTGTTAAACACTTCGATAATATTATTAAGTTTTTGCTAAAAATTAGTTTGATTTGATGGGATAAATTTATTTGTAATTTCAAGTATATTTTTATTAATGAAACATATAATTTTATTTTTAAAAATTGTAATAGTTGTAGGGAAAATTAACAAGAAATAAAGTTTTACATGGTGGGACAAGGCTTCGCAGAGCCCTAAGGGGCAAGGATGGGGCAAGAAAATTCTCTGTCATATGAGGTGGGGCGGGGATAGGACAAGACAAAACCATGCGAGGCGAGGGTGAAGAGCCCATCATTCAACCCCACCTCGCCCCCATTGCCATCCCTAGGTGAGAACAATTTTTGAGTGGCTAGGAGCCGTTTAGTATTGTTTAAGTATTGGCGTTCAAAATGTTGTGAAAATTGTGGTTTAAAAAGTATTGTGACTTATGAAAACACGTGCCTAAAGTATTCATAATGAAAAGAAAAAAAAAATGTGTTTAGTACCATATTTCAAATAACATATTTTAAAATGTGAAATAAAAAAAATCATAATTGTGTGTTTGATATGTGTATGTATTTTTTTTTTTTAAAATTGATAATTGTTTAGTAAAAGAATACTATTTTATTTAAGGAGGAAAAAAAAAAAGATAAAGAGGTGGGCTTGTTGGAGATAAAAAAGAGAGTTTAGTCTAGTCCATGGGGCCCACAATTTTCAACTTGTTTACATTACAAAAAGTCCATTTAACAACGTTACTTGAAAATTAAAAACTAGTATGAATGAGTTTTCAAAATATATGTTTTAAATACTCTAATTTGAGAATTGTAACTCAAACACCCATAATAAAAACATAGCTACCAAATACCTTCTCTTTTTTTTTTTTCTTTTTTTTTTCTTTTTTTTACCAATAATTTTCAGTATTTAAATACTGAAAACTATTATTTGAGCATGGCTGCCAAATTCACTTCTACCAAACCCCTTTGTTGTTGTGTTCGCTAAGGAGGATAGTGGATTATTGTTTTTTTTTTTTTTTTTTTTTTAAGAAACTAGTGGATTATTGTATAAACACCCTATTTTGTATTGGTTAATAAACTTGAATCCATAGTCCCAAATGATAATACCTAGACATGATATATTAGTCAACTGAGACACTAAAAAGCAATAAAAAGAGCATAAGTATAGCATGCTGTATGCATGCATCAACCATGTATACAAGGCCTCAACTGTGCCTTACACATGGCTGTCAACTCTTGCGTATGGAGGCCGTGGCTGAAATACTAAAAAATGGAAGGTTTCTTTAAGATACAATTTTGTGGCTAAGCAGTCCTACATTGCTTAAACACAACTTTCTCACCCAAACTTCCCCATGTAATGAGGGTCTTCAATCAGTAAAAACAGCGAACTTAAGGAGAGTGGGTATACTAAGTAGTATTCAGGATTCAAAGAAAACAATAATAATTATAAATAAATAAACTTTGCTTTCTTTTTCAAAACCCTCTCTCTCTCAAGGTTTTGATTGCTCTTTTGTTCTTTGAGTTAGCCCAAATCCTGAGGGGACCGGCCAATTGAGTTTTAGGGCCTGGTAAGTTCATTTTTAGTTTATGTATTCCCATGTTGTCTTGAATTGTTTTATGTATTAAATTCACTCTTTATTTCCATTTTCCTTTTCTTCTAAAAAAATCCATTTTGTTTAAATTTCAGATAAGTGTTTTGTTTATTTTAGTTTAAATATATGTAGATTACGGTTGTTGGGTAAGCTTACACATATTTTAGGGTGCATATCTCTTATTGCATTTGTGTGGTCTATACGAGTGATTTAAATTATGTTTTTTTTTTTTTTGAGAAATTAAATTATATTTCTTATATACATTAGGTGGTATCTATTTTTTAAAATTTTATTTAAAATAAATAAATCCGATAAAATTTAAAGGTATTTTCTCTACTTCATGGTAATTATTATTTACTATCTTGTAATTCCATGCTATATAATTTAAATACAATTTAAATATTATTAGATACCACCTAATGTATATAAGAAAAAAAAAATTAATTATTAGGTATTTTTATATTAAATACTATTGATATATAAGAAATATATCAATGTAATTAATACTATTGATATACCTAATGTATATAATACCTAATAATATACATTAAGTGGTATCTATATATAATTTAAATACTATTAATAGTCATTTTTATATTTTGTTAACTCTTTAAAAAATTTTGTAAGAATATTATTAGGTATAAAATGTAAATTATCCATTTTTAAAAAAAATTATTGTGAAGCATTTTTTTTTTTTTCGATTCATTTATTTTAGACTCTTTGGTTTTTGTAATTAATAATTCACTTGGATAAATATTTATGATGTGGTCCCACATTTGATTCTAAAATAAAGAAATAAAACTCTTTAAGAATAAATAATTTAGAACATATGGCGCAAAATTGGAACTCTAATTTTGAATTATAATTTGAGTTTCTCTCAGCTTTACCTATTATTATTATTATTATTATTATTATTATTATTATTATTATATATTAAGTAAATGGTCTAGATTTGAAATCTTTGATTTAGTCTTCAAGGTAACAGCCAGTTCATAGATGTCCATGTCATTGTACTCAACTTTGAAAATTATATATGTGTGCCAGAAACTCTCTCAAAGCCGAGAACGAGATAGTGAGCTCAATCAACTTTGCTTTACTTGGACAAATTGAAGGAACTATCAGAATTTGATAAGGAAGTGCGGCAAAACCTAGTGGTAAGCAAATGGAGACCCCTGAAGATGGGTAATATAAAGTTAATTATGATGGAGCCATGTTCTAGGATCAGAACTTGTCTAGCATGAGAGTGGTAATACGAAACCATAATGGTCCCATCAGTTACTAGGAAACCTCAAGATTGGGACCATGACTTACAAGAAATTCTTATTAGTCCTGGACTAGTCTCAGCCAATAAGAATAAAACATGTAAGATAAAAATGCTGACATCATTTAAATATTACAGCACATCAACAATGGCTAAATGCTAGTCTTCCTGTTAACTTTCCCGTTAGCCAACTGTTTTCAACAGTTCTTGACTAGTTTCAAAAGTTTTCAGGCCCACCTCAATTTCAAGTTTCAAATTTCAATCCACCCGCTTGTTTCTTATATTTCATTTCTCCTCTTCATCATAAAAATGAAAATCACTTTCTTGTAATTCTCTCCTAGCCGACACAGCCATGGTCTCACTAGTTTTTTCACTTTCTTGTAGCTCTCTCCTAGCCGACACAGCCATGGTCTCGTTGGGTTTTTCACTTTCAAACTCATATATATATAGTCATACAAAGTCTTTCCAAAATCAAAACCAAAATCCTCCAAACAGAAATAGAAGAAATTGAAAATGAAGTTTAAGAGCGAAAAGGGGATGAGCTCAAAAGTGAAAACGAGGACCGAGAAGATGTCCCTGAAAAACTACCTCGATTTTGTTCTCTCTAACAAGCAAATCGATCTCACCGTCAACTTCCTCAACCAAGTCATCCGTCAATTCGCTCTCTCTTCTTCATCGAATTTCATTATGCTTTTTTCATTTTTTGTTTATCACTGAAAACGTAGAAATTCGTCTCTCATGTTTTGTGTTTAATTTTGCAGATCATCAGCATGCACAGGTTCAAGAAAATCCACAAGGTTCAAAAGGTGACAATGAAATCGCACTCTCTAATATCTCTTTCTCTCTCTCTTTCTAAGTTACTAAACTTATATATTAGTGTTAGCCTCTATTTGATTGCCGAGAAATTGGATGTGAAATCAATTGTAAATGTCTTAATTAACCACTGTTTCCATTGATGTACGAAATTTTTTTCTCCTTTCAATAGCTCAAAAAGTGTGTTACACTCTTACTCAATTAAGTGTTGTTTTACATTTCTGTCTATAGTGCTCTGAATCATCAATGAAGTTCTTAGCCTCTGTTTGGATCCAGAGAAAATAGAAAGAAAAAAAGTGTTGGTGAACTAAAATCAAATTTATCTTTTTCCATTTGGATATAGTCCTATGAAGGATTTAGTTTGCTTCTTATGGAAACTGACTGAACTATTTGATAGAAATTAATATTCGAATTTTGAAGTTGATCTTTGTCCATAAAGGAGTCAATTAGCATCATGGTTTTAAAAACCGGATCGGACTGGCTGGTTCAACCAGGAACCGGCCTTCAATCCGGTCCGGTTATAGAAAAAACCGAAAATAGTTTTAAAACCAATAAATAGTGCAAACCAGCCGGTTCAACCTGAAAACCGAAAACTAGAAAGGTCGAACCGGTTTTGAAAAATTGCTGAAACAGATCTGCAATGGAGCTTTTTTTGCAGTAAAAATCTTCTTTTTTCTCAGATATGCTGATGGTAAGGACAAATTTTTGCAATAAAGTCTTTTTTCTTAAGGTTGGCTATGCTTAAGAGAGAGAAAATGATTGAATGTTCATGCTTGGCGTTGAAATTAGCATCTTGGAGTGGTATCTACAGATCTTCAGTGAGGAAGAGAGGAACCGATGATGGTATTGTAGAGATAAGCAATAGATCTAACTTCCTGAGAGAGGTTCCTCAAAAAAAAAAAAAAAAAAATCCTAAGAAAGAGAGGGAGATATGGATTCTGTGGAGGACAGAAGACTGGAAAAATAGTCTTTTGATGGTAAATAAAGTGGGGAGTGTACGCAATGGAGTGCTAGATTTATGAGGTGTATACCATGTATTAGAGAAAAAAAAAGATTAAAAAAAGAGTAAACGTGTGGCTAGGAGGGGTGGAGTGGGAAAGTGGATTGATAAAGGTGTAATAAGTCAATGACTTGTCTAGTCATCTGACTTTGGTTTTTTTTTTTTTTTTAATTTAAATTTTCTTGAATAAATAAATAGTTAAAGTTATACTATTGTTTGTACAAACTGAAAGATGAAGCTTAAATGCTAAATAGTTTATGCTTTGTCAACCATTACTGACAAAAAAAGAAAAGTGGTATGGAAATAAGCACTTTTTTATTTTTTTATATTTTCTTAATATAAGTTATAAAAATTCAAATTTTAAATATAAATTATTTTAATATTTTAATTAAATTATTTATGACGTCATTAGTTCGACCATCAGTTGGACCTCGGTCCGACCAGAAAACCGATAATTAGCTCCTTTTCATGTTCTTTCTCCGTACCGGTTTTTAAAACCTTGCTTTGCATTGACCTCTAATTCAATTAGTAATTAATTTTTAAAAAGTTAGCCTTTTGAAAAATACTTACTATTTAATGTTTATGTATGCTTCATTTCTATAGTTCTACTATAATTTTCCAGTCTCTCTTAAGCCTAATATTTCGTATTGAGAAGGCTTTTAGAAAATTTTGCCTCGTTACTTGGTTAGTTGGACTTTAGCTTTGAATTTATGTGATGGGGAGTCGCATTCTGAAATTGTCAAATTGGTGCTCAATTGTTATTTGTGCTTTAATGAAGGGGAATGAAAATTTGAAATTGGTGCTCAATTATTGTTTTTGATCTATGAAATAGATGCTCAATTGCAAAAACTTGATGCCAAATTTAAATTGTAATCGCCATTTTCATGGAATCATAGGTGCTTAAAGGTGATTTTGGAAGGAGCGTTAGCCATATTAGAAACATATTAGCGGGTGTCTGCTACCCAACTTTCGGCCTGAACACATGACCCTCTGTTTGTAGTAGGTGGGAACAGGGGAAAAGCTTGAGGGTTGTTTATTTCTATTCATGATGTATCCTCAGGAACAAGCTCAGCTAGCTTGGGACCTTTTTTTAAGTTGTATACTTTGTTTACTTACACATCAATAAAATTCTATCTGTTATCTCAAAAAAAAAAAAAAAGGTGCATAAAGGGTGTATTTTTGGAATATGAGAGCAGGAGTTCTGAGAAGCTGCCAACCTCAATTAAAGCAAATCCAAGCAAAGCAATGCAAGCAGTCTAAAAGTCATTCTTGATATAATATGCTGGAGACAGAAAAATAGAGAATCTGTGAAGATTGAACAACCAAGGATAGAGACAATGGGTAGGACCGAAGAAGATGCAAAATTTTGCCAATGTTTTATCCGAAATTGTATTTCCAATCAATGAAAAATAATATTGTATAATTGTATTCTATGTACCCTATGTACATTCTTATTCTTATAGAAATTTTGGTGTTGGTTGTGTTTCTACTTTCAAATAAACATCAGTGATTTCTAATTTTCATCAGGAACGATATTTGCAATACAATTAGGAATATCTTCTAGCCATATGACCTCATCATTCAAGAATTGTGCACGCCTTGCAAGTGTATGAGGTGCATAATTCACATCTCTACCTGCATGTATGCTAAAAGGACCAACTTCTTACCTGACTTGCTAGGTGTCTTATATTCTCTATGATGTGACCAATAGCTATAAATAGTGAACACTATTTGCATTTACAATAAGCATCAACTACAAGTTTAAAGCTTAAGATGTTATCTTTACTTCTTTAAGCCTTGAAATAAGCATTGTATAGAAGTTGCAAACAAAAGATCAATTTTACTATAATGTAATTTGATAAGAATTGTAATTAGGAGAATTGTACTAATTGTAATTAGAGGATGAGTGGTGAGTAGTGACATTTAGTTAGTTGCTGTGTTAGTTACTGTGTGTTGTCATTGGCTATTGTGCTGATGTCATGGAAGTTAGTTAGCTTAGCTGGGAGTAGTTAAGAATGTGGAACTGTAATAGTATAAAAGGGGGGAAACAGAAGGTTGTACTCAGTTTTTGGATGCATAATAAGAATTACATTCTCATTCCTATCTTCTCTATAATCTCATCTTTAATTCTCATCTATCTCAACTATCTTCTTAACTCCCATTCTCTAATGTTCTATCTCTCTTCTCTGTTACTCTATTCAATCCATTTCTTCACGGGTTACTAAGATCTTATCATAATTACAGTCTAAACTTGGAGCCAAATCACCAATTGTACACATGCTGTTTTATGACATGGAATTTAACCTTGAGCGTAATATTGATAATGCATACTACAAATCACGGTTTTCTACTCCTATCCCATACTCCTATCTCCATTAACACTAAAACTATAGTTAATACATAACTTTCACTTGGCAACAAGTCAAAATAAATCCAAAGAGAACAAATGTACTCCTCAAAATTAAAATAACAAACAAAAGAAACTTGGTGTCATGATAAATGTCGCTTGTCTCCAAGCCAATAATTTGTGCTGGTTTTGTGAAGTTCCTATAGTTCTTGGCTGCATGACATCATCAGTCTTCACCCTAGAAACATATAAAAATCATATTAACATACTAAATGGAACAAAAATGAATACATTAACATTCACAAAAACCATTCTAATTATTTTGTATTGATTCAATAACACTTAAAAACCAAACTCCAATAAAAATAACCAATAATGAAGTATACCTTTGGAACTCTCTTATCTAGAGACTTCTGGATTGCCCTAACCTTGCTGTTCTACATTGTTGACCATATTTTATTAAAAAATAAATAATAAAAAAAAACCCATTGTACAAAGTAAGTCATCCTTAGGAACAAGAAATAAGTAATGAAATTGATAATGCAAACACACCACAAAGAATTTTCAAATTTACCTCTTGCATATGTGTGGAATTTGATTACTTGGAACTATACATCAATGAGTTTATTTGTGAAGGAATATAAGTTATTGGATTCTATAGAGATCAAAATATAAGAAAACATTATTTCGAAACAAAGCTTTGTACACATGTTAATACATAAATGATAGATATTTTATTCCATTTTAAATAAATAATCAAGGCATAAATGCACTTTTAGTCCCTACATTTTGACTTTTTTTCATTTTAGTCCTTACATTTTAATTTTACCACTTTTAGTCTCTAAATCAATTATTGCGTTCCATTTTGGTCCTTTTCGTTAGCCCACCAACGAAAATTACTTAGGAGGCAAACTAATGCTGACATGGCCAATTAAAAAATAATAAAAAAAATTATTTAGCATTAAAAAAATGCCATGTCAGCTTTTAAATATAAAAAAAAAAAAATTTATTAATCAATTTTAACTAAATTAAAAATGAAAAAACAAAATTAAAAACAATAAAATCCATCCATTCAGATCTAATGTATTTTGAACAAGAACATACATGAACACAGTCACATATTTAAACATCAACACAAGAACATAACGCACAAACCCAGAACCAAACACAAAAAACACAAACTCAAATTTAAACATTAACAATCACAAACACAAAAGAACACAATAAACCCAAATAGAACCCAAATCTAAAAACTCCAAAAAACCTCAATAGAAAACCCACCACCTTATCGATTGAACCCAGATCTAAAGCCACCACGAAAGTAGCTTCTCGATCTCTCTACCTGTCATCACACTCTGAAACTGTGACCAAAGCCCAGCTCTCTTCTAAACCCGAGCCATGTCTCACCGAGTCTCTCTACTCTCAAACCACATAAACCACTCTCCGATCAACAAGCTAAAAGCGCCTTGAACGACGCGTGAACCACAAAAGGTGGATGTAGAGGTGAAAGGTCTCATGGATCTGCCAAGAACCGAGACAATGGTGGCGCGTGAACAAGTGTGTGCATAACTGAGGGTAAGAGCTTGATTTATATGTTTGTGTGCTCAGTGTTGTGAGGCTTTGTAAAACATGTAAGTATGTGTGTTTGAAGCAGAGAATCACAGAATGTATGTGTGTATGTGAGACAAAGAGATGCTATCAGAGGAAAGAAACAGAGAAAAGGGAGAGGGTTTCGGGTTACAAGTTGAACCCAGATCTAAAGCCTTAAAACCTAGATCTGCCCAGATCTGCTTTAAGTTGGCTTCAATTCGAACTCAGATCTAACGATTTTGAACCCAGATTTGGTTTGTGTTGGCTTCGATTTGGTTCATAATGCTAAGATCTTCGTTTGTTCCAATTTTTGCAGCTGGTTTTCTCTTTTTCTTATTGAAGATCGGAGCACCGAAAAAAATTCTGACAAAGATGGCCACCGTATATGCTGGAAAACCGACCTTAGGTGCTCTTGATCAACACCAGTCAAAGCAAAACTGCCCACAACAATTCGGTGATGAAAGTGCCCAAATTTCTTCCCGATTTGTGTTTGTTATTGTGTTTTATTGAGTTTTTTGGAGTTTTTAGATTTGGGTTCTAATGGAGTATTTGGGTTTATTTGCTATGGGTTGGCTGGGAGATTTATGTATGTTATTGTGTTCTTTGTGTTTGTGATCATGTGTTAATGATTAAATTTGAGTTTGTGATTTTTGTGTTTGGTTCTGGGTTTGTGCATTATGTTCTTGTGTTGATGTTTAAATATGTGATTGTGTTCTTGTTCAAAATACATTAGATCTGAATTGATGGATTTTATTGTTTTTAATTTTGTTTTTTCATTTTTAATTTAGTTAAAATTGATTAATAATTTTTTTTATATTTAAAATCTGACATGGCATTTTTTTAATGCTAATTAAATTTTTTTATTATTTTTTAATTGGCCACGTTAGCGTCAGTTTGCCACCTGTGCAATTTCCGTTGGTGGGCTAACGGAAAGGACCAAAATGGAACTCGATAATTGATTTAGGGACTAAAAGTGGTAAAATTAAAATATAGGGACTAAAAGTGCATTTACGCCAATAATCAATTGTGTCAGTTTACTTGACTAAGTTGCATTATAACATTGGTACCTTGCAATATAGTTGTAAATGGAACATTTACACAACCCATTTCCTATATAGAGACAAAATTCATATTTAGATATTACGTCAATGACTAAAATTATGGTTACACATTATAAATATTCTAATTTTGTAAATTAAAGAATGCTTAATACCTAAGAATGATTTTTCCATGACATGTAAGATTGTCCATGTGCATTATCACTTGTAAATCCTAAATGAGAGTAGGGATTTGGTGGTTGGTATATAGCTGGATTGTATGAGCCACCGAATGACACATTTGAATTTTCTTTGGAAACTTGTTTTTTTTTATTTTCCTATAAAATTGCACATTAAAAAAATCAAACATAATAATAATTCTAATTAAAAAGGTTTATTAAAAATAAAAATATGGCATATATTTAGTTAAAAAAAGAAAGGAATTTTTTACATGAAGATGATACATCCTTAAATGATTTTGCCTTGCGCTTCCCAAAGTGGCCTTTAAGTCTATCGTTTCATAAGCCTTTTGATTTCACACATGGGGGATTTAACACTGACACATGATTTGCTACTCCAAGCGTTTCATCAACTGCATTATGCTCCACAACTTCATTTTCTTCCAAATTTGCATTTGAACCCAACTTTGATGACCCTCTTTCGATTTTTTCATCAAGTCCCAATAGTATCTTTTGACAAATGCTTTTAAGGCTATCATCCCCTTGGCTTTTGGATATGATTGTATTAGCTATACGTAACATGCTATTATGCCACACTATCTCGGCCTCTTTAGCATTGCCACTTGAATGATTGTCTTGTTCATAAGCCATCATCCCTTTCTTAGCCTCCTTTGTCCAGCATTTCATAATGTATTGGCTTGGAATTTTAGTCAAAATTTTTAAATTGAAGACCTGCAATGTATGACAACAAAGAATTCCGAATAACTCAAATTTCTTGCAAGAACAAGAAATGTTGCTATTGAAATGATCAAAATGGACAATATGAACTCTTTCACTATCTTCTTCTTTCACCTCAAAGACATTAATTGTATCTTGACAATCAACTTGCTTCCACTCTATTGCGAGACTATTAAGGAATTCATAGTCAAATAATCTGAATATCTTACATGCGTAACCTTGAGCTGTATGCCCCAAAATACCACTCTTTTTAACTGCTCTTTGCAGGGTGCCTTGCTTGCATTGAAAATCTTCATTAAACTCTGAAGAATGCATACTTGCCAACACACTTTCATATTTAATTACAAAGTTAGTGAGGCTTATTGTTGTATCTACTATATTATTCAAAATATGGTTTGTGCTTTCACTCCTTGAGAAAGCTTTAAATTCAGTTGTGAAGCTATCCTTAGTGAATGCAATGCTCCATTTATGTCAAATTTTGTACATCATATTAAGCCAGTGATGATCTTCAAGATTAAACTTATGCATCATTTTATCCCATGTGTTTTGAAATTCCAATTCTGAATCACAATATTTTTGACACTTGTTCCACAAGGACTAAAACTCCGAATTAGAATTTAACTCTCCAAAGTAGAAAGATGCATTTTTTGAAATATGCCACAAACATACTTGATGATGTGTGTTCAAAAACACTTCCTCAATAGCATTTGACATGGTTTGATCTTGGTCAATAAAAATTGTTATTGGAGATCGATTTCCCATTGAGTCTAAGAATAACTTGAACAACCATTTGAAAGAAGCAATAGTTTTATCCAAAAGAAATGCACATCCAAATATTACATTCTGCCAATGGTGATTAACACCTACAAATGGAGCACAAATCAAATTATATATATTGGTGCAGTAAGTAGTGTCAAATACCGCATCTCCAAAACAATCATAATCAACCCTTGATCTCCCATCTCTCCAAAAAAAATTTGTCATGCGATTTTCTCGATCTACTTGAATCGTGTAAAAAGACATGGGATCTTCTATTTGCCTTTTCTTAAAATGATTCGATAGGCTTTGAGCATCTCCAGCACTAATCGTTGACATCTTTTTTGTGTTCACATAATTATAACAATCTTTTTCAGTGAAGCCCACATTCTCACTCCCTCCAACTTCTTCTGTTAAGTACGAATAAGTATTCTTTGTACTTATACCTGCATTCACCATGGAATCAATTAAAGTTGCCTTAGGTTTTGAAATACGACGACCCGATCTTAACAAATGTCTCTCTGATGCTAGTGCAAGTTCATGATTATGCTCTAGATTAAATGCAATAACCTTCCACACATCATTTTCAACTGTGAAACAAATAAATGCTTTACAACTAGTTCTAGTCACCAATTTCTTCCAATTTTTCTTTCACAAAGATCTTCATCTATTTTAAAACCCTTCGTAGAACATAGAAATTCAAGTTGCCTTATGTTCTTTGTCCCATTAAAATATTTAGGCTTTCCTTTCCATATACTAAAACCTGTTCATAATGCATAATTTTCGTATAAATTGCATGCTTCATCTTCAGTATATGCCACCTTATCCAACAAATTGTCATCGCTATTTTCTAGTCGTTCAACAAACAAACAATCCTCTTCAATATCACTTGAATTGCAAATAACTACAATAATTTTTATGAAAAATATAAATGTTAGAAATAAAATATTAAGGAATTTACAATACAATAATTATCTTATGTGTGCAATTTTTTATGTGTTCTTAAAGGCCTATGGTATGCTTTATTACAAAGCTTCCCCACTTCTAGGCACAAATATAATAAGAAATTAGACCTAGTTACCAATATAAAGATGAATATATTATTTATTCCTATCATATTCTATACACACACACACACACACGTAAATTTAGTATATAATAACAAAACAAAACAAAACAAAAACAAAAACAAAAAACAAAAACATATATCACTAAACATATTTTATTTGGGAGCAAACTTATCACAGCAAAGCAATAAATTCATACCTTAATACATTTTTATATGTTTTATTCGGGAACAAACATATTACAACAAAGTATTAAAATTTTCACTGTGGGTTCCAGTTAGCTCAACTGGTAATGTCTCTGATGGTTATATAAGAGATCTGGGGTTCAATCCTCGCCTACACCAAAAATTGATTGGTGTCTTGGTCTTATGATAAAGAGCTATTATCAGGAGCGGACGCCATAGGTTGAAACTCTCTCTCAAAAAAAAAAAATTCACCAAAAAAAAGCATTAAATTCATACCTCAATACATTTTTATATGTTTTATTTGGGAGCAAACATATCACAACAAAGCATTAAATTTTTCACACAAAAAAAGCATTAAATTCATACCTCATTACATTTCTATATATTTTATTGAGGAACAAACATATCACAACAAATCATAATATATTCTTTAAAAAATGAAACAAAATACAACAAGACAAAATAAATTATACCTCTATTACTTTGAAAATTGGGTTCTTCCATGCTTATGTGAACAAGATTTTGTCTCTTTACACTAGAAATTTTCACTTGATTTCACTAAAAATCACTTATAGTAACATTTGTTTGTGGTCACACTGTGCACTTGTTTTTGGTTGGCACTAAGGAGTAGGACCTTCTGGCTTTTGTTCACAAGAGTGAGAACCCTAATAAGTTCTCTTTGTCCTAAGTCCCAATTGGAAAACAGCTGGCTAGCTTCTTTTTTTATATTTTATTTTTTTTAATAACTAACGTTAACGGGGTTGTTTAACGTTGGGGACTTGAAGACTAGCATTTAGCCATTGTTGCTGAGCTGTAATATTTAAACGATGTCAGTATTTTTATCTTACATGTTTTGTTCTTATTGGTTGGGACTACAAGGTTAGCTTGGTGACCTTGTAGTCCTGGACTAGGTAAGAATTTCCTGTGACTCTCACTGTGCAAAGAATTTAGACCAAGAAATAGTATGGGTAGAAGATGAGTCTTTATTTGTGATAATATGGAGGCAGAAAAATTGTCTTGCACTAGTTGATTCATTTTAACCGAATTTCCATCATTTTTGTTAAAATTAAAAAAAAAAAAAAAAAAAAAAAAAAAAAAAAAAGAGAATAAAGACAATTATTATTTTTTGGTATAAGAAGGATTAAATATAGGCTTTTGTTCAATGATAGGATACTTTATAAGAAGAGCTTAGTGGAATCTATTGCATTAGGAAGAGATCAAATTTAGTTAGATCCGTAGTTGAACAAATTTGGGTGCATAATACCTTTTTAATCCCGCACCCAATCACCTTGACTTTAACATCAAGACATTCTGTCCATCCCGCACCCAATCACCTTGACTTTAACATCAAGACATTCTGTCCAAATTATAAAAAAAAAAAATCAAGGCATCAAGTGTCAATTCTGCTAACTTCATTTTTGGACTTTTAATTTGAACAATTTCTCCAAATAAGGATGGGATGTATATTAACAAAAAGAATTTTAATTCTATCTCTTAAATTTATATACTTCCCCCCGCCCTCCCCAAAAAATTTACAAATTGACCCAAGAAATCCAACAAATAGATAACAAGAAAAATCTATAAAATAAAAAATAAAAAAAAATGCACATATCTGGATAATAAGAAAAATCTTTGGACAAATCATAAATCCGGTTTAAGCAAAAACAATAACAACAAATCAATTACAAATCCTAGCAAAAAAAATTACAAAAACCCAATAACATTTACCCAATTTCTCACTCTCATTGGAGAGCTCTATGCCCCTCTCAAATGACTTTACCTTCATAGCCATAGAGACAACTCATATGCCACATATTGATCGCTCCATCTACACATTAGTTAGACCTTGAAAATATTAAGACATGTCAATTAACTTACAAAACTCTTAATTATAAAATCTTATTATTAAATTTTTTTCAAAAGAAAAAATACAAATACTAATTAATAAATTAATGCTAATAAAGCAACTTTGTCAACCTCTAGTATTGATATTCCATTTTTTTTTTTTAATCTTTTAACAAAAAACTTCACCCCTCTAAGTTTGAATCCTAGTTCCGTCCCTGACTCCAAAGACATTAAGCTAGTGAAAGTAAACTTTCTGTAATTATTTTCCATTAAATCTAAATATATCCTATCTTTTCTTCCCCCCCCCCCCCCCCAAAAAAAAAAAAAATCCAAATATATATAACATGATATGTACATAATTTCTATCAAACCAATCAAATTTTAAAGTACAATTAATATTATTTATAAGAAAAAAAAAAGTAGAATTAATATTGTGGATTTTAATTAACTCAATTAATAAAATCTCATATCAAGAGTTAATGTAGTAGGTTAAATATAAAATTCTCTACTTGATTATTTGTATCTATAAAAAAGAGCAATTTTTTTTTTGTTTAAGAAGATATCAAAAAGATCAACTAAACATAGTGTTTCGAGAAATGTCACTAAAAATCTAAAATGTTCTAAGGCAATTTAAGAAAAGAATTTCTAATTACATATGAATTTTTTTTTTTTAATTGTTAAACCCACCCTCAGAAAAACCATAAATCTTTCTTCACATTTTCAAAGTCGAAATCCAATTTTTGCTGGCAAATTAACACATTCTCCTCCACACTGAACTCAACCCTCCCTCCTCTCCCAAAATGGCAATGGTTGCCATTTTGTAAGAAAAAAAATTACTTCAATATTTATTGAACCTAAATTAGAATTAGTAGCAGCTTACCACATAAAATTTATTGTGAAATTATTGTGGAAGTAGCATTACTTCAATATTTATTGAACTCAAATTCTTATGATTTTTAAGTAAAGGAGTTCAACATTTTTATTAGGATGGTTAAAATAGGTTAATTTAGTATATCATATATATATATATATATATATATATATAATTTTTTCCCAAATCAGGATGGTTAAAAAAAATATATAGTTTAAAATGGTTATATATATATATATATATATTTTTGCCATAGAGCCGCCAGTGCACCTAATAAAAAACAATCGCCAGATACTTATTCAAGCATTTCCTTAGTTATATTAACTAGGGGTGTGCAAAAAATCGACGAACCGAACAAACCGGCCAAAACTGACTGAACCGTTGCCAAATTTTCGGTTCAGTTCGGTTTTGGTTTTGAATTTTTAAAACCAAAAATATTCGGTTCGGTTTTCGGTTGAATGTTTGAACCGACCGAACCGAACTGAATCATATTATAATATATTTTATATATAATATAAATTTTATAAATATTTGGGCCTCCTATACATAGTTGGGCTTTTCATTTTGTTTAAAAACATTTGGGCCTTTCTTTTTTAAATATGATCCGGCCTTTACATTTCATATTTCAATTTTCATTTTATCATTAGGTTAAGTAACTATAATTAAACTAATTAATAATTAGATATCTAATTAAACTTAATCTAATTAAACTATAATAAATAAATAAAAAACCCTACAGACCTACACGTTCTCAGTTCTCAGTTCTCACCCTCACCCTCAGCCTCCACCCTAGTCCCTCTCAGCTCTCAGTCTCCTCTCACAGCCTCCACCCCAATCCCTTTCATAGCCTCCACTCCACACCGGCTTCCTCGATCTCACAGCCTCTTCTCATAATTCTCACCCTCACTCTCAGTCTCTGCTGCTACCTTGATCTGCCTCTACAGCTGCCTTCACACGTCGGCCTCCACATGAATCTGCCTTTGCCGCCGCCTCCACACGAATCGGCCTTTATCGCCACCTCCACACCTGGCCTCCCCACACCGGCTTGATCTTTTCATTCCCAGTTTCTTACAGTGACATTTCTCGATAACCCTCTCTCTTTTTTGTATTTTGTGTTTTGTTTAATATTGAATCAATGCTATTTTCTGTGAATCTGTGATTGTGATTGTGATTTTGAGAATTTGAGTTGTTATTTTCTTATTGAAAAATCGATAACCCCATGTGATGTTGAGTTATTTTTTTCTTTTTGTGACTGTGAATTTGTGATGTTGATTGAAACCGAAAACTAATTGAAACCGACCGAAACTGAAATACAACCGAAACCGATCGATTTCCAATTATTTTGGTTAGATTCGGTTGGGAATTTCACAAACCGAAAATTTCGGTTTCGGTTGGCCAAAACTAAAAAAACCGACCAAACCGAACTGATTACACCCCTAATATTAACAACACCAAAGTCTCTCACATTTCGTGATTTTTGTCCTTTTTCAACCCATATAAAATACAGCCCCCCTACGTTTTTTTCTCTATGCATCCGACTCTTCCATTTCATTTTAGATTCTAACCATGTCTGCAAATATTCTATATGGGCTTGTATGTATGATTATACTCTTCTTTTTCATCACTATCATGATCATAGTTATACTACTGCTTTGCTATTGCACTCTTCTCCCATCCCTCCAAATTGGCAACCTCGCAACTGCAGAACAAAATGCAATCACCCTCGAACTAGGCCTTGACGAAGCCACTCTAGACAAGTACCCAAAGCTCATCTATGCCCAAGCAAAGCTCCACAAGAACAAGGCCAACTCTACCGCTTCATGTTGCTCAATATGCTTGGCTGATTATAAAGACACAGACGTCTTGCGGGATTTACCAGATTGTGGTCATCTCTTTCATCTTGAATGTGTCGACTCATGGTTAAAGCTGCATGCTACATGTCCGGTGTGTCGGAACTCGCCTCTAGCGAAGCCGGTGCCTTTGGAGGTGTCTCACTAACGCATTTTTGGTAGGTATTTATTATATAGTATTATAAATTTGTTTTGTACAGATTCATGTATGTGGTTTGGTTTTAGGTTGGATTTTCTTTGTCACATTTTTTATTCGAATTCTTCTCTGTTACTTTACAATTATGTCTTGCTTTGTTGGTCATGTATTAAATTATGTGACATGATTTGACATCGATATACATATAAGAGTTTTTCTTTCCTTTAAACAAGAAACGGTTTAACTCAAGAAAGGGTTTATCTAATAAAGCTTGCCTGGTTTTTTTCATTTTCCCAAAACAAGAAAGCGTTTAGCTCAAGAAAAATCGACAATAACAACAAATACAAATCCTCTGAATCACTTGTTATGTATCACTCTATATTCCACCAATCACAACTTGCTATGTATTGATTTTACTTTC
Organism: Quercus glauca; assembly: GCA_023736055.1. Lineage (NCBI taxonomy): Eukaryota > Viridiplantae > Streptophyta > Magnoliopsida > Fagales > Fagaceae > Quercus > Quercus glauca. The sequence continues at coordinate 25,680,989 of CM043325.1, read as the reverse complement.
CTTATAAAATAACTGAAGTTGCAAAAAAAAAAATTAATACATTACAAGTTGTAATTAGTGAAACATAAAGTGATATACAAAAAATGGTACAGATGATTTATATTCAACAATAACTTACAATTATCAGTCTCCTAAACTAGTTCTGTTCATAACTCATTTTTGGTGGACTTCATGTTTAGGCCATAAAAGGCCCACATATGCAGACAAGCAAGATTGGGCCAACAAGGCCCCAAACCTTATAACATATAAAGAAAGCCCATTGCGATTTTTGACTGATTGAGAGCTACATATATAAAATGCCCAAAACGCGGCCTAAAAGATGGCCTTGGAATCCCAAATATGCCCAAACAATGAAAAGATTGCGAGGTATGAGCCAGACTTAGTAATCAACACGATTCCCCCTAACGGGTGGCCCAACTTATGGCTCAAGCTCATGACAGGTCCAACCCATCAAAATTTAATCCAAGGAGGATTAGTTTACTAATTAGAGGGGTGAGAATGGGGATGACAATTTTGCCCCGTTCTGCTTGACCCGTCCTAGTGGGAATAGGGATGACAAAGATGGTGGGGTAGGGATAGGGCGAAATTTTAAACCCGCATCACGGGGCAGGGTGAGAATGAGTTTACACTTTTTAGATCCACTCCGCGTTAATATGGGTTAAATTGTAAATTTTTCATACTCTATTGTGGCACTCTACCTGTATTTTATCAACTTATTTTATTCTACCAAATGTGGCACTCTACCTCTATTTTCTCTCTAGCAAAGTTGGAAATAAGGTACCAATTTTAATATTTTCTTTTGTCTTTTTTAGAAATAAATTTATATACTATTGAATCATTGATCCAATTTAACGTCTTTCTCAACATAGTTTTCATCATGAACATAATAGAATTTTTTCTACTTTTATGAGCTATGGGTCTAAATGTTTGTGTAGTTATTTCTATCATGAACAAATTGGAACAACATAATTGCTTGTCCTATGAGGTACGGGTCATATATATATATATATATATATATATATATATTTGTTGGAAAAAATAAAAGCTCTAGATTAGTTTCACTCATAAAAAATAATATATATAAATATACATTTAGGTATATATGTTAGAAAAAATAAAGAAAAAAAGTTGTTATAATAAAAAAATTAAAAAAAAAAGGACTTCCAGATTAGTTTCTAGAAAGAGATAAAGATGTTATAAAAAAATAAATAAATACAAAGAAAAAAGATGTTATAAAACTTAAAGACAAAAAATGCATTGGGTATTATTAAAAAATAAACAAAATATTTTCTTGAAAGTTAACTCATTGTCCCTGTCGGTGTGTTTGGTTTTGTATCTTGAAGCATTTCTTTTGGGAATTTGAATATACAAGTGATAGCTTTGGATGTATTTTAACGTTTTCTTTTTTCTTTATTAGAACAACTACTTCAAATATTCGGCTTGTAAGTTTAAAACTCATTATTTCATTTTATTTATGTTTTTTTTTTTCTTTCCCATTATTCTATATTATCTTTGTTGGAGAAATATAGTTTGTCCATTACTAAGTTGCTAAATTAACATCAGGAAAAAAAATGACTTCACATGATAACATTGATAGCTCCAATCCATCTGCACCTATTGGCAGCAATCAATTTCCTTTGATAGTAGATGAGGATAATGCAACCCCGTCATCACCTCTATTGGATAGGCCAAAAGATATCCAGCATAACAATGAGATAATTGAAGGAAAGGGGAAGAACAAATCAATTGTTTGGAGTCATCAACAAAGAGAAGGCATAAGTTTGAAGAGACAGCCTGAAAAGCACATGTTGAATGTACCAAAGAACTAGCCCTTGATTGTAAGACTCACTGGAACTCTACCTATTTCATGCTTTCTATTGCTATAAGGTATCAAAATGTCTTTTATCGATTGAACATATGTGAGTCATCTTATAAGTGCATTCCAATAGAAGAAGAATGAGAGATGGCCAGCAGTATATGTCAGAGATTGACAGTGTTTCACAAGCTTATAGAGCTATTCTCAGGTACCTCATACCCTACAACCAATCTTTTCTTTCCTAAGGTGTGTGAAATAAAAATAGATTTGAATTCTTGGTTTACAAGTGCAAGTGATGTGATTAGGAGTATGGCATTTAAAATGTTGGAAAATTTTGATTGTTACTAGAATATGATTCATGGTGTTATGGTTGTGGCAACCATTTTAGACCCAAGATAAGATTGAATTGTTAGCATATTATTTCTAATAATTTATGGTGATGAAGCTAATAATGAAATTCAAAGGGTTAGAGATATTTGTTATGAAATGATTCGTGACTATAGTTCTGGGAGAATGGGTAGGGAAGGTACTCGTGGCCCTTGTGTGGGAGAGGATCCGCAAGTTCATGACTCCCTTATGGACTTTGAAAGATATCTTAGTAAGAAAAAAAAAGGTGTGGGAATATTAAATTGGAGTTGAACCATTACCTTGAGGATGATTTAATGCCAAGAACGGTGGATTTTGATATTTTGGCATGGTGGAAATCTAATGGCCCTAATATCCTACTTTGCAACGTATTGCAAGGGATATCCTTGCCATTCCAGTGTCAACTGTTGCCTCGGAGTCATCATTTAGTACAAGTGATCGATTGTTAAGTCCCCATCGCAATAAACTTCATCAAAAGACTATGAAGGCATTATGTGTGCTCAAAATTGATTATGGTATGAAATTAACAGTAATTAAATTTACTAGTTTAATTATACAACGATTTATGTTGCTGCATTCTTTATTATATTTTTCAATTGTTTGATTGAATTTATTTTTCCTTTTTTTAGGCTCTTCATCTATTGTAGATGGAACTAAAAATACATTCCAAAACATCTTGAATGATTATGATGATGAAGAAGAAAGTTGTGTCACAATGATGGAAGAAAGTGAAGATTATTTTTGAAGAATCAGGCAATTATTATTATTTTTTTTTTTGGGTTATGGAGTTTGGATTATTTTGTTGTGTCATACTATGATATTTTTGTTTTTGTTGTGATATTGTCTTGTTAAACACTTCGATAATATTATTAAATTTTTACTAAAAATTAATTTGATTTGATGGGATAAATTTATTTGTAATTTTAAGTATATTTTTATTAATGAAATAGGTAATTTTATTTTAAAAAATTGTGATAGTTGTAGGGAAAATTAACAAGAAATAGAGTTTTACGAGGTGAGGTGAGGCTTCGCAGGGCCCTAAGGGGCAAGAATGGGGCAATAAAAATTTTCCCGTTATAGGGGACAAGGCGAGGATGAAGTAAGACAAAACCATGTGGTGCGGGAGTGAAGACCCCATTATTTGGCCCCGCCCCGCTCCCATTGCCATCCCTAAGTGGGAACGAGTTTTTTGAGTGGCTAGGGGCCGTTTAGTGTTGTTTAAGTATTGGCGTTCAAAATGTTGTGAAAATTGTGGTTTAAAAAGTGTTGTGACTTGTGAAAGCACGTGTTTAAAGTATTCATAATGCAAGAAAATTGTGTTTAGTACCATATTTCAAATAACATATTTTAAAATGTGAAAAAAAAAAACATAATTGTGTATTTGGTATGTCTATTTTTTTTAAATTGATAATTGTTTAGTAAAAGAATACTATTTTATTTAAGGAGAAAGAGAAAGAAAGAAAAAAAGAAAAGAAAAGACAAAGACAAAGAGGTGGGCCTGTCGGAGGAAAAAAGAAAAGAAAAAAAAAAGAGTTTGGTTTGGTCTATGGGGCCTACACTTTTCAACTTGTTTATATTACAAAAAGACCATATATAATAATGTTACTTGAAAACTAAAAACCAGTAAGGATGAGTTTTCAAAATACATGTTATAAATACTCTAATTTGAAAGTTGTAACTCAAACACTTGTAATAAAAACATCGCTACCAAATAAGTTTTTATTTTTATTTTTATTTTTATTTTTTATTAACAATTTTTAGCGTTTAAATACTGAAAATTATTGTTTGAACGTAACTGCCTAATACGCTTCTACCAAACCCCTTTGTTGTTGTGTTCGCTAAGGAGCATATGCACTAAGGATAGTGGATTATTGTATATACACTCTATTTTATATTGGTTAATAAACTTGAATCCACAGTCCCAAATGATAACGCCTAGACGTGATATATTAATCAGCTACGACACTAAGAGGCAACAAAAGAGCATAAGTATAGCATGCTTCAACCATGCATACACGGCCTCAACTGTGCCTTACACATGGCTGTCAACTCTTACGTATGGAGGCCGTGGCTGAAATCCTAAAAAATGGAAGGTTTTTTGAGATACAATTTTGTGGCAAAGCAGTCTTTTACATTGCTTAAACACAACTTTCTCACCCAAACTTCCCCATATAATGAGGGTCTTAAACCAGTAAAAACAGCGAACTTAAGGAGAGTGGGTATACTAAATAGTATTCAGGATTCTAAGAAATCAATAATAATTATAAATAAATAAACTTTGATTTCTTTTTCAAAACCCTCTCTCTCAAGGTTTTGATTGCTCTTTTGTTCTTTGAGTAAGTCTAAATCCTGAGGGGACCGGCATATTGAGTTTTTGGGCCAGGTAAGTTCATTTTCAGTTTAAGTATTTCCATGTTGTATTGAACTGTTTTATTCATTTAAATTCACAATTTATTTCCATTTTCTTTTTTTTCGAAAAATAAAAAAACCATTTTGCTTAAATTTCAGATAAGTGTTTAAATATATGAAGATTGCGGTTGTTGGGTAAGGGTGTATAGTGTATACACATTTTAGGGTGCATATCTCTTATTGCATTTGTGTGGCCCATATGAGTGACTTAAATTATGTTTTTTTTTTTGCGAAATTAAATTATATTTCTTATATACCTTAGGTGGTATCTATTTAAAAAAAATATTTAAAATAAATAAATCCGATAAAATTTAAAGGTATTTTGTTTACTTATGATAATTATTCTTTATTATCAGATAAATGGTTTGGATTTGAAGTCTTTGATTTAGTCTTTAAGATAGCAGTCAATCCATAGATGTCCATGTCATTGTACTCAAATTTGAAAATTATATATGGTGTGCCAGAAACTCCCTCAGAGCCGAGAATAAGATGGTGAGCTCAATCAACTTTGCTAGACTTGGACAAATGGAAGGAACTATCAGAATTTAATAAGGAAGTGCGACCAAACCTAGTGGTAAGCAAATGGAGGCCCCCCGAGTTGGGTAAATATAAAGTTAATTATGATGGAGCCATATTCTAGGATTAGAACTTGTCTAGTGTGGCTTTCTCTTATGTCAAACGACAAGGCAATAGGTATGCTCATTTATTAGCAAAACAAACTAGGCTTGGTAGATTTCTTTGCTTGGATTGAAGAGTGTTATTGTTTTTTAGAACAAACTCTTATCCATGATATATCTGTTTCTTTATTTTTATGTATAAAGTTTTAGTCTTTTAATAAAAAAAGAAAAAAAAAAAAAGGAACTTGTCTAGCGTGGGAGTGGTAATACGAAACCATAATGGTTGGTCTCATCAGTTATGGAAGCTATGTCATACCGGATTGAAGAACAGCTATAGGTGGAAAAGGTGGAAGCAATGGCAGCGTTTATGGCAGTAAAACTTGCTTTGGAAATTGGCTTATTGGATATTGTTTTGGAATTATGACTACTTTAACAATAACAATTAACTCCTATCTTTCATCTCAAAAAAAAAAAAAAAAAAAAAAAAAAAAAAGAAGAAAAAAACAATAACAATTAACAGGGCCTTCAAAGTGATGAATACATGAGGATGCTGGCTTTGGAAATTTGCTGCAGGATATAAAGACTTTACTGGGAAACCACAAAGATTGGGACCGTGACTCACACTGTGCAAAGAATTTAGACCAAGAAATAGTATGGGTAGAAGATGAGTCTTTATTTGTGATAGTATGAGGCAGAAAAATTGTCTTGCACTAGTTGATTCATTTTAATCGAATTTCCTTCATTTTTGTTAAAAATTTAAAAAGAAGAATAAAGACAATTATTAATTTTTGGTATAAGAAGGATTAAATATAGTCTTTTGTTCGATGATAGGATATTTTATAAGAAGAGCTTAGTGGAATCTATTGCATTAGGAAGAGATCAAATTTAGTTAGATCCTTAATTGAATAAATTTGGGTGCACAATATTAATACTTTTTAATCCCGCACCCAATCACCTTGACTTTAACAAAAAGACATTCTGTCCAAAAAAAAAAAAAAATCAAGACATTAAGTATATGTTTGGATAGCTAAAACTTATTACGGCTGTGTTTCACCCTTTTTATTTTTATTTTTTTTTAAGCGCATTCCAGGACTTTTGAGAGATTCCAACGGATCCCGTGCATAGTTCAAGAAACCTACTGTGGGCATATTACAAGCCTGGCATATTACTGATTTCATGAATTACCAATTTATATTTTTTGGCTACTCAACTATGGTGGATGGGGTTACTGTTCAAGAAACCTACAAACACATTTTTTCAACAAAGTTTTCATTAAAAATGGGTATAACACTATTTACATTATTTTGCTACAGTGTTTTCAGTTTTCAGCAAAATAAATAGTATCCAAATGGACCCTAAGTGTCAATTTTGCTAACTTCATTTTTGGACTTTTAATTTGAACAATTACTCTAAAGACATTAAGCTAGTGAAAGTAAACTTTCTATAATTATTTTCCATTAAACCCAAATATATTCTATGTTTTTTTTTAAAAAAAAAATCCAAATATATATAGCATAATACGTGCATGATTAATTTCTATCAAACCATCCAATTTTAAAGTACAATTAATATTATTTATAAGAAAAAAAAAAGTAGAATTAATATTATAGATTCCAATTAATTCAATTAATAAAATCTTATATCAAGAGTTAACGTAGTAGGTTAAAAATAAAATTTTATATTTAATTATTTGTATCTATTAAAAAGATCAATTTTTTTATTTAGAAGATATAAAAAAGATCAACTAAACATAGTGTTGTGAGAAATGTCATTAAAAGTCTAAAATGGTCCAAGGCAGTTTAAGAAAAGAATTTCTAATCACATATGATTTTATTTTTTATTTTTATTTTTTTAAATTGTTAAACCCACCCTCAGAAAAACCACAAATCTTTCTTCACATTCAAAGTTGAAATCCAATTTTTGCTGGCAAATTACACATTCTCCTCCACACTGAACTCAACCCTCCCTCCTCTCCCAAAATGGCAATGGTGGCCACCACCACCGCACCACCACCACCACCACCACCACCACCACCGTCTCTACTAAACCAAGACTCCCTATCACACATAGACCTCTCAACACTCTCCCAATCCGAACTCCACTCCCTCTCCCTCTGCTCCACTTCTCCTTCTCCCTCCACTTTCCCCTCCCCTCTCCTCCCTCCCAAAATCGACCGTTCCCAGTTCAACGAGTCCGCCGGCTCCCGTCGTCAAACCTACTCCCGTCCCTCCATCTCCGCCGGCCACCGCCGCCGCGTCGCCGGCCTCCTCCCCACCCCTAAACTCCCTCCAATCCCCGCCGACGACCCCGAACGCGTCGAGAATCGCTACATCATCAACCACCTCAAGCAGTTCCTCAACCAAGACCCTCGGTTCGATCGCTTCGACCTAACCCTAACCCTTCCTTCCATCTCCTCAATCTCCATCGCCGGAGACAACAGCATCAACAACAACAACAACAACAACGAAAAGGTGAGCTTCGGGAAGAGGAAGAGAGGGAGGAAACCTAAGCTGAAGGCTTTGCATTTGGAGGAGGACTATCGGAAGTTGGAGATTGTGAATAAGAACGGCGTCGTTGTGGACCTCGAGAAGTTGGCGAATGCGGAAGATCCGTTTGGGGAAGAGTTGCGGAGGAGGACTGTGGGGATGGAGAGTGAAGAGGCGTTGCTTGGTTTTATGAGGGAATTGGGTGGGCAGTGGGGAAGTAGGAGGAAGAAGAGGAAGATTGTGGACGCCGCAGCGTTCGGAGACGCGTTGCCGGTGGGATGGAAGCTCTTGTTGGGGATCAGAAGGCGCGATGGCCGCGCCTCCATTTACTGCCGCAGATATATAAGGTGTCAATTTGGTTGATTGTCTTCCTTGGCTGCAATTAGTACTTTATAGTTTTGGATTCTTTAGCTTGTTTTAGAATGAAATTTCTTATGAATGTTAGGATGATTTGCAAATGCTTGATTACCCTCGGAATTACAACTGATACGTAGTGTGAAAACTTGATCATCGGATTGCCCCCAACAAATTAGAACTTTAGAGAACTTCATTAGAATTCAACTAGGAACTTGCCAAGTGCCTTGTAGCACAAGTGGTAGCCTCGGTTATCAAATTATCAAAAAAACTTGCTAAATATGGAAAATTAAAATTAACACTCGATACGAGCTAAACTAGCCTATGTTTACAATGATACATTATGAGTTCCTAACTTAATCATTTGTTTAAGACTAATGTCTCAGACTTTATACGAAGTGATACAAAATAAAGGATGTTATCTAAAATGGAATCTTGCACATGCTATAGTTCCGTTTCCCAGAATCCTTTTTGGTTATATAATATGATGTGGAGTCGTGTTAATTTGGTAGAAGGAATGACAATGATTGTTGACATTTCAGCTCTAGTGTAGCTGTTTATTTGTCATATGTGCCATTTGGGTTTAGAGATTAAATTAAAAACTGTAAAAAATTCTGTAACTATTAAGGTTGTTAAATTATTTCTTGTTACTCTGTATCTTTGTTCCCTCTTCTTGCTTGGTCTTAGATGTTCTCTTAATTTATTGTTCCAGCCCTACTGGACAACATTTTGTGTCCTGCAAGGAAGCTGCTTCATACTTGCAGTCCTTTTTTGGTCTTAGAGATGCACAATGGCCCAGTAGTCAGATGGTTGAAAATATTCAGCAGGACTACAGACTAACTTCTGAAACTGTAAGTAAATATTTGTGTAGTTCTTTGGCGTATTTTAATGTCATTGAATAAGGTTTATGGGGGATGTGCAGCAGCTTGTGGCTGTTACCCAAAAGGATGAAGACCGAAGGCAAGAAGTCATTTCTAGTTCAACTGCAGCAAGAGTTCCGATATCTAGCGAACAGCCGAAGGAAGCAACATTATTGGGAATGGACAATCTTGCAGATGTCCAAATACGTGATCTATTTGAATGTCACAAGTGTAGCATGACCTTTGATGAGAAGGATACGTATCTGCAGCACCTATTGTCCTATCACCAGAGGACTACGAGGAGGTACAGACTTGGTTCTTCTGTTGGGGATGGAGTGATAATTAAAGATGGCAAGTATGAATGCCAGTTCTGCCATAAGGTATTTCTGGAAAGGCGTCGTTACAATGGTCATGTGGGGATTCATGTGAGGAATTATGTGAGGAGGGTAGAAGAAGTGCCTGGTACAACTCCTCTTCCAATGAGAATCGAGTCTCCAACCAGGGATGATGTTCCTTCAAGGATCTCAAAAATGGATGCTTTGATAGAAATTGCTCAGAATTCTATTCTAGAGACTTCTACTGTTAGACCTAATAATGAACCCAATGGTGGTTCCACTCTTAATCAACTGAATGTTGTTTCTACTCAAGAAATTCCTGCTTCCAATTTTAATAATGACACAAATCTTGGTTCTCCTCTTAGTGGACCAGAAATGGATGATGACTCGAGTGATAGAACTCTGGATCAAGATTTAAATCAGCTAGATGGTGAGCATATTAGCACTGCTGAAAATATGAAGAAGACTACTGATGAAGTAGTGGATTCTAAGATGGATTGTTGTTTGGGTGCCACAACTGTCTTACCTGCTAAAGATCAAAATGCTAATACAAATGAAGCTTTTTGTAAAAAAGACAGTTTGGCATTTGTCAATAATGAAAATGACATTTCTGGGGTTGAGCAGGAGGGAGTTCCTGAAGGCCATTTAGTTGCTCAGTTTGAAAATCAGATTATTTGTGAGGCTAGGGATAATATTAATTTGAGTTGCTCTAGCACTTTAGACCATCCCAAGCCTTGTGAAGTCAATAATAATATTGAGCTAAAAGTTGGCGTTGGTGGCATCAATGAAGGGCCATCCAAGAATGTTGTGATGGAAATTGTACAGCAAACTTCTGAAGAAAATATACTCCAGCATGGGGTTTCTGACTCCCCAATGTCCCCAGAACAACTTTTGCAAAAATTTTCAACATTCAATGCAACCACGGATAAGGTTTGAGGCATTGTTGTTCCAGCAATTAATAATAAAATGAGCATCACCTCTGTGTGTTTTACCTAGCTTTTCTATACCTTCTCTGTTTTCTTAGAAGTCTACTCTACCATACTTTTTCTATGTGGTTGTTGTTAAATATGGTAACCCATATTTTTCCAGTTGTTCCGCTAATATGTGAGTCTTGGGAGATGCAGGAATATATTGGATTGTTCTGTCTGTTTGTATATTGTTGCTTAATTAATTGTGCTTAGATTTTTAGCATGTTGCCTGTGAGACTGTTTTGTCTAAAGGCTTTCCTGTTGTGTTCTGATGGTTATATGGTTACAAGGGGTAGTACTATAGATTGGGGACTCTGTATCGTTGCAAAGTAATATATCATAATGGCTAGTTTTTTACTTATTGAAGTTAGTATTGCTTTTAATTTGAGTGGTTTGCCAAAATTTAGCTGCATATACTTCTTAATGTACATTTAACATTTGTATATTGTAAATTAGGTTATATAACATTACATAGTTGAGTCATGATGTTCATGTTCTGTAGATGTAAATGGTCTAGCTCCTTCATTTTTGGCAAATTGGTTGATACAATGTGTAAGGTTTCAAAGAACTCTTCTTTTTACCTTCCCAATGTTTGTGATGAAGATGTTCAGTTTTTCCAGTTCCATCTTACAAAATTAATTATTGTTTTTTATTTTTATTGACAGGGAGACCAGTTACACAGTGTTGACCAACGGCATGACAATTTAACTGGGTTTGAGGAGCTGAGGTTGGATGAAATAGAACCTCTTAAATATAGCACTGCAACTGGGCAAGAATCTCTTTCCTTGCAGGAGGTACCCATGGATTTGACATATAGCGTAGATATGGAAAGGGAATATGCTTCCTCTGTCCAGTTTGAGTCAGAAGAAGTCATGTTAAATATGGGTGGGAGACATCAGCTTACAACTGTTTGTGTATGGTGCGGAGTAGAGTTCAACCATGAGGCTGTTGATGCTGAATTACAACCAGATTCTGTTGGTTTTATGTGTCCAACCTGCAAGGCAAAAATCTCTGGACAGTACATTAGTGGTTCACCAATGACTTCCCATCGTCTTTGATAAAGTGCATCCTTTTCGATTTGCCACGGGACAAGCTTTCCTTGATGTGGGGTAATTACTATTTCTCATTAAAAAAAAACTATACCAATTAGTAATTAAGAATGTTTCTGTTATATAAATTTTAGTTGTCACATGACTTATCAAAAACTAAATTAATTAATAAATAAAATTTTTGTTGTCATACTTATAAGGTATTTTTTTTTAGGTGGTTTTTTTGATAAGTAAGAAGAGAATATTCTTAATAAAAGAAAAGCAGGAAAAATACCTTTTTTTTTTTAGGTGTTATAAGATTATTTAATTACTTTTTTTAGTAATTTATAATTTACCCTCTTGGTTCAGCTTAAATTTGGTTTACTAATCTATGGTGGTAAAAGTGACACTTTATCCACTGTGATTCACTCAGTTATCTTTACCTATTAAGTCTCCAATGTGTAGATCAAGAAGTGACACTTTGTCTCCTTGTGGTGTGTCCCTTCACATGTAATCTCTGTCCAGCTAAACTGAGGAAGATTGCCACAATGGGGCAGGGTGTCTCTTTCTAAACCACTGGTTGGTAAACTAATTTTGGGCAAACAACAGGAGGGTGTCCTCTTTTTTGATAAGTAATCACCTTTTTATTTTTATTTATGTTTATAATTCCCTCATTAAGATATTTTTTATTATTATTATTTTTAAATCATTCTTGGTTTCATAGAGATAAGTTTAGAATGGTTATTATAATGTGTTTATTTATTTTTATTATATATATATATATATATATTGATTCACAAGTTGATAGAATTACTTTTGCAATCCTGTTAGTTTCTCATGGAAATGTTACCACTAAGATTGCCATTTTGCTGCCCATTATTGACAATTAAATAGCAGCTACTAGGTATTGAATAAAAGTATTTATTGATTTGGGGTTTGTACGAAATTTAGCACTACTTTAGGTTTCTCAAAAGATTTTGAATGTTTCTTGTACGTGGCTTGATGTTTAAGGGCTAAATGATAATTAGCTAATAAAAACTGATTGAATCTTAAAAAATAAATAAAAACAGATTGAATCTTGATCTGTTTGGTATGAATGCCATGAATTAAAGGAGAAAAGAAAAGAAATCACACCTAGGAAGGAGATGGCAATAACATCCTTCAGTCTTTAAGAAAAGCTGTTGAAATCTCTTTTTTTTTTTTTTTTTTTTTTTTTTTTTTTTTTTTTATAAACACTGTTGGAATCTTATTGAACTCCATTTCTAATCTTGACAGAATGCATAAAAGCTCAAAAATAATTAAAAAAGAACATCTAAACCAAGTAGGGTACTAGCACTACAAATTCAAAATAAAAAGAAGACCCAAAAAATAAGCAAAAAAACTCACGGCCTCTAGAATTGAAAATTACCAGATTACCACTGGCATAGTGAAACTTAAAAAATCTTAATTAAAGGTGCTGATAAATCTAGTCAAAAACTATTGAAACAAAATAGAAGAAACTCCAAAAACGTAGAAAAGGACTCATGAGTGTCTGTTACATTGCATTGTAGCAAATCTGCAAATTACCAAACTAGAAAACTATCTATCAAAAAAAACTAAAACCTAAGACTCAGTGTTAACTAAAATAGCCTAAGAATGTGCTAATAAGGGCCCATATTGGGACTAAACAATTAAATTGCTGCAACAAGGTATGGTTTGAAGCACAACTTCATTGCATGTGGTCTGATATTAGCAGTAGTGGTAACTAGTAAATTAAACTTTCATCTTCATAGTTCTCTCACTTTTAGTATAAATGAAAATGAAAATGTACATGTCACCTATTAAGGCTCGCCATTTTGTGTGACCTACATAAAAAGGTTCACTATTTTGTGTTGGGGGAATGTCCTGTTTCTTAGCATAACTTTTGTTTCACTTGTTAGAAGTATATTCAAAACTAGTGGCTATGTTAACCATCCACTTTTTATCTAGATTGAGGCATGTCAAGAACTTTTGGTTATAGCACAAAAATTGAGTTTGGAAACCCAAGTGAAACAGCTACCCTTCCTGCCCATGATTAAATATTGATAACCTTGACCCTGACCTCTTTATTTTTATTTAATTGTATTATATTAATTTATTTTTGAAGCCCATGGCTGTACGAAGATTTCACTCTTTACATACATGGGGTTTCATCCTGAGAAATTTTACCAGTGATCCAGAAATTAATGGAGGACAAACCTTAATAGTGGAACTAAGCTTCCTGTGATGAATATTGATTGGGTAATTCAGGAAAGTTATCATAAAGGGTTAAAGGATGAAAGGTTTAATGGTGTTGGTTTTAAATCAAAATATAGTTTGAAATTATAATGGGGATATATTGCTCTAATTTCTGGACAGTATGGTAGGATTTTAGTGCTAAGCTTACGCACATGAAGTTGCTAACAGTTTCAGAGGTCAGATTTAAGGAATTAAGTGAGTTTTAAAAAGTGCTGGTTGGTAGTGAGTGAGATACATGCAAATAATGTGATAGAAAAACAGACGAGGAAAGTCAAAATATCTTAAAATATCATAAGGCGTCCACTACCGAGGAGATAATCCATTGTGTCATAATTAATTGCACCAAGCTTTTAGCCCGGGGCAACTGATGTAGTCAGTAAAAAATGCTTTGGTGAGAGGTTCTTCTGGGTCGGGCTTAACAAAGGCATGAAGTGGACTTGTGAGTTTTCAGGCTTTATTACATTGATGTAAGGTATGGTTGTTGGATACAATTGTTTTGGCATGATAGTTGTTACAGTGAGGTTGCTTTGAAAATATTTGTTCAACTTGTTTCCCATCATTGACAATAAGGAAATGACTAAACAACCATATCCTCCAATTTAGGCATAAGTTGAGGATTTAAGTTTGATCCCCATTTTGTATGAGCAATTTGAGGTTGGTCAGTGGTGTTTTGATTGTTCTTCAATCAGGTAACTAGCGAAGGAGAGGACAAAATACATTGAAGGTTAATGAGAAATTTCAGTTTGTAATTGTTTCTATTTTAAGGCAGTTAGAGTGTTGGATTGAGAGTACCATCAGCGAAAAGGAGATGGGATTTACAAGGAAACTATAGGGTGGTTTTACTTGGTGAGAAATTTGGAGCACCAAATTTCCAAGGAAGGTGGCTTTTTTGCTTGGAAAACCTCCCATGGTAATGTACTTACCATGGATAATCTTTGAATCTGAGAGATTACAATTGTTGATTAGGCTGTATGTACAAAAAGGATGGGTAGAATATTAATCACTGTCTTCATTGTGCATCGCTAGGGACCTTTGGCCTATGGTTTTTTCTGTGTTTTGTGCCTCTTTGTCGTGCCTTTTTTCAGTGAAAGACCTTCTAGCTTGTTGGAGAGGTGCTTTCAAGGGCCATCAAAGTGCTGATGTGTGGAATGCTATTCCTCAATTTCTTATGTGGTACATTTGGGAGGAACAGAATTCTCGGTCTTTTGAAGGGGTTGAATCCCCATAGCTTCAAATGAAGTTTTCTTTCTTAGATCAATGGTCGATTGCTTAAAGGCCTTAGGGAATTTCAATTGTTCTTTTCTGTAATTTATTGATCTTTGTAAATTTAGGTGTTTTCTTGGTGTGTAGCTCGTGTTACTCCCAGTATGTACCTGGGCTTTGTCCTTTTTCCTTTAATGTAATTTTATTTCTTGCAAGAAAAATGAAACACAACTTTACAGAGCAAAGTTACGTGGTCTAGTGATTAAGAACAGGTGTCTCTAGTCTGTTATGCTACAGTCTGACACTGTTCCAACTCAGCCTTTTTAGATTATTGATCAAAGCTGCCTATGGCAATGCTTGAAGATTGAAAGCCCAAAAGCAAGGTATATGCCAAGAGCGTTGTGGTTCAATTGGTTGGCACATCTTGGTGTGTCCATGACATCTGGGGTTCCTCCCTCCCCTGTGGTAACTATAATTATCAAAAAAATAAATAGGGATTAAATAAGTTGCATTGCTTGACAATGACATTTCTGTAGATTCCTAACCAATAAAGTGTGCCCCTAAGATGTCAAGAGTGTTGCTAACCTGTGCTCTCAGAAATGAATCCATGATTCATGGCTGATCCATATCCTACTCTCCAAATTTTGAAATGACTCCATCCCTTTAGGGTGTGATAAACTGTCTCATAGGTGATGTCCAAGACAGTAAGGTTCACTTGCCTGTGTTGAAAACTTGGGTTTGGTCATTTGACTTTGGGTACTGTAGAGCTTCAACTGAATTATGTTCAGTTTCTACTGATATATTATCCAGTCTAACTCTGTTTTGGTCTTAAGTTATTTTGAATCTTAGACAGGGATTTTTTGGAGGAACTTTTGTATGCTTTCTGTGTCCTTAAAATTTTCCCTCCTTGATAACCATTTTGTGAAAAAAGAAAAAAGTTGCCTTCCCCTGTCCCCTCTCTATCCAAAATGTTTAATTCGTTGTGCACAAAAGAATCAAAAATTGAGTGCAAAAAATTGTAGGAAGTTATAGTTAGTTCTTCTCTAGTTGTGTATACACTCCTTATGTGTCATAAGCCTAACTTGCGTAGTGTTCCTAAAGATTATACCCCTACTAAAACTAGGAAGGCACTTTCTGTGAATCAAATATAACTCAAGCTAATACGAGAAGAAATTTCCTATAGCCTAATGCATATCAGCTCTGACACCAATGAACCCTGGGATTTTACTTTTCTCCAAATTTGACATGAATATATTTTTTTACTGTATTCAACAAAGGATGTTTATGGGCACACTTGTTGGAAATTTTACCACAATTTATAATGCTAACTTAAGCATTGTTTAACTGAATTCAGAAAATCCTCTGGAAACTAAAATCTGTTTCCTTGCTTTATCTTTGGTAGAAATTTCTTCAGCATTAAAGCATGCTCACAACTCAAGCTTTGCACAAAAATACTCAGACCTCGCGTACTAAGATACTATGCTGTCAAATTATAAACTGGCTCTGTTGAAATGAAGCAAATGCTAACATGAGGGCGTCATATATATGTATCTAATTCCAATGTTTAAATCTATTTTTGCCACAGCTCTCAAGTTAGTTTAGTGTTATCACTTCTTTAGAATGGTAGGACTACATATCGTGTTATTGATACTAATGCTGTTCTTTTTCAATTTTGGCAGCAGACTGGTGGCTGAAAGATGCTTATATTGGCTCTGATTAAAATTTTGATGGCATTCTGGGTTGCGGTATGTCTGTATGTGGTTTCTAGTTGCTGGGGTTAGCTATTAAATCTTAAGATCGTAGGTTTGATGGATATGTCTTTGTTGCATCATCCTTATGAAATGAAAAAGAAACGAAGGCCAGCTGAGTATATGTAGTTGATATACCTTTTGTTTTTCTACTCCATTTAGGTATATGAGAAATTTTATCTATCTACAAGCCAGGAAATTAACACTAGCATCTATAAAATAAATAAAAAAATGACTAAAAAGAGAAGCTTATTGCAGTTGTATAATCCATACTATAAAATATAACTAGGTAAAACACAGGAAAAGGGAATGTTATTGGTTTTGTGGCCTGAGCACAGTAAACAATTTAATTAATATTTATATGATAATACAAATAAAAAGAATAAATTTCTAATATTTTACAATATTTACTCTATAAGGTCTAAGCAAACATTCAAGTTAGTTAACAACTTATGTAAGAAAAAGTTAAAAAGGGTTGCCATTGTGTACATAGGAATTGCTCGCTCCTCCGTTTATGGTAGCAGCCATTTCAGAAATATGGAAGATCGTTAGTCCTCAAACTACCTGACTCCTTATGTGAGCCTAAGCGATATGGTAATATGCTTTCTAAAGTAGCATGGTAGTGACCATTACAGTATTCACACCAGTTCGTGCGTAATAGAAGGAAAAAACAAAAAAAAAAATTTTCAGGATTTACACAATTTCGCTTAAAAATGATTCATATCAGTTTGTGTATAATTATATAAATTTATAAGTTTGCTAAATTAAGAGAAATTACATCAATCATGCTAAAATGGAAAAAATGATGAAATTTACACAATATGGCATAAAAAGGACCCGCACTAGATTGTCTAAACTTGTGTAAATATACAACTATATTATAGTAACTATGTATATTTACATGGCTGTTTTAGCTTTCTATAATATTATTTTATTAATTTTTACATTTTTTAATATTATTTTCACTTTCACTTTTCATTCTCTCTCAAACCACTACTCTCTCTCTCTCTCTCTCTCTCTCTCTCTCTCTCTCTCCTAGTCGTTCTTCTCCTTCATAGTCATTCTCCAATTAGGAACTCAGTTTGATTTTTTCTTGGCAACACCACTTGGGCTAGATCTTTGAGGAGCGATTTGATTTTCGCTTTTGGGCAGCCTCGATCTTCTCCTCAAGGTGTTGACCTCCTCGACTTTGTGTCTCTATTGGACAGTGTTGATAGATTTGTATAAACTCGAGTCTAATTTTCAATTTTAGTAGCCCATTTTTTATTGATTTATTGTTGTGAAAATTTTTTTGTTACCTAAACAAATAGGGTTTAATATTGGAGATTGTAAAGAATTGGATATGGTGGGCGTGATTATCAAATGGGCATCATTGATTTGGTTGTTATGGGTAGATTCATTAGCTAATGTTGTTTGATGATAAGGGATGACCGATGTTGTTTGGCGGAGGGGAAGGGAGAATACGGGAGAAAAGAAAAAAAAAAGATTGAAATACAATAAAAATACAACATTTGAATAAATTATAGTGTAAAATACATAATCTAATGTGGGTTCTTTGAAAAAGTGGTGTTAAATAGAAAAAATAAGTTCTTATGCTAAAATAGACAACAATTTTTACGCAAATTGATGTGAATACTTTAACCATGTAAATTTACACTAATATTATTAATTTTGTATTTAGTTGTTTAATCTTTCTTTACGTATCTTGAGGATGAAGAAAGAGAGTGAATGATAATTGTTATGTGTGAAGAAAGATAAACAATTTTAAAAATTAAGAAAAATTGATATTTTAATGAAATATAGTGTAAAATAAATAATCTAATGTGGAGTGTTTTGAAAAGTGAATATTTAAAATATAAAAAGTAGGTTTTTATACTAAAATAGATAGAAATTTTTGCACAAACTAATGCAAATGTTCTTAGGTAGAAACAAGTTCAAGTTTTTCAACCAAGCATTTATGTATCTTAGAAAAAGCTTGTTCAAAGCTATAAATGGCCAGATTATTAACATTTGGTTTGGGAAACCAAACATGGCTCTAGTTGAAAAGAAAGTTGGCTTTTTAGCTGTAAATGACCGAAGTACTAAAAGCTCTCGGATACGACGTATCACAATTCTTAGAAATGTTCCGATACGGGTTTCAATACACACCCACTTAACACATACAATTTAATCCAATCAAATTCATATAATCTAAGGTTATATAATCTCTCTCATACAAATTTTTGATGTCCTTGTCAAAGTTGACATTATATTGCTAATTGCAATGCTCTCAAGTCATAAAGAGGTTTGATATCAATTCATTCAAATCCATACAATCCAGAGTATCACACCATATCTTCTCAACTTCCTTTTTTGTTGGTATGTTGTGGTGGGAGACAATTTAAAAGTTGCCAACCTCTTTCAATATTCTTAGCATGGCTATAATGAACTTATGTTATGTTCTCTTTGACAATGAAATTTATAATGTCCATAAGATAGCCTTAAATCCCTATTTTGAAAATATACCCAAAATATCTACAGTATTTTCTCCAAAAAACAACACATCGATCCACAAACTGGCAAGACAAATTCCGAAATTGATAGACTGCAATGGCAAAATCATATTGGAATAGTGAACAAACAATAAAGGCATCAAATCAAAAAAAATTTTTTTATTGCATTTCAAAATATAAGAGTGAATTTGTTGCATCATGTACAAAAGCATTCCATGATTTTCATCATAGTTAGTATGTTATGTTCTCTTTGACAATGAAATTTATAATGTCCATAAGATAGCCTTAAATCCCCATTTTGAAAATATACCCAAAATATCTACAGTATTTTCTCCAAAAAAACAACACATTGATCCACATACTGGCAAGACAAATTCTGAAACCGATAGACTGCAATGTCAAAATCATATTGAAATAGTGAACAAGCGACAAAGGCATTAAATATAAAAAAAAAAAATTTTATTGCATTTCAAATTATAAGAGTGAATTTGTTGCATCATGTACAAAAGCATTCCATGATTTTCATCATAGTTAGCACTTAGCATAGCATATGATCATAAGAATCATTATAGTTTTTCCACAACAGTGTTCGTCAATGGTGTTAGTAGTCAGGGATTGTGCCGGATTTGGTCTTGCCTCTAAAGTTTGTGTGTACCTTCATATTCCATCTTTCTGTTGTCACACCTAGGCCGGTGTGGTTTCTTTAAGGAAAATACATATCTATGGGATTCTAGCATTTAGGTATATTTTCAAATTGGGGAAGAAGAGGCAAGAAGGAGAGGGCTAGTATCTTAAAAATGGTCTCATGAGATCACCCTCTCACATCATGTGACACTCCTACATATTGTGAGAGAAACGTCTCTTTAGACCTCTTTTGCACAATGGAAGGATGGTTATTTATGTAAACTAGTTCAGTTTTCGTATGATGTGCGGTGCAACTTATTATTAGTTTTCTCTAATATTCTAATAAGATTTAGTTTAACTGATTAGCACCTCAATTTCTAATAAAGACATTTAGGATTCAGATCGCTGCCCTCAACTATAGATGTATACAAAAATGAAAATAAATATACTACAATTTTTTATTTATTTTTATTTTTATTTATTTATATATTTTTTTTACATTCTTAATTTTGTGTTACTAAATATATTTTTTTCCCTTTTTGTTGGACATTGTTTCAATTGTTGCAAAAGCAACTAAATTTGAGCAAGAATATCATATTTCAAATCAATTGTTCCTTACATTAAAAAAAAAAATCAAATTTTTCTCCTATAAATCTTAGAAAAATGATATTAAAATTTTGTTATGCTTAAAATAATTAATAAAACAAAATAAACAAATGTATTCTATTAGTTATCTTTCTAATTATATAGAATAAATACTATAATGTTAGTTATTACCCCCCCCCCCCCCCCCAACAAATTACATGTCATAGAAAGGAGCTAGGAAATTTAAAGGGATAAGATTAATTTTAGTGAATTCACAAATATTTAATTTCTTTTTATGGTTTTTGTGTCAATTGTTAACAAAGCAATTAAACATGAGGGAGAATGTTATATTTTAAATCTATTATTATTATTCCAATTTTCTTATATAGAGTTTATAAAAATAATCATATAAATTCATTAAATATAAATAATTAATGCACAATTATAGATAATTAAAATATGTATTTACTCTATTGGCTAATTCAATGAACTAATAATATATATATATATATATATATAATTGTGAATTGGATATTTTTATCATTTACCCCACTTGTAGTCACATGCAACTGCTATAGTTTACCACCCAAATAGATGGTGGGGTGCTACTTGCAGGGATTGTCACAATTGGTGCCGTAGTTGTAAATATTGTAGTTTGGGTAGATTTCTATAATTAACCTTGCTTTCCCCCCTTTAATTTTGACAATTAGATAGATTTGGGTTTACTTTTTTGGAATCTCTACATATTTTTTGGAAAATTTAATAGTTAGGAAAGAGGAGAATTTGAACCTTTGATGCTTTATTTGAAAATGAGAAGAGGTGCTAACTAATTGAACTACAAAACTCTTGACATAAAATCTTTTCATCCTACTCTCTCCATTTTTGGCCTAATTAATAAATCTCTTTTGCTTAATATTCTAGCTCCTAATGAATTTAGCATGCATCGTCTAGTGCTTAATTAGTGAATTTGCCTGTGTTGTTATAAACTTAATTATAATCCTTGCGAGACTAGGCTTTAGTCTTATTCCAATGGTAGTGACCTACATCTCACACAACACAACTCTATGTACGTGTAAAAGGAATAATGAAACCGGATTGATATTGTGAACGCTTGTCATTTCAGTTAATTAGCCGTCGATGTATATGCCTTGCATAACCTAGTACTTCATTTGAAAAGACACCTATGGGATGCCTTCGCATAATCTATTGATTAGGAAAGACTCATGCTTTAGACTCACCAATATATATATATTTTTTTAATCTTTTATCAAACGGGATTATTATTATATCTTGTTCCAATGTCAAATAAAAAAAAGTTGATAGCAAACATGTGTCACACGAGAACATCTATGCATACATCATATTTATGGATGCATGTCGCAACTCTATAGAGCCTATGCCATTTGTTGAAATTCTATTATATTTATATTTAAAAAATTTACTTTTTTTTTTTAAATTTATAAAAACGTAGTCTTACACAATATCATTTTACTAAAAGTAATTTTTATTCATTTATTTTTACTCTTTATTTTATTATTTAATTTTAACTATAGTTTTGAAATATTATTTTTAGTTTACATATGATTTTTAATAAATTGCATGGAAATAATACTTATTTTATAATAAAAAAAGTGATGCTTAATTCTAGTAATCTAATGCACTACAAAAAAAAAAGGTGGTCTATACCAATGTTTTCAAAACGACAGTATAATCTAACTGAGTCTATTGCGACGGTTCAATATTGATGCTAGAAAGCGCAAATATAGCCCAAATGGACGTATAACAGCTCTTTCTTGGTGGATCTATCCTAGCGTTTTGAAATCGCCGCTATATATATAAATTGGCTATAAAAACGCCACTATAGGTATTTTTAGATTTTAAAACGCTATTATAGCTATGGTTTTTTTTTTTGTGTAGGCTGTAGTGGCGCTTTAAAAGCGCTGCTATAGGCTTTTTTTTTTTTTTTTTTTTTTAAAGTACATAAAGTGGGCTAAATCCAGTAACATCACGAAAAAGGAATATGATAATGGAGAAAAAAAAAAAAAATTCAAACAGCCAGATCCGCCCTGGAATAGTTTACATTTTTGTAAATAACATTTTTCTAATTATTTACATTGAGCTTTTTATTTTATTTTTAGCTTTTGGTTAAGCAAAAGTGCGAATGAGAATCTAAGAGACCAAGAAGAAAGGGAAAGCAATTGTCAGCCACCGAATAAAGGTTAAGGCATGTGATTCTTGCTTTCCAAATTGAGAGAGAATAAAGTGAAAAGGGAGTTCAATTGGACGCCAACGATTTTGCACCCTTGGTATATAGATTTTCGTGAGCTATGATTACGACATTTTAAGGAAAATTATATTTTATCCTATTATTTTATAGTTTGAGTGTATTTCAAATTAAAATTTCATAAGTTACAAACCCTATAATTTGTGGAATTTCAAATTATTCCTTATAATTTCATAAATTGCAAATTAAACCATGAACTTTTGAATTTGTTTCAATTCAATTCATCTCTTTGTGTCTCTCCATCACCAATCTCGTTTCTCAAAATTTGAATCGAAATTGATCTAAAGATTCATAATTTTAATTTTTCGTTAGCATTTTCTTACGTTTTGGGCTAGTATAATCATTTTTGTGTATTTAATAAAATCTGAATTAGTTGGAGAATATTTTACTAAGTATTTCTTAAATTAAATAATAGATAGTGATGACCATGTATTGTTAATATTGGTTATTTTAATGCACATTGTAATTAATAGTATGTATTTTAATATTTTTTTTTTCCTGGTCATAGGCTGCCTAAAGGTCTATTTGTTTAGACTTTTTGGAAGACTAAAATGACGTTTTTAAAATTCAAAACTCTGTTTTACAACCATTACTCTTCAAAGGTTTTTTTATAAACGCTCTTTTAAATTCAAAATACAATTTTTCAACAATTTATACAAACACACCCTTAATGAGACAAACTTGTATTTTGAGTTTTGATAATGGAAAGGTTCCTACTTTATACCGGTTAAAATATTGGTTTGGCTTATTAAAATTCAATATATTTTGATTATATGTATATGTTGTGTTGGTGTGAGGTGTACAAAGTAGGGAATTTGAGAGAGTGCAAGTGTCTTGGTGTAGTTCACCTTCCTCACACAAACCCCATTCTAAATTTTCTTGCAGCAACATCGCCTGCTTGTTTATGTTCTCATGGAGGGCTCTCCATCTTCATCATCAGGTGTGCTATGTCGGCGTCCTCATTTATTTGATAAATATAGTGTATGATTCTTGAGAGTTTGGTAAATGCTTTATTCCTTAATTTTGTTATGTGGAACTCAGTACAAATTTTTTCAACTTTATGTGGAAGTTAGTACAAGAATTTCAACTTTTTAAACTTAAAAATTTTATCGTTTAGTTTGAAATTTCTCCTAGACTATTGGGTTTAATTGATAACTTATAAAACTATGAAGTTTAATTTAGAATTTTCATAAATTATATTATCTAAAATGTAATTTCGTCTACATTTTATTTTACTTAAGGGAAAAGGAAAAAAACAGAAAAAAGTTCTTGGCTTCGGGGTTGGAGCTTTGCCCCATAGGAAGACCAACCTTGCAAAGCACTAGCTTTCTTTATAATATTTCTTTAAGAATTAAATTCTTTTCTGTTTCTTAGTACTAATTCATGCCCTTTTAATTTTTTTTTACCCAAACTTTAAGCAATTGTAGCTCTTGAAAAAATTAATTTTTTTAAAAGGGTAAAAAAAAATATAATCACTTCTATATCTTTTTCTTTCCCCCTTTCACATTTAGCAAATAGTCTGAAGAGTCAGCGTTATCAAGTATAAATAAGCATACACAAGGTTTGCATTCTTCAAAGGAGAAGGTGTGAATTCAGGGCCGCCATTCGTACAAGCTTTGAGGTCACTGTAGGGCTCTGAATATAACTTTTCTACAAAGTTATGTTCTAGCATTTTGAAGGGTGTCAATTTATTAAGAGTCATATCAATAAGCAAAAGTCAAAAGTTTCTCATTCTATATATCCCCGCCGAAAATAAATTATGCTACATTTCATGCATATTCAATGAATTCGGCTCAATAAAGAGTGTCTATATAGCTAGCTAGCTCTTTGGCCAGGAAATTTTATAGGCATAAATGGAAACAACAGCTACATGCAAACGGTGCAATACACAATATTCAGTATCAAAACCGGACTCAAAATGCAAATGTTTTGTCACAACAGGCGGGCAGTCAGGTGACAACCAAGAACGGCATCATCGGTTTTCACAATTTGTTAGAAATTTTGCTCAGTGGTTCAAGCAGTGCTCAAGCAGTAATGAAAGCACAGATGTTTCTTCAATGAATGTTAAGCCATCTGGTACAGGTTCTGCAGAGAAACACCCAAGGAAGAGGGCACTTCTTTGCGGGGTTACTTATAACAAGAAGAAATACATGCTCAAGGGAACTGTTAATGATGTGAGGTCCATGAGAGAGTTTTTGATGAATAAATATCGTTATCCCGCAGAGTGCATTCGCGTCCTCACAGGTAATTACCAATTATTATTTGTCTATATGATCTGAATATTGGTGCTTTTACACGCATACAAATACAACATATATGCATGTATGCCATCCACAAGTTTCCTAAATTTTAATACAAACATATGGACTACTATTTCCTCAATTGTTTCCTTTGGATATCTTTCCTTATTGTTATGTGATTGTTCACATGTTTATTGGAGTTTGCACTTCCTTTGAAGTTTTAGGACAATGAAAGAGTACTGAAACAAGCCAACAAGAACTGCTACAAACACCGAATAAGCCACCCAAAAAAACATATACTCTCACATTTCAAATAGGAAATGGAGACTTGGACCATGATTCTCCATAAAGGAAACTAAACAATGACACTGAGTTTTAAAACTCTTAATTTGGTAGGATGTTTAGGTACTAGCTAGCTATAAATTGTGTTGGTCTGGTATGGTTGCATTGGTTAAGTCATAGGCTCAATTATAAGCTGTAGCTGATGTAAGCAGGTTGTAACTAAGAGATTAGGTTGTCTGCACACGCTTAAATAGAAGTAGTTAGTTTGTTAGTTGATGATTAGAACCTGTTAACAACTGAGCAGTTACTCATAAGTTGTTACTGTGGTCTACTGCAATTGTATCCATATAAGGAGAGTCCTGTACTGGAATGAACCATATATGATGATGAATAATACTGAATTAGCTCTCTCTCGGAGGCTTAACTAGTCTTTACCTCACCATTAAGCACTTAAGAACCCCTTTGTTCTTATCATAGGACAATTTTAAAAGCAGTTTGCTTATATATATGGACACACTCAAACCTTGGTTAAACCTATACCCAATTTTTTAACATATGTGTTTGGTTGTCAACTTGTAATTGGATTACAAGACTTACACATAGGACTACAATAGGTACTCACTCAAGAAATGAATTCGGTGTGCCAATTACAAAATGACACTTAAGCATGTTACAAATTTGAGTGTATTGCTAGAATTTTCTTTTGAAAAAGTCATAAAATGATAAAGAGAGAATATGCTTGATGACTTACGCTAAAATATTTCTAGTATATATATAACAATATCAAGATGTCATAAAGTGATAAATATAGAATAGGCTTCACTTGTCATATCAACTTCTCCTAAAATATTTCAAGTAATAAATATATATATATATATATATACTATTTTCTTGTTATTTTTTAATCTTGTTAGCTACTAAACTTTTATGCGTTAACAAAGAATTTTTTTTTTTTGTTCATTTTTTCCCCCTCAACTAGTTTAGCTTTTAGAGTTAATCTAAAGGGACAAAATGAAAGATAATTTTTTGAAAATAAAACAAAAAAAGACGAAGGATTTTTAGAAAAGTTTTATAATATGATATCATATATTTAATGCTTTTACATTGATTACTTTCCAGTAATGTATTTGTATCACTGAAAAATTTATATATAAAATTCTACTCTATACATATATATATATATATGTATATATATTTTAGAGAGTTTCAACCCATGATGTCCACTTCTGATAACTCCTGATGATAAGACCAAGACACCAATCAGTTTTTGGTGTAAGTGGGAATTGAACCTCAAATCTCTTATACAACCATCAGAGACTTTACCAATTAAGCTAACTGGAACCATATATATATATATATATATATAAAAAGCTGTTTTAATGTTTTTTTTACATAATTAGTCCAAAAAAAAAAGTTTTTTTTTACATAAAATATTTTTATTGGAAAAAAAGTTTTTAATGGAAATTATTTTCTAAAAATGAGTTGTTTTTCTTGTGTTTGGCTATGACTCGAAGGTTCCGTTTGGCCTTGCGTTTTCTAAACTAAAACGCGCGTTATTGGAAGAAAATGCTTAAAATGTGTTTGGCTTCACATTTCATTAAAAATCATGTTTTTGAAAACGGCAAAAGGCATGTTTCCAGAACGCAGTTAGAAGCAGCCTTTTAGAAAACATTAGTGTAAAACGCAAACTGTGTTTCCGAATCAATTAGAAGATGGCCAGAATATCCTATCAAAAAACCATTGCATTGTCACCATGTATTGCTGCTGTCTATCTTCTCTATAGTTATTATCTCTCCTCTTTAGCTTGTTATTTCCTTGCCACTGTTCTCACCATTTTTCATGATCTAAATGTTGTGGGCGTGGGAAAAATTGGAGCAAAACTCCTGTATAGAGTAGCGCCCACATGGTCATGGACTCATGGGGACTTGAAAAGAAGAGACTGATAAAATGATAAACAGGAAAAGAATCCTGTGGTAGGAGATGAACATGGGAAGAATACTGTTAAATAATATAAAACAATAAGGGGTTGTGTACTGCTCTAGATGGTGGGGCTCTTTAACGAGTTGGGCATTTTAAATTTGTAATTGGCCTCAAGGTTGTATTGCTATCTAAGTTTTTTTTTTTTTTTTTTTCTTGATGAATTTGGTAATATTGCTATGTTGTAGACTAGTACATACTAGTTTGTCATTTATATATTTATACCTGTAATTTCATTTTTTTTATATAAATATCTACCTTTTTATAATTTTTTTTTTTTAAAAAAGTGTGAGTGTACTTGTTGCCATTATACTATTAAATAAAAAAGATATTATTATATATCTTAGATGATGGAAAAAGAACGTAACAAAATAGTTATTTTTACCCCAAAAAATAGTAATTATTATTATTATTGTTAATGCAATTGTTAACGTTGATAACATATTTTTCTTTAAAGAAAAAATGTTGATCAAATAAAAAATGGCCAGATAACTTTAACAATACAAAAAAGTTTTTTTTGGTAATTTACATCCAAAACAACTGTTTTATATTAATGTTATCAAAGTGCTTATTTGTAGTTTTAAAAATTATTGTTTTAAAATGCGAGTTTTAAAAACATTATTTTTATAAATGTACTTTTTAAAATAGCTTATTTAAATAAGCCTTAAAAGGATTACAGAAACGTTTTATGTCGTTTGACGTGTACCAAAAATTATCAATATTTAATGCATGTACGGTGGTGATGGTAGCATCGACAAAAGTGTGTGATGACGGTGGTGACTGATGACTATGTCGATGACAGTGGGGTGGTGTGGTGGTAACCATGAACATGATTGTGTTCTAGTGGCAAAGTTGATATGGTAGCTAGCGACGGTGGTGATTACAATAGTATGGTGGCGTTGGGTGTGAAAATAGTGGAACATGGTGACATGAGTGTGGTAACAGTGGTGTTGTGGGCGAGGTGGGTGTGGCAGTAAAGGGGTTGTTGTGATGGGTTTGGAGTGGCAACAGTAGCAATAGTATAGTATGGTGGCATCCACATTCTGCAATAGTGTGGCTGTAGTGGCAGTGGTTGTAGTGGGAGGCACTAATGGCGATTAAGGTAGAATTAGTGGTGAAAACATGGTGGAGATAACCACGATGGTGGTGTGGTGGTGGTTATAATGCCAAATTGAATGGAGGTGGTGACTGGTGATTACACAAAGGAACTAAAAGAAAATGTTATTTATTTATTTATTTATTTTTCTAAAAAGCGGAATTTTTTTTTTCTAGTTCTCAAAATCAGAAAACTTTTATTCTCCTATTTTGGATTATATTTTGTTGACTTTGAAAAAATATTTTCCAAAGATTTTTTGTTGCATTAAACATTATAAAATGTTTTCCATGGAAAAAAAAAAGGAGTGTTGTAATAAAACAATTTGCTCTACATGATTCTAATCACCTTAAATATTGAACTTTGTTGTTCTTAGGATTAGTAAGGTTATCATCTCCAATTGATTACTATTATTATTATGCATTCCATTTTATATTAATGTGTGTTTATCAAGTTAGTAATATTTCATTCATTAATTTAATTTTCCTTTCATTAACCAAGTAAAAATTCTATTTAGACCCTTATGCAATTTATTTAATAAAATTATTTATTTATGTTAAATCACCCAATTGCTAAGTAATCCTCACAAATATGTAGTTCATCACAGTACGGGAATACCAAATCTTAAAATAAAAGCAATAAACACAAGCCACAATTTATTATTGAAGTAGAAAATTATATATAGAAGAATCTTTTTAAAGGAAAAACTACTCCGAGAATTTAATCCCACAAAAAACTCACTAAGGAAAAATGATTACAACAGCCTCTTATGATAAGCAAATCTTAAGTAAAAAATTTCTTAAGTGAACCTCAGATAGGTAAAACGACATTTTTCAAACTATGGATAAGTAATATGAATTCGAGCTTAGATACAGGTGGATTTATTATAATTATCCCTTAAAAGGATGTTCAAATAATGTTTTTGCTTCAATTTTTGCCTCTCAGCTAGAATTCTGGCATTTATCTTATTAATTTATTTAGAGAAAATAGTCTAGAAGATTAAGCTTATCAAGTTGTTTCTGGGATCATCAGGGTGGAACTACTCAATGAGTTGGCCCCCCCCCCCCCCCCCCCCCCCCCCCAAAATTTCAAAAATTAAAAAATTACCTTTAAATTTAGTTAAAATTTTCAAAAATATATAGATTGGCCCCCCAAAAAGTTTCATATAATTCTCATGTAGTACTCTTAAATTGGATAAATTTTATGTTTGTTATTACTTTAGCCCCCTCTCTTAAAATTCTAGTTCCGCCCCTAAGGATCATGATTTGGGAAATCACTAATCACAATTGTACTATATCTCTGAAAGACTCTTCACAATAGAACTTCATCTACTAACTTCCATGTAAAGCCTTCTTTGTTGGCTTCATTTTTTGGTTCATGCAGCCAAGTTGTATCTCCCTTGATAACTAGTTGATGTGTGTTTTTTTTGCCCCCTCAACTTATAACCCATAATTTGTCATTTGTTAAAATATTAATACCATAATGCAGAAGATGAAAAAGAAGATATATTTAGTCCAACGAAGAAAAACATACTAGAATCTTTGAAGTGGCTCGTGGAGGGTTCAGAATCTGGAGACTCATTGGTGTTCTACTTCTCTGGACATGGCTTACGGCAACCTGATTTCAATAACGACGAGCGTGATGGGTTCGATGAAACTATTTGTCCTGTTGATTTTATGCAAGAGGGCATGATTCTTGATAATGAAATAAATTCCACCATTGTTTGGCCACTCAAGAATGGTGTCACGCTTCATGCAATTGTCGATGCTTGTCATAGCGGAACTATTCTTGATCTGGAGTACATATACAAACCAGAAATGTGAGTAATTTTTTCTAAATAGTAAAAGTAACTCATAGAGTATTAACTATTAAGATATGTCACATGTAAATAAATTAATTAGTGATTAGACAAGATGATAAAGATCAATTATCATTATTACATAAATTTAATTCTTGCTCTATCCATATAAAAAATTTTAAAGCATTGACGATTATGAAATTTCGAGGACTAATTTATATTAATAGTAGGAAAAAACATCATGACATTGTTTGTATACAATACAAATTGTAATTGTGACCTTTTCGCTTGAGAATTGCAGAAATGGTTGGGAGGATAACAGTGCTCCGTCAAAAGCAAGAAAAAGTACAAGCGGTGGAATTGCAATTTGTCTCAGTGCTTGTGATGATGATAAAATGGCTGCCGATACCACTGTAAGAAAATTTCGTAATTCAATATTCCAAATTTCTTTTTCTATTTTTTATTTATGGTAAATCACTTTCAATTCTATAGCTTATAACTCTGTCTTTGCCCATATACGATTAAGAATAATCATAGTTATTTTTTCGAAAAAAGAATAACCATAATTAGAAACCTATACAACAATGATAACAAATAAAGCCTCATTTCCAAAAATTTTGGGTCTATAAATCCTCAATAGATTAGTTAAAATTGGATATATTTATTATTTTTCTCCATACTACTCTATTTATAATCATACTCTTTGTTACTTCTTTAATTACCATGCATGTTCTATTTTATTATATCTAATAATGTCTTTTTTCTTCTTCTTCTTTTTTTTTTTTTTTTTTTAACTCGGATAAACTTGCTCTTTTTTACTAATGCACTAGTCACTCTTCTGTAAGCATGACTGAACCATCTTCAACGACGCTCCATCTTTTCATCAGTATGGGCAACCCTTGTTTTTAAGAAAATTTCTTCATTTCGAACCTTATATTCCCTATATGCTCACTTCAGCTAGGGACAGACTTAGGAGTTCAAGATAGGGGGCTAGAGGATAAGAAAAAAAAATCATTAAACTCCAAATAAGAATTCATTTAGTATTCACAAACTACAAACAAAGACAAAGAGACAAAATCATTGATCTAATAATCCTTAATATATTACTTACCAATCAACTCCATACACACTTTTCGTAACTTTGCCAAACATATTTAGTAGTCTTTTAATAATTAGAATAGTGTTTTTTTTTTATATTAATTATGCTAGTTTTTTTTTATTAGAATAATTAAGATAAAAATATTATAAGATGAAAATTAATAAGAAGTAATAAATATGAGGTAGTGACATGTTGGTAGAAGGAAAGTGGGGTTTTAAAAAAAAAAATTGAACAATTTAAAATAAAAACTAATGGGTAAATCCGTAAATAAAATAATCAAAAAGCAATTAATTTTTTGCTAACCTGTACCCCATCTTTTTCCCAAGTCCCAACTGCCCCTTCTTTTATTTTTTCTCCACACGTTTTTTTTTTATATAATTTTTTTTTTTTTTTTTTGTGAATTTCAATTGTTAATATGGTTGATTTTTTGTTTGGGCTGGGTTTATTTAGATATATGATTGTTGTTATTTCATGTTTGGACTGGGTTGTGATATTGTTTGGGTTAGATTTGGATTATGGTGTTGTTTGGGCTGGGTTTTAATTTTAATTTTATGGAGGGCTGCCCACCTTTTGAAAGCAAGGGGGCCGAACTCTATTTTTACTTGGGCCCAAGTTGAACATGGGTATACTACATATACTATTTATTTTTCATGCGTAGAGTCAGGAGGCTCGGGCCCCTTGGACCCCTTGTAATAGGTATCCTCTCTACAATCATACAACACTCTTGATGCCCTTTTCCATTTCATCCATTCTACTCTTGTCCTATGATTCACGTCATTTTTAATCTCTCCAATTTTTATAAATTATTGATCCTAGATATCAAAAACTATTGCTCTTTAGTATCTCTTAACCATCAAGTCATACCGCCCATTCTTTTCTATTTCTATTTTTACTAAATTTACATTCCATGTACTCTATTTTAATTTAGTCATACTTAATCGAAAACTTTTAGATTTTAGAGCATCTCACCAAATTTCTAACTTGCATCAACTTCATTTCTAATTTCATCTACTAAAACTATATCATTTGCAAAAAGCATACACCAAGAGACTTCCTCTTGCATTGATTTAGTGAGTTCATTCATCACCGGTGCAAAGAGATATGGACTTAATGATGATCTTTAATGCAAACTTATAGTAATGAAACTCACTTGTGATTCTTTCACTTATTCTTACACTAGTTACCACTTTTTCGTGCATATCCATAATTAGTTTAATATACTTTAGAGGAACTCATTTTTTTAGCCAAAACCCACTACATAACCTCTTTAGGAACCCTGTAATATGATTTCTCTATATCAATGAAAACTATACGAAAATCTTCACAGGCTTCTCTATATTTTTCCATTAGACGCCTAAGAAAAAGATATATATATATATATTCGATGGTATATCATTCTGGCATAAAACCAAATTGATTCTCTGATATTGTTGATTCACGTCTTAATCTATGTTTAATCACTGTATCCCTAAGTTTCATAGTGTGGCTTATAAATTTAATTTCATGGTAATTAGTACAGTTTTGAATATTTATTCTTATAAATAGGTATTAAAGTATTTCTCCTGCACTCACTAAGAATTTTGTTAGCACTTAAGATCTAATTAAAAATGTTTGTCAACCATCATACACCCACATCACCCAAGCACTTCCAAACTTCAATGGGAATTTCATCCAGTCCCATTGATTTTCCAATTTTCATCCTTAATGCATCCTTTGCCTTAGCCATCCTAATTCTTAGAATGAATCTACAATTTCTAACCTCGATTAGGTTACCCAAATTGCTCCAATTAATCGTATCTTTTGCATAAAAAAATGTTTGTCAAAATAACTTTTCCATCTCTCTTTAATCTGGTCTTCTTTCACTAGCACTCTTTGTTCTTCATATTTATTTCACTGAACACCGTTCAGGTATCTTATTTTCAACTATATTGCACCCAACTTGTTATATAAGTTATCATAAGCATATTTAGCTTCTTGGACAACCTTTTTTGTCTTCCTCTTAATCACTTTATACTTTTCTTACGCAACATTGTCTCTACATTTATGTGGGCTTCTATAGCTCTTTCTCTTTAATATAATTACTGCTTGAACCTTTGTATTCCACCATCAAGTCATTTTAGCTGGTCACTCACATCCTTTATATATATATATCCTAGCCTTATCACACGCGCTTCACGTGTGTGATGAGGTTTTTTTTTGTACAAAAAAAAGAAAAAAAAGAAAACCTGTATTTTTATTTTAAGAATCTAATTTATATGTAGATAAAACAATTTGAAAATTAACAAGAGAGTGACCTTATTTTTTAAACAATGTTTTAGTGAGAGTTATAGTTGTATTTTTACCGGATTGTCATTTAGTTTTGTTTCTATTTAAATTTAGGAGTGTAGGGGCTTTTTTGAACCCAAAAAAAAAAAAAAAAAAAAAAAAGAGGATCCCAAACAAGAGAAACCCCTTAAATAATAGTGTGTGTATATATATATATATATGAAATTTTACTATAAAAAAGTTATATATTTATTGTATTATATACTAGCATAATAAATTTGAATTGAGCCTTTTATATTTTTCAAGTTTAGATCAACGAATTTGCATGTAAATATAAATGTTACAAAATTCCCTCCTCCCCTAACCCCGCAAAAAAAAAAAAAAAAAAAAAAAAAAAAATCAGAGTTTAAATAGAAGCCTATTTAATTGATACAAAATCTGAATATAACTAGAAGCTATAAATTTGGTATGAAATTGGAGTGTAATGTAAACCAGAAGCATATTTGAGTATATGATAAACTTCATAGGCATTACATTATGAACTCTCGCAGGCAAGATCAAGTATATGGTTGTAACAAATTGTTTTATTTAGCTATTATTTTAATTTCTTATTATTTGTTAAGAGACTAGAGCAACAATCTATGTGAAATTTTTCTGTCCCGAAGAAAAGCTTTTACAGATTATATTACCATTAAAACGTGCAGGCTTTCACAGGAAAAGCAATGGCTGGTGCAATGACGTACCTTATGATCGAAACGATCAAGAAAGATGCCGAAATAACATACGGACACCTACTGGAAAGAATGCGTGAGATGGTTGAACAGTTTAACGATAAATCATGTCTCGGAAAGTTCTTACCAACAGTTTTTTATCACAGAAAAATACAGGTTGGATTCCCTCATCGTATACTTACAAAATCAGTTTGTTTGTTGTTTACAAATGTTTTTTTTTTTTTTTTTAAATCCAACTTTTAGTTATTTATTTATTTATTTTAAATGAACTAACTTTTAGGTTTTTGTAACACATTTAACATAAAAATTATCAAAAATCATATTTTTTGATAAATACTATATAAATAACCTACCATAAATAAGTAATTTTTCAAACCGACATAAATTTAAATTTAGTTATCCATTATTTCACTTTGAACCACCTCAAAATATTTGTCCAATTTTTTTTTATAAACACGATATAATTTCAATTTACTGTACCATTTTCATAAATAATTATTTTTTATCATCAAAGCTAAGAAACCAATCATTTTTTTTTTTTTTTTTGGTTGTGTAAATGGAATTCGAAACTTAAATCTCTTATTCCACAACAAGACAATTTTCCCCTTATGTGCGTTAAAAATATTTAATATTTTCAAAAAAAAAAATCTAATTAGATCCCATCTGTCCAATTTTAGAAGACAATGACCACTTAATTCTTTTCTAAAAATAATAGTAATAACAATAATTCTGCTACTTACAAAAATATACCCATGGGCAAGGTCCTTTATTTTATCCGAGATTTAACTTGAATCCAACTCTTTTGTCTATTTACATTTATAAAATTGATACTTTCACTTATATATGTGATACAGGTCATTTTAACGGCAATTTTATAGATAATATTTGACAAATGGACCAGTTTGACCAAAAGAAAAAAAATTTAACGGCTAAAATAAATTCATATTAAAAAGGACTAAAATAAATTAAATTTAAGGACCAAATATATAATTTACTCAAATTTAAAGAAAGTATTTTGGATTTTGGACTATAATAACTATTTCCGGAAACTGACCAACTGTAAATGCTTGATATAATTTCATTAGTCCTAATGCATTGTTTCTATGCATTTGGATTTTATGGAGGAGTGCAGAATGCTCTGCTATCATCGTCGGAAATGTTTGATGTTTACACGAAGAAATTTCTGTTGTAAATCCTATGTGTTGGAAGGGTGTAAATCGCGAAGAAATCTCTGCTGCAAATCGTGTGCAGAGAGGGAAGTGAGAATCAAACCAAGCTGTAATTGTAAAGACAAGTGTTCCTTCTAATAAATAAATGAATAAATTTTGAAAATTAATGAGCAGTTGCCACTCTGGATAATGCATGCCCTTTACAACTTTTATGCTGAACTAGATAATTTTCCGCACGATGCACAAATGCTTGGTAATTTCATTTGAAAATAATTTTTATTTTTTTAAGACTCATATATAATAATCATTTTGTTATATAGTATTAATGATGTTTCTTATAATATTGTTGAATACTTTGAAACTTAATTTTCTTAATAGTTTCTTAATTCATATTTTACCATTTTTCCTTATCCTAGAAGTAGTTTCTGACTATTGAGTGGATTTTCTTTACTTTTATATATATATATATATATATATATATGATATATATTGTAATTACATAGTTATTAGAAATTTCTAGGAATTTACACCATATTATAAAAAAATATTTAAAATAATTAAATTAAATCTAGATAAAGGTAGACTTTATTTCTAAAATCAAACACTTCCTCAATCACTTCATTTTCATCATCAAATCCTAAGACCCCAATCTCAAACACTTTGTTCGTAATCTAAATGAAAAAAAAAAAAAAATTATTTGTGTACCAACATAAAGAGAACGTAATCAAACAAAGAAAAAT
The DNA here is from genome assembly GCA_023736055.1 of Quercus glauca. NCBI lineage: Eukaryota > Viridiplantae > Streptophyta > Magnoliopsida > Fagales > Fagaceae > Quercus > Quercus glauca. The sequence continues at coordinate 25,645,164 of CM043325.1, read as the reverse complement.
TGGCTAAATATACTTCCATTTATCAATATTTAATCGCCTCTGATATGGCTTTTATATCCTTTAAAAACAAAAAAAAGAAAAAAAAGAAAAAAAAGAAGAAAGAGAATGCTAAAATTCAAGAAAAGTATAATTTAAAAATGGGAGAACTAATCTTGTATTATTAATTTTACTCATGTGCTTTGTCTTTATATAGAGAAGTAGAGCACACCAATTAACTTACAATCGTACATCAAAACCAAAACAACAAATTAAAGCATTTGAAACTAATCCTAACAAACCACAACAACTATAATTTATAATACTAACAAAAGTAATCAAAAAAATATAGGTGGATAAGTACTATACGTGAAAGACACATGAGAAAGAACATAAAAATTATGTGAAGAACTATCTAATTGTAGAGTTGATGGAGAGAACAAACAATATGATTGTGATTTGTACACTATTTCACACTATTCTTGAATAGCTACAACTAAACTTGAGGTTGCAATTAAAGTTGATATAATCTTGAATCTTGATTCACAACAGAGAAAACTCCAAAATAATCATCGTTTTTTACTTTTATGGTTGAGGCTCGTACCAATACCCCATTAAATAGTAGTAAAAAAAATGACAAAGAAACCAAGAAATTATGAGGGCTAAAACAAAATCAAAAAGCACCTAACCTATGGCATGAAGACGAAAGACTATGGGTTAGTGTATATACAGTAGTAGAAGTGCAAGAGGTGAAAAGGGTGAGTGGAAACACGAAAAGTTTTGTGCTTTGTGAAAGAGAGATGAAAGTCTTAAAACAATGAACTCAAGAAAATAAAGAGTCTTTATCTTTTAAATTTTAATTAGTTCTTATCTATAATGTAGCACTTGAGAAATGTCCTAATACAATGAATCTAAGAAAATAAAGAATTCTTCTCTTTTGAATATTTTTTTCATGGGAATTATCTTTTGAAATTTAATTAGTCTTTATCTCTGATGTGGCACTTGAGTAAAGAATTTATGTAAACAAATTCCTTGTCAAAGAGAGTCTCACATGACAGAACATCATGCTCTCTCACATGATGTCTCTGCTTTTATATATATATATATATATTGATTGATTGATTGATATTGATATTGATTGATTTTAGAATTAGGGTGTAAAGAAGGAAAGGTGCACTACAAAAAAACTGGACTATCCCGGCTCAAGTGTTTACATGATCTCAGTTAACTTTTTTTTTTTCTCCTATTTTCACTATCTATTTTATTATCCAGTTTTAATTATATTATTATTAAAATATTTTTTAATTTAGATATAATTCATAATAAAATTGTGTATCATACCGACATAATACTAATTTTATAAGTAAAAGTTATGCTTAATTTATTTAATATTTTATTTTAAATAGATAATGAAGGAGGGAGTGGTGGGGTGTGAACTATAGAGATGAAACACCACATAACACTAATGTGATTACCACTTGCCAATAACTTTGAACCCATAGTGATGCTTAATTGGAGTAATCTAACGAAATGTTTGAAAATATAATGTGCGCTAAATATGGTCCATCACCTTTTTTTTTTTTTTTCTTTGAGAATCAAATATGATCGATCACTAAATTTGTATCACTTTGAAAATATTTATTTATACTGAGCTTTTGGTTATGTAAATGCGCGAATGGGAATCCATATATGAAACCAAAAAAAGAAAGGAAAAGCAGCTATGTCGACCACCGAATAAAGCATAGGGCATCACATTCTTTACAAAGTGAAAGAATAAATTGAAAAGGGGTCATATGGGTTCAATTGGTCGCTAATCATCGCACCCTTTTTGTGATATAGATTTTGATAAGCTATGGTATAAGTGTATAACATTTGAGGAAAAATTACACTTCGAACATTATTATTTGTGATGGTTTCAAATTGATGAAGTCAAGAATTTCACCAATGAGCCTCTCGGTACCTACGCGCACGAATGTGAACCTACACAACAAAGAGAAGAGAAAACCTTGCGAAGAGCACCGGTGTGGTGCCGGCCGAATACCCTCCGAAGGTTAAGTCAGAAAATATTCTCACAACTCTAGAGTGCTAGAGAGGGTAAATTATGCGTACCTTGTTTTGTGAGGGTATCGAGGCTTTTATAGTAGTAAAAAGTAGACCTCTCCTTCTTGAAGTAGAAGTCTTTTCCTTATAGGAGTCTTTATGAGAAGAAACCGCGGAATTATTTCCTTGTAGAACCCTAAACGTGATCGCCAAGGTATTTTCAGTATCTTCTAGAACTATGCTATGTATTAGAATTCTTAAGATGTCATGGTTATTCGGCCCATTTTAATTTCGACCCACAAGGAATGGCTCGTTAGAAATAAGCCCGTCAGGCCCAATACTTCCAGATTTTAGCCACTTCAGTTGCCCCCTCAGACCGTGAGTCCGTCATACTTAATAGGGCTCGCGGGATGACATCAGACGGCTCAGGCATGACGGGAGATAAGATACAACGGTCAACACATACGGCTGGTAAAAAATCACGACGGACATATGTTCCGTACATAACTTTTTCATAAGCATAATTTCAATCTGGCATAGAGACACGCGTCATTATGCTACTGGGCGCTATCTCGGATCGAGGCGTCGCTTCGTCTTCCGTGCAATCCCTTTATAAATATTAGGCCTCTACCTCTCATTTCCTACTTTTGCTCAAAAAATACTCTGTCAGAGCTCAGTCCGTCAATCCTGTCAGACTTTACAGAATAGTTATCTGCATCCGTCATCATCAAATTCACTCCGTTCATATTATTCTGACGGGTAAGTTTTTTTTTTTTTTTTTTTCATCCTTCAGCTCATCCGTCAGATTTTTACACTTTAATTTCATACATCCGTCACTGTTTTTAGAATAGTCATAGGCAATGTCTAGCGCGTCGAGTAATCAGTCGTTTGTCCGCGACGGGGAGGGCTATGAGGATGTATACCAATCAGGTTATAAAGACTTAGGCAGTCCTGGTGATGATAGGAGTCCGTCAGCCTCTTCTCCGTCCTCATCAAACGAGGATTGGGCTGAAGTAGAATCTGACGGTAACGAGGATCAACAAATAGAACTTGTTGTAGGAGCTGATGGGCCAAGGGAGTTCATTATGCTCCAGGAATGGACGGTTAACGATTTTGTATCAACCATTAAGGAGAACCATTTCAAGACCATCAGGGATAATTACCAGATTCCTGATCATATTCCCATCCGTCTACCTTTCAAATCAGAGAAGTGTTATTATGAAGGGGTGGACGGTGTAGGAATTTATGAACAAATGTTGAAGGCTGGACTCAGATTCCCACTGAGCTCACTTCACCGTCAGTTATTAAAGTACCTGGGTTTATCCGTCAATCAGATTTCCCCAAATGCCTGGAGGGTCTTCATCGCGATGGAGATTCTGTATGGGGCCATGTCGGACGGAGCTAGGAGGTTGACGGTGAGAGAGTTTTTGCATTGCTACCGTCCAGACGAAATTGACAAGTCTAGAGGAATATACAGTTTTGTACCTAGGAGTTCTGTACTGAAGGTTATTTTTGAAACTCCAGACTCCAACAGAGACTGGAAGAGTAGGTACTTTTTCTTAGAGGGTGACGGTTGGATGTCTCGTCCAGGAGAGACAGACTACATGCCCGTCGATACAACGTGGGGCATACTATCTGAAAATGGTATGAGTCCGTCTTAGTACTAGGATTTTTTATTTGCACACTTAACCTCAAAAAATTTCCTAACCGTCCTACTTATATGCAGTCCGACGACGGCCACAAGTTAGTGTAGAGGAATTCGGATTCCTTGAGAAGATTTTTAATAAGACCAAGCCGGAGGAAAGGACTTGGGCCAAACTAGTAAACCTTGATACAATTTGTTGGTACTGCGACGGGCCCGTACCTTCACCACAAGCAGTTAAATACGAAAAAAGAATCCGTCAGCGTACGTCCGTCGCTTTCTTTGTATGAATATTAATTTGTGTTGTTTTTTATAAGCTAACTTTTATCCGTTCATGTTTACAGAAATGGATATTGCCAAGAGAAGGGCACTAATACGGTCCAACGCCGCGAAGAATCGAGCGGCCAATGCCTCAGAACCGAAGGAGACGAAGAGAAAACAACCGTCTAAGGGAGACCGTCCTCCAAAGAAGCCTAAGGTCTCCTTGGAGCCCGTCGTGGGGCTCATGGCAGAAGGTGCCAAGACGGTCACCCCAATAAAGCATGGAGCTGGTAAAGGTTTAATGAAGGGTCCGTCATCAGACCTTAAGAAGCCGCCTCCCCTTCTCCGTGATGATGCTGGGTACGCTCTGGAAAAGTTGTCCACCCTTCTTACTTCCGAGGATTACGAAGATCTTGGTAATCACTCGACGGAAGCAATGGGTGAAACAAGCCTTTTTGGTATTGCTCAGGTAAGATCCGTCTATGTTATGTACAATTGCCCTTTATCCGTCGTACAAATTTTGATTTCTTTTAATTTTTCAACATTCCAGACCATCGTCATGGTGAAGGGACTTATGGAACGGTGCCTTCACCATGAGACTACCTTGGACCGTCTTCGGGATAAGGACAAGAAGACGGAAGAAGAGCTTCATGAGCTTAAGACGTGGAGGGTTGCTCAGTTGAAGAAGTTCAAGCTGCTTGAGGAGGACAGAAATGAGCTGTTCACGTTGACGGAGGAGCTGAGAGTAATTATCCAAGATAAGGAGAAAGAAATTGGTCAAGTGAAGGAGGCAGCCGTCCAGGAATACCGTGATTCAGACGCCCTGCTGTCCGAGCTCGGAGATTCCTTTAATGAGGGCTTTGACGAGGCGATCCGTCAGGTGAAGGCGTTATATCCTGATCTTGACGTTTCATCCGTCAATGTCAATGCTAATGAACTTACAACTGCCCGTCCTGCGAATTCCGAGAATACGGACGAACTCTTTGAAGAGAACCAGCCCGTCAGTGCTCCTGGGGAAAAACAGATTCAGGCTGATGCTGTGGTCGGTAAAGATGCCGGTGTCGATCAACCAGATCTTGATAGTAATCCCAAGCAAGGCTAAACCCGTCGTGTTTTTAGGAGTGAAGTGAACGTCTCTATTTTAGATTTTCCTTTTTATTTTAATTTATGGGTATGTAAAAAATATTTGGAAAACAATTTATGGCTCCGTTCTTTTTGTAGTACAAAACATTTCCCTCTAAGGGGTATTTTGTCCGTCAGCAATTGTAAGTTTTGCATTTTTGCTTTGTTGCTTAATCTTTTTACTTGCTTTGATTTAATGAATGGTTTGTTGAAACCGTTGGCCTAAGGAACATCCGTCCTTTTTAAGCATTGGCCATGATAAAGTAACCCGTCTACCTTGTGTACTCCATCCGTCTATTTTTGATAGATTTAAAACCTCTCTTGGGGATACCCGTCCACTTTGTGGGCTAGTCCGTCCACTTTGTGGACTTATAAAATTTTAACTCCTTATTGGGTTTTGTCCGTCTATGTTGCGGACTTAAGTTTCAATCCCTCATGGGGATATCCGTCCACTTTGTGGGCTAGTCCGTCCATGTTGTGGACTTGTAAAATTTTCGACCCCTTATGGGGTTTTGTCCGTCTATGTTGCGGACTTAGTTTCAATCCCTTATGGGGATATCCGTCCACTTTATGGACTATCCGTTCACCTTAGTGAACCAAGATTTTAACCCTTGTGGGTCCTTATCTGTCTATGTTTGCTTTCTTAAGATGGTATCCCTTCTGGGGATATCCGTCCACATTGTGGACTTTGTCCGTCCATTTTCACGGACTTTTATCCGTCCATTTTATGGACAATTTTAACCCCTATGGGGCTTTTTATCCGTCTATGTTGCGGATATAAGGTGTATCCCCTCTGGGGATATCCGTCCACTTTGTGGACTTGCTCGTCCATTTTATGAACTTTTATCCGTCCATTTTATGGACTTATAAAATTTTAACCCCTATGGGGCTTTTTGTCCGTCTATGTTGCGGACTTAAGGTGGATCTCTTCTGGGGATATCCGTCCACTTTGTGGACTTGCTCGTCCATTTTATGAACTTTTATCCGTCCATTTTATGGACTTATAAAATTTTACCCCTATGGGGCTTTTGTCCGTCTATGTTGCGGACTTGAGGTGTATCCCTCCTGGGGATATCCGTCCACTTTGTGGACTTGTCCGTCCATTTTATGGACTAATAAAATTTTAATAGTGTAGGCATAGTTGAAAAAATCATGCATTTGTAGAAAATTCCTGCCCCCTTGGGCTTAAAAATATACCGTAGCAAAAAATCGACATAAAAATCATGCCCGTTGGGCGTAATTGTAGCAAAAAAAAACCGAAATCTAAATCGTGCCCGCTGGGCTTATTGTACTAAAAAGTAACCGGGCTTAAGATTGGTGTTGTGCTTTCACGTTATCGCTTCTACTGGTAGTATCTCCGTAGGTGCTCTGTGTTCCATGGGTGCTGTAGCTTCTGCCCGTCCAGGGTTTCAAGGTGGTAGGTCCCTTTTCTGTGCCATGATGAGATCCTGTATGGTCCTTCCCAGTTGGGGCCGAGTTTTCCCTGAGAGGGGTCCCTGGCAGCTCCTATTACTTTTCTCAACACTAGATCACCGATCTGAAAGTCTCTCCGTCTGACATTGGAGTTGTAGTATTTTGCCATCAGGTTCTGGTATCGTGTTAACCTCTGTTCCGCCATAGCACGTACTTCGTCCACCAAATCCAGCTGCAATCGCATGGCTCCGTCATTGTCCTCCTCACTGTAGTTCTCCACTCGATAGCTTGTAAGACCTATCTCTGCAGGTATGACCGCATCAGTCCCATATGCTAGCCGAAACGGCGTTTCTCCTGTAGGTACCCTTACGGTTGTGCGATATGCCCACAAGACACTTGATAGTTCGTCAGGCCAGATGCCCTTTGCCCCCTCGAGCCGTGCCTTGATAATCTTGAGCAAGGTTCGGTTCGTGACTTCTACTTGTCCATTGGCCTGTGGGTGTGCGGGGGAGGAGTAATGGTTCTTGATGCCTAGCTCTGAGCAGAAGTTCCTGAATGCGTTGTTGTCAAACTGCTTTCCGTTGTCGGAGACGAGCACTCTTGGTATCCCGTATCTGCAGATAATATTTTTCCAAACAAAGTTTCGAATGTTTCTCTCCGTGATGGTGGCCAGGGCTTCTGCTTCTACCCATTTTGTGAAGTAGTCGATACCAACCACCAGAAATTTTAGTTGCTTTGCCGCAGTTGGGAAGGGGCCCATGATGTCCAGTCCCCATTGGGCGAATGGCCAGGGGGCCGTGATGGGTGTCATTTCCTCGGTGGGTTGCCTTATCAGATTGCTGAATCTCTGGCATTTGTCACACCTCTTGACAAAGCTTTGTGCGTCCTTCTGCATTGTGGGCCAGTAGTATCCTGCTCGGATAAGTTTATGTACTAGAGATCGTGCTCCCGAATGGTTTCCGCAGATACCTTCATGGACTTCTCTCATTACGTAGTTTGATTCGTCATGATTCAAACATCTCAGATACGGCCGTGAGAATCCCCTTTTGTACAGAAGGTTTTTGATTAGTACGAACCGTGAGGCTTGGACCCTCAGTTTTCTGGCCGCTTCCTTTCCGTCCGGTAGCGCGCCTGTCCGCAGGTAGGCTAATAATGGCGTGGTCCAATCATTCTCAGAATTCGTTTCCCGCACTTCTACTCCGTCATCAATAGTTGAGGAAGTCTGGATGAAGGATAATACCTGATTAAGGGCTTGCATAGGCTCAGCTGATGCAGCCCTTGCCAGACGGTCGGCGCATTCATTCTCCTCCCTTGGGATTTGAATGAAGCGCACTTTGAGGCCGTTCATTCGACTCTTTACCTTTTCTAGGTACTTCTTCATCCTTTCATTTTTGCACTCGTAAATGCCGTTAATTTGACTCGTTATGACCTGGGAGTCACAATGTATGGCCATGACTTCAGCGCCAGCCGCTACCGCGAGGTCCAATCCTGCTACTAATGCTTCATACTCGGCCTCATTGTTTGTGGTGGCGTAATCTAATCGAATCATACATTCGATTTTGTCCCCGTCCGGGGATTGAATCACTACTCCAACTCCTCCAGCTTGCTTGTTTGAAGATCCGTCCGTATGGATACTCCATTCTCTGAGTGTGTCTGCCCCTTTGTCGTCTAACTTGGTGTACTCGGCGATAAAGTCTGCCGCGGCTTGGCCTTTTATTGCAGTTCGCGGGCGATACTGTACATCAAATTCACTTAATTCAATTGCCCACAAAGCCATTCGTCCAGCAGCCTCAGGGCTGCTCATGGCTCTCTTCAGGGGTTGGTCCGTCAAGACTACAATGGTATGTGTCTTGAGCTTTCGGGCTGCAGTTATTAGTGCGAAGGCCAGCTTCTCCATCCGGGGGTATCTTTCTTCTGCCCCCCGAAAACCCCTACTTATGTAATAGACGGGCAATTGAATGCCTTGTTCTTCTCTTATTAAGGCCGCACTCACGGCTGCTTGTGAGACTGCTAAGTACAGGTAGAGCTCTTCCCCTGGTTTGGCCGGGCTGAGGAGTGGGGGAGAGGCGAGGTATTCTTTCAGGCTCTCAAATGCTGCTTGACACTCCTCCGTCCATTCGAAGGCCTTTCTTAAGGTGCGGAAGAATGGTAGACATTTGTCCGTCGCTTTGGAGACGAATCTGTTTAAGGCTGCGATTCTCCCGTTCAAGCTCTGCATCTCTTTAACCGATTTCGGCGGTTTTAGCTCCATGATGGCCCGTACCTTCTCTGGGTTGACCTCAATTCCCCTGTGGGATACCATGAATCCCAAGAACTTCCCCGCAGTCACTCCGAACACGCACTTATTCGGATTCAACTTCATGTTGTATGACCTGAGGGTGTCGAACGTCTCCTGCAGGTCTTTGAGATGGTCTTGTTCCAGAAGGCTTTTTACAAGCATGTCGTCGACGTACACCTGTACGTTCCTCCCAATTTGGTGTGCGAACATTTTGTTCATTAACCTTTGGTATGTCGCTCCCGCATTCTTGAGCCCAAACGGCATCACGTTGTAGCAGAAAAGCCCTTGGCTTGTGACAAAGGAGGTTTTCTCCTGATCAGCTTCGTCCATCTTGATCTGGTTGTAGCCTGAGAAGGCGTCCATGAAGCTCAAGAGTTGATGCTTTGCCGTTGAATCCACCAGAGTGTCTATTCGAGGTAACGGATAGCTGTCTTTTGGGCATGCCTTGTTGAGGTCCGTGAAGTCGACGCACATTCGCCATTTTCCGTTCGCCTTTTTGACCATCACGACGTTTGCCAACCAGTCGGGATAATATACCTCTCGGATGAAGTCTGCTTCGAGCAGCTTTTTTACTTCTTCTGCTATTGCCTTGTCCCGTTCTTGAGCGAAGACTCGCTTTTTCTGTCTAACGGGCGAACGACTGGGATTCACATTCAGCTTGTGGACCATGACTGAGCGACTGATCCCGGGCATATCTTCGTGACTCCAGGCGAAGACGTCCTGGTTCATCTTGAGGAACGCTTTGAGGGCCTGCTGTACAGGCTGACTGGCTGAGGTTCCTATCCTTGTCGTTCGTTCAGGTCTCGACTCGTCCAGAGCAACTTCTTCCAGTTCCTCAACGGGTTCAGCTGTAAGTCGCTGTTCCTCTATGCACATTGCCTGCTGTTGATCCTCCATGTCTATCATGGCCAAGTAGCATTCACGGGCAGCCACCTGATTCCCCCGTAATTCTCCAACCCCGTACTCCGTGGGGAACTTAATCATCAGGTGATATGTTGAGGTTGCTGCCTTCCATGCGTTGAGAGTTGGTCGTCCGAGGATAGCATTGTATGCGGACGAGCAGTCCACTACAAGGAATGTCACGTCTCGTGTGATCTGCTGGGGATAATCTCCTACCGTCACCGAAAGTGTGATTGCTCCTAATGGAAATACTCTCGTCCCTCCAAACCCCACCAGGGGTGCGTTTGTTGGTATCAGTCGTTCCTTATTAATCATCATCTGCTGGAATGCGGGATAGTACAGGATATCTGCTGAGCTACCGTTGTCGACCAACACTCTGTGCATGTTATACTCCCCGACTCGTAGGGTGACGACCAAGGCGTCGTCATGTGGATGATGAAGTCGTCGTGCATCTTCTTCCGAGAATCCGATGATCGGGCTATCCTTTCGGGCCATCTTTTGGACCGAGCCCGTCAGCTGAACATTTTGGACCATTCGGAGATAAGTTTTTCGGGCCTTCTTGGACGAACCTGCTGTCGCAGTTCCACCTACTATCATCCTTATGTCTCCGACTGGGGGTCTTGGTCGTTCATTATCCCTTCGGGGTTGCTGTTCCTGGGGCGGTGGATCCGTCCTCTCCTTTCTTACAAACTTTTGTAATTTCCCTTGTCTGATGAGGGCTTCAATCTGCTGTTTCAGATCGTAGCAATCAGACGTATCATGTCCGTGGTCGCGGTGGAAACGGCAGTACCTCTCTCTGGATCGCTTGCTTGGATCGCTTTTGAGCTTTCCTGGAAAGGTTAGAGCCTCTTCGTCCTTAATCTGCATTAGGACTTGGTCTACTGGGGTATTCAGTGGTGTGAAGCTCGTAAACTTTCTTCCTTGGGGCTTGGATCGTCGGTCGTCCCTTCGGTCCCCAGTTTTGAGTTTTTTGCGCTCTTGGTCCTGCCGGGTGTCTTCCTGTCGTTCTCTCTTCCTCGGCTTATCTTCCCTTGCTAGTAATGCGTCTTCCGCATTCATGTATTTCGTGGCCCTGTAGAGGACCTCCGTCATGGTTTTCGGGTCATTTTTGTATATTGAGAACAAAAATTTACCCTTTCGCAACCCATTCGTGAAGGCTGCCACCAGTATCTTGTCGTCGGCTTCGTCAATCGAGAGTGCCTCCTTGTTGAAACGGGCTATGTAGGATCTCAATGTCTCGTCCTCCCGCTGCTTGATGCTCATTAGACAAGCCGTCGATTTCTTGTACCTATGTCCCCCGATGAAGTGGGACGTGAATTGGGCACTTAACTCCTTGAATGTGTTGATAGAGTTCGGTGTCAACCGACTGAACCAGATCCTGGCGGCTCCTTTCAGCGTGGTGGGGAAAGCCCTGCACATTATTTCATCCGCGACCCCCTGAAGGTGCATCAATGTTTTGAACGTCTCTAGATGATCCAGAGGGTCTTTCAGTCCGTCATAACTATCAATATTCGGCATCCGAAACTTGTGCGGCAGGGGGAAGGAATTCACGGCCGCAGTGAAGGGTGAATCAGTGCGATTGACTAGGTCGTCAAGATCACTGGAAACTCGCCCTTTGAGCGCGTTCATCATAACCTCCATCTGTTCTCTCATTGCCTGCATCTCTGCGATGAAGTGTGGAGGGCTCGCATCCGTGAGAGACGGCATACTTACGTTCTGTCTCTCCGTCCCTGTCGGGGCGTGGCTGGCTTCAACTCTCTCCTGGTTTCTTCTCGCAGCGCTGGTTCCTTCTTGGTCCCCCTGTAAGTCGTTTGGTCCTGCGTTCTTCTGGCGCAGCTGTTCTTCCAGGTCATTGTTCTGCTTAGTGAGGCGCTCAACAGCCGCAGCAAGAGTTCGTACTTGTCTGTCGAGGGCGGTCGTGGGGGGTTCTTCTCCTTGAACGTCGTTGGTGGTTGCCATTGAGCGTGTGAGTACCATGCAACTCTTTTGTCCGGGAAGCGATAAGATGGCTTATGAATCGCGTAAGAGTGATCCCCACAGACGGCGCCAACTGATGAAGTCAAGAATTTCACCAATGAGCCTCTCGGTACCTACGCGCACGAATGTGAACCTACACAACAAAGAGAAGAGAAAACCTTGCGAAGAGCACCGGTGTGGTGCCGGCCGAATACCCTCCGAAGGTTAAGTCAGAAAATATTCTCACAACTCTAGAGTGCTAGAGAGGGTAAATTATGCGTACCTTGTTTTGTGAGGGTATCGAGGCTTTTATAGTAGTAAAAAGTAGACCTCTCCTTCTTGAAGTAGAAGTCTTTTCCTTATAGGAGTCTTTATGAGAAGAAACCGCGGAATTATTTCCTTGTAGAACCCTAAACGTGATCGCCAAGGTATTTTCAGTATCTTCTAGAACTATGCTATGTATTAGAATTCTTAAGATGTCATGGTTATTCGGCCCATTTTAATTTCGACCCACAAGGAATGGCTCGTTAGAAATAAGCCCGTCAGGCCCAATACTTCCAGATTTTAGCCACTTCACAAATTAATCCTTGTAATTTGGACAGAATGGGCTTCTTCCCTTGTCGGGCAAATTATATAGGGAAATGCCTCTCTTTTCAAGCTCGATTTATGATAAATCGAGTTAAATTTTTTTTTTTGAAGTCTTATAGTGGCATTTGAAGGAGTCTAAAGTGACGTTTTAAGGACCTATAGTGACGTTTTTTAACTCGACTTCAATGAAATCGAGTTATAGGTAAAAAAAACGCCACTATAGGTCGATTTCATTGCCTATAACTCGATTTCATTGAAGTCGAGTTAAAAAATATCACTATAAGTCCTTAAAACGTCACTATAGGCTCCTTAAAAACACTACTATAGGGCTTAATTTGATTTATCATAAATCGAATTTCAAAAGAGGGGCATTTCTCTATTTAGTTTGGGAAGGGGGGCATTTCCCTATATAATTTGCCCGAAAAGGGCAGAAGCCCATTTTGTCCTTGTAATTTTGTGTGTGTATATGTATTAAGTGGAGGTGGAGAAGACCTTCAAAAAAAAAAAAAAAGTGGGGAAGAGGGATTCAAACCTATTAAAAACTCCAAAATAAATATCATTGACTCATAAGTTACAAATAAAGCACAATAATTTAGGGAGTTTCAAATTAAATGTCATAGTTTCACAAATTAGACACATGAATTTTTAAATTCATTTCAATTTAAACAATCTCTTCTCTCACTCCACCACTAATCGCATGGTTCAAGATTTTAATTAATTCAAACATAATTAAAAATTTATAATTTTATTTTTAAGTTATATAAAATTATATGGTTTAATAAGAAATCTCCCCAGACTATTGGGTTTAATTTAAAACTTCGAAAATTAAATTTAAATTATAAATTATAATGTTTGAAATGTAATTTTTTCAACATTTTATTTTACTTCATAAGAAAAAAGGAAAAACCCATGGATTTGGCACTTTGCCCCTAGGAAGAAATACAAATTCTCTATACCACTCATTGTATTTCGCTTTATGTTCCACCAATTGTGTCATGCCATGTGTTTGAATTTTTTTTTTTTTTTTTCATTTTAAACTTTGATTATTTTATAAGAAAATTCAAACAAATATACAGTAAATTGTAATTAGTAGAGCATAACATAGAATACAAAAAGTGGTACAGATAAGAAGTCCAACCTATTCATTCTTTTAAGCATAAAAGTTTTAGTTAAAAATAAATAAATAAATAAAAGACAAAAACAAAAACAAAACAAAACAAGTGCATAGGTTGAGGCACTCTAAAAATGGAGCAAGAGTTACATGCAAAAAAAATGGAATCAAGCGTAGTACATGCAATCAGTGCAGCACAGTAACAAAAATGGAGACAACAATTCATTGTACAAAATACAAATATAAGTTCTTGGTCCGGACATTCAAGTACCAACCAAGGACAGGATCAGCGGTTGCCACAATCAAGTAATTTTGCTCAGAGGTTGAAGAATGAGAAGGGAAAACAGATAGGTCTACATCAATATCCTATTCCAGTCCTCAGCCCTCATTCAAGCAGTGAAAGCCAAACGTTTTTTCTCTGAATGTAAAGCTATCTCGAACAGGTTTTTGTGAGAGACACCCAAGGAAGAGTGCACTTCTTTATGGGGTTACTTATCAGAAACGGAAATACGAGCTTGAAGGAAACAAGTCCATGAGAGATATGTTGATTATTAACATTTTGGTTATCCAGAAAAATGCATTCGCGTCCTCACCGGTAATTTCTAATTATTAAATATTAGTACTTGTCTTATGATCCGAATAGTACATAAAAACAAAGATATATGTGGTTTTTTATGCTGAGTTTCTAAATTCTAATACAAATATATTGGGAAAATTTTCCCCCATTCTTTAGTTTAGATAGTATGTAGGAGACAATCAAGATGTCTTTATTTATTTTTATGAGTAAATTGTCAATTACACCCCTAAAGTTTAGAAGTATTTAGATTTTATACGCTAAAGTTTTAGAATTTGGATACCCCCTGAAGTTTGAGAGTGTTTAGATTTTACACCTTAACATTTCAAAAATTTGATTTTAACCCCTAAAGTTTGGTATTGTTTGAATATTAAACTCCAGATTTTGAAATTTTAAGGTGCAAAATCCAAACATCCCCAAACGTTGGAGAGTAAAACCCAAACACATCTAAAATTTGGGGAATAAAATCCAAATTTTGAAAAGTAAGGGTGTAAAATCCAAACATCTACAAACTTCACGGGAAAAAATCTAAATTCTGAAATTTCAGTGTATAAAATCAAAATACCCCAAAACTTTAAGGGTGTAATTTGCAATTTATCATATTTTTATTTGATTGTTCACACAATAATTGGAGTTTGCATTCTCTTTGAAATTTGGAACAAAACATAACATACAAAGCTTTAAGATTATAAAGGATTTTCTCTAACTGAGTTCTCCATTTAACTGATGAGGCAGAGGTAGGAGGATTGAGAGGGATAATTACACCCTATCCCCTTGTAAATAGTTAAAAAGAAATGTGAAAATAACATTTTGGTTCATACATTTTGAAGTCACAGTTAATCGCATTCCTGTTACTTTAACTTACTATCACACTACAAAAAAAATGGCCTGTGGCCGCTTTTTAAAAACGCGGCCATAGGGCACAAAACCGCGGCTATAGGCCAGATCGGGCTGTAGCCGCGGTTTTTTGGGCTGCGTTTTGAAATGCGGCCCAAAACGCAAGACTATAGCCTAGATCGGGCTATGGCTGCGCTTTCTAAACGCGGCCCAAGTCCTGGTCCTTGGGCCGCGTTTTGAACGCAACCTAAGTCCTGGTCATTGGGCCGTGTTTTAAACGCGGCCTAAGTCCTGGGCATGGGGCCGCGTTTAGAACGCGGCCGAAGTCCTTGTCCTTGGGTCGCGTTTAAAACGCGGCCTAAGTACTGGCCCTAAATGCGGCCCAATTACCAGGACTTAGGCCGCGTTTAAAACGCGGCCTAAGGGCCTGTCCGACATGCCAAATGTTAGCCGCGTTTTAAAACGCGGCTATAGGCACCTTTTTTTTTTTTTTTTTTTTTTTTCCTAGGCTAAATGATGAATGCAAATACAAAACGCTGCTATAAGTTTGGCAAACGCTACTATAAAAACTTGTCACACACACAATTCCAACTTGTGTTTCTAGCAAAATTCTGAAATTTTCTCAAACCTGTTACAATTTCAATCAATCTTTAAGGAATACGAAAAATTATCAATCACATATATATGTTGTTATAAAGCAACAAAATAGGCGTCAAGTTTAGGGTCCATTTCACACATATTTATACCTTAACTACAAATATTACAGACATGACTGTTTCTAACTTCCTATAAATATTACACATAAATAATCACATACTACAAACATACGTTATGAGTCAATAATCACATACTACATAAATGCAATAAACAACTAAACAGGCCAAGAAAATTTGTGTAAATTCCCATCCATAACCAATTAGCAAATGTATGAATTTCCTTAACAACAATAAGTAAAATTTTCCACACTTCATCAGCAACCCATAAAATAAAGTTCATTATCCACATGTTTTCAGCAACCAAACAACAATACACAATCAAATTTGAAAAATTGAAAAACAAAGGAGAAACCAAACCTCAGTATGGAAGCTAGTGATTTACGTCCAAGTAAGTGGCTTCACTTTCTTCGCAGCCGCTTCGAAGCTGAAACTTGTAGAAAACAAAATTAATAATTCTATTAAACAAAAGAAAAAAAGGTCCAAGCAACAATGAAACACAAACATCAATTTTTTATTCCCAACACCACCATCTCTTTTGTCCTCAGTCACTTCTCTCTTTTCAATAGTTCAAGGACGAAGAACAAACTTCTTAATATTTAGAGATGAAAAAAAAAATTTTGATAAAGTTTAAGGTTCAAA
The DNA here is from genome assembly GCA_023736055.1 of Quercus glauca. NCBI lineage: Eukaryota > Viridiplantae > Streptophyta > Magnoliopsida > Fagales > Fagaceae > Quercus > Quercus glauca. The sequence continues at coordinate 25,629,111 of CM043325.1, read as the reverse complement.
ATAATATTTTATGAAAAAAAAAATTAAATAAAAAAACAAAACAAAACAAAAGTTTGTTACCACATACAATTATAAGATATTTCGGAACCCACATAAAGCAGTACTAGTGGACCAGTGGTCCTCCCGCATTAGTCATTTCATCACATGTTAAAAACATGTATCTTGTTCTCTAATTTTTCTTCATCCAATTTTATACACAACTACTGCTATTTAAAATTGGACGAAGAAAAATTAGGGAACAAGATTCTTGTTTTTAATCAAAGCAGGGTTGCAGTAGATTGATGGCAATCACTCTATTATAAATGGATCCACTCCATCCAACCCTAACTAAGCAGCCAAGGAATCATGGATATGGGACTAAGGCTTTGTTTTCGTTGAAGTTAAGCTTGAAAAAGTAAGAAATTACAAATGTAAAGATTATTTTTTGATAGTGAAAAGATGGATCCCGTAGGTACTTTGATTTATAAAAAAACAAATGTAAAGATACAACAATATAAACATAGTGTAAAGAAAGCTAGTAGCCAAATCAATCTCCAGGCATCCGTATGAATTTCATTTATAAGGATAATTACAAGCATTTGAAAAAAAAAAAAAAAAAAAGAAGCTACAACACTATAAACAACCCATTCTTGCATCAAGATGGAATTTCAAGGGAGAATTCTAAAATTAATGAGAATGAATAATGAGACCATTAAATTAATATGGAATTCATATTTTTTGCTAATATGTAAAGCCACGCTGTTTTTTATGGTTATAGGGGTGCACATATGCAAATCCACCATACATAGATGACCCAATAAAAGACGCACCGGAGTTGACCTTGTCAACAACCAACTTGACTATTGGCTCTCTGAGCTGAAGTTCTGCTATCTGAAGGTCTGTCAGCAACCCTGAAATGAATATGTGCACATAAGAAGCATACCAGAACAACAAGAAGTTATAAATAAAAAGACATGAATAACTGCAGAAACTGAAAGTACCATCATAATGCATTAACATTCAAATTTATTTAATTTATAATTAAGCCCAGGAAGTACTAAAAAACACATGATTTTACTTGAGAAACACATGATTTCACAAAGGATGCTGCCTAAAACAGTCAACCACTTATATCAAGACTGGGAAAAAATTACTTAATTACACAAATAGGCCTTTCAACACCATCAAAATTTTTACCATTCGTCTCTCACGAAACAGTCCACAACACACAAAAGGGAGTAGCATTCCAAACCCAACAATCCACAATATTTTGAGTAAATTTCTAAAGATAAGGATTATCAGGAAAAAAAAAAAAAAACAAATGACCAGAACTAGAGACAGATAAGGAATCTAAAAATAAAAAACGGAGACCAAAAAGGTGCACACTCAGCACAGAAAAAACAGAAACTGAAAGTCACAGTCATAGACCATTATTGCAAAATAGCAAAATAGGTAGCCACCGGAGCCAAAAAAAAAAAAAAACAAAAAAAAACCTAACCACAACACCGACCCATTATAAAATATCTCGCCACAACAAAACTCAAACTCCCTCTCTATGTCCGTGAAAATCTCTCTACAATTTACTCAAAACCATGGACGTCTCTGCCGCCGCAACAAACTCAATCAAAACCATCATCAACTCTCTACCGCAAGAACAAAATTTCACAGGTAATACATAGAGTTATTTCTAAGTTAAGCTAGGACCTTGACATAAATGAAAGAGCCATTATAATTAACACCATAGTAATCATAGAAAACTCTGACATGCAGTAGCTCAAAATTTGCCTATTAGAATTTCTATAAAGAGGAAAGCAACAAACATGTGACATTATTCTTAGTGCAATGAATGAGAAAAATGTAAGACAAATCTTAAACAATGAAACAGTAAACAATCATGATACTAAAGCCATTGCATTGCCATCAAGGGCTATAAGATTGTGAATTTGTGATCCTCATCCATCATATAGATGAGAAACTCAAGCATACCCATTAACAAATTACACTCCACAAAACAATCAAGGCCACTTTTTTACTCACAATTTCAAATCAAACTCCTTGAAGAGAGAGAGAGAGAGATAAATATAAATATAAACATAAATATATATATTTATATATATATATATATATACTGCCCAAATGCCAATATAATTCCAAAGCAAACTCTGAATGCTTTGTCCTTTTAACCTTAAGAAAATAATAGATCACAGTGAAGGAATATATTCATGATTGATTGAAGATTTGAGTATTTTACTTCAACAAAATCACTAATATTATGAATTTAAAACAATATTTCACACCTAAAAAAAAAAGTTTCAAATACATATATTAATAATCCTTAAAATCCATTCATGAATTTAATCAACAGAAAAAAGTTGGTACATGCATTCATGAAAATTTGAAGTACTTCTCATCTTCAAATACCTATATCCATTATATGCCCAACAATACTTCATTGAGTTCTAAAAATATATGCAGCTGTACTTGATTTTGTAAATTCAAACAAAATAATTTTGTAATTGTTTCATGTAGTATTTGATTTACCAGATGAGGATTGAGGACTTACTATACAAAGGAATTCTAAATTTCTAATCTTTCTATAATAAAGGAGATTACTGTTGGGGTCAGATTGAAGAGGACCAAATGCAATCCTCACATCTTTAATGAAAGCCTAAAGTCAAGCCGACCCAAGACACCAATGGCCAAAGAGTATGTTTAATAAGGTGGTATTGTTTTTCTGGTTTATGTTTCCTATCCATATTTCTCAACATTTACAAACAAGAATTGGTCAAATTATTTCATCTAGATAGTGTGTATAATCACATTCAATAGTTATAAGACAGCTCATCCTTTTGAGGAAGCAAATACCCAATTAATTTGGAAAAAGAAAAAAAGAAACTGGAAGACACATTAGGCAAAACTTGTAGAGTATTCACCAAGATAGAGAAATTAGACTCACCAACATATATCGGGCTTCAGATCAATGGAGGCTGATGGCGGCGTTCGATGATAGCGAAGGGATCTACAGCATCGACCGGCTTCAGATCCTGGAGGCTGAGTGTGTGTGAAAAAGTTATAGCTAAAACAAAAGGCATACCCAGTGATAAGTGTAGACTAACAAGCAAAACCCAAAAACAAACAAACAAAGAAACTAAACCACACCCACATCAAAAGGCCTCTCAATTACAGTATTTAAGCTCAAACCCAATTCATAGAATGGTCAGAGAGATTTACAAACCTAAGCTCATCCATTAATCTCCATAAATGACTAAGAAAAAGGAGACACTGGCTAAAACAAAGACATACCCACAACCAAAATGAGGCTAATGAGACGAGCCCATGATCAGAAACCAGATGAAAAATGAGAAAAACAAAAACAAACTCAAAATGAAAATGAAAATCGAGAATTTAGAGAGAGAAACATACGGGGATCTTGTGGAGAGGGACCTGAGACTTGAAGTAGATGTAATCTCCGGGGACGATGAAACCAAAGGAAGATCGGCTGAGTGTGATGGGTTGCGATCGATGTATCGGGCTTCAAATCATGGAGGGGTTATGTGTTGCGATCGATGGCTAGGAGCTGTGTGTGATCGATGGGTTGCAATCGATGGCTAGGAGCTGTGTGATGGCTGTGTGTTGGCTAGGAGCTGTGTTGGCTAGGGCCAGCTGTGTGTTTAACTATTGAAGCTTAAAAAAACAAAACAAAACAAAACAAAAAAACAAAACAAAAAAAAACGCAGGTCCTTAGGCTGCGCTTTTAAACAGGGCCATAGCTGAGGGGATTGGGCCGCGTTTAAAAACGTGGCTTTAGACCCATTCTATGGCCCCGTTTTTAAAACGGGGCTTTAGCCCGTCTTGGGCCGCGTTTTAATAAACGCGTCCCAAAAAAACGCGGCCTAATGGGCCCGCGTTTTGTAGTGTCAATTTAGTTCCTATCATCAACTCATTAACGAAAAATGTATACATAGTTAATGGATTGCACCATTGCCATACTTTAGGCCTACGTGACTTCTAAAATATTAATAATTTTATTTTTTTTTTGTTGAATTTTTTTTATATGTTAAATAAATTTTTAGTCATGTAGGTATTTTTTGTTAGTGCATTAACAATATAGATCAAATTAACTACAAGTTGAAAATTATAGGAAACAAATTAATTGTTACCAAATTATTGGTACCAAATTGACTATGACCCTAAAATGTACGGACCAAAATGGTATTTTCACTAAAAGAAATTGTTTGTCATGGGTTCAAATTAGTTCAACTTATAAAATCACTTGTTATCAAATAAGAGAGAGAGAGATTCAACCACTTACACCAAAAACTAATTGATTTTTTGACATCATCATGATACTAAAGAGTAATCACACACACACAAAATTGTTTGTCCCCTCCTCCCTCTGGGAGTGTCCACGGCCTTGGTCGATCAAGTCTAGTTTAGGCTTAACCCAGACTCAACTTGATCCTGTTAGGTGGCAAAACGGAGGCCCGCCATCAACTATGGATCGGATTGAGACTAATTTCCATAAATCAAGTCTGTTTCGGTCAAAACCGGGAGAGGTGGCAATGATCAAGATTCCGACAGATCTTCGTTGTGTGGTGAATCTCCATCAATTCTAGGCAAAGATCGCGTGATGTTCACTAGATTTGGACAGAGAGCACAAGATCTCCACCAAATATGGATGGAAAACTCTTTAGAAAAAGGTGGAAGAGAAGTTTTTTGATCTAATCGGCTTTGAAGGCTCAAGAGAAGTGAAAACCGAGACTCAAACCAACTTTGTCAAATCTTCATCTCCTAGAAAAGTCATCGACCACCATGGTAATTGGATTGGTTGGAGTTTCGACTGGATGGCTGCAGGTCGAACAATTCCGTCGAGTCTAGTTGGCTTTGGACAGCCGTATCCCCTCCCTTGTAAAAGGTTAATTTAATTTGTAATCTATTGGATTACCTTCAAGAGAAAATTGTTGGCATAAGAATTTCCAAAAGTCATTAAATGATAAATACAGAATATGCTTCACATGTCATATTAACTTCCTGTAAAATATTTCAAGTACTATTTGCTTTTTATTATTATTTTTGTCCTCGTTAGCAACGGAACTTGGAAACCCCAGAGCTTCAGAAGGATTTCATATAATACCAAATTAAGCATATCGTGCCTCAAAAAAATTTGAAGATTTATTGGTGACTCAAGTTATACGTATGGTGTTCAAGCCTGGTGAAAAATGTAGGAAAAATATAGTTTGTATTGCATACAAAACATACACAACAAAAAATTAACGAATTTATTTCATTCGCAATTGGTAACATATATTATATAAATGTCAAAATTTAAAAATAATAGAGTGTACATTGATGCGGTGAAATTCAAAACCAAATATTAGAAGTATTTAGGAATACTTTTAATCTTCACTTCAATTCCACTTACGTCCAAGAAGTGTGGTCTCTCAATTAGTTTACACGTATGTGTTCAAGGAAGAATAAGAAAGTAGCTTATACTCACATACACACTATTTCTTACATTACCATGCATTTCAAATTATGTATGTTTCTCTCCTTATATATATAACTTATTATCTAATTTGACTAATTTTTTAGGCCATCCAATTGGGTTTTAGTATGTGACTTGGAGTGGGACCAAAAGAGACAAATAAGATACTAGATTCAATGAGTTTTGGGCTTTTCTGTCAACTCTTGACAAGCCCAAAATTACCATTAATTATATTTAATACCACTATATAAATATTTTTTTTTTGAGGAAGAATACCACTATATAAATATAATTACACTCTAGGCCTTATTAATAAATTATATCCCAAAACTTTATTATACATTGACCCCTTCATTAAAATATTTGTAGTAATACAAAGTCATGAATGTTGACTATCACTTTGAAAATTACTACATCTTAATCCTTGAGTACCCGGTTTAATCATTTAAGTTATTCATCATATATTTATGAAATCAAATTTCATAAATATATACTTTAGTAACTTCTTGTTAAAGTAGTTAGGCCTAACATTCTGAATAATTAAACCCATTAAACTTATCTCATAGGAATATTTTATATCTCTGTTAAGAGATTATGAATTCCATCATGAGAATATATATTCCTTCAACATAAAATGTGACTGCCTAACATACTGAGGTTTTGATTGTGACTTTAAATCTCACTCCTGATATATCAAAGCAACCTACACTTCATGATTAGGTTCATTATTCTCTCTGAATTAAGAGTTGATGTAAATAGAAGTCGTGAGATTTATTATTCATTTGACAGTCGTTAGTAGAATAATAAATCTTACAGCGGTCCAATTCAATATGTTTTAACACTTAAAACATATCAACATATCAACTAGAAATCTCCACTTCCATGATCAAGACAAATCATCTTTATTGATATGTTATAGTCTTCACAAATGAAATGCCCAATTTTATCACCGACTACGAACTAAAATTCTGAGTTTGCAAAGAACTTATGATTTATATCTTTTGTGGTTAAATCATATAAATTACATACTATGCATCTCATGGACTATAAGATAATGTCTAAATATTTATGTTACCATTATTTTAGATAATAATAAAACAGCTTTATTAAGCGCAACATAATGTCATACATAACATCATACAATAGGATTTAAGGGCACTAATCCTAACAAAAAAAAAATTCTAATATTTTTTGAATTAAAAAAATCTATAATGATGTTCTTGTAAAGGTGACATAATCCAAATCATTAAGAGCATTAGCATGGAATGGTGGTATTGCATCAAGCTTCACTCCCCAGAAAGGGCTAAGACAAGGTGACCCAATTTCCCCTTACCTCTTTATTTTTGGTTGTGAAGTGCTAATGAAGTTGATAAACAGGGAGATAAGTAATGGGAACTTAAGAGGAGTTAAGGTTGCTAGCTCAACTCCACCTATTTCCAAATTATGCTATGCTGATAACGTTTTGTTATTTTGCAATGTAAGAATGAATGAGTAGATAGCCCTCATCCGTTACTTGGAAAAATATTGCAATTGGTCTAGCTAAGAAATAAGTATTGAAAAATCAGGAATTTTTGCCTCAAAAGGTGTATCCCACCTCTTTCTAAACCAGCTAAAATGCAGATGGGGTATTAAAAAACTTTCTCAAAACACCAAATACCTTAGTGTCCCTCTCTTTTTGTCAAATAAAAAATGCAAGGATCTCTCCCCAACAATAGAAAGGCTTGATGGTAGGTTGGCAAATTAGAAGAGCAAGAACGTTTCGTGGTCTGGGAGAGCTACTCTTATCATATCAGTGGCAGAGACAATACCTACATATGCCATGTCAACCATTCAATTTCCAAAAAGTCTATGTGCCAAAATGGATGCCGCGGTACGCAAATTTTGGTGAAAGCCTAAGGGAGAAAACAAATATTTCCTTACATCGATGGCATGGAATTTGCTATGCTTGGCTCAAAAGGAGGGAGGGTTGGGATTTAGAAGTTTTTTGGAGTTTAATCAAGCTCTCCTCTCAAAACTTGCTTGGTGGGTCCTATCAAGTAGGAACTCTCCATGCATAAATTTCATGCATGCAAAATACAAAGTAAGGGGAAATTGACTCGCTCACAAGACTTTAGGAAGCCCATCTTATGTGTGGAAGAGCCTTGAAGGGGTTAAAAAACTAATTGCTAAAGCAACTTGTATAATAGTTGGAAATGGCAACACCATTAGAGTATGGGAGGACCCATAGATCCCGGATTCCCCACATTTCACCCCATCCCTAAAAGCTGGTTCAAACTTGGATGACACCATTGTGGTGTCTCAAATCACAACAAAAAATGGATTTACTTGGGACAAGAATAAACTATTTTCCTTATTCAGTGAGAACAATGTTAATGCTATTATTTGTATCACAATTTCCCAAGTTGTGCAAAGGGATGTATGGGCATGGATCAAAACTAGTTAAGGAAAATTTTCAGTTAAATCAGCCTATTGGATCAATAGATACTCCTCCCCTCCTCAACACTGGGATAAAGTTTGAGGTCTCATTTGGAAATCTGGAATTCATGAGAGATTAAAGATGCTTTTATGGAGGATAGCAACAGATTGTCTTCCCACAAGAAGCAAGATTGGTAGGTTTGTTGATTTGTCTAAAATTTCTTACCCATTATGTAGTTGCGATGGTGAATCTGCTCTCCATCTCTCCTCTAATTGCTCTTGGCTAGAGGTTTATGGGTTGGAAGCAAATGGGGGATTAGGATGGATTTTTTAAATCTCTCATCTATTTCCCAATTTATGAAGCTCATTCTATGTCTAGCCAATATCTTGAATTTGGAAGTAGAGGGAAATGTGTTCTTATTGTTTGGCGCCCTCTTGTGCGATCAAATTTGTAAATACAAAAATAAAGTGGTGTTTGAGGGGAGGTCCCCTTTCTTTGTGGAGATCAAATCCTCATTGGAATAAGCTCTTATTAAGCACACTAGTTTGAGGCCGCAGGTAGCTCTAGAGGAGAGAAATGAACCTTTGAAAAGTGTTTTCAGCTAGACCAAACCAGCTAGAGGTGCCATCAAAATTAATGTAGATGCAGTAGTGGGCCATTCTTATTGCATTTTAGCTGTGGTTGCTAGAGACTTGAGAGGGGACTTGATATTTGCTTGCTCAAATAAAGCAAACACCAACTCCCCTCTCCAGACTGAAGCTGTGGCATTGAGATGGGCTATATCTCTTGCTAACCAGATGAATTCATCAGCTATTACCATTGAAAGAGATTGTCGAATGTGCCTTAACGTCGTTTCTAAGCATTTCCAAGAGGTCCCGTGGAGGATTAAAACAATCACTCAAGAGACTATTGTAGCATTAGAGTCTCTACCTAATCCAACAGTTTGTTTAGTCCCTAAGAAGGCAAATATGGCAGCTCATACTTTGGTGAGATGGTCCCTTCTTAATAATTTTGTAGGTTCTTTTGATGTTACAAACTGCCCCCCTTATTTTGGTAATGTTATCAAGGTGGAGGCTAATTTTCTTTCTACTATATAATCTCCTTTCTTTTTACAGTGTTTTCTCTGTTTGGAGTTTTTTTCTTCGTAATAAAAATTTGTTGTTCATAAAAAAAAAAAAAAAATGGAATTACAACTCCAATCAAGTATCTATACTTTCTCTTAGTTTTGATTTTTTTAGATGAATTATTATTACGAAGTTTATGGTAGTGTTTTACTGTACACATGTTTTAATGCAAACATATTGTGAGAGACCAGGAACTTTCGGGGTGCTCTCAAAAAGAGATTTGGGTGCTTTAAGGCACCTCTCTTTTGGGTAGTGGTATAGAGTTGCCACTTATTTTTTTATACAAAAAATTAAGGAAAAAAATAAATACAATTACATATTCAAAACATGTTTTACTGCACACATGTTTTAATTCAAACATATTGTGAGAGACCGGGAACTTTCGGGGTGCTCTCAAAAAGAGATTTGGGTGCTTTAAGGCACCTCTCTTTTGGGTAGTGGTGTAGAGTTGCCACTTATTTTTTTATACAAAAAATTAATGAGAAAAATAAATACAATTACATATTCAAAATACATCAAATGTCATTGATTGAATAAAAAAGTACAATTTGGTAGATTAACCTTACAAGGCTTTGGTCCTAGTTACAATTTACGCAAAAAAAAAAAAAAAAACTTTGGTTCTAGTTACAATATACCAAAATTAAAGACAAAACACTAATCTACTAACCAAAATCCTAAGTTCGGGGGCTAGGTTAAGGAATGGGAAGGTATTAGGCACCCATTCCGCTCAGACAGAGTTTAGTCTTCTAGACTCTAATGACAATTATATACCCTTTTTGTATGATGTTGAATGATATGTTATAATACACATGACAAACGCTTGACAAAAATTAATTTAAATAGGATTTAATTTGTAAAAATCAGATCTGTTTTTGTAAAAGAAAAAAAGAAAGATTTTATCAAGAAAAATCAGATCTGTTTTGAAAAATTAAAAAAATGAGGTTTGATTTGTAAAAATCAGATCTGTTTTTGAAAGCAAAAAAAAAAAAAAACGATTTTTAAAAGAGGATTCATATTCATGAGATGAACTTATTATGCATGTATCACATATTAAAAAAGAAAGACTTTAACCTAACTCTTAATTCCTTCTTTAAAATTTCAAAATTTGCAATTTTATATAAAGAAAACTTTTCAGAAAAATTTTTAGATCTATATTTAATGAAAATACAAATCTGTTTTGTAACCAGAAAAATTCAAATCTATATTTAATGAAAATACAGATCAGTTTTGAGACCAGAAAAAATTCAGATCTGTATTTAATGAAAATCTTCAATACTTAGGCCTAAGCAACTTGCAGTCTTCAAATGACACACATTTTTTGCACTTCCCTTGTCAATTAGGACCATTGGAATCCTTTTGCCTTTGGCATCTACAGTAATTTGCAATGGGCCTTTGTGGTGCTTCACCTTTGTCAAATCTTTGTCAGAGTAGAAAATTGTGAGTTCCCTACTTATAAACCAAATCATAGCATTCAAATCTTGAGATGTAATGGTTGTAGGAACTTGGATTTGATTGAGAATGTCTACAAGATTCTAACAGTGCTTGTATGACGCCATGAGTAAACCCCATAAAGATATATTGGCTTTTTTCTTCTACAGCTGCTTGAGGATCTCATCCTCTTCAGTGGGTGTTTATTGGGTAGATTTGTTCAAGGCTTCTATCAGGTTATCTGTCTCTAGGTGTGGGGGTTTGAAATGTCTCCCCCTTTGTGATGTGGGCAATTTTTGATGGGTCATTTAGATCGGTATCTTGGGGTTTGAAGTGTCTCCCCCCATATGTGGGTGTTGGATTGTTTAATTGGCGTTCAAAGTGTCTCCCCCCATATGTGGATGTTTGGTTATTTGATTAGGGTTCGAAGTGTCTCCCCCCATATGTAGGTGCTTGGTAACTTGCTTGGGGTTTAAAGTGTCTCCCCCCATTTGTGGATGTTGGGTAGTTTGGGGTTTCTATAACATCTTCACTCCATATGTCATACCCTGCAGTGGCTGTCATACCATCAACTCTTCCCATGTCATCATAAAGCACTCAGGTAAGTCACAAATCAACTTAGACAAGTCCTCTTCTCCTTCCTCTTCAGTCATCAAGCAATTAATCCTTGCTCCTCTCCTAAAATTGTGGTTGGGTAAGGGATTATTAGTGATGCTAGGCCTTGTAGGCGGTGTAATCACCTTAGTGTCTATTAGATCTTGAATTGCATGATGAATGCCAAAACACTAGTCAATGTCGTGGCTAGGGTTTTGATGGTAGGCACATCTCTTACTCACATCAAATCTTGTAAGCAATGGGTTTAGGATTGGTCTTGGGTGTAAGGGTTTTAGTAACCCCTTTGATTTTAGTTTTTCAAACACTTAGCTAATAGGCATATATAACTTATGAAATTGCCTCCTAGGCCGTGGAGGTGGCCCTTGTGATATTTGCACGGGGACAATAGGGGCAATAAGTTGGTAATGATCATTTTTGTATATATTAGAGACTTCTGCAGTTTTAGAACTATATCCTAAATTCTTTTTAAACATTGGTAGGTCCTCATTCTTTATAGTGCTTTTATTTATTGTATCCTCAATTTGGGTTCCAGCAGCAATCAAAACTTTAAAATTAGGGAAATATTAAGCAAACAAATACTTGTGGTATACAGGCAATAAGCTTTTTACAACCATGGTTAATTGATCTTCTTCACTTGGCCTATTCATCATCTTTGCAGCTTTAGACATCCACTTGGTAATGAAGGTAGAGAAAGATTATTTTGGCTCTTGCTTAGTGGTCTCCAAATCTCTCCTTGTCACATCCAACTCTATGTTGTACTTGTATTGTTTGTGAAACTCGCAGCAGATTTCCTCCTAACTCCTTGCTCTAGCATCATCTAGGTTGAGGAACCACCTAAGAGCGGCTCTAGTTAAGATATTTTGGAACATTTGAGCAAGTAGTTCTTCAGTTGCTCCTAAGGGATGCATGGCCCTTATGTACATCTTCAAATGAGGCTTTGGGTAGCTAGTCCCGTCGAACTTGTCCAAGGTTGGCATCTTTAACTTGGGAGGGAATCTCACATCGGGGAAAAGTGAGAGTTATTGGTAGTCCATGAGGTCTTCCATCTTGCTAGTTCTCTTGATCATCTCTTCCACCTTGATTATCTTCTCGTTGATCTTCTTCTCACCCTCCATGGTTGGGGAATTATGATCAGTCTTGTTCTCCTCTTGGCCACCCTTTAGGTCCTGAAATTGTTGTACGATAAGGTTTATGTCTTCCCTCAATTAAATTTGACTAACTACCATGGTGTTTAGTAGCTCTTGAGTGTTCATGGGTTCTTCAATGTTTGGATGTTCTCCTCCTTTTGCCATAGTGATGGAGTCTTCGAACTTCTTGTGGCTTGGGCTGTCTTGTAGATCTAACACAAGATTGTGATGTTGCAACAGTGGAGTGTCTTCTATGCTCACGGGCTTCAGTACTGTGATGGGCTTGGAACTAGAACTACTAGCTTGAGTGTCGGTCTTGGGTTCTCTTTGGAGTCTTCTCTCTAATCTTGACCAAATTCTCCCTTAAGAAAACGTTGGTTGGGTCAATCAAAACAAGGTCCCCATCTACATCAATCAACCAACCAAACAAACACAAACAACATGTAATGCAATTTTAACATGGACTAGCCTAAAGGTAGGTTCTAAGTCATTAAGTTGTAGGGTGGGTTTGTTGTTTCATTGTTTCCTATAGCTAGGATGTTACACCTCCCAACTTGTAATGTAATGAACATTACATTGGTCCAAATGGCATGGTCTATCTTTTATAGTCAACAAGGAATGATTCAGTGACTTTGGGCTATGAGTTGGTGAGTTCACCACTGGGTACTCGAATCTAATGAAGACCGGTGATCTATGGTTACTACCACCCATACGTTGAGATGGGTGCATGCATATTTGTTGTTTTGATGGCACATACTATGACAGTTAGGGAAAGCTTTTAACAATCAATATGGCAACACAAACAAAAAATATCATACAAACATCTCAAAACATAGACAATCAAACAAACAACAACATACAAAAAAACAAGGGTATATAGTTGGTCACTTAAAGTCAAATACGAAGCTTAGCTCTCGACATCCCTAATGGAGCCGCCACTGTGAGAGACCAGGAACTTTTAGAGTGCTCTCAAAAAGAGATTTGGGTGCTTTAAAACACTTCTCTTTTGGGTAGTGGTGTGGAGTCACCACTAATTTTTTTATACAAAAAAAAAAAAAAATACAATTACATATTCAAAATACATCAAATGTCATTGAATGAATAAAAAAGTACAATTTGGTAGATTAACCTTAAAAGGCTTTGGTCCTAGTTACAATCTATGTAAAAAAAAAAAAACTACAATCTACCAAAATTAAAGACAAAACACTAATCAACTAACCAAAATCCTAAGTTAGGGGGCTAGGTTACGGAATGAGAAAGACAAAGTCTGGTCTTCTAGGCTCTAATGACCATTATATAACCTTTTTGATGATGTTGAATGATATGTTATAATACACATGACAAACACTTGACAAAGATTAATTTAAATAAATTTGCCTTATGAATAATGTCCTCTTTTTAAAGAAAAATCAGATATGTTTTGAAAAAAAAAAATGATTTGATTCGTAAAAATCAAATATGTTTTTGTAAAAGAAAAAAAGAAATATTTTATCAAGAAAAATCATATCTGTTTTGAAAAATTAAAAAAAATGAGGTTTGATTTGTAAAAATCAGATTTGTTTTTGAAAGTAAAAAAAATAATAATAATAATAAAAAGATTTTTAAAAGAGGATTCATATTCATGAGACAAACTTATTATGCATGCATCACATATTAAAAAAGAAAGACTTTAACCTAACTCTTAATTCCTTCTTTGGAAATTTCAAAATCTGCAACTTTATAAAAAGAAAAATTTTTAGAAAAATTTTCATATTTGTATTTAATGAAAACACAGATATGTTTTGTAACCAGAAAAATTCATATCTGTATTTAATGAAAATACAGACCAGTTTTATGACCAGAAAAAATTAGAAATGTATTTAATGAAAATACAAATTAGTTTTGAGACCAGAAAAAATTCAGATCTGTATTTAATGAAAATACATATCAATTTTGAGTTTTTAAAAAAAGGTTTTGATGATCATTAGCAAATTTTGAAATCAAAGAAAAATTTAAAACAAACAATCAACTAAAGAACATGTCAATGAAAATTTCAACTAAATATCTATCATGACAAACATGAATTAAGAACAAGGCACAATAAAAAAAAAAATAAAACATATTAACCATTCATGTGACGAACAACCACAACATACTAATTAATGGAAAAGAAAAAAAAACATATAGAAAAATATAACTAAATACCTCTTGCATGAGCTCTAAAATACTTTACTTACAAGAAAAAAGTTCTTAAAGCAAAAGCCTCCCGAATAGGGGCGGCTCCAAGAGCAGCCCAGGGGGTTCAAATGAACCCCCTGACCTGGTCCCCCCCAAAAAAAAAAAAAAATTATATATAAATTTTTTTAATCTTGTTTCGACTCCTACAACAAAAATATGAACACCCTAACTTTAAATTTTTGGTTAAGCTTAATTGAAATAAGCTTGAACATGATTCTTAGTTTTTATGTTGTCTTAGTTTTTTTCAATGTTCAATCAAGTAGTTTGATAAGTGCTCTACACATTTCTAAGCCCAAGAAATCTTTTACTGCTTACTCCAATTCCGAAAGAGTGACTGCGTGTATATTTGTAAAACCATACACTTCAAAAGCAAAAATTTATTACTAGAGTATTATTTTTCTTAGTTTCACAATTACTCCTAGCCCTATTCCTAACCGTGTTACTATTCTTTTTTTCTTTTTTTCTTTTTTTTATATATATAGGTAAAGCATTTAGAATACTCTACTATTCTTATTTATTCTATTTTTTTATTCAATTGATATAATTTATAATAATAAGTTATTATTAATTTGATAAAAAAAATGTATGATTAGTTATTTAATTCTATTTGTTTATGCATCCAATGATTGTTGTCTTAAGACTCTTAACGATCTTTAAACTGTTAATAATTTTTTAGAACTTGGAAGTTGTATATATAGAAAAACCAAAAACAACAATTGATCATCTTATTTTTTTCACTTGCGCCTACCCTCCGCCAATAAATTTTTGGCTCTGCCATTATTGACCCCCCTAGAAAAAAATCTTGGAGCCGCCACTGCTCCCGAACGTCTTTAACGTAAGGGGAGCAGAGAAGTCAGAAAAGAAAAACCCTTAATTTTGATCTTTTTCCTCTATTTATTTAGGTTGGGATGCTTAAAAAACTAAGCTGAATGAGATCAAATACAAATTGGAACGCGTCCTTATCTCTAAAAATCCAAAAAAGATAGACTTTATCTCAATCAAAAAGCTCCCAGGCTGGGCTGAGCCTTTGGGCTAGTCAGCACTCCAAGAGTGCCGACAGGCCCTCTTGGGCACCAAGCCCGCGTTTGAATTTTGATCTAATTTGGACTCATTTTTTGAGAATTTTTTAGCCGAAAATTGCACCTAGAAGCATTTTTTATTCGTATTCTAAAAATTATTCACTTTTTCTTGATATTCAGGTCTTTAAAGTGATAATTATCTTGTAGATCAATATTCTAAAAAGACTTAATTATCCACAATTTCTTTGTTATCTGATTATCCACTTTATTCCCATGCAAGCAGGCCTCATTTTAACACTAACCAACAATCAATCACAAAATTATTTAATTAATTTAATTGTTTGACCAGTCAGAATTAATTTAAATTAATCATGCGTGATCGGTTCCATCCAAACAAAATGCATGCGGACCATGAAAACTTGATCATGTGATATATTTCAATCCGATGGTCCAATTTGAAAATCGGGCATATCGTCGTGACCGTTAGAATCTCAAGATCATTTTTATGATATGCAATGAATGAATTAATGCATGTAATAAAACTCTAAATTTTGGGTATATGAATGGTCACTTCGATCATCTTCCAAAATTAAATTATGGGTGCAAAATCGAGTGTCTACACAAATGTTGATGAAAAACAAAGGTACTTCCAATTTGGTGCCTAGTTATTTCTTGATATTACTGATGATGTCAAAAATCATCCGTTAGATCACTTATCCAATTTGGAGCTTTTGAAGATCCTTTAAGATCTACATGAAAAAACAGAGTTGATCAAAGAGACCACCGAGTTATGCTTGGTACAGGAGCCTCCATTGCTTAAGTCAATATCAACCTATGTATTTTGTATAAAGATGATGTTTGTAGTTTTTCTTTCTCATACATTAGCAATTAAGTCAGATTGTTCCTTTTACAGATGATTTGGGTAGCTATTGTACATAATTGGAGGTGATTATTACTCCACGTGTAATGGTTATTGTATTGATGGGAGTTTAAGGTTGACAAGTAATGGTTGTCTTTTAATGCATTGAATGTGCTTGAATAGTTCTTTTATTTTGATGGCCTACTAATGAGGTAGTCCACCCTAATGATTTTTCTAGACTCATTAGATAATAATGCTTTTTACTTGTTAATGTGTAATTGCAAAAATTACACAAAATATAACTTGGAACTCATCTCACGCGTGTGTGTGTGTCTATATTACCATTATAATTGGACATGTAAGTAGTAGTTACAAGTTAGTTTCATTATAAAATCAACAAAATGGTCTAAAATGTCCTTTCAAATTTTCTCTCAATCAAATAATAACATCAACAAATTAACAAAGACTTTATCCTTCCACCTTTTTATATGATTCTACCAAAGAAGATAATAAAGAATTTATCTTGTTCTTAGTGCTTCTTTCATTTCTATATTTTATTTTCCACCACTCCATTTTTTAATCCTCCCAAGACCCAACCGAGAACTTGGCGAAGTACTAACCAAGAAGTTTCTCACTTTTCCCTCGAATGTGTGGTACCAATAGCTAATGCTTCATTGATGCAATAAGCGTCAGCCTCTCAAATCAACTTTCTTTTCCTACTTTTCCGAATGCCAAGGCCTGATAGAAAAGGAAACGGAGAGCCGATCGATCTCTAACTATTTATTAGTTTCGAACCTCTGTAGTCTAAGTCTATAGTAATCAGTAATCACCAACACGACCATCGATCACAGTATATTACTTCTTCCATGACTTTCCAATTCCAAGGATCCTTTTCTTCTTTCTCTTCTTCTAATTCTATCATCACCCATAGATGTACTTACGACGTATTCTTAAGTTTCAGAGGCAAAGATACTCGCTACAACTTCACTGGCGATCTGGACAACGCTCTGCATAAAAAGGGAATCAATACCACCTTCATAGATGTTGATGATGATGAGCTTGAAACTAAAAGAGACGAAGAACTTTCAGAGACCCTTGTCAAAGCCATAGAAGGGTCAAGAACTTCAGTTGTTGTACTCTCTAGAAACTATGCATCATCCACACGGTGCTTAGACCAGCTGGTGAAGATCCTTGAGTGTAAGCAAACAAAGGGACAAGTAGCTCTACCAGTGTTTTGGAAAGTAGATCCATCAGATGTAAGGCATCAAAGAAAGAGTTTTGGGAAAGCATTAGCTCAACTTGAAGACAACACTAAGATGCAGAGTTGGAAGACAGCCTTAAAAAATGTTGCCAATTTGTCTGGCTGGCACATAGCCAGAGGAAAAGGGTATGTGTATCTAATTCTTGTGCTTTCATTTTACTTCACTTTACCATGATCTTTTCTCTCTGTTTACTACAACACATATACACATGACTATAAAAAGAGATCTGGGTATTTACTTCACTTTACCATGATCTTCTATTTGATTCTTCTTAAAATTTTGTTTTTAGACAAGAGAGTGGGAAATTAAAGAGAAATTTTGAGACAAATGTCCAGGATCTGGAGGTGAGCTACATCTTTGACAAAACTGTTGTGAAAATACACCCACTAACACAAGATTAAAGAAGAGAGAAGAAAATAATAGACACAAGGATTTATGTGGTTCCGCAATTGCCTACATCCACAGGCGGCGACAAAGAACGTTTTACTATAAAATAAGGAGATTACAAGAGTAGCACAATAGCACTCTCTCAAGACCCGCCCAAGGCCAAATACCATTAGCTCTCTCACACAGAATAAAGCACCCATTATATTTGCACTAGTCTTGTAGAACTATACTTTCTCACGTACTACAATTTCAAACAACAGCCGCATACCAACACACACACACACACATATATATATTTATATTTTATATTACATAAGGTCCACTAGTTCAATTCCTAAACCAAGTGGAACTTGGTTTACTAGTCCTTGTTGTTCACGGCAAAACAAGCAACACAATACCAAGAAGGCAAAGTCACCAACTTTGATTTCCAAAAGCCATATTACAATAAATCTCCACCTTGGCTCAAGCCTCACGAACTAACACCTCTGTCGCCACCACCATAGCCCATAGCGCTATCACAAGCTACAAACACCAATCAAGTCCAAGCAATTCTTGAACTTGACCTTTGGAACTGGCTTTGTTAACATATCAGTTGCATTCTCCAAAGTGTGAACCTTTTCAAGAGACTTTTTTTTTTTTTTTTTTTTGGTAACAATTAACTCTCTTATCTTGTGGAACCTCACAGCAATATGCTTTGTCCTCACATGATAAACCTGATTCTTGGCCAAATAAATGGCACTCTAACTGTCACAATGCAACTCTATTCCTCCTTGGTTCAAACCAAGCTCTTCAACTAGCCTTGTCAACCATAGTGCTTCCTTTGCAGCTTCACCTGCAGCCATGTATACAGCTATAGTAGTAGACATGGCTATTACGGAATTGTAATGTGGATCTCCAACAAATAGGTCTACCTGAAAATGTGAAAATAAAACTTGTAGTAGACTTACTATCATCCATATTGCCTGCATAATCTGCATCCACATACCCTACCACTGAATTGTCACCCTATTGCCCTGCAAACAAGATCTCATGTTCTGAAGTACCTTTCACGTATCTAAATATCCATTTCACTGCATTCTAGTGCTCTTTACTAGGTTTTTCCATGTACATGTTGACAATACTCATTGCATAAGCCAAATCCTGCCTGGTGCAGACCACCGCATACATCAAACACCCAACAACACTTGCATACGGGACCTTTCACATTTCTTCGAGTTCCTTCTCATCCTTTTGGCATTGACTCCCAGATAATCTAAATGATTTACCAATGGAGTGCTTATAGACTTAGCATCTTGCATGTTAAATCCTTCAAGAACCTTTCTAATATAGTTCTTCTGAGACAGCCACAACTTTCTTACCTCCCTCTCCCTACGAATCTCTATACTCATAATTAGTAGCACCCAAGTCTTTCATGTCAAACTCTTTGTGCGATAGAGACTTTAGCTTATCATCCTCACACATTCTCTTAGTAGAAATTAACATATCATTGACATACAATAACAAATAAATATAAGATCCATCATCAAGAACTTTAACATATACGTAGCAAACATTCATATGACCAATCTGAATCATATAGGAATTAAACCTCTTGTTCCATTGTCTAGGTGATTGCTTCAACCTATAGAGTGACTTCTTCAATCTGCAGACAAGATTTTCTGTACCGAGTTGCCTGAACCCCTCTAGTTGTTCCATGAAGATCTCCTCCTCCGAATTCCTATGAAGGAATGTCGTCTTCACATCCATTTGTTCCAATTCTAGATCCTGATGTGCTACCAAGGCCAACACCACCCTAATAGAAGTATGCCTAACCACAGGTGAGAAAATCTCATCATAGTCAATCCCTTGTTTTTGTGAGTATCCCCTTGCTACCAACCATGCCTTGAATCATTCTCCTTCCATATCTGATATTGCTTCCTTCTTCTTAAACACTCACTTGCAACCTATCAGTTTCTTACCCTTTAGAAGTTCTCATAACTCTTGAGTCTTGTTCTTATTCAAGGACTCCATATCCTCCACCATAACTTCCATCCACTTGTCCTTTTCAAAGCTATCAATTGATTCCTGAAATGTGGAAGGATCTCCACTACTGATTAGTAAACAATAAGAAGTAAGATCCTTGAATTTGCACCTAACCGGTGGTCTTTTGTTGCGTTTAGGCCTGTTTGATTTCGTACTATGAGCTTCCTTTTCTAGCTGAGACTCCACTGCATCTAGGTCCACCTACACGACTGATTTACCGCTATAATTACTGCTTCCCACTACTTGAGATTCATCTTCCTTTCTGAAAGCCTTTATCATGGACTTTTCGTCGAAGACCACATCTCTGCTTATCATCACTTTTTCTACAGCCGGATCCCAAAGCTTGTGCCATTTTACCCCTTTCTTAAACCCAAGAAAGATGCCCTTCTTTGATTTTGAGTCAAGCTTTGACCTTTCTTCACTAGGAATATGCACATAGGCGGGACACCCAAAGATCCTCATCGAAGAATAATCAACTTCTTTCCCAATCCAAACCTCTTCAGCAACTTTCCCATCAAGTGAAAACCTAGGTGATCTATTAATGGTGTAACAAGCCATATTCACAGGTTCAGCCTAGAAGGCCTTAGGAAGCATATCGTTCAGTCTTATGCACCTATCTGTTAAGCCTTTCAGCTCTTCCATTTTGTTGAGGTGTTCTTGGTACCTTAAAGTGCCTCTTGATGCCATGCTCTTCACAAAACCTCAAGAACTCCTTATTTGTGTACTCAGTGCCATTATTAGCTCTAAGGCACTTGACCTTCCTTCCCATTTGGTTTTCCACTTCTTGAATATTTCAAAGGCATCAAACTTGTTTTTCAAGAAGTAAACCCAAACTTTCCTAGATTAGTCATCAATTAAACTTATATAGTACCGAGATCCATCTTTAGAGACAACCTTTGACGGTCCCCAAATATTAGAATGAACATAATCCAAAATACCTTCTGTCTTGTGTGTAGAAGTTTTGAATTGCACCTTACACTGCTTTCCCATAATACAATATTTACAGAAATCTAATTTGCATGTCTTAACTCTAGCCTACAAATTTCATTTCTGCAATTCTCTTATACCATGCTCACCTATATGCCTTGATCGCAATGCCACAAGAGTATATCATCTTGTTGAGATTCGGTAACTACAACAGCTCCACCTACAATGGTGCTGCCAAGAAATTTGTAGATATTATCATCTATTTTCTGTCCCTTCATCATAATCATAGCACCCTTTAATACCTTCATTATCCCATTTTCATACTTATACTAAAACCATTAGAGTCTATGGTTCCCAATGAAATAAGATTCTTTTTCAAATCTAGAACATGTCTTACATTTTTGAATGTCCTCACAACATTATCAAACATCTTAACTTTAGTTGTTGTTGTTCCAACAACTTTACAAACAAGATTGTTTTCCATTACAACAGAACCACAATTAACTAACCTGTAAGAGTTGAGCCAGTTCCTGTGAGGTGTCACATGGAATGAACATGCTGAATCCAAAACCCAAGAATCGATCAACCGGTCTACATTTTATGAAACAGAACACAGATGGGTACATTTGATGAAACAAAACACAAATCTCCATCTGAATCTGCATCTACCGCCACTACATTGGCAGATTTTGAGGACCCTTCCTTATCTTTATCCTTATCTCTTTTCCACTTTGGACAATCTCGCTATATATGCCCCTTCTTTTGGCATTTATAGCACTTCATTATCTTACTCTTAGATTTGGATCTACTATGTCCCTTGGCAAAATTGTTATATCTGTCTTTCTTTCTTCCACGATCTTGATTACCCTTTACCATGAGTCCTTCCCCAAAACTCTTACCTAAATTCTATTTCCAATGGTAGTGATCCATCAAGGATCCTAAGATCTCTTTAAATTCCAGAGCCTCCTTCCCCCAACATAGGGTTGTAACCAAGTGTTCATAGAAAGCCAGGAGTGAGGTCAAAAGCATCATTGCCTTATCTTCATCATCGAATTTTATATCGACCCTCAACATGTCACTAATAACTTGGTTAAGCATGTTGATGTGTTGAGCCAAATCCACACCCTCTACCATCTTAAGCCCAGAAAGTTTCTACTTAAGATTCAATTTATTTATGAGGGACTTGGACATATACCGGCTCTCCAACTTCAACCATATAGCAGTAGTTGACTCCTCATTCATGACATCGTACATAAGCTCATTTGCCAACATAGCCGAATTGTATTCACTGCCCTCATCTTGAGTTCTTCCCACTTGTTATCGGTCATCTTCTCTAGTTTCTTTGTTTTCCCATACAAAGCGATCACCAAACTTTGTTGTACCAACATGTCTTTCACCCTTCTCTGCCATAACCTGAAGTTACCAGTTTCGTCAAACTTAACTAAGTCTACCTCGGCAATAGAAGCATTAACCTTCATTGGATCAATCAACCTAGAACTTTGATACTAATTGCTGTGAAAATACATCCACTAATGCAAGATTAAAGAAGAGAGAAGAAAATAATAGACACAAGGATTTACGTGGTTCGGCAATTGTTTACATCCACAGGTGGCAACAGAGAAAGTTCCACTATAAAATAAGGAGATTACAATAGTAACATAATAGCACTCTCACAAGACCCAAGCCCCAAATACACCCTTGGCTCTCTCACACAAAGAATAGAGCACCCTATTATATTTGCATAGTCTTGTAGAACTATACTTTCTCATGTACTACAATTTCAAACAATAGCCGCATACCCCCCCCCCCCCCCCCCCCACAACACACACACACACACATATATAATATGTGTGTGTGTGTGTGTGTATATATATATATATATATATTACCTAAGGTCGGCTAGTTCAATTCCTAAACCAAGTGGAACTTGGTTTATTAGTCCTTGTTGTTCACGGAAAAACAAGCAACACATGTGTGACTTGGTTTCCAATACCAGTAAGCAAAGTCACCGACTTTGATTTCCAAAGTCAAGCCATATTACAACAAAATCAACCAGCATTCTTTCTACAATGACTTTGATTTTGATTTTGATTTTGATTTTAGGCTAAATGATTATATATATATATATATATATATATATTATTTCTTGGCCAAAATGCAAATTTCACCATGTAAGCTTTATCTCTATTCATTTCAATCCTCTAAGTTTGCATTCGTTTATTTCAATCATCTAAGTTTCAAACCTTTTCAATTCAGTCCTCAATAACTTGCCATCCATTGCTGCTATTAAGCTCCCAAAATAGCGTCCTCTTAACCTTATTTTAATATTTATTTTTTGTTTTATTAATTAAAAACGTTAATTAAAAAACCCCAAAATTAAAATAGCAAAATAAGCAACCAAGTTGTCCCTCCCCACGTCTAAAGAACACAAAATTGAAACCCCACCCACCCCTAGCCTAATTGGATAATTGAAAGATTGGGAGAGAGAAAGAGATATCGCAAGAGGGAGAAGGAGAGCAAGAGACCGAGAGGGAGAGACAAATAGAGAGGGTGTTTTTTTGTGGCTCGGCTCCAAGTTTACTCGGCTGCTTGGCTCTGCTCTGCTCAGCTCAGCTGAGTATTGGTTTTTAGTTGTGGACCGAGAGGAAGGAACAATTTCTATAATGCAGTTGGTTTTTTTACTAATCTGTTAAATAATACAAGAATTCACCCCAAGTCATTAGTAATTCTTAGGTACTCTCGAAGTACGGAGAATAGTATTTCGTTTTCTCATATTTATGAGAAGGTCCACCATGAATCAAGAGAAAGAAGCACCATTTCACTATATTTCGGAAATGCTTAAAAGAAATTTCCCCCAGTCATATAGCCTTGCAGAGGAATTGACGCAGTTTATAAATTTCACTTTTAGGATGATGGAAATAATGAAATTCCCTTTATCCCTACTCCTTACTAGCACTAGGTAGGGATTTTATTTAGCATTTAATGCGATTGGCTATCAGCTATCAATTACTGTGGAGGTGGCAGATCCTTTCTCTTTACAACTTTACTCACCTCCGTCAGGCTGCTGTTAATACGTAGGTAGAGGCAACATCGGCCCGTTCAAGACTACTTGTGCCATGTGGATTCTTTACTTCAGTAGGCTTCCTTGGTCCAATCAGGCGGATCGATTTACTTGAGCCGAGATTTGGTGGATGCATCGTACATGTCTCACATACCAAGTAGCAAACTACATGCACAATGAATTTGATTCAAGAAAAATATTGTAACTACATCATTTTCTTACTACATCATTTTCTTTTTCTTTTCAGGTGTAAAATACTCGACTAACTCTATGTTTTATCTTTTTATGGGCAGGAATGAATCTGAATTCATCCAAGAAATCGTTCAAACGGTCTCTATCATAGTAAATTGTACATATCTAAATGTTGCCAATCATCCAGTTGGAATAGAGTCTCGTGTACAAGACATCAATTTGCTTTTAAGTATTGGGAGGAATGACATACGCATGGTAGGGATTTTGGGCGTTGGTGGAATTGGTAAGACAACTATTGCCAAAGCAATTTATAATTTGATTGCTCACCAGTTTGAAGGTAGTTGTTTTCTTTCAAATGTTAGAGAATCTTCCAAGAAAGAAGTTGGACTGGTTCAACTACAAGAGACACTTCTTTCTAAGATCCTAAGAGATGCTAGAAGTTCAAAGGTTGGCAGTGTTGACCGAGGAATCAATGTGATTAAGCATAGGCTTTGCTCTAAAAAGGTTCTTTTAATTCTTGATGATGTGGATCATTTGTTTCAATTAGAAGCATTAGCTGGAAAATGTGATTGGTTTGGTTTAGGAAGTAGAATCATAATAACAACAAGAGATAAATCTTTGCTAACTAACCATGAAATTAATTTCACATACGAAGTGAAGGGGATGGATCACAATGAAGCTCTTGAGCTATTTAGTTGGAATGCCTTCAAAAGAAACAAACCTGATGATGAATATGTTGAACTCACAGAATGTGCAATAAATTATGCTGGGGGCCTTCCGCTAGCTTTAATGGTTTTAGGTTCGGATCTATATGGTAAAAGCAAAATTCAATGGAAAAGTGCATTGGATAAGTATGAAAGAGTTCCTAACAAAAATATTCAAGAAATACTCAAAATAAGTTATGAAGGATTGGACGAAACTGAACAAGATATTTTCCTTGATATTGCATGTTTCTTCAAGGGGCGCAACATATATGATGTTATGAGTATTTTAGATTCTTGTAGTTTATATCCAGATTCCGGTATTGCAAGACTTTTTGAAAAGTGTCTTATAACTGTTGATCGATGGAACATATTGTCAATGCATGACTTGTTACAACAAATGGGCATGGAAATTGTTCGTCAAGAATCCCCACAAGTGCCGAGAAAACGTACTAGGCTATGGTGTTATGAGGATGCTCTTGAAGTGCTATCTAAAAATAGGGTACAACTTCTTTTCTTAACTTTTTTTATCTTTTTTTCTTTTTTTTTCTTTTTTTTTTTTTCCACAGGGTAGAAGCAATGAATTTTTTCTATTTAATATTCAAGAAAATTTACATTCGTCAATTTTTATTTTCAAAATTTCAACTTGTTAATACTTTTGACAAATTCTTATGTGCAATGTGTTTCACTTAATGCTTTGTCTAATTAGGGGTCAAATAAAATTCGGGGCATAGTGTTGCGCTCTTCTAAACCAATAACTGTGCAATTGGAAGCTAAAGCTTTCAAACAGATGAAAAATCTCAAGTTTCTTATTGTGGATGATGTACGCACTTGTGGACAACTAACATATCTCCCCAATGGGTTAAGATTGCTTGATTGGCCTTCCTATTCTTTTGCCTTACCATCCACTTTTTGTCCTAAAAAACTTGTCCAACTCAACATGCCACATAGTCACATTACATTGGAAACGCTAATCAAGCTATGCTTATTAGTATTTATGAATTATAGATCTTTAAATTTAATTTAAAAGTTTGTTGAAGACTTTTGAATTTGTTTTTTCTACAGGGGATACAGTTTGCAAATTTGAAAGTTATCAATCTTAGTGAATGTGATTCTATTATAAAATTACCTAAGTTGTGTGCTCCAAACTTAGAAATATTAAACCTTCATCGTTGCAAAAATTTAGTTGAGGTTGATGAGTCTATTGGATATCTTGATAACCTTCAAAATTGGGAGCTCACTGATTGCAAAAATCTCCGCATTCTTCCGAGCCGCCTTATGTTGCAATCTCTTTACATTTTTCGTCTTGAGGGCTGCTCAAGGCTTGAGAAGTTCCCTGATATTCTACCAGAAATGAATTGTTTATCAGTTTTAGAATTGCAACATAGTGGTATTAGAGATTTACCTTCATCAATAGGTTATCTCACTATGCTCAAATGTTTAAACCTATATGATTGCCAAAACCTTATGGAACTTCCAGATACCATCTATAAGTTGCGGCTACTTGATGAATTATCTATTTCTACTACCAAATTGATACCGACACACGATCCTTTTGATAGCTTTTCTGAATATGGGTTCATGAGGTTAAAACATCTATATCTCAATGACGGTGGAAATCCAATTGAATTAGATTTTTTATCAAAGCCCAATTACTTCCCTGTATTGAAGTTTCTAGATCTAAATGGAACCAATATAAGTACCATCCCCGAAAGAATCAGCAAATTTACTAGATTAGAGGGACTTCGAATAGACAATTGCAAGCAGCTTCAGGAAATTCCAAGTCTTCCACGATCTATATCAAAAGTGTTCGCAACAAATTGCCTGTCATTGAATCCACAATCATTAAGCAGATTATTGACAAAGGTATCTCTCTCTCTCTCTATATGAGAAAGTCATAAAGAAACATATTTGTTATTTTTACCAAATACATTATTAGATTATTAAATTGTAGTTTTTTGAATTTGCTAATTGCTTGCAGATTGAAGAATCTTACTACCAAGAATATGAGATTCTACAGTCGCCAGGCCTATCATTTCCAAAATATGAACTTATACTACCAGGAACTGAGATTCCAAAGTTGTTCAACCATCAAAGTTTTGGAAATTCCATCTCATTTTGGGTTGGTCAAGATTTTCCAGCAATTCTTTTGTGTATTGTTTTTGGGCTAGAGGAGCAGATAGGTACTGGATTCGTTCCCGCATTTCGTCTAAGATTGATTATCAAATGTCGTGAAAAGACAGTAGATATTTTGGCAAATGTAATTGATGGAGAGAGCGAGACTGATCATCTGTGGGTTTCTTTTGTACCTTATGGCGAATTCCATGAGACATTTGATGACTTAAATCTATATGATCAGAATGAGGTTGAAATTGTATTTAAAACCGCTTCTACATATGATCCACCAAAAATTACTCCAACCATAAAAAAGTGTGGTGTCCATACAAAATGCATCTGTCCTCAAAAATTTGGTGAATCAAACATGCACCACCAATGTCACTCCACCAACCCTCTTCAGCCTTTACTACCTCTCTTCCCTAGTTCAACGAAGATAACAAATCATGGGATTGACTCTAGTTTGAGAGGCCTTTATGGTGATGACTCGGATGTAAGAGAATGCCAACCTCCTCTGGTCCCTGATGACACTAGACACCTTTTGTTTCCATCTACAGTGGGGCTTCCATTGGGTATGATGAATGGATCTGACTTAGGCTTAGGCCGATTGGTATTTGAATCAACCATTTGTGATGGGTGTGATTTGGGTTCATCTTCAATGGCCCATACTGTAAGCAATGAATCTGACCTGAATTCACATCCACCATTGAAGAAAATGAGGACATCATGATCAGTTCAAAGAAACAGGACTTCATCTAAAAATGACATTGAAATTTTTTTCTTCTCTGTCCCTTTCTTTCAGTTCTTTCACGCGCGTTTGATGTAAGGTATGTCACCTTCTTTAGTGCAATGTTTCATTTGCATCTTTGTTGCCATTTTCACGTTCTTCTTGCCGTTACTCTTATTGATTATCTCCTCTCTATTATGGTTGGAATTAAAGTGTGATACATCTTAATCTATGGAAATAAGGATTATGTTACCTTTGAGGTTGATCCATATATGGATTGAGAATTTCAAGTTTGAATTGGTAAAATGTTCTTGTTAGACTTCTTTGTTATAGTGTTCTAGTTGAACCTTTTTGCCTTTCTTTTTTTGCTTGGGCATGCTATTTTATAGCATTGAAATGTAAAAGCGTACACCGAAGCCTATGACTTCAATACATTAAAAAGTAAAGAATTTCTTTCTCAAAAAAAAAAAAAAAAGTAAAGAATTTCATCATGCATATAATGGAGCTATCAGATATAGTAGCTCCTAATTAAACTCTTTTGTCCTCAAATTTTTCTGTTTTTGTGTCTAAAATTGATCTTTCTGTCCTTTAGGATCCTTTAGTATGTATTTTATACTGATAAACTTCATACTTATGCAAATCGGTACAACTGTAAGTCCTTGTTTCTATGATATGTGATGTCCTTATTTTCGAGACACGTCTTCTATACATCTGAAGATTATAGTTATAAATTTTAGATATCTTTTGGATCCTCCCAACTTATTCAATTTCTTTGGATGCAATTTAGATGCCATGGATATCCACTTCATCTCTTGCGTGCTTGCGTATCTTTCAAAATAAATTAATATGATTACTTCCAACTTCCCAAATAGTGGGTTTGAAGATTTGTTTGATTTTAGTAATTTTCTAAGGTTATGTGATAATCGATCTGTACAAAAAATTGGAAAAAAAAAAGTGATTGTTTAATAATATTACCTTAAAAATCACCTTTTTATGTGAGAGTGTCATTAGTCCCACATCGAGCATGTATCAAGTTGATATGAGCTTAATTTACATCTAAAATGAGGCTCAATTTTAACTAGACTAGTGTTGAGACTCTGTCACTTGGGAACATGTTATTAACCAATTGTTAATTGGGATATTAGTTATTTTGATTCAATTGCAAAATAATTTTTGTCGGGAATTGGTACCCTTTATGTGAGTAATTGCAATATAATTTTGCAGGTTGTTCTCTCTCTCTTTCCTGCTTTAGTGCTTTTTGGACCTTGAATGTTGCTTGCTCTTGAATTTTTTTTTTTTTCCCAGTTTACAGGCAATAGAGCGGAAACCTACATAATAATTTCTTGCTAAAATTGCCATATTTTGCTGGTGAAGTCATATTATGCATTGTCTCAAAATTATACATTGCGATTGGGCTCCCGATTTGGTACAAATTCCCTGAAGACAACGTATCAAAGTTGAGGTAATAGAAACCATATTTGACGCTGTCTCAGTTAAATCACTAATGTCTTTGACTTTGAGATGTCAATTGATTCTGATAAAGACACAAACTTGGAATTAGAATCTAAAATGTCCTTTTAGAAATGGAAGTAATAATACAATGGAAACTAAGTACCACTAGAGAAGATTGCCGTTGAAAGGATGAGCACAATTAAAATTGTTATGCCACTGTTGAGAACTAGATTTCCAATTTTGATGAGTTTTCTTTGTTGTTTATTCTTATTAGCTAGTTTTTTCAAATGCAAAAGGTGGAAAATTTGAACACCTTGTGGCTACAGTACACAAGAGCAACTCAATGGTTGATAGATGAATTGTCTGTTGGTTCAGTAGAGCCATTCTCAACTCATGTTGCAGTAGGTCCTTAGCATCAGAAGAGACAAATGATTTAGCAATTTGCATATTGTTGCTTGTCTCTAGGATGTATCATTCTTTACACATCTGTGACAAGGATAAATCCTTTCGGTTTGAACAAATTTTTATTAATGTTGTGACGCTAAGACACAGTCACTGATCATTTTATGGGTATAACACTAAGACTTCACTGATTTTTAACAAAGTCAATTGTTCTTATAAAAAAAAAAAATTTGCTAACGAGTGCTCTTAGGGTATTGGTTAACAATTCATTTTAGGAATGTTTTGACATTACTTTTATGGGAAATGAAAAAAGTTATCAAAACATTATTTGCTTTTCTTTTTCTTTTTCCATAAAAACTTTTTTTAACTAGATTGTTAATCAATGCTTTAAGAGCACTCGTTAGCATGACCAAAAAAGAAAAAAAAAAATTGTCAATTGTAATATAATTGTCTGTGCATGAATATACACAATGAATTTTGTTTCATTACGTTGAAGTAGGGTGGTTTGATGTATTTGGAAGCTTTAGGTGAAAACTGAACTGAAAACTTTTTTATATTTAAATGACTTTTTAAATTTACTTTTTTTAATATTATCTGAACTCTATTATCTTGTTTTAGATGCAAAATTACTAATAAATTAAATAGAATATATATATATATATATATATTTAAGAAAGCCTATAAACAAAAATTTGACAAAACTTTTCACAGTTGTTGATGTGGCAGATTGATAGTGATAAGTAAAAATATGATATTAATAGTGATCTTAGATGAGAACTAGTAAAATTTTTCCAATGTGAAAAATGTTATGAAATTTTTTTTGTATTGCTTTTTTTTTTTTTTTTTAAGTGCTATATTCACAACATTTTCATAACAAATCCTAAGTGTTAAATTGTTACTAATTCTAATTTAAACCCACTACTAAAATTACTTTTTTGACCACCAATAGGAGGCAATAACAACCTAACACTCAGAATTTATTATGAAAAATATTGTAGACGTAGCATTTGTCTCTTTTTTTTTTCATTTTATAAAAAAATATTATTTTATTTATTGACCAATATTTTGGTTTAATTAATAATGTTACAATGAAAGAAATAATTCTATTGATTAAAATTTATTGGGTGGCATTTAGTTCAAGAAATGTTGAATTTTTGAAGTTTCTAATGGTTAATAGAACTGAAAAATTGATTATTGATAATACATTGATAGCACATTATTGGTGCACAAACATATCCGTCTTGATGAATCAATTGGAAATGGGCAGAGATCTATAGATTCTAGTAAGCAGTAGACTCTGCTTTGTTGGGTAAGCAACAGCTAAGATTTTGCCTTAACCTATTTTCCTCCCCTTTATGTTTTGAGGCCTTAGGATTTATTTATTTTTTCCCAATGTCAGCATCTCTAATAGGCTCTATAAAGCCAATTTTGGAGAGTAAAAACACAAATTTTAAGTAAACACCCTTCAATAGCCTCTCTAACTCTCTCCAAATCAATATTCTCTCTTAAAAAAAATTACCTAGTTGAATAAAAAATTATTCTCTCTCTCATCCCTTCCTCTTTTCTCTTTGTTTCTTCAAAGCGCGCGCACACACACACACACTCTCTCTCTCTCTCTCATTTTTTGTCTCTCAAATGTCTCTAAACAAAGACAAATAATCAAAGCACAGAACACAATCTAATTCTCATAAAACAAATTGTAACAACAAAATGTTGGTGCAAACACAATAATAATGGAAATAACACAAAGAGAAACTAAAAAATACTTATGAAAATTATTAATTTAAGATTAGAAAATATACAGCATTATTTGGACTGAGGCACGACACTCGCTTTCTTAAAGGAGATTCAAGCTCTTGGTTGGCTAAACTTTATAATCGATGCAGACTTTCTCCATCAGAAAGAAGGGTGGATTTTTTGGTGTAATAATGTTGTAAGTGGTATTGTCAAGTAGGAGGATCCAAGAGGTTGATTCATTTTCATTTTTGACACCTCCTCCCTTCGCCTCCCCCTTGAGCAGGTATGTAGTCCAATATTTAAGTCAATTCATATTAGTCCATTAATTATCACAATTAAAATGAATAAAATAGTTTCTTTCCTTTTCAATGTGGGATTAAACATTTTCACTAACTCCTCATCTTTCATATTAACTCCAACATCTTTACATTTATATTATAATATAAATCAATTTTAATTATATAATATTAAAATACTCCAACACAAAATGAATCAGAACAAGAAAAGAAGGAAGAAAAAAAATGGGTAATTACACTTTACTACCCTAAACTATAACCCAGGTTATGGTTTGCACCATAAACTATTCAAATGCATAGTTTGCACCTTAAATTATGATCCTTGTTACATTTTGCACCCCTACATTAGTTTTAATGTTAAGTTTGACAAAAATATAAAACATGTGACTTGCACATGTGATTTTCTTAAAGCCAATTTTGGAGAGTAAACACATAAAAAACACCCTCCATAGCCTCTCTAACTCTTGTTTTTTTTTTTTTTTTTTTTTTTTTTTTTTTTTTTTTTTTTTTTTTAGAGTTGTTACAATAGTTCTCTTGACATGGAAAGCACTGTAGCAACTCCAAAACAATATTCTCTTAAAAAAAATAACTGGTTGACTAAAAAATTATTCTTTCTCTCTCGTCCCTTTGTCTTTTGTCCTTGTTTCTTCAGAGCACACACGCCTCTCTCTCTCTCTCTCTCTCTCTCTCTCTCTCTCTCTCTCTCTCTCTCAAATGTCTCTAAATGAAGACAAATAATCAAAGCACAAAACAAAATCTAGTTCTCATAAAACAAATTGAAAGCTCAATTAGTGTGAAAACACTAAAACTTGTTTTGACTCCCAATTTTAAATTACGGCTAAATTGCTTTTATTCTAACTTATCTAAATGCGGAACAAAAGTAAATGAAGCGCAATAAATGTAACACTACTTTAAGCCATAAGCACATCACAATGATGCAAACACAAGATAACACCAAGAAGTGTTATTGAAGAGGAAACCAAAGTACTCAGCAAAAAACCTCTCTGCGACCTTCCAAGTCGAAATTGATCTACTAGTGAATAAGTTGAAGTACACGAATATCAAAAAGACCCTCCAAGCCTAATCTACCTAATGTACTTAAGCCCTCCAGGCTCCCGCTACCAACGGACTTCTTGGAGTCTTGTCTTTACTAGCTTTTCGGATCTCGCAATTCTGTCTGATTGCATCCGCCACTTAATAGCTTATTCCAATACTTCCCAAATGCACCAAAACTTCTCTCAACACTCAGAATTGGTGAAGTAAGTTTTTGTGCTAAAAACCTCTCAAGGATGTGTAAATAGAGAGGTGGGAATAGATGGAAACTTTAGAGAAATGATGTAGAGAATTGTGGGTAAAACAATCTCTAACTCTCAAGTGTTTGGCTAGGGTTTCTCTCTCAAAAGTTTCTTTAGAAAATAATCTTTATTCTTCTTACATTTCTTGGGTAATAAGGGTTTATATAGTGTTGGTAAAGAATGGGAAAAGGCACACTCTAAAAAGTAACAGGCAATGGGTTTCGCAGGTCACTCGCAACTTGGCTTGAGTCGAGAGTCACTCGCAAAATCCAGCCTGTCAAAAACTCTTCAAATTCCAGCATGTGCTTCTCACATGGCTTGTTTCACGAGTCATCAGTCATAAGTCAGTCGCGAGTCCAGTCACGAAAACCACTTCTTCACAAATTCTTCACCAAACTCTCACACACAGCCCGTACATAAAATCTCACAAAAATACAGGGAAATGATTAAACAAAATTACAATCAAATTTGACACGGAATTAAAGTTAACATAAAACATAGTTGTAAATCACAACTTCTTTACACAAATTGTAACAACAAAGTGAATTAGAACAAGAAAAGAAGGAAGAAAAAATGGGGTAATTACACTTTACTACCCTAAACTATAATCCAGATTATGCTTTGCACCCTAAACTATTCAAATGCACAGTTTGTAGTTTAAATTATGATTTTTGTTACACTTTGCACCCTTAGATTAGTTTTAATGTTGAGTTGGACAAAAATATGAAACATATGACTTGCACATGTGTATTTACTTAAGTGGCACAAACTTAAAAGACTAAAAATCCCATCTTCTCAATCAATTAATTTTTTTTTTCCCTGCTCATTCTCTTTCTCATGCGTATACCCCTCCCCAAATCAAAATCCCTACAATCATAAATCCACAAAGCAAAATCATCTTCGACACTACCACTGTTTCACCACCATGACGTTTTATTTATCAACTTTCATATAAGCCGATAATTTTGCAACATAGCATCTTGAGTCCTTTAAACTCAATTTCACTATAGTAACTCAAGCCCAAGAGACTCGAGTTCTGTAACTTAACTCGAGGATTACACACTTGATTTCCTTTTCTTGTTTCTTTTTCCTTCATTCTCTAGACCAAACTCTAGACCCAAATCAAAGACAACCCTAAGAACAAACCCACAAAGACCCACGGCAGAAGAAGAAGAAGACCCACCTTAGGAACAAACCCACAAACACCCCCGGCAGAAAACCACATCTACATTAGGAACAAACCCATAAATCACAAAAATGGTTTTGGTTTAGGTTCAGAGAGAAGAGCTTTAGAGAGCAGAGGCGATGATGCTTCATTGCTTCGTTGTTGCGATGAGCTTCAGATCGGACCACCGTTGATAGTGGTAATGATGGTTGGAGGAAGAGGCAATGATGCTTCATTGTTGCTTCTCTAGGTTTGTTGGTTTGTTATTTTTGCTACTTTGTTGTTTTTCATTTTTGTTGCTTCAAAATCAAGTCGCTTAGGCTTGATTTCTTATGCCAAAATCGAGTGTCTTAGACTTGAGATGTTGGTTTCTTAAATAGTTTGGAAACGTTGCTAACTAACGAAATTGGTTGCATCATGGTGCTATTTTCCAAAAAAATCTGAATGCATATACCTGTAACATGGAATATTTTTGTTTAGGATAGATGAGATTTTGCCACTTTCCTCCATATTGTTTTATTTAGCAAGGCAATATTTGAGATGCAATAACTAGAAATGGTATGAACTTTGGCCACATCATGTAAACTGCAGTAGGGGCATGCTCAAAATACTAAATCGATTGCCAGCCCAAACAATATTCCCATCTATAGCAGGGAAAGTTGGTCTGAAATTTGGGCCTATTTGGTATTGTTGTTTAAACAATAGTTTTCGTTGTTTAAACACCACAACATGTATTACCACAACACTTTTTTACCCATACGTATTTCCAAAACACTTAAACAACGTTATTAGATATCTTTTACCAAACATGCAATTAAGGTGGCCTTCTTACTTTCCTTTCATAAACATCCTAATTCTTAAACGTGTTAGATATCCTAACGAAAAGAGTGAATGGTTAATATAATATAATTTACCCAATTTTAAATTAAACTTTTTGGTTAAATGCTACTATATAACTAAGGGTGGCAAAATCAACCCAAACTCATTTGTCCACCCAAACTCACTCACTTAAATAAGACCCAAACTCACCCAATTATTAATTGGGTTAAATGGGCATTAACTCAGTTAAACCCAATTAACATTAATTTGTATTGAGTTTTAACTGGGTATCCAATTAGACCCAATTATAATCCAAGTATCATTTCTACAAATCACCCAATTCTAAAATACCAAAAAACCACTAAAAATTACCAAAATACTTGATAAACCTAAAAAATGACGTAAATACCCCTAAAACCTAAAAAAAGACCAAAATACTTTTGAAACCTAAAAATGACCGAAATACTACCTAAACCTTATTGTAAGGATGAAGGGCCCAGATATAGGTATTGGGCCGTGGGCCATGCTTGAGGATGTCAAGTAGCCCGAGGACAGATAGATACTAGCGAAGGCATACAGATTAATGGGCCGTGGAAGAAGTCTGGTCATAATGAGCAAGAGACATTGTTCAAGGAGAAATACCTCTTCGGCTAAGCAGAGTAGAGGTCAAAGGTCTGACCATCCATCAAGAACAGGGCAACAGGCAATCTTGCTTGGAAGGATAAACATTAACGAGGGATGAGACAAAAGAGAGTTGAGAAATATTTGAGAAGAAAGCCGCTACCACCACATTGAATGCTTTGCATCTAACCCCCTGACCGCATTAATATGGAAGTGACACCTGAATAGTAACTTTCAGCCTTACAGCTACCTCCAAATACTTCAAGAAGGTGCTGATGGGACAAGTATCAATAAGACTAGCAATTTGACCTACACGTGGAGGGCTGAGATGAAAGAACGGGAGGGAATATAAAAGAGAAGAACCCTATTACAAAGGAATCATCAGAAAATCTAGAGAGAAATCACTGTACACTCAAGAACTGTAATTTGGTATAAGTCTAAGAGAAATATATAAGAACAAACCGTCCTCGAACTTGGCTGAGGAAAATTTTTCTTGTTCAAAACTGTTTGCTTTATTCTTTCCAGTAATAACTAACCCACTATGATCATTGTCCATCCAACTCATTAAAAGTTCAGTTTCAAGCCCACTCTCTAACAAATTCATTGTTTTAGACTCTTTAGGCCATTGACCATCCATTTGGGCTTTGGGATTAAATTGTTCCCTTACACTTAAAATTACCAAAATACCCCCCAAAACTTAAAAAATGACTGAAATACCCCCAAAACATAAAAATTGACCAAAATACCTCTGAAACCTAAAAAT
Organism: Quercus glauca; assembly: GCA_023736055.1. Classification (NCBI taxonomy): domain Eukaryota; kingdom Viridiplantae; phylum Streptophyta; class Magnoliopsida; order Fagales; family Fagaceae; genus Quercus; species Quercus glauca. The sequence goes on along the minus strand of CM043325.1, from coordinate 25,592,898 downwards.
TGACCAAAATATCCACGAAACCTAAAAATTACCAAAATACTCCCCAAAACCTAAAAAATGACCAAGATACCCCTGAAACCTTAAAATTACCAAAATACCCCTGAAGCCTTAAAATTACCAAAATACTCCCTAAACCTAAAAAAGACCAAAATATCCTCGAAACCTAAAAAATGACCAAAATACCCCAAAACCTATAAAATGACAAAAATTCCCCATAAACCTATAAGACAATAAAAATACTCCCTAAATCTAAAAAATGATCAAAATCCCCCCTAAAACTAAAAAAAGACCAAAATACCCCCTAAACATATAAAAATAAATAAATAAATAAAAGACTAAAATGCCCCCTAAACCTAAAAAAATGACTAAAATACCCCCGGAACCTTAAAATGGCCGAAATATCCCAAAAACCTATAAAATGACTAAAAGACCTCCAAAACCTAGAAAATTACCGAAATAGCACCAAAATCTAAAAATTAACAAAACAACCCTAAAACCTAAAAAATTATTGACATTCCCTCAAAACCTACAAAATGACTAAAATACTCTTAGAACCTTTATTTTGACGAAAATATTCTCGAAACATCCAAAATACCCCAAACCTCTATTTGGTAATTTTAGAGGCTTCGGGTGTATTTTGTTCATCTTATAGGGTTAGTGGTATTTAGGTCATTTTAAATATTTATAGGGGTATTTTGGTCGTTTTAGAGAATAAAACTAATTTGATCGTTTTAGAGGTTTCAGGGCATTTTTTAGTAATTTTAGAGGTTTCGGGTTATTTGTGGTCATTTTAGAGGTTTTGGGTGTATTTAGGTCATTTTAAAGGTTTAGGGGTATTTTCTTCATTTTATAGGTTTGAGGGTACTTTGGTCATTTTTTAGGTTTCAGTGGTATTTTGGTCATTTTTTAGGTTTAGGGGGTATTTTGGTCATTTTTAGGTTTTAGAGGTATTTTAGTCATTGTTTAGGTTTAGGTGGTATTTCGATTAATTTTTAGGTTTCGGGAGTATTTTGGTCATTTTTAGTTTTTTTTTTGAGTATTTTGGTCATTTTTTTAATGTTTCAGAGGTATTTAGGTCATTTTTAGGTTTAGGGGATATTTAGGTCATTTTTAGGTTTAGGGGGTATTTTGGTCAATTTTTAGGTTTCGGAGGTATTTTGATCATTTTTTAGGTTTAGGAGGTATCATTTTTTAGATTTAGGAGGTTTTTTGGTAATTTTTAGGTTTTGGGAATATTTTGGTCTTTTTTTTTTTTTTTTTTTTTTTTTGTTTAAGGAGTATTTCGATTATTTTTTAAGTTTTTGTGGTATTTTAGTTATTTTTTAGGTTTAAGGGGTATTCTAGTCATTTTTTAGGTTTATGGGTTATTTTTGTAATTTTTAGGTTTCATGGATATTTTGGTCATTTTTTAGTTTCAAAGGGTATTTTGGTAAATTTTAGGTTTATAAAGCATTTTGGTCAATTTTTAAGTTTCAGAGGTATTTTGGTCTTTTTATTAAGGTTTGAGGGGCATTTTAGTAATTTTTAGTGTTTTTGATCATATTTGGTCTTTTTTTGGGTTTAGGTGGTATTTTGGTACGTTTAAAGGATTTTAAGAGTTATTTGGTCATTTTCAAGTTTTAGAGGTATTTTGGTAATTTTGATTATGGGATAATTAGATAGGTTGGGATTTACCCATAATAATTAGGTTGAGTTGGGTTTGGATTAGAAGTAATAAGTTAAATGGATAATAAATTGATAAATGAGTTTTATGTACCCAACCTAATTATGCCCCCATACCCACTCATTTGACACCCCTGATATAACATAGTTGTACCCTGCTTGGTTGTGTCTTCTCACACTCACGTTGCCCCCTGTAACCAGCCAGCCTTGGTTTGTTCGCCTAGGCCTGCGCTCCCAAGTGCATGACACCTCCACTTTTTTCAAAAAAATGACAGCACCTCACTGAACAATGAAAACGATACTTAAAAAATCCTACTATACGTGGCTTCCACTTATTATATTTTGTTGAGATATATTTTCACATATTTAATCTTCAACAGAGTTGAGTGTCATATCAAAGTTCCAAATCACCTTCGCATGGTGAATGCTAAAGCCTACTCTCCTATGTTTATTTCAATTGAACCTTTTCACCACTTCAACGAAAAATTGCAAACCGCAGAAAAGCATAAAGTAAAATATGTCAAGAGTTTCATGGAACGGAATGAGGTTAAGACAAATTTGGAAAATTTAGTGAGCACTATAATGGCCCGTTTGGATGTTTAAAAAAGGAGGGGGAGTAGAGTAGAGGGAGGGAGAGTAATCCAATTACCTTGTTTGGAAGTTTTTTAAGGAAGGAGGGAGAGGGGTTTGGAGGGGTTTCAACTCCCTCTAGCCCCCCATTTTTAATTCCCCCAAATTGGAGAGATTTGGAGGGGAAGTAGAGTACATAAACTATTGACCAAGTAAATTACCTAATTTACCCTTATTATATTAACAAAATTATAAAAGGGGAAGGGCTAATTACTCCCTTCCCCCTTATTAATTTTAAAAACATCCAAACAAGGTGGAGGGGAATCATTTTCCTCTACTCTTCTCTCCACTACTCCCCTCCCCTCTACTCTCCTCTACTCTCCTCCCTCTCTAAACTTTCAAACAGGCCATAAGGGGGATGGAAGAAAGCATTTACTATTGCTATGAGGAGACTACCCTTATTATATTAACAAAATTATACAAGGGGAAGGGCTAATTACTCCCTTCCCCCTTATTAATTTTAAAAACATCCAAACAAGGTGGAGGGGAATCATTTTCCTCTACTCTTCTCTCCACTACTCCCCTCCCCTCTACTCTCCTCCCTCTCTAAACTTTCAAACAGTCCCTAAGGGGGATGGAAGAAAGCATTTACTATTGCTATGAGGAGACTACTTCGTTTAGTATGCACAGTGATGCTTTTGTGAAAATGATTTTGATGGATGCTATCTTCATTATAGAGCTTTTCCTGAGGTATGATAACAATGGTAGGAAAAGTGATGATCCTACACTAGGAAACCAATGAATGCATCCAGTTATGACGCTTGACTTGTTATTACTCGAAAACCAGCTTCCATTCTTTGTCATTGAGACGCTAATCAACCTTGCTTTTCCCAATCACTCAAAGCTCCCTTCCGTTAATTGAACTTACTTTTAAGTACTTTGACTATTTCAACCTTCAAGAAATGAAACCCGATAATGTGAAAATAGATCACTTCACTGATCTGTGTAAAACCTTTTACCTACTTCTACCTTCGAGCTAGAGCCTACCGAAAGGACAAACTGATATGGTTAGACTTAAGTACTCGGCAACGCAATTGAAAGAGGCAGGAGTAAAGTTTAAGGTGAATCCAAGAAAATTCTTACTTGACTTAAATTTTGACTCAAAAAAAGGAGTGTTGGAAATGCCATGCTTACGTTTATATGATCAGACGGAAGCTCTTTTTCGAAACATTGTGGCACTAGAGCAATTTCTTGATGATACGGAAAACCAATGCATTACGGAGTACTTTGTGTTCTTGGATTTCCTTATCAATACTACTGAAGATGTAAATTTACTTTGCAATGAGGGAATTGTGGTCAATTATCTAGGCGACAACGAAGCGGCAAAATATGTTGTCAACAATCTTAACATCAATATCTCATGTCCAGTTATTAACGCAAATTACAGTGGCATCTGCAAAGATTTGAATGCATTCTATGAGAAACGTTGTCACAAACCGTATTCTCTATTTTGCATTAAGTAATTTGGATGGTTGTTTGATTTCTTCCTAATAAGTTTTTATTCTTTGGTTATTAAGGTAAATGCAATTGAAATTTCCATTGTAAAATACACAATTGTTGTGTTTCCATGTCCTTGTATCAGAAATTTAAAGGGCATCCATCAATAAATTGTGAACTCGTGACTTGAATTTATATTAAGTCTGTATATAGCTCTTATATTAGGTTTATTTTTTGTTATGTGCGACAATACTACTTGCCCTAGCCGACTTTTGTGAACATGTATTGATTATTTCCGACGAGTTGCTTCCCCTCTGTGTGTTGCGGCTTTGTTATAGAAAGGCATAGCAGTGTGGCTTTGTCCTGTAAAAGAGTATGTTGCGGCTTTGAATTGTGTGAGGTGCTACAACAATTCTTTGGTGTGTCCAATTTTGGATTTGTGTGTGTCTGCAGTTACTTTGTGAGAGAGTGCCAATTTGTATTGGTTTGGTTTGTCACCTTGAGTTAGAAATCTTTTTGAGGGTGCTATATAACAATTTTGCAATAAAGATTATTTATTTATTTAAGTGTAGTATCTAATCTTTGTATTTGTTAAGAGAGTTATTTGAGTATATTCGGAGTTTTGATTTTGTAAGAGTACATCTTGATCTACACTTATTAGAGGAAGTTTTACTTCGCCAGCACCTGTAGATGTAGGCTATTGTTGAAACAATCATGTAAAGGCATCTAGGAATCTAATAGGCATAACAACTTGCACCATCCAGGGGCTATTGGAGGAACCATAGCTGAGATCAAGGGCCGAGAACCAAGTTCAAATGGAATCTAGTCCGATATAAGGTTAGTGCTTGTGACTTTCCAAATCCCAGGCCACCAAGTCGACCATAAAAAAAGAATTTGTGCATAATCATGAAAAGAGCCAACTGAGGTGCCTAAAGTTTAATTTGTAATTGTAAAACCCCCGTTGATTGATGGGCTCGAGGGAACTTGACTGACTGGAGATCAAATCACGAGGAAAAAAATTTTCAAGGATCTTTGAAAGGGGAGACAAAAGAAAATGTGAAACTAATATAAGGGAGGAGTTAAAAATTGTCCTTAAAGTATTGGTTAATAATTTATTTAAAGAAAATTTTTATGAAAAATAAAAAATAATTAATGTTTTGACAGTTTTTTTATTTCTTATAAATGTGGTATCAAAATTTTTTTAAAATAGATTATTAACGGGAATCCTAAGGACATCCGTTAGCCTAATCTTTAATATAAATAAGGACCTTTAATAAGTCTCTGTTACTATTCTATTACTATTCTTATTTTTTACTTGAACAAGAATGAATATAATATTATGATGATAAATAAAGAGCCTATATAAAGTCTCATTAAGCACACCCCCAAAAGGGTTGAGGCAAAAAAGCCCATGCGATTCATATAGAAACCCCTTTAGCCTCCATCAGTTTAACTATTGATTACAGAAGCAAATAGAGAACTGTCATCAACGATGGTATTATTGCGAATTGTGATAGTACTGATCAAGGCTGAAGCCATAGAGCCATTCCAAGAGCAATTTTTCTTTCTTTCTTTGAATTTCAGTCCTTGGTTCATTTCTATATTATATTTTCCACCACCCTTTTATTTTTTATTCTCCCAAGACCCAACCCAGAACTTGGGGAAATTGCCAAGAAGTTGACTTCAAATGAATGGGACCAACGAGTATTACCATCAGATTCTCGAAAAAACTTTTTTTTTTTTTTAACTCCATAGTCTATTTAGCAATCAGGAATCACCAACACAAGCATTGATCACAGTATTCTTCTTCTTCTTGAGAATTTAGCTGTTTTCTTCCATGACTTTCCAATTCCAAGGACCCTTTTCTTCTTCTTCTTCTTCTTCTAATTCTATCATCACCCATAGATGTACTTACGACGTATTCTTAAGTTTCAGAGGCAAAGATACTCGCTACAACTTCACTGGCGATCTATACAACGCTTTGCATAAAAAGGGAATCAACACCACCTTCATAGATGGTGATGATGACGAGCTTAAAACTAAAAGAGAAGAAGAAATTTCACAGACTCTTGTCAAAAGCATAGAAGGGTCAAGAACTTCAGTGGTTGTACTGTCAAGAAACTATGCGTCATCCACATGGTGCTTAGACCAGCTGGTGAAGATCCTTGAGTGTAAGCAAACAAAGGGACAAGTAGTTCTACCAGTGTTTTGGAAAGTAGATCCATCAGATGTAAGGCATCAAAGAAAGAGTTTTGGGAAAGCATTAGCTCAACTTGAAGACAACACTAAGATGCAGAGTTGGAAGACAGCCTTAAAATATGTTGCCAATTTGTCTGGCTGGCACATAGCCAGAGGAAAAGGGTATGTATATCTAATTCTTGTGCTTTCATTTTACTCCACTTTACCATGATCTTTTCTCTTTCTGTTTACTACGACACATGCACACATGACTATAAAAAGAGATCTGGGCATATACTTGCTGTTTCTTCTATTTGATTCTTCTTAAAATTTTGTTTTTAGACGAGAGTGGGAAATTAAAAGAGAAATTTTGAGTCAAATTTCCTGGATCTGGAGATGAGCTGCATCTTTGACAAAACTGTTATGAAAATACACCCATTAGCACAAGATTAAAGAAGAGAGAAGAAAATAATAGACATAAGAATGTACGTGGATTGGCAATTGCCTACATCCACAGGCCGCGACAGAGAAAATTTTACTATAAAATAAGGGACCAAAATTGGCAATTAACCCCAATTGCCCAACTATATAGTTAGTAGGCACCGTTTCAAAATTATATTTTTTTATTAACATCTCGAGTTTAAAAGACTCGATTTAAGGCTTATAAATTGAGCCTTAAAGACTCAATTTCTATGTTCTAAGTTGCACCTGAGTTGGCGTTTTTCCACATGGCATCTACCTGGAACTCAAGTATTAGAGACTCGAGTTATATTTCGACCCTTTAAGCATCAATTTGTATGTGACGTGATTCATCCACATGGAAGCCACCTGGAAACCGAGTCTCTGAGACTTAATTTCTAATAGGACTTTTTCAAAATTAAACCAACTCTCTAACACCTCTCCACTCTCACGCCTCTCTCCCTCTCACTCTCACACAGACTAATGCCTCTCACTCACCCTCTCCACTCTCACTCTCACACAGACCCTCTCCGCTGTCACGCCTCTCTCCGTAGTAACATGTGTCAATATAGCTGCTTGCATCAAGTCGCAGACTCTGACAAACTTTAATTGCATGTAAATAAGGGATCTTAATGTTTTGCCACTTTCCACAGCCACATGTTCTAGCAAATATGTTTATTTCATGACTGTGGTTCCCCTCCCCTCCCCCCCCCCCCCCCCCCCCCACACCTCTATGGTTGTTGTATGGGGCAAGCACTTGATATATACCAGCTTGATGATTAAATGCCCTCATAGTGTGTCTTGAAGCTTTGTGCACATTTTTGGTATAGATCTCTATGGCATAATCACTCCACACTTTATCTTGAGAGAGATCAACAGTAATTTGTTTATGTCGATCACGGAAATATGCAACAAGTTTGCATCAAATGAACTCAACTATTGCAGCAATGGGCAAACCATGGGCACCTTTAAGTACCCCATTAAAGCACTCAGAGATATTGGTTGTCATTGTCCCGTAACGTCTTCCACCATCATGTGATTGGGTCCATTTGTCTAGATCCTCACTCATTAGATATGTGTATGGCATGTAGCGTTCAAGTTTGTCATCATCAGGGTCTATCATCCTAAGTGCATTAATCTCGACATCCTTAATAGTTTGCATTATGGACTCAAATTTAGATTTCTGAGTCGCATATCCATCTTTCAAGGCCAATGCCTTTAGAGTTGGGTCATCAAAGTGTGTGTTGAAGTTGCTAGCAACATGTCGAAGGCAATATCGGTGAAATACCCGTAAGCTTCCGTCATCACCTCTAGGCCACTTTGCAATGGCGCATTTGATACCTTTATGTCGGTCAGAAATAATGCAAATGCCCTCGTCAGGTATCATATGCGCTATCGAAATCTTGAGGCACTCTAAAAACCACCCTCAACTAGGCTCTGACTCTTTGTCCACAATAGCAAAGGAGAGAGGCAAAACCTTTTGGTTAACATCGGTTGCTATTGCAATCATCAACACCCCTTGATATTTACCATACAAATGAGTCCCATCAATAGTGATCACAGACATGCAATATCTAAATGCATCAATGCATGGAGCGAATGCCCAAAATACATTGCGCAGTAACGTAGTACTAGGTACGTTTCTAGGTATGGTGTAATAGTTGTATTGGGTGCCCGAATCCTGATCCAAGCATGCCAACAACAACTTTCACAATCTTTAGTAAGTCTATTCCCAATTCCCGAATATCTTAGCAATTGTCTTTTGTTTCGCGTTCCATACCTTACAGTAAGAAAGCTCATGATCACACTTAGTATGTATGATGTCCCAGAGCTGATCAATATGAGCAGTGTGATCCTGTCGCAATTTTCCACAATTTCTAATGCAACAAAATTAGAATCTATCATTTTACCGTCTCTTCGCAGGCCAAAGGGTATACAATTGTGTGGACCCACATAATACGTGACCATCCATAGACCATTAAGTTTAGCCTTCATGAATGCCCTAACATACCACTTGCAATTGGTGTCAATGCATGCGGTGCACAATTTAGTTTTGGTCAACCTCCAAATTGTAAAATTTCTATTATCCTTTGCTGCATATATTATCAATGCACACTTCACCACCTCTTTATTTGCAAAAGTCAACCCTTTACTAAAATGCATCCCATCTTCTCAAGTAGAAACAAATGGTATCTGAAGACGTGAAGGATCAACCATATTTTCCCAAGTATTTGCATATAATGATTCGGCAGGAGGTGTGTAAGCAGTGGTCGTATTTGTATCATGATGGACGCCAATATCATCGTCCGCATCACCTTCATCATGGTACTCCATATTTTTTTCTTGAAAATTGGGAACAAGTTCATGGTCATCCACATCCCTATCAAAGTCGCCTTGCTCAATTCTCTCTTCGTACTCATTCATATCATCAAGATTTTCACTATTATTCGCAACATGATCTTCGTCTTCATCTTCGTCTTCCTCCCTTAAATGTGTCTCTTGAGGTTGGAGTGTTTCGTCAGTATTGGCAGCATGATCTTGAGATGGGAGTGTATAACCTCACATTGTATAGGCTCCCATTGTAGTGCATCCATTATCTAGGGCTGTAAATTGTAAAGATGTAGTTGTTTGTTGCACCTCCTCGGCATCAACTTTTGCAAGCGGCTCCGAACTTATGTACAACTCAGCAGCATTTACTTGAGGCATTTGATGAATCCTATTAAACATGATCTTTACATGTTTGTCTTCTTTGATTGCCATATACCCGTAATTTATCCGTTCATGAATGACTTCTTGTGGGTAATGGTAAATAATCTTTATATCATAACAAACAGGGTTCAAATTCAATTCTTCCATTATTTTCATCTTCAAATCTTTCAACGTTTTCAACTTACGACGTATCATCATGTAATAGCACTCGATACCCAGCCCTTTAAATGGGAATCAGTCAATCTCTTCGGGATTTACAGGGGGTTTACCGTAGTATAGATTTATATCAATATTCTTCAGAGATTATGAACCTATTAGAGTCAAGTGTAATATGTTAATGATATATTTTATCTCTTTCATTTAACATTAATTACAAAACCTTTTCTATCTACTCAAAGTACAAAAATTACAACTTCTTACATCATATACATATACAAACACACCTCACATTTGCATATATTCACCCCACATCACATACAAACACACTCAATCATTATCATTTCATACTCAAACAAAAAAAAATCTAAACACAAAACTCAACCCCATTACAAAATTTCAAATCATTCTAACAAAAATATAAAGAAAAATATCAAACCAAACAATAATACAATCATTAAAAACCTAACAATACAAATATACCAACAATACATCTTAAATATATCAATCATTATCATTTCATACTCAAGCAAAAAAAATTAAAGACATTATCAAACCAAACAACAAAAGAAATAGTCATGATACATACCCATGATAGAAACCTAACAATAAAAATATATCTACAATACATCTTAAATATATCAATGATTATCATTTCATACTCAAGAAAAAAAAACTAAAGACAAATATCAAACCAAACAACAAAAGTCATGATACATACATACCCATGATACAAATATATCTTAACAATATACATGAACCTAGCAAAATCCACTAACAACTAAACAACCAACTAGAGAGAGTGAGACCTTACCTGACATGAGGATGTGCAAATGTGAGTGTTGGGATTGTATGAGAGTGAGAGGGGGAGTGAGAGAGGCACAATAAGTGTTGGGATTGTATGAGAGTGAGAGAGGGAAACGAGAGAGTGAATCTAGATTACTGGAGAGACCCACAGCAAGCCACTGATATAGGGATCCAGACAAAAAACCACGTGGAGCAATATTTACCACAATTTAAAATTTGTGTTTTTAAGGCTCGGTTTCACTTTTAACAAATCGAGTCTCTAAGGCTCGATTTCCAAGTGGCGTCCATGTGGAATCTCAGAGCACAAAACTCGAGTTTCTAAGGGTCGGTATAAAACTCGAGTCTCTAAGACTCAAGTTCCAAGTGTACTCCACGTGGAATTAGGCCAGATCAGAACATGATTAGAACAAGGAAACCGAGTCTCTGAGACTCGATTTGTAAGCTCTAAATCGAGTCTTTGAAACTCAAGATGTTAGTAATAAATATAGTTTTGAAACAGTGCCTACTAACTATATAGTTGGGCATTTGGGGTTAATTCCCAATTTTGGCCAAAATAAGGAGATTATAATAATAGCACAATAGCACTCTCACAAGACCCAAGCTCCAAATACACCATTGGCTCTCTCACACAAAGAATAAAGCACCCATTATATTTGCACTAGTCTTGAAGAACTATACTTTTTCACGTACTACTTTTTCACCCATTGGCTCTTTGGTTTCTTTGTTTTCCCATACAAAGCCTTCACCAAACTTTGTTGTACCAATAGGCTTTCACCCTTTTCTGCCATAACCCGAAGTTACCAGTTTCATTGAACTTAACTACGTCTACCTCGGCAATAGAAGCATTAACCTCCATTGGATCAACCAACGTGGAGCTCTAATACCAATTGCTGTGAAAATACATCCACTAACGCAAGATTAAAGAAAAGAGAAGAAAATAATAGACACAAGGATTTATGTGGTTTGGTAATTGTCTACATCCACAAGTGACAACAGAGAAAGTTTCACTATAAAACAAGGAGATTACTATAGTAACACAATAACAGTCTCACAAGACCCAAGCCCCAAATACACACTTGGCTCTCTCACACAAAAAATAGAGCACCCTATTATATTTGCACTAGTCTTGTAGAACTATACTTTCTCATGTACTAAAATTTCAAACAATAGCCGCATAACCTCACCAAGGTAGTCAAAGGCAAAAGGCGCCCTTAAGGCGCCAAGGCCTTGTATCGCCCTAGGCGACAAGGCGCCAAAAAGGCGCTAGCCCAAGTGAAGCAAGGTGCCAAATTCTATATATTGTTATTTTACATATAGGGTTCCAATCTAATTTATTTGATGTATAAGAATATTATATAAACAAATCTAACTCCATTCCTAATGGATAGGAGCTGGTCAGCCTGGTTTATAAAACTAGTTTGTGGGTTTGAATCCCAACTAAAAAATTAGTCTACATCCAAATATCAACAGTCAACTAAGTATAGATAATTATCAAATATCAACTAAGTCTGAATATTAACCATAAATCACCATTTACAAATTAGTCTCCATCCAAATATCAACAAAATCTGAATATTAAATCAAAATATTGTTCATAACTTCATATTAGAAAGAAGAAAACTCTTAACAAAACATTAAAGATTGAACTTCATAACTATCCATGACAAAACAAAAGCATTTGAAAATTGAACATTCTGCCTATTAGCCTATTTAATAGCCTGAATGTGGTTGTTAGTTTTAATATAAAGGTCATCATCAGACTCTTCACTCAAGTTTCCATCACTTTCAAAGCCACTTGAACTAGATTTATAACCATCAACATTCTCTTCCTCGGTCTCATCAGAATCAGCATCTTCCTCTTCAATATTTGGTTGTGATGTTAGGCTTTTGAGCTTGCCCTTAATTTTATTCAGAATCTAGTATTCTTCCTTGGTTCTCCAACACCAGCAACTCTTGCCACTACACCCCATGTCAAACCATCATCATCATCATCAAAAACCAACTCATCTTCAACATTCATAGATGGTTCAGCACCCATTTCCCCCAACAACCATTCATTACTTTCATCTATATCATCTAAGGAGATGGGATCAATAACATCACGCTTATCATATCATGCCTTCATCTTTTGATTATACTTCACAAATATCAGATCATTTAGTCGTTTTTGTGCAAGTCTATTCCTTCTTTTTGTGTGAATCTACAAGCATTTATGAAAACTAAGTATTAGACTATAGTAAATAATTCAACATTGGAATTTTCTAAGAAATAAAGTATCTCATTAAAGGATAAAATCTACTTATTATACTTCAAAGCTCACTTGCTCAAACACACTCCAATTACGCTCACAACCACATGCACTACAAGTCAAGCTCAAGAGTTTTATAGCTAACTGTTGCAAATTCGGAGTTGAGCTCCCGTACAAACTCCACCATTCAGTTATTTTAAAAAAATAAGTATGAGTAATGATATATGATATATCATAGAAGTCAAATTTTTTATTTGTAAAAAGTGCCACTGTTCTAGTCATTATAAGTAAGATATATATGCTTTCTTACCTGGAGCCCTTGTCTTTCTTGATCTTAAAGCCAATTGAATGCCAAAGAGTCCTTCAGCTTTCTTATATATGGGTAGCTCAGCCATGATCTTGTCCTGAATTTCAGCACTAGAAACTAATCTTTGTATACAAGCATACAATCTTGCTGTTGTTGCTATGTCATGATCAAAATAGAAGTACTCTGGATTCAAGAAATGACCCACTGCATGATCTCTCATTAATGATTTTAAAAATATTTGAATACCTTTCTTCATTCTCATTAAAAGCTTTTATAATAGCTTTTTTCGTCCTATCCATTGCCTCATGTATGTAACTCATAGATGGTTTTCTCTCATTATCAACAAGGTGAAGAACTCGAACAAGAGGGCCCATAACTTTAAGGATGTAAACTATAGTATTCCAAAAAGAAGGCATCAAAATCGTTTCTACTACTCGTTTAGCATTTGCTTCCTTTGCCCATCTACTACGAACCCACTCCTTAGAAGTAAACATGGCCCATAGGTTATGCTTTTGCTTATAAATAGATTTTATTGTAAGATATGAAGTGCAAAACCTAGTTTTCCCAGCCCTAACCAACTCTCTTTGTTTTGTGTATTCTCTCATCATATTTAACACACCCCAATGGTTGTAGATATATCCAGTCAATTGAATGGCCCTTTCCAAAGTTTTTGCAATTCTAGGAATTTTCCCAATATCCTCCAATATAAGGTCATTGCAGTGTGCAGAACATGGAGTCAAATACAAATTTGGCCTTTTTGCTTACAACAACTTCCTAGCCAACACATAATTAGACCCATTATCCGATACTACTTGGCTTACATTAGCCTCCCCAATCTGTTCTACAAATGCATCAAGTAATTCAAAAGCTTTTTCTCCAGTTTTCATAAAAGATGATGCATCAATTGACTTCATAAACATGGTTCCAAATGGGCAATTCACCAAAAAGTTCATCAAGGTCCTATTGGTTCTACTAGTCCACCCATCAAACATAATAGAACAGCCATATTTCTGCCAAGATTCCTTGTGATCGCTTAATAACTCATTTGTGTAAGCCATCTCCTTTTTGATAATTGGAACTCTTAACTCATGGTAACTAGAAGGTTTCATATTTGGACCATACTGCCTAATAGCTTCAACTGCCCATTTAAATTCATCTAAGCGAGCAACATTGAATGGTATACCGGCTAGATAAAATAGCCGGCCAATATACTAACAAGCTTGTGCTCTTTTCTCTTTGTCAAGTTTATCATTGATCATAGTTTGCTTCATCTTACCTTGTTTCCTAAGTGCAACCACTTTTTCTGGCTTTAATGTTACAAAAGAATCCATGGGACCTTTCAACTTCTTAGACTTTGGCATTAATTTCACAGTTTTCACTTGGGTGGTACTGCCAATCCCTCTCTTACTAGAGCATGATTTTTTCCCTTTTTGAATAACTTCTACTTCCTCTACCTCATCATCATCTACATCCTCAACTTCAATCATATTATCTATATCATCAAAATCAGGCATCTTGTCATAGTTCTCCTTGTCACTCTTCTTCTCTGCTATATACTACGCAAGCTCTTCTCTAACATGATCAGGACATTTTAAACACTTTGTACTGTTTTTAAAATTCCCTACTTGATGTTACTTTGCTCTATGTATCCCTCCCTTTGTGACTTTATTACAAAAGAGGCAAGTTACTGCATTTTTGTCTTCAACATTAGCTAAATAATTATATTTCCATCCTGAATCTTTTCTCCTCCCATTATTTGAAGTCATTCTACATATATATATATATATATATATATATAAAATAAATTATTAAAAAAAAAAAAAAAAAAACTCCAATACAATACATTTAATAGGATTCTATATTGAGCTAGCTATGTATCATTTACTATGGTTTAAGCTCTAAAAATTGAGTGAAGTAATAAGTTCGAGAAAAGGGAAAAATACAGGAAAAGAAAATAAAGAAAAAGATAGGGGAGAGTTGCTGTAAGACGGTCAGACTAGAGAAGGGTAACAAAAAAAAAAAAAAAAAAAAAAAAAAAAAAAAAAAAAAAAAAAAAAAAAAAAACCCAGAGAAGGAAGAGTTGCTGGAGATAGAGTCCAAGAGAGAAAAAAAAAAAAAAACAGAGGAGATAAAGTTGTTGGAGACAAAGAGTCCAACAGAGGAGAAAAGGGGGAAAAAAAAGTCCAACAGAAAAGAGAAAAGGGGGGAAAAAGTAGAGAAGAAATAGAGAGGAAAGAGTTTTATGCTCTGAGAGTGTGGACAAAATTACCAAGGAAGTGTCGCAGTGAGAGAGAACTCAGGGAAAAAAAAGTGAGTGCCTCGCCTCGCCTGGGTGCCTAGGCGAGTACCCGGAATGCCTTTGACTATACTGAACCTCACATATATATATTACCTAAGGCCGGCTAGTTCAATTCCTAAACCAAGTGGAACTTGGTTTACTAGTCCTTGTTGTGCACAGAAAAACAAGCAACACATGTGACTTGATTTCACCATCTAAGCTTTATCTCTATTCATTTCAGTCCTCTAAGTTTGCATTCATTCATTTCAACCATCTAAGTTTCAAACCTTCTCAATTCAATCCTCAGTAACTTGCCATCCATTGCTGCTATTAAGCTCCTAAAATGGTGTTGTTTTAACCTTTTTTTCATATTTAATATTTGTTTTATTAATTAAAAACATTAATTAAAAAACCCCCAAAAATTAAAATAACAAAATAAGCAACAACGTTGTCCCTCCCCACATCTAAAGAACACAAAATTGAAACCCCACCCACCCCTAGCCTAATCAGATAACTGAGAGATTGGGAGGGAGAAAGAGATATTGCAAGGGAGAAGGGGAGCGAGAGACCGAGAGGGAGAGACAAATGGAGAGGGTGATTGTTGTGGCTTGGCTCCAAGTTTACTCAGCTGCTTGGCTCTGCTCAGCTCAGCTGAGTTTTGGTTTTTAGTTGTGGACCGAGAGGAAAGAACGATTTTTATAAAGCAGTTTTTTTTTTACTAATCTGTCAGATAATACAAGAATTCACCCCGAGTCATGAGTAATTCTTAGGTACTCCTCGAAGCACAGAGAATAGCGTTTCATCTTCTCATTTTCATGGTGGAGTCTACTCATTAAATTTATGGTGAAGTCCACCATTAATGTGAGAAAAGGAAGCACCATTTCACTATATTTCAGAAATACTTAAAGAAATTTCCCTAAAGTCATATAGCATTGCAGAGGAATTGGCGCATTTATAAATTTGACGTTCAGGATGATGCAAATAATGCAATTCCCTTTATCCCTACTCCTTACTAGCACTAGCAATTGCACTAGGTAGGGATGTTATTTAGCATTTAATGCTATTGGCTATCAGCTATCAATTACTGTGGAGGAGGCAGATCCTTTTCTCTTTACAACTTTACTCACCCCCGTCAGGCTGCTGTTAATACGTAGGTAGGGGCGGCATCGGCCTGTTCAAGACTACTTGTGCCATGTGGATTCTTTACTTCAATAGGCTTCCTCGGTCCAATCAGGCGGGCCGATTTACTTGGGCCGAGATTTGGTGGATGCATCGTACATATCTCACATGCCAAGTAGCAAACTACATGCATAATGAATTTGATACAAGAAAAATTTTGTAACTACATCATTTTCTTTTTCTTTTTCTTTTCTTTCATGTGTAAAATACTCAACTAACTCTATGTTTTATCTTTTTATGGGCAGGAATGAATCTAAATTCATCCAAGAAATCGTTCAAACGGTCTCTATCGTAGTAAATTGTACATATCTAAATGTTGCCAATCATCCAGTTGGAATAGAGTCTCGTGTACAAGACATCAATCTACTTTTAAGTATTGGGAGGAATGACATACGCATGGTAGGGATCTTTGGAGTTGGTGGAATTGGTAAGACAACTATTGCCAAAGCAATTTATAATTTGATTGCTCACCAATTTGAAGGTAGTTGTTTTCTTTCAAACGTTAGAGAATCTTCCAAGCAAGAAGTTGGACTGGTTCAACTACAAGGGGAACTTCTTTCTAAGATCCTAAGAGATGCTAGAAGTTCAAAGGTTGGTAATGTTGACCGAGGAATCAATGTGATAAAGCATA
Organism: Quercus glauca; assembly: GCA_023736055.1. NCBI lineage: Eukaryota > Viridiplantae > Streptophyta > Magnoliopsida > Fagales > Fagaceae > Quercus > Quercus glauca. The sequence goes on along the minus strand of CM043325.1, from coordinate 25,576,217 downwards.
GGCTTTGCTCTAAAAGGGTTCTTTTAATTCTTGATGATGTGGATCATTTGTTTCAATTAGAAGCATTAGCTGGAAAATGTGATTGGTTTGGTTTAGGAAGTAGAATCATAATAACAACAAGAGATAAATCTTTGCTAACTAACCATGAAGTTAATTTCACATACGAAGTGAAGGGGATGGATCACAATGAAGCTCTTGAGCTATTTAGTTGGAATGCCTTCAAAAAAAACAAACCTATTGATGAATATGTTGAACTCACAGAATGTGCAATACATTATGCTGGGGGCCTTCCGCTAGCTTTATTAGTTTTAGGTTCAGATCTATATGGTAAAAGCAAAATTCAATGGAAAAGTGCATTGGATAAGTATGAAAGAGTTCCTAACAAAAATATTCAAGAAATACTCAAAATAAGTTATGAAGGATTGGACAAAACTGAACAAGATATTTTCCTTGATATTGCATGTTTCTTCAAGGGGCGCGACCTAGATGATGTTATGAGTATTTTAGATTCTTGTAGTTTATATCCAGATTCCGGTATTGCAAGACTTTTTGAGAAGTGTCTCATAACTGTTGAACGAGGGAACATATTGTCAATGCATGACTTGTTACAACAAATGGGCATGGAAATTGTTCGTCAAGAATCCCCACAAGTGCCGAGAAAACGTACTAGGCTATGGTGTTATGAGGATGCTCTTGAAGTACTATCTAAAAATAGGGTACAACTTCTTTTCTTTACTTTTTTTTATCTTTTTAAAATTTAAAAAAAAAATTCCACAGGGTAGAAGCAATGAATTTTCTCTATTTAATATTCAAGAAAATATACATTTGTCAATTTTTTTTTCAAAATTTCAAATTGTTAATACTTTTGAGAAATTCTAATGTGCAATGTGTTTCGCTTAATGCTTTGTCCAATTAGGGGTCAAATAAAATTCGGGGCATAGTGTTGCGCTCTTCTAAACCAATAACTGTGCAATTGGAAGCTAAAGCTTTCAAACAGATGAAAAATCTCAAGTTCCTTATTGTGGATGATGTACACACTTGTGGACAACTAACATATCTCCCTAATGGGTTAAGATTGCTTGATTGGCCTTCTTATTCTTTTGCCTTACCAGCCACTTTTTGTCCTAAGAAACTTGTCCAACTCAACATGCCACATAGTCACATTACATTGGAGACGCTAATCAAGCAGGTATGCTTATTAGTATTTATGAATTTTAGATCTTTAAATTTAATTTAAAAGTTTGTTGAAGACTTTTGAATTTGTTTCTTCTACAGGGGATCCAGTTTGCAAATTTGAAAGTTATCAATCTTAGTGAATGTGATTCTATTATAAAATTTCCTGAGTTGTGTGCTCCAAACTTAGAAATATTACACCTTTATCGTTGTAAAAATTTAGTTGAGGTTGATGAGTCCATTGGATATCTTGATAACCTTCAAAATTGGGATCTCAGTGCTTGCAAAAATCTCCGCATTCTTCCAAGCAGTCTTATGTTGAAATCTCTTCACATTTTTCGTCTTGAGGGCTGCTCAAGGCTTGAGAAGTTCCCTGATATTCAACCAGAAATGAATTGTTTATCAGTTTTAGAATTGCGACAGAGTGGTATTAGAGATTTACCTTCATCAATAGGTTATCTCACTATGCTCCGGGAGTTAGACCTATATGGTTGCCAAAACCTTATGGAACTTCCAGATACCATCTATAAATTGCGGCTACTTGATGAATTATCTATTTGTACTACCAAATTGATACCGACACATGATCCTTTTGATAGCTTTTCTGAATATGGATTTACGAGGTTAAAAACTCTATATCTCAATGACCGTGGAAATCCAATTGAATTAGATTTTTTATCAGAGCCCAATTACTTCCCTGTATTGAAGTATCTAGATCTAAATGGAACCAATATAAGTACCATCCCCGAAAGAATCAGCAAATTTACTAGATTAGAGGGACTTCAAATAGAAAATTGCAAGCAACTTCAGGAAATTCCAAGTCTTCCACGATCTTTATCAAGAGTGTATGCAACAAATTGCCTGTCGTTGGATCCACAATCATTAAGCAGATTATTGACAAAGGTATCTCTCTCTATCTCTCTCTCTCTATATATATATATGTGTGTGTGTGTCTGTAAGTCATAAAGAAACACATTTGTTATTTTTCCCAAATACATTATTAGATTATTAAATTGTAGTTTTTTGAATTTGCTAATTGCTTGCAGTTTGAAGAATTTTACTACCAAGAATATGAGATTCTACAGTCACCAGGCCTATCATTTCCAAAATATGAACTTATACTACCAGGAACTGAGATTCCAAAGTTGTTCAACCATCAAAGTTTTGGAAATTCCATCTCATTTTGGGTTGGTCAAGATTTTCCAGCAATTCTTTTGTGTATTGTTTTTGGGCTGGAGGAGTACATTGGTAATGGATTCGTTCCCAAATTTGATCTAAGATTGATCATCAAATGTCGTGAAAAGACAATAGATATTTCGGCACAAGTAATTGAAGGAAAGGGCGAGTCTGATCATCTGTGGGTTGGTTTTTCACCTTATGGCGAATTCCATGAGACATTTGATGACTTAAATCTATATGATCAGAATGAGGTTGAAATTGTATTTAAAGTCACTTTTTTATATAATCCACCAAAAATTACTCCAACCATAAAAAAATGTGGTGTCCATACAAAATGCATCTGTCCTCAAAAATTTGGTGAATCAAACTTGCACCACCAATGTCACTCCACCAACCCTCTCCAGCCTTTACCACCTCTCTTCTCTAGTTCAACGAAGATAACAAATCATGGGATTGACTCTGGTTTGAGAGGCCTTTATGGTGATGACTCGGATGTAAGAGAATGCCAACCTCCTCTGGTCCCTGATGACGCTAGACACCTTTTGTTTCCATCTACAGTAGGGCTTCAATTGGATATGATAAATGGATCTGACTTAGGCTTAGGCCGATTGGTATTTGAATCAACCATTAGTGATGGGTGTGATTTGGGTTCATCTTCAATGGCCCATACTGTAAGCAATGAATCTGATCTGAATTCACATCCACCATTGAAGAAAATGAGGACTTCATGATCAGTTCAAAGAAACAGGACTTCATCTAAAAATGGCATTGAAAATTTTTTCTTCTCTGTCGATTTCTTTCAGTTCTTTCACGCGCGTTTGACGTAAGGTATGTCACCTTCTTTAGTGCAATGTTTCATTTGCATCTTTGTTGCCATTTTCACGTTCTTCTTGCCGTTACTCTTATTGATTATCTCCTCTCTATTATGGTTGGAATAAAAGTGTGATACATCTTAATCTATGGAAATAAGGATTAAGTTACCTTTGAGGTTGATCCATATATGGATTGAGAATTTCAAGTTTGAATTGGTAAAATGTTCTTGTTAGACTTCTTTGTTATAGTGTTCTAGTTGAACCTTTTTGCCTTTCTTTTTTTGCTTGGGCATGCTATTTTATAGCATTGAAATGTAAAAGCGTACACCGAAGCCTATGACTTCAATACATTAAAAAGTAAAGAATTTCTTTCTCAAAAAAAAAAAAAAAAAAAATGTAATGAATTTCATCATGCGTATAATGGAGCTATCAGATATAGTAGCTCCTAATTAAACTCGTTTGTCCTCAAATTTTTCTGTTTTTGTGTCTAAAATTGATCTTTCTGTCCTTTAGGATCCTTTAATATGTATTTTATGCTGATGAACTTCATACTTATGCAAATCGGTACAACTGTAAGTCCTTGTTTCTATGATATGTGATGTACTTATTTTCGAGACATGTCTTCTATACATCTAAAGATTATAGTTATAAATTTTAGATATCTTTTGGATCCCCCCAACTTATTCAATTTCTTTGGATGCAATTTAGATGCCATGGATATCCACTTCATCGCTTGCGTGCTTGCGTATCTTTCAAAATAAATTAATATAATTACTTCCAACTTCCCAAATAGTTGGGTTGAAGATTTGTTTGATTTTAGTAATTTTCTAAGGTTATGTGATAATCAATCTGTACAAAAAATTGGAAAAAAAAATGTGATTGTTTAATAATATTACCTTAAAAATCACCTTTTTATGTGAGAGTGTCATTAGTCCCACATCGAGCATGTATCAAGTTGATATGAGCTTAATTAACCAACTACAATGAGCCGCAATTATAACTAGATTAGTGTTGAGACTCTGTCACTTGGGAACATGTTATTAACCAATTGTTAATTGGGATATTAGTTATTTTGATTCAATTGCAAAATAATTTTTGTAGGGAATTGGTACCCTTTATGTGAGTAATTGCAATATAATTTTGCAGGTTGTTCTCTCTCTCTTTCCTGCTTTAGTGCTTTTTGGACCTTGAATGTTGCTTGCTCTTGAAATTTTTTTTTTTTTTTTTCCCCAGTTTACAGGCAATAGAGCGGAAACCTACATAATAATTTCTTGCTAAAATTGCCATATTTTGCTGGTGAAGTCATATTATGCATTATCTCAAAATTATACATTGCGATTGGGCTCCCGATCTGGTACAAATTCCCTGAAGACAACATATCAAAGTTGAGGTAATAGAAACCATATTTGACGCTGTCTCAGTTAAATCACTAATGTCTTTGACTTTGAGATGTCAATCGATTCTGATAAAGACACAAACTTGGAATTAGAATCTAAAATGTCCTTTTAGAAATGGAAGTAATAATACAATGGGAATTAAGTACCGCTAGAGAAGATTGCCGTTGAAAGGATGAACACAATTAAAATTGTTATGCCACTGTTGAGAACTAGATTTCCAATTTTGATGAGTTTTCTTTGTTGTTTATTCTTATTAGCTAGTTTTTTCAAATGCAAAAGGTGGAAAATTTGAACACCTTGTGGCTACAGTACACAAGAGCAACTCAATGGTTGATAGATGAATTGTCTGTTGGTTCAGTAGAGCCATTCTCAACTCATGTTGCAGTAGGTCCTTAGCATCAGAAGAGACAAATGATTTAGCAATTTGCATATTGTTGCTTGTCTCTAGGATGTATCATTCTTTACACATCTGTGACAAGGATAAATCCTTTCGGTTTGAACAAATTTTTATTAATGTTGTGACGCTAAGACACAGTCACTGATCATTTTATGGGTATACGCTAAGACTTCACTGATTTTTAATAAAGTCGATTGTTCTTATAAAAAAAAAAAAAAATGCTAACGAGTACTCTTAGGGCATTGGTTAACAATTTATTTTAGGAAAGTTTTGACATTACTTTTATGAGAAATGAAAAAAGTTATCAAAACATTATTTGCTTTTCTTTTTCTTTTTCCATAAAAATTTTCTTTAACTAGATTGTTAATCAATACCCTAAGAGCACTTGTTAGCATGACCAAAAAAAAAAAAAAAAATTGTCGATTGTAATATAATTGTCTATGCATGAATATACACAATGAATTTTGTTTCATTACGTTGAAGTAGGGTGGTTTGATGTATTTGGAGGCTTTAGGTGAAAACTGAACTAAGAACTTTTTTATATTTAAATGACTTTTTAAATTTACTTTTTAATATTATCTGAACTCTATTATCTTGTTTTAGATGCAAAATTACTAATAAATTAAATAGAATATATATATTTTTTTAAGAAAGCCTATAGACACAAAAATTTGACAAAACTTTTCACAGTTGTTGATGCGGCAGATTGATAGTGATAAGTAAAAATATGATATTAATGGTGAACCTAGATGAGAACTAGTAAAATTTTTCCAACGTAAAAAATGTTATGAAATTTTTTTTGTATTGCTTTTTTTTTTTTTTAAGTGCTATATTCACAATATTTTTATAACAAATCCTAAGCGTTAAATTGTTATTAATTCTAATTTAAACTCACTACTAAAATTACTTTTTTGACCACCAATAGGAGGCAATAACAATCTGACACTTAGAATTTATTATGAAAAATATTATGGACGTAGCATTTTTCTCTCTTTTTTTTTTCATTTGATAAAAAAATATTATTTTATTTATTGACCAATATTTTGGTTTAATTAATAATATTACAATGAAAGAAATAATTCTATTGATTAAAATTTATTGGGTGGCATTGAGTTCAAGAAATGTTGAATTTTTGAAGTTTCTAATGGTTAATAGAACTGAAAAATTGATTATTGATAATACATTGATAGCATATTCTTGGTGCACAAACATATCCCTCTTGATGAATCAATTGGAAATGGGCAGAGATCTATAGATTCTAGTAAGCAGTAGACTCTGCTTTGTTGGGTAAGCAACAGCTAAGATTTTGCCTTACCTATTTTCCTCCCCTTACCTATTTTCCTCCCCTTTATGTTTTGAGGCCTTAGGATTTATTTATTTTTCCCCAATGTCAGCATCTCTAATAGGCTCTATGAAGCCAATTTTGGAGAGTAAAAACACAAATTTTAAGTAAACACCCTCAATAGCCTCTCTAACTCTTTTTTTTTTTTTTTCCAGAGTTGCTATAGTAGTTTTCTTGACATAGAGAGCACTGTAGCAACTCCAAATCAATATTCTCTCTTAAAAAAAAATACCTAGTTGAATAAAAAATTATTCTCTCTCTCATCCCTTCCTCTTTTCTCTTTGTTTCTTCAAAGCTCTCTCTCTCTCTCATTTTTTGTCTCTCAAATGTCTCTAAACGAAGACAAATAATCAAAGCACAAAACACAATCTAATTCTCATAAAACAAATTGTAACAACAAAATGTTAGTGCAAACACAATAATAATGGAAATAACACAAAAAGAAACTAAATAATACTTATGAAAATTATTAATTTGAGATTAAAAAATACACAACACTATTTGGACTGAGGCACGACACTTGCTCTCTTAAAGAAGATTCAAGCTCTTGGTTGGCTAAACTTTATAATCAATGTAAACTTTCTCCATCAGAAAGAAGGGTGGATTTTTTGGTGTAATAACGTTGTAAGTGGTATTGTTAAGTAGGAGGATCCAAGAGATTGATTCATTTTCATTTTTGACACCTCCTCCCTTCGCCTACCCCCTTGCGCAAGTATCTAGCACAATATTTGAGTCAATTCATATTAGCCCATTAATTACCACAATTAAAAGGAATAAAATAGTTTCTTTTCTTTTCAACGTGGGATTAAACATTTTTACTAACTCCTCATCTTTTATATTAACTCTAACATCTTTACATTTATATTGTAATATAAATCAATTTTAATTATATAATATTAAAATACTCCAACACAAAATGAATCAGAACAAGAAAAGAAGGAAGAAAAAAAATGGGTAATTACACTTTACTACCCTAAACTATAACCCAGGTTATGCTTTGCACCATAAACTATTCAAATGCATAGTTTGCACCTTAAATTATGATCCTTGTTACATTTTGCACCCCTACATTAGTTTTAATGTTAAGTTTGACAAAAACATAAAACATGTGACTTGCACATGTGATTTTCTTAAAGCCAATTTTGGAGAGTAAACACATAAAAAACACCCTCCACAACCGCTCTAACTCTTTTTTTTTTTTTTTTTAGAGTTGCTACCATAGTTCTCTTGACATGGAAAGCACTGTAGCAACTCCAAAATAATATTCTCTTAAAAAAAATAACTGGTTGAATAAAAAAGTATTCTTTCTCTCTCATCCGTTTCTCTTTTGTCTTTGTTTCTTAAGAGCTCTCTCTCTCTCTCTCTCTCTCTCTCTCTCTCTCATTTTTTGTCTCTCAAAAGTCTCTAAATGAAGACAAATAATCAAAGCACAAAACACAATCTAGTTCTCATAAAACAAATTGAAAGCTCAATTAGCGTGAAAACACTAAAACTTGTTTTGACTAGGGATGGCAACGGGTCGGGTTCGGGCTGGGTTTTTCCGTACCCGGACTCGACCCGCGAGGCAAGACCCATGGCCCGGACCCGGCCCGTTTAAGGTACTGGGTTTTTTTCCGAGGCCCAGACCCGCCCCAGCCGGCCCCCGTTTAGGGAGTGGGCCCAATTTGTGGCCCAACCAAAAAAAAAAAAAAATTCTGCCCAAATTTATTTTTGCCTACATTAAGCCTACATATTCTAATTCAAGTCTAGATAATGTGGCCCAAGCCCAATACGTGGCCCAACCAAAAAAAAATTTTAGCCCAAATTTATTTTTGCTTACATTAAGCCTGCATATTCTAATTCAAGTCTAGATAACGTGGCCCAAATGCTAAATCAGTCCAAATCATGGGCTACTAGTCATAAATAAATAAATCACCTGTTAATTATAAATCAATAAACCATAACTAATATCATAATCATAATTCAATAAATCATAACTAAGATTTTAAATCAATAAATTACCTAGCTAAGATAACCATTTAATCATTAATCAACAAAATCATAAATAAAATCACTAGCTAAACATAAAAATAAAATAAATCCAACAAGTCCAAGAAATAAGTATCAAAAGTTTAATGAGTCCAAGAAATTAAAAAGTTACAAAATAAATCCCACAAGTTTAGAATAATTACAAACCAACAAATTAATTCAACAAGTCTAAGAAATTCAAAAAGTTACTAAATTAATACAAAATGTTTAATCTTCATCAATTGTGATACAACTCCCATCAATTGTGGCACAACTCCCATCATCTTCATTCGGCACCCCATCATCAAGAATGGATTGAAATGTACTATCTTTAGATATAGTTGAAGAACCTACAACAACAATTAATTAAAAAATGGAATAAACTTCATCAAATTGTAACTAGCAAATATAAAAACACAATTTTGATTTTATAAATAGAAATTAGACAATATCCCCCAATATTAGCAATATTTTCAAAATTTTAAAACCTTCATGTATTTTAAAGAATCATATTCTTGTGGTAATAGAAAAAAGAATGAATACATTAATTTTTCTCATTTGATTTTAAGTTATATGGTTTAGCAATATATAACTTTCAAAACTATATGCTTATGTTTGCAACTTTGCATATGGTCCACCCTAAGGCTGAAGCCAAAACATGAAAACTATCAACAGAGGGGAAAAACAATTATATCCTACTCAAAGAATCTCGTGCTACTAGATCATGTAAATATGAGTACGACATTAAGAAACTATAACCACAGGACAATTGAAGCTCAAAATTAAGCCAGAAATCATCTAATTTATTAAGCTTCCAAGATCTGAACCACCTAGTTTTAAGCTTGCTACTAACAAACAAACAACCACAACCTACAAGTTACATATGAAAAATTGCACCACATAACTTAAAATTCCTAGTCTCATGGGCCATGGAAGCATCATAAACCAAACATTGTAAAAGGAGATTGCAAAGAGCAACAAACCTGAAGTTTGAGACCGCTGCAAAAGGAACTTTTCCTCAAAAGTAGACTTTGAGCTTGTGGAAGCACTGGTTTCAAGGAAAGCCACCTACACTGATTTTTAAAACAAATACAACAATAAAAAATGCTTAAAAAGATCAAAATCCAATGATAAAGAAAGAGTGGCCATGACAATGACATAAAACAAAACGTAGAGTGGCCATTTATGATATAAAAATTTACCCAAGCTGCCCATAAGAAAAAAGGTAACAATATGCTAAGACATTAGAAAATATGACTATGCACTACACAATAGTGGAAGAGACCAAAAAAGCCTATGAAAACATCTTCAGAAAAATCTTTTTGATTGAAGCAATCAAATAAGTTATGAAGCAACCTATCCCTAAATCATAACAGACAAATTTGCTTAAATCTTCAAGAGTTTTACAAAGCAAGTTCCCAATTCCTAATTACTCATTTACTCAACAAGAAAAACAAAAACAAAAACATGAGGTATCTTTTCAAGTAGATACCTGAAGGCTGAAGCTGAATACCTAAAAGTAGAGCTGAGGTTTCGATGGATGTGAGATTGGCGATGTACAATCTCGACTGGAAGAGTCAAAGGTGAGAGGGAGGGTCGGACTGTGTCGGAGTGTGGGAGTGAGGCTGAGGGAGTGTGGGATTGAGCTGAAATGAGGGAGAGGGAGGGTCGGACTGAGGGAGGGAGGCGTGAGGGAAGGTCGAACTGTGTCGGAGTGTGGGAGTGAGGCTGAGGGAGTGTGGGATTGAGCTGAAATGAGGGAGAGGGACTTCGGATTGAGGGAGGGAGGCTGAGTGAAGAAATGAGGAGAGGAATTAGGGTTAGATACTTAGGTATATATCTATAGAGGGTATTTTAGTAATTTCAGCTATCGGGTTTTTAAACGGGGCGGGTTTCGGGCCGAGTCTCGAGTTTTTTTGATAAAACCCGGACCCAACCCGGACCCGCTTCGGGTTTTTTTTTTTTTGAAACCCATACCCGACCCTATTCCTAATCGGGCCGGGTAAAATCTGGCCCATTAGGGTCTGGCCGGGCCAGGTACTCGCGGGTCGGGCAAAAATTGCCATCCCTAGTTTTAACCCCCAATTTTAAATTACGGCTAAATTGCTTTTATTCTAACTTATCTAAATGCGGAACAAAAGTAAATGCGCAATAAATGTAACACTACTTTAAGCCATAAGCACACCACAATAATGCAAACACAAGATAACACCAAGAAGTGTTATTGAAGAGGAAACCAAAGTACTCGGCAAAAAACCTCTTTGCGACCCTCCAAGTCGAAATTGATCAACTAGTGAATAAGTTGAAGTACACAAATATCAAAAAGACCCTCCAAGCCTAATCTACCCAATGTACTTAAGCCCTCCAAGCTCCCGCTACCAACGGACTTCTCGGAGTTTTGTCTTTACTAGCTTTTCGAATCTCACAATTCTGCTTGATTGCATCCGCCACTCAATGGCTTCTTCTAATACTTACCAAATGCTCCAAAACTTCTCTCAACACTCAGAATTAGTGAGGTAAGTTTTTGTGCTAAGAACCTCTTAAGGATGTGTAAATCGAGAGGTGGGAGTAGATGGAAACTTTAGAGAAATGATGTAAAGAATTGTGGGTAAAACAATCTCTAACTCTCAAGTGTTTGGCTAGGATTTCTCTCTCAAAAGTTTCTTCAGAAAATAATCTTTATTCTTCTTACATTTCTTGGGTAATAAGGGTTTATATAGTGTTGGTAAAGAATGGGAAAAGGCACACTCCAAAAAGTAACAGGCAGTGGGTTTCGCAGGTCACTCGCGAAATCCAGCATGTCAAAAACTCTTCAAATTCCAGCATGTGCTTCTCATGTGGCTTGTTTCACGGGTCATCAGTCATGAGTCAATCGTGAGTCCAGTTACGAAAATCATTTCTTCACAAATTCTTCACCAAACTCTCACACACAGCCCATACATAAAATCTCACAAAAATACAGGGAAATGATTAAACAGAATTACAATCAAATTTGACATGGAATTAAAGCCAACATAAAACATAGTTGTAAATCACAACTTCTTTACACAAATTGTAACAACAAAGTGAATTAGAACAAGAAAAGAAGGAAGAAAAAATACACTTTACTACCCTAAACTATAATCCAGATTATGCTTTGCACCATAAACTATTCAAATGCACAGTTTGCAGTTTAAATTATGATCCTTGTTACACTTTGCACCCCTAGATTAGTTTTAATGTTGAGTTGGACAAAAATATGAAACATATGACTTGCACATGTGTATTTACTTAAGTGGCACAAACTTAAAAGACTAAAAATCCCATCTTCTCAATCAATTAATTTTTTTTTCCCTGCTTATTCTCTTTCTCATGCGTATACCCCTCCCCAAATCAAAATCCCTACAATCATAAATCCACAAAGCAAAATCATCTTCGGCACTACCACTGTTTCATCACCATGACGTTTTATTTATCAACTTTCATATAAGCCGATAATTTTGCAACATAGCAAGTGAAAATTCCTGAATGGTTTTGAAGGAAAAGTTGTTACGATAGAGCAATGAGTAATGGTTTTCAAAATAACTCTCCATGCTAGCTTCCTAGATTGCTGTAAAATTGAGCACAAACAACAAAGAACAACAAATGATGATAGAAAAATTCAGTTGAAAGCTTTGTACATAATTCAGTTATTAATACCATGGAGTAGTATCTTCTTTTCCTTCCCTAGCCATCAGGATTGAAGAATGTCAAATGTCGTCCATATATACACACTTCCCATCCTTGAAACACACCAAAGAGACCCCATTACCAACTATATAAATGTGGATAGTAAAGAAAATACTAACTTGAAACAAGCATGGAAATCTAGATCATTTTTTCCCCCGAAAGTTATCTAAAATATGAAGTCCAAAGACTGATGCTTCTAGGAATAACAGTGGTGGAGTAGTAGTGATTCCAGAGATGATTTTGATTTGGGGATTTAAGGTTGTAGGGATTTTGATTTGGGGGAGAGGGGCTGATACGCAGACACATGTGAGAGACCAGGAAAATTTTTTTTTTTTTTTTTAATTGACTAGGAAGAGGGGGGTTTTGGTCTTTTAAATTTGTTTCACTTAAGAAATACATATTTGCAAGTCACGTGATTCATATTTCCGTAAAACTTAATAGTAAAACTAATATCGGGTGTAAAGTGTATAAAGGATCATAACTTATGGTGCAAATTGTGCATTTGAATAGTTTAGGATATAAAGTGTAATATAGGGCATATTTTAGGGTGATAAAGTGTAATTCCTCCACAAAGAGAGAGAGAGAGAGAGAGAGAGAGAGAGAGAGAGAGAGAGAGAGAGAGAGAGAGAGAGAGAGATGAAAGCCGATCTGATCCAACTAGGTTCGCATGCACTTGGTGGTGGGGAAAAGGACCAGCGGCGGTGAGTGGATGATCACCACCAGCCTTCACAGCTGCAATCTCTCTCTCTTTGGGCAATTTCTGTGTGTGTTTCGCAAAGGTCCTTAGCTTAAGTGAGGGAGGCCTTCTTCGAGGGTGTGGTGACGATGTGATGGAGCAGGGGTGATTTCTCTTATCTTCTTGTTTGATGATAATGAAACCAAAAAGGAAAGGGGTGGAAAAAAAAAAGGAAAACGTGTGGTGTGTGTCTGTGTGGTGGACTTTTTAAAAATGATAATTAGTATATAAGTTTTTTTTGAAGAAATTAATTATAAATTAATGAATAATAAGAAAAAAAAATGATTGGTCTAAACATGTGGTGAACTTTTTTTAATGATAAGTTTGTTTTTTTAAGGAAATTAATTATAAGTTAAAGAATAATAAGAATAAAAATCCCTTAAAAAATATTACCATTTGAGAAATATGACTACTGAAAATTTTAAAAATGTTATCATTGGATAATTTTAAAATATAGCTATTAGAAATTTGAAAAATATAGTTATTGGGAATGAATAGAGGAAGAATAAAGAAATATTAAAAAAAGAATATAGAAAGAATAAAGAAAGATTGAATAAATAATATTTTAATAGAATAAAGAAAAAGTGGAGGGTTTATTAGAATGTGTATTTAAAAAAGTAAAAAGATAAAAGAAAAATATAAATGTCCACTTGCCAAATAGTACTAAAATTTGAAGAAGATTTAACTATTGATTACAAAAGCAAATAGAGAATGAGGCATTTAGTACGTTATTATAATTTTATATTAATCTATATATATATATATATATATATATAAAACCGAAATTTTTGAAACTCTCACAATTTTCCACATCATCACTATTTTCTTTTTCTTTTTATTTTTAATTCTTTTTATTTTAGGTTTTATATCTTATAACAATAATATTGAAAAACGTATACAAACTTGGAGGCCTATTTAAGGGCTCCATAAAACTTGATAGACAAGAAAATATATTCTAACCGAAGCTTTTGAAACTCTCACAATTTTCCACATCATCACTATTTTCTTTTTCTTTTTATTTTTTATTCTTTTTATTTTAGGTTTTATATCTTATAACAATAATATTGAAAAACGTATACAAACTTGGAGGCCTATTTAAGGGCTCCATAAAACTTGATGGACAAGAAAATATATTCTAAAACAAGCCCTAATTAATACCTAACCATAATAGGAACCAAATTTGACCTAAAAAAACATTAAAAGAGCCTAAAAACAAGGAAATAAATCACCTAGACCTAAAATAACGTTTTTTGCATAAAAATACCAAAATCTCTTCTCTCCTTAAAACCCTAGCAATTACCATCTCAAAACCCTAAACTCAACTTCACTTTAAGATTAAAAAAATAAGAAGGAGAGAGACTCACGTAAAAAAAAAAAAAAAAAAAACGTAGGTTTTGTCTTTTTTTATTTGCTTTCATATGTGCCTGAAATTTTCATTCTGTCTTATTATTTTATTATGTTTAGAATTGATATTCTTATAAGTATTTGGGTTAATCTCTATATTTTGATAGTGTTTTTATGGGTTTGGTTTTTGGGTTGAAATTCTAATAATTATTTTATATTGTATATGGCAGATGAAACATCTCTATTTTTTGGAGAAAAATTAAAGCTGTAACCTATGTCTTCCAGCCCAAGGTGTGGTAAATTTTTATATGTTCTTGCTTTATTGAGAATTTTTATTTGGGTTCATGTGATTTTTTGTTTTTTTATTAAAGTTTTGATTTTTGGTTGATTAATTATTTGTTTGGATTAATTTCAATTAATTATTTGTTTGGATTCAACGTAAAAGATAATGGAATTAGGTGTTATAAATTTGATAATGTTCCATATTTTGAATTGTTTATATTATTTAGACTCCTGGTAGGACTCTCTCTTCTCTCCTTAAAACCCTAACAATTACCATCTTAAAACTCTAAACTTAACTTCATTTTAAAATTAAAAAAATAAGAAGGAGAGAGACTCAACTAAAAAAAAAAAAAAAAAAAAACGTAGGTTTTGTCTTTTTTATTTGCTTTCATATGTGCCTGAAATTTTCATTCTATCTTATTGTTTTGTTATGTTTAGAATTTATTTTCTTCTAAGTATTTGGGTTAATCTCTATATTTTGATAGTGTTTTTGTGGGTTTGGTTTTTGGTTGAAATTTCTAATAATTATTTTATATTGTATACAGCAGATGAAGCATCTCTATTTTTTGGAGAAAAATCAAAACTGCAACCTATGTCTTCTAACCCAAGGTGTGGTAAATTTTTATTTGGTATATTATATATGAATTTTTTGAATTTGAAGGGTTTTGTTTGGTTTTGAAGTAGAATTTGGGGATTCTATAAAATTTGGAAGGTTTAAGTTTTGGGGTTTTTGATATTTGCGTCTTAGTAGGTTGGTCTTAATTCTTTACCATATATGTTTTTTCTTTATTGAGAATTTTTATTTTGGGTTCATGTGATTTTTTGCTTTTTTAATTAAAGCTTTGATTTTTGATTGATTAATTATTTTTTTAGATTAATTTCAATTAATTATTTGTTTAGATTCAACGTAAAAGATAATGGAATTATGTGTTATAAATTTGATAATGTTCCATGTTTTGAATTGTTTATATTGTTATTAATACGACTAAATAAGATTTGTTTTTATCTTTATAGTTTATATCAGTTTTGAGTGTGTGTATATATATAACTTTTGAGAATTTTGCTTTATTAATTTAAGAATTGTAAATTATTTTGTAGGTTTCAGTAACTATGTACCTGTAGTGAGACATTGACAATATAAGCATATATATATGGTATTAACATTTTATAAAAATCTTTCTTACAGCCCAATAACATCCTACATTAGACAACACTTCTAAACTAATGAAAAGTATAGAAGTTAAATATTTATTCCCATTGTATTTTATTTAATTATGACAAATCTTTTTTTTTTTTAAACGCTAACTAGCAAAATGTCTATAATATGCATATTATTAACCCAATTTTCTATTTCTAAATTTCTTAGATTTTATTATATCAATCTTTTTTTTTTAAAATTCTTGGTGGGTAAATCAGTCTCTCACTAATTTTTTTACCTTAATGTGATGTTGGTTAATTGTCTTTTTATTTAACTATCCCGTGCATCGCACGGGTTAGCGACTAGTTTAATTTAAATACAAGAATATAACATTTTATTGTTTAAGAAGGTAACGTGATTAAGATAATATGATATATTTTATAATTTTAAATTATAATAAGATTAAAAAAATAAAATAAATTAAAAATTTTAATATCAAATTATCGTACGTTACTTTGAAGTCCGTTACAACAAACCAAACGACTGATCAGCGATGGTAATATTGCGATGGTACTTTATCAAGGCTAAAAGCCATAGAGCCATTCCAAGAAGATTTTCTCCCTCTTTGAATTTCAGTCCTTGGTTCATTTCTATATTTTATTTTCCACCACCCCATTATTTTAATTTTTTTATTCTCCCAAGAAGTTTCTCACTTTTTTTGACTTGAAATGCGTGGGACCAACGAGCATCAGATTCTCGAAATAAACTTTCTTTATCTAAAAGTTTTACACTGTTACTCGATTCTCTATAGCATAATAGCAATCAGTAATCACCAACACGAGAATTAATCACAGTATTCTTCTTCTTGAGAATTTAGCTATTTTCTTCTATGACTTTCCAATTCCAAGGACCCTTTTCTTCTTCTTCTAATTCTATCATCACCCATAGATGTACTTACGACGTATTCTTAAGTTTCAGAGGCAAAGATACTCGCTACAACTTCACTGGCGATCTATACAACGCCTTGCATAAAAAGGGAATCAACACCACCTTCATAGATGGTGATGATGACGAGCTTAAAACTAAAAGAGAGGAAGAAATTTCACAGAACCTTGTCAAAAGCATAGAAGGGTCAAGAACTTCAGTGGTTGTACTGTCAAGAAACTATGCATCATCCACATGGTGCTTAGACCAGCTGGTGAAGATCCTTGAGTGTAAGCAAACAAAGGGACAAGTAGTTCTACCAGTGTTTTGGAAAGTAGATCCATCAGATGTAAGGCGTCAAAGAAAGAATTTTGGGAAAGCATTAGCCCAACTTGAAAACAACGCTAAGGTGCAGTGTTCGAAGACAGCCTTAAAAGATGTTGCTAATTTGTCTGGCTGGCACATAGCCAGAGGAAAAGGGTATGCATATCCAACCATATCTATTTACACTTTACTATGATCTTTTCTCTTTCTATTTACTACAATTTTATCCATTATATATCCTGGATCTAAAGATTAGCTACATCTTTCTGCAATTACCTTGATTTTGATTTTGTTTTCTTATTTTGCTAAATGATTTTTTTATTTATTAATTATTTCTTTTTTGTCTATGTTGGTCAAAAAGTATGTTTTGGTCAATAAAAAGGCTACCAGATAACTCTCTTATTTCTTTTTTCTTTCTTTTTAAAATTTTTTTTTGGAAACTTGTTAGAAATTTATCCTAAAGTTCTTCCTCCTCAAAATCTGAGATTTGGGTCGGTACCATTTGAACTAAAGTGTTTGGTGGTAGCTCCTAAATAAACTTCAACCACTGCTCCTGCTGTAACTAAAATTTCACTATGTTTTGTGCTTTTAATTTTCTTATTTTTCTATAAATTTGGGTTTCTGATTATGGTCAAAGAGTATTTAAGTAGCCTTTATTAATTTGGTTAGGAAACGGCACTAGTTGCACTACTCAAAATAGCTATTTGATGGTTGGGCCCAAAGCTTGAATTGGGTAAAGTACCAGACACATACGGGTATGAGAATGTGATTGAAACATGTAAATTTTTAATAACAACTCAATGCAAAATCATTATAAAATTTTCACCTCTTTGATCTGTAAATCACATACAAGAAAATTAACAAAACTAGATGGGGAGACAAATATAGCTTGTTTTTAAAATTGTAGGACTAATATTGCTTATTTGAAACATCATGAGCTAAAAATGGTTAACATGTGATCTTCAATGAATAGGGGTGTGTATGAGTTGGGTTGAGGAGTTTTTTCAACCCAACCTACCATGGTAGGTTAAAAAAAAAATCAAACCCAACCCATCACAAGGGTCCAACCCAATCCACGTGGATTGGGTTGGGTCGGGTTGGACCCATGGATTGGACAGTTTTTTTTAATTACTATTATTATTATTAAATTGAGGATTAGAACAACACCACCACAAATAAGTGTAAATTTATAATCAAATAATTATGAGCATAACACCAAACAAACATAAACTATATGAGAAGAACTTAGGGTTTGGGTTTTATTTAGGAAAAGGGGTAAAAAAAGTAAATAACAAAATTATATTTTATATACATATTTAGTATATTTTTTAAAATTAAAAAATATATTAAATATAGATGAGCCGGGTCGGGTTAGGCGGATTTGTAAATCTCATGACCCAAACCCAACCCGACTCATTGTTAAAAAAAAAAAAAAAAAAAAAAAAAAAAAAAAAAAAATTTCTATGACCCAACCCAACCCACCAACTCTTAAAAACTGACCCAACCCACCAGGTTGGGTCAGGTTTGATCGGTTCGCTGCACACCCCTATCAATGACAAACAATGTATTTTGGTCAGAAAAATAATAATAAATTTAAATTAAATGAATTCTATTAAGGTTTTTGTTTATAGAAGAAAATCGATTAACCCAAGTTACAGAAATTTCATTATTTTAAAGGAGATTCAAGTCCCCTATTGTTACAAAAGTCTAGAAATTCGTACAACAAAAACTCTTTTTGATTTATAATCTTCATGATAAAACAGCCCGACTAAATAGTTAAATTGCCTAAATTGATTATATGCTATTTGTTAAACCCAATGTTTTACCAAAAAAGTACCAAAATGTTATCTTCATTTAGCTCTTACATAAACCATTCTACATCATTATTCTATATCACATATCTCACACACCAAGTAGTATGCATGATGAATTTGGTACAAGAAAAATATTATAACTAAATCATGTTTTTTTTTTTTTTTCACGTGTAAAATACCCAAGTGACCTTTTTTTTTTTTTTTTTTTTTTTTTTTTTTTTTTTTTTTTTTTTTTTTTATGGCTAGGAATGAATCTAAATTTATCCAAGAAATCGTTCAAACAGTCTCTATCATAGTAAATTGTACATACCTAAATGTTGCCAATCATCCAGTTGGAATAGAGTCTCGTGTACAAGACATCAATTTGCTTTTAAGTATTGGGAGGAATGACATACGCATGGTAGGGATCTTAGGAGTTGGTGGAATTGGTAAGACAACTATTGCCAAAGCGATTTATAATTTGATTGCTCACCAGTTTGAAGGTAGTTGTTTTCTTTCAAACATTAGAGAACATTCCAAGCAAGAGTTTGGATTGGTCCAACTACAAGAGACACTTCTTTCTGAGATCCTAAGAGATGCTAGAAGCTCAAAGGTTGGCAATGTTGATCGAGGAATTAATGTGATTAAGCATAGGCTTTGCTCTAAAAGGGTTCTTTTAATTCTTGACGACGTGGATCATTTGTCTCAATTAGAAGCATTAGCCGGAAAATGTGATTGGTTTGGTTTAGGAAGTAGAATCATAATAACAACAAGAGATAAATCTTTGCTAACTAATCATGAAGTTAATTTCACATACCAAGTGAAGGAGATGGATCACAATGAAGCTCTTCAGCTCTTTAGTTGGAATGCCTTTAAAAGAGACAAACCTACTGAAGAATATGTTGAACTCACCAAATGTGCAATACATTATGCTGGGGGACTTCCACTAGCTTTAATGGTTTTAGGTTCAGATCTATATGGTAAAAGTATAATTCAATGGAAAAGTACATTGGATAAGTACGAAAGTGTTCCTAACAAAAATATTCAAGAAATACTCAAAATAAGTTATGATGGATTGGATGACAATGAGAAAGATATTTTCCTTGACATTGCATGTTTTTTTAAAGGAAAGCATGCAGATTATGTCATTAAAATATTAGACGGGTGTGGTTTCTTTCCAGATATTGGTATCCAAGTGCTTATTGATAAGTCTCTTGTAACTATTGATGAAAATAACAAATTGGGAATCCATGACTTGCTGCAAGACATGGGTAAAGAGATTGTTCGACGAGAATCACCGGAAGAACCTGGCGGGCGTAGCAGGTTGTGGTTTCACGAAGATGTTCGTCATGTATTAGAAGAAAACAAGGTAAGAGTCACATCTAAAACATTTTTCAAGAAATATATATATATATATATATATATCATTCCAAGGAATGATTTTATTTTATTATTATTATTTTTTTTGGTTGGCACCATGAGCGTTTCAGTTTAAATAGAATTTCTAAGTTAGGAAGAATAAATGAAATCATTTGGTCACCCTTTCTCCTATCAAATATGAAACTTTGAAAGTGGTTACTCACTTTGGACATTAAAAATAAAAAATAAAAAATTTACCCATTTACAAATCACAAAAGGAGAATCAAGATAAAGGGAAGACAAAAACATAATAAATTTCTTAATTTTCCACAAATTGAATATATTTTGTCAATTAATTTTTTGAAGTTATTATAATTTTTGCAAATGTTAAATATGGAGAGCTTTAATTTTTTGCATCTATTTTTGCTGGCATGCTTACCCATTGTCTTGCTAGGGAACAAATAAAATTGAAGGCATACTGGTAGATTTGCCTAAAAGAGAGGTGATACAATTGAGTTCTAAAAACTTCATGAAGATGAAAAGACTCAGACTGTTTATTGATGAGGTCAAGATTTTCACCAGTGAGCCACACGATACCTACGCGCGCAAATATGAACCTACACAACAAAGAGAAGAGAAAACCTTGCAAAGAGCACCGGTGTGGTGCCGGCCGAATACCCTCCGAAGGTTAAGTCAGAAATATTCTCACAACTCTAGAGTGCTAGAGAGGGTAAATTATGCGTACCTTGTTTTGTGAGAATATTGAGGCTTTTATAGTAGTAAAAAGTAGACCTCTCCTTCTTGAAGTAGAAGACTTTTCCTTATAGGAGTCTTTATGAGAAAAAACCGCGGAATTATTTCCTTGTAGAACCCTAAACGTGATCGCCAAGGTATTTTCAGTATCTTCTAGAACTATGCTATGTATTAGAATTCTTAAGATGTCATGGTTTATTCGGCCCATTTTAATTTCGACCCTCAGAGAATGGCCCGTCAGAAATACGCCCGTCAAGCCCAATACTTCCAGATTTTTAGCCTCTTCAGTTGCCCCCTCAGACCGTGAGTCCGTCATACTCAATAGGGCTCGCGGGATGACATCAGACGGCTCGGGCATGACGGGAGATAAGATACAACGGTCAACACAGACGGCAGGTAAAAAATCACGACGGACAAGAGTTATGACGGCCATATGTTCCGTACATAACTTTTTCATAAGCATAATTTCAATCTGGCATAGAGACACGCGTCATTATGCTACTGGGCGCTATCTCGGATCGAGGCGTCGCTTCGTCTTCCGTGCAATCCCTTTATAAATATCAGGCCTCTACCTCTCATTTCCTACTTTTGCTCAAAAAATACTCTGTCAGAGCTCAGTCCGTCAAGCCTGTCAGACTTTACAGAATAGTTATCCGCGTCCGTCATCATCAAATTCACTCCGTTCATATTATTCTGACGGGTAAGTTCTTTTCATCCTTCATCTCATCCGTCAGATTTTTACACTTTAATTTCATACATCCGTCACTGTTTATAGAATA
The DNA here is from genome assembly GCA_023736055.1 of Quercus glauca. Lineage (NCBI taxonomy): Eukaryota > Viridiplantae > Streptophyta > Magnoliopsida > Fagales > Fagaceae > Quercus > Quercus glauca. The sequence continues at coordinate 25,554,770 of CM043325.1, read as the reverse complement.
GTCATAGGCAATGTCTAGCGCGTCGAGTAATCAGTCGTTTGTCCGCGACGGGGAGGGCTATGAGGATGTATACCAATCAGGTTATAAAGACTTAGGCAGTCCTGGTGATGATAGGAGTCCGTCAGCCTCTTCTCCGTCCTCATCAAACGAGGATTTGGCTGAAGTAGAATCTGACGGTAACGAGGATCAACAAATAGAACTTGTTGTAGGAGCTGATGGGCCAAGGGAGTTCATTATGCTCCAGGAATGGACGGTTAACGATTTTGTATCAACCATTAAGGAGAACCATTTCAAGACCATAAGGGATAATTACCAGATTCCTGATCATATTCCCATCCGTCTACCTTTCAAATCAGAGAAGTGTTATTATGAAGGGGTGGACGGTGTAGGAATTTATGAACAAATGTTGAAGGCTGGACTCAGATTCCCACTGAGCTCACTTCACCGTCAGTTATTAAAGTACCTGGGTTTATCCGTCAATCAGATTTCCCCAAATGCCTGGAGGGTCTTCATCGCGATGGAGATTCTGTATGGGGCCATGTCGGACGGAGCTAGGAGGTTGACGGTGAGAGAGTTCTTGCATTGCTACCGTCCAGACGAAATTGACAAGTCTAGAGGAATATATAGTTTTGTACCTAGGAGTTCCGTACTGAAGGTTATTTTTGAAACTCCAGACTCCAACAGAGACTGGAAGAGTAGGTACTTTTTCTTAGAGGGTGACGGTTGGATGTCTCGTCCAGGAGAGACAGACTACATGCCCGTCGATACAACCTGGGGCATACTATCTGAAAATGGTATGAGTCCGTCTTAGTACTAGGACTTTATTTTATTCGCACACTTAACCTCAAAAAATTTCCTAACCGTCCTACTTTTATGCAGTCCGACGACGGCCACAAGTTAGTGTAGAGGAATTCGGATTCCTTGAGAAGATTTTTAACAAGACCAAGCCGGAGGAAAGGACTTGGGCTAAATTAGTAAACCTTGATACTATTTGCTGGTACTGCGACGGGCCCGTACCTTCACCACAAGCAATTAAATACGAAAAAAGAATCCGTCAGCGTACGTCCGTTGCTTTCTTTGTTCGAATATTAGTTTATGTTTTAATAAGCTAACTTTTATCCGTTCATGCTTACAGAAATGGATATTGCCAAGAGAAGGGCATTAATACGGTCAAATGCCGCGAAGAATCGAGCGGCCAATGCCTCCGAACAGAAGGAGACGACGGTTCCATCGAAGAGAAAACAGCCGTCTAAGGGAGACCGTCCTCCAAAGAAGCCTAAGGTCTCCCTGGACCCCGTTGTGGGGCTTATGGCAGAAGGTGCCAAGACGGTCACCTCAATAAAGCATGGGGCTGGTAAAGGGTTAATGAAGGGTCCGTCAGCAGACCTTAAGAAGCCTCCTCCCCTTCTCCGTGATGACGCTGGGTACGCTCTGGAGAAGTTATCCTCCCTTCTTACTTCCGAGGATTACGAAGATCTTGGTAATCACTCGACGGAGGCCATGGGTGAAACAAGCCTTTTTAGTATTGCTCAGGTAAGCCCCCGTCTATGTTATGTATACTTGTCCTTTATCCGTCGTACAATATTTGATTTCTTTTAATTTTTCAACATTTCAGACCATGGTTATGGTGAAGGGACTTATGGGACGGTGCCTTCACCATGAGACTACCTTGGACCGTCTTAGGGATAAGGGCAAGAAGACGGAGGAAGAGCTCCAGGAGCTTAGGACGTGGAGGGTTGCTCAGGAGAAGAAGTTCAAGCTGCTTGAGGAGGACAGAAATGAGCTGTTCACGATGACGGAAGAGCTGAGAGTAATTATTCAAGACAAGGAGAAAGAAATTAATCAAGTGAAGGAGACCGCCGTCCAGGAATACCGTGATTCAGATGCCCTGCTGTCCGAGCTCGGAGATTCTTATAATGAGGGCTTTGACGAGGCGATCCGTCAAGTGAAGGCCTTACATCCTGATCTTGACGTTTCGTCCGTCAATGTCAATGCTAATGAGCTTACTTCTACCCGTCCTGCAAACTCCGAGAATACGGACGAACTCTTTGAGGAGAACCAGCCCGTCAGTGCTCCTGGAGAAAAACAGACTCAAGCTGATGCTGCTGACGGTAAAGATGCCGATGTTGATCAACCAGACCATGATAGTGACCCAAAGCAAGGCTAGATCCGTCGTGTTTTATAGGAGCAAAGTGACCGTCTTTTATTTTTCCTGTTTATTTTGAATTTGGGTATGTTAAAAATATTTGGAAAACAATTTATGGCTCAGTTCTTTTTGTAATACAAACATTTCCCTCTAAGGGGTATTTTGTCCGTCAGTAATTGTAAGTTTTGCATTTTTGCTTTGTTGCTTAATCTTTTGATTAATGAATGGCTTGTTTGAAACCGTCGGCCCAAGGAACTTCTGTCCTTTTTAAGTATTGGCCATGCTAAAGTAACCCGTCTATCTTGTGTATTCTATCCGTCTATTTCTGATAGAATCATTATTGGGGATATCCGTCCACTTTGTGGGCTAGTCCGTCCACTTTGTGGACTTATAAAATTTGGCCCCTTATGGGGTTTTGTCCGTCTATGTTGCGGACTTAAGTCTCAATCCCTCATGGGGATATCCGTCCACTTTGTGGGCTAGTCCGTCCACTTTGTGGACTTATAAAATTTGGCACCTTATGGGGTTTTGTCCGTCTATGTTGCGGACTTAAGTCTCAATCCCTCATGGGGATATCCGTCCACTTTGTGGGCTAGTCCGTCCACTTTGTGGACTTATAAAATTTGGCCCCTTATGGGGTTTTGTCCGTCTATGTTGCGGACATAGTTTTTATTCCTTGTTGGGATGTCCATCCATTTTGTGGACTATCCGTCCACCTTAGTGAACTAAGATTTTAACCCTTGTGGGGTCCTTGTCCGTCTATGTTTGCGGACATAGTTTTTATCCCTTTTTGGGATGTCCGTCCATTTTGCGGACTATCCGTCCACCTTAGTGAACTAAGATTTTAACCCTGGTGGGGTCCTTGTCCGTCTATGTAGCGGATTTAAGATGGTATCCCTCCTGGGGTTATCCGTCCACTTTGTGGACTTTTATCCGTCCATTTTATGGACTTGTGATTTTATCCTTATAGGATATCCGTCCACTTTGTGGACTTAGGATCTTTAAGAGTGTAGGCATAGTTGGTTCTGAAAAAATTATGCATTTGTAGGAAATTCTTGCCCCCTTGGGCTTAAAAATATACCGTAGCAAAAACCGGAATAAAAATCGTGCCCGTTGGGCTTAATTGTAGCAAAAAACCGAAATAAAAATTGTGCCCGCTGGGCTTATTGTAGCAAAAAACTTAAAAAGTAACCAGTAATAAAAAGATAGGTGTTGTGCTTCACGTCATTGCCTCTACTGGTAGTATCTCCGTAGGTGCTCTGTGTTCCACGGGTGCTGTAGCTTCTGCCCGTCCAGGGTTTCAAGATGGTAGGTCCCTTTTCTGTGCCATGATGAGATCCTGTATGGTCCTTCCCAGTTGGGGCCGAGTTTTCCTTGAGAAGGGTCTCTAGCAGCTCCCATTACTTTTCTCAGCACTAGGTCACCGATCTGAAAGTCTCTCTGTCTGACATTGGAGTTGTAGTATTTTGCCATCAGGTTCTGGTATCGTGCTAACCTCTTGTTCTGCCGTAGCACGGACTTCGTCTACCAAATCCAGCTGCAATCGCCTGCCTTCGTCATTGTCATTCTCATTGTAATTCTCCACTCGATAGCTTGTAAGTCCTATCTCTACAGGTATGACCGCATCAGTCCCATATGCTAGCCGAAACGGCGTTTCTCCTGTAGGTACCCTTACAGTTGTGCGGTATGCCCACAAGACACTTGGTAGTTCGTCAGGCCAGATGCCCTTTGCCCCCTCGAGCCGTGCCTTGATAATCTTGAGCAAGGTTCGGTTCGTGACTTCCACTTGTCCATTGGCCTGAGGGTGTGCGGGGGAGGAGTAATGGTTCTTGATGCCCAGCTCTGAACAGAAGTTCCTGAATGTGCTGTTGTCGAACTGCTTTCCGTTGTCGGAGACGAGCACTCTTGGTATCCCGTACCTGCAGATAATATTTCTCCAAACAAAGTTTCGAATGTTTCTCTCCGTGATGGTGGCCAGGGCTTCTGCTTCTACCCATTTTGTGAAGTAGTCGATACCAACCACCAGGAATTTTAGTTGCTTTGCCGCAGTTGGGAAGGGGCCCATGATGTCCAGTCCCCACTGGGCGAACGGCCAGGGGGCCGTGATGGGTGTCATTTCCTCGGTGGGTTGCCTTATCAGATTGCTGAATCTCTGGCATTTGTCACACCTCTTAACAAAGCTTTGTGCGTCCTTCTGCATTGTGGGCCAGTAGTATCCTGCTCGGATAAGTTTGTGTACTAGGGATCGTGCTCCCGAATGGTTTCCACAGACACCTTCATGGACTTCTCTCATTACGTAGTTTGATTCGTCATGATTCAAACATCTCAGATACGGCCGTGAGAATCCCCTTTTGTACAGGAGGTTTTTGATTAGTACGAACCGTGAGGCTTGGACCCTCAATTTTCTAGCCGCCTCCTTTCCGTCCGGTAGCGCGCCTGTCCGCAGATAAGCTAATAATGGCGTGGTCCAATCATTCTCAGAATTCGTTTCCCGCACTTCTGCTCCGTCGTCAATAGTTGAGGAGGTCTGGATGAAGGACAATACTTGATTAGGGGCTTGCATAGGCTCAGCTGATGCTGCCCTTGCCAGACGGTCGGCGCATTCATTCTCCTCCCTTGGGATTTGAATGAAGCGCACTTTGAGGCCGTTTATCCGACTCTTTACCTTTTCTAGGTACTTCTTCATCCTTTCATTTTTGCACTCGTAAATGCCGTTAATTTGACTCGTTATGACCTGGGAGTCACAATGTATGACCATGACTTCAGCGCCAGCCGCTACCGCGAGGTCCAATCCTGCTACTAATGCTTCATACTCGGCCTCATTGTTTGTGGTTGCGTAATCTAATCGAATCATACATTCGATTTTGTCTCCGTCCGGGGATCGAATTACTACTCCAACTCCTCCAGCTTGCTTGTTTGAAGATCCGTCCGTATGGATACTCCATTCTCTGAGTGTGTCTGCCCCTTTGTCGTCTAACTTGGTGTACTCGGCGATAAAGTCTGCTGCGGCTTGGCCTTTTATTGCAGTTCGCGGGCGGTACTGTACATCAAATTCACTTAATTCAATCGCCCACAAAGCCATTCGTCCAGCAGCCTCAGGGCTGCTCATGGCTCTCTTCAGGGGTTGGTCCGTCAAGACCACAATGGTATGTGCCTAGAAGTAAGGCTTGAGTTTTCGGGCTGCAGTTATTAGTGCGAAGGCAAGCTTCTCAATCTGGGGGTATCTTTCTTCTGCCCCCCGAAGGCCCCTACTTATGTAATAGACGGGCAATTGAGTGCCTTGTTCTTCTCTTATTAAGGCCGCACTCACGGCTGCTTGTGAGACTGCTAAGTACAGGTAGAGCTCTTCCCCTGGTTCGGCCGGGCTGAGGAGTGGGGGAGAGGCGAGGTACTTTTTCAGACTCTCAAATGCTGCTTGACACTCTTCCGTCCATTCGAAGGCCTTTCTTAAGGTGCGGAAGAAAGGTAGACATTTGTCCGTCGCTTTGGAGACGAACCTGTTCAAGGCTGCGATTCTTCCGTTCAAGCTCTGCATTTCTTTCACCGATTTCGGCGGTTTTAGCTCCATGATGGCCCGTACTTTCTCTGGATTGACCTCAATTCCTCTGTGGGATACCATGAATCCCAAGAACTTCCCCGCCGTCACTCCGAACACGCACTTACTCGGATTTAACTTCATGTTGTACGACCTGAGGGTGTTGAACGTCTCCTGCAGGTCTTTAAGATGGTCTTGTTCCCGAAGGCTTTTTACAAGCATGTCGTCGACGTACACCTGTACGTTCCTCCCAATTTGGTGCGCGAACATTTTGTTCATTAGTCTTTGGTATGTCGCTCCTGCATTCTTGAGCCCAAACGGCATTACGTTGTAGCAGAAAAGCCCTTGGCTTGTGACAAAGGAGGTCTTCTCCTGATCAGCTTCGTCCATCTTGATCTGATTATAGCCCGAGAAGGCGTCCATGAAGCTCAAGAGTTGATGCTTCGCCGTTGAGTCCACTAGAGTGTCTATTCGAGGTAATGGATAGCTGTCTTTTGGGCATGCTTTGTTGAGGTCCGTGAAGTCGACGCACATTCGCCATTTTCCGTTCGCCTTTTTGACCATCACGACGTTTGCCAACCAATCGGGGTAATACACTTCTCGGATGAAGTCTGCTTCGAGTAGCTTCTTTACTTCTTCTGCTATTGCCTTGTCCCGTTCTTGAGCGAAGACGCGCTTTTTCTGTCTTACGGGTGAAAAATTGGGATTCACATTCAGCTTGTGGACCATGACTGAGCGACTGATCCCGGGCATGTCTTCGTGACTCCAGGCGAAGACGTCCTGGTTCATCCTGAGGAACGCTTTGAGGGCCTGTTGTATGGGCCGACTGGCTGAAGTCCCTATCCTGGTTGTTCGTTCAGGCCTTGACTCGTCCAGAGCGAATTCTTCCGATTCCTCGACGGGTTCAGCTGTAAATCGCTGTTCTTCTACGCACATTGCTTGCCGTTGATCCTCCATCTCTATCATGGCCAAGTAGCATTCACGGGCAGCCACCTGATTCCCTCGTAATTCCCCAACCCCGTACTCCGTGGGGAACTTAATCATCAGGTGATATGTTGAGGTTGCCGCCTTCCATGCGTTGAGAGTTGGTCGTCCGAGGATAGCATTGTATGCGGACGAGCAGTCAACTACAAGGAATGTCACGTCTCGTGTGATCTGCCGGGGATAATCACCTACCGTCACCGAAAGAGTGATTGCTCCTAACGGGAATACTCTCGTCCCTCCGAACCCCACCAGGGGTGCGTTTGTCGGTGTCAGTCGTTCCTTACTAATCATCATCTGCTGGAACGCGGGGTAGTATAGGATATCCGCTGAGCTGCCATTGTCGACCAATACCCTGTGCATGTTATACTCCTCGACTCGTAGGGTGACGACCAAAGCGTCGTCATGTGGATGATGAAGTCGTCGTGCATCTTCTTCCGAAAATCCGATGATTGGGCTATCCCTCCGGGCAATCTTCTGGACCGAGCCCGTCAGCTGAACATTTTGGACCATTCGGAGATGAGTTTTTCGGGCCTTCTTGGATGAACCTGCTGTCGTAGTCCCACCTACTATCATCCTTATGTCTCCGACTGGGGGTCTTGGTCGTTCGTTCTCCCTTCGGGGTTGCTGTTCTTGAGGCGGGGGATCCGTCTTCTCCTTTCTTACAAACTTTTGTAATTTCCCTTGTCTGATGAGGGCTTCAATCTGCTGTTTCAAATCGTAGCAATCAGACGTATCATGTCCGTGGTCGCGGTGGAAACGGCAGTATCTGTCTCTGGATCGCTTGCTTGGATCGCTTTTGAGTTTTCCTGGAAAGGTTAGAGCCTCTTCGTCCTTAATCTGCATTAGGACTTGGTCTACTGGGGTATTCAATGGCGTGAAGCTCGTGAACTTTCTTCCTTGGGGCTTGGATCGTCGGTCGTCCCTCCAGTCCCCAGTTTTGAGTCTTTTCCGCTCTTGGTCCTGCCGGTTGTCTTCCTGTCGTCCTCTCTTCCTCGGTTTGTCCTCCCTTGCCAGTAATGCGTCTTCCGCATTCATGTATTTCGTTGCTCTGTAGAGGACCTCCGTCATGGTTTTCGGGTCATTTTTGTATATAGAGAACAAAAATTTACCCTTTCGCAACCCATTCGTGAAGGCTGCCACCAGTATCTTGTCGTCGGCTTCGTCGATCGAGAGTGCCTCCTTGTTGAAACGGGCTATGTAGGATCTCAATGTCTCGTCCTCCCGTTGCCTGATGCTCATCAGACAAGCCGTCGATTTTTTGTACCTATGTCCCCCGATGAAGTGGGACGTGAATTGTGCACTTAACTCCTTGAATGTGCTGATAGAGTTCGGTGTCAACCGACTGAACCAGATCCTGGCGGCTCCTTTCAGCGTGGTGGGGAATGCCCTGCACATTATTTCATCCGCGACCCCCTGAAGATGCATCAATGTTTTGAACGTCTCTAGATGATCCAGAGGGTCTTTCAGTCCGTCATAACTATCAATATTCGGCATCCGAAACTTGTGCGGCAGGGGGAAGGAATTCACAGTCGCAGTGAAGGGTGAATCAGTGCGATTGACTAGGTCGTCAAGATCACTGGAAACTCGCCCTTTTAGCGCGTTCATCATAACCTCCATCTGTTCCCTCATTGCTTGCATCTCTGTGACGATATGTGGAGGAGTCGCATCTGTGAGGGATGGCATGCTTACATTCTGTCTCCGCGTCCCTGTTAGGGCGTGGCTAGCTTCGACTCTCTCCTGATTTCTTCTTGCAGTACTGGTCCCTTCTTGGTCCTCCCGTAAATCCTTCGGTGCTGCATTCTTTTGACGCAGCTGTTCTTCCAGGTCATTGTTTTGTTTAGTGAGGCGCTCCACGGCCGCAGCAAGGGTTCGAACCTGTCTGTCGAGGGCGGTCGTGGGGGTTTCTTCTGGAGCGTCGTTGGTGGTCATGGGGGGTTCTTCTCCTTGAGCGTTGTTGGTGGTTGCCATCGAGCGAGTGAGTACCATGCAACCCTATAGTCCGGGAAACAATAGTATGATCAAACTCAGGTTCCCACAGACGGCGCCAACTGATGAGGTCAAGATTTTCACCAGTGAGCCACACGATACCTACGCGCGCAAATATGAACCTACACAACAAAGAGAAGAGAAAACCTTGCAAAGAGCACCGGTGTGGTGCCGGCCGAATACCCTCCGAAGGTTAAGTCAGAAATATTCTCACAACTCTAGAGTGCTAGAGAAGGTAAATTATGCGTACCTTGTTTTGTGAGAATATTGAGGCTTTTATAGTAGTAAAAAGTAGACCTCTCCTTCTTGAAGTAGAAGACTTTTCCTTATAGGAGTCTTTATGAGAAAAAACCGCGGAATTATTTCCTTGTAGAACCCTAAACGTGATCGCCAAGGTATTTTCAGTATCTTCTAGAACTATGCTATGTATTAGAATTCTTAAGATGTCATGGTTTATTCGGCCCATTTTAATTTCGACCCTCAGAGAATGGCCCGTCAGAAATACGCCCGTCAGGCCCAATATGAAACTTTGAAAGTGGTTACTCACTTTGGACATTAAAAATAAAAAATAAAAAATTTACCCATTTACAAATCACAAAAGGAGAATCAAGATAAAGGGAAGACAAAAACATAATAAATTTCTTAATTTTCCACAAATTGAATATATTTTGTCAATTAATTTTTTGAAGTTATTATAATTTTTGCAAATGTTAAATATGGAGAGCTTTAATTTTTTGCATCTATTTTTGCTGGCATGCTTACCCATTGTCTTGCTAGGGAACAAATAAAATTGAAGGCATACTGGTAGATTTGCCTAAAAGAGAGGTGATACAATTGAGTTCTAAAAACTTCATGAAGATGAAAAGACTCAGACTGTTTATAAACCGCAATGCACTCTTTTCTGGAGGGCCTAATTATCTCTCTAATGAGTTAAGATTGCTGGAATGGCCTGAATACCCATTACAATATTTGCCATCCAATTTTCATGGAAAGAGACTTGTTGTTCTTAATATGCGTAATAACCTCTTCAAGGGATTGCATAATGGATTCAAGGTACAATTATTATTTTCAATATTCTGTCCTCTAAATATGTTGGACACTAATTGCTCTGGCTGATTTATTTCCTTTTTCTTTACAGAATTTGCAAAACTTGGCAATCATGGACTTCTCTAATTGTGAATTCCTAACCGAAGTCCCTGATCTTTCAATGACGCCAAATTTAGAGGAATTGGCTCTTGAAAATTGTACAAACTTAGTTGAGGTTCACTATTCTGTTGGACTCCTTGATAGGCTTAAACTTATGAAATTTGTCGAATGCCCTAACCTCAGGAGTTTCCCAAGAAGCCTCAAGTTGAGATCTCTAGAATTACTTATGCTCGAAGGTTGCTCTGGGCTTGAGAACTTTCCTGAAATTGATTGCAAAATGGAACGTTTAGAATACATTGGCTTAAGAAGTACTCCTATAAAAGAATTGCCTTCATCTGTTGAGTATCTCATTGGGCTTAAAGAATTAAATCTAGATGGCTGTGAAAATCTTATGAATCTCCCAATTAGTATTCATCAATTGCAACGTCTAAAACGACTTTTTCTCAGAGATTGTTCAAAACTTGTCATACAGTCCATGCCCTTGATTGTATCAACAAAGGAACCCGAAATTTCATCAAGTGCAGAATTAAGCATTAGTAATGATGATTATTCCTCGATGGTATTTCCAGAAATGCGACTATTAGATATTGGAAACTGTGGGCTATCAGATTCAGATTTCTTTATGACACTTGATTGTTTCTCCAGATTGGAGCAGCTAGATTTAGCAGGGAGTGATTTTGTTAGTCTGCCTTCATGTATTGGTGGATTTGTTGGATTGAGGAGCCTTAAATTGGATGATTGTAAGAAACTTCAAGATATTCAAGTACTTCCACCAAAAATGGAAGAGGTATATGCAAGTGGGTGCATATCATTGGAAAGTTTTTCAGAAGTTTCAAAAAGACTTCAATTTAATACATGCGAGTTACCAGCACTCGAGTGGATTGACTTGTCCAGATGCCATAAACTGCTACAGAATATAGGAAATGATGCGGAAAATCTTTTATTAAGTGAGGTAATTCTTTCTTTCTATATATATATATATATGCCTAGACATATAGAGCAATGAGTTTAAATTACATATTAACTTAATAATTTAGTATGTTAAAATAGTCTGCATAATTCATATTTGCATTATATGGCTTCATATGCATATAGTGAGGTATAATGCATATCTGTGTGTGTGCATGTGTGCCGGGGTTTGTTTTTGTAAGGTATGATGCTCCAAATTTTTTATATTTGTAACAGGGACATCAATTGGGTATGATATTTCCAGGAAACAAGATTCCAGACTGGTTCAGCCATCGTAAAGAGAATTCAACTAGCAATATATGTGAAATAGATATTAATGAGCCTTCAAATGTGGATGGGGAGATAATAGGAATGGCTCTTTGTGCTGTTATTGGACTGAAGGATGCAAAAGTACCCAGTCATATTCTTTGTAGTGTTAACATCATCAGTAATGGTTTACCAATATATGGAGATGATAAAGCATTTCATTTATCCAACTCAGATCATGTTTGGCTGCGTTACTATGTTCCAGAACACAATGAGCTAAAGGGGGACAAGCTGCAAGTTAGGTTTTGGTGCTCTACGATGTCAGTGTCCTTTACAAGTTGTGGAGCTCATTTGGTTCGCAAGTATGAAGAGAAACCGAAAGATTGTATAGTACTGAATGAACACAATGATTTAATGAGTGATATTCAACCTACCAAGAGGCGCCGCAGGGATGATGGTGATGGTGGCAACTTGGAATCCAATTTGTACCCACTAGTACCACAACAAAAGAGGTGTCCAACCATGAGCTTCATTGTTTCTGATGATTGACCACTGGTAAATCACATCTTCAAGCTTTTCTGATGGTTGAGGTGCGCTTCAACCATCACAATAATTGTTCTTAATTGTATCCGATTAACTGCTTGAAATGCTGTGATCAAACTTTGGTGGGATGGCTGCATATTTTGAATCTTATCAGCCTGTTCTTGATTGCTACTAAAAGTAACAATTTTTAATTTTTACAGTAATGGAATGACTTAGCTCTAGCGTTTGCCTCTTGATTTGGATCTAATCCAAGTTTGGAAAACTAGACATGCATGCCATATTTTCGGGTGTTCAGAGCAAAAGAAAACTTGGGTTCAATTTGGGGAAATCTGGGGACAAATTCAGATTTGACTATGAAGTAGTTTGTGCAGGTAAGCATTTGACAGAGTCACTAGCTTCATAAAGTAATGAATGAAGTGTTTGTAGTCGTTCTTGTCATTGACTTAGCTATTTTGATTTCAAATTTACAAAAACTTGTTTCATTCACACATAAAATTGAAATTCAGCAATCATTCCTAGCATTCCTTTATTCATTGGTTGGTTGTAAAAGATAGGTTATCAACTTGTGATAGATTGATCAAATGACGGTAATGGTGATATTCTATGTAGTTTTTGTAGAAATCAATTGGAGACACGGGATCATTTAGAGCTTGTTTGGTTAGTTTTTTTTTCATCACTTAATTTTTGTCACTCAGTTTTCATCACTCATCACTCAAAATATCCCAATTTTCACTACCCACCGTTTGAACAATGTTTTCACTTCACATAACTCAAATATTTCAACCTTTTTGAATGCTCATTTTCTACTAGAGTTTGGAAGAATATTTTCTGACAATGTTTCAGGAAGCAAATTGTTAATAAGTGGGATGTAGTCATTGAGTGGGGCAAAGAGTTGAAGGGAAAGACTATTCAAGCTCCAATAGGAAGACTACTTATTGGCTTATTGCAGCTTCTGTTTATCACATCTGGAGGTAGTTAATAATAGGAAAATTTTGATACCAATTTTACAAGAAATATTTTTCTGTTTATCACATCTGGAGGTAGTTAATAAGCCATTTTAAGAAAAATATTATGCCAATTTTACAAGAAATATAATATATTGTAAAAAAAAAAAAAAAACCAGTCATTTTTTTCTTTTTTCATAAAAAATTTTTAAAAGTATTTTGTTAATGAATGCCCACTAACAAAATCTTTATTTTTATATTCTAAATAAAGTATAAAATAACAATAAATAATTTTATTTTGTTATTATTGTTATAGTTCCAAGAAACTTAAATGCCAAGAAGCAAGGTAAAGAAAAAAAAAAGTTATTAAAATAGAAGAATGAGAATGTATAGTAAATGTTGAAGATGGTGAAAAAGATGATGGATAAGAAGAAGATGCCTCTGATGAGAGCATTGAGAGGTTTGCAAGATTATGAAGATGTTGTAACCTTCATTTTGTATTATGTAGATGAAGTTGATCAGTCACGATGAAAAAGAATTATTTTTGTTTACATTATTTCTATATATTAAAAGGATTCAAAAATAGTTATAGCTTAGTAAAATATTAAAAATACCTCTAATCTAATTAGATAATCTGTATTGTTAAAAAAAAAAAAAAAAGGGTTAAAATTGTAATTCAACAAAATATTAAAAAAAAAAAAACTACCAGATAAAATTTTTTCCTAAAAATTAGCACACTCTTTATTTAAATATGAGAAATGATATGTCCACAATATTTTCACAACATTTTTACAAAAAATTCTAAGTGGAAAATTGTTACTGGTTGTTATTATTGGGATAAAAAAGTAATCTTAGTGTTAAGTTCAAATTTGAACCAATAACAATTAACCACCTGTAATTTGTTGTGAAAATGTTATAAAAATGTTGTGGACGTAGTATCTCTCTTTAAAAATATCTCAAGCATGTTTAATACATTTTATTTCCTAAAAATTAGCACACACTAAACTTAATAGTTTACTCATTCTCAAATCCTAAATTTTAGTTTTTTAAAAGTTTATTTTAGGGTAACCTCACTAACAATAGATAAATTCAAATTAAAAAACTACATTAAACTTTAAAAAAAAAATGTCTCATTGCACATGCGGAGTGCACTTGATGAGGCTAGTCATGTATTATTACTATTACCTTCAACCAATTTTATTGTGGGTGTTATAAATAAATTTGCATTTGATTTACTTAGTTTTGCTATTGAATAAGTTATGATTAATTAATCATTAGTTAAATATGTTTCAAGTTTATAACAAATAGACTTTTCATATAGGTATATTTAAAATTTTCTATAAATTTATAAAGTGTTTGTATATCTCAGAATATATGTTACCAGGGTAATAAAATTAAAAAAAAATTAAAAAAAAATCAATCAGAACTCAATTTTTACAATTATATGCACAACACACATTACTGGTCCAGGGAAATTAAGAGGGTCCTCCCTATCTTTAAATGACATTCTAGAATCAATTATCTAGTATTTAATGAAAGCGTAGCTAACAGAGTTATTATTTAATTAGAGCTAGAAGTGCCAATTATAACTTACTCTCTATTGTTTGACCGAAATTTAAGTTGCCTATTTGTGGTTTGAAACCTAGCATTTTACCCATCTAAGATTAGCTCTTTTAAAGATCTTTAACCTACTTTTGTTAAAAATTGAACTAAATATGTATTTTTTTTTCTCTCCTTTTATGTCTCTCACCTTCCAAAGCATAAAAATCATAAAAGAACAAGAGAGAATAAGAAAAGAAAAAAAAAAAAAATTCCAGGGCCAACCTAAATATAACACAACTCTTCAAAAAATATTTACTCAAAACAAATACTTAATTTCATAAATTAATTTTAACTTGACAACATTGTGTTGTAAGTTATTTCAATGTATTAAAATCATTTGTAATTGATCTTGAATTAATCAAGAATTACATTCTAAGGAAGCAATATCTATTTATTTTAGTTTAAATCTTTGAACCTTTCTAAGGGGTTAAACATCTAAAATTTCATCATTTGGAACAAAATATTGAGCAATGGCTTCTAGAACTTTTTTTCCCCTCTTAAAATATGTATAAATCATTAAATTGTGGATATTTTCCCATTACCTTAATTTGAAACCAATATATTTGAATTTTATAAACTAACTAATTTAAAAATAAAATTGAACAACCATGTGTAAACTACTATATTTACGTACCCAATACCAAACAAAACCTCCAATTATTATCAAATATTAAAATATATAAATACATAAATTCTAAGCTAATTACTCAAAACTCAAACCATCATTTCCAAATCTAAAAATACAGAACTTATAATAAATAACACTATTACATCTTATATTATAATATATTATGTAATGTAATAGACGGAAGACATTCAACAAACATATATTCTATTATTAATTAGGATGGTCAGACAAGCTTGGCAATTGTGTTTACATCCAATCAAACGCATATAATATTTCTCCAAAAAGAGAAAAAAGAAAAAACACATATAATAGAGTCAGTCAAAGTTGAAAGTTACAACTGTAAGACAGTAACAACAAACAGTCAGTAACAACAAACATTCTCAAATCAAAATTAAAAAGAGCAGAAACAAGAAAAATTATAATATTCTTCTAGTAAAGAATCACACCTGTTTAAAATTATTGAGTAAGAAAAAAGTTTGAAACAGAAAGTAACTACTGACTCGACAATCTATACTATCTATCAAGAGGTGCTACGCCCACAACATTTTTACCACACAATAAATCATAGAAAGTTAGTTGATATTTGTTCAAATTTGAACCTAATACTAAAATTATCTTTTTGCTCTAACAATAACAACCAGTAAAATGTAAAATTTTTTCCCCCTTCATGCTCATCTTTTTATTCCCTAAAATTTAGCATTTTTTATTCATTTTTCATCCAAATAAAAGTAAAACACTCCAATTTTAAAAATAAAAAATAAAAAATAAAAAATTAAGAGAACTTCTAAATGGGTCCATTTGGTATATGTGTTTAAAAAGTGTGTGAAAATACATATAATGTTGTTTAAAAACTGAAAATAATTGTTTTAAAACACAAACCAAACACACCCAGCATTCTTTCTCCTTACATTCATATTATTTTTCCTACCAAAACTTTTCTCTATAGCCCATACCACTACACTACTTTCAAACACATGCTCAAAAGAGAAATTACAGTTACTGTTTATCTCTAAAATTTATCATTTTTTATTTTTTTTAAATAAATAAAAAAATATATTTTTAAATTATAATAAATACAAATTATTAATTTTTACTCAAAAAAAATAAAAGTGGCTCTTAACACGCACAATACGTCAATCTTTCAGTGAAATGGTGAATAAGTAATGCATGTAATTTCGCTATAATTTCTCAGGAAACACTCACGAAATTACGAAAAATCCACAGAGAGAGAGAGAGAGAGAGAGAGAGAGAGAGAGAGAGAGAGAGAGAGAGAGAGAGAGATACTAGTGACGGCAGAAGTTGAGGAAGTTGCTAAGAAGCCCTCTAAATGCGTAAACTTTACATTATGGAACGCGTAATTTTATTATTATTATATATGGAACACGGTATCAAGTTCAAGAGTCGGAAACCTCCGAAAGACTTTCTCTATTGACCATTCAACTTTCATTTTCTATAAGCTTCACTCTCTATGCTTTTCTTTCCTCAACTCCTTACTCTCCAACTTCTTTTCATCTATGACCTTTGAATTCCAAGAACCCTCTTCTTCTTCTCCTCCTCCTTCTTCTTCCTCTTCTTCTTCTTCCAACACCCATCAATGGACTCACGATGTATTCTTGAGTTTCAGAGGCACAGATACTCGCAACAACTTTACTGGGCATCTATACAACGCTTTGCATAAAAAGGGAATCAACACCTTCATAGACGATGAGCTTAGAAGAGGAGAAGAAATATCACCCGCACTTCTCAAAGCCATAGAAGGGTCAAGGATTTCAATCCTTATACTCTCTAAAAACTATGCACAATCTTCATGGTGCTTGGATGAGCTTTTGAAGATCCTCGAGTGCAAGGAAACAAAAGAACAAACGGTTCTACCAGTGTTTTTCAAAGTAGATCCATCGGATGTAAGGCATCAAAGAAACTGTTTTGGAAAAGCATTTGATGAACTTGGAGACAAGGTTAAGGATGATGTCAAGATGCTGAGGTGGAAGGATGCTCTAATTGATGTGTCCAATTTGACTGAGCGCTGGCGTATTGCCAAAGGGTAAATCTATCTCTAACCACTTCTTGCCTTCATTTTACAGCTCTTTTTTTTTTTTTTTTTCTCATTCCAATTATAATAATGCATTCTTGTATTATAATTACATTTTGATCCAATTCTATTTGTAGAATACTATATATAATAAATTAACCTTAGAGATTTTCGTTTTTTTGTTGTAGGCCAACTTAAGAATTAAGATGGATACACATATTTTAGGGGCTAATTTTATTTATTTATTTCATATACTGTGTAATCTTTTTTTTTTTTTTTTTTTAATTTATTTTACTGAACTAGTAGAATGAAATAGTTTTGGGATTAGCCACTCTCAGTATTTAATTTTTCATTTCATTATAATTAGTAAAACAGATTTGAGACGAATCTATTTTCAAAGCTCCTCTGTTTATTTCCTTAAATTTAGTTTTGGTTTAGATTTTTATATAGAGAGAGAAAGAGGCAATGAATATATATATCT
Source organism: Quercus glauca (assembly GCA_023736055.1). Taxonomy (NCBI): domain Eukaryota; kingdom Viridiplantae; phylum Streptophyta; class Magnoliopsida; order Fagales; family Fagaceae; genus Quercus; species Quercus glauca. The sequence goes on along the minus strand of CM043325.1, from coordinate 25,537,531 downwards.
GTAATCCCACCTACTAGACCCCAAGGAACACAGTGATTAAATATGTAGCTTTGGCAGCCCCCTCTCACTTGCATCTCTGGAATTACATTGTTGTCATTTTTAGTGCTTTCAATTTTGAAATGGATTGCTTAAGCCTATAGTTTAGTGGAGATATTACTGTCACTCAATACCTGGGGCAGAAGAGTATCACTTTCCAAAATAAAAATAAAGATTTTAGAAGTAAATAAACCTACCTTGTAACATAGAAACCTGTTTCCGATTGAGGATCCAATAAAGGGAATCCGGGCTTTTCCAATAAGGGGAAGGACCTTTGTTCAACCCATATATATGAGGAGTGTGAGGTGGAGGTGGAGGATTATTCCCTATCTTCTAGCCTACCATTATCATTTGTTAGTTGTTGCGGGGAAAAAATAAAAATCTCATATCTAGATCATGTTCTTGTATTTCAATGTTTAAAGTATCCAACTCACCAATACTTCTTCTCTATTGACTTTGTAGGAATGAATCTGAACTTATCCAAGAAATTGTTCAAAGGGTTTCACTTATAGTAAATCGTACATACCTCAATGTTGCTAAATATCCCGTTGGAATTGAGCCTCGTGTACATGAAGTAAATTCGCTTTTGAGTATTGAGAAGAATGACACACGCATGGTAGGGATTTTGGGAATCGGTGGAATTGGTAAGACAACCATCGCCAAAGCCATTTATAACTTGGTTGCTTATCAGTTTGATGGTAGTTGTTTTCTTGCAAACATTGGGGAAACTTCAAAGCAAGAATCCGGGTTGGTCCACTTACAAGAGATCTTTCTTTCTGAGATTCTAAGAGATACAAGAATTTCACAGGTCGGCAATGTGAATCGAGGAATCAATGTGATAAAGCAGAGGCTATGCTCTAAAAGGATTCTTTTAATTCTTGATGGTGTGGACAAATTGGTCCAATTAGAAACATTAGCTGGAAATTGTGATTGGTTTGGTTTAGGAAGTAGAATCATCATAACGACAAGAGAGGAAGCTTTGCTAGCTAATCATGGAGTAGACTTGAGGTACCAAGTAAGGGGCATGGATCATACTGAAGCTCTTCAACTCTTTAGTTGGAATGCCTTCAAAACAGAAAAACCTTTTGAGAATTATGATGGACTCACGGAACGCGCGATACATTATGCTAGGGGCCTTCCATTAGTTTTAACCAATTTAGGTTCAGAGCTATATGGTAGAAGCATGGTTCAGTGGAAAAGTGCATTGGATAAGTACGAAGCAGAGAGAAAAAGAAAAAGAAAAGTACGAAAGAGATCCTCAAAAAAAAATATTCTATAAAAATTCAAAATAATTTATTCATACATAAGTTGAAAGCTATTGGTGGTCATTATTATTTTTTGTCAAGTCTTTGAAAAAGCTTTGTAAGAGCATCCGCATCCGGATTCTAAATCCTATCTTATTTTACCATCTTAAAAATCTACTTTATCAATTATACCATACCATTTACAATATACTCAGCATCCCAAAATTCTATTTTTCTATTCTACTCATTAAAATAATATATTTATGTAATAAAATATATTTTTTATTTTTTTGTTTTTTCTCAATTTTCTACCCCCAAACCCGTCCCTTCAATCCTCCGTTATACTTTTCACCTTCTTCCAGATCAAGCCTCCTCCAGCAAACCAGCAAACCCAGAAAAAAAAAAACAAAACAAAACAAAAACCCATTAACACCCACCACAGCTCCACCGATCTCCGCCACCCACCGATCCACCACCACAACGCAGCAACCCATAATACCGTCAACACTAAAAAAAAAAAAAAAAAAAAAAATCCCAGGCAGCAAACCCACGCCGCCACCCACTCCGACAGAGCCACAGACACCCACCCCACCGTCGGCCCACCATCCACAACTACTTCCACCACCTCCACCGTCGGCCCACAAAAATATAAATACACAAAAGGAAAAAACCTCCCTCACCCACCGACCCAAACCTCAATCGCAATCCAGGAGAGAAGCTGAACCCATCCCCACCACCATGGATCTGCAGGATTCACCGATACCCACATACAAAAATCAAAGCAAAACCCATCTCACCCACGCCCACCCATCACCATCTGTTCTCACCAAACCCAAACCCATCTGTTCTCACCGGCAGCGATGGCGAGAGAGAGAGGGTCGCCGGAACGCCAAACCCTTCGACCCAAACGCCAAACGCCATCTTCATCACCATCACCATCTTCGACCCAAACGCCAAACGCCAAACAGCACCCCAACGCCACCCAAACGCCGGAAACCCACGACCTCCACGCCTCCACCGCAGCTTTTCTGATCGAGCCTCCACGCCGTTGCCTCCATTCCGTTAAAGAAGAGAGAGCAGGAAGAAAGAGAGAGACGGAAGAGAGAGAAAAGAAAGTGAAAAAATGAGAGAGGAGAGAGAAGTTCGCGGGTTAAAACGATGGAGGAGAGAGAAATTAAAGTATTAAAAAATTATTTTTTTTAATAAGATTTTGCTACAGTACCATCTTACATTTGAGATGGTACTGTAGCAAAATCTCAAAAAAAATTTGGCATATGGCATATGGCCTCCCTGTTGCTGACTGTTTGGTGGGCTTGAATGCCAAATATATCTAACATTTGGCATATAGAGTGCCCACTGCGGATGCTCTAAGAGCATTCGTATTAAGAGTTTTAAATGCTAAAAGATGCTTTTTTTAGCATTTTTGACCCAAAAGTTTGCTCTATCAAGAGTTTCAAATGCCAAAAATTTTGGCATTGATGAACAGTGCTGTTTCATATTTGAAACCGCACTATTCACCAAATGGTAAAATGTATATTATTTTTTTATTCAATTAGGGCCCACTTTTTTTATTCAATTGAGAAAGAGAGAGACAAAGGAGAGAGAAGGAAAAATAAAAAATGATAAAGAAAGAATATTTAAATAGAATGTTAAAAAAAATAGAAGTTTTGATGGAGGAGATGTTGTAAAGTGGGGTGTTATATGTTATAAAATTGGAATTTGAGAGGGTAAATGCTAAATTTTTTACAAACCTTGATAAGAATGCTCTAAGGATTTTATTTGGTAGACTATGCTAATTGTTCACCATTGATCATTTTATTTCTAAAAAATATAAAATATTTTGTCACTTCTTAACTTAATTTTCGTTATTGTGGTACAATAAATATTTTTTCATGTTTTCATATTTCAAATAGGATATGACCAACTAATTTTTCAACAAATGGTAAAATTTTTCAATGAAGCGTATATTTGTAAGGGAAAAAAATTTTTTTTTTTATTAGTTTTAAGTGCATCGTACGCGGTTTCAAATGAGATCTGAATATAATGGGCTGGAAGTAATTTTAGGGACTTAAAATAGTTTTAAATATGTTAGAAGTGTTACAAATTCAAAGTGTTACACAGATGTATAATAAATTTTAATTAGGCACTTTATAGTTTTTTAGTTGAGATTCGTGAATCTATATGTAAGGACATTTGTTTCTCAAAAAAAATGAAAGGATGCTTGACAAGTAGTTAGATATATAATGACTTAGTACAAAATAGAAACTCAGTTAAAATCCAAAGATATATAGCATAAAAAATTGAAGAAAAGTAGAAGGATATTTGGCACAAAATTAGAATGCAATTAGAATCCAATTTGAATGTTTGATTGAACTTTATCTCAATTTTTCAATATAATATACATACATACATACATATATATATATATATATATAGAGTATGAAGTGCAAGTAGAGTTCTTTTTTATTTTGAGAGATAAGACAAAATTTGAGAATTGGAGGGATAAAGGTCTTTCAAAATTAATAAATCCACCGAATTTCAAAGAAATGGATGAATGACTGATATTTATTTTCCTCAATTTTTGCAATGAGTAATAAACACTTGCACCAAAATTAAGAAATTGAATGGACATATGACACAAAAATAGACTCTAAGGTCTATCCTACTGATATAACCACTAGTTTAATTATTTTCCCCAGTACTCCAACCAAAACCTAGCTATGCTTATTTTGTAGTTCCTTTGGCTATGAGAAACCTTCGGATCTTGGCTATGGAAAAAGACATGTTATTTTTTGTGCCTTAGCCGTTGATTCCACTAGATCAATGGGATCCCCATTTTGATTTCCTGGGTATTCTAGATTACGTTGCTTTGATTTGTGAAAGTTTTCATACAATTTCTTTTAATAGTGTCCTAATGTGATGTTATAAAGCTGCTTTAACTCTTGCTAGTGTTGCAAAAGAAAATGAGAAGAATGTTGTTTGACTTGAAGAACGTTTCTCTTTTTTCTTCTCATTGTACAGCATGAATATGAATGAATACAACAATTATTGTTTCTTAGTTACTAAAATATAATTATATATATATATATATATATATATTCACATACAAACATTAAAAAATATTCTTTGAAGACTATAAAACAAATAAAAACCCATAAACAATAATTTGAAATTTAATATTAAAAATATAATCAAAATTATTTGAAATCTAAAATTAAGAAATAATACAGATCATAAATTAAGAAATAAAAGTAGAAAAAAAAAAATGAAGAACATACATGATTGTTTCCTCTTTGACTTTGAGAGAGAGAGAGAGAGAGAGAGAGAGAGAGAATACAGATCATAAATTAAGAAATAAAAGTAGAAAAAAAAAATGAAGAACATACATGATTGTTTCCTCTTTGACTTTGAGAGAGAGAGAGAGAGAGAGAGAGAGAGAGATGAAAGTATAAGTATGCAATTGAAACTTGTTGGTAGGAAAGAAAAAATGAGTATGAAAAAGTTGACAATCCATAAATAAAAATAAATAAATAAATAAAAAAGCCCCAAACCAGTTATTGTAGGAGAGAACAAATGATTACTGTAAGGACCGGGTTCGAGCACTATTCCTTACGAATGAGTGGACTCAAACTCAGCTGACCCAATACAATAAATTTGTAGAGTGCGAATCAAAGAACTAGGCCCTAGTAAGGATTGCAACAACTAAACATGGTAATACATGGATCGGGTGACAAGAACACAAACTAAAATATAAAACTAGGCTCCTCGGCCATCTCCTTGGATCGTATATTTCTTATTCCTTCTTTAGTACTAGGTTACAAAGATGATACAAGTGCCACGATCCTTTTTTCTTCTAAAATTGCTGTCCCCATTTCTGGAGGATTTATTACATTTTATATCCCCTTCTGGTTAATTCTGACCCTCTATTTGTTGATCATGCAGGTCACCACTTGAGTGCTTGTCCCATCAGCCACCTTCTCATCCTTCCTGTGGGCGATAGCAGCTAAGGCAGCACTATTCAAGGGTCACTTCTCCATTAATGCGGCCAGAACGTTAGTTGTGGGCATTTAATGTGGAGGTGATAGTTTCTCTTGGAATTGCTCCTCCACCACGCTTCTATGGCCAATCCGTTGTACTTGCCTCTTTCTTGGAATGCTCTGGAAGATTACCTTTGAAGGTACTTTGCTCTTCCTTTCAATGATCCGGGCTGGCCGAGGACATGATTGTCCTCAGCGGTACTCCTGGGTGATTGAAGCTTTCTTTACTCGTCCTTGGACACTCTTTCTTCCTTGGCGTGGGCCTTGGGCTTAGCATAGAGTGGGCCAGGGTTGCCAAATTCTCTGTCCTCACAATAGCCCTTCAAAATCCTGCTATCAGGCTCCTCGGACGAAGAGGGGGATTTTGATTTCCTCAAGCCCCCTATCGTGGCTTGTCAAGTCTTGTCCTCTATCAGTACCAGTGTCTTTTCACCTGTCCAAGGCATGTTCCTAACGCCTTGGTATGCGGAGTGCGCTCACATTAAATTCGGGTGGCTCTGTGCTCCCCACATTCAACGGTGTGATGATAATCTAACGGTGGTGATCCTCCTGACTTTATGGGCGGGAAAACTCGCACGGTTATTATTTTTCATTGGGGGTATAAATACCCATTTGAATTGATCTGCCTCTTTACCTTCACATTCAAGAGACCTTGCGTACATACTTCGAATCCGGTCACGTCTCCAACTGAACTTGCAACTTCTTTCAGCACAAAAAGCCTGCCCGAAGAGCTTTTCCTCATTTCTGTAAGTCTTCTTCTTTCTCTCTAAATTGCGCTCTCCCCTCTTCTAAACTTCTTTCTTCGTGTCTCTTAGTTGTCTCTAGGGATGGATAGGTTCAAGAAATTGGTTGAATCTGAAGAGGCGATGGAAAAGTTCGTCACTGATTATAGGATACCCAGTACCGTAGGTCTAAGGTACTGTAAAGAGGGAGAGTAGAGACTTAAGAGGCAAGAGGGCGAAGTGGTGATTCCCATAATCGCCTTCTTAGAGGGTGGTATGCGGATCCCCATGGGTCAGGTGATGACGAGTTACTTTAGGCATTTCCGGCTAGCCCCCACCCAATGTGGCGTCAATATGTTTAGGGTTCTGGACTGCGTAGATGCCTTAAACGAAAAGATGGGGCTGAGATTAATCCATCATAACGTGAACTGGTGCTATAACCTCCAGCTCCTGAGGGGCAAGTCTTACTACATGAAAACAAGGGAGGATAGGGTGCGGTTTATCCAGTGCCTCCCTTCGTCCAGCAAGGGGCTAGATAAGGACTTCTTCATCATGTCTGGTGAGTGGCACGATGGCCTTCATTGCCCAACAGTAGAGGGCACGCCAGGTGGGGCACTTAGAGTAGGGGAGGGTCTATTCTCTTGAGTTTTTGCTGCCCACTTTGTTTGGTTGTTAACAGTAGTATGTTTTCTTCTCTGCAGATCCACACGCTTTCGAACGTCATTTTGATTTGGTTAACAATGAGGACTTGGAGACCATGCTAAGGGCGGAGATCTTCGTGAATAAGGCCGACAACCAAGTTAGGGCTGCTCACAAGATCCTAGGGTACGATCCTATTCAGAAATCGTTCGCGGCGCCAAAGTGCATGATCAGGGAAAAGGATCCTCGGCTCCGGAGAATTACCATAATCGCAAATGGTTTCTTTATCCCGGAGGGGTCCCTTACTCTAGAAGCTACTCCGTTGGCGGGCACTTCTACATCCCGCCGAGCTATGAAGGCTGAGGGGGGAGGTGAAGGAACAGAGAAGGAAGGTACCGGTTTGGGTCCGGCCGAGGACGACTTTGGTGTGTTCAAACAAGTCCACCTGCCCGAGGACCCTCTAGTGACTTGGGTGACCAGAGCCTGACGGAAGCAGACTTTCTGTCAGTAGGGAACTCTCCTCGGGCCGAGATGGGTTACAAGAGGAAATCCCAATCCAACCTACTTGACCTGATTGAAGGCCAGCCGAGGAAGTCTCAGCCTAAGCTTCCTCCTCCGCCACCCAAGTCTCAGCCTGCCCAGACTAGGTCAACTTCTGCCTAGCCTAGGCTTCCTCTTCCTCCACCTCGGTCAAGTCCGCCATCTAGGCCCGAGCCCTCTGATCCTAAGAAGAGGAAGGACAATGGTAAAAGGCCTATAGGAGGGGACAAGTCTCATTCCTCCTAGGAGGAGGGCGACATTCGGCGGCCCTCAAAGCAAATGAAGATTAGGTCTCAAGGTTAGGACAAGCAGGTCGCTGCCCAGCCTGAGGCTCAGGCCTGGCTCCTAGCCCCAATGCTCCACGGGGGGCCTCTGATGGACGATGCCTCTCTTAAGGACTTCCGAGGGGGCATAGGCACACTTGTAGCCGATGCGTTGGAGAGGGCCCTGCTACTCCCTACGGACATGGCTGAGCTAGAGGTTTTGAGGAGTAAGGAGGTTTTCCTCAACCTCAAACGATACTTGGGAATGGTAAGACCCTCAACACTTATGATTCTTCTGACTTCAATTTTCTCTCTTTTTTCCCTTTTTTTTTTGTTTCCTATTTACTTGTGCATTTGTTTCAATTGGCAGGTTGTTCAGGCCACTTTCAGGTTGGAGGAGGCATCCAACAAACAAGACAAGGCCCTGGATGTAGAGCGTGAAAAGCGTATAGGGGCTAGTCAGACCCTTAAGGCCTCCGAGACTGATCTCGTGAAGGCCCGGAAGGAGCTGAAGGAGATGACCAGGGTTCGAAACAGCGCTAAATCAGGCCTGACTGGTGCCCAAAGGCAGGCCCAAGACCAGACGAAGCGTCTGACTGAGGTGGAGGAGCAGCTGAAGATCGCAAAAGAGCAGATCGCTGATCTGAAATAGAAGGCGGCCGATGCTGAGGGGGCCAAGAATGTGGCTGAGTGGGCCAGAGAAGAGGCTCTAAGGGCTAAGGCTGAGGCAAACTTTGGCAAGGTGGAGGCTCAGGCTTTTAAGGAAGAAGCCGAGGAGGCAGCCTATGCAGCTGGGATGGCCAAGACAGAGGCTGCTCTCAAAGCCCAAGTCCCTGGGCATGCAGGTTCCACTGCTCCCAGGTTTGGAGTGAAGCCCTCAAACAAGTTGGGATTGAGGTCTCGTCCGACTTGTGGAAAGTGGAGAATGTATACTATCCCCTTGCCATCCGCGAGGCTGCTCCTTCCAACTCTAAGGCCAAGGTGGCCGCTAAGAAGACTGACACTGCCCCTAATGAAGAAGCCGAGGAGGCTGCAGTCACTACCGAGGTGGTTACTACAACCTCTGATGAGCCTGCCATGGAAGCTGATCCTCTCGGGGTGATTGAAACAGCCAAAGGTCCCAATGAGGAAGCACCCCAAGAGGCCGCAAACCTCTCGGCCGATGTCCAGACCCCTCTTGCCGAGGAGACAACACTCTCTACGGTGCCCTTGCAGATTATTCCTCTAAGTTAGGGCTCGGAAGACCCTGAGGCCACCACAAATCAGCTACCCATAGGGGGGAAGAAGATTAAGCTGAAGAAGTAGGCCTCTTGGCGCCTTTGCCTTATCTCCCCTTTATTTTTTGGAATAATGTAATGGCACTTTTGCCTTGTCTTTTTCCTCTTTTTTTTTTTTTTTTTTTTTTTTTTTTTTTTTTTTTTTTTTTTTTTAATATTGTAATATGATTCCTGTTGTGTATCTTTTATGGACTTAATGTAGCACGCGTTTTGTTTTCCTTTGCTTGCCTCACTTATTATTATTATTATTTTTTTTACTTGTATGATCCTAACTCCAATTGTGCCTCGGCACATCATAGCAATAATTACAATAATATGGAAATGTGTATGCAAAGGGAAACCTACCTCTCTTTCGTTTTTGACTTGGACCCAAGGTAGGCCAAAGTCATTAAACCCTTCAGGTGTGGGCTGGGCTAGGACCAAGTCCATGGTCCCCTAAAACGCTTTAAATGACACTCATAGGCCCAATTTTCGGATTTTGTTATAGGAAAGGTCATCTTCGTCTGCAATGACCACAATGGTCATTAAGGTAGTTAATTAAACCGGATTAGCTTGCTAATCGGCTTTGTTTGATGCTTAGGCAGAATTTGTTTAGTACTAATTTCATCAAAACGGATGACCCCAGGATTAGGCATGGCTCCGATTCTACCCAATACTTAGGCTTTTTCTTGAAGTGGTTAGTTTCCCCATAGGCTTGAGTCCGAGAACCATGCAAGGCCTTGATTCTGTCTAACATTTAGGATTTCTTGAAGTAGTTAATTTCCTATAGGCATGAGTCTAAGGACCATGCAAGGTCTTGGTTCTGTCTAACACTTAGGATTTATTGAAGTAGTTAGTTTCCCCATAGGCTTGAGTCTGAGGACCATGCAAGGCCTTGGTTCTGTCTAATATTTAGGATTTCTTGAAGTTATTAGTTTCCCTATAGGCTTGAGTCCGAGGACCATGCAAGGCCTTAGTTCTGTCTAACACTTAGGATTTATTGAAGTAGTTAATTTCCCCATAGGCTTAAGTCCAAGGACCATGCAGCGACTTGCTCACGTAATAGATTGGTTTTTGAACACCACTATCATCCCGTATCAGCACCAAGCTCATTGTATGAGGGGCTACGGCGATGTAGGCATACAAGACTTCGTCGGCTTCAGGGTTAGACATGATTAGTGGCCGGGATAGGTATTCCTTGAGTTGCTGGAAGGCCACGACACAATCCTCAGACCACTCGAATCCCTTCCACTTGTTGATCAGGAGGTAGAAAGGCCTGTACCTATTAGCCGACCCGGAAATGAACCGGTTTAGGGCCGTGATCATTCCAGTGAGTTTTTGGATCTCCTTAGGATTTTGCGAAGGTTTCAAGTTATTGATAGCTTTATTCTGAACAGGATCAACCTCAATTCCCCTGTGGGTGATGATGTAGCCCAAAAACTTGCCTGACCCTACGCCGAACGAGCATTTAGAAGCATTCAGGCGCAGCTTGTGCTTCCTTAAGATGTCAAAGATACAACCGAGGTCTCCTAGGTGCTCGGACACCACTTTACTCTTTACCACCATATCATCAACATAAATTTCAATGCTCTTGCCCAGCAGCAGCTCAAACATTCTCGTCATCATCCTTTAATAAATGAACCCAGCATTTTTCAGGCCAAAGGGCATCACCTTATAGTGGTAATTCCCAACAGGTGTCACAAAGGCTGTTTTCTCTTGATCATCCAAGGCTAGTGGTATTTGATGATAGCCTTGAAAGGCATCTAAGAAACTCATTTAATGATGTTCCGCGGTGGCAACCACTAGCTGGTCTATCCGAGGCATAGGGAACGGGTCCTTTGGGCATGCCTTGTTTAGGTTTGTGAAGTCTACACAAACTCTCCATTTTTCGCTTTTCTTCTTGACCACCACAGTGTTGGCCAACCACTCAGGGTAAAAGACCTCCTTGATGGCCCCTGCACGCTTAAGCTTCTTCACCTCTTCTCTAATCGCATCGGTGTGCTCCCTTGACGGGCGCCGAGGTGGTTGTTTCTTAGGGATGACAGATAGGTTGACATTGAGATGGTGACAGATAAAGGCTGGATCGATCCCTAAAACATCGTAGGCGTCCTATGCAAATACGTCAATGTTTGTTTTGAGGAACTCGATCAACTCCTCCCTCTCTTAAGGAGGCAGCTGAGCCCCGACCTAAAAGAACTTCTCCGGATCATCTCCAATGATCATCTTGTCAAGATCTTCATATTTTGCTTTCTCGGCAGCTGCATTGGGAGGCGTTGCCGGGTCTTTTGATTGCTATAAGCCCCCTTCAGCAGTGGTAGAGGGCCCCGCATTGAGCCGATGTGATGTGGCAGCCACCATGCATTGCCTTGATGTGGATTGGCAACCACAGATTTCGAGGACATGGTCCCCTAACGGGAATTTCACCTTCTGATGCAAGGAGGAGGCGACAGCCCCCAAGGTATGGAACCAGAGCCTGCCGACGATGGCTGTGTACGAGGAATAGATGTCCACCACTATAAAGTCCACCTCTACTACTTTAGGCCGGTCTGGACGGGCAGCCTAATCATGCCCTTTGGGATAACCAGCTTCTCATCGAAGCTCATCAGGGGGAAGTTATAGGATGTCAAATCTTCTGGTTTTAACCCTAGCCCCTTGTAAAGGTCGGGGTACATAATCTTAACCCCGCTGCCACCATCCACCATCACCCTTTTCACATCATAGTCCCCGATTCTGAGGGTGATCACTAGCGCGTCATGTGTGGCTGGGTGGTCCCGGCCTTGTCTTCCTCCGAAAAGCACAGGGTTAGGTGAAAATTCCTTCTAGCCTTCTTCGGCTCTAGTTGGGACTCCTCGGCACACATCTGGGCCACGGACAACACTCGTGAGGGGCGCACGCCTATTCTTCCCAACACAGCCAAGATCACATTGATCGTCCCTGTGGGTGCCCTTATGGCAGTATTTCTCTGGGGCTCCTGATAGGTCTGGCCTTGGTGGCCACTAGAATGGTGCAGAAGGTGCTTTAGCTTTCCTTTCCAGACTAGATGGTCCAAATAGTCCCATAGGTTCCTGCAGTCCTCCGGGGCGTGTCCGTGATCCTGATGGTACTGGCAATATAGCTTCTGATTGCGCTTTGTGGGGTCCCCCGCCATCTTATTTGGCTACTTAAAGTATAGTTCATTCCTTATCTTCTCCAACACCCTGTGTACTAGCTCTCGGAATATGGCATTAACAACCTAAGCGTTGGTCGCCCCAAATTGCCCTGCGAAATCTCTCCTCGGGCGATTGCTGTTATACCGATCCGACCTGAAATCCCTCCTCTCTTGAGGGATAACCTTCTCTTTTCCCTTGCTTTGCAACTGATCCTCATCTACCCGTTTATACTTATCGATTCGATCCATCAGCTGGCGCACACTGGTGGTGGGCTTACCGGTCAGGGACTTCCTCAGGCTTTGCCCTGTCGAGAGACCGTTTTTGAAGGTGCTGACGGCGACATCCTCAAACTTGTCGTCCAATTCGTTGTATATCTCCAATATCGGTCCGAGTGGGCCTTTAGGGTTTCTCCATCATGCATGGATAGAGATAACAGCGTGCTCAAGGGCCGAGGGAGTCTGCTGTTTGTGACGAATCGGGAGCAGAAGGCTTGAGTCAGCTGCCTGTATAAGTCTATGGAATTCATCTTCAGACTATTGAACCATCTCATTGCCATTGGTCCCAGACTAAAGGGGAAGACCCTGCATATCAGCGCCTCATTCTTGGAGTGGACAGCCATCCTTTGGTTATATTGGCTCACATGCTCCACAGGGTCCATTTTGTCGTTATAAATGGTGAAGGTTGGCTGCTGAAATCGCCAAGGAAGCATAGCCTCTTCAATATGGCGAGTGAAAGGTGTTTTGGAGAATTGATCCAGTGCCCTGCTCATGACATCACTCCCCACGCCCCTAGGGGACGGGCTTTTACGTTTGCGCCTCCAATAATGCTTTTCTTCGTGAGAGAAGGTCTCGCTTGGGGGGGTCCTTGATCTTTGCCTATAGTCATTATCGCCCTTCTCGTCGGAGGGTGTGTCGGGACTAGGACGAGACTGCCTACATTGTGCATGGCGCAGCTTTCTCCTCAGACCGTCTATCTCTCACTGCATGGCCACCTTATCATCATGTCTCTTGGACACGTGGCTCTTGACCTCTTCTGATTGCACAGTCTGGTCATCATTTTGCCTCCATAGCACGTGGCTACCCCCGCAGGTATGGCTTCCGCTGGTCTATGTGGTATGTGCACTTTCCTCTTGAAACCTTCCATTTTCTTCGTTTCAACCGCATTCGGGGTTGGGGAAGGTACCCTGTTGTTAGGACCTCGCTGGTTTAAACTGGTGGGATCCTGCTTGGTAAGGGCTTGTTCTTGCCATGCTTGATCGTTGCCCTTACTAACACACAAGTTCTCCCCACAGACAGCGTCAATTGTAGGGACCGGGTTCGAGCACTATTCCTTGCGAATGAGTGGACTCAAGCCCAGCTGGCCCAATACAATGAATTTGTAGAGTGCGAATCAAAGAACTAGGTCCTAGTGAGGATTGCAACAACTAAACATGGTAATATATGGATCGGGTGGCAAGAGCACAAACTAAAATATGAAACTAGGCTCCTCGGCCATCTCCTTGGATCGTATATTTCTTATTCCTTCTTAGTACTAGGTTACAAAGATGATACAAGTGCCACGGTCCTTTTTTCTTCTAAAACTGTCATCCCCATTTCTGGAGGATTTATTACATTTTATATCCCCCTTCTAATTAATCTAGACCCTCCATTTGTTGATCATGCAGGTCACCACTTGAGTGTCTGTCCCATCAGCTACTTTCTCATCCTTCCTGTGGACGGTAGCAGTTAAGGCAGCACTGTTCAGAGGTCACTTCTCCATTAATGTGGCCAGAATGTTGTGGGCATTTAATGTAGAGGTGACAATTCCTCCTGGAATTGCTCCTCCACCACGCTTCCATGGCTAACCCGTTGTACTTGCCTCTTTCTTGGAACGCTCTGGAGGGTTACCTTTGAAGGTACTTTGCTCTTCCTTTCAATGGTCCGGGTTGGCCAAGGACATGATTGTCCTCGGCGGTACTCCTGGGTGATTGAAGCTTTCTTGACTCATCCTCAGACACTCTTTCCTCCTCGGCGTGGGCCTTGAGCTTAGCATTGAGTGGGCCAGGGTTGCCAAATTCTCTGTCCTCACAATTACAAAAGTTGAATATTATGAATTGCCATAATCCACCTATCAACTTTTAATGCAAAATTCGTGAATTTAAGTATATGAATGAGTTTTTATTTATCTTTTTGAAGTTAAAAAAATAATAGCTTAAACAAAATGAACCCATGAACAAAGCCTACTCAATTTGAATATAATTTAAAAAGTTCATACCTATTGATAGGCAGAGTAGATAGGAGAATGGGAGAATACACCAAAAAGTTGTGCGGTATGTACAAGAATGGAGAATATATATATATATATATGAACGGTTTTAGACCCCTTAAAAAACAACCAGATTACGTAACCTAGATTAATTAGCCAAGTTGTTACTTAGTCAAATTAAACAATTCTAGGTTAAAACAATCATATAATCATATCATGTATATAAAACATATAAAGCAATGGAAATAATAAAGAATACAATGATATGATCACCCAGGAAACCACACGGGAAAAACCTGAGGAGGATTTGACCCACCGATCCTCAAGACAAACCAGAATTCACTATGAAAGAATTGAAGTTCTTACAAAAGGACTACAAGCTCCTCGCTCGACTTCCTAATGCTACCCATCAGTAGAACTTACTGACACGACCACGTGCAAGCTCCGAATCCACGGACTCCTTATTTCTTGAATTCTTTAATCAGCTACAAGCTCCCCGCTTGTTTTTCTTTAAGTTCCAATGGTTGGAACTATAATGATCTTCAAGATGTTGAAATCATCTCTACCTTGAAAACCCTAAGTTTTGTGTAAAGGAAAGCTCCTCTAAGATCTCACAAGAGATTCACACAAAACAGCAATGTATGAGCAACAATACAATATGGAGTACCCTAAAAAACGTGGCTAGGGTTTTGTTTATATACCTAGGGTAAAAACATAAAACCCTAAACATTTAATGAAGTAGGGCTGAGTTGGAAATTCTGCAGAAAAATCAACCTGTGCGATTTTCGATCGATCGAGCCAGGCCGAAAGTCCCAAGTACTTCTGCAGCCACTCGATTCCAACTGTACAATAATAAACCAACTTTGAGCAAGCCTAAACAAGAATAAATACATTGTTTTGATCATGGTTTGCCAACATTACAAATTAGAGTTCTAAATACATAAAATCCTAAGACCTTAGAACCTAACAAACTCCCCCTTTGGCAATCCGTGACAAAACACAAACTAAATACTCAAAGTTTACAATAAAAAGCCCTTCACAAAAGGTAATGCTCATAAACCAAATTCAATCCTAACTACTATCCATCAGTTGCAAGCGTAGACAGCAGTCAAATCGAATGCACCTGTATATTCCTGAAACACTCAACAAACGCATAAACGCATGTGTGACAGAAAAACAGTAAATCAACAGATATGTAATCTAACTCTCCCCCTATGTTAGATACACCAAAAATAAACACATTCTTGAAAGTTCACACAACACATAATAAAGACATATATCAATGAATAATCATAAATATAAATCAATAAACAGTGAACACATAGAATCAAGAATCATATATATATATAAAATGTATTTCCCAACAAGTATAGCCCAAAAAGAAAGTATACAAAGTGAAGCACCTAGATACAATCTAATCTCAACAACTCCACTAGCTCCTCAAAAAGTAACAAAAACTCCCCCTAGCTACAAAAACCCCTCTACAAGTATCCAAACTCTACTCCCTCTTTTTGTGACGGAATGCCAAAGGACATCACAGGTCATCATCAAAAGGAGGTGGTGAGGATGAACGAAGATGCGCTAAATCCGCTCTCAAAGCACGAATCTCATCAAACAAGTCCACCAAAAGCTGACCATGAGCCGCCTGAACGGTTATGACAGTCTCCAAAGTACGACGAACATCGAAGTCAGCCGCAGGAGGTGGAGGAACAGTAGCAGCAGCAGCACCTACAGGATCAGGAACAGCCTCACGAGCAGGACCTGTAGAAGAAGAAGGGGGTGTGGAACTAGAAGGCTCAGACCTAGCATGTTTAGAGCCAGCTCGAAGATGAGCAGCCCTCTGTCTAAAGAACGAGGCACCTATAGGAGCAGTCACATGAACGGGCTCAGAAGAAGGGAAATCATCTAAACCAAGATGAAGTAAAATCCTATGAATAAAGATAGGATGAACAAGAGCATGAGCAGTAGATGAACTCCTATAAATTTCGTTCAAAGAACGAAGAAAAAGATGAGAAAAACTGATAGGAGCATCAGTGACAAGAGCGTACAAAAATACACACCTCTCGAGAGGAATGGTATGCAAATGAGAAATGGGCCAAAGTGAATGACACGCTATCCTAAAGAAGAGATAGACAGTCTCAGGAAGCTCAGCGGTAGTGATCCTAGGATCAGAACCCCATTGGATAGAAGACCCAGTGATGTAAGACATGACATCACTCAACTCTGGTGACTCATCATAGAGATAGACAGGGTGCTGTACCAAAGGTACCCCTAGAGCATCTGACACTACTGTAGGAGTAATGGCATACTCTACGCCTCGTATCCAACTCTTAACTAGAGTGTTGGAATCATAGACGCGGATAGAGATGTTCGAGAAGAACTCTCTAATCAGGGTAACTGAAGAAGGAGGATCAGAAACATCCAACAGTGGTAACCAGCCCCTACGCTCAAAGTTTGCCCTAATGGCAGGATCAACCTCATCTAAGGTGACAGAACGCTCAGCCCAAACTTTTCTCTTAAGGTTTAGAGTCTCATAAATCTCTTGGTTTTTTTCACTCGGGAACCTCTCATTATCAAAGGAAGGTGGGGGAGGAGAAGGAGAGGGAATAGTCCTACGGGCTCTAGTCTTCCTAGGCATGATGCTAAGGAAAGGACAGAGACACAAGAAAAAACCAAAAAGAATAAAACAAAACCAAGGGCAGACTGCAAGTTAGCACAATAAACAATAGAATAAAGATCTATATGATGCATGAATAAATGCAATGCCATGATGCATGTACTAATGCAGTAAACAGGTTCAAATTAAGTTTAATTTCACAAAATTGGCTCGAACATAGAGTTTCGAACAAAAAACCCTAAAAAAAATTTAAAAACCACTTGAAAAATTTTGCAACAAATTGATGAATTAATCATTACACAATGTTGAAAACAGATTAGAATAACTAATTTCATCAATACAACAAGCCAATTTCATCAATTAAACCTTAATTGAACAAAATCCCCAATTCGGATGAATTAGAAACCCTAGAATTTTCAATTTTTCACCAAACTCAAAATTGATCAAATTAACAGGTAAGGATCATGTTTATGATATGTCCCCACAAAAACCCAATGATCAATTGCACAAAATAGAGCTTGAATCAATCAGAAAATCCCAATATGCAAAGTCCGAAAATCTCCCATAAATGCATGAATTTATGCATGAAATAATGAAAATAAAATCAAAAGGAAGGGTAAAAGAGTCTTACCGGCTTGAGGAAAGAGAAATTTTGCAAAAACTTCAGAGGAAAATGACAAAAATTTGAACTATTGAGCTTGCCTCGTCGGAGAGAGAAAGAAAAAGTTTGAAAACTTTTTGAAAAAGTGTTTGAAAAAGTCAGATTTGATCTTTTAAAAAAGTTTCTCCACGATCTTCGATCGATCGAAAATTACATTCGATCGATCGAATGAAACAGGCATTTTGAAACAAACTAGAGCACTTTTTCGATCGATCGAAAATCAGACTGGATCGATCGAACTGGGCAGAGGCTCACTAAATTTTGAGAAAAAACACAGTTTTGAAAAACATAAACCTAATTTTGAAAACAACTCCTCAAAGCATTTGAACAACGAAAACAAAATGCATGAGTATGTGATGGAATGCTTTTTCAAAAACCCAAAATTTTAAACCCAATTTTCTCAAAAACAAGTTTCAATCATTCTCCCATTGAATTTTCTCAAGCACCAAATATGTTGTGCACAAATCTCAAGATATTTTCAAACTTGGTTGGTCAGACCAAAAACACACACACTAGCATGTACAGTGTTTAACAAAGAGTAACTTGTGTAGTGTGTGATACTAGCAAAAACTTGAAATACATGTGAGGTAATATGTGTATAGCAATCAAACACAAAGTCTACACGATTCATCACATAGAATTTAAAAGAGACTATCACCTAAAGAGTTACATCCTATAACTCCCACATCTCCTAGAACAAAAGCTTGCAATCATGTAAGTTTCTTGCATTTTTGCCTCTTATTTATATGAATTGGCATTCAGCCTAATAGTACACACCGGTTTGAATTAAGTGCCCGTTTGGTTCAACTTTTTGAGCCCACTTTTACCACTTTTACCATTATGCGCATTTGCCAAAAGTTTTTTTGCGTTTGGCTCAGCCCAAAACGCAACTTTTTGAAAAAAGTTGCGTTTTGGGCCAAGGCAAAAAATAGTCCCCGAACGCACAAAGAATATGGAGCATCAGAGGTCCATAAACAAAGGCAAATGCGCATAATTATCCGTTAGGTATTCCTGTTTACCAAATTACCCTTGCAGATATATATACCTCAGTTCTCACGCTTCTCACGCTTTCTCTCGTCTCTTCTCTGCTCTGCCGAAGCCCTGAGCTCTCTCATCTCTTCTCTGCTCTGCCCTCTCCGTGGTAAGTGAGCCGTGAACCTTCTTCCTCTTCCTCTTCTTCTTTATTTCGTCTTTCTTCAAGTGCCTGTTTCCTCTTCAAGTGCTTTCTCATCCGTGCACTGAAGTGTTTTTTTTTTTTTTTAATTTTATTTATGTCTAATCTAATCTGAGAAATACATTTTGAAGGTAGATATTTGATCAAAAAAACACCAAGAACACCGATCTGCTACCAAAATACCAGGTACCAACACTGATCTGAAATTTTTTTTTTTTTTTTTTAACCGAGTGTGGGAAAAAAAATTTTAGCTAAAAAATTTTCAGTGCTACATGCTTGGTAATTTTTTTTTCTTTTGTGGATGCTCTGTGATTTCTTGACTAATGCATTCTCAAAAAATGGTTTCCGAAGAAGGAACAAGTGCACTAGGACATGTATAAGATTAATGAAAAAATTTGCACAAAAAGAAAAGGATGATTTATAGAAAACCGCTGCATTAAAAAGAAAAAATGCTTAGGGAAAAATGATTTTACCAGGAATACATCCGTCAAAGATCGATTCTGCTATACAGGCAGTATAAAATGGGTTTATTTGGCATGGGCATAATTTGTACATGATTACATGGTTGTTTTGGTATGTTTTAGTTTAGAAAAATTTGTAGCTTGAAGCTTTATGGTGTATCCTAGTTTCTAAATATTTTAGTTAATGGAAATTATGTCTCTCCTTCAATGCCTTAGTCTAGTTTCGTTGATTCAATTTCGATGTTTATGATGATTCCTCTTAATGTGAGACCATTGAGCCATTAACTATCTTTTATAAATTGGGGCAGATTTAAATTATTGAGCAGTGACCTTTGTTTTGGTGATGTGTGATTGAAGTTTGAGTGTAGACAAATTAAAAATGCTTATTTGTGTTTGATATGGGGATGTGTTAGATTCTTTTTTTTTTTTTTTTGAAGTTGAGGATTTTGATTTGTCTTTGGGCTGATTTTAACTATAGTGTTTGACAAATTATGGTTGCCTTCAAAATTTTGGAGTTAGGATTTCGTTGTAAAAAGTTAAAGAGGTTAAAATTTAGATATAGCCCGTATGGTTATGGACAAGACACCATTTGCTGATCATATTCATCTGAGAAGTACATCTGGAAATAAAGATTGCAATAGTATTAGGCAAACTTCTTGCTCCAATACATCTACAAGCAAACTTAAAGTGGTAGGTGTACAAAACCCATTGCAAAAGACCATTGTAATAGGTCTTGTGTTGGCTAGTACATCAAAGCGAGGCTCACAATAGTAGGATGGTGGAAAATCATTTAGTTCTCTCGAACTGTCTCAAGAAATTCATTCTTGTGTTGGCTAGTAATGAGGAACAAATTAGGCAATTTAGAAAGAATGTTGCATTGGGTTACATAGTTCATCATTCAAATTGTGTATTCTATAGGAAAAGTCTCTAGAATGTCAAGCACACTTGTATTTTGAGACTTTGAGTGCTCTTTCACTGGAAGGAAAAATGTGAGAATGAGAACGTAGGAGGGGATAAAAGTATAAGTAACGAATTTTTTTTTTTTCCATGCTTGTTTGGTAGAAGGGCATAGTACTTTATTCTCACATGCAAGCAGTAGACTCTTACATTAAGAATGTCAAATAATTTATCTCTATCATAATAGCTTTAGTGCCAAACACGAGACAATCCGTTCCTTAAAAATAATTTAAGATGTCTAATTCGAAGTAATCTTATAAATCATTCACTTTTACGAAATTCATTTTGACTAAAAGATTCCACAAGTTAACAGTCACATCTAAGGGGCTATTTCTAGGAGTTCTACTTCTCTAAAACATAGCTAAGAGAGATCATTGTATATGCATGCATATCCTCTCAAGGTCACAATTTAAATACTCTTTTAAACTTGTTGTAGTTTCTTTATCTTGTTTATAAATGTTTGATGAATTCCATGGCGCTTATTTGATTTGTTTTGGGATTTTTGGGTTTGCTTATTTTCCATTTACTATTTTTTAGTTCAACCTTGGCTGCTGTGAGATTTTTTATATTTTAATTCAGTGTTAAATATTTGTAATTGCTAAATTATAAATTCTATTTTTTGCATTTCTTATGGTTGGTTAACTTTATAGATGGGTAAAAACACCACTTCCAACCCTGAGGAAAAAAAGGCTAGAGCATTATGGGATATTAATCCAAGCTGGACAACGACCTTTTGTAACCTTTGTGTGGAACAAATTCAACTTGGGAATAGATCAAAAGGTGTTGCCTTTAGTACCGAAGGTTGGACTACTCTAGTGACCAAATTTTGTGATGAGACCGGTCAAAACTATGATAGGGTTCAATTAAAAAGTAGGTGGGATGTATTAAAAGGTGATTGGAGAGTGTGGGAGCAATTAAGGAATCTTGACACAGGTTTAGGTTGGGATGCAGAGAAGGGAACGATTCTTGCTCCTGATGATTGGTGGACGCAGAAGTTGGAGGTGAGTTGTGTATTTTATTAATATATAGTTAGTTGGAGATAGTTTTTTTATATTATTGTTATATGAGTGAAATTGCAATTACATTTTGTAGGAATTACCCAAAGCTAGAAAATTTCGAGAGAAAGGTCCACAGAATCTAGATCAACTTGATATAATGTTTAAGGATGTTGCAGCAACTGGAGTACCTGCATGGACCCCTTCTTCAAATACACTCCCTCCAACAATGCCACAAGAGGGTGCTGGTGATTCGGATGGTAGCTCCGAATTTAAGGATGATCGATGTGACATGAGTTTAGACATTGATAGTTTGCAGCAAGGACATACTAGTCAATCACGTAGTTCAGGACAAAAGTGAACTAGTGAATCAATACCCTCACAGAAGAAAAAGAAGAAGATAGGAGGAGCTGCAATGTTGGACAATCGTATTAGTCAATTAATAACTGTATGTCAGAATAGGCATGAAGGTACTTCTCAAGAGTCACCAAGTTCAATTGATAATGTCATGGCGATTGTGAGAACACTTCCTGGAGTGGATAGTAAGTTTGCGATTCAAGCTTCCATTATCTTACTAAAAAGGTCACGTAGGGAGATGTTCCTAGCTTTCAAGAAGCCAGAGTCACAGCTGGAGTGGCTACAAGAAATGATTTATTTGAACCACAAGAAGTGACCAACCTTATGTGGTACTCTGTATTAGTTTAGGACTAATATTATCTTTATGTTGTATTAGCTTACGACTAATATTAGCTTTATTAAGTATGCCATGTTGTATTAACTTTAAACTTGATGTTTTGAATTGGGACCTATTGTTGCCTTTTGTTACTTTGTTGATTATTATGTTGATTTATATTAAGTATTAGCAATGGTTGATTGTTTATTACTTTGTTGTGTAGCGTAACCTAATATGAATGATTATAATGGTACTCATGAGAGTGGCCATGTTATGGAACTATTAATGGATGGGGATTACAGAAATTACTGTGATGATAATGATGGTGGTGATTATAACATTGCTGACAATAATAATGATGGTGATAACAATGATGATGATGATGGTAAGAGTAGTAACAGTGATGATGATAGTGATAGTGATTCTGATGATGATGATAGTGATTCTGATGATGATGATAGTAACGATGATTCTGATGAGGAGTTTTACCAGCTTGTGGCAGTTGCTTGTGAAGCAGTTGTGACATATTTCAATAAATACATTAATAAGACTCCTTGTTATAATTCTGAACAAATAGGGTGGGCTTGGGTGAGACGTTGTATGGAAGGTAATGAGAAATTGTGTTACAACATGTTTAGAATGAAAAAGGAGGTGTTTCAAAATTTGTGTCAAGTTTTACAACATGACTATGGACTTCAACATTCAAGGAATATAAGATTAGAAGAGTTAGTGGCAATCTGTTTACTGATACTTGGTCATGGAACATGTAACCGAATGGTTCAAGAAATATTTCAGCATTTGGGTGAAACCATAAGTAGACATTTTGAGAAGATGGTCACTCTGTTGGGTGCTCGGTTTGCAGCTGCATATGTAAAGCCTTCGGATCCAACTTTTAGTGAAGTTCCAACCAAAATACAAGACCATCCAATTTATTGGCCACATTTCAAAGTATGTGTACTATTGTATATTTGAATAAATGTTATTGTCTATAAGATAATTTTCATGTGGAACTAAAAACTATTAATGTTTTTATTAGGATTGCATTGGTGCGATTGATGGCACAGATGTGGTAGCGATTGTACCTACTGAGAAGTCAATTCCATACTATGGAAGAAAGGGATATCCAACCCAAAATGTAATGGCTACATGTGACTTTGATATGTTATTCATATTCGTTTTGCCTGGATGGAAAGGTGCAGCACACGACACCCACATTTTTCTTGATGCTATTCGTAAACAAAGTAGCAACTTTCCACACCCACCACTAGGTTTGTAATTGGTTAATCAATTGTTCATTATAATGACACCTTGTGTGTGTGTTTAATACAATTGAATTTTTTTTTTTTTTAGGGAAATATTATGTAGTTGATTCTGGATATCCAATGATGAAAGGCTATTTCGCACCATACAAAGGGATATCATACCATCTTCAGGACTTTCGAAGGAAACGTGGAAACCCTAGAACTAGACATGAAAATTTTAATTATGCTCACTCATCTCTTCGATGTGTGATTGAGCGCACTTTTGGTGTGTGGAAGAATAAATGGAGAATTATTAGAAACATGCCATCTTTTCCGTTCCATATCCAAATACTTATTGTATCTGCTACTATGGCTCTTCATAATTTTGTTAGATTAAATGATAGGGATGATATGAGCTTCATAAACGCCAATCGAGATTCAATTTCTAGAAGAGAATATAATAGTGAAGCAGGTAGCAGGTGTGAGCAGAACACAGGATCTTTAACAGACCCTGCGATGGTGGTTCTTCGTGATTCAATTGCTAATTCCATTTGGGGGGATAATAATTAGTAGTTATCTTTTTTATTTTATTTTATAATATCATGTAGTACAATTTAAACTTGGGTTATTGGTATGTATTTTATTATCTTTTTTATATTTTTGTGTTGTACAATTTAAACTTGGGTTATTGATATGTATTTTATATCTTTTTACATTTTTATGTAGTACAATTTAAACTTGGATTATTGGTGTATATTTTATCATCTTTTTACATTTTCATTTTGAGTTTCATGATGATGAAAATTATTTAGATTTAATTAATATTAATAAGAAGTCATTAATGGTAATAAAAAATAATTATGAAACTAAAAAATAAAAATAGCCCAAACATTATTAAAATAATACCAATAATATATTTTATTATTATTATTATTATTATTATTATATGAAGTAGTTTATTAATAAGTATGAAATAAACTCACATAAAAAAATAAAAAAAAAATAAAAAATATGAAATAAACTCCCTTATATATACATTGTCCTTTTTTGTAATTTACCCCTCAAAATGCCACTTTTATAAATGCTAGCCAAACACTCAACTTTTTCAAAAAGCACTTTTTAACAGCTTTTACCAAACACTCAGCTTTTTGAAAATGCACTTTTTCATTATGCACTTTTTAAAAACTTCACTTTTTCATTATGCACTTTTACAAAAAGCTGAACCAAACTCACCCTAAGTGAATTGGCATCAAGCCTAATAGTACACACCAGTTTTAATTTAATTGAGGCTACACCTTATGTTCTTTTTGTGCATGTGCTACACTTTCTCGAGTACAAAATCTTATGATATGTAATAAGGTGTTCATGATTGGCTAGTGAACAGTGGTGAGATGGTTATTTATGCCTTTCTCAAAAGGATCAAGTCCGACAGTCAAAAAACATATGACTTCATGATTAAGACAAAATGATTAAAAACCACACACATCTTTCCCACACAACATACACTGCAGTTTCAACTAGTCAAGTGCAATGAATAAGCTCATCAAAGTTAAACAAGGTACACAAGACATGACATGTGTAAAAAGATTGACCAACCTTGTTTTCAAAAATCAAGAAAAATATTGTCAAACATAATTTTTGCTTTCTCCTTTTCCTTTTTTTTTTTTTTTTTTTTTATTTATTTATTAAAAGAGAAAACATATAAATCCTAGAATGAAATGCATGAATGTAATGCAATGCAAGTCCTAGAACAAAAAAAAAAACACAAAAAACAAAGAACAATGGTCACAAAAGAATAGAGCAATGAAGCACAAGGACCATGTCAAAAAGACTCAGTTAGTTCGAGTCTTTTGCATCCAAAACTTTTTAGATGCACCACGAGCATTGGAGTTCTTATTCACATTCGAGTGATTCCCAACTCCAGGATTGGAATAAAGGTTTAACACCTTTACCAATTCACCAATTAATGCCATAGGATCTTGTGCTTGAGGCACAGACACTTTTGGTTTCTTTGCTCTCTTATCAGCTTGAAGCTTGTAACAGTTAGGAAGAATGTGTCCAGACTTACCACAATAATGACAAACCCAAACAGGTTTACCATGCATCTTGTCCTTAGATTTGGTAGGCTCTTTAGGTTTAGATTCTCTTAAGTCTACCCTAATCTTCTTAGGTGGTGAAACTTCTACAAGTTTAACAACCTCACTCACAGGGGGTTTAACAGTTTCACTCACAACCTCACTCACAGAAGGTACAGAAGAAGAAGAAGGAACAAAAACAGTGGAATGGGGTGCAGAATCAAAGATGCTTTCAACATATCCTAACCCAGATTTATCAGAAGGATACTTTTGAATATTCAACATGTGATCAAGTTTAGAACTAGCAGATCTAGCAATAGATAAATCATGTTCCAAAGTTTTAACTTTATCAAGCATCATTAGCATCAAACAGTTTAACAAGCAAATTTTTCTTTTCAAGCTCAAGAGAATCAATTTTCTTTAGGCCAAGTTCAACTTTCATAGCATCCTTTGCAGCAACTTTGCAAAGTTTGTTGTAGGCCTCTTGAAGATCTGCATCTTCAGAGAGTTCCCCATCAGAAGGGTTCTCCTTAGCAGATGTGCTTTCATTAACTATAGCAGTAGCCGTGAAAGCAATGAAGTTTCCATCCTCGTCACCACCGGACTCATCATCAGAAACCTCATTATCATTAAGGGTTACAGCCATAGCTTTACCCTTAGTCCTCAAGAATGTAGAACATTCAGATTTCACATGGCCATACCCTTGACAGCCAAAACACTGAAGACCCAAAGAATTATTTGAAGATTGACCAACTTTTTCACTAGGTTTTTCAAAGTTATTAACCTTAGTGGGATCATTCTTCCTAAAATTTCTAGGTTCAGCAGTGTAAGTACCTCTTGCCTTTCTGTTGGTATTCCTAAGAAAGTTTTTAAAGTTTTTGGCAAGATACGCAATCTCTGTAGCAGAGAGCTCATCATCAAAACCACCACCATCAACATCATCAACTGACTTAAGAGCCATTGATTTGGATTTGTTCACTTTAGGTAGGTCAGACTCATAGGACTAAAGAGATCCTACAAGCTCATCAACAGGGATGGAGTCCACATCCTTGCTTTCAGTGATGGCAGTCACTTTGGGTCTAAAGTCCTCAGTTAAGGATCTAAGAATCTTCCTAACAATTTTAGGTTGTTCATAGATTTCACCCAAATTAAAAGCAGAATTGACAATATCATTTAACTTAGCATAGAATTCATCAAAAGATTCATCATCAGACATTCTAATGCTTTCAAATCTAGAAGTCAATTGTTGCAATTTATTGATCTTAATTGCCTTTGTGCCTTCATGCACAGTTTGGAGGATTTTCCATGCAGTATGAGCAACCTCAACATTTGAGATCCTCTTAAATTCCTCCATTGAAACAGCATTGAAGATGGCATTCATAGCTTTGCTATTGAAGCCTGCTGCTTCTTTTTCAGAAGTTTGCCACTCACTCACAGGAGTAGTGGGCTTCTGCCATCCGTATTCAACGGAATTCCAAACCCTCTCATCAATGAATTTCAGGAATGCTTTCATCCTTACTTTCCAATAAGCATAGTTGTTCCCATCAAAGTAAGGAGGAACAAACAGAGAGTGTCCATGCTCCATGACAACAGGGGTCAAGGATCAGCTCAGAGATAAAAAATCTCAAACAAAAGAACAACCGGTTCTGATACCACTTGAACGGTTTTAGACCCCTTAAAAAACAACCAGATTACGTAGCCTAAATTAATTAGCCAAGTTGTTACTTAGTCAAATTAAACAATTCTAAGTTAAAACAATCATATAATCATATCATATATATAAAACATATAAAGCAGCGGAAATAATAAAGAACACAATGATATGATCACCCAGGAAACCACACGGGAAAAACCTGGGGAGGATTTGACCCACCGATCCTCAAGGCAAACCAGAATTCATTATGAAAGAATTGAAGTTCTTACAAAACGACTACAAGCTCCTCGCTCGACTTCCTAATGCTACCCACCAGTAGAACTTACTGACATGACCACATGCAAGCTCCGAATCCACGGACTCCTTCTTTCTTGAATTCTTTAATCAGCTACAAGCTCCCCGCTTGTTTTTCTTTAAGTTCCAATGATTGCAACTATAATGATTTTCAAGATGTTGAAATCATCTCTATCTTGAAAACTCTAAGTTTTGTGTAAATGAAAGCTCCTCTAAGATCTAACAAGAGATTCACACAAAACAGCAATGTATGAGCAACAATACAATATAGAGTACCCTAAAAAACGTGGCTAGGGTTTTGTTTATATACCTAGGGTAAAAACATAAAACCCTAAACGTTTAATGAAGTAGGGCTGAGTTGGAAATTCTGCAGAAAAATCAACCTGTGCGATTTTCGATCGATCGAGCCTGTCCTTCAATCGATCGAGCCAGGCCGAAAGTCTCAAGTAGTTCTGCAGCCACTCGATTCCAACTGTACAATAATAAACCAACTTTAAGCAAGCCTAAACAAGACTAAATACATTGTTTTGATCATGGTTTGCCAACATTACAAATTAGAGTTCTAAATACATAAAATCCTAAGACCTTAGAACCTAACAATATATATATATATATATATATATAAACTCCACCATTATATATAGAATTTTAAGTTGAGTAGAAGTTTATATGTAAAAAAGAAGGTATTTACGTTTAACTCAAATATTTATTAATTTTTTCTCAAAAAAAAAAGACTTATTATGTTATTTATAATTTTCTTTTACTTCTCCAAAAAAAAAAAAATTTGTAACTCGGTATGAACAAATAATATTGCAATCCTTTGTTTCTTATGGCTAGTAATCAAATTTAAGTTAAATTAATCGTAAAGATTATATGACGAATTTATATTTTAAACAATTTAAGATTTTTAATTTTTTATCAACTTAGAAATTATAGAAGAATTTTTTGTTACAAATATCTATTTTTTTGATCTAAAAGATATAAATAAATAATTATTGTTGCTATTTTTTGTTTCTTATATATGGCTGTGTAGTACTATAATTTATGTAAAAAAAAATTGTAAAAAAAAATAGTAAAAAAATATATTGATAATAAAATGATTAATTGAAGAATTTTTTATTAACTTAGAAATTATAGAAGAAGATAAGAACAAAAAAAAATTATATATAGTTTATTTTTATAAATTTAAAAAATTGGTCAATTTAAGGGTCGGTTTGGGATCCGCTTATTTTACTAAAACTGAAAACTTTTTACTGAAAGTACTGTAAATAAAGGTAAAAATTAACTGAAATAGTACAGTAGGACCCATGAATAATACTAAAAAGTGCAGTAGGACCAATAAATAGTAGTAAAAATAAGCTGAATAGTAAAATAGGCTAGCAACTTTCATCAATGCCAAACACACACTTAGGGTCTGTTTGGATACAACTTATTTTGCTGAAACTAAAAACTTATTGTTAAAAATACCGTAGATAAATGTAAAAGTTAACTAAAATAGTACAGTGTGGCCAATGAATAGTACCAAAAATAAGCTGAATAGTGAAATAATTTTCATTGATATTCAAAATGTTGCTTAGTGAGGGAAATATCACAGGACACATTAAGGGTTTGTTTGGATACCGCTTATTTTGCTAAAACTGAAAACTTATTGTTGAAAGTACTGCAGATAGAGGTAAAAGTTAGTTAAAATAGTATAATAAGACTCATGAATAGTATCAAAAGTGTAATTGGCTCATAAATAGTAACAAAAATAAACTAAATAGTAATAATTTTAATTTTTCGTTGGTATCGAAGCACACTAATTTGTTTCTAAATCAGTGTCACCACTTTTCAACACACAAACAGTTGGCCAGTTGGCCTGCCTTCAAATCTAGCTGATATTGAATCGAATCACGTAAAAGAAATTTCATCCAAAGAAGAAAGAATCTAATTCTCCACCATTCCCTTAATTAAGTGCCGAATATTGACATATGGTACAAAAATGATTCCTGCATGGTTCACTTTAAAATCCTCAGGAACTGGGTCTAGCACCATTAGGTGTTGTATACAGAATATTAAGTAATGGAAGGCAAAAGTGAAAGGTGCAGTTGGTGTGGGGTGCAACTACTTGTGCCCCCAGAAACCAAAAGCATTCAATGTTCTGTATGCAATGGCATAACTCGGGTTCAATCAAATGATCGTTGGGTTCAAGTCCAGGACTCAATTAGCCATACAGCAAATCGGTTTAAAGACCTTGTCAATACAGTGGTTGCTGGATCGGTAAACAGCTATCCAGCATGGAATGCACAAGTTTATGGTTATTATCCTCAGCTGCCACCACCGCGACCATCACCACCATTGATGCCTCCTAACCCGCATGGGAGGAAGCGAGCCCTTCTATGTGGAGTGAGCTATTATGGGCGCAGTTACAAACTCAAAGGAAGTGTGAATGATGTTAGGTGCATGAGATACTTTTTGGTGGAAAAGATGGGTTTTCCCAACGAGTTCATACTCATACTCACAGGTACTAATTAGAGGACCTAATGGATTAATTGAAATGACAGTTCAAAATAATTAGGAAAAACATTTGGATGTTTAAATTTTTCTATATTGTGCTGATAAAAGTCAGGACCAACAGTTAGTTCGCACATACATTCCAAAGTTAGGACCAACAATTTCATACAAGGTACTGACTTATAAAATTGATGTAATAACACAATCCACACGCAACAATTTTCAACTCAATTCTCCAAACGGATACGAAGTTCCTCAAAAAAAAAAAATATTCTATAAAAATTCAAAATAATTTATTCATACCTACGTTGAATGCTATTGATGGTCATTATTATTATTTGTCAATTCTTTGAAAAAGCTTTGTAAGGATTTTATTTGGTAGACTATGCTAATTGTTCATCATTGATCGTTTTATTTCTAAAAAATATATAATATTGTCACTCTTTAACTTAATTCTCGCTATTTTGGTACAATAAAATTTTTTCATGTTTTCATATTTCAAATGGGATATGACCAACTAATTTTTCAGAATATGATAAAAAATTTCAATGAAGTTTATATTTGTAAAAAAAAAAAAAAAAATTGATTAGTTTTAAGTGCATCATAAGTGGTTTCAAATGAGATCTTAATATAATTGGATGAAAGTAATTTTAGGGACTCAAAATTATTTTAAATATGTTAGAAGTATTACACATTCAAAGAGTTACACAGATGTATAATAAATTTTAATTAAGCACTTTATAGTTTTTTAGTTGAGATTCGTGAATCTATATGTACGGACATTTGTTTCTAGAAAAAAAAAATGTTAAGGACATTTGACACGTAGTTAGATATATAATGACTTGTACAAAATAGAAACTCAGTTAGAATCCAAAGATATATGGCATCAAAAATTAAAGAAAAGTAGAAGGATATTTGACACAAAATTAGAATGTAGTTAGAAGCCAATTTGAATGTTTGATTGAACTTTATCTCAATTTTTCATTATAATAGTACAATATGTGTGTATATATATATATATATATATATGGTATGAAGCCGCAAGTAGAGTTCTTTTTTATTTTGAGAGATAAGACAAAATTTGAGAATTGAAGGGATCAAGATACACAAACGCTTAAATTGTTTTCTAGCATCATTTTCACAATATTTGGTATAGGCGGCTGTGAAGTCTGAAGCCAAGCATTATCATATTCAATGGATGCAAGTATTATTTGCATGGTATGGCACATTTTCTTTTTTTTTCTTTTTTCTTTTTTTTTTTTTTTTTTGGTTTTGAGAATGATGGTATTGCACATTTTGATTGGTATCACTGTGGCAGTTAGATTAATATTCTTTGGTTGGATGGGTGATACATGGTTAATGAGTAAAAATTAATATTACGATTCAAACATGATCGCCATAAATAAAGTTCTTTCAAAATTAATAAATCCACCGAATTTCAAAGTAATTGTTAGGATACGGACTGTGTTGTACCTAGTGGTGTGCTTAACTGTGCCTGTAGTTGTAATGTACTTAAGCCATGTGCAAGGTGTAACGCTTGGTGTTGTATTTCATTGTAGCAGTTAAGTAGTTGGTTAGTGCTGAAGAAGTGGAGGCAATTAAGGGAGTTAGTTAGAAGGTTGTTAGTCAGTTAGTAGTTACTGGTTTGACAGTGTGAGCTTGGCAAGATCATGATTGATTGTAATTGTATATAAACAGAATTGTTGAGTGAGAATGGATAAGCATAGAATCAACTAAGTTCCTCTTCTCTATTCTTCCCTAATCCTTGCTCTATTTTGGAGGTGGTTACCCTCGAAGTAACTGACATTTCATCATCCCAATTCTCCGTTTCTGTCATCACCCGTTATCTTCCTTCCACTTTTTCTGATTGGCCAAACCCTTAACAGTAATGGATGAATGACTGATATTTATTTTCCTCAATTTTTGCAATGAGCAATA
This sequence comes from Quercus glauca, assembly GCA_023736055.1. Lineage (NCBI taxonomy): Eukaryota > Viridiplantae > Streptophyta > Magnoliopsida > Fagales > Fagaceae > Quercus > Quercus glauca. The sequence continues at coordinate 25,506,168 of CM043325.1, read as the reverse complement.
AACACTTGCACTAAAATTAAGAAATTGAATTGACACATAACACAAAATTAGACTCCAAGGTCTATCCTGTCGATATCACCATTGGTTTAGTTATTTTCACCCGTACTTAAGCCAGAAATTAGCTATGCCCATTTCATAGCTTTTGTGGCTATGAGAAACCTCCGGATCTTGGCTATGGAAAAAAAATGTTATTGTTTGTGCCTTAGCCATTGATTCCACTAGATCAATGGGATCCCAATTTTGATTTTCTAGGTATTCTAGATTACGTTGCTTTGATTTGTGAAAGTTTTTATACTATTTCTTTTATTAGTGTTCCATTGGGATGTAATAAAGCTGCTTTAACTCTTACTAGTTTTGCAAAAGAGAATGAGAAGGTTGTTGTTTGACTTGAAGAATGCCCCTCTTTTCTCTTCTCATTGTACAACATGAATATGAATGAATTCAACAATCATTGTTTCTTAGTTTTATATATATATAGTCACATATAAACATAAAAAAAAATTTCTTCTTTGAAGAATATAAAACAAATAAAAAACCATAAACAATAATTTGAAATTTAATATTAAAAATATAATCAAACTTATATGAGATCTAAAATTAAGAAATAACACAAATCATAAATTAAAAAATAAAAGTAGAAAAAGAACGAAAGAACATACATGATTGTTTCCTCTTTGACTTTGAGATGTAGAGAGAGAGCAATGAAAGTGTAAGAATGTAATTGAAACTTGTTGATAGGAAAGGAAAAAATGAGTATGAAAAATTTGACAATTCATAAATGAAAAAATGAAAACTAAGAACCAGTTATTGTAGAAGAGAACAAATGAGTATAAAAGTTGAATATTATGAATTGGCTTAATCCACCTATCAATTTTTAATTCTGAATTCGTGAATTTAAGTATATGAATGAGTTTTTATTTTTCTTTTTGAAGTTAAATAAATAATAGCTTAAACAAAATGCAACCCATGAACAAAACGTATTCAATTTGAATATAAAAAATTAAAAAAAAAAAAAAAAAAAGATAAATTCATACCTATTGATAGGTAGGGTAGATAGAAGAATGGGAGAATACACCAAAAAGTTGTACGGTATGTACAAGAATGGAAGAATACATTATATATATATATATATATATGAGATGGGTTCAAGTTACGCCTAATGTAACTCTTGTAAAGTTACACATTTTTTACACCGTAGATTTTTAAAAGATCCAATGGTTGAAAAAACACTACTAAATTTTATTCATTTTCCCCTCATACCTAATTAATACTATATTTTTTTCTCTCTCTCCTTATAATTTCTTTCCATACTTTTTTTTTTTTCTCTTTTTCTTTCCACCTGTGGAGCACAATATCATTTTTTTTTTCTTTCCAGCCGTTAAAGAGCACTATTATATAGCTTTGGTGTGGGCAAAAACTTTAGTACGAGTGTTGAATTTGAATTATGTTTTGTTACTTTTGTATGAGACTTTGCTTTATTTCTATGGCTAACAAGCAGCACATGCATAGTCTTTGCGTGCTGATATGAGTCTTAGATACACTATATTATTTCAAAAATCATACTAAATTTTCTGCTGTGCCCACAACGAATCTATGAGATGGGTTATAATAACCTAAAAGAAACAAATACAAGAAGCCCACTGATATTTATATAACTTGTAAAAAAAACAAGGAACGAGGGAAGTGCAAGAGGTTTAATTTAGCAGAAAAAAATGATAAAACATGGACACAACTTCTATTTCCTTGTTAAAAGCAATGAAAGAAAAGTTCAATGTTTTCTCATCCTCAATATTTACTCAGAAAGTTGCTTAGATTTTTTTTTTTTTTTTATTTGATATAAAAATTGACCAAATCTAGGCTAATGATACTATGTTTTTAGCAAAATTTACAATGATTATGGACAAAAAATTGAAATAAGATAATTACTAGAATTTTAGCGTGCCTATTAACCGTGATTATGGACAAAGGTCCTAGCCAGGCAGAGGAGAGAGAGAAGAAGAAGAAGAAGAAGAAGAAGAAGAAGATTGGTTGGATTTTAAGGGTGGAGAGACTCATGTCATTTAATGCTTCATCACTTATTTTTAGAAAGATGATGAGGTGGGTAATAGTGTGTTTTTAACCATTGGATTTAATAAAAATCAATGGTCTAAAAAATGTATAACTCTTGCAAAATTATACTAAGTGTAACTTAAACCCATCTATATATATATATATATATATATATAAACTCCACCATTATAAATAGAATTTTAAGTTTGGTAGAAGTTGATATGGAAAAAAGAAGGTGTTTACGTTTAACTTAAATACTTATTGATTTCTTCTCAAAACAAAATATATTTATTACGTTATTGGCAATTTTTTTTACCCAATCCAAAAAAAAAAAATTTGTAATTCAATATGGACAAATAACGTTGCAATCTTTTGTTTCTTATGGCTAGTAATCAAATTTAAGTTAAATTCATCATAAAAGATTAGATGACAAATTTATATTGTAACCAATTTAAGATTTTTAATTTTTTATAAACTTAGAAATTATAGGAGAATATTTTGTTACAAATATCTATTTTTTTTAGATCTAAAAGATATAAACAAATAATTATTGTTGCTATTTTTGGTTTCTTATGGCTGTGTAGTAATATAATTTATGTAAAAATAAAGAGTAAAAAAATATATTGATAATAAAATGATTAATTGAAGAATTTATTATCAACTTAGAAATTATAGAAGAAGATAAGAAAAAAAAATTATATCTAGTTTATTTTTATAAATCTAAAAAATTACTCAATTTAGTGAGGCAAAATATCACATGACACATTAATTTGATTGTAAATCAATGTCATGGACGGTTAGCCATAGCGCAGGGGTTCAAATGAACCCCATAACTTGGCCAATCTATATATATATATATATATATATATATTTGAAACTAGAACCAAATGAATATCATTAATGCAGAATACAAGAATCCAAATACAGAGCATCAACTGCTGGTGGAGGATCCTCATCCAGCGATACAGTTTCATTATCAGATAATCTAGCAAATCTTGCCAACGCATGAGCAACACCATTGGCACTACGCCAAACACAATTAACTGAAAATGATCTAAAACTTGCAATCAAGCACCAAATATCTTCATAAATAAACCCAAGCCGAGCTAGATCTAGTTGAGCCTGTGCTACTGTCTTCATCACCCTTGCATTGTCACCTTCCAAAATCACCTCCATAATACCAGCATCTATAGCAAATTCAAGAGCTTTGTGGCAAGCCAGCACCTCCACCTCTTCACTATCCCTTACAGCCCCACCCTTGGCTGAAGTAGTAGCCATCACTTTGCCATTCCCATTGCGAACCACAGCCCCATAACCCGAAGCAGCTTCATTATTAAAACATGCTCCATCAAAGTTCAGCTTGAATAAATCTCCTTGTAGTGGCTACCATGCCTAACTTGCTGAAACATGAACTGTCACAGGAACACTTAGATGCTCTTGCGCCTCATGAAACTCACTCAAATAATCCAAAGCCCGCTAGTATAACCGTGATGGATGTTGAAAAGCACCCCTATGCAAGACCGAGTTCCGCTAAAGCCAAATTTGCCAACAGATCACCCAAAATAAATCCAACTCCTCAAGTGACAACCTTGGCATGAGACTAGCATCCAGCTTCCCAAACTCCACTTGCACTCTACTGAATTTTTGAAACCTGATTGCACTACTAGTCCAAACTTCTTGTGCTGCCCCACACTTCCGAAGCACATGCAACACCGATTCATCAGCTTTATGATAGAAACAACACCGAGCATCCTCCAACACCCTCTTTCACACCATATTGTCTTTCGTAGGCAATATATTATGGCATGCTCTCCATGAAAAAATTCTAACCTTATTTGGGACCTTAGCCTTCCATAATCGTGACCACAATTAAATATTTGATCTTTGCACTGATGCCTCCCCGCAATTACTCTTCACCAACCTCAATTGCTTAGCCACATGGTACCCAGACTTCACATTGTACCTACCATTCTTTGTAAAGGACCAAGCCAAGACATCCTGCACCACCCGCCTGCTCAAGGGAACTTGGACAATAGCATTAGCATCATACGAGTGGAACAAAGCAAGGATTCGATCTCTATCCCACTAGTGGTTCTGCCAATCAATCAAATCTAAAACTCTCCACTCCCAAATTTTCTCCTTAGGATGGAAAAGAACACTCTTTTTTGGCTGATTAGGTAACCAACAATCCTTCAAAACATGGATGGAAGCACCATTCCCCACTCTCCAATAACACCCTTTCCTTAATACCGGTTGAGCAGCTAATAAACTCTTCCAAACATAGGAGCTATTTTGACAATCCTTTACCTCAAGGAACTCACACCGTGGAAAGTACTTTGCCTTAAAGCAGCTATACAAAAGAGAGTTTTTGTCCTGCAACAATCGCCATGCTTGTTTAGCTAGCATAGCTAGATTAAAAGTTTGAATATCTTTGAATCCCATCCCTCCCTCCTTCTTCGACTGAGTCAAAAAAATCCAACTCTTCCAGTGAATTTTCCTTTCCTCACCAATTTGGCCCCACCAAAATCTAGCACACATAGCATCCAATTCATCACATAATTTTCCAGGCAATTGAAACACCCCCATCGTATAAGCAGGAATAGATTAAGCCACTGCTTCTATCAAAACCTCCTTTCCAGCCCTTGAAAGCAACTTCCTCTTCCAGCCTTGAATCTTTTTCTAAACCATTTCCTTAATGAAAGCAAAAGTGTCATATTTCCTCTTTCCAATCAAAGTAGGCAACCCCAGATAAGAGTCAAACTTCACCACCTCCTTCACCTTCAGTTGGTCAACAATCCATGCTTTTTGCTCCACCTTCACATTGCTACTGAAATAGGCTGAAGACTTCTCAAGATTGATGCATTGACCAGAAGCATCAGCATATAGCTATAGAGTATCTAATACAACCTACACTTCATCGTTATTAGCCTGACAAAAAATCAAAGAGTTATCAGCAAAAAGTAGATTAGTTATACGAGGAGCATTCCTATAGACTTCCACTCCATGCAACCTCCCATCTAATTCTGCCTTAGCAAGGAGCGAGATGAAACCTTCTGCACAAATAAAAAACAAATAAGGGGACAGCGGATCTCCTTGCCAAATACCTCTAGAAGGCATGATATTCCCATAGGCATTTCCATTGATCCGAACTGAAAAGGAAGATGTAGAAACACATTTCACAACCCTATCCACCCAAACCTCCGGAAAGCCCAATTTAATCATCATACCCTTAAGGAAGCCCCATTCCGCCCTATCATAGGCCTTACTCACATCCAATTTAAGAGCCAATGCCCCCCCTTTTTACCCTTTTTTCTAATATGCAAAATCTCATAGGCTACTAGCACATTATTAGTAATAAGGCAGCTAGTTAAAAAAGCACTTTGAGAAGGAGAAATAATTTGTGGCAAGATCAGCTTCAATCTGTTCGCCAAAACTTTTGAAATAATTTTATAAATCACATTACAGAGGCTAATCGGTCTGAAGTCAACCATTTTTTCTGGTTTCTTTTCTTTAGGAATCAGTGCTATATGAGTATAATTAATATCAGGCTCCATATTACTGGAATGTAAAAAATCTAACACAGCATCAATCACCTCATTACCCACAATATGCCAAAAAATTTTATAGAAAAGTGCATTCATACCATCGGGTCCAGGAGCCTTTGTTGGTCACATCTAAAGCAACGCTGCTTTAACTTCTTCACTACTAAATGGCCTGGAAAGCACCTCCAGCATATCATTTGTAATTTTGTGATTTATTGTGCTAATACATTCCTCCATTCTGTCATAAAGGCCTGCATTAAAATATTCATGAAATAATCAAACGCCACCTCAGCCACATCCTCAACTTCCTCCACCCAAACCCCATTAGCATTTTTAATTCCCTCAATAAAATTCCACCACCTTCTTTGGGAAGCTTTGGAATGAAAAATTTTAGTATTCCTATCTCCATGTTTTAGCCATGACACTCAGGATCTCTAATACCAAAATATATCTTGCTTCAACAATAGGTCATCAAGTTGCTTACTTACACGCAGAAACTCACTTCTGCTCTCTTCGGTCAGCTCACATTCATTCATCCCCTCCAATTTTTTTTTCAACCCTTTTAATCTCTTCTATTTCGGGTTTGGTCTTAGAAGAACCCCATGCATGTAGTTCAACCCCACAACTTGGATTTGATCCCGTACACCACTCAAACCCGAGTTACCACGACCTCCCTTCGTCTAAGCTTCAGTCACAGCTTCCTCACAATCTGCCCACAACAACCAATTCTCTTCAAACTTGAAACCAACAGCCCCCCTTCCCTTAACCCGCCTATCAATCATGGTTTTCAAAAGAATAGGAATATGATCAGAAGCATGGCTAAACAAATGGGAGACCGAGACTGAACTTGTAAGAAATTTGTCAATCCACACCCTATTAGCGGTAGCTCTATCCAACCTTTGTTTTGTGTGAGCTGAACCCAGCTCCTATTAGTCCATGTAAATTTATGCCTAATGAACCCTAAGTCAGTCAACCCGAATCCTCCAAGGCAACCTGAAAGTCCTCCATCTGATTATAATAAGGTGCATGGGCACTTTGCTTCTCAGATGCTTGAAGAATGGCATTGAAATCCCCTATACAACACCAAGGACCCTCAATGAAAGACCGTAAGTGAAATAAAAGGGCCTAAGACTTTCGCTTTTCATTTGCCTCTAGCCACCCATAAAATCTTGTGAGATCCCACACAAAACCATCATCTTCCACTACATTCGCTAAAATATGGTTATCAGTGAAATTAATAACATCTAATGTCATCTCCTCCCTCCAAAGTAAAGCCAACCCGCCACCTGAATTTGGCTTTTTAACTATCAATTTATTTTTAAATGGTAAATCACCACAATGCTTCTCAAACCCGCCTCTATCCAACCTTGTTTCCATCAAGAAGTATACATCGGGAGCTTGTTCCCTTACTAACTTGTGAAGGCTTTGAACTGTCCAAATGTTCCAAAGCCCTTGGCAATTCCAACTTAAAAGCCTCATTGCTCTCGGCAAGGGTGATTCAACACCCCTATCGCTTCATTCATGTTTGATTCTGTGGTGGACCTTTTTGAAATGTTGGGCTAGGCTGCCTCTTGTTGTACTGGGCCCAAATGTTCTAGATAAGAGAGTTGAGACTGGTCCAATTGTAACCCCCCTTAATCCGGCTTGTGCAAAAACCATGCCTCGTTTGCCAAAACTTTGGTCACATGCCAATGGCAGGCGGAGTTGCTATGGAAGAGTTATGGCAAGTAGATGTAATAATAATAAAAAGAAAGCACGTTTGCCATTGGACAGAATAAATAAAGGATCCTTAATTAAAATGAAGACCACAACGACAAGAAACGCCTTGTAAATGAAATGGCAGAAGTAAGTAGGGAAGAAATGAGTTATCAAAGAAGGAAAAGATTAATCCGCCATGCCAAGTTATGTTACAGGACCAAGACTAAGGAGGAAACCATTTCCTCAATGTGAATAATCGCTCAGGAAGATCCTACCGTAAAAATTAATCACTTTGAGGAAAACGGGCTTGAATGGCTTGTGCCCAAAAGAATCCTTTGCCTCTGACAGAGATTAGGCCTTTAGAGGGAGAGAAGGGATTAGTCTATTGGTGCATGTTTGCCATTCTATACTCTTTATTTTTGTTATTTCTAATTCTTTTTCCCCTCTTTTCTTTTCTCAGTGCTTACCTATCTAGTAATGTTGTGATTCTCTCCTAATGGTTACTAGTGTCGTGATGATGATCCTGTTTACTGTGCACGGCAAGGGTCCTTTAAATACTACCTGCCGTGACTGGCTTTTACCATTTTAGCCTTTAAATACCTTTGTCTGGTCTTGATGTCCTTGCCGACCCCCACTAGTTTGTCAGCTGTCCAGTCACCACCACTTACCTGTGCTGACTGCGCCACTTCCCATCACCAGACAAAAAAGATTATTTTGTTTGTTTATTCACTGTGGCATTCTTATCTGCCACGATGTGGGTGTTCTCTCTTCCTATCCCTCATGGCATGCATCTAGTGGTTCTAGCTCATCCTTACTTCTTTTTGGTAGTATGTCATCTCAGTAGGACATTTTTCCCAAAAGAACTTGAGCGGGAATCCCAAAATAGGCTTTCCTCTCTCCCTACCGCCAGACCATACCCTCTTTTACCTCTGACCCATGACCCACCACTTCTTGTATTTGCTAGGTATAGGCTAGTGATGTCTGGGCCTTGTGCGTGCTCCATTCTTGAGTACGATCAAAACTTGTCCGATGCTTATGCATTTGCCATGGTCTGAAGGCTTGTCTGTGCATTCTGTCGCTCATCCTTGACCTATTATGGTGTGAACTGCTTTCTGATTTCTCATTCCTTACAGCTTGCTTTTTTCAAGGGTTGGGCCTTGCCCGATTATGGGCTTTCCCTTCTTAGGCCCATTCTTTGCTCTTTGCGTAATCCTGCTGCCACTTTCTACCATACCATTTTGCTATTTTTGCCATGGTGTTACATGCATGTTGGGCCTCTTTGGGTCTGCTACTTATTCTTCTCACAATGACTCAATATGGTCATTGATTTTATACTCATGCTACTTTGGACTTTTCTAAACCCATTTCATTGCTTGTGGGCTTTTTTGTCCCATTTCTTTCTCCTTGAGTATCCTTGTCCCATTTGCTTTCCTTGGGCATTCTTGGACTATTTTCTAATTCTACATACCCATGGACTTTTACTAACTCCTTTAGGCTTCCCTAGCCCAATTACCTTATTCCTCATCCTTGGGACTCAGCTTCCCATCAACCCCTTACTTTCTTACTTCAGTACTTTGGGCCTGCTGTGGCCCATTCTTACTTTACTCCATCACAAAATGCCCATGGGTTTACTATCTCTCTTTCCGAGCTCTTTTAGGCCCATCTACTTTCCTCAAGGCCCATTTATGTACTTTATGGACCTGTAAACCATTGTTCCTGCCATCCAGGCTTAATGGTTTTTCTAGCCATCCACTAACTCTTCTCTGCCCATATTGTTGGGTTTCTTCCTGTTATTGGGCCTCAAAATGAGCACCAACAGATTCATCACTGACCTTCCCCCTTTTTCCTTTACACTTTTCATCATCTGTCTCCCCAAAAGAAAACACCCCCAACATATTTCTTTTACCCAAGATGGACTTAGCTCCTTCCTTTAATATTCCCACAGGCCCAACATCCATACATGCAAGCCTAGTCCAAATATTTTTCTTTTTATTACTGCTCAACCCAGCCCCATCTTCAGTACAGTACACGTGCTCTTTATGAATAGTTGGCACCAAATCAATCCCCACATCTAGGCATGAACTGTGAACACCTAAATCAATGGAACATTATACTTTGTTTTCCCTATCCACTTCCCCAAGTCCATGATTCTCAGCCCAATCCTCATGACCTGCGAATTATGCTCCCACCAATCGAGTTTCACCTCCACCACTTTCCATAGCCGTTTTGTTAGGGAAACCATCCTTGCCGCCACCGTTTTCACTCACCTCCGGCGTGCTCTGTGAACCACTCAGCCCCTTCATCATTCCATTATCTCAATCTCTACTACCCTCCTTTACAACTCCCCGTTTCAGTGGTGAACGTGCCCTTCCACCTAACTTCAACCAATCCCCATAGCCACAATCCACTTCAATCCCAGTTTTTGTTTTATTGAAGTACTTCGCACAGTATCGTAAGTCATGCCCTAAGAGTCCACAGTAATGGAAAAATACTGGCAATCGTTCATACTTAAAGTGCACCCACTGTTTCTCCCTATCCAAACTTGCCAAAAAAGCCCCTCGCCGTATTTCTTTGTCTAAAGGAATAGCAATCTTAACCTTCATAAAGAAATTTTGGGCTGTCATTGATGTGCCACCTCTCCACCTCCAAAACCTTGCCCAACCGATTCCCCACCTCCTCTGCTACCTGAGAAGATCTCATATCAAAAAGTGCCCCCCAGATTTGCACCCATAAAGGAACTGAGTCAAACTTGACGTTCGTCGTCGTCATCCCCGATTTCCATCTGGTTAGCAACAGAGCTTGATTATCAAAACACCAAAGGCCTCCTGTATAGACTCTGTCCAACTCAAATTCGAATCTAAACTTGAACTGGAACAGGTTTGACCCCACCTCAATGACCTGCACTCCATCTTCCAATCCCCACACCTTTTTGAGTGTAACTAGAGCGGCTCTTTTATTAAAGGATTTGCATGTTAAAAATTTTCCAATAAGACTCAAAACACAACTCTCTAATTCCTCTCTTCGGCCTTCATCTGAAATAGTAATAATCTCTTCTTCCTCCAAAGTTAAAGTCATCTTCTCTAAAATATTTGAGACGTCATCTACCATGATTAAGGAGTCTGCAACGTGAAAGACAAAAGAAAGCAGCCCCGTAGGAAACCCTAAGGGAGAAAGATCTCGCAGAACACGAGAGAGAGAACTCCTACAAACGAGGAGAGTTTATATATATATATATATATATAATATAATATAAAAATTTTATCTGTTTTGACCCTTTAAAATAAAATTTTGAACACTCTGATCCTTTTTTTTCTTTCAGCACAACTAAAATAACCTTAAATATAAACCCTAAACCCAAAAAAAAATTTAAAAAAAAAAAAAAAAAAAAAAAAAGGAAAGAAAAGCCCAACAACAAGCCAATTTAATCTATACCTTGAAAATAAAAATTAGTTGTTGAATCTAAAGTGCTTTTTATTTGTTATTTGTTGAGTGAGAACCGTGCACATAGAACAGGCCAAGAGTGATTGAGTGACGACAAAAGCAAATGTTAACACAATAAAATTTAGTATCTATTTGGGAATAATTTATCTAACTTTTTGCTAAAAGTATTAAATAAGTAGGAACTCACATGAAATCCGCAAATATTAGGAAAAAGGTGAAGTAACAAGTTGGCTTATAATCAAGACCCAAACACACTCAATACAATTACAAAGAACAATAGTTGTCAATGTTGAGTTGAATTGTTAAATACAAGAATCGTAAAGACTTAAAACAAACTAATAGAAAAAAGAATTTTGAGCAATAATAATTAAAGTTCACTTAGCGACAATAATTAATATGTTTATTATATTCGAAAACAATGGATGATTTCCAAGATTTCATCTTAGTAATAATTAGTATGTTCATTATATTATGAAACTATATGTCAAATGAACTAATAGTTTATATTTTGTTTTTTTGCTAATACTATGGACAATTTTGTAATAAAAAAACATCAAAAACCACAAGATTCATTTTTTATTTAAGATTTATCTTCTTATTGGGCCCTCTAAAAAAAATTCTAGAGCCGCCACCAATCAATGTCACTACTTTTCAACACACAAACAGTTGGCCAGTTGGCCTGCCTTCAAATCTAGCTGATATTGAATCGAATCACTTAAAAGAAATTTCATCCATAGAAGAAAGAATCTAATTCTCCACCATTCCCTTAAGTGCCGAATATTGACATATGGTACAAAAAATGATTCCTGCATGGTTCACTTTAAAATCCTCAGGAACCGGGTCTAGCACCATTAGGTGTTGTATGCAGAACATTAAGTAATGGAAGGCAAAAGTGAAAGGTGCAGTTGGTGTGGGGTGCAACTACTCGTGCCCCCAGAAACCAAAAGCATTCAATGTTCTGTATGCAATGGCATAACTCGGGTTCGATCAAATGATCGTTGGGTTCAAGTCCAGGACTCAATTAGCCATACAGCAAATCGGTTTAAAGACCTTGTCAATACAGCGGTTGCTGGATCGGTAAACAGCTATCCAGCATGGAATGCACAAGTTTATGGTTATTATCCTCAGCTGCCACCACCACGACCATCACCGCCATTGACGCCTCCTAACCCGCATGGGAGGAAGCGAGCCCTTCTATGTGGAGTGAGCTATTATGGGCGTAGTTACAAACTCAAAGGAAGTGTGAATGATGTTAGGTGCATGAGATACTTTTTGGTGGAAAAGATGGGTTTTCCCAACGAGTCCATACTCATACTCACAGGTACTAATTAGAGGACCTAATGGATTAATTGAAATGACAGTTCAAAATAATTAGGAAAAACATTTGGATGTTTAAATTTTTCTATATTGTGCTGATAAAAGTCAGGACCAACAGTTAGTTCGCACATACATTCCAAAGCTAGGACCAACAATTTCATTCAAGGTACTGACTTATAAAATTGATGTAATAACACAATCCACAAGCATCAATTTTCAACTGAATTCTCCTCATTGAAAAGAAGCAACCTCCTTTCAAAAGAAGTTTTTAGTACCAACCATCTTTGGAATAAACAATATCTCAATTTGATGTAAATGTGTGGACTGCGTTTAACTATTAAAACAAAGAAGTTCAGGGACATTAATTTCATGAGCATTAGTTAACTACTTATAAGCTTCTTTGACAAATAAAATGTCTAAGCTGTCACCTAGTTACCAATTAGGAGTAACATTCTAAGTTAAGAACCTGTAGATCAATGAAAATGCAAGTGAGCCTATCATTATATATAATGGTTTTAGCTAGGGGCCAATATCTGATAGTTATGTTTGAACTGAAATAATTTTATTTCAATATTTCATAGAATTCTAATCTTAAATCATGAACGTAATCAACAAATTAACTAGCACTTCAAATTCTAGCCTAGTAATAGCTGGACTCTAAATCTTTCTAAAATAACAAGATTAGTTACTCGCGGTCTCAAGGGAATCTGGATCAAAAATAAATATTTTACCTTCCCAAAACGAAAAACCAAAAGAGAAACAAAAGTAGATTATTCTATTTATTCGTATCCTTCCTGCTAACATTTTGAACAACCTACAGAGGACGAGACAGACCCACTTAGGATCCCAACAAAACATAACATCCGAATGGCCTTAAAATGGTTAGTCCAGGGGGTTCAGTCAGGTGATTCATTGGTCTTCCATTTCTCGGGCCATGGCTAAAGGGAGCGTGATAAAAACATGGATGAGATTGATGGGTACGACGAAACACTATGCCCTGTTGACTATGAGACTCAAGGGAAGATAATTGATGATGAAGTGAATGACACCATCGTTAGGCCAATACCCCGTGGTGCCAAACTTCATGCCATTATCGATGCCTGCTATAGTGGAACCGTACTTGATTTGCCTTTCCTGTGCAGGATGAATCGGTATGATACTTGTTTTATAGTAATGATTCTTGATTAGTTGATCATATTGAAAACAGAAGTACATTCTTGTGTTGGAGCAGGGAAGGACTATGCACATGGGAATTTCAAACATATACACCAAGTGTTTATAAAGGCACCAGTGGTGGGCTAGCGATCTCTTTTGGTGCTTGTGATGATCAGCAGACTGCTTCAGACACAACTGTGAGTTATATATACTTCTTCAACACAATATCTATGGATTTAGATAGCTACACCCCGAAATAATCTGACTGTTTAAAATCAGAGATGAACATACTTTTTTTTTTTTTTTTTTTTTGATGAGATGAACATACTAATTTGGCAATAGGGTAGTACTGTTGGTTTTCCTAGCCAATGAGAAATTTTTATGCATCTTTCTAATTGCTATCAAGGATTGTGATTGCTTTCAAAGTGCACTCCATCTTGTAAATCCTCCATGCTGTTGCTTCACTATTGATTTATGTGTGTGTATATATATATATATATATATATATCTGTGATCCGCTGGCATTCATAAGAGATTGCAGGAATATTATAAAGGAAGAATTGAGAAGTCTTGGCTATTAGATTGATTTATTGTGAAACATGGGAAATGATGTCACGGATGCCTAAAAAAAGCACACACGATACTCTCTTGATGGAACATAAACTAATTTGTTAGTTCCTGGTAGTAAATCTCGAATCCATAAGGGGTTTCCCTAAATCCACAAGGAGAAGAAAACTAGAATCCACCTAAGAAATAACATCTAACGGCTACAAAACATATAAATACTGAGAGAAAAAAAATCTAAAACCCTAATTTGCACTAATTATGCAATTAGGTGACAAAATACCGAAATTTACCAAAATGACAAAATTGAGTTAAATACAAAATCATAAACTACTGACCTTAACAACTTTTAGTTTAAAATTAGAATAAGGTCCCAAAACAAATGGGACCTTATTCTGACTTTTAAACTAAAAGTTGTTTAAAATTAGAATAAAGTCCCAAAACAAATGGGACCTTATTCTGACTTTTAAACTAAAAGTTGTTAAGGAAAAACAAATATTACTATAAATAGCAAAAACACTGTTTTCAGAGCCTTAACGAAGGAATTTGCCTAAATTTTGGCGACGTTCTTAAATCTGGATCAGAACGTTATTTCTCTTCAACCTGCCAAATTTCATGCAATTCCAACACTATCACCCCGATGGCCTCTACTGGCACCCCATTTTGATCTTGCGTTATGACTTCCTACACCCTTGCTGCTCCAGGAAGACATGTGCTGTCTGTTTTTACATCAGGAAGCATTTGTTGGGTATGCATGTGTTTGTGAAAGTCCCATGTAGAAAAAAAAAAAAAAAAAAAACAACAAAGAATTGGACGAATTAATATAACATGGTTGGACCGTCACGAGCCTTGTAGTTTAACTGGCACATTTTCATATTTCCAAATAAAGATGTAATGGGTTCCATCCCCCCTTCGAATTATATATATAATATAGGTAGTCAAGTGATCATATACACGCCTTTTAGAAAGCTTTTTATGCTATTTGTGATTGCAATTACATGAAAGTCTATGAACAGCGTATATATTTCCTAATCTTAAATCCATGCAGAACAAACGTAATTGAAAGCAAACACTTGGAGACAAAATATTCTTTTATTAATTGGATAGATAATATTTGTTTAGTATCCAACTTCCAAGTGCAGGCTTTGGCAGGTAAGGCTTCAACAGGCGCCTTGACTTACTGCTTCATCCAAGCTGTGCAAAGTGAACCTGGATTAACTTATGGCCGCTTGCTTAATTCCATACGCCAACAAATTCGTGAGGCCAAAACTGGAATACGTCTCAATGGTCCAATTGCATCTCTCATTAATAAAGTATTAGGCGCAGACTTATCACAGGTACTATTAATTACTATCTTGGTAAATGTAGTTAGTTGATTCTCTCCAAAAAATAAAAAATAAAAATGTAGCTAGTTAATTAATTCTTATATACAGTTTGTGTATGCCTGTGTGTGTATTTTTGAAAGGGAAATGTAATTGCATTGCAAAAGAAAGAGATTACATAGAGGAACCTGCCAAGCAGGGATTTAGAGCAGCATGTCTGCATTTACAAATGAAACTAAAAAAGGAGGAGTGACCCCCTTCCATAGCTGAAAAGAACCATTCCTACTGGCAAACTGAGCCAGCTCGTGAGCTGCAGAATTGAAGGCCCGGTTCAGGTGCCTAAAAGAGCAGAAAGAGAAAGAAGATTGGGCCTGAACAATGTCCTGAATAATGTGCCCAAATGGAGTCCCAAAGGCAGAATCATTTACAGCATTAATCACATTAAGTGCATCACTTTCAAACATCACACGGGTGAGCTGCAGATCTTGGGCTAGCAAAACACCTTGTTCCAATGCTATGACTTCAACTAATTCTGCAGGAAAATGGACTTGAAGAGGTTTGCAGAGGGCAGCAATTGTTTCACCATTACAATCTCTGATGATGACTCCAATGCTAGAGGTTCCGTCAAGGCTTGATGAGGCCCCATTCACATTAATCTTGAAAACACCAGGAGGGGGAGGAGACCAGCAGCTGGAGGGGGACGGCCTAGGAGTGGGAAGGTCAGTAAGAGCTGCTTCATAAAAATCTTCAATTGAACTTCTAGCCATCTGCCAAACCTGCAAGGGGGGAGAACATATGCCTTCATGGACAACACTATTTCTGTTATACCAGATTGCCCAAGCAGTAGAAAAGAATAATTCTAAATCTTTAGAGGACTTGTGTGTAAGGATGAACAAGGCTAAGTCAGAAAAAGTCCAAAAATTCCTTTGGATCAGTTGCAGTCCTTCAGCCCAAAGACTCCAGACCCGCATAGCAAACTCACAGTATAATAAGGCATGATGAATGGATTCGGAAACCCCATTGCAAATTGGGCAATAGTTGCTAGTATTGATGCCACGAGAGCACAATTTTTCCTTGGTGGGCAGCCCGTTGACACAAGCCCTCCAAGCAAAGATTTTAATTTTGGCCGGAAGCTTGAGGAGCCATAAACGCTTCCAAAGGGGTTTGAGAGGATCCCCCAATGAACATTCCACATCCTCATTTTCATCCACCAAGCCGTGAGCAAAATAGTAGGCACTTTTAACAGTGAACTCGCCCCTCTTATTCCCCATCCAAATTAATTTATCATCAGGTAAGCTTTGACTAAGAGGGATCCTTAGGATTGTTTCAGCATCAAAGGGCAGAAAGGTAGAATTTATGACTTCAGCTCTCCACCATTTTGTGAATGGGTCAATGAGGGATGAGACCATGGGGAAGATTAGGAGATTATTTGGGGGAGTAATGACCTTGTGTGTGGTGGGGGTGGGGAGCCATTTGTCGTCCCATATGTGAATTTGTTTGCCATTACCCACACGCCACCGGGTTCCCTTTCTAATGACCTCAAGGCTGTGAAAAATGCTTCTCCATGAATAGGATGGGTTAGAGCCAAGAGTTGCAGTAAGTATGTCACCGGAAGGAAAATAACGAGCTTTGAGGACCCGGGCAATAAGAGAGGTTGGGTTTGTTAGGATTCGCCAAGCTTGCTTTGCCAACATGGCTAGATTAAATGCTTGCAAGTTGCGAAAGCCCATACCTCCATTAGACTTGGAAGAGCACATTCGCTTCCAACCAACCCACGCCATTTTGGTTTCTTGGTGCTTTTGGCCCCACCAAAAGTTCCTCATCATACTTTCAAGATCTTCACAAAGTCCCTGGGGGAGCTGAAAACAGCTCATAGTGTAGGTAGGGATCGCTTGAGCTACCGCCTTAATTAGGATTTCCCTTCCCCCCAAAGAAAGTAACTTGCCCTTCCAACTAGCTAGTTTTTGCCCAACCCGCTCTTTGAGAATGGAAAAGACTTGGTTTTTTGATCTCCCAATGAAAGATGGAAGACCAAGATATTTTGAGTGCCTTGAGTCTTGCATTGGCCCCAAAATGGCAAAGATTTCATCTCTTGTGACCTGATGAGTATTTGGGCTAAAAAACACCGAAGATTTATCGGTGTTAATTTTCTGGCCTGAGGCATCCTCAAATCTCCGGAAAATTTGAGCAAGCTCTTGACATTCTTCAGATTTTGCCTTGCAGAAGATAATACTATCATCGGCGAAGAAGAGATGAGTGATATTTGGGCAACCCTGGGAAATGGAGATACCCGTGAGAGAATGATTCCTTGCCGCCTCATGAATAATAGCTGAAAGGCCCTCCGCACAGAGAAGAAAAAGGCTCGGAGAGAGAGGGTCACCTTGGCGTATACCCCTAGAAGGGATGATGTTTCCATGAGCCACCCCATTTACTAAAACAGAAAAGGAGACTGAAGAGATGCATTGCATTATGAGACTCACCCATTTAGAACAGAACCCAAGCTTCTCCATAACTCTTTTAATAAATCCCCACTCCACCCTGTCAAAAGCCTTGCTCATATCAAGTTTAACAGTCATAAAACCCTCCATACTAGCTGTTTTGTGATTTAGATAGTGCATTAATTCAAAAGCCACCAACACATTGTCCGTAATGAGGCGGTCCGGGGTGAAAGCACTTTGGTTCTCAGAAATGATATGGGGAAGAAGGTTCTTAAGTCTGTTGGCCAAAGTTTTGGAGATAAGTTTGTATATTACGTTGCAGAGGCTTATGGGTCTAAAATCAGTCATTTTCTTTGGGTTGCTTGTTTTTGGGATAAGGGAAATGTTGGTTTTATTGATTTCGGACATGGGTAAGTTATTGTTGAGGACATTCAAGACCATATTTGTAACACTATTTCCAACAATACTCCAATATTTCTGATAGAAGATAGCTGACATACCGTCGGGCCCAGGGGCTTTGGTGGGGTGAATTTGCTTAAGGGCAGTAGCCACTTCTTCTCTAGTAAAATCACGAGATAAACTCTCATTCATCTCCACAGTCACCTTGGAGGGGATGGCATTAACTACGTCTTCAATCCGAGAGGGGGAAGCAGTAGAATATATATTTTCAAAATAGTCTACTGCTGTTTGGGCAATGGTTTCCCTCTCATCACACCACCTACCATTTTCATCCCATAAACCCAAAATTGTGTTTTGTTTACGTCTTTCCAAGGCATAGGCGTGGAAAAATTTTGTGTTCCTATCTCCCTCCCTTAGCCAGTGTGCTTTGGCTCTTTGACCCCAGTATAATTCCTCATCTTCTAACAGCTCATTCAGCTCCCTTCTAAGGTTTCTAATCTCAGAGCTCAATTCTCCATTTTTATCTTGCTGTGTAAGAGCGCTCAAGGTATTTCGCTTGGACTGTATTTTCTTAGGGATGTGGCCATAAACCCTAGTGCTCCAGCTAGATAATTCTGAGGCACAGCACTTTAAGTTCTCCATAATACCTTCTGGTGTACTCAAATCCACCCCCATCCCCCATGAAGAATCAATAATGTTCCTACATTCCTCATTCTTTGTCCACAAGGCTTCGAAGTGGAAGCATTTGACATTAGAAACGCGGTGGGGAGGAGTATCAGTAAGGAGTAAAGCACAATGGTCAGACGTTGAGTCTACGAGATGGTAAACTCTCATCCCATTAAATTTCCCCATCCACTCAGTGTTGGCAAGCGCTCTGTCTAGCCTCAATTGGATTCTATTCTCACCATCTTGCATGTTGCACCAGGTGAAATCAGCCCCCTTATAGCCCAAATCCATAAATTCACAAAAATTAACTGCATTCCTAAAACCCTCCATTTGTTGTTGGGAACGAGTGACGCCCCCTTCTTTTTCAGTTATAGATAGAATTTCATTGAAATCTCCTAGGCAAAGCCATGGTAATTGAAATTGACTATGTAAAAAAGCAAGAAGGCGCCAAGACTCATACCTGCGGTGAGTTTCCGGGTGGCCATAGAAACCAGTAATCCTCCATTGAAAGCTACCATCAGTCTCCCTGACAATTGCATCAATATGATTTCCAAAATAGCTGTTGATATCCAAGTTAACATCCCGGGTCCACAGCATAGCCACACCACCACTACGACCTCTACTAGGAACAATAAGGCCGTTTGCAAAACCAATTCTATTTTTAATTTTCTCCATCCGTTTTATTTTCGACTTTGTCTCCATGAGGAAGACAATCTTGGGCTTCCAGCGTCGCACCATATCATGCAGCGCTCTAACTGACCGGGGGTTCCCAAGCCCCCGGCAGTTCCAGCTAAGCGGATTCATTGCTCCCGGCGGTGCTGCAAAGCAGCTACCGCCGATCTCTCATCAGAGGTTGGAAGTAAAGAACCTGCCTCTGTGCATCTTTTCTTCAAGCAGAGATTTTCCACTTCTTCCTCAACAATTAGTTCTCCCGTGCGTTTAGAGCCAACTGGAATTAGTTGCACTTCGGACTTTAAATCTTTGGCTCTCCCCTTCTCTCTGGCTATTTTTTTCAATTGGACCTTAGCCTTGTATTTTTTCTCTGGTGCTTGGCTCGTGCTTTTTGTCAAAGAACCCAATACTAGCTTACTTGTATGAGCCTGCTGAGCAGTGGGCATTACTGGACTAGATATCTCCATAAAATCCTTTTCCCCCTGGCCTTTCTGGCCCACAGTTGCCAAGGCGTCTTCATTTATCTTTTTTGGGCCCAAATCATTTGAGGGCCCAAAAAGAGGGGTAAAAGAAGCCGCACATGCCATTGAATCCTCAGAGTCAGGTCTCCCCACACGTGCCAGGGAGTCTCCATCCCTTGGGGTTTCTTCAGCTTGTATCTTCTCTGATCTGTCGGCGCTGAACCTCCTAGTGGATCCCTCAGCTCTTTCCCCTGTATTCCCCGGACTTATATTGCTACCACCACCATTACTTCCGTTCTCTCCCTCCCTCACTGAGGTGGAAGAATTTCTTGCCGTGGTGTGGGAAAAATCCTCCATTTCATTTCTCTGATGTCCATCTCCGCCACCATCACTACTAGTAGATCTCGATTTATCCCCCACGGCTTTTGAGTTTCCATAGGCGCGAAGCCAATCACCATATTGCCTTGAAACATTTTGGAGATCCTTGTACTCTTGGCAGCGTTTGTCATCATGTCCCAGCCGACCACATATAAAACAGAAAACGGGTAGCCTCTCATACTTGAAGCTAACCCAGAATTTCTCACCGTCTGAACTCGCAACCCTTCCACCACGTCTGAGTGGCTTATCCAGTTGGAGATCCACACGAATCCGCATGAATTTTGCTTGGTCTGAATGCCCCGTTCTTCGGTCGGATTCGATAAATTTTCCCAGACTATTACCAAGCTCCTTACCCACATCTAGTGACATATGCTCAAACGGTAATCCCCAGATCTGGACCCAAAAGGGAGAATGCGTGAAAGTGATGTTTGAAGCTGACAAACCTTTCCGCCATCTACACAGCAGCAGAAGGTTATTTTCGAAGTTCCAAGGCCCATTTCGTTCAACCCATTGAAGTTGAAATTCGGAGTTGAACTTGAACTGCAGGATGTTGTTTCCAACTTCCACAATCTGCAGATCAGAACCCATTTTCCATGCGGATCGCAGCGTATTCTTTAAAGCCCTCTGATTCTGATGCCTATCCGTGAGAAGACGCCCAAAGAGACTCAGTGAACATTCTTCTAACAGGTCCGCTCTGCACTTGGTTGTGATGGCGATTTCTTCCTCTTCCTCCTTGGTGAGGCGAAGGTTAATCATTCCCTCTACCACTGAATGGTCCATGCCAGTGACAAGGGAGAGACAAATGGTATAAACCAAAGAGAAAGCCCCAAAAACGGAGAGGCAGGGAGAGAAAAAACTCGACTGGGTTTTCAGCGAGAGAAAAGTGCTCCTACAAGGGAGAGAAAAAAAAATAAGGCTGTAATTTGGCTTCTTAGCTTTGGTGTACTACTATGCCTGTGTGTGTATATATATATATTGACAAGATGTAAAATATAGTGATGCATTAAAAAAAAATCCACAGAAATTTACAATTAGGGAAAGAGGTAGGATTTACCCTTTGGAGGGGCCAAACTATTAAGATAAAAATTTCACCATTTAAGAATAAGAATTAAACAAAGATTCAAAAATAAAGTACATAAAAAATCAAACTAACCTATATTTGGTGTTAACAACAAAGTATAAATAAAAGAGATAATAGAATGATGGTTTCTTAACACATTTTACTTTAATCATATATGAAAACATAATTTGATATTCTTTTAATTTCACAGTAGTTTCCTGAACTCCAAAATTAGAGGCTACCTTAAATTCTCTTATAAAAACAAAATAATGTTATCATATTTTATTTGGGCACCTAATTCTATACAAAATAAAATAAAATAAAATAAAGCTTTGCAAGTAAAAAAAATGATCAATTGATGACTATGACAGTGACAATGTGAGAAAAATATAATTAAAAAAATGAAAAAACTAAATAATTTGTAATAAAAAGATCACTTCTCTAGTTTAACTCTATTGAAACTATTCAATAGTATTTTTTATCATCAAAACTTTAATAAAAAATTATAATCAAAAAGATGGGTTTTTTAGCATAATTTGTTTAGGTTTTTTTTAGCTATATCAACACCCAAACATAGGACATATATAGTTGATGCATTTTTTAGTCAAGAAAATAAAATCATTAATAAGATTGTTATAGAAGTTTTTTTTTTTTTTTTTTTTTTTTTCAAAATTAATTCCAGAGATAGAGAATGAAGAAATGGGATCACCTCAAGGTATTACTAGCCCTAAGAATACTTCTTGAGATGGTTGGTATCTTCAATATGATAGTATCACATGTCTTCAATATATACGATAGTATGACATTAAAAAAAAAAAAAAAAAAAAAAAAAATCCAATAGTTGGGAGAAAGGGAATTTCAATTTTAAAATATCTCCATTAAAAACATCATGAGGTCTCAGTTAAGCTACAAAGCATTTAGCTCACCAACATCACTTGTGTCTATTTATGTATTAACTTTTTTTGAAAAAAAAAAAAAAGGATCATAAGGGTGGATTTGTTGGTCATTTCCATTTCTTTTAGTAATTTTGCACTTACTAAATTCTTAAAAGGGGGGAATCTAGGTAACTAAACTCTAAAATCAAACTTTATAGTTAGTTGGCCCGGTTCGAAAAGAATATAAGATAGTAACATCTCGAGTCTGTAAGACTCGATTTTGGGCCTGTAAATCGAGTATTTGAGACTCGATTTTCATGGCCTAACCAGCTCTGATGTGGCACTTTTTCCACGTGGCGATCATATGGAAATCGAGTCTCTAAGGCTCGATTTATAAACCAAAAACATTTAAAAAAAATTGAAGTATCATGTACAGGCCGAAATACCCAAAAACAAATCTAAGAAATCCAATCCTAGAGACTCAGATCAGAGGGAGAGAAAGAGCCGCGCGATCCTAGAGACTCAGATCAGAGGGAGAGAAAGAGCCGCGCGCGGCCTGGGCTGCGCGAGCCCGGGTTACGCGACTCCTGGCGCGCGCGGCCTGGGCTGCGCGACGCCTGGGCTACGCTCGGCCTGGGTCTCGCGCACGATGGTGGTCTGAAGCCGATCTAAAGCCGCCCACTTCGATCTTGATCTTCTCTCTTTCTGTTTCTGGTTTTTTTTTTTTTTTCTCTGGGTTCTTCTCTGATATTGTGGTGTCTTCTCTGATGTGTTTCCAGTTTATATATAAGGTTTGTAAATCGAGTCTTTAAGACTCGATTTCCATGTGGTCGCCACGTGGAAAAAAGGCCACATCAGAGTTGATGAGACCATAAAAATCGAGTCTGTTAGACTCGATTTATAGGCCCTAAATCGAGTCTTTGAGACTCGATATGCTAGTAAAATATATACTTTCTAACCATTGCCTACTAACTACATAGTTAGCATTTTATGGCTAAATCCCAATTTCGTTCCTTAAAAGGGGTTAGGTATACCTTTTGGAAAGGGGAAAAAATTCAAGGACTAGGAAGGCCATGGCCCTCCTAGCCTAGGTCTAAATGCAGGTCCACTCCTGTCTACAACCCTCTCTACCTCTCTCTCATATTGGATAAAATAGTTCTATGGCATAGGGATTTGAACCCAAGTCCCCAATGCTCGAAATTATGACTGACACATTAACCATTAAAGTAAGTCAACTTCTTGAGTCTTTGTGTGCGTTTGGATACCACTTATTTTACTAAAAACTAAAAACAGAAAACAATAATAAAAAAAATTCTGGTTACTATTTATTACTGTTCAGCACTGTTCATTGGCCTAAATACATTGTTCATGTCCAATGAACAGTGCATCAAGCGCTAGTCAAAAAAAAAAAAAAAAAATGCTAGACACATGAACGCAAACGCGCAAACCAAACAAATGCTTTATGTTACAAACTATTTTATTTACTATATATAATTAAATAAATATTTTTTATTTTGTAACAGTTTGACCTTGGTTGAACCCTAGTCTGACCTCAAAAATCTTAAACCTCTCATTTTTTTTATTCTTTGAATAGATTAGGTTTCAAAACAATATTTTCTCCCCTTTTATCTATGGGGCAGTTCACAATTCCTACTTAAACTATAAAATTAAAGCAATGTCTCCTCTTAACTATTGAAAATTGGCAAATAGCCATTATCATTAGTTCAGTTATGAACACATAACATAATCTTTTAATTTTTAAATTTTCCACAACCAAATTATTAAAATTCCTCTAAGAGGGGAATTTCTCTCTCTCTCTCTCTCTCTCTCTCTCTCTCTCTCTCTCTCTCTCTCTCTCTCTCTCCAAAAAGTAATGCTATAATTACTTTGTGATTGCAGGAGCCTCAATTGTCATCATCAGAGGAGTTCGGCATTTACTCAAAGCAATTTCTATTATAACTTAGTTTACCATTAGCTATGGGTGAGCTACTATTCAAAAGTAATGAATTTTATCATCTAATTACGCATTTGGTCCTCAAACTTTGTCTCATGTATTAAAACAGTCCTAATATTTTGAAATGTTTCATTTTAGTACTTGGTACTTTTAAGTTTGTGTCAAAAAACATCTATAATGATACTCTTACATTAAATTTGAGTTGAGATTGTTCAGAGAAATCTTAGGGATTTTTATAGTAGCAAATGAGGAAAGAGATTGGTTATTTAAAAACTTTGTTTGCTTGTTGTATATTTGTTTGAAGATAGATAAAATCAAAGTAGAGTTAAATGCAGGACCTTTTTTACACGAACTTATAAGCATAAGGACTGAAATGAGACACTTAAGAGGATAAGGATCCTTTTGAAACATGGGAAAAATGTTAAGGGCTAAATGTGTAATTAAATCTAATTTTATTCATAAGATTGTCAATAACAACTTGGGATCACCTTCCATAGAATTTTTTTGTATATTGTGTTAAGATCGATATTTATTATCTTATTTTGTCATAGCCACATGTCAGCTCTTTATTCGTTCACTAAGTCCCATTTGAAGGCCACATCAACACAATATAAGAAATTGGGCTAAAAACCATATCTTATGTCCAAGGGACAAAATTGCTTTTTGCCCTTTTCAAAAAAAAAAATTCAGTATTTTGCCCTCTTTCTCAAACTAATTAAGAAAATGCCCATCTTTTGAAAATCAAGTTTCTCAAAATCGATTTAGGCCCTATAGCGGCGTTTTTAAGGAGCCTATAGTGACGTTTTAAGAACTTATAGTGGCGTTTTGTAACTTGATATACATGAAATCGAGTTATAGGTAAAAAAAAAAGAAAAAAAATTGCATGTAACTCAACTTTATGGAAATCGAGTTACAAAACGTCACTATAGGTCTTTAAAATGTCACTATAAGCTCTTTAAAAACGCCGCTATAGGGTTTAAATCGATTTTGAGAAACTCGATTTTCAAAAGAGAGGCATTTCCCTAATTAGTTTGAGAAAGATGGCAAAATGCTGAATTTTTTTTTTTTGAAAGGGGCATTTGCCCATTTTCTCCCATGTCCAAGTCAAGAACTCTATTCAAATGGCATCGGCTTTTTGTGCATGTTCCTCATAGCTAAAAGAATGGCTTTAGAGCCTGTTTGGCCAGCTTTTTCTGCTCACTCAATTTCCGTCACTCAATTTCCATCACTCATCACCCATCACCCATCACTCATCACTCATCACTCATCACTCTAAAATATACACTTGTTTGGCACCATCATTTTATTTCAATAACTCAATATTTTTCACACTATTCTTGGACCCCACCTCTGTTACTTTGTCAGATTTTTTTTTTCTCCATTTTTCTTTCTTCTTTCTCAGTTCTTCAGTTCATTCTTTTTTTCTTTTTCCATTTTTCATTTTTCTCCCTTTTCACCTTTCTCATCTCAGATTTCTCATCCAGAAAAAAATTAAACATGCATAAATATATTCTATAACAAACCCAGATTTCTCAATCATGAAAAAAGAAAAAAAAAAAAAAAAAAAAAAAAAAAAAAAAGAGGGGAAGAACACTGGGGAGACCGAACCCAGGAAAAGGGAAAAAAAAAAAAAAAAGATCAAACCCAGAAATCGGCGAAGGTGGAGACCGAACCCAGGGGAGACCGAACCCAGGAAAAGGAAAGAAAAAAAAAAAAGATCAAACCCAGAAATCGGCGAAGGTGGAGACCGAACCCAGGAAAAGGAAAGAAAAAAAAAAAAAGATCAAACCCAGCGAAGGTGGAGACCGAACCCAGGAAAAGGAAAGAAAAAAAAAAAAAAAAAGATCAAACCCAGCGAAGGTGGAGACCGAACCCAGGAAAAGGAAAGAAAAAAAAAAAAAAAAGATCAAACCTAGCGAAGGTGGAGACCGAACCCAGGAAAAGGAAAGGAAAAAAAAAAAGATCAAACCCAGAAATCGGCGAAGGTGGAGACCGAACCCAGGGGAGACCGAACCCAAGAAAAGGAAAGAAAAAAAAAATCAAACCCAGAAACTATCGTGAAAAGAAAAGAAAAGAAAAAAGAAAAGAAAGGAGAATAGCAAAGAACCAGAAAGTGAAAAGAAGAAATAGACCCGGACCAGTGAAGGACAAAAGGAAAAGATAAAAAAAGAGAAAAGAAGAAAAAGGGGGAGCAAAAATCAGAGGTGGGACCCGGTTATAAGTATTATTTACAAGATTGCCATTGAGAATAGAAAATTGGAAACTGAAAACAGCCAAAAGTTGTTTTCAGTTTCCACAACTCATAACTCAAAAATGTGAGAATTGAAAACTGAAAACAGAGTTATGGAAACAAAAAATAATGAAGGCAAACAAGCTTTTTGTATGGGTCCCACCATTTTTGAGAATTGAGTTATGGAAATAGAGAATTGAGTTATGGAAACACCCAATCCAAACAGCCTCTTATATTTTGCTACATCACAAATAGAACTCACGGCCCATATTTCATCACTTCTGTAACGGGCGCGTGGCGCACATTTTTTCTACTCCATAGATTAGGCTTATGACCCGTATGTTATGTACATCAAGAAATAAACTCATGTTTCGTTTTCTCTTTTATCATGGATTGGGCTCAAGTAATATATATAATCCTCAATGGATCAAGATTCATGGCTTGCATCATTTCTCTCAATTTGGAATGCGCTTCCTCAAAAAATTATCCATATTTACTCAATGAAACGCCCATATAGTTGTAACTAGATTTTAATCATAAGTTTCAATGGCACCAAATCAATATAATGATTTATAATTGAAATTTTAACCGAACCCACTACACATTATCTCCGTATTTCTTCTTCTTCTTTTTCTTCTTCTTTTCTTTTGAGAGAAGGGTAAAAACACGTAATCACATTCTCATTTATTACAACTAGGGGTGGGCATGGGTGAGAAGTTTTTTCAACCCAACCCACCATAGCGGGTTTAAAAAAATCCAACCCAACCCAACCCAACTCATTACAAGGGTCCAACCCAACTCATTTGGATCTGGTTAGGTCGAGTTGGACCCATGGGTTGGACTTTTTTTTAATTATTATTATGATTATTAAATTGAACATCAAAACAACATCACAAATAAAAACAAATTTATGACTAAATAATTATTAGCATAACACCAAAAAAACATAAACTATACAAGGAGAACTTAGGGTTTGGGTTTTATTTCGAAAGAGTGGCAAAAAAAAGTAAATAACAAAATTGTATAATATTTTTTAAATTTTAAATATATTAAATATAGGTGGATTGGGTCAAGTTACACGAATTTGTGAATCTTATAACCCAAACCCAATCCGACCCACTGTTAAAAAAAAAAGAAAAAATCTTAACCCAACCTAACCCACCAACCCTTAAAAACCTACCTAACCTGACAAGTTGGGTTAGATTGAGTCAGTTTTGGTGGGTAGGCAAGTTTGCTGCACACCCCGTAATTATAACTCATTAACTCTCATTATGCAATGCACTAGTTTAAGGATAATATAATTATTCAATGTTTTGGTAGCACAATAAATTCGTTCTCCCCTCTTTCACTTGAATAGTAGAACTGACCATAAATTTAATTAGTAAAATACAATATTATATGAGAGGGGGAATACGCATGTATTGTACTCTCGAAACATTGAATAATTACTTATTCAGTAAAGAAATTTATGTCACAACTTTTATATGATCAATTATGAGAGCATTCAAATCAGCTCATGCAAAAATTTCTATATATTTTAGCATAAAAACTTACTTTTTCTATTTTACGTACTCACTTTTCAAAAACCTCACATCAAATTATCTATTTTACACTACATTACATTAAAAAAATAAAATTTTTCTTGATTTTTTTAATTGGTTCTCTTTTTTCGCATACAACAACCATCATCCACTCTCTTCCTTCATTCTCAAGATATATATATATATATATATAAAGAAAGAATAAAAAATAAAATGCAAAATGAGTAATACCAGTATAAATTTACATGGTTACAATAGCAACGATGTATTTTTACAAAACTTTGTATGACCTGATGTGAGTGAATTTTGAGTTTGGTTGGCTACAATATGGTTATTTTTCTATAATACGAGTATTGATATAAGTGATTTGAGTTTTAGGGGA
The DNA here is from genome assembly GCA_023736055.1 of Quercus glauca. Classification (NCBI taxonomy): domain Eukaryota; kingdom Viridiplantae; phylum Streptophyta; class Magnoliopsida; order Fagales; family Fagaceae; genus Quercus; species Quercus glauca. The sequence continues at coordinate 25,478,024 of CM043325.1, read as the reverse complement.
AAAAAAAATGAAGGGTCCATGTGAAAAAAATGATGGTTATTTTTCTATGATACAAGTACTGATATAAGTCAAAACTTCTATTAAGACCGTAAATAAATCAAGTTGTTTATGAACAACTCAAGCTCAACTTGAGAAAAAGTTTGTTTATGATCTTTTATTTAGTAAACAAGCTAGACTTATGCCTAACTTTAGGCTCGATTATTAAATGAGTCAAGTTCAAACATAATAATGTGTTCGTGAAGAAACTTGTGAACATGATGGCTCAATTTAACTATTAATAATACTACATATTTATCTGTGTCCAAGTAGCTCGCGAACAAGCTCAAGCTTGCTCAATAGGCATATGAACCAAGTTTGAATATGTAATCTTGTTTGGTAATGAGCTTGAGCTCGACTTATTCGAAATAAGATGAAATAAACAAGCCTAAATTTTTTAAAACTTGACTCAGCTTGGTTCATTTACCTTCCTAATTTCTATAAATAGTGTTATTCTAAAAAAATAAAAAGAGATGCTCAAGTAGACACTATTCATAATGTCAAAAAAAATAAAAATAAAAATAAAAGACAAAATACCGATAGCATTGTACAAGCATTTGACTTTTGTTATTCTCAATGCAATATTCTTAGTTCCGATTTTCCTTTCTGTAAAAATAAAAATGAAAAAGGACAAGGAAAAAATCACAATGATAAAAGTACAAACTGTTGGCTGAGTTGGTCAAGACTTCGCTTCCCTGCTTGTCAGGCTTGGATTCAAGTCCTGCCAACGGCCTTCTGTTGGTGGGCATCCTTGGTGAGGGGTGTACTTAAAAATGAGGTGACTCTCACATGTACAAAAATATGTGAGTATCTCACGGCGCGGCACTCTGCCCGGGAGTTTAATACAACCATAAACGCTCTCGTTTCTTACACAAAAAAAAAAAAAAAAAAAAAAAAAAAAAAAAGTACAAACTGTCAACCATTCAACACATAGAGTAGGTAAAGATTAAAGAGTTAGAGAGAAATTAAAGAAATAAGAGTAAAGTAGTGAAATGAGTAAGAGAGCGAGAGATGCTGACAGAATGAGACGTACCAGATGGTGTTGATCGGTGGGGCTGCATCAATGTGTCACTCTAGTTGATTGGAATAGATTTAGGCGGTGCGGTTCACATGGTGCCTTCTACCAGAGTCTAGATTGTCTAGACTAGACTCTATTTTGATTTATTTGGCAGTGCGGCTCACATGGTGCCTTCTTGGTTGGATGGGTGATACATGATTAATGAGTAAAAATTAATATTACGATTCAAACATGATCACCATAAATAAAGGTCTTTCAAAATTAATAAATCCACCGAATTTCAAAGTAATGGATGAACGACTGATACTTATTTGGGGTAAATGCACTTTTATCCTTATATTTTAATCTTATTTCTATTTTGGTTTCTAAAATAAAAAACGCATTTCATTTTAGTTCATACCTTCATTTCATTAACGGAAATATCCTACGTGACAGACGGAGTATACTGTTGGTACACTAAATGCTGATGTGACCAATAAAATAAGAATAATGCTAGAAATACAAATTATTTTACAAAAATTTTTACAAACTGCTAATGTGGTGAATGATTATTGGTAAATGAAAAAAATGATATTAATGATGAGCCTAAATGAAAACCAATAAAAGGTTGTGTAGGGACAAGATTTGTGCCCCAAGCCCAAAAGATACAGGATGTGAGCCCAATAAACCCAATACAATGAATTTGTAGAAAGTGAGTAAAAGAACTAGGCTGTTTGTGAAATACACAACAGTTAATCAAGATTTTAGAAGGAAAGTCAGTATAGAATACATGCTTTTGACTTGAATAAATTGATGTCTGAAGAGATACATTATTGTCTGAAAGGCTAATATCATTTCTAGAGCTACAGTAAATTCTCCTTTTTTTCCTCTTTCCCTTTTCTTCTGATCCCTCTTTTGAGGGATCTTTTGCATTTATATAATCTTCTCCTTTCACATCTTCATCTTATACTTGTTCCTCATCTAAGCATTCACTTGAGTACCTGTCCCATCAGGTAACGTCTTTGGCTCTTTATGAGTGGTGGTCACTGAGATGACACTGTTCAGGAGTCTTCTCCACATAAATGCGGCCAGAAAAGTTGCTGCAGGGCATTAAATGCTATGATAGCAGCTTTTGCTTGAGATATTTCTCTATTCTTATCACATTTGTACGTACATGAGGTTTGTCCTTATCATTGGAACTTCTTGGAAGTTCACTCAAACTGCCCAGGTACTGGCTTGACCGACATTCTTCAAGTCCGAGGGATATACACTCCTCGGACTATATTCTTTTATCCTTTCCTTAGGTGATTCTCCATTATGGGGTTTTTTCCAATCGTTTATTCCTACTCGGACGTACTCACATCTTTAAATAGGGTCTTAGGCCCAATGCACGAATTTGGGCTTTTATCCCCACAGGTTGGTCACATCAACATTTTGTAAAAATGTTATAAAATAGATTGTATCTGTAACATTACTCATAAAATAACACTCCCTCCATCCCAATTTGTTTGTCTTGTTTGAAAAGTCAAACTTTTTAAGTGATTATCATTTATTATTTTGTCTGCCTTATAAAAATGTATAAGTTTATAAAATTACCCTTAAATAAATTTATCATCTTTTTTTTTTTTTAATTTATTCTTAATGAGGTAACTAAAAAGGTGCTCCAATTAGATTGATTTTTTAAATATTTGTTATTTTTCTTTTCAAATAGTTTTGGAAATAAAGTAGGGGTATAATAAGAACATTAGTAAATTAATGACTTTTATTTTTAAAAACAGAACAATATTTTGGGACATTCCAAAATGAAATAGTGGATAAACAAACTAAGACGGATGGAGTATTAAAAAATGCCACGTCAGCATAAAATAATGATTAAAAAAGACACATTAGCATCCACATCAACTTTTGATTTTTAAAAATTAATTTATCAATTTTAACAAAATAAAAAAATGAAAAAAAACAAAACAAAATTAGAACCTGAAATACACAAGAATTCAGATGTAGTTTCATATAAAACATGAATAAGAAAAAACACAAATCCAGAAAATTTAATCACAGGAACACAAACCCATAAAAAAAAAATTTTACCGACAAGACAAACACAAATTACTGACAAAAACATCAAACCAAACACCACCAAAACCAGCAAAAACTCCACCAAAAAAAAAAAAAAAAACTCTCAGTCCTTAAGGTGTGTTTGTTTGAAGGTGAAATATGGTAAATGAAAAATTTTGAAAAAAAAATGGGAAGGAAAACTTTTTTTGTGGGTGTTTGGTTGGAGAGAGGGGAAGGAAAAAAATTGGTAGGGTCCGAGTGTTTTTTCCCTGAGTCCCACCAAAATATTTTCTCTTCAAAATTAAGAGAAAATTGAGTGGAAGAAATTTAATAGGTAAATAAAGAAAATGTCCATGTGCAAGTGAACAAGGGATGTCCAATCCGTTGCCCTTTTTTTCTTGTTCTTTTTCTTATTTTTGTCTGGTCCGGTCTGTAGATTGCCCATGCTCTCTTCCTTCTTTTTCTTTTTATCTTCTGATTTGGACGTTGCCTCTTCCTTTTTTTTCTTTTTTCTTTTGATTTCCTGGGCAGCTTCGTCCAGTTGCTCTTCTTTTTTTTTTTCTTTTCTTTTTCTCTTTTGCTTTCTTTTGTGATTTTTTTTTTAGACATGATTTTTTTTTCTAGATATGATTTTTTATTTTCTAATAAATTTGGATGATTGCTTTTTTTTTTTCACTTTTTTTGTTTTAATAGAATTTCATTTTATAATAAGAGTATATGAGTAAATTTATACAAACATTTTTTTTTTTATTTCTTCACTTTTCTACTCCCAACCAAATAAAAAAGAGAGAAATTAAAATTTTTTCTATCATTTTACTTTTTTATCCTCCTATTCTTCCACTCCTCCAACCAAATGAACTCTAAGATTTCTCTTCTCACGTCTCTACACTCTCCATAAAAAAACACTCAAATACTCGTAAAAAATCTACAGAAAAGCCACCAAAAAGTACTTAGAAACAGCCCCAAAAGGGCCAAAACCCACTGAAAAAAAAAAAAAAAAATTCCTAGACGAATCTCATGGACAGCAGTAATTATCTAGAACTTTCTCATGGAATTATTTTGGACGTTCTTGCCACATGGCCCACATATATGTTCATTGAAAATTTAGGACAAAACCATCACGTTACACTATCATTGATTCCCACATATTCTCAAAAAAGTAGAATTGAGATTCAAAATTGTAGATGTATTTTTCTCTTTTCGGCCGCTGGACAAGATTCATGCCTCAACCCACCCATGAATACCCGAGCCAGGCCCTGAGGAGCAAATACTGTAACCAATCCCATACTACCTCCATTTTACTCTCATTTATTTAATAGGTCTAGTCCACATGAAGTTTACTGTAACTTTGGGAAGAATCACAAGGTCCGATCTGCCACCATAAGGTCTACAATAGCTTTGACAGTTGTGAAAGCTCCAAATATGGGTTTGTAAAATCTTGGGAGAGAAAGAAGTGGAGGAGAAATAAGGATAGAGTAGAAGAAGGGGATGATGAGCATTAGACATTAGTGAATATGAAAATTTGAGAGATGCTACAATATTTTCATTGTTGATTTTATTTCAATTCAAATGAAAATTGAGAGAAAAAAATTTAATTTGTTTTAATTAAAATGCTAACGTGGCATTTATTAAATGCAAAATAAATTTTTTTTTTTTTTTATTGGCCACATCAACATTTAGTGTGCTAATAGTACACTCCGTCTGTCACGTAGGATATTTCCATTAGAAAGATTACGAAAGGAACCAAAATGGAATGTACTTTTAATTTTAGGGACTAAAAGCGGTAAAATAAAAAAGTAGGGACCAAAATAGAGATATGGTCAAAATATAAGGAACAAAAATGCATTTACACCAATTTATTTTCCTCAATTTTTGCAATGAGTAATAAACACTTGCATCAAGATTAAAAAATTGAATTGACACATGACACAAAATTAGACTGCCTATCCTTCCAATATTACCACTGGTTCAGTTATTTTCAACAGTACTTAAGTCAGAACCTAACTATAACCATTTCATAGCTTTTATGGCTATGAGAAACCTCCGGATCTTGGCTATGGAAAAAGATATGTTATTGTTTGTGCCTTAGCCGTTGATTCCACTGGATCAATGGGCTCCTGATTTTGATTTCCTAGGTATTCTAGATTATATTGCTTTGATTTGTGAAAGTTTTCATACTATTTCTTTTATCAGTGTTCCATTGTGATGTAATAAAGCTGCTTTGGCTTTTGTCAGTGTTGCAAAAGAGAAACAGAAGATTGTTGTTTGCCTTAAAGAATGCTGCTCTTTTCCCTTCACATTGTACAACATGAATATGAATGAATTCAACCATTATTGTTTCTTAGTTTTTTTGAAAAAAAAAACTATATATATATATATATTCACATATAAACATAAACAATTTTTTTTCTTTGAAGAATATAAAACAGGTAAAAACCCATAAACAATAATTTAATATTTAATATTAAAAATATAATCAAACTTATTTGGAGTCTAAAATTAAGAAATAACACAAATCATAAATTAAGAAATAAAAGTAGAAAAAGAACAAAAGAACGTACATGATTGTTTTCTCTTTGACTTTGAGATGGAGACAGAGAGCAATGAAAGTGTAAGTATGTAATTGAAACTTGTTGGTAGGAAAGAAAAAATAAGTATGAAAAAATGAAATCTCCGAACTAGTTATTGTAGGAGAAAACAAATGAGTACAAAAGTTGAATATTATGAATTGGCTTAATCCGCGTATCAATTTTTAATGCAGAATTTGTGAATTTAAGTTGTAGGGACCTAGTTCGAGCACTATTCCTTGCGAATGAGTGAACTCAAGCCCAGCTGGCCCAGTACAATGAATTTATAGAAAGCAGGCTAAAGAACTAGGCCCTAGTGAGAGTTGTACAATTAAGCATGGTAATATAAGGATCGATTGACAAGAACACAGACTGAAAAGTATGGAATTAGGCTCCTCGGCCACTTTTTGGGAAAGAAGAGAGGAGTCATAGTATTTGTATAATCTTTGTAACCCAATACCAGGGGAGAGAAAAGAAAGAGATTATAGAAGAAAGTGGTCGAGGAGCCTAATTCCGTACTTTTCAGTCTGTGTTCTTGTCAATCGATCCTTATATAACCATGCTTAATTGTACAACCCTCACTAGGGCCTAGTTCTTTAGCCCGCTCTCTATAAATTTATTGTACTAGGTCAGCTGGGCTTATATTCACTCATTCGCAATGAATAATACTCGAACCAGGTCCCTACATAAGTATATGAATGAGTTTTTATTTTTCTTTTTGAAGTTAAAAATAATAATAGCTTAAACAAAATGCAACCCATGAACAAAACCTATTCAATTTGTATATATATATATATATATAAAAGACAAATTCATATATATATATATATATATATGCAACCAGTGAACCTCTCATTTTTTTGATTCTTTGAACAGACTAGGTTTCAAAACAATGTTTTCTCCCCTTTTATTTATGGGGCAGTTCACAATTCCCTCCTTAAACTATAAAATTAGAGCAATATCCACTCTTAACTATTGAAAATGTGCAAATAACCCTTTACCATTAATTCAATTATGAACACATAACATAATATTTTAAATTTTCCACAGCCAAATTACTTAAATGCCCCTAAGAGGGGAATCTCTCTCTCTCTCTCTCTCTCTCTCTCTCTCTCTCTCTCTCTCTCTCTCTCTCTCTCTCTCTCTCTCCATTCAAAAGGTAATGCTATAATTACTTTTTGATTGCAGGAGCCTTAATTATCATCATCAGAGGAGTTCGACATCTACTCAAAGCAATTTCTACTATAACTTAGCTTACCGTTAGCTATAGATGAGCTGCTATTAAAAAGTAATGAATTTTATCATTTAATTATGCATTTGGTCCTCAAAATTTGTCCCATGTTTTAAAATAATCCTAATATTTTGAATTGTTTCATTTTAGTCCTTTTACTTTTAAGTATGTGTCAAAAAATCTATAATGTTACTCTTACTTTAAATTTGAGTTGAGATTGTTCAAAGAAATCTTAGGGATTTTCATAGTAGCAAATGAGGAAAGAGATTGGTTATTTAAAAACTTTGTTTGCTTGTTGTATATCTATTTGAAGATAGATAAAATTAAAGTAGAGTTAACAGCATGAACTTTTTTTTACATGAACTTATGAGTATAAGAACTAAAATGAGACGCTTCAAAGGATAAGGATCCTTTTGAAACATTGGAAAAATGTTGAGAGCTAAATGTGTAATTAAATCTAATTTATTCATAAGATTGTCAATAACAACTTGGTTCAACTTGTTTACTAAATCGTTTATTTAGTAAATAAGCTAAACTCATGCCCAACTTTAGGCTAGATTATTAAACGAGTCAAGCTCAAACATAATAATGTGCCCGTGAAGAAACTTGTGAACATGATGGCTCATTTAATTATTAATAATACTACATATTTATATGTGTACTTGCCTACAAATATATTTATATAGGCTTGAAATTAAGTTTGGAAATTGGTTCATATGATGTAAAAGTATTATTTGTAGTTTATTCTTAACATAAACAATTCATTTGTAGTAAAAAATCATAGATTTATGAATGGCTAAAATGGTTAGTTATGGTTTTACTATATATATGACAAGAATAAGTTAACAAAGTAATTCGTAAATAAGCTCGATCTTGCTCAACAAGTATATGAACCAAGTTTGAATATGTAATCATGTTTAGTAATGAACTTGAGCACGACTCGTGTTTGAAATAAGATGAAATAAACAAGCTTGAACTTTTTAAAACCTGACTCAACTTGGTTCATTTACCTCTCTAATTTCTCTAAATAATTTTATTCTAATTTTTTTAAGAAAAAAAAAAAAAGATGCTCAAGTAGACAACTTACATAATGTCAAAAAAATTAAAAATTAAAATAAAAGACAAACTACCGACAGCATTGTACAAGCATTTGACTTTTGTTATTCTCAATGCAATATTCTTAGTTCCGATTTCTCTTTCTGTTAGAAAAAAAACTTAAAAAAAAAAAAAAAAAAAAAAAAAAAAAAAAAAAAAGAGAAAGGAAAAAATCACAATGATAACAGTATAAACTGTCAACCATTCAAGACATAGAGTAGGTAAATATTTTTTTTTTTTTTTTTTTTTTTGATGAATGGATCATTTTATTTAAAGAGTTGGATAGAGAAAGTAAAGAAATAAGAGTAAGGGATAATTACACTTTACCCACCTGTGGTTTGCCTCTAATTTGACTTGCCTACCCGTGGTTTCAATTTTGACACTTTACCTACTCGAGGTTCAATCTGTTACTGCTCCGTAACCCACCTCTCTATTTACCGTTACTCTAACACGTTTTCTTTCAAAATCAAAACACAAAACAAATCAAAAAGTTAGAGTTTTTGATTGCTTAAGAACATTTTTATGTGATTTTGGTTGTGGGTTCATCTCCTGGGTTTTGATCGTGCAAGCAAACTAGGAAGAAGGAGACACGATGTTCATCTAGCATTTGACACTGACCAAACTAATTTATTTTTAAACTTATAAACGCATGGACTAAAAAGTTTTGGTGAGACAAATTTATCCTCAAAGGCTCACACCCACTGACCCACATAACGCAGTCTGAAAAATCCCTAAATCTGAAAAGCTTGAAACCCCAACGCCACTCCCATGGCCTTAATCGGCGACCCTAGCCCGACAAAGGAGTGTTCACTACCAATGTTACAGTTTGGTGAGGTTGATTTTAATGTGCTTATTTTTCAAAAAGACAGCCGATGCATAGGGAGTGAACACAGTTTGGTGAGGCTAATTTTAGGAAAAGATTTGAGCCACACTGTAAGGGTCAGTTGTTTTAAATCCCAACTGCCGCACACCACAGGGTTGAATTTCCAACCCCATCAGCGGCCAATTTTGTTGGTGCAGTAGTTGGCTTCTGGTCGACAAGAAAAAGAAGAAAAAGTAAACCCACAACCATGAGAAAGAGAGTAGATCTGAGAGAGACTAATAGAGTTCAAAAGATCAAAATCCACGAAAACCAGATAGACTAAATCGCAACACAACCCACAAATCTCAAAAACGCTCTGCACTAAAATCTCAGATCTTAAATTCAAAAAATGAAGAAGTTTTCTTTTAGAGCAGATGTAAAGCCCTTTAGAGTAGATCTCTTTGATTTGGAGTTTGGAAACTTTTTTTTTCTTTTAGTTGGGGTGAGGGGTGGCAATTGGAGTTTGAGGAAGGCGGAGGTGGTGACTGGAGAGGAAAGGGGCGATGGAGGGGACTAGATTAAAAGAAAAATATATTCTTGCTTGCTTATTAAAAAAGAAGCTGCTTTCTGAGAACATTGGTAGTAGATTGGCCATTCTTTTTACTTTTATATAAGAACAAGAAAACTGCAACAGAAAGACTTTGAACCTTCTTGTTATACACAAACAAAAGACAAATTTTTTTCTTAATTGAAAGTTTCTGAAGAAGAAACCTCTCCTGCATTGTTGAAAGTTCACTAGTGATTTTATATATTGACTTGCTTGGTTTGGTGTGGAGTAAAAGAGAAATCTTTGAGGGATTCTTGGCTTCTTTGAGTTGGCTGAAAGTTGCTCTTGGAGGTTTGTTAGAAAATTTTGTTTTGTCAGTCTTTTGTTTTTGTTCATTTGATTATTTTTTTTTACGTTGAAATTTACTCCGATTGTTGTTTTGTTTTGAAGATGAGCCCATGATATGCCAAAATTTTGATAAGGGTGCATGGGTTTATTATTTTTCTTTTTTCAAGTTTAGTGAAGTTCATAGTTCATACTGAATCAGTATTTGATTCAGCTGAACAGATGAAAAGATGAACACTGTGTCTCCTTCTTCCTCTTCACCAGGATTTAAACCAAAAGATAATATTAAGGCAAACGTGTTTGATCTGTTTTGTGTTTTGATTTTGAAAGAAAATGTGTTAGAGTAACGGCAGAGAGGGAGGTGGGTTACGGAGCAGTAACGGACTGAACCTCGAGTGGGTAAAGTGTCAAAATTGAAATCACGGGTAGGCAAGTCAAATTAGAAGCAAACCACAAGTGGGTAAAGTGTAATTATTCCTAAGAGTAAAGTAGAGAAATGGGTAAGAGTGCGAGAGATGTTGACAGAATGAGACGTACCAGATGGTTTTGATCTGTGGGACTGCATCAATGTGTCACTCTTGTCAGGCAGTGGGGCTCACTAATGGCGCCTTCTACCAGAGTTTAGGAAGCAGTTGCTATGGAAGTTTAAGCAATATTTTTTATTCTTAAATAATATTACACATATTTTTTTACTTATAAATATTTTTAAAAAATACAAATAATATTACTAAAATAACATTACCAAACAGTCCTTTGTCCACCCCAGATACTCTTACCTTTTTAGCTGATGGATCTTTAATATCAACGGATTTGATCAAAGCATTTGCTCTTTTTCTTTTTTCTTTTTTTATAAATTATAAATTACACCTTAAAGTTTGAAAGTGTTTAAAGTTTACATTTTAAAGTTTCAAACTTTTAATTTTACATTCTAAATTTTAGAATTTATATTTTACTCCCTAAAATTTGGGAATGTTTGAATTTTACACCATGACATTTTAGAATTTGGATTTTACTTCTTGAATTTTAAGGGTATTTGGATTTTATATACTAATATTTAGAAGTGTTTGAATTTTGCACTCTGAAGTTTCAAAATTTTAGGGTATAAAATTCAAACACTCCAAATTTTATGGGGTAAATCCAAATTCTGTAACGTTATGATGTAAAATCTAAATATAAAATTTAATCACTTCCAAATTTCATAAGGTAAAAATTAAATTCTAAAACTTCTAGAGTATAAAAGTTTTTTTTTTTTTTTTTTTTTTTTGCTATGTGTTTCAAAGGCCTAAAAAAATGGATCACGTCAGGTGCACATTAAAAAAAATAAAAATAAAAAAGAATGGCTGAGGTGGGTAATTTCATTTCATTAGATTATTTGGGCTAGATCTTCTTCTTCTTTTTTTCTTTTTTTTTTGGGGGCCCGAAGGGCCAAGAATTGCGTGAAGACGAATTTTTGTTGGATCAGACCCTAAAATTTTATGTATTTATTATCTGTGTTCCATAACTTTTATTTATTTACAATTTTAAGAGGGAATGGCCTCTCTTCATCTTAATGTCTAAAGAATGCCTTAATTCCCATTTGGATTAGGCCAACAATATGTATATTCCTGATTTAAGGGTATTTTTTTTTTCTTCCATCTAGCATTTTTAGTTTTATCAAATAAACTAGATCTATTGATCCATCACTTGATAGTTTTGCTATCGTATTTTCACTAAATTGTTCAAAAACTCTTGCGGGGAAAATTTTGAATTCTGACAATTTATAAATTTCTTCTTTCTTTACTTCTTGTTTCTTTTGTAACTCTTCTAAATGTTCTTCACTGAAAGTTATTAATTTTAATTTTTCTATTTTTTGTCATGGGATCATTGTTTGATCAATAGACCACGCACATTATTTGTTTATATAAGTAGAAGATATATAGACTATAGAGCCTACCAAAAGATAGTCCAATACTTTTTACATAGCTACAATTCAATTCTTACCAAATAAAAGAAAAAAAGGCGTTGCTAAAAATAATTATCTATTTCCAGTTAAAATAAATAATAATAATCTATTCAGAATATGAGTTCTTTTTTTCATTGGGGGACTAAGAGCTTCCGAGAAGCATTACACCAGCGAGTATAGGAGGCATGGAGGTTGGGCCAATCGGAGGAGGGGCAATGTGTGAAATGGTGAAGCCACAAAGACAAAACCTGCTCTTGGTCCTCCTCTTGTTCCAGCATCTCTATGCTCTCCTCCAATACTCTCTCCAGCTCAACTCTTTCACTCATGCTTAGAATTGGCACATCTGTGCCATTGCTTGCTCTACATAGCAATGGTAGCCATGATAAGAGCATCTTCTTCTTTGTTTGCCTTTGTTGCTCTTTCTTGCTTTCTTCAATTTCATAGAGTCCCAAATTTTTGGCTTGCTTGAACAAGAATGCTGCAATAATTAGATAGCTTAGCATTTCAAATGGTAGGTATCTATTTCAAGAAGAGTGGGCGACAGATCCATTCCAACATCATGATTAATAAAAAATTTGAATTACTATTTTTATAATTGACAACACACCAATTTTAAAAGTTTATGTAGTATTCCTAAAAGTCAATTATGCTACATTGACCAAAAAATCAATTTAGACATCACAATTAGTCTCTTTATAACAACAACTTGAAATTAAATGAACTCCTCCACATAGTAAATATGTGATACATCTTACAATTAAATTATGGACAAAACTTAAATAGTACTATTCCTCAAGTTTCCCTTTTAAAATTCAGTCATATTACTTTTTTTTTATGTGATGAAAATGTATTTTAATTAAGCACAGTCACATTTCATGCCCAATCTTTAATTTTGGGGTTTTTTTTTTTTTAAACGGTATGGTCCAAGTTTTAACAAAGTTGGCATTGCTTTCATCTAATGTGTTGCATTGGTATTTGACTCGAATAATGAATGCATACGCTGGAAAAAGATTGGGAAGGAACCTTAAAAACGTGTATACTGTATAATTGTAATTATAATGTCGTGCACCCCAAATCTAGTGGAATTTTCAATTTTCTAATATTCTTCCTTGGTAGAAAAGTCAAATCAAGATGGCAATAGCAGCCGATCCCTATTAAAACTTGTAGTTAAAATAAATAAATCCCAAATTAGAACTAATCTACACTTCCATGCCTGATGATGACAAAATTAATGTCCTGATTAAATAATCCTGATCGAGTAAAGGTACTAACACATACAATGTCCGGAACGCAGTTGAAGAAGGACCACCAAACTAACGACCAAACCAATCGTCAAGCATTACATTGACTTTTTCCCAAGTGACACATAAATTTACGCACCAATAATACCCATACAAATGAGTCATCCAAGAAGCATATTCTCTCGCAAGAGCCGTCAGAACAATACTAAATAATAATCTTGACTTGTATATCTCCCTCGCATATCTTCTGTATTTGTATATCTAACCAATTTTAAATTTACATACTCAAATATTTTTACGTGATAGATCGTGATTAGTTGTAAGTTAACTTTATGTACTCAATTTTTTTTTCCCCCTTAAGTTAGTATAACTCCTATTTTTTTTTTTTGAGAATCGTGTCAGTATAGCCAAGCTAATTACTGTTGGTACTCACTTGGTACATTCAGCCATAATTAATTAATTTGAAAATTACACTGTATAGTTTTAAAGATTTACTTTATTCCTAAACATTTACATATTTATTTTGAGAAAAACTTAAGTGCTTTGGGAGTAATGTTTCTTCCTTTCATATAAGAGATAAACCCTATGGTGGGACTCACCCCTCATGTGAGAGAAAAAAACATTGCTTCCAAAACATGTAAAAATTACCCATTTGTTTTATATCCCCATCAGAGTAGGGTTGAAGCTTATTCCTACATTCACTTTTGATTTGTTTGTCAAGATTTATTTTAAATTATATTCATGTAATTTAATTTATATAGATCTATTTTAAATTATATTCATCTACTTCAATTTATATAGAACAAAAAAATATACTTAAGCATAGTTGTTGAGATGACAATGCATATTTGTGTTTTTAATTTAATTAAATATTTTAACGTAATATATTTAAGACTTATGACAAACTTTTGTCTTTCATATAGCATTTTAAAGCTTTACTATTTTAGACATATTTGTATTGGATTTATTTTAAGTACAATAAACCAGTAAGGCAATAACAATAAACTCAGATAATCTAATTCAGGCAAAGCATAATCATATTCTAAAATTTTTAGAAAGAGAATAAAAATAATATACCTGAGATCTTTACAAGGGAACCTTGTAGCCGAGGCTGAGCCCAAAGACCCAACCAAGCCAAATTCGACGCCACCGCCCACTTGGAAATAGCTTCCTCCGCGCAGCCACAAGCCACCAACTTCTGAGCCAACCACAACAACTCAGCCGCCAGTTTCTCACCCCAACAAGGCTCCAACTGGTTCATCCCAACCGGACTTTTCTTACTAATCCCGAACCTCCGAACCACCTTCAAAACCCGGCTCAACCTATACTCGACCGGTCCAGAACCAGAGCCGCCATCCCCAGCTTGGTCCTCGTGACCCCCTTGCTCAACCACAACGGCTTCAAGCTGAGTAAGAGTCCTATCAAAAGCCAATGAAAGTACCTTGCGGTTGACTTCACGTAAAGCCTCTGAACCTTCCCTATTATTCTCATCAAGAAGCTTCTCTGCTAAAGATCGAACAACTTCATACTTTCTAGAGCTAACTGGGATGTCATTAACTATGGACAGAAGCTGTGAAAGTGCTCGAGAAATACCCGAATCGCCGGTGGGCACGCAGTTATTGTCAGTCTTATTTGTAGTAGGGTTTTGGGGAATAGGGTTGAGGAGGGAAGGAAAGAAAGAAGGAAGAATACGAAGAAGGAAAAGGAATGCAGCGATTAAAGTGTAGCGAATGAGTTCGAGGAGTTTGTATTTTTCCGCTATGTTGACAACGGATTTATCGGCATAGATGAATAGAGTGGTCAACAGATTTCGGAGGAGAAGAGGAGCCATGGTGGTCGGAGAAGAACTTTCCATCATGCCCATATGATTGTTTTTGGTCGATGTGGGTTTGTGTGAATCAGTGAATCGATATGCTTATGACTTTAAGGATTGAAGGAGTGATATATATATATATATATATATTTTTTTTTTTTTTTTTTGAGATGTGGCCTGGTTGTAGGGTACTGAGATTGAGATTTCTAATGCTATTTATTTGAAAGAGATGTGGGGTACAACTGTTTGGTGGCTGTGTGCCTGTGTTCTTATAGAAAGACAGTTGCGTGAAGACCACAGTTAATTTTCCTTTTATTTATTTAGATTTTAATTTTTTTTTTTTTGGGTAAAATACAGTAACCTACCCAAGGTTTAGAATAATGCTAAAAGCATCCAAAACTTGTTTAAAATGTCCAATTTAGTCCTTTAAACATTAAAGGGGTGTAAGGCCGTTTGTGCATTAGAGACATGAGAGAAGAAGAGATGGGAGAAAGAAAATCCACCAGGATAAGATTGGCACGGCAAAGGAATAGAAAATAGAAAGAGAGAGAGTGAACCAAGTGAAAAGTAAAGGAAAAAGGAAAGAAAAAAGAGATAAAGAGAAGGCCAAGTGTGTGGACTGTAGAGGTGTGGTGTTAATTGTGAGGATAAGAAGAAAGAGCAGAACCACCAGTGGGTGTGGTACAACTAGTAGGTGACTGCGAAGGCTTCACTACATCCCACATTCGAGTTCTCATGGAAACTGTAATTACAATTTCTTGTAAGTCCCAAAAACCAATAGAGCTTGGGGTGTATGTGAGTTCGGGGTTCCCGAGCTTCGGTTCAAGCTGGTGAAACTCATGGACTTACCCAAATGTACCCTGGGGCGTGGGACAATGACTGCCACACGTGAGTTCTTTTTTTCTCCTTAGAAAAAAAAAATGGAGAAAAGATATTAAAAAAATAAATAAATAAATAAATTCCTTGGGTCTAAAACAAACGGTGTTACACAGTTTGTCTTCAAGGATCAAATTGGTTATTTTAAGAAGTTTTGGATCTGCTTGACATCACCCTAAACATCAAGATAGGATAGTGTAATTTACCCTTTTTTTTTTAAGAGAGATAGATTCAATTTGATTTCTCTTTATCGTGAGATCATCAATTAGTTTTTTGTGTAGGTGAAATTGAACCCCAAATCTCTTATTCAAATACAAGAAACTTTATTAGTTAACCCAAAATTTTACTTATATCTTTTAAAATAATTTTAATAAAATAAATAAGATTCATATGTCATAAGTTGTAATAAATAAATTTGAAAATCATCCTAATTTTATTTAGTTTTTATTTTTTATAATTCAATAATTAAGATGAGAAAATTTAAATGTTAGACATCTTCGTTAGAAACACCAAAATATGCTAACTAGTTAAGATACACAACTCTTGACTTATTTTTACCTTTCAAATTTGTTATGGACAAAGAAATTTATTAATTGATGCCTCTCTTTATACGCCATACATGATACCATTGTCATTTAAGTTTTTCAAAATTTACCTTAAAATTAGATTTGTGAAGAATCAAAAATATTATGGCCCATTAAATGTGCCCCAGATCTACCATATTTTTTTGAATAACAAAATTTAGTTACAAAATTAGTTGTAGCTTAATACTACAACTTTATTCCATATCTTTTTATTGGGGGTAAATTTTGACAAATTCACCATTGGATTACATCTTTTTCTTATATCTTCTATACTTGCAAAATTTCTAGAAAATTAAAAATCAATAGCTATGTCATCAATAAATTGTTTAAATTGCAATTTTTTATAGTTTAAAATTATATATAAAATATAAGAATATAGATCATATAGTAAATAATATCTGATTAATACAAAATTTGACATGTGTATTAAGAGCATAAAGAACATTCAATTCAACGATTAGATTTTCAAAATATGTAGTAATGTTTATTTTATTGAGTACCAATTTTGTATCTAAATTTTATCTTTTTTGAAAGTGCTAGAGGTACTACTATTTTTATTACAATAACAGATTTTGCCTTCAAACATGTATGAAGCCTTAAGCTCCAACCAGCAATATGCAAAGCATTTGTACCTGTCAATCTGTCATGTCCAATGCACATGATTCACTTAACTCAAATAACCAAGTGAGTCATGTGCATTGCACATGACAAGGCACATGTTATCTTTGATCTTTCTATGGGTGGTTGGAGCCAAATATTTTCCTTACTACAAATGCTTTATGAACTAAGATGGTAGCTTAGGTTTCTAATGACATATCAGCTATTCATGAACAGAGCCATGTGCCCCCAAATTTATTTATATATATATATATAGAGGTACTAATTCTAGCAAATTAATTCAACAAAACTGCACATGGCCACCCTTAAGGATATCATTGTCCCTCTTAAAAGCTATAAAAAATTTTATGAATCTAAAATTGAAAAATAAAATTAGAAAGCCCAACAAAAAAGTAGCCCAACAAAAAAACAAAAAAAATCACCAATAGTAAAGTTAAAGAAAATTTAGTCCAATCAATCAATTTTAGAAAGGCCATCATTAAAAAACACTTGAATCAAATCTAATCTATGAACTAAATTCTTTGATAAATCATCAAATTCCAACTATGAATATTATCAAAACTAGTATCAGCCACGATTGAGTCTAATTAATATTGAGATGGCAAGATGATAGAGGTAGAGAGACATGAGATAGGTAGAGGGGAAAGGGAGAGAGATCAAGTTGTATAGTTCTGACCATGGAGTTGGATTTCAAAAAGAGATGAGAGAGGTATAGAGTTTGGTTGGCTTAGGAAGAAGAAGATGAGAATAGGACATGGGGCTATGGGAGAAAAGAGATGAGAGAGAAATGAAGTTTGTGTTTTATTGTAATGTCAAAATGTCTGGGTCTCAGGCTTTTCAAAATATTTACTTTAGCACAATGTCATTTAGCATTGTTACTAAAAATTTGAAAACTACTCTAAATGTGTTTTCAAAATACAGTGTTTAAATACCCTAGGGGCTATTTTGTAGTGTATTTTGAATAACAGTTTTCAGTGTTTAAATAATATTGTACATATTTTCACACACTTTTTTACCCACACATATTTCCAAAAAATACAAACAACAACTTTACTAAATGGACCCCTAAATTGAGATCAGTAACTCAAATGCTCTTGATCAAACACACTTATTTTTAGGGCCCACAACTTTTTTTTTTAGGATAAATGGCAGATAGGGCCCACAACTTTCATGTTTAAACATTGAAAAATGTTGTTTAAACTCACATACAAACAAACCCTACATTTTGTCTTATTTTTTATGTTTTAGTTTATGTTCCATCAATCACAACTTGGCCATGTGTTTGGTTTTTTTTTTTTTTTTTTTTTTTTTTTTTTTTTTTTTTTCTTCATTTTAAACTTCGGTTATTCTATAAAGAAAGTCAAATGGATATTGTGGAAGGAAACTTAGTCTCAGACCCCAAGAAGGAATTGTCCTCTTCGGAAATGGCGTTGAGCCTTAATCCTCAAGGTTTTGCTCAATCCCACATTGGAGAGAGACGCCTCCCACCCATGCCTTACATGTATAGTAGTGGTACACTCATGTCTTAGGGTCAGGCTATGTCTTAGGGTCAGGCTTATAAGGCATGGGTGGGAGGCGTCTCTCCCCAATGTGGGATTGAGCAAAACCTTGAGGATTAAGACTCAACGTCATTTCCGAAGAGGACAATTCCTTCTTGGGATCTGAGACTAAGTTTCCTCCAACAGATATAAACAAGTTGTAATTAGTGGAATATAAAGTGAAACATAAAAAGTGAAAAAAATATATTTGTATTATTTTTTTAATTAAAACAGTATATTACTGTTTAATTAACAAAAATCAAATAGTAATCTACATTAATTGTTTTGGTGGAATTGCTAGCAGAAAATAGGTGAGGAAAGAGGTGAATGTCAACCAAGCAGAAAGAGTTTCAAATTTTTGACAAACTCCTTGGGCTTTTCTAGGTTGACTGCATGGCCTGCATTCTTGATAATGACCAACTGTGCATTTTCCTCCACATGGCTATTCCAAACATGTTAAAATCCACTTGGTTAAGTTGGTTCAGAATAAGTAATGGACTTTAAAATTCAAATAATAAGCTGAAACTTTTGCATTACCTTCTTAATCTGTACCCCAATTCCAGAGGGAATATCTGATCTTGCTCTCCCCAAATTATTAGTGTGGGCTGGTTTGAGAGACAACCAAAAATTTTGAGACAATGTTAATAAAATGAAGCAATAAATTAATAAAAATAAGTGTTGTGATACTACGATTGAATAAGACACATTACTTATCCCTCAATAAAATCAAATAAAATAAAATAAGACACATTACTTCTGTATATGCAATTACGAGGCACCAGCTACATGGTAGTTGCAGATATTCTCTTTTCATAAACTAGTTAGAGCAGCACTCGTGTACTTGCCGTGGAATAAGAGTAGTGATTAAGGTTTCTAAATTTTATTTATATAACAAAATAAAGATATAAATCATTTGGTTTTTAAAGTATATAGAGATATACATTAATTAAAAGTGACATTAATTTTAAGAATTTTGATAATTATACCATAAAAAATTAATCTCATTCATATAAGAATTTTGATTACACACAAAGTTAGGGAAGCTATTTAACATATAAATATTTATTTTATTATAATAGTTTTTTAGTACCTATTTTCTAAGGCAATATATCCACTCAATAAAACTTTTAAGAATGATAATGAATATTATCATTTTCCAACAATAAGTAACTGAGTTTTGCTAAGAAAAAAAAATGACAAAAAGCATGTATCATTGAATTCTTCATTAGATAAATTATAAGTTTCAAAAATTTAAACCTAGAAAATCAATGTTCTTTAGATAACAAATAAAACACCTTATATTATCATTTCAACTAATTTCCAAGCATTACTATCATATAAAACTTAAAACACATGAAGAAAATTTTTGGGATGTTAATATAATATAAAACAAAAACAAACTGGTGTACTCGAGAAGAAAAAAAAAATCCATCTCACCAAATTGGCCAAATGCCTTTAAAAAGTACGAAAGGTTTTTTTAGGAACATTAGAATGAGTCCAAAAACTTGACTAAACCAAAATTGTCCTAACACTATTCCTAAGTCTATTGGCTCTTTTTATATAGTTAATAGAAATAAAAATAAATAAGCACGGTAGCTGCACATATTCTCTATGAACAAAAAATATTCAATTAGTTACATAGAATATAGGATAAAGGTAAAAACACCCCTTGTGATTTGGGTTAAGGACAAAAACGTTCTTAAGAAATTCAATTTTTCCTTATAACTCTACGAGGTTTCTGTATCCATCAAATTACTCTTTGTCACCAACTTTTGTTAGAGCATTAGTATGCGGCTTCTAAACAATATCTCATTTTACCATCTTAAAAACTACTTTATTTATTATACCATTTCATTATACACAATACACCCAACATCACAGCTTTTATTTTATCATACAATATATTAAAATAATATATTTACATAATAAAATAACAAAACCCAAAACCCAATCCACCTCTACTGGGAATTTTTTTCAAAATAACACCCATTTTCAAATAATTTCGTTAGTTAGCATCGTTTCCGAACTATTTAGAAAACTAACATCTCGAGTGTCTTGGACTCAATTTCACTGTAGCAACTCAAGTATCAAAGACTCGATTTCTATGAAAATCAATGAGGAAATCAAGTCTCTTCCACAAATTCACTAAGAAGATAGAGGCAGAGATCACAAAGAAGAAGGCAAATCAACAAAGAAGAAGGAAACAACAAACCCAGATCAATCAAAAACAACAAACCCACTCCTCTGCTCTTTGAACTTCCGTGGCTAAGCTCCTTGGCTCTTCCTCCGACCATCATCGCCACCATTGGTAGTGGTCCGATCTCCAGCTCATCTCTCTCAACCAGAACCAAAACCATTTTTGTGATTTTAGGTTTGTTCCTAAAGTGGGTGCGGTTTCTACCGTGGGTGGGTGTTTATGGGTTTGTTTCTAGGTTCTTGAGGTTGTTCTTGATTTGGTCTTTGTGTGTTTGTTCTTGATTTGGTCTAGAGAAAGGGTCTAGCCTCTGGAGAATGAAGAACGAAGGAAAAGGAAACAAGGAAAAAAGCAAGGAACTCAAGTTTCATCGAACTCGAGACTATTCCACTTGATTTGCTACAGTGAATACGATTGTTACAAACTCGAGATGTTAGTTCCCTAAATAGTTTTCAAACGATGCTAACTAACAAAATTGTTAGAAAAATGACGTTATTTTGAAGAAAAAAAATCCCCTCTACTGCCGCTGCAACCACCTGCTGCCACCACTACCACGAAGAACAAACTCAAACTGATTTTTATCTCCAAAACTCAGTACCCAATCTGTTTTTTATCAGTTGAAAACCCAAAGTCATCTTCAAGCACATATAGAAGCTTCCTCTAAATATACCCATCCATAATGTCATTTTCTTGAAGCTCCTTCAACAATCTCATGGCCTTTTTTACAGTGAAATTTCTAGCACCATGAACCCACACAACCTTTCCTTGTCTACAGATTTGCACACAACCCATGGATCAACAAAACCTAGAAACCTCGGCCATCAAAACCCATGACCACACCACCACCATCACCACGGCAACCCCCCACCTCCACCCCCATAAACCCACAAAAAATTTCATCCCACAATCAAATCAAACCCATATCAAAATCCGAATCCAAGGAAACAAACAAAGCATAAAGCTAAGAAAGAGAAACAAAATTTACTTTGAGAGATTCAGAATTTCAGAGGCCTTCTTGATCTCGATTTCGAGCTCCATCGACTCAATAGCCTCACTAGCTCTAATCATGGCAACCAAGCCACAAATAGCAACAACGGCCTCCGCGAGATCTGGGCTTGGGCTTGGGAGTCGCTTGACAAGATGGTGGCCAACGACGGCCTAGGCAACCCAATTGCAGAGAGATGTGGGAGACAGAGAGACAAGCGCTAAGAGAGAGAGAGACATGGGAGATGGATGTATAAATTTTTACAATTACAAATCCTTATAAAGCATGTTTTTTCTGCTTTGATGCTAAAATTTAGCATATTTTCACATTTACAAGGCCGGGTACAGATGCTCTTAGTCTCACCAACAACAAAAACATCACTTGACCTCTCCTGATCCCATTAAAAACTCTCACTCAACTCATTCACGTCAAACACAAAGCTAAAGGGTTACTTCAGCATATTTCAGAGGAAACACACAAAGGCTTTGATCTACTAACGTGAGGAGAGAGTTTTCATTGCCATTGCAATGGGGATTCATTGCTAAGGGTGGATAAGGAAGAATTGAAATCTTAGGGGATATTTTTGCCGTTGAGCTAAAAGGCTAAACCATCGAGTTTATTTTTGCATTTTACCGTAGAAAATATATACATATATATTAAAGTTAACTTCCTTAGAATTAAATATTTTGTTATAGTGATTCTATTACGCCATGAGGCTTATAGAGTAGGAATCCTCCCACTATTTAACAATTGAATTATTATACATATATATATATATATATATATTCTTTTTTCAAGCCTTTTTTTCCAACTCATTAAGAACAATTCTTATATAAGCATCTAATGTAGCACGGTGGCAGCATAGAAGCAAATTTAAAATAATAAAAATAAATAAATAAAGAAGAAGAAGATCCAAGACGTCTGTTATCATTTATGACTAATAATAATAAGTGGTTTTTGCAGCAATATAAATAGAATCGGTCAGGAAAACCATTTAATAAAAGAATTTGTAATTTTGTAGTTATCATCCCACACGATAATGGTAATGGCATAGAAAAAAAAAATCAAAGTTTTAAAAATTTACATAACAACATAGAATTATATAGATACTAAAGATATGAGACAAATTGATTATGAGCCTATACATTAAGTTTGAGATTCCACAAGCTTACCACTTATATCAATAAAGTTTCTCTCAGGGTTTAAATTTTTTTTTTCTTCTTTTAATGTTTATCGACATTAAACACGCTTTTCATTAAGTATGAATAAGAGTGAACAAGAATGATATATGATAACCTGTTTGATCACAGCAAGGTCGGAAAGTGAACGATCTTTGAGTACTGTCTGAATCAGTTCTCTCCTTTCTTCGATAAAGCCTTTACACATCACCTGTCCAACTTGAAAATAATAATAACTCACTTTTCTTAAAACATGACCGGTCATTGATTTTTGGTTCCATTGACAGTGATACCCCTATTCCTTAATGAAAATATCTAGGTTCAATTCTTCCACCTCCAATTAATTTAATGTAACAATAATAGATGAGAGACATAAATGGTTTAACGGGCATCTTTAAAAAAATTGTTAACAAGGTATATTAGAAAAGTTTTGACATTATTTTTTAAAAAAATATAAAAAAATTGTCAAAAAAATTAATTACTGTCTCATTTTTTCATAAAAAGGATTTAAAAACAGTTCTTAAACTAATGACATTAGGATATTCTTTTAACATTTTTCTTGAATTAAGGCATTTGACTCAAAATGAGTAGTTGGTTATAATTATTAAATTCTTTTTTTTTTCCTTGCTGAGTATAGGTTGAGGGAATCCAAACCACAAATGGGGGCCGGAATGTCATCAGGAACTAGGCCATACCCCAATCGGAAATTCAGACTTACTTTCAAAAGCATTTAAATTTAAACAAATTAGATGTCACATTTTCAAGCCATTTTTGCTCGGTAATGCAATTTGAAAAATTATTTGGTCAAATAGATTTGTTTCAAACATATATCGAAAAATACAAAATAGCTTCTTTTTGGAACTTGACTCTTTCAACATTTGACATGAAACTCACCTCTTTAACAGCCAAGTTCGACTTGAAACTAGTAAAAAGAGGCTAATCTTTTAATAAAAGTTTTGAAACAACTCTATTTAACCAAACCATTTTAAAATTCTTTTATTATATAGAAAAAATAAAACATTTTTATAGTTGTATAAATTTTAACGTGATTTTGTCTTACAATATTGAGAATGGTAAAAACTTGACTTTTTACTAAAAAATCTACTGTAAATTAAACATTTATATTGTTTTTATAATATCCTTATAAATTTATTCTCATTTATAATTTTTATTTTAAAAAATATTTGAACCTCTCAAGTGTTTAAAATATATTGTTTAACTTTTTTTCTTTTGAGAGAGGGAGATCATAATTTTCAAAAAATTTACTATTAATTTTGTAAAGCGGTTAAAAAAATTTTACAAAATTTTTCCTCCCATCCCCCAACACACCCATAATTCCATTTGTCTTTGACCAGTACAAAAATAAAATAAAAAATCCTACCAATGTGGTTTCTATGCTTTCAGGGACACCAGAAATGATGTCAACATACAATTTCATCTTATTTCATTTCTATTAATTCTCCCCAATTTGGAAGTAAAATTTTCCTTTCCCGAGACGATGTCTTGCTACAAAATTAATCCATTTAAATTTTGGTCCATGATTGTCGTTTTATTAATTTTGACATTTGGATCTTTATGAATGGAAAAGAATACTTTCTTCTACTAGAGACTAATCACTAGGGATGGGTTAAAAATCAGGGGAACGACAAAGCAAAGTGTAATGCCTACATTAATCAATTGCTTTATCAAGCTAGAGAAGAATGGTTTCATTCAATTTCTAGTCTTAAATATGTGTTTGATAAGTTTATTTTAAGCATTATTATTTAATACATAAAAACTTGATATCTATTTTTAGAGTCCCCAATAAAGCTTAATTTTGTGACGATATTGGCAAAGCTTAACTAGTGTATTATGCTAAAACACCTATTTCAAAGGAACTAATAGCTCAACCCAATTAACCAACCCTCAAAATTTTCCATAAACCTATCCAAAATTCCATTACCTAAACAAGCAGAGACAATATGCATAACATAAAGTGAAAGAGAAACGTGAAGAGAGTCTTACATTAATGAAATCTGAGAGGAACCAAGAGGGCATAACCCTAGCTTGTTTGACAAACGAAAGGCTAATCAATTGCCTTAGCTTCTCGGGCTTTTGTGGTAACAAAATGCTTGCAGCCTCGTCCAAATCCGAAACCTTAAACAAACCATCCTTCATATCCTTCTCCTCTAAGCACACACCAGCACAACACAACACTACCCTCTCCACAGCCTCTGGAAACTGCGCTGCCATGCTATACCCCACAAACCCGCCATAGCTTATCCCAACCAAGCTCATTCTCGGCACACCATGCGCCTCCATTAGCTTCATCACGCAACTTGCTTGGAAAGACTCGGTACGCTCAGGCCTAGAAGTGAATGAGCGGCCAAAGAAAAGAAGATCCGGGACATAGACGTTGAATCGTGCTGTAAAGTGGCGGAGATGCTCCCCATATTGCCACATTGCATTGGCACCGAAGCCATGGATGAGAAGCAACGTAGGCTTGGAATGTTTGTGGATTTTGGGGACCCAACAATGCATGACTGTGCCATCCCCCAGATTTGTAGTGACAGAAGAGAGGCCTGCATTGGTGAAGGAATAGCGGTAGAACCAATCCCTTGAAGCTGTAAAACTAAACCATTTGGACAGCTTAATAGGAGACATATATATAGAAAGATTCAAATCCTGGGAATGATTCAAATATGGATTAAAGATTGAGAATTGTTTCTCAATCTGAGGAAAGGACTTGGGAGTTTGTTTTAGTTTCAGTATCAGAACTAGGAATTAGCAAATGATGACAATTTGGATGTGTGGGAAAGAGAAACAAAAGGTTGATTGGGAAAGTTATTTTTAGTCATTTTTGTTAATGTTGAGATGGCATATCGGACTAGGATTTCGGAATACATACGACCATAATAAGGTAGGAAAATTAAGGAGACATGAATTTGGCTCAACTAGATTTGGTGATAAATTCACGTGTCCATATTTAAAACGATTTGAAGTTTAGACACTATGTCAATTTCTTTAATTAGCTGCCCATCATATGTCATATGTCACTAATGATTATGACTTATCATTAGATGGTGAAGATCTTCATGCATTTGACATTTTCATGCATGAACAGATCTTCATGGTGAAGATCTTATGAACAGAGTCTACAAATTTCATGCATTTGACATTTTTAACACTTAAAGCATATCATCTTATCATTTTATAAAACCAATGGATCTAAATTCAAAGAACATGTTTCTCAAAAAACAAAAACAAAAAATGCAAAGAACATAATTATTTTTATGAAAAGACTTTCCAAATCTCATGCATTAACATTTCGGCGTTTAAAGCATGTCATCGTATCATCATTTTACAAAACACTTGGGAAATTTATCTCTTTCTTTCATTTTTAACTTTTTTTTTCTTCTTATTAAGAATTGAATAAATAAATTGTTAAGTTAGTTTTGGGGGTAGACTTTATCTAGTAATAGTAAATCAGGATAGGTTTCTTATTAATTATTTTGTAAAGATATATATTAATTTCTCAATAACAACCTGCCATTTACGATTTATCGTGAAAGCGTTGTAAAAATACTGTGGACATAATATTTCCCTTTTAGTTATCATTTTAAAGATGCATTTTTGTACTTAGGAGTTGGATAAACAAATAAAAGTGGGATATATTTTTAGATTAGTTTTTAAATAAATCTTAACTAACTTATCCTTCAAAAAACAATACTTGAAGTCTGCTAAGGAGACAAAGTGCTAGCACTAATTTTGAGTTTCTCTCCACTAGAGAACGTGGGTCTTCCCTCTTCTACTAGGGTGTAGAATATGCAGTCCCTTCTTAGGAAGGAGCAGTAGTTCCTCTTGGTAACAAGTGTACCAGTGAGGCTTTGTGGGTTTTTTCTTCGTGGGTTACAGGGAAACAGTGTTAGTCTTAGGAGTTCGGAAACTATGGAAGACCTAACAAAATCTTGGAGCTGCCTGACATTATTTGAGAACGAAGGTTCAGGTCTTCGTTTGACGGAAGAACAGGTAGAGGTGGAACACGTTTTGGCTGCAAAACTCTTAACCAAACGTGCTCTAAACATTGATGCTATTGCAAAAACCTTCACACCGTTATGGAGAACAAAGAATGGTTTTAAGATTCAGAAAGAAGGGGACCACATTGTTCTCTTTACTTTCGACGATAAAACAGAGATGGAGAAGGTAGTCGCAGGAAAGCCTTGGAGTTTTGATAAACGTATTATGGTGCTAAAACGGTATGATAAGGAGGTCGATTTGAATGAGTTGGAGTTCAAGTGGGTTACGTTTTGGGTGCAGGTACATGACATACCAATCCGGTTCAGAAACAAACGAGTGGCAGAGAGGATTTGCGAAGCCATTGGGAAGGTGAATGTGGGATCGGAGGATAACGAATCTGAAGGGGACGGTTTTGTTCGAGTGCGAGTCACCATTGATACTTCAAAGCCTCTGTGCCGTGGACGGGTGATCTCTTTGGATAGTGGTAAGGAGCTATGGGTGTCTTTCAAATATGAAAGACTCCCAAATATATGTTACTGTTGTGGCTGTCTAACACATGACGACAGGGATTGTGAGCAGTGGGTTGAATCAGAAGGAAGTGTATCAAATGAATCGAAGCAGTTCGGTCCTTGGATTCGTGCTTCTCCCTTTTTCCCATCACGTAAAACTGTTATTAAGGTCCCTGGTTTTAACAATCGAAAGGGAAGAGAACCATCCGATACACCACCATCAGCAACGGGGAAGTCGCCAGTGTTTGTTGTTCGTACAGGAAGGCCGGCGCCGGAGATAATTAGGACAGATAAGGAAAGGGCAGCCAACAGTGAGCACGGCACTAATGATGCGGAATTTCAGGAATCTGTTCCGCTAGAATCATGCAAAGAGGTTAACAACTCAGGGATAATAGGGAATTTAAATGGGAAGTCAACGGAATTGGAGGGTGAACAATCAGCTGCTGATATATTTGAGGAAAGAATTGCGGAAATTGATAAGGATTTGAAGAGGTATGACCAAGCAATAAATACGGAGGCCAAAAATATAGATGTTACGGAGAAGGAAAATTTTTTGGAGTCTTTAACACTCAATACTAGTCAACCTGTGTATACTCCATCACGTGCTCAGCAACCTCCGAGCTTACTGCCTCTGTCACGTGCACCTTTGTCAGTTATTGATGAAAACAATGTAAAAAAATTGCAACGTGGTGCAACCTGGAAAAGACTGAACAGAACAGAGGGGGGGATAGATATAGTTATGGAAGATATTGTAGGGGAAAAAAGAGGGTGTTATGGTGAGGGTGACCGATGTGAGTTACTAAAGAAAAAAAAGGTTTCTCATATGGGTAAGGAAAATACAAATATAGTGGCGGAGGCTGGTTCCCAGCCCCGCCAGTACCAATGAGTATTTTATGTTGGAACTGTCGAGGACTTGGGAACCAACGTACAGAGAATCAGCTTGCAGAGATGGTGTGGGCAAAAGATCCCTCCGTTGTGTTTTTAGCCGAAACATGGACGGATGGAGCAAGGCTAATTTTTGTGAAGGAACGTTTGAAGATGAAGAATAAATTTGTGGCTCCTAGAAGGAATAAAACGGGATGTTTAGTGATTTTTTGGAAGGAAGATTTTGATCTGACAGTGGAGACTTTTTCGGAGTACCACATAGATAGTACAATTAACAAGAATAAGGAGGGGGAGTGGCGCTTCACTGGCTTTTATGGGGAGCCTGACACTCAAAAAAGACATGAAGCATGGGGGAGGTTGAGAAGTTTGAAAAGAAGAGGAAAGGCACCTTGGTTATGTGCTGGTGATTTTAATGAAGTAATTAAGCAGTCAGAAAAAATAGGAGGTAGAGCTCGACCGCATGGACAAATGCAAGGATTTAGAGATGTATTGGATGAATGTGGATTTATGGATTTGGGTTTTGTGGGTCCTATGTTCACTTGGCATAAGCACTTCGAAACATACACAGTATGGGAGAGGTTAGATAGGGCTGTGGCAACTAATGATTGGTTTTCTATGTTTCCAGATACCAAAGTGTACCATTTGGATGCAACGACTTCTGATCATAAAGCCTTATTAATTAAACCAGAGGGCATGGAGTGCAATCAACAGAAACCTTTCAGGTTTGAGCAAATGTGGATGGCTGAGCAAGGATGTGGTTCAACCATTGAAGCGGTTTGGAAGCGGGATGTTGAGGCTGTGGCTTGCAATAGGGTTCTAAAAAAAATTCAGAATTGTGGGGAGGCACTTATGAAGTGGAGCAAGTCTAGTTTTGGGAGCGTGAGATGTGACTTGAAGGAAAAACGTAAGCTTTTGGCCAAGGCTGAAATGGCAGCAAGCAGAGGAGGAGATGTGACACGGGTGAGGAGGCTGGAACAGGAAATTAATCTACTGATGGACCGTGAAGCTCAAATGTGGTCCCAACATTCAAAAATTCAGTGGCTTAGAGATGGAGACTGAAACACTCAGTTTTTTCATAGCAAAGCTTCTGAAAGGAGACGACGTAATTATATTAAGGGGCTATACAGTAGAGAGGGAAGATGGTGCACGGATCAGAGAAGCATGGTGGAAACGGTGGTGGATTTCTATCAAGAATTATTTACTTCATCCAATCCGAACAGTTTTGATGAAATTTTGGAGCAAGTTCCACAGGTAGTTACAGAAGAGATGAACCTAGAACTGATGGGGGAATTCACGGCAATGGAGGTAGAGGTAGCACTTAAACAAATGGCACCTTTGAAGTCACCTGGACCAGATGGTATGCCTCCAATCTTTTATCAAAATTATTGGTCTTTGGTTGGTAGTGATGTGACTGATGCTATTCTATTGTATTTGAACACTGGCACTTTTCCACCCTCACTTGGTCATTCCTTTATTACTCTAATCCCCAAAGTAAAAAACCCGGAATACATTTCACAATATCGACCTATTTGCCTTAGTAATGTCTTGTACAAGGTATATTCTAAGGTATTAGCAAATAGGTTGAAAAAGTTGTTGCCTAATATTGTGTCTGAACAACAAAGTGCCTTTATGACAGACCGTTTGATTTCAGATAATATTATGGTTGCTTTTGAGACTCTACATTATATGAGGAATCATAGTACAGGGAGTACAGGCTTTATGGCACTAAAACTGGATATGAGCAAAGCCTATGATAGGGTGGAGTGGAGGTATATGGAGAAACTTATGAAGAGAATGGGGTTTTGTGAGGCTTGGGTGAAGCTAATGATGGGATGCATCTCCACTGCCACTTATTCAATCTTGATAAATGGGGAACCACAAGGGAACATTGTACCAACTAGAGGGCTTCGCCAAGGAGACCCACTCTCGCCATATCTTTTCCTGCTATGTACGGAGGGTTTTCATGGGCTATTGAAAAAAGCCGAAAATTTGGGAGATATTAAAGGAGTATCTATTTCCCGTTATGGCCCAAAACTAACCCATCTCCTTTTTACAGATGACAGTCTTATTTTCTGCAGGGCAAAAGATAGTGATTGTCAAAAGTTGTTGGAGATTTTGGATACATATGAGAAAGCATTAGGGCAACAGATTAACCGCGATAAGACCACTCTCTTTTTCAACAAATCCACTTCTTCAGCTATGCAAGAATCAATAAAGCAAGCTTTAGGAGTTCAGGTGGTCCAACAATATGAGAAGTACTTGGGGTTGCCATCCTTTATTGGAAGGAAGAAAAAGGAGAGTTTTAATAATATAAAGCAAAGGGTGTGGAAAAAGCTACAAGGGTGGGAAGGAAAGTTGCTCTCTCAAGCGGGAAGGGAGGTTTTAATCAAGGCGGTGGCTCAAGCACTTCCAACCTACACAATGTCATGTTTCAAATTGCCAAATGGTTTATGTCACGAGATTGAGGCCCTTATCAAAAAATTCTTTTGGGGTCAAAGGGGAGAAGGCCGAAAAGTTCATTGGCTAAAATGGGAAGAACTTTGCAAACCTAAGTCCCAAGGGGGTATGGGTTTTAAGGATCTATCTATGTTCAATGACGCTTTACTAGCTAAACAGACATGGAGACTCCTACATGATAAAACATCTTTGTTTTATAGGGTATTTAAGTCCAAATACTTTCCAAACAGTACTATCATGGATGCAGCCAATCCAAGTTCTGCTTCATATGCATGGCGTAGCATAATTCGGGGTAGAGAAGTCATTAAAAAAGGAGCGATATGGAGGATTGGGGACGGTAAATCTGTTGACATATGGGCAGATAGGTGGCTGCCTCGGAAATACTCTCCTAGAGTATTATCCTCTCGGCCTGACGAAGTGACAGTTGCAAAGGTGTGCTCCTTGATAGATGTGGATCAAAAGCAGTGGAAAACAGAGGCTTTGGAGAATATGTTGCTTGGTTTTGAAGCAGAGATCATTCAAACAATTCCCCTTTGTCGCACTGAACAGCCAGATGTCCTTACATGGCCCAATAATCCTAGAGGAGAGTATACGGTGAAATCTGGATATCAGTTCCTGCAACGAGAGCACCAGACAGCACAGCCTGGTCAATCTGATGCTTCGAGCTTGAAACCGTTGTGGCAAGATATTTGGAACCTCCCCGTACCAAGCAAAGTGAAGAATTTGGTTTGGAGAGCAACAAAGAACTCCTTGCCAACTAAAAAGAACCTGGTTCGAAGAAAGATTATTCAAGATGATAGCTGTGATATTTGCCAAGAACACACGGAAGATGTGAAGCACGCATTGTATAGCTGTCGAAAACTTGCTGAACTGTGGAAACAAAAGCCTCAATGGACTCACGCCAACGTAAGTAGTATGGGAAATTTTTTAGACCTGATCGAAATTCTCTTTGCAGAAAACAGGGAGCCTGCACTCTTTGCCACAGTGGTGTGGGCCTTGTGGACTCGAAGAAACGATTTGAGAATGGGTAAAAAAGTAGAACCACTACTTCACTTGTTGCAGCAAGCTAGGGAGAGGGTGGAAGATTTCTCATGGTACAACACAGTACCGGTAGTGCAGAGGGGACGTCAACCAGCACGGTGGCAACTTCCTGAAAGGGGTCTGTACAAAGTGAACGTTGATGGGGCTCTTTTTGAAGCAGACAATGCAGCGAGAATGGGTGTAGTCATTAGAAACGAACAAGGTCAGGTAATGGTTTCTCTTTCAGAGCGTATTCCTCTGCCTTCTTCAGTGATAGAGGTGGAAGCATTAGCTGCTCGGCGAGGGTTAGAGCTAGCAGTGGAAACCGGGTTCAGGAACATAGTGTTGGAAAGCGACTCTCAGATTCTTGTCACAGCACTCCAGGGAGATTCTTATTCCTTAGCTAGTTTTGGTCATTTAGTTAAGGATACTCAATTCTTAGCCTCTTATTTATCATCGTTTAATGTTACTCATGCAAGGAGGCATTGTAATGCTCTTGCTCACTCTTTAGCTAGAAGGGCACAGAAACTCTCTCAATCACAAATCTGGATGGAAGATGTACCACCAGATGTGTTAACAGTTTTACAGGCTGATCTTTCAGGCCTATCGTAATAAAAAGCACAGTATTGAATTCTCAAAAAAAAAAAAAACTTATCCTTCAAAAAAAAAAGATCGGTTTGTTTTGAAATTTGATGGTGTGATAAACCATCTATTTATATTATAACTTGATGTTGAATAAAACCGTAGGGAGAAAATATTATACATAAGTGGATACGATTCATGTAGTGGTCCTCTACGGCATTGGTGTTTCAGTGAAATCTCCCATTGGGAGGTTGGTTGGTTTCCCCCAAGAAAACTAATTCTTATGTCTCCTTTCTTTTTTCTTTTTTATGAAATCTAATGACTTCTCTACCATGTTGTGGTGATTTCTAGGGTTACCCAATGAAACAGTCCGGGACGACCAATACTAGGCTTCAAATATAGTCAGAATCTTGAACTCTTGAGAAAAATAAGCTGAGTAACTGAAAGAAAGAAACAAACAAAAACCAAGGGAAAAAAGCTTTGCATGCACAGTAATGCATGCAAGTAGGCAACGCTTTATATGATAGTTCAGATTAAGATTACTTACAATGAAAAAATATGCACAGCACAGGAACAGAATAAAAATGCAGCAGCCGTATACAAAATTTCACACCTCTTTCTTTCCTTTTCTTTTACTCCAAAAGGTAGAAAACAAAAAGAAGGGTCTATATTCTTGGAAACCCAAATCTAACTTGCAAAAGTGCTCTTTGTTGGTTTCTTTCTGATGGGGGAGAGAGAAGAGAGACCAGTGAGCTTTTGTATCAACTCATCAGCTTTCTAAGTCTCTTTTCAGCACGACTTGCAACCTTATTCTGTGGTTCAAGAACAAGAGCATGCTTGAAATCTGCACACAAAGAGAAGAAATTCTATAAGAGAGTTGAATATTACAAATCTCTCTGCATATGTGAATGAATGAACCAATGTATGCATTTTGTGTGCATGTGATTCATGTGTATTAAAAGATCAAAGCATGCAAGTTCATTGTGTCCCGTAACACGACATGGCAACAGGGAAATTCATACGATCATAACAAGAACAAGCAGGTGGCAGAACACAATTTTGATTGGCACAGTTGATAAAAGAAATGAATTACACATCCCTATCGGAGTCCAAATACTTCACTTATCTGATATTTAAAAATCAAACACACATAAAAGATACCATCACTTAAATTTGCAGCAGGATCTAGAAAATATCCTACACACACATACAAACAGAAGTATGGACATATAACTTAATCATCAACAATCCGCAATATTTTGACATTCAAACAATTTAATAACCAGAAAATGCATATGGGCATGCAACACACTCGGACTGAACATTTTCTCCACCTCTACTGCAGGGGCATAACTGGACCGGTACAACGAACACCTTTTACAATACGACCGGTAAAATAAAGTCATGCTATTTCCCTTAAAAATTAGTGGTTCATCTACTCCCAAGAGGTAGAACAATCAGCTAGGGACCACACTTCATGAAGTAGAGGTCCTAGTTAGAGTCTCCCCTAGGAACCAAAATTTACTTGTCCAAAAAAAAAAGTACGTCTCATAAGGATTTAACATGCACACCAACATGCTCTATGACTCAAGGATGTAGTTCTTGGGAAGGTCCAGGTCATTGGTGTATATAGTAATTCCTATGGATCAGTAACTGACCTTGGAATTTTTCTGCAGCTCACCACATACAAGGTGAACATTTTTTTTTTAATAAGTTCGGCCCCATTACAGGAGTAGAGAAGATTCAAATTAGTAACCTTAACTTCATGAGATGTGGTCCTAGTAATTTGTACCACCCCTTGGGGTTTCATACAAGGTGAACACTTAAGCAGTGTGAATCCGGATTCTTACCTTCAGCAGATTCTTTATAATGGAGGAGTGATTCTCTAGCTGTTCCACGCCTCAGATAAGCCTTCACATTCTGCACAGAATAAATAAAAATTTACTGATTAATAAGTAACAAGAAATATTATTGGAAAAAGCAGAAGCTAATGTACAAGTGGTGTATACACAAAACTCACCAAAAAGGGAAACAAAATTTAAAAATTACATTGGAAAGAGGAGTCAATAAACTCTACAGTAGAATTCCAAACATATGGGACCACACAAACAACAACCTTAAAAATGTTGATTGCAGCTTAATAACAAAGAGCTAGTAGGACCGTTTATTCTTTTCAGATTATCTACATAAAGCAAAAGGGGACTAGATTCCAAGTAGCACTCCTGTGCTTAGCAAACCAATTCCTCCACTGCTCCACCCAAGAAGTATGTTACTTATCCTTCTAGGCATTACCCAGTGAACTCCAAATTTAGCGATAACAAAAGACAACAACTCATGAGCTACTACATAATGAAATAACAAATTATCTACAAACTCTCATTTACATTTGCATGTAGAACGCTAGTCTACTAATATAATACCTCATTTAATAAGATTATCAACTGTTAAAATTTTTCCAATGCTACTATCCTTGCAAAGAACACAACTTTCTTTGAGACCTTGCTACACCAATAACACTGTCAAGGAAATGGCTTACCATTAGATCCTCTTAACACCTCATAAAAAGAACGAACATCAAACTTACTATTGGCATTAAGCCTCAACCTCATACAATCAAAACCTTCTCCTCTAGTGGTATTGAGAATATAAGATATCAAGCAAAGAACCAACAAATTTTGATTTCAAATCTTGCAAGGCTCTTACAAACTGGTAATTCGACAGATAAAAGTTTCTTCCACCTAGGTGACCTCCACTCCCTTTTTCTATAATTGGACTCCACACCACTCTTGCCCTGTATGAAGATCCCAAGGAAATACCAAGATAGTTCATAGGCAACAACCAACTTTACAACAAAAAAATACCGACCAAAACAGAGATTCCTTCAACTTCCTATACAGGTACACCCAAATCAACATTAAGGCCAAACACTGCCTGAAAAAAATAAGAAAAAGTTCCCAAAAAAAATTATGAGGTAAAGATGTTCTACTTTTTGCATTAAAGAAACATATAGTATCATCCCCAAAGGGTGATTGAGAAATCTTTAGCGTACCACCAAAACCATCCCCAACCTGAAATCCTGGTATAAAATCACCATCCACAACTCTATTTAGCAATCTACTAAGGATATCCATTACCTTAATAAATTAAGGAGATAGTGGGTCTTCTAGTCTCAACCCCCTAGAGCTATTGAAGAGATCAGTTGGACTCCTGATGACCAAGACAGAGAACTGGTCCATAGTAATCCAGTTGACCAGGACACATCATTAATGTGTGATTAGTGTTCAAACACCTACATCTCAGATTCCCATGTTCTGAGTCTTCTGACCATGAAGGACACTAGGCAAAAATCATTTGCAATTCTACATGTTTTTTGTTACTCAAAATTCAGCAATATTTATATGTTCTTAAACCCCTAACAACAACATCCAAGTCTTAGTCTCTAAATTTTGGGCCAGCTATGCATCCTCAACATACTAGCATGGTTGGCTTTATGCATTCTTTTTTGCCATTCTATTTTATTTGAAGTTATACTCTCTGTAACCCCTTTTTTTTTGGATCAGTAAATAATATAATTTATTGAAGAAAAATGACAGCCAATACACAAGAAGCGTGCTGGAAGTACAGAAAATTACAACTGACAAGAATCTATAAAGTCTAAGAAATTAGAGCTCAAGTGTTATGGGATTATAGACATCCATACAATCAAAGATCACAAAACCAGCATCTTAAGTTCCGTCGTCAAACGTTCCAACCCTTCAAAAGCCCATCTATTCCACTCAAGCCAAATGGCCCACATGAAACACAAAGGAATAGCCTTCAGCTTGTCCCATTTCTAAACTTACCAAAATGCCGCCTCCAACACACCAACAAATGTACCACACTCGGGCATAACCCACTGCACTCCAAATAAACACAAAACCAAATAACATAATTCCCTGCTATACTCACAAGGCATCAGAATATGATCAACACTCCCCACTTTGCTTGCATAAGAAACAACAATTAACCAACACCATTTCCCACGCCTTTGAAGGTTATCCAAAGTAAGAATTTTGCCCCACATTGCAGTCGATACCAAAAAAAAAAAAAAAAAAGCAACTTTCAGAGGTATTTTAGCCTTCCGAATAGTCTTCCATGGAAAAGACCTACTGCCACCAGCAGAAAATAGACTATAATAAGATTTAGGCTAAATTGCAAACTACACCCCTAAAGTTTGGGGTGTTTGGATTTTATATTCTGAAATTTTAAAATATGGATTTTATCCTCTGAAGTTCTATTTAGTTTGCATCAACAGCCCCTTCATCCATATTTTTCGTTAAGTGCCACATAAACTTGCCAGGTGTATATAGTTCATCCAATAAAATGATGCCACATCATTTTTATCATGCCATGTCATCTTTAATTATTTAAATTTTTTAGGCTACATGAATTATGTGACATCATTTTATTAGATAAACTAAACATACGTGGCAAGGTTATGTGCCACTTAATAGAAAATATGGACAAAGGGGCTGCTGATGCAAATAGAATAGAACTCAGGGTATAATATCCAAACACTCCCAAACTTTAGGAGTGTGGTTTGTACTTTAGCCTCAAATAACTTACTAGTTGTGGGACTCCAGCAAATACGATCTTCAATTTCCGGTCTGATCTTGATGGAATAAATGAGTCATGAAGTCAGCCAAAAGCACCAACTCCCAGTCATGAACAGCTTGCACAAAAGTAACATCCCAATGCATAGCCCCCATGTTCCAGTAATCAGCCACATTTGCTTCTTTATTAACAGCTAAACGGTATAGAGGGGGAAACAACTCCATCTGACCTTAGTTGTTTTTGATAGGTAACTCCATCTGACCTTAGTAATGTGGCCTACTTCAAAATTAATATACCTGGAAAACAATTCCCAACCAAATCGAATAAACTTCCACAAACTGAAGCCATGCCCTCCCCACACTTCCTCTGAACTCCAACCACCGCCATTCACAACCATATTTGCTAGCCACCACAGTCCTCCACAAAGCCTGCTCCTCCATAGCAAGATGCCTAAGCCACTTCCCCAGTAGAGCTTTATTAAAATATACCACCTCACGCACACCCAATCCACACGTGCTGTATCAGGGCACAGATTATTTTCCAATTAAAAAGGTGAAATTTAAATTCATCACCCATTCCACCTCAAGAAAATCACCCATTCCACCCCAAATACCTCATAGGCTGTTGAAAAACCTTACAACCCAAAACGCCAGCTAACTCAATGCACCCCTGGAACCAGCCCCAAAGGGGACAAGTTCAGACCTACTCAAATTGATTTTTAAACCTGACACAGCCTCAATACATAGCAAAATACACCAGATGTAGTATCAGCCAGCTCAGTACCACAGAAGATCAATGAATCGTCAACGAACAGAAGATTGGAGAGATTGTCATACGAAAAATGGAAGAACAAGCCTCCCTGAATCCTGTAAAAAATTGACCCCAACAGATTTATCTACCAGTTTACTAAGTAAACTCCTTAATTGACATGTCTTTTTTCTACTACTTTTATTAATGTTATCTTTTGTCTTCCTCTTCCTTTCTGCTACTTCAACTTGAATCAACTCACTCTTTCTCATTGGTACATTAATCATTTTCCTCTGCACATGACAAAACCATCTCAAGAGATTCTCCCTCATATTTCAATCAATAGAGGTCACCCCTATTTTTAAGCTAATTTCCTCATTTCGAATTCTATTTTTCCTTATATTTCCACTTACCCGTCTTAACATTCACATTTCAATTACACTCATTAGTGAACATGTTGCTCGACGTTCAATAACACGTGTATAGCTGGTCTTATAGCAATATTTAAAAAAATTACATTAAATTAACTTAATTGGTACTCTACAACTACACAATACTCATCCACCTTACTCTTATACCATGTTTCACGATAGTAAAGAAAACCAAAACAACTATAAAATATATTCCATATTACCAGATCAATCGCCAAGAGCCTTGTAGCTCAATGGTATTGCATGTTCTCCTGTATGATGAGAACCAAGGCTCAAATGCCCCTTCTCCCACTTATTATAAAAATTGAATTATCAAAAAGTGATACCAGATTAATCATTTAAGCATTATAGGACCTGATATGTGGTATTATGGACAATGGCTACAAAATTAAAGAATTGAAAAGATGCAGATATTTAGAGAATGATTTGCAGGGACTAGTCAGTACAAAAAACTTGTCTGCTCACCTTCTTATCAAGTAATATTGCCTTACTGCAGTCCTCTTCAGCTTGTTGAAAACTGCACGTATTCAGAACAACAAATATGAAGACTCTGGCTATAATGCACAGAAATTAATAATATCAAATAATATATCAAAGAACATACCATCCCAGCTCTAGGTAAGCAGCGGCACGGTTGCAAAAGTAAGTTGAAATTGTCGAATTCAAATTGATAGCTTCAGTGTAGTATTTGACAGCCTTGTTCCACTGCATTCCCTTAAATGCAGCATTTCCCTGCAACAAGATTTTATAACAAGAAAAGGCTCAGACAGCATACCTTATGTGTCTGTCCGTGTGTGTATGCATCTCTGTATCATAAGAGACTAATAATTAATATAGATAAGGCTCTTGTCTTAAATCTCAAAAAAGACTTGTAGTATTGATGATGAAAAAAATAAAAATTCAGCAAAATATAAAACTTAAACAACTAAAACAACATTCTCAAGAGATATGTAACCAAAACAGTTTTTGGATGCCTGTATCTAAACTGACATGGATAGATAAATCTTCAGCACAAGAACATCATTAGTGGCAATAAAGTAACTTAAATGTGCACCTCTTTAGATACACTCAATAATGACCAGAGAAATTCATTATGAAAAGCTGACCAAGCACTTTTGAAAGTTGCAACAGAAATCATGTTGGAAGACAGTAATAAGACAGCATACAGGATTCAAATTTTTCCCTTCAAGGTTCCAAAGAAGCTTAAAAGACCAGAAAAACAATTAATCAGACTTATTATGGCACTGATACACAGCAAAGTTCTAAATCCATTTACATTATCAAAATTCTAAAAAAATAATAATAATAATCTTATGTTTGATCCAACATGAAGAAATACTAGTGATTATGTACTCTTAAGTTTTTAAACAGTCAATCAATATTTCATATCCTTTGTATCTGACGTGACATATAAATACCAATTCCAGGCACAGTAATTCAGTAACTATAACTTCAGATACAAATATATTCATCTGAAGTAAATGCCAGACATAGAAGTTTACAGGTTTTTTCTTCACAGAAACAGACAAATCACATCTTTCTGCTCGCATTACAGCATCACATCTATTCACTCCATAAATGTATGATAATTCACTTATCAACAAACAGATGATGTAGAAGTAATACAGAAGCAGAGGGATGTAAAATCTAAATTGGCAAGAAATTCTTTTTTTTTTTTTGCAATAAGTAAAATGTAGTAAAATAGATCCCCTAATTACGTCTGAAAATTTTTAATTACTTCCCTCAAATCCTTACATGAATAAGAAGCAGAAGGAAGATTCAACGAGAGAGAGAGAGAGAGATAAAGACAGAGCAGTTATCAACTAACTTTAAAATGATCATCTCTAACATCTATCCCCAGCCACATTATTTCTTTTTGAAAAGCAAAACAAGAAGACACTAAATCCTGCCATTACAGATTACCCTAGTTCAGGAAAACTTGAGTAACAGTGAGAGTGCACACAGTAATCCATTTGCACCCATGGAACATACAGGCTTATTGGCAAAAGGAAAAAAGAAAACATACTGAAACTTTGTTATCTGGGAAAGATGGTAGTATGCACACCAAAAGCCTCATGATCAGGAAAGGTCAAAATCCAGTCCCTAATCTTATGCATTAAGTGTTGGTAAGTACAAATAGAGAAATAATCAAAAGGGAATGTCAAAAATGCTTCACCTGATCAATAACTAGATAAAAGATTGCACTAGAAACTTTTCATCAAATGCAGAATCAATATTTCATGACAAAATACTTAAGGGTGAACATACCTTTTCTTTCAAGAGTTCAGAAGCATCCATGTTACCATTGGTATCTGGCAAATGCACTGAATTGGATGCGATGCTAGCTTGCTCTTGGAGAGATGAGTACATATCCAAGACCGTATCAAGAAGAAATTTATCAGCACCATGGAATGTGATAAATGAAACAGAGATTGGACAATCATTGTGCTTTCCTAAGGGAATGGAAACCTGCCAGTAAAATGCAAAATAGATATAAAAATTCTACTAGGCTACAGAAACTACAGCATAGAGACAAAAACTGAAGCAACAAATACAAAGTCACCTGACAGCATCCAGATATGCTAGCAATGCTTGACAGTGCAAATATGCGATCATGGAATTCAGCTGAAAGTCCCTTCTTTGTATTGAGCTTTAATGGGGAGTCAGCCACCGTAGGAATTACTAATATACCATCATCCTAGAGAAAGAAGAAAAAAACACAATAATAAAGTGGACAGATAGTGGCACATGCAAGTGCGATTCCACATTGTCTTGTGTGGCCAATTTGGAGGGAGCAGAACAACCAAAATCTCGAAGGTTTGGAATGATCTGTCATTAAGATCAATTATACCTTCCTGAGATTTTTTTTTTTTTTTTTTTGATGTTGTACAATGATTGGGGTTTTCATAACTCAGTTGATTCCATGGATCACTAAAACCTATGTTTATAATTCTTTAGGAGGCTCATTTGAGCTTTCCTTTTCTTTAATAAAACTCTTTATTACTTATCCCAAAAAAAAAATAAAAATTCCCAATAGGACCAACTAATTTTTTTTTTGATAAGTAAATAGGACCAACTAAAGAAAATGGAAGAACAACAATAATATTATTAGAACTTAACACTGAGTTGAAGTCCATATGAAACATAATAAATAAGTTGAGGGTACCTTTAAGAGATTTTGAAGGGCAGCCCGCATCTCAGTTCTGACTTTATATAAAATTTTCATGTTCTCATTTGTGGTATTAATTGCTGCAAGAACACGATCAGACACATCAGGTCCTAGCTTGGGTTTGACTGAATTTACCCATTCTTCATGATTTGTTTTGAATTCATAACTGAAAACATGTGCACACATCATAGACGTTAGTGAGAAGGAAACCAGGGCATCAACTAGACTGCAATAGTACTACCAATATCCAAGGGCTGCATCAGCTAGAGAGAGAGAGAACTTGTAAAATATCAATTTTGTATCACAATGGATGGTATGAATGTGAACTTAAATCATCTAAGAAAATTTTAGAAGGAATTATAAGCAGGAGAAAAGGCTTACAGAACTAAGCAAATCATTCCCAAAACAAAGACTGGCCCAATGGTATACCATGAAGGAAATTTGCAGCCAGAGTAAACTTACATCAATACCACACAGGCTATAAGCTAAGTACAAACCATCTTTCTCTGAACAGCTAAGAACACAAAAACTAA
Organism: Quercus glauca; assembly: GCA_023736055.1. Classification (NCBI taxonomy): domain Eukaryota; kingdom Viridiplantae; phylum Streptophyta; class Magnoliopsida; order Fagales; family Fagaceae; genus Quercus; species Quercus glauca. The sequence continues at coordinate 25,436,458 of CM043325.1, read as the reverse complement.
TCAAATTTAAGTAAGACATTAAAAAGAAAATTATCTTGTGAGTTTGGGGTTTTCTTTTTTTTTTTTTTTTTTTACTTTCAGATATTTTTTAGCTTATTTGCTTATGTACAACATTTTAAAGCCTCACTTTCTTCTAAGTACAATTGTACTTTCGCCAACTTTCAACAAAAAGCTAATCAAATGCTTCAATCACACATCACATGATGGCCCCACACATGAAATGCTCTTAAGCTGCCAGAACTGAAAATTATTGTAAAGATAGCAAGTTAACTCTCTTTCCCTGGCTGCATCACCTGTGTAACAGCAAGAGTGCTACTTTAGCATTTGCTTCCTTATAATACACATCACACAGATACATCCAGGACATCTTTACAAGCCTTAAATATATCAAATGTTGAAGTTAGACTAAAATCAAGGTTACATCAGCAGATCATTGTACAACCATTGGACATGAACAAACCAGTAAATGTTCTCAGTACATAGCGTGCATATATTAATATATATATATATATATATAATTGTCAGCTTGATTTATCTAATTTCCAAGTGATGGTCCAGATTCACCTATTGAGTAATGACAATTTTTATAATTTCCAAACAATGTTCCAGATTCACCTATCGAGTAATGAAAAAAATAGAAACCATGAACAAGAGGGAAAACATGAATCTCAAATCTCATCATATATATTTATTAATGAAAACCAAAAGACCCAAGTGAAAGGAAGAAGAAAAAAACTAAATCTCCTGAATACCTTTGCAATGAAACCATTACAGAAGAGAGCGCTTTTAAAGTAGATGTCCCATTTTGCAACTTGGATGACGGCTCTTGAAACTGTTTTAAACTGGGCACATTTGAACCAATATACTGACCAAAATTCGTATGCTTTGGAGGCTGGTCTGTACAACCAACAAAACAAAATAGCAACTTCAACATCAGCATTACATTTCTTTAGGTAAGTCTCGTTGTCCAATTAGAACCAACATATTTTGTAGCAAGTATTGATAACCAGTCATAAATAAGAGCAACTAAATAGGAAACTACAGATTTTTATTATACACGTGTACGTAAAAATCTATGTACATATTATATTATCATGAAGTTCAGCTACTTACACCCAGAAAGGTTTTCAATTGCTTTGTTAACAACATTTAATGTCTTTTGCGTGGGAACCTTAGAAAACTGAAAGAGGTCATCAGCAAAAATAAGACGTCTTGCCCTTCTAGGCTCCACTGAATTCAGTTTAAGTAAAACATGTCCAACACGATGTAGAATAGATGGATCACGAGCAAAGCATCCTGGAAGACCAGAAAAAAACAAGGTAAATTAGGCAAAACAAAGTTACCCCCACTACGAGTGCATGCACATGTGCACATACAGACATCAGTCTTGGGAAAAGGAAAACTACAGTCCACATAATTCAAATTCTAATAAAGTATGACTCATTTGTAAGACAATAAACTCATACATCCTGCCCCACCCGATTTGCCTATGAAACCAGAAAAAAGGAAAAGCAGACACAGAGTGATACAATCCTGAATAGATACAAATCTGGTTGCCAACATGTCCACATGGTCATTCGTTATAAACCTAAGAAGTCTAGGAATTTGGCACTAATTATTTTCCATACCAACAGTGTCTAAGCTCTGTGAATTTCGCAGTACTCCAATCATAGATACAGCCCCATGAGACGGTCGAAATCCAAGGATACCACAAAATGATGCTGGGATTCTGACACATCCAATAGTATCAGTACCTACAAATATAAGAACCTTAAGAGGATCAGACGGCATTGTTAAGAAGAAAAAACATATAAACAGGTTTTTTAGTCTCCACAATGAGGTAAGGAGGACATCATAAAAAACATCACTAGGCACATCAACCATAAAAAACAACAAGCACTTAGTATGCACTGACTATCCTCATTTTCATCTGATTTTTATGGACATTACAAACAAAATCAGGAAACAATGGCAATTGACTGGCCACAAGGGTGGGATATTGTTGTATTTATTTTCTTATCTTGTATGAATTAGCATAGTCATTATTGATGTGATTATATAAAAGTGGGTTTTTATGTTCATTTTATGTTGGGCCCATAATAGTATGGACCAACCTCTTTTTTTTTTTTTTTTTTTTTTTTTTTTTTTTTTGAGGGGCAGGGGTCCTTTTCACCCTAAATAAATGGCAACTGGCCCATTAAGTTGCCATTTTTTTTTTAATATGGGATAATAGGGTTTCAGAGTAGAGCTCTCCCCCCCCCCCCCCCCCCCCCCCACATCCTCCACACAAACAACCATCCTTTTCATCTTGCAGCCACCATCAATAGAAAAAAATCAAGAATTTCAACTTTCAAGGCTTCCATGGAGGGCTCAACATCAAGTCATGGCAGTAAGTTTTTTTGAAACATGGATGGTTGGGGCTAGGAGGATTCAAACTCTGCATGTCTCCATTGGAAACACGAGGAGGTACCAATTGAGCTACAACTGACAAGGCTCTTCGCATGGCAGTAAGTTTTTAACAAAACATTTATACATACTTTGATAAAATGGGCATATCTTGAATAATGCTAACAATTGGTATGGAAAAAGGAAAGGTAAATGCCCATGCCTTGATTTTTGCTCAGAATGTTGACAAAAGCTAAAGATAAGTTAATAAAACGAATCTAGTGTCACACACACACAAAATTCTGTGAAATAAATAACAGATTCCACCCCAAAAGAATAAACCTTGAATGCAATAAACTCAAACACAACTTTTGCCAAAAGAACAATCCATTTTATTCACCAGAACTGGACCTGAACAATACAATGATCAACCAAAATTTTTATTCTCCCAAGTGGAAGGATGAATATGCAACGCAAAACATAAGGGGAAAAAAATACCAAGAGCAAAATCGACAAGTCCAGCTGCAACCGCCACAGCAGAGCCACTAGAGGAACCTCCGGGGATACATGATGGCATTTGTGGATTGGTGGGGGTTCCATAATGCAGGTTCTCCCCAGTTATCCTGAGATAACAACCAGGCACAAGCAGCATACACAAGTTGGCGTAACTTTGAATCTTTTCGACAGAGACAAAACGAGCAATGGTGAACTTAAAAGGCTTACCCGAATGCCAATTCGTCCATAACAGTCTTGCCAACACAAGTAGCCCCATTTTTCAACAAAGCAGTCACTGCCACCGCCGTCTTCTCTGAAGCCTCATGTGTTCTCTCCCAATCTCGACTCCCAAACCCCGTCACATAATCCTTCACATCAAATCTACAAAACCCACCAAACCCATCAAAAAATGTACATCAAAATTCAATTTTTTTTAACACTAGTAACCCCCAGTCCGATCTTATGGAAAACTCTACAACAATATAAGAATGAAGTCTATTTTTTTGTTCCTATAAAAGTTTAGGAACGAAAATCGAAATTCCACAGTGAAATCAGGAAAGGAAAAAAGAAGAGAGAGTGGGAGAATAGAAAACGAACATGTCCTTGATGGCGAAAGTAAGAGAAGAGAGAGGCAGTCTAGCGGCAGGAGGAGGAGGCTGAGGGAAGGGGAGAAGCTCGAATCGGACGACGAAAGCACCGAAGTCCTCTCTTTGGGCAGCGGCGTTGGCACGCCTCCGCCTCCTCCGGCGGGTCTCGGTGAGGATCACGACACCGGCGGCAAGGCCGATCCCAAGTGCGATCAACAGCTTGGGGTTGGAAGCATTGGCCTGTATAACCTTTACTGCCTTTGACATGGAGCAAGGATTGGAAGTGGAAGGAGGCTTCTTTGGAGGGTTTTGGGAGGGTTTTAGACACCGCTTTAGAGTTTTGTTTTGGACTTGTTTATTTATTTGGGTCAGTGGATGCTTTGATGCTTCTGTCTTAATGAAATTGTGTATTGTGCTTGACTTGGACAGGAGGCGCGAATATTCTACTACATGAACTTTTTTCTTTTTTTCTTATACTTATTTTTAGGGAAAAATAAAGTCAAGTGTGGAACACCTTGGTAGAAAATTATTGAATACTTTGAATTATTATAAATGTATATTTTTTTCTTCTCATATGAATTGTAAATCTCACCATAAATTTAAATAGTGAGACTCAATTTTGTGAGAGGGAAGAGTAGACATTTATGATACTTCAAGAGTACCCAATAATTACCCCGCCTTAGTTTGGACTATTGTTGTGTGAAATGAGAAAAATGAGACTAAGTTGAGTTTAGAGACGAAGTTGGGTTTAGAACTGTGGGAAATTATTGTTTACTCCCAGAGTACCATAAATACGTGCTCCCTCCTCTCACATGAATGGTGGGTCCCACTAATTAAATTCATGGTGGGACTTACCATTCATGTGAGAGGAGGGAGCACGCATTTATGGTACTCCGGGAGTACCTAATAATTTTCCTTAGACTGTTTAGTAAAAGTCAACATCTCAAACTTTGTTAACTGTATTTTACTTTTTTTTTTTTTTTACTTTCATTTTAAAAAATTTAAATACATAATTTGTTTTTTCTATGACTAATTTTTAACGAAAAATCTTCTACCAAAAAGCCTGCCAATTTGAGGTTTGAATTTTTTAACGGAACAAATAATATTTTGAACATTAACATCAAGGGTCTGTTTGGAAACTGCTTATTTTGCTAAAATTAAAAACTTTTTGCTGAAAGTACTGTAGTAAAATAAGCTAAAAGCTAGCTGATTGTTTTTTTACTGAAAATACTGTAGAAAAAGCTGAAATTGCTGAAAGTACTGTAGGAAAAAAATTTATGTGTAATTTTAACCCTATTTTAATGCTTGAATATGCAAAATGACTTCCAAACATGAAAAACAAATATTTAACAACAACAATAGTAATAACTAATTTTTTTGTCTTAGTTATAATTTACTATCAAGTTTGTTATATCATAATTAAGATACATATTTCATCAAAGCCATCAATTAGAGTTGCCAAAAAAAAAAAAAATACTATAATGTTATTTGCTACAAACATGTTCTTCGTACTTTGATTTTTCATGAAAATAAGGAGTTGAACATATGGAGGCGATGACCCAAATGCACCTCAGGAAGACTCAACACCATTCCCATTATTTCTTGTAACTCAATAGCTGCTACGGATGTAAATGCTACAGGACTACTTACACTTTTTGTAACGACCCAAGGAAAAGCGCTAGCCACATCTGCGTTATACCTCAAAAGGTCTAGTCACAATTGAGGCTCCTTGCAGTTGTTAATAAAGCCCAGTTCAACTCAATAAATACCCAATGTGGGACTCATCACACACTCACACACATCACACAATCAATTAAATTAGGACATCACAATCTCCCCCACTTAAATCTCAAACGTCCTCGTTAGGGCCCACTTTGTGGGGTAGTGTCTCTGAGCCCACATGGGGTTATCGAGTCGGCCCTAATACTATATGTAACAACCCAAGGAAAAGTGCTAGCCACATCTGCGCTATACCTCAAAATGACTAGTCACAATTGAGACTCCTTGCAGTTGTTAATAAAGCCCAGTTTAACCCAGTAAATACCCGATGTGAGACTCATCACACGCCCACACACATCACATAATCAATCAAATTGGGGCATCACAGCTATGATGCCAGTTGCTTCGTGCATACCTTTCCCTTTTTCCACTATGTGCAATGATACACTTGTCATGCTTGTTTGTGCCACCCGTTGGCTCTCTATGCATCTTTACACGCTTGCTCACATGTTCATGCATGAGTCTTGCTTGCTAGTTTGTCATCCATACTTCAACACAATGAAGTTGTGGACATCCAATCCAAACCTACATTTGCCCCTCGTGGACATCACCTTTGTTTGCTTTCTTGCTCGTTTGTCTTCTTTCTTGTTTGCTTGCTTGCCCGTTTGCCTTCTTGCTTTCTTGATTGTTTGTTTATCTTGTGGCTCGCCATGTCTCCTGCCATATGCTATGCTTACCATGTCTATCATGCTTATCTGCTTTATGCCTCTTTTATATGCTCTTTGCATCTTTTTCCTACCATTGCTTGTCTGCTGGTTTCTTGTCTTTGCCTTTGCATGTACACATATGGAGTGAGGACGCATGGAGCTAGGGCACGATCTCCCAGGCACAAGCAAAAAGGGCAAGGATGCGAGCATGTGGATATAAGCTAAGCGGCAATGTTCAGTAGTTTTAAGGGTCTAGCATTTCCCATTTGGTTATGTACTCTTTTAAAACCCCTTCTTTCCTCCTTCATTTCTCTCTTAGATGGGTTGTATTAGGTATATCATGTCATGTACCATTCGTCTTCATCTCTAAAGTATGGTGACCCCTGTTTATTTTCTTGCATCTATATTTTAGGTCATGCTCTAGGGATGTAGGCAATTACTTTCCTACTCTGTGTGTTTGCATTGTGTATGATGTATGTATATATATACCTGCTCGCCCCTTCCAGTGTGATTATCACAGTCCATGTCACCTAAGGCAAAGCGATGCCTAATTTCTGCCACAAAAGTAAGGTGACAAGTTGCCAGATTTTCGCCATGGAAATCTGGTACTTTGCCTGACTGCCTTAAGAAAGCACTAATTGGGACCACACCTATTCAAAGCAAAACCTCGAGACCCCCATGCATGCAAAGCCCCGAAAGCCAATGCCAAAATCATATTTTTTACTGCCAATCTCCAAAAATTAAGATTTTATCAAAATAAAGGATTGTCCTTGGACAGGCGCTGTGGGGTGCCTAACACCTTCCCCATATGTAACCAAACTTTCGAACTCAAGAATCAAGATTTTTTTTACCATCTACATTAGATTAGGAAAAATGCCATTTTTCTTAGCCTAGGATTCGTGTAGCGGGCCTTTTTTGTTATATTGGGGCTGGGCTACCTCCTGCGATACTAGGCCCAAGTATTCTGAGTAAGGGAGTTGAGACCGGTCTAACTGTAACTCAATTTGGTCTGGCTTGTGTGCAAACTATGCCTCGTTTGCCAAGAGTACACTTACGGCAGGCAGAGCTATTTTAGATGAGTCGTACTCGTGGTAGACATAATAATAACAGCAAAAAAGAGTACTTCGGCTACTTAACCAAAAATGAGCAAATAATCCCTAATCAAGAAAGATAATTACAATAATAATAATTACTTTTATAAAGAAAGCGAAGGGAATAAGTGATAATGTATAGGTTAATCAAAAAAGAAAGAAATCAAATCAAATTTGATCCGTAGGAGCAAGACTAGAGAGGGAAGAATGCTTCTTCTCAACGTGAATAACCTCCTAGAGAAATCCTGCCGTGAAAATTAATCACTTTGAGGGAAACGGACCTGAATGATTGATGCCCAAAAGAATTCTTTTGCTTGTGGCAGAGAGTAGGACATTGAGAGGGAAAGAGGGAATCAACCTATTGGTGATGATGACCAAATAATCCCTAATCAAGAAAGATAATTACAATAATAATAATTACTTTTATAAAGAAAGCGAAGGGAATAAGTGATAATGTATGGGTTAATAAAAAAAGAAAGAAATCAAATCAAATTTGATCCGTAGGAGCAAGACCAGAGAGGGAAGAACGCTTCTTCTCAACGTGAATAACCTCCCAGAGAAATCCTGCCGTGAAAATTAATCACTTTGAGGGAAACAGACCTGAATGATTGATGCCCAAAAGAATTCTTTTGCTTGTGGCAGAGAGTAGGACATTAAAAGGGAGAGAGGGAATCAACCTATTGGTGCATGCCTGCCGATCTAACTCTCTGTTTTTCTTTTCTTTCTTTTAATTTTTCTCTTATCTTTCTTTTTTTTCTTTCTTCCCTACTTGTTTTCTATTTTCTAGTTTTTCTTAGAGGTTCCTGTTACCATGATCGTTGTTTTTTCTCTGTACACAGCAAGGGCCTTCTTTTATAATGTCTGCCGTGACCAAGTTTTACTATTTTAGCCATTAACTACCTTTATCTGGTCTGGGTGTACTTGTCGACCACCATTGAGTCGTCTGTGTGCCACTCCCCATTACCAGACAAAGAAGATTTTTTTGTTTGTTTGTCTGCCGTGCCTCCCTTTCTTGCTACGGTGCGAGTGCTCTCTCTCCCTATCCCTCATGGCATGCACCTAGTAGTTTCAACTCAGCCTTACTTTTTTTAGGTGGTATGCCATCCCAACAAGACATTTCCCCCAAAAGAGCCTAAGCAGGAACCTTAGAATAGGTTTTTTCCCCTCTCCCTATAGCCAAACAATGCCTTCTTACTTCTGACCCATGACCTCACCATATCCTGTATTGGCTGGGTATAAGCTAGTGATGTCTGGTCCTTACGCGTGCCTCCTTTCCATATATGTCCAAAATCTACCTGCTGCTCATGCGTTCGCCATGATCTGAAAGCTTGCCTGCTTAGTCTACCGTTCATCCTTAACTCTTTATGTGAGCTATTTTCTGATTTCCCGTTCCCCTTAAGGGCTGGGCTTTATTTGATGTTGGGCCTTACCTTCTTTTAGCCTATCCCTTGACTTTTATCATTTCCTACCATATTACTCTGTCATTCCTGCCGTGATATTATTTAACCCAAGTCTGCTGGGCCTCTTTGGGCTTGTTGTTTATTCTTTCTCTAGTGACTCAATATGGCCATTAGTTTTTTATTACATTACTTGCGGGCTCTTGTGTCCCATTTATTTTCTCTTGGGCATCCTTGACCCATTTTTTTTCATTGGGCTTCCTTGGCCCTTTTCCTAACTTTGCATTCCCATGAGTTTTTACTAATTTCTTTGAGTTTCCTTGGCCTAATTACCTTATTCCTCATTCTTGGGGCTCATAAGCTTGCCATCAACCCCTTACTCTCTTTGCTTTCATTATTCGGGTTTGCCGTGGTTCATTCTCACTTTTCCACATCATATACTGCCCATGGGTTTATTATTTCTCTCTTTCCGAGCTCCTTTAAGCTCATTTGCCTCCTCAAGGCCCATTTGTTTATTTCATGAGCCTGTGATCTATTATTCCTCCTACTTGTGCCTAATGGTTTTGCTATCCATTTACCAACCCTTTTCTGCCCGTGTTGCCGGGCTTCTTCTTTCTACTTGGATTCCCAAAATGACCATCAACAATTGATAATAAAATCAACTAGAAACAAGTGACCAATCACACGTTAGAAAAACCCAATGATTGGTGGTGACTTCACTTACCTTTGGTGATTCCCTTAAAATTTGGCCAAGATTCCTGCCACACCTCCAAAGGTAGACCTACCTTCCTCCACTGAGAGAGAAAGCACCCAAAGCTCCGCGCGAACCACACCAAGCTCACCAATCAATCGAGAGGGGCTTTCAACAGGCCTCACGCGTGCAGGAGCGTCACCACGGCAAGTTGTCGAACGAAGGCCCACAACAATGATTTTTCGCTCCGATCGAGGCTGGCCGTCGACAATTAGTTTGCTTGAAAGCATGACAAAAATTAAGGAAAAGCATACTTAATATATTAAATTATGACAAAATTTAGCTACAAAATTGGTTGTAGCCTAAGGTTACAGCCTTACTCAAAATCTTTTTATTGGAGGTGAATTTTGACAAATCCACCATTGTATTATATCTTCTTCTTATATCCATCATGCTAGCAAAGTTTCTAGAAAATTAAAGATCAATAGATATGTTATCAATAAATTGTTTAAATTACAAGTTTTTGTAGTTTAAAATTATGCATAAAATATAAGTTTATAGATCATATAGTAAATAATATTTAATTGATACAAAATTTGACATGTGTATTAAAAACGTAAATAATATCTAATTAACTCAAAATTTTCCCTTGATCAATAAAGATATATTTAGAATTTGATTTATTAGATCATAACATCAAACATATAAAAAAAATGTGTGTATATATATATATACACATTAAATTTCAAATTAAAAAAATCAATTTACTTTAATTTATATTCATTATAATAATATAAGAAAGTAAATAATATGGACTCTTTTTTTTTTTTGGATGAAAATTACGATAACTTTATTTCATGAAGAAGAGAAATACAAAGAATCTTGAATCAAAACTGATTCAATAATGGGTGGATTTTCCTCTATCCCAGTTACAAAATTTGCAATTCCTTTGGCATGTTTTGCCAAAAAAATGGGCTAGTTTATTCCTTTGCCGCTTGACGTGCTGTAGATGAGTCATTCCTAAGTCCTAGAGTCGATGTTGAGTATCAGCAATGAGGTTGGCTCTAGTAACCGGTGGAGTGGTGGAGCCGTTAAGTGCCTCAGTGACCATGCTAGAGTTTATTTCAAAAACCACATCCCTCACGCTGATTTCCCAAGCAAAAGATACCACTTCGTCTATAGCCATAGCTTCAGCTTCCAAGGGACCTAGAGGTAGCTAAAGATGCTTACTCAGAGTTGCAATCACCGCCCCCTCATGGTTTCGAATCACCACATCGAGGCCTATCGACTTGTCGAAAACAGTAGCATCAACGTTAGTCTTGTAGAAGGGTGGCGTTGGAGGGACCCATCGCATGTCTTAGGCTTGTCTAAACCGAGGTTGCCAAAGATGGGCTAGCTGGAATTCTTCAAGAATCATGCGGGCTTTGTGTAGAATCTCTCATCTGGGTTATCTCGGGCTGCCAAGTCGAGTCTTGTTTCGGTCATACCATATGCACCATGCAATAGTTACGATGAGTTCAAGCAGCTTTGTCCCCACGTGTTGGAAATAGATTAGGTGTCAAAGTAGGTCCATGAAGTCCCTGTAGTGGATGCCTTTGTCATCAAAAGAGATGCCTGAGAGTGTCCCTTGTGCTCTAGTGCAGTCCTAAAAAAGGGGGCTACTACTCTCCGCTGCCAAATTACAAGCGTCACAATTTGCATCCTCATGAACCTGTCGTTGGCAAAGGTTGGTCCTCGTGGGTAAGATGTCTCGACATGCTTTCCATGTGAAAGTTTTGATCTTATTTGGGATATTGAGGCCCTATATAGTATGCCAAAATGAGATCTTGTCTTGCTCGTGGGAAATGTTTTCTGAGTTTGTAGCCAAAGTGAGGGACAATGCTACTTTGTAAGCACTATTGACAAAGAAGGTACCCTTAGGAGTGTAAGCCCAGACCAAGCGATCCATGGGTCGATGCTTACTCAGTGGGATACTAAGGATGGTGTCAACGTCATCTTGGAGGAAAACACGACAGATCAACTCTGCCTTCCATTCCCTAGTTTCGACATCAATGAGTGTGTTAACTGTGACATCTTCAGGTAATGTATTTTGTGGGGATGTGACCTAAAAAGTGGTTGGCTTAGGCAGCTACTTGTCATGCCAAATGCTCACTATGGCCCCATCACCAATCTACCAATGATAGTCAGCATGAACAATTCTTTGTGCGGTCATGATGCTCCATCATACGAAGGACGGTTTTGCTCCCAAGCTAGCATGAAGAAAGTCATTGTAAGGGAAGTAACGTGCTTTAAGGACCCAATGTGCCAGAGAGCGCGTGTTACATTGCAACTGCCACACCTACTTCTCTAAGAGAGCCAAGTTGAAGGATTTCAAGTCACGAAAGCCCAGCCCCCCGTCTCTCTTCGGCATGCAAACCTTGTCCCAACTTACCCAAGCTTTTTTTTTTCCCATTGGTTTGTCCCCACCAAAATCTTCGAACCATGCTAGTCATTTTATCACTAAGGCCATCTGAGATTTTAAACTCGCTTATAGTGTATGTGGGAATGGCTTAGGCAACCGATTTGATGAGCACCTCTTTTCCGACTTAGGAGAGTAACTTTTCTTTCCAGCTAGAAAGTTTGTTGCTAAGCCGTTCTTTCAAAGCCTGAAAAGTGTTCTGTTTGGATCGACCCACAAGGGAAGGCAAGCCAAGGTATGTTTCGTGTTGTCGTATCACTTCCGCTCCAAAGTAGTGTTTAACGGCATCCTAGAGGTCTTGTGGTGTGTTATGGCTGAAGAAAAGAGATGTTTTTTCCCTGTTGAGCTGCTGGCCGAAGGCTTGCTCATAAGTTTCCAAAATTTGTGCTAGTTGGCTGCATTCCTCTCTAGTTGCTTGATAGAAAATGATACTGTCGTCGGCAAAGAAAAGGTGTGAGATCCGAGGTCCTTGTAGGCAAGTGGCCACTCCCCGAAGTAGTCCAGATGATGTGGCTTGGTGTAGAAGAGCTAATAATCCCTCTACACAAAACAAAAAAAGGAAGGGGGATATGGGATCACCTTGCCGGAGGCCCCTTGTGGGGGTGATGTGGCCTCGGGGTTTCCCGTTAAGTTTAATGGAATAGGTAACAGAGCTGACAACTTGCATCATAAGAGTTACCCACATATCGTTGAAGCCCATCTTTTCATAATGTCCTGTAAATAACCCCACTCAACCCAGTCAAAAACTTTGCTTATGTCGAGCTTCAAAGCCATCTCCCCAATCTTTCCTTTCTTCTTTTGGTTTAAGCAATGCATGGTTTCGAAAGCGACAAGAACATTATCTGTAATGAGACGGTTCGACGTGAAAGCACTTTAATTCTCACTAATAATGATTGGAAGGAAGCACTTCAATCTGTTCACCAAGACCTTGGATACAAGCCTATAGATAACATTGCTTAGGCTTAGGGCTGTAAATGAACCAAGCCAATCGTGAACAACTCGGGCTCGGCTCAATAAAAAGCTCGTTCATATTTGTTTGTTTATAAATAGGCAAAGCTTGAGCCTTAGTTTTTGGCTTGTTTGATAAACAAGCCGAGCTTGAGCAAAAAAATTTGTTCGTGAACAAGCTCATGAACAATCGGGCTCGATTCAATACAAGCCAAGCTTAAGCTCGTATATAGCTTGATAAAAGGCTTGATATATATTTACTAAATAAACTAAATATTTTTACATTACACATATTTTGATAATAAAATTTCCCACATGAGATAACTTTTCAGTACCCATTACTTAAAATTTTTTTTCTTTCCTTTTTTTTTTTTTAAACATTTTTAGCAAAAAAAAAAAAAAAAAAAAAAAGGCCGGAGACTTCACTTTCTAATTCACTCTTTTTTCAATTTCCACTTCTACCTTCTAGAGTTCTCTAAAGACTCTAATACAATAGTACTTCAATACTTCATATACAGCTGGACTTCACTATCTTATCCCTTTGTTGTCTTTTCAAATTATTTTCGTGTGTTAGTTTAGTCATTTAGTTACTCATTTCCATCTGAATACTCTATATCTTAATACAGTTTAGTTTCTTCTTAGTTCTCTCTAACAAAACTTCACAATTTAGTTCTATCATTGAACAAAAAAAAATCCAATTCAGTTTTATTCAAACTAAAATTTTCAGCTGTCACTCAATGAGTCCATGTCAATCCTATGCAATCTGCAGCCTAAAACTCTTAGGCTATCTTGGAAAGACTGAAGCTTCTTTGAGAAGCTTCAATCTTTCTCTCTTTTATCATTAGTTTCTTTCTTTTCCCATCAGTTTCTTTCTTTTCCCCAAATTTTCACAAAGAATTGATCAGCTCTCTCTCTCTCGTGAGGCCAAGAAATTCCACCAAATCTACCCTATATCTCTTTGCAACAAATGAATAAGTCCTAGATTTAGAAGAGTTAGATGCTAGCAAAGAGGATTTAGAGTCCAATGTTTACCAAATCACCATGTAATTTAAGGGTTCTAGTGGGTGTGCAAAGAGCTCTGACAACAGCTCTAAATCCGATGTAGTATTTGGCATCACTACCATCTTTACTCTCTATCTCCATCGTCCAAGACGTTCATAGCCTTCTCTCACCATAGGTAAATTTTCATGTTTAAAAATTTTCTATATATTTTTATAGTTGTTTGCACTGTAGTTTGTTTGATATTGCAAAATCATTTTGATTTCCAAGTTATGGCTATTTATGAAATTTCTATATAACTTAGAAAAATCTTGTTGGTTGAATTCGTTTGATAATAACTTAACTTTGTAATTAGTGGATTGTGGTTGTGGAGTCTGGTATGTAGTTTGGAATGGATCTGTGCTTTTCTTTTCCTGAGGTGTAGAGTCCTCTGTGGTTAGCTACTAAAAATGTTATAGTTTCTTTGTACTTAGCTTTGTTTTGTGCTATGCGCTATGTGTTTTTGGATATCAAATTTGATTTCTTGTTTATTCATATATGTTTTGGAATGTTAATTTATTTAGATTTGTGAAGTGGAGAGTCAACAAATGGATGCTCTTGCTACTGAAAATCTACATCCAGTAATTAATATTGATGAGAATGAAGAATCTTTAATAAATAAGGATGTCAAACTTGAAGAAAATCCATTTGAACAAAAGAAAAGGAAAAGGACTTCTGTGATTTGGAATGACTTTAATGAAATTATTCTTCCTAATGGAACAAAAAATGTTCAATGTATTCACTGCCTGAAAAGACTTGCCTACAGTAATAATGGTGCAACAACACAATACCATAGGCACTTGAAAGGTTGTCTAAGTTGTAAACTAGCTGATAAGAAGGAAAAACTGTTAGCTGTAAATGAAGATGGGGTGGAAAGTGAGGTGGCAATAGCAAACTTTAAGTATGACCATGCCAAGGTCAGGGAAAAGGCTTCACATATGATCCTTGTGCATGAATACCCTTTTAATATGGTGGAGCATGAGGTTTTTAATGTTTTTATGAAAACTGCTACTCCATATTACCAGAAAATTTCACGCAATACTACAAGGAATGATTGCATTTCTAATTTTGAGTTGGAGAAGAAAAAATTGAAGACTATGCTTGGTAGTGTCAATAGAGTTAGCCTTACTGCAGATTTTTGGAAATTTGGACAAAAAATTGGGTATATGTATCTCACTTGTCATTTTGTTGACTCTAGTTGGTAATTACAAAAGCGAATTATAAATTTTTGTGATGTACCACCTCCACATTCTGGAGTTGTAATTTCTGATGCTATTTTTAAGTTTTTGCTTGATTGAGGGCTTGAAAACAAGGTGTGTACAATAACCTTGGAAAATGCTAACAACAATGAAAGAAATTTGAAAGATGCTATCAAAAGGAAGCTCATGTTGGGTGGCAAGATCTTTCATGTACGTTGCTGTGCACATGTCATTAATTTGTTGGTACAAGATGGGTTGAATGAGATTGAAACGATGATTGAAAATGTCTATAAAAGTGTGAAGTATCTAATTGCATCAGAAGCTCGTCTTATAAAATTTGGTGAGATTGCAAAGCAATTGCAATTACCGTCCAAGAAGTTGATCTTAGATTGTCCCACACGTTGGAATGCAACATATGCAATGTTGGCTGCTGCCTTGGAGTTTAGAGAGGTGTTCCCTAGGTACAAAGATAGAGATGCAAGGTATAATTAGCTGCGTAGTAATGAAGATTGGGATAGAACAGAACATGTGTGCAATTTTTTATCAGTTTTTGAAGAAGTCACAAATGTCATATCAGGAAGTGAATATCCAACTGCAAATATATTCCTTCCTGAGGTTTGGAAGATAAAAGAAGTTTTAAATGAGAAGTCACTTGATGAAAATGATTACATTAGTGCTATGGCATGTAAGATGAAGTTAAAGTTTGACAAATATTGGGGTGAATGCAACTTTGTAATGGCTATAGCTGTTGTGTTAGATCCTCGATTCAAAAAGACTTTGATAAACTTTTCCTTTCCAAAGATCTATCAAGGGTTTGAAGTAGCTAGAAACATTGATCGTGTTCATGATGTCTTATATCAACTTTATAATGAAAATGTTGTGGGCTATACTTCAAGCAATGCTGGACAAAGTGCATCTAAATCCACTGAAGGTAGTAGTAGTGTTGGTGGCAATAATTCAAAGTTTAAAACTAGAGGTAGAATGGAGTTTGATCAGTTTGTTAGAAATGTTGATAACATACAACCAGCAAAATCATATTTGGATGTGTACTTGGAAGAAGTTGTCTTTTTATGCTTGGATGATTCAAACTCAGACTTTGATGCTTTGGAGTGGTGGAAGGCTAACAACCTAAAATTTCGTATTCTCTCAAAAATGGCATTTGACATACTTTCCATTCCCATCACCACAGTAACTTCAGAATTTGCATTCTCTATAGGAGGTAGAGTAATTGATGTGTATCGAGCTTCTTTATCAACAAAAACTGTACAAGCTTTACTTTGTGGCGGTGATTGGGTTTAATCTCTTTACAAAACTAAGAAACAATCAAAAGTAAGTGTTCATCACATTTATTAATTCTTTTCCGAAAAACAACTTAAATTTATTTTAATTTTTGTCTATTGTAACAAAGACTTGGAATCTAAAGCTTCTAATTTTTTTTTGTAGGTTGAACTGGGGTCTACTAGTATCATGGAGATAGCCATACCTTTTCCAATTTGATGCTATGTTAAGCATATTGTTTAGTATGTGTGTGTCTTTTTTTTCATTAAATGTTTTTTTTTATAGTTTTATATATATATATATATATAATGTTCTTGAAAGCCTATATTTGCTTTTACATGCAGTTGGAAGGATAATGAGTTGAAGGATTTTTTGTTGTGGATGTTAGTTTTTTGTGTTTGCAAGAGGGTGTAAGGTATGTGCTTTGTTATTTGATAATGTTCTTATATATCTACGATTTTCTTATATTTGCAAAGCGTATGTTATGTTGATATGGTGCATATTGATAATACAACTATAATAATGTAAAGTTGATTTTCTCTTAATTTACTGAATATTGACTATAATTATCATCTTCCCCTATAATTTCTAATGTCCTTTTATTATTTTTGGTTGTTTTGTATGTAGATTGTTGGTTTTCTGATCTGGTGCATATTAAAGACCTTGCGGTGGAATATATTCTGATCTGGTACAAAAAGTGAAAGACCTAGATTTATGAATGATAAATGGTCTTTTGTTTTAAAAAAACTAAATATTCTTTTTGTTAATGGCATGGTGCATATGATAACTTAGCATATGGTGATATGGATACTTTTGAAATGTCATGTCAAGAGGGTCTTTCTTTTTTTTGTTTGAAGATTATATATAGCTGCACAGATGACAAGTATATTTGTGAAGGAAGTATGAAGATTATATTTGTGAATTGTATTTTGAACAAATATTATAGCTAGAGACAAGGAAGTATGAATGGATAGATTTAATTATGTAAAGCTTTAATTTGAGCAATTGCTAATCACAGGTGGAATTAGAAGCATGAACAAATGAGTATATTATTTTCTTATTTTTGTTTACTTGATTTTTGGAGATTTGAGCAGATTTGAGCACTTGATAATGCAATTTTGTTAGATCCCAAGCAAAAAAGCTTGACTTGAGCTTGATGTTAAGCTCGAGCTTGGCTTGATTAATTTATCAAGCCAAGCCAAGCTAAGGTCAAGCTTTTGGGTTTTTCCATGAGCTCGAGTTCAAACATTATATTTAGGCTTGTCTCGAGCTCGAGCCAAGCTTGAGCATTTTATTTTTACAAAGAGCCAAGCTTAAACAAGCACTACTTGCTTGAGCTTGGCTCATTTACAACCCTACTTAGGTTGATGGGTCTATATTGTGCAATCTTGGTGGGGTTCTTCATTTTTGGGATGTAGACAATGTGAGTTTCATTGAAGTATGGGGGCGTAATGCCCAAGTTCAAATAGTCCAGTACTGCCTTAGTGACACATTCACCAGATAAAGTTCAAAAATGTTGGTAAAAGAGAGGGGGCATACCGTCAGAGCCATGAGATTTTTTACGATGCATTTGCTTGAGTGCTTGGTGTACTTCATCAGCACGAAAGACTTCGGTTGAGCGGGATGGACTCTTCTTATTAGTTTGCTTGAAAGCATGACAAAAATTGAGGAAAAACATATTTAATATATTAAATTAGGACAAAGTTTAGTTACAAAATTGGTTGTAACCTAAAACTATAACCTTACTCAATATCTTTTTATTGGAGGTGAATTTTGACAAATTCACCATTGGATTACATCTTCTTCTTATATCCTTCATGCTTACAAAATTTCTAGAAAATTAAAGATCAATAGCTATATCATCAATAAATTGTTTAAATTGCAAGTTTTTGTAGTTTAAAATTATGCATAAAATATAAACTTATGGATCATATAATAAATAATATCCGATTGATACAAAATTTGACATATGTATTAAAAGTATAAAGAACGTATAATTCAATGGTTAGATTTTCAAAATATGTAATAATGTCTATTTTATTGAATAAGGTTGTAACATTATACTACAACTGATTTTGTAGCTAAAATTTGTTCATTAAATTATATAGCTGATATTTTAAATCAATTGGTTTTTTACAAATGTTACAAAAAATACTAAAATAATATAAAATATGCTGTCAAATGGAATAGATTAAAGTAATTTTTCATTGATACATATATTTGCATTCTTTTATGCTTTATTTTTATTTATATCTCTAATATATGATTTTCAGACCTGAATCATTCAACGAACCGTAAAAAAGAAAGGTTCAAGGTTTTTGAGGTCTGACCGAGATTAGATTAAGGTTGGACCGGATGACGTAATAATTATTTTAATAATTTATTTATATAAAATAAATGTACAAAATTTAACAATTTTAATTAAAATAATACATAAAGAAGTTAAAATATATTTTAATTAAAGATAAGATGATATTTTTTGTAAATGACGTTTAGTTATATTTTTTCATTTCCATTTTTTATGCTAAATATTTTTATAAGTATTTAAACTTTAATCCTAATATATGTATTCCATATCCATATCCAAAATATCCATTCTTCCTAACATAAAACTGTTATAGGTTTTAGTAAGATTTGAGTGCCGGAAAATAAAACATACCCTTTCAATAGAATACAAATCCTCCATCCCATTTTTTGTGTTCTACTTTCAATAGAATACAAATCATTCATCCCATTTTTTATGCTCCACTATATGTTCAGTATTGAATTAATATTGAAGAGCTTCACAACAAGGCAAACCTTTTCAAAAATAAAAATTAAAAAAAATTTTACATCTAAATGAATGGGTTATTCAAGCAAAGATACACTCCAGAGGTAAAAATCGAATATAGTCTTGACACATTGTCATAAACTTTACCAACTTGAACTAGCTAATATCTCCACATATCTTTATGAGACAGCATTTGCAGCTACGCCCCACAACACCATTGATTCTTTAACATTCAACAAATATAACTGCCATCCTCCATTTGCATAATATGCACAAGTCCATTATCAGGTCTGCATCACTGGATATTTGATGGTAAGATTCAAATTTTAAAAATTGATATCTGGTAAAACCATTGGGAAATAACCATGTATTGTAAGCGAATCTTAAGCGCATAACGACAGCCACTAGATTTTAGGGTTCGAGCTTAACAACTCTATAAGGTGTATTCCTAATGCTTAAACAGTCTTTACGCACATAAAGAGTTTATTCAAAACATATTAAAATTACAATTCCGCATATAGTTTGCCATCAAATTAAACATTAACTCACCAATCCTTAAAATGGAGTCAATCCTTGTAGCAGCATTTCAAGGCTATGATACATTGCTTATCAATTGCAACAATTGCATACATCCCATGCATTGTTCTATATAATAAATTAATGAACGTCTTCACACCGCTTTGAAGTCACAACGCAAATTACAGAGAAAAATAAAAATAATGGTATGAAATCTACACATCAAAGAAATGTAAGAAACATCAAATCACACAACCTAAATGCAAGAAATTTTAATTTTACAGAGGTAGGGAAGGGGGGCATAAATAACTTTTTTGAAACAAATTCCAAATTTATGCAGGACTTAATGAGATTTCCGACTGGTTTTAACCTATAGAATTGCATCCAAGCCTAGAAACCCTTGATATACAAATTCTGGAATGTAGAGAGAACTTATAATTCTGGTTTACCCCTTGAAACGGACTACAATGATGGAGATGTCATCCTTACTGTCCCTATTCAATGCTTCGGCAGCAAGTTGCTTGGCTGCTTTCCGTGGGTCTTTTGTCTTTCTTGCAATATCAACCGCTTCTTGATTAGCCATGACCTGGATTAATTGAAAAGAAACCATATAGATAAACACAATATAATGTCAGCAAGAGAGAGAGAGAGAGATAAAGAGAGAGATTAATCACCTTCCATAGACCATCACTTGCAAGTACAAGAATATCAGTATCTGAATCAACATCAGCATTATGTACATCAGGATCCGATCTCAAATGTGTCTTGAGGTTCTTGTCTCCAAAAGCTCTAGATACTGCTAGTTGGCCATTAACTCTAGCAACGTCTCCTAATATGGCATGCACCATGCATTTGTTATTATGACCAGATACTTCCAACACATATATGGTTTCACATTCAGATTGAACTCACAATTCATAAGAGTATAACAGGGTGACTGATTAAGAAGTATGGAAAAGTTAAAAGGGAAAATGAGTAATAAAGAAGAGTAGCAGTCCCCACTAAAAGAACAAACACCAGTGGCAGGCTTGCTAATTTAATATAAAATTTCAATAAAAATGCATACAAGAGGAAGAGACCTAATGCAATCAAACGTAAACCATTTTCTGCCATCATGATTTAGTGAGAAGAGCCTTTAGTAAATATGTAAATACTCAGTGCTGGTCTCAACTAAGAATAGTCCTAGAGAGATGGCCTGGATAAGGTCCTATAGTATTTTTGCATGAAGCGAAGGCTCTCAAGACTTCCACTCATGCACTTGTTCTTTTCAGTACAAGACTTTACCATTGCACCAAAAATGGGCCCAGATTGCAGCCTTCAGTAGATCATATAATTCCGATCTCCCCATTCTAGACTCTACACTGAACACACTCAGCATCAACAAAAGCCCCGGTTGTCCTACCATATGAGAGGAAACTACTTGTTTTTACAATCATCTGACTGACCTTCCTCACTCATACAAAATTATTCCAAGGACAAGTCGTTTAATGTGCAACATCTAGCTTCATCAAGCAATTACGTCACCTTTCTTTACCAATTCTGTTCAACCCCATTGGTTCAAAATTTAAATTGGCACCTGACATATATTGACTTTTAGTCATATACCATAATATCTGATATGCAGCCACTCTAGCACTAATGACATGCCCTTTCACACAGCTTATCCTACCAAAATAGAGATATAAGAAGTTTTTGTCAAAAAAGAATGGTATAAAACCATTAGAAACTAGTAACAGTAAGTACTATTCTTCACTTAGTTTTAATATCTAAAATGATTTCATTGCTGTAAACTATGTTTTCAATACTTGGTTTGCCACTAGTTAAAAGAAAAGAAGAAAAAATTTATTTTTCTTGTTTTCCATTGTTTGGTTAGTAAATGAGTTGGGAAAAGAAATGAAATGAGGAAGAAAAAAAAATTCAAAATTTCCCTCTTAGGCCTACCAAAATTTTCTCACACACACACACATAAGGGAAAAGAAAAGAAATGAGGAAGAAAACAAATTGAAATCTCTCTCTTAGGCCTACCAAAACACACACACAAGTCCTTTGGACATGCCTCTAGTCAATAAAACCTACAGGCAACTAACCCCCATAACTAGTTGCCGAGTAATCAAGTGCATTCACCCCTGACGGGCAAAGTAGTTTATGCTCACACCTAGGAGCAATATAGCTTTGTATCTTTTACTTCTATTCAAGGTCTATTAAAGATAAACATCATTGAAGTTAATGGCATCTTCGGTGCAGAATTCCACAAAAGTTTAATAATGGGCTAGATAGAGGAAAATTCATAAGCCAATGTGCTCTAGTTCAAATGTCACCTCATCCCCTTGTACGAGGAAGGTGGAGGGTGAGGTTGTGGGTTCAATACCCACTGGTTATGTGTGTGTGTATCAATAAGACAATTTCAGAAAAAATGAACAGAACACAAACCAAAAAAAGTAAAAGTTGGCAAGTCAGACCTTAAATACACAATACTCCTATAGATAAAAAAATAATAATAATAAATAAATAAATAACACAATACTAATGTCCACCAATATCCCAAATCTGCTTGGAGACTGCTAAAAGTATTAAACTTCTTTTATATTTAAAGCATGCAAGTCAGACAGATATTTTTTAATAAGTACTTACAAAAAAAAAATTGATTTTTTTAATAAGTAACTTTGACAGTTATTTTCTTCAACATCCTTTACTATCTACAATTCTTCTGCATGCAAACATTGCTAAAACGAGATAAATAAAAATGTTACATATAGTGGATTCACAAAGACACATAAATAACAGTCTCCCCTAGTCTAGAATTAATGGAGTTGCTATATTTATGTTATATCATGACATGGATACATTATTAGGTTTGTGTCAGCAATTAAGGTTCTAGGGGGAGAGAAAATTTGAACCTTGAACGTCTCCTTTGGAAACATTAAGAGATGCTAGTTGAGATACAAGACTCTTAGCAGGGCATTGGAAGTTTTCAATTTGAAAAGTTTAGCTTATCAGGGAAGTTAACTGTCAAATTTGCAATCTTTTTGTCTTTGTAGAAGATAACAAATCATTCTGATCTCTTATGCATTCCTATTTCTTTGAGTTTTTCACATTTCCTTAGTTAGGGTCTTCTTAGCTCTAAAATTGTAAATCAGGTGTTTTTTCTTCAAATAAATAATAGCTTTAAATGAAATGGAGGAGAGACTTTATGTACAGGATGTACATGCAAAGCTCTCCCAAAAAATGGCAATGAGAAAGAATTATTCTAAGAAAACAAGAGTCTATAAACTCAATTAAATGCATATTACATCCAAGAGTGTGAGACCACTCATACAGAGTTCTTAAATATGAGGATTTCAACTCAATAACTGATACCTCCACACCATTAAATGTGTGATTGTTCCTCCTCCCACGCATTACCCACGTTTGACATAAGGGAACCATATTCAAAACAAAGGAGCTGCCATTTTACCAAATCACTTCTTCCATCCAAAGAGTACATCCGCAACTCACTTTGGCATCACCAAACACACCCAAAACATAAGAAAATACAAACAACCACAACTCTTGGGCAACATCAAAATGCATTACCAAGTGATCCCTAGCTTCATCACTTCATTTAACATGCAACACTAGTCTACCAATATTATGCCTCTCCTAAGAAGGTTATCACCGGTTAAAATTTTCTGTAATGCTACTATCCACATAAAGAATGTCACTTACTACACCAAACATTCTTCCAAGAAAAAATCACCACATTTGACCCTTGCAATGCCTCAATATAAAGCGCAAACGGACTTCCCATTGCTATTAAACCTCCACCTCAATCAAATGATATTTTTCTTTTATTATATTTTAAAAAAATACACTCATTTAATAGATGGAGTATGTTACATTTAAGTTTCAAACTCAATTCTCGAGTGATTATCCAATCAATTAAGGGGGAACAATGTAATTGGAAGGTTTTCAAGGATAAGAACCAAAGGTTCAACATAAAAGCTAGGGTAAAAGTCTAGGAAAAAAAAAAACCTTAGATTTATCCCTTGTGACAAACTATATACAAACTTTTTAATTGCCATTTTAAATACTTAGGGGCCGTTTGGTAACGTTGTTCTAGTAACATTGTTTGTATTTTTTGGAAATACGTGTGGGTGAAAAAGTGTGGAAATACGTGTAATGTTGTTTAAAAACTAAAAACATGTGTTTAAACTCCTATATCAAATGGCCCCTTAATAAGTCATGACAATCTAACTACTCTGTCTATATTTGTTAAAAACCACATATGGAGCGACCTATCTGGCAGAAGGAAAATTTTCATTGGCATCCATTACATCCAAACAGCCCCTGTTTTACCCTCTATCCTATGCTCTCTCTCTCTCTCTCTCTCTCTCTCTCTCTCTCTCCTCGACTGTTTTTGTCTTCAGAGTTTCTCAATTTTAATTGGCATCTATTACACCCAAACAGGCCTGTTTTGCCCTCTCTCTCTCTACTGTGTTTGTCCTCTCTTAGAGTTTCTTTTAATGTGGATAAGAAGATAAACCACACAAGACAAAATGGTTGTGTTAAATGAAAATTGTCCTCTTATTAGATAGGTTGCTCGGTTACTTTTTTACAACAGATATGGGCAGATGGTTAGATTGTCATGGCTTATAAAGTGTCGGGTTTAAAATGGAAAAATTAAAAATTCAAGGTGTAATTTGTCAAAAGAGGCCAAGTTCTAATCCACAATGAAATTTATAATATGGTATGTTGCCTTTCCATAAAATCAACAACATATTATAAGTGGTGTTGTGCCAACATTCCATATATCAGCATAACATTTGTGTGGGGACATAGGTGTATCATCTAGGGAAATTGAGTCAATAGTCATGCAGAGGCACAAACTAAAAGCTTTGGGTATGATTTCATTTCAAACAGACATTTTTCTAATTAAGAGGATATGCAATTGCTTTGATAATCAGAGTAAGCAAGTGTGCATGCATACGGAGAGAGAGAGCGAGTCATGTGCTTGCTATGTCATTCATAGTTTTAAGAGGAAGTGTTTGTCAGCTCATTCATATTGTGTTCTCATGTCCTGTAGCCATGGAAGTACAAAGCAATAATTATCATTGAAGGTCCCAGAAGTACCATAGCTTAATAAGGATTGGAGATTTTCTAATCCTAACAGCAGGAAAGGGAGAGGTCCTCCAATAAATGCTCATGCAATAAGTTTTTCTCTGATTATGTTAAGTATCATCGCATTATAAAATTTCTTAAAGTAGTGCATACACCACAGGAAGCAGCTAATCTGTGCAGTTCCCTATTATTCTTTCTCAACTTGATCGCTTCCTTAACTGCAATCCATTGTATGGCATAAAAATTAAACCTCTCCAACTTCATGGACACCAAAAGAATACACAGTTGAGTACAGCATGATCCAAAAAAAAATAAAGGAAAGTGAAGCAACATGTGATCCATAGATTCAAAAGACACAAAACATAGGACACCTGCTAGGTCGAGTCCAATTTGAAGGAAGGTCAACATTTTGACCATTACTGACATTGTCACTTGAACAAGATAGGCAATCATCCCCATTTTCTTTCAAAGTCTCAAATGTAATTCCACATTTTCAAGTTCATTTTTTTAGGGCTATTCCAGATGCAACTTCACAAATTTCACATAGATACCACAAGTATCTTACTCGACATGGATCTGTAAGTCCATCCTAATTTTATTCCAGTATGTGGTTTTCATCGACCATCACTTCTTAGAGCAATCCTTTCCAATCAATTTCATCCTTCCTCTCTGCACAGTTCTGATCAATATACTTATTTACTAGATAAAAACCTTATCAATGTAAAGCACATTGACAACTACTTTACACATCCCATTTTGAGGTTAATCACAATCAGCAAATATTCATCTAAACACAGTATTGCTCACAAAGCAGGAAAGGTGATCCTTTCTAAATTCTTTTGATATGCAAAGTAATATACAATTAGCCGGACCAAAAACCTCCAATGCAAGGCCTATAACCAGATGCAGGCCAGAACATATTTGGAAATATAAGACTCACATTAGTTTTCACCAAAAACTCAATCAAGAAAGGCTTCTAGTTTGAAAGTCAAATGGGTGTGTGCACAGACACAAACATACATGTACCCACACCCACACCCACACCCACACCCACACCCACCCACATACAGACAAAGGGCCTGAGAATATGTAAAAGAACCTGGCATGTTTGACACAAATCCACCTCTGTCCTCAATGCTGCAGCGCTCAGTGTTGGGCTCATGATCAATTGTCATCTGTATTGCCACCCCCCTCCTTGAAAGAACTGCTCGTGAATCTCCAACATTGGCTATCCATAGCTTCCGACCATTGATCAGAATTGCGGTGACTGCAGTGGATCCACCTCGCCCCAAGTCAGGATTGTGTGATAGAATTGCCTGGTCTGTTCTCTCGTAGGCTTTAGAAATGGACCTGTTGGGATCAGTCCAAAACTCATCCTGGAATTGATGATAAAACATAACATAAGTAGTGTATACAGTAAACCTTTCCAAACCAATTATGTAAATGGGCATTAAGATGTCACCAAAAAACTAAATCCATATCATACCATAAGATCAGTACCATACCAATCTTTTTAAAGGTATCCAATACATTTCTTCTTTTTCCAAGAGAGTATTACCAATTACATTACCAAAAAGCAAGTTAAATGAGTAATCTTGATGGAACAATTCATACTTAATTGCAATTTCTACAACCAACAAGAAATACACATTTTAAATGCAACATAAAGCAAAATCAAAAGATATTTTTCCCCTGAAGAATCCAAATGCACCTTAAGTTAGCAATTCAAACACATAAACATAATGCATCTTTTTGGACCAAATATTCACCTCCTTTAAGATATTAGGAAACAGGTGCTTTTGTAGATAGGCAGGTACACTATCTCCTAAATGCCCATCATATATGGCAAAAAGTCCAAGCTCGTGCCCTTGGATGTGAACAAACTTCGCAACATGGTAATCCTCCATGGGATGATTTGCTTTCCCTTTAACTAGGCTGAAGCCATACTTGACTGCGCCCTGAGGGCTCCTGCCCTTGCCAGAGCTACATGAAGAGCGTCCTCCAACCTAAAGACAAGGAAATTTCAACATCCAAATAACTCATGCAAAGTTTTAAAGGAAAAGAAGAATGCTCTAACAGATGAAACGTAAAACCGAATCCTTTATTGCTCAAAATCACCACAAAGGATGGAAAAATATAACAAAATAACACAAGACATATATATCTAAGAGGCAATATATAATTTTATTTAATGATACAAACTCTGAAACAAACCAAGAAATATATGGTCCGTCAAAAATTTCATGTTTAGCTGGGATTATCAAAATTTTCAGCATGACTAACTTGTAAAGCAACGAGCATACAACCCAATGATTTACCCCATTATCAATATCACTATCAGCACTCTAAAGAAAATCTACGAATCAAACACTCAAAAGTTGATTTGGAAACTAAAATTAAGAATGCAATTGTTTCAATACGAAAATGATGAATAGGAAAGCTTGCACCCACCTTTTGCGGATAATTATTATTGTGGAAGTGAAAACTGTGAGAAATATCAATAAACACTAGCATAGAATGATCAGCATAAGGCTAGCAATTGAAAGAGAGCCCAACCCACTAAAGAAAGGAAGTTACTTCCCACCATACTGAAGGAAATGTATGAATTTGTAAACAAATTAATGATTGTTCATCTGACGCAGTAAAAGACAGACTGCTGGGACTATTCCTACCATTTGTGAATCCACATATCCAAGAACAAAAGAAGCTTTCCACAAAAACATGAGAAAAATGTGACGTAGATTAAATTGAAAAACAGATTTCATTATTGCAACCTGACTAAATGAAAGATCATAAAGTAAAAGTGCTGATATTATGTTCATGAAAACAGTTTTCAATTACTTCCCCATATATTACCTATCAAAAAAAAATGTTACTTCCCCATATATGACCTATCAAAAAAAATGTCACTTCCCCATATATGACCTATCAAAAAAAAAATGTTACTTCCCCATATATGGCCTATTTATTAGAGAAGTTAAAATGTTTTCAGCATTGTCATTTTCAAAATTATTCATATTAGGTTCTTTGATGACAAGGAACCTCTTCAAGGCAGGGCCATTTCATGTGTCCACCCACTATTGAGTAAACCCCGGATACACAACCCTGCCTGCAAGAACCGTGTATCAAGTTTTGCATATTAGGTTAACAAACTGAAAAATGGAAGTGAAGAATAAAAAATGATAAAAGAAGTCTCCTTAGTGTAATTTTTAACTCAAGAAAAAAAAAATTAACATTTTTAAGCATCTCTCTTCATTTGCCCTCATATTTGCTTGCAACATACAGAGAAGGGAGAGAAGCACCGAGATGTTGCAGAAAACTTTTAAAAAGTGCCAAAAACACGAGACTTAACCTGAATTATACTAAAAAGAGATGCATAATTTTCCTTATCTTGTCATTAACAAATCCAACCCTTTCACTAAATTTAAACAGTCCACATAAAATCTCTAACTCTACAAAAGTTGCCACATACCTAGATAAATCATATGCCTTTTCCATTTTTTTTTTTTTTAAATCCAAAATTAGCAAGTCTACGAATACAAATACTTGAAAAATATATCAATACATTAAAAAAAATAAAAAATAAAAAAAGGTGATTGAAAAAGGTGGAAATATCCTGACCTGAGACACAGGATTGAAGCAACACAAACTATCCATGTAATTCAGCCCCACCTCACCTTCTTCCTCTCCCACTCCACATCTACCTGCTCTGCCAATTCCCAACACCGACACCAAAACCCCACCTCAGAAAAACAACTTTTTTTCAAAACCTGCAACATCAAAACAAAGAATTCTGATCATCCAAACAGTCCAACATACAGAAACCCAGAAAGGAAGTAACAAAAAAAAAAAACAAAAAAACAAAAATTTACCAATTGGGTATCTAAGAATTTCTCTCACCGATCCAAGAACAGCCAAATTTCCAACAAAACAAGAGAGACCAAATTTACACAGGACTTGAATTATCAATTCCCAAGTACTTTTTTTTTTTTTTTTTTTCCTGAGAGAGATGATAAATAATAGAACCACTTAGTAAACAGAATATTGGTAAACAAAACAAGAAATATAGGGATGTACAATGAGGAAAGAATCGTTGAATTAGTAACCGTGCGTGCGTATGTATGTATAGTCAGTTTTGTTTTGAGGGCCTAGTCTCCAAAGAGAGCCAAACAATGGCTGCCAAAAAGCACAGGTTGCACTTATTGACTTTTTGTTTTGCACACACTGTGTGTGTTTGTGTTTTTTTGTTGCTTCTCTTGTTGACACTGTTGGTTTTGTTTATTTATTTATTTATAATTACAGCTGTTTACTGGTAAATTTGTAAATTGTCGTTATCTCGGATAAGTTTTTTATTGTCAAATAAAAAATATTTTTATTATAAATTCAGTCTACATTAAACATTAATAAGAATTTTAGTTTGACGATAAAAAAAAAAAATTATAGAACAACCAACATAAATTAAAATTTATATAATTTTTTTTTTTACTAAAAAAATAATGTTCTTGTAGATGTTGATCTGAGGAGTCTTTCCTTGGTTTGGTCACCGGTGTGTGTGTGGGTGTGCTGTGTGTTGGAAGTGGGGACCAGTGTTTTCAAAGTCAGCCAATGTTTATTCAAACTCGGAGACGAAACCAACATGGTTTGTCTCCATTGGCATTAGCGAATTAGATACGTGTAACTTAGAGAGTTGGTATTGGTATTAATGGTTCTTTATTTAGTTTTTAATAAGGACTAGTTAGCCTTAGCCACCAGGTCTTGATTTCAACTCTCCTGTTCACAAAAAAGAAATGAAAACAGGAAACAATTCCATTTATATATAGATAACTATGTTTTGAATTTGTGCACACACACAGTTTAGGAAATACTATAAAATCAAACAGTATACATAATTATGTTCCCATTTTGTTTAGCCAAAAAAAAAAAAAAACATGTTCCCATTTTGTAACGCGTTTTCAAACCTCATTTATTTTCAAAGAATAACTTTTTTAAAGTTTTTATTTATTTTCCTTGGTACAACTTTTTCAAACAAACCAGTTTTCAAAAAAACTAAAGAATATTTATCCAAAACACTGAAACAGACAATACTTCATGTAGTTGCTGCGCAACAATCTTTTATCTCTTTTAAAATAAAAAGTCAAAGGGTATCTACATGTAATTTTGGAGTTCGTAATTTTGGTGAAAATTATGGGTTGTTTGGTACTTTGAGTGTTTTGGACTTAATTTGGTAAATTTTGGAGGTTGTAAGGATATTTTGGTAATTTTAGTAATAACTAGGGCAAATTTGGTCAATGTGAGAGGTTAGGGGCATTTTTGTAATTTGATATGATTCAAGGTCATTTTGGTGAGTTTGATAGGGTATTTTGGTCATTTTCTATGAATTTTGGTTTTTTTTTTTTTTTCGTTATTTTAGACATTTTAGTGGTATTGAAGTTTTTTAGTCATTTTGGTCAAGTTTTTGGGTCTATTTTGTGATATTAGATATTTCAAGAGTATTATAATAATTTTACAGTCTTTGAGGAAATTTTGGTAATTTCTGTGATGTCTTTCAGGTTATTTCATAATTTTAGGAAAAAATGGAGGCATAATTATAATTTCAATTAATTTTTAGGGCAATCGTATAATTTCTAAGAAGCTTTAGGGCCTTTATGTAGTTTCAGAAAAGTAGGGAGTTATTTTTTAAAATTTCTAGAAGGGCTTTCGGCTTGGTCTTAATTATGATGGACTTTGGGTTTGGTTTTTAATTTGATAGGCTTTGGGCCATTTTGATGGGTCAAACCAAGTTTAGATATATCGGGCCATGGCTTGCTTTTAAATTTTATAGGCTTTGGACTATTTTGATGGAACAAATCAAGTAGGTTTTTCGGGCTGGTCTTCGGCTTTTCAATCGTGTATTAACTAACGAGGCTTTGGGTTTATTTTATTTTAATTTGGACAAAGCACGCGTAAATGGATGAGATTGTGTTTAGTTTAATTTAAGGACAAATAAATTAAACAATAAACGTATAAAATATGTAATTTAACAATAAGATTTTTAAAATATGAATTCAATAACAAGTTATTGAGTGATGTAACTTGAACTCAACCTCTCTCTCTTTATATGTATGCTTGCTCTTATAATTTCTATAGAAGTCTCACCCACAAGATGCCATAAAATTTCAAAATCACTAAAGTTTTTTCTCTCTCACTTAAATAGAAAATAAGAGTATATGTTATGTCTAATTTTGAGTAGGTTGAAGTGCAAATAAGGAGAAATTTATACCCTCCATGAGGCTTGTAACTCAATCGGTACCTTCTAGTGTTTTTTGTAGTAACATCCAGGGTTTAAATAACTTCTACCCCTATTATAACTATCAATTTGTCCACACACACACACACACACAAAGAAGATAAAAATTTATACTCTATTGTGTCTCATCGAAAATAGCCCATCAACCATGTTTTCCATTAAGCCTCAACCATAAGAAACCCAAACTAGGCTGGTCTTTTATTAATCACGCCTACACATACACGAATGTTTGCACTTAGTATTTTTTTTTTTGGGTGTAGAAGTCTCACTGGCGGGATGCCAAAAAATATCAAAAGCGTAAATGCACTTTTGGTCCCGACAATTTTGGCCTCATTTTTATTTCGGTCCTTACTTTTCAATTTTACCGCTTTTAGTCCTCAAAATGAAAAATGCAGATTATTTTGGTCCTTACCATTAGCCCATTAAACAAAATTGCTTATATGGCAAACGAAGGGCACTGCTGGCACATTAAACGTTGGCGTAGCCATTAAAAAAATATTTTATATTTTTTAAATACCATGATAGCATTTTAATTTTGAAAAACATCTCTAAAAAGTTTGAAAAAAAAATTAATTAAAAACAAACATTAAAATCTAATTAAATTAAAAAAAAAAATCATTAGTTTTTCCAAAGAACATGACTGGTCATGTTCATCTTATAAATTTTTTATTAGCTTTTCATTATTTTTTCGAGAAGAACATAAGAACCCAAATCTAGAACATGAACAATGTACCTCTCTCTCTCTCTCTCTCTCTCTCTCTCTCTCTCTCTCTCTCTCTCTCTCTCTCTCTCTCTCTCTCTCTCTCTCATGTTTAGTCTTTATTTTCTTATCTTTTCTTTGTCTTCCTTGTACTTTTTTTTTTTTAATCAAACACATCAAAACTCATATCAATAACAATTAAACAGATAACATTTTATTAACCATTTTTTTGGCAACTAAACACAACAAATTCTCATTCACAACCTCCATCACCGATCTAGCACCTTTGGACCCAGAAAACCCATATCTACCCACCACCTGCGAACCTAGAAAACCCAACCAACACTACCAATAGACCTAGCTCATCCACCACCTTTGGACCTAGAAAACCCATATCTACCCACCACCTGCGACCCAAAAAAACCTAACCAACACCACCGATCTGGCCCAGCCACCACTGACCTCCACCTCCACCGATCTAGCGAGGCTGTCAAACCCAACCAACCTAACCCTCTCTCTCCACTTCCACCGCCGATCTCCACCGATATGAGCCCTTTTCTCCACTTCCTTCATCGATCTCCACTAAGACTACCTCCACCACCTCCACTACCGATCTGCAACCACCACCTCCACCACCACTAATCTAAGTCCTTCTCTCTCTCTAACCAAAATCAAACCCATATAGGAAAATGAGAGAGAGAGAGAGAGAGAGAGAGAGAGAGAGAGAGAGAGAGAGAGAGAAATGGCAATGAAAACTAAACTCATGGATCTGAAAAGAAAGATGTTAAAAAGAGAAAGATACAAACACAAACACACACGAGAGAGTGAGGGAAAAATAAGGACAAAGTTTAGTTACAAAATTGGTTGTAGTCTAAAACTATAACCTTACTCAATATCTTTTTATTGGATGTAAATTTTGACAAATCCACCATTAAATTACATCTTCTTCATATATTCTCCATGCTAGCAAAATTTCTAGAAAATTAAAGATCAATAGCTATGTCATCAATAAATTGCTTAAATTGCAAGTTTTTGTAGTTTAAAATTATGCATAAAATATAAATTTATAAATCATATAGTAAATAATATTCGATTGACACAAAATTTGACATGTGTATTAAAATTTTAAAGAACGTGTAATTTAACGATTGGATTTTCAAAATATGTAGTAGTATTTATTTTATTGAGTAAGGTTATAGCCTTAGGCTACAATCAATTTTGTAGCTAAACTTTGTTCGAAAAATAATAAGTTTTTTTTTTTTTTTTGGGTTTATTTAAAAGAAGAAAAAGAATGGAAAAATGATTTTTTTAAAGGACTTATTTTATTTTTAATTTTTTAATTAAAATGCTAACATGGCACTTAAAAGATATAAAATTATTTTTTAAAATATTTTTTTAAAGGCCACATCAGCGTTTAATAATCTAGCAGTACATTCTGTTTGCCACATAAACAATTTTCATTAGTGGGCTAACGGTAAGGATCACATTAATCTCCATTTTTCATTTTGAAGACTAAAAATGGTAAAATAGGAAAGTAGGGACCAAAATGGAAATGAGGTCAAAATTTAGGAACCAAAAGTCCATTTACGCCAATATCACAATTACAAAGTTCTCTTTCTCTCTCATTTAAAAAAAAAAAAAAAAATATATATATATATATATATCTTTTAGAGAGTTTCAACTTATGACGTCTGATCTTGATGATAGTTCTCTATCATTAAACTAAAACACCAATCAATTTTTGGTGTGGGATACAATCATATGAGATTTTACTAGTTGAGCTAACTGGAACCCAAAATAGCCCATTAACCAGTTGAGATTTTACCCTATTGGGCCTCATCCAAAATAGCCCATTAACCATGAGCTTCCCATTAAGCGTACAACAACCACATGAAACCCAGAGGTGATTTGAAGTTACACATGGCAAGAAAAAGAGTAGACCAACGAGCATTTCCTCCAATGATATGTTGTTGGTAATATGTAAGACATTGCTGGAGAGTATGAGGTCACATCAGCTTGCTTGGGTATTTAATAAACTAGTTGATGTTGTTAAGTTGAACATTCCTAATTATTTCACTGTCATTAAGCACCAAAACAATTAAGACCAACATGGCTTCAGGTGAATATATCAGTCCATGGGATTTTGCTTCAGATGTGCGGCTTACTTACTCCAATGCTATGACTTACAACCCTTCCACCACAAATGTTGTTCATCATATGGCCAAAAAACTAAGTGAATTTTTTGGAACAAGATGGAAAATTATTGAGAAGAAGCTTACAGTTAGGACTAATGAAACTACTATTCAATTTCCAACCTCTAAAAAGAAGAAAACACTGGCACAGTATGATTTAGGCTCTTCATTCGGTGGTGGTTTGTGTTTTTGTGAACTATTCATTTGGTTTTTTTTTTTTTTTTTTTTTTTTGGTTTCACAATTTGTTTTCAATTTATTGAAATTTGGAGAAGGGAGTGGAGGATTTCCCTGTTTAGGTCTAGGATGCACAGACATTTCATGGGGTGCCGTAAATGGTGTTCAACAGTGTCTAATCTGCCGTATCATATCATAATTTTTCAAAAATTTGCTCATGTCGCCATATTATACATGTACCTCTACTTGTACTAGTTAGGATTAGTGCCCTTAAATCCTATTGTATGATATTAAGTGTGGCATTATGTATGACTTAATATTGTGATTGATCAAGTTTTTTTATTATTATCTAAAATAATGGTAACATGAATATTTGGACATTATTATATAGTCCATGAGATGCATAGTATGTGATTTATATGAAAAGTCACAGAAGATATAAATCACAAGTTATTTGTAAACTCAAAATTATAGTTCGTAGTCGGTGATGAAATTAGGTGTTTCATCTGCAAAGACTATAACATATCAACTAAGATGATTTGTCTTAATTATGGAACTGAAAACTGATATTGATGTTATGATGTTGTTTAAATTTGAATTTAAGTATGTTAAATTGAACTTTAAGGCTATAGCATCAATGAAATTCAGTTTTGATATCAAATTCTATCTATCATGTTCATATGGTGATTGTTTATTCATGAAAACTGTTCAGATTTTCCCTTCAAAAATTGAAAACACGAGTTTTTCACAGGTAACTTTCTCGCGAAATTACTCGCGAAAAATGCCTCTAAAGCACAAGACTTTTCGTGGGTAAACTTTACTAGCGAGACAGTCGCATAAGTTTCCGTCTGAATTTTGTGTTTTCACAAAACTTTTCGCGGGTAAACTTTACTAGCGAAACAATCGCGATATAGTCACGAAAGTTTCTGTTTGAATTTTGTGTTTTCACTATTTTGCTTTAACTCATTTTCGTAGGAAGAGCTTAGTCGCGAGATTTTCGCGAAAATGCCACTAAAGGGAATTTTGATTTTTTTTCTATGCGTTTTCAAATGTATAAAATGCAAGGTTGTGTGTGATTAGATTACACATGTTAATAATTAAAAGTTTTTAATTTAAAACATCTAGTGGGAGAGAAATATAAGGGTTGGATCTCACGGCCTCCATTGTCGGTTATAGTAGTATGATTAAGCACCTCGCCTTGGCGTATATGCCTTGCTCCCTTCGGAAGGTGTTTAATTCATGGAACTACAGATTAAACTTCTTAATGATGGATGATATGTGTTTTTATATTAAGAACGACCACGTTACCGTGGAGTTACTTAATGACTCACGTAGAATTTAGTCAATGGTATACACTAGACTAAGTTTAATGTTAATCTCCCTTCGAAGCTATGTCATTATTACTTAGAGGCTAAAGGATATACAGCATGTTATTTATGTTTGATAAGAGTTATCATGATAGCACTAATAATGAGGATAGTTCTCAATCAATCACAGTGTTTATAATTTACTTACTTTCAAGGAATTTTAAACATGGGATTCGGTTGTCGTTGCATATATTATATTATGGTTTTATTAAGGTTCCATACTGTATGTTTATATGCTAAATTGATAATGTCCAGCTTACTTATTATATTCATATTTATTATTTTCATATTTGAACATGGCATCATTTAGCCCACTTGTTACTATTCTTAATCAAAACAAACTGACTGGATCCAATTATGTTGTCTGGAAAAGAAATTTGGATATTGTTCTTACAGCTGAAGAGCACAAATATGTGCTTACTCAACCATGTCCTAGCTTTCCTTCATTAAATGCTCCTCCTGATCGTTGGCAGAAATCTAATGAGATGGCCAAGTGCTACATCTTAGCATCTATCTCAAATGTTCTACAACATCAAATGCAGGATGTAGAACTAGCTTCGGACATAATGTTCAGTCTGAAGGAGATGTTTGGTGAGCAAGGCTGATCTGCAAGGAAAGAAACCATGAGGCAAATTTATAATACCAAAATGGTTGAAGGCAGTTCAGTGAGGCAGCATTGTCTTACAATGATCTCTAATGTGAATACATTGGAGGTTTTAGGTGCCAATATTGATGAAGAATCCCAAGTGAGTATGATACTCAAGTCACTACCGGAATCATTCAAGGAATTCAGACTTAATTATAATATGAACAAAAAGATTTATTCTTTGTCTGAATTAATGAATGAATTGGTAGCGGCGGAAGGCATTCTTGGTTCTTCTAAGTTGAAAGGCAATTGTAATAAGAAGAAGAAGAAGGACTTCACCAAGCAAGATAGTAAACAAATTGTCTTAAGAGTTGCTGACAAAGGAAAGAAGATCAAATGAAAGTATTTCCATTGTGGTGAGAAAGGACATTGGAAGAGGAATTGTCTAAAATTCAAGGCTGCCAATAATAAGGGTATGAAAAGTTCATTCCTCCTTGAAATATGTTTAGTACAAAATCCCATAGATTCCTGGTGTGTGGGTTCAGGTTGTACTAATCATATTTGCTATTCTTTGCAAGGGTTCCAGGAGACCAGAAAGCTTAATGAAGGAGAATTATTTCTTACTTTGGCTAATGGGAGTAGGATTCCGGTTATAGCGGTTGGAGTTGTTAATTTATGCTTTGAGTCTAGAGTTTTGATATTGGAAGACTGTTTGTATATACCTAATGTTCGTAGGAATTTAATTTTTGCAACTTATTTAGGTAAACATGGATATTGTGTTATCCTAAAAGACAATGTTGTAATAAAGAAGGGTAAAGTGTTTATTTGTTCTAGCAATATTGTTGATGGTCTTTATATTTTAACTCTTGATAAGCATGAATTATATAATTCTGAATTAGATTGTGACTCTCATGTAAAATCATTAAAAAGAAAGTTTCTTTCTACTAATGATGCATATCTTTGGCACTTGCATTTGGGTCATATTAATCCAAACAAAATTCAAAGACTGATCAAAGATGGAATCTTAGAGCCATTGGACTTTGATGAATTTTCAGTTTATGAATCTTGTTTGGAAGGCAAAATGACCAAACGACCTTTTAATGCAAAAGGTAGAAGAGCCCAAGAGTTGCTTGAATTAGTTTATACGGATGTATGTGGTCCTATGTCAACCCAAGCAAAAGGAGGTTATGAGTACTTCATCATTTTTATCGATGATTACTCAAGATATGGTTATGTGTATCTAATGAAATGGAAGTCCGAAACCTTTGAAAAATTCAAAGAGTTTAAGGTTGAAGTTGAGAATCAATTGGGTAAACGCATAAAGGCCATTCGATTTGATCATGGTGGCGAATACCTTCTTGGGAATTTCAATGATTACTTATTGAAAATGGGATTGTATCCCAATTGGCTGCACCTAGAACTCCACAACAAAATAGTGTAGCAGAAAGAAGGAATGAGGCTCTTTTAGAAATGGTTAGATCCATGATGAGTTCCTCAACTTTACCGATTTCTTTTTGGGGTTATGCCTTAAATACAACAATACATCTTTTGAATTTAGTTCCATCAAAATCTGTTCCCAAAACACCCTTGGAATTGTGGAGTGGGCATAAGCCTAGTATGAAATATCTCCACATTTGGGGTTGTCCAGCACATGTGTTAAAAGGGAAGCCTGATAAGTTTGAACCAAGATCAGAAGTGTGTTTTCTTGTGGGTTATTCAAAAGAAACTAGGGGTTATTTATTCTATAGTCGTAAAGATAATAAAGTTTTTGTTAGTACAAATGCTAAATTCTTGGAAAATGACTACATGAATAATTTTATTCCTAGAAGTAGAGTTGTGTTGGCTTAAATGAATGAACCTGTAAATAAACAACCAATGGATGAAATTAAGGATGATGTGGTTGTATTGGATACACCACAAGATACTACTCATGAGATGTCTAGTACACAGGTGCCTCATTGTAGTGGGAGGATTGTTAGGCCACTTATAAGATTTATAGGTCTGGGAGAAACTTATGAAACTATCTTAGAAGAGACTGAAACTGATCCTTACACTTATGAAGAAGCAATGAATGATATAGATCCACATCATTGGGTCAAAGCTATGAAATCTAAATTAGATTCAATGTATTCCAATCAAGTTTGGGATCTTGTAAAGGTGCCTAACTGCATTAAACCTGTTGGTTGTAAATGGGTTTACAAGAGGAAGAGATGGAAAGGTTGAAACCTTTAAAGTAAGGCTAATGGCGAAAGGGTATACACAAAAAGAATGTATTGATTATGAAGAAACCTTTTCACTAGTAGCAATGCTTAAATCTAACAGAATTCTCTTATCCATTGCTGCTCATTATGATTATAAGATTTGGCAAATGGATGTCAAGACTGCTTTTTTAAATGGCAATCTTGAAGAAGAAATCTATATGATGCAACCAGAAAGTTTCATAGCAAA
Source organism: Quercus glauca (assembly GCA_023736055.1). Classification (NCBI taxonomy): domain Eukaryota; kingdom Viridiplantae; phylum Streptophyta; class Magnoliopsida; order Fagales; family Fagaceae; genus Quercus; species Quercus glauca. The sequence goes on along the minus strand of CM043325.1, from coordinate 25,398,328 downwards.
GAACTAAGAGAATATGGTATGCAAGTTGAAAATGTCCATTTATGGACTTAAGCAAACATATAAGTCATGGAACATCAAATTTGATCAAGCAATTACGTCATTTGGTTTTGAACAAATCTTGATGAACCATGTGTGTACAAAAGACATCAAGATAAAGTAGTAATGTTCCTAGTGCTTTATGTTAATGATATTTTACTCATTGGAAATGATGTAGGGGTAATGTCATCAGTAAAGGTTTGGTTGTCAAGTCAATTTGATATGAAGGACTTGGGTAAGGCTAACTTTATTCTAGGGATCAAGTTTTGGTGAGATCGCAAGAATAAGATGTTAGGCTTATCACAAGTTGGATATATAGATATGGTTCTAGAACGATTTAGCATGCAAAACCCCAAGAAAAGATTACTTACTTTCAGACATGGAGTTCTTCTACTTGATGACCAAAGGCTTAAGACTCAAGAGGAGGAAAATATGATGAGACAAGTTCCTTATGTTTCTGCAGTAGGAAGTCTCGTGTATGCTATGCTTTGTACTAGACCAGATATCTGTTATTCAGTTGGCACGGTCAGTCAATATCAATCAAATCTAAGACCAAAACATTGGCAAGCAGTAAGCATATTCTCAAGTATCTACGGAGAATGAGAGTATATGCTTGTTTACCATAGTGAGGATTTGATTCCCATTGGTTATACAAATTCAAACTTTCAATCGGATCTAGATTTCAAAAAATCCACTTCAGGATTTGTTTCCACCTTAGAGGTGGAGCCATAACTTGAGAGAGCGTTAAGCAATCTTGTATTGCATACCCCACCATGGAAGTTGAGTACGTTGCTACTTGTGAAGCAGTAAAAGAAGCTGTTTGACTCAAGAAATTCCTTTCTGATCTTGGTATAGTAAGAATGGAGCAAGTTCCCATCACATTATTTTGCGACAATAGTGGAGCGGTTACATAATCCAAAGATCCAAGAAATCATAAGAAAAGAAAGCACATTGAGAGAAAGTATCACATCATTCGAAACATTGTTGCTCATGGAGATGTAATGGTGGCAAAAATTGAAAGTGCAAAAAATCTAGCAGATCCCTTTACCAAAGCCATGCCTCAAAGGACTTTTGAGTCACATTTGGAGGGAATGAGAGTTAGATTAGTGCACATTAGTTTTTAGGGCAAGTGAGAGATTGTTAGGATTAGTACCCTTAAATCCTGTTGTATGATGCTATGTATAACATTATGTATGACTTAATATTGTGATTGATAAAGTTGTTTTATTATTATCTAAAATAATGGTAACATGAATATTTGGATATTATCATATAGTCCATGAGATGCATAGTATGTGATTTATGTGAAAAGTCACAGAAGATATAAATCACAAGTTCTTTGTAAACAAAAAATTATAGTTCGTAGTCAGTGATGAAATTAAGCATTTCATCTGCGAAGACTATAGCATATCAACTAAGATGATTTGTCTTGATCATGGAAGTGAAGACTTTTAGCTGATGTGTTGATATGTTTTAAAAGTTAAGACATATTGAACTGGATCGCTGTGAGATTTATTATTCTCTTAACGACTGTCAAATGAATAATAAATCTCACAATTTATATTTGTATGAAGCTTAATCCTAAGAGAATAATAGACCTGATCATGAAGTGTAGGTTACTTTGATATATCAGGAGTGAGATCTAAAGTCACAGTTAAAACCTCAGTATGTTGAACAGTCACATTTAATGTTGATGGAACATATATTCTCAAGATGAAATTCATAATCTCTTAACGTAGATACAAAATATTTCTTGGAGATAAGTTTAATAGGTTTGTTATTCAAAATGTTAGGCCTAACTACTTTAGTAAATAGTTACTAAAGTATATATTTATGAAATTGGATTTCAAAAATATATGATGAATAACTTAAATGATTAAATCAGGTACTCAAGGATTAAGATGTAGTAATTTACAAAGTGGCAGTCTACATTAATGACTTTGTATTACTACGAATATTTTATGAAGGGGTTGCATGTACAAGAAAGTCTTGGGATATAATTTATTAATAAGGCCTAGAGTGCAATTATATTTATATAGTGGTATTAAATATAATTAATGGTAACTTTGGACTTATCAAGAGTTGACAGAAAAGCCCGAAACCCATTGGAGCTAGCATCTTATTTGTTCTCTTTTGGTCCCACTCCAAGCCACAGACTAAAACCCAATTGGAAATGCCCAAAAGGCTAGCCCAATTATAGGGGAGAGTATGTTATGACCCTAGTATCACACATAAATTAAGTATAATTCATGTGTTTATAAGCTTTTGAGCACCTCTTGCAAGTCAGTTTTCAAGGGTGAATTCTACCCATGAGTTTGTAACATTTGGTATCAGAGCCAATTACCACGTCGAGTAATCGAATGTAACTTATTGAGTATAAGATCAAATGAGTTGCGGTTTTATGGTTGGATCCCGAAGGGGGCTGTTAGGATGGGTGCCCTTAAATCCTATTGTATGATGCTATGTATAATATTAAGCATAACTTTATGTATGACTTAATATTGTGATTAATAAAGTTGTTTTATTATTATCTAAAACAATGGTAACATGAATATTCGGACATTATTATATAGTTCATGAGATGCATAATATGATTTATGTGAAAAGTCATAGAAAATATAAATCATAAGTTCTTTGTAAACTCAGAACTTTAGTTCGTAGTCAGTGATGAAATTGGGCATTTCATTTACGAAGACTATAACATATTAACTAAGATGATTTGTCTTGATTATGGAAGTAAAGACTTCTAGTTGATATGTTTTAAGAGTTAAGACATATTGAACTAGACCACTATGAGATTTATTATTCTCCTAAAGATTGTCAAATGAATAATAAATCTCACGACTTATGTTTACATAAACTTTTAATCCTGAGAGAATAATGAATCTTATCATAAAGTGTAGGTTACTTTGATATATTAAGAGTGAGATCTAAAGTTACAGTCAAAATCTCAGTATGTTGGGTAACCACATTTAATGTTGATGGAATATATATTTTCAAGATGGAATTCATAATCTCTTAACGTAGATACAAAATATTCCCTTGAGATAAGTTTAATGGGTTTATTATTCAGAATGTTAGGCCTAACTACTTTGGTAAATAGTTACTAAAGTATATATTTATGAAATTGAATTTCATAAATATGTGATGAATAACTTAAAAGATTAAACCAGGTACTCAAGGATTAAGATGTAGTAATTTATAAAGTGGCAGCCCACATTCATGACTTTGTATTACTATGGATATTTTATGAAGGGATTGCATGTACAATAAAGTCTTGGGATATAATTTATTAATAAGGCCTAGAGTGCAATTATATTTATATAATGATATTAAATATAATTAATGGTAATTTTAGACTTGTCAAGAGTTGACAGAAAAGCCCGAACCCATTGGAGCTAGTATCTTATTTGTTCCCTTTTAGTCCCACTCCAAGCCACAGACTAAAACCCAATTGGAAATGCCCAAAAAACTAGCCCAATTAGATAATTAATTATTAAGAAAGAAACATACAGAATTTTTGTAATTACAACAAGAACTTGTCAAGAGTTGATAAAAAAGCGCAAAACCCATTAGAGCTAGTATCTTATTTATTCCCTTTTGATCCCACTCCAAGCCACAGAGTAAAGCCTAATTGGAAAGACCCAAAACGCTAGCATAATTAGATAATCAGTTATTAAGAGAGAAACATACAGAATTTTTGTAATTACAACAAGAATAAAGAAAGAGTATGTATGTGAGTGTTAGACATTCTTCTAATTCTCTCTAGAACATGCATATATAACTGATTGAGATACCACACTTCTTGGGTATCAAGTGGAATTGGAATGAAGATTAAAAGTGTTCCCAAATGCTTCTAATCTTTGGTTTTGAATTTTACCGCATCAAGGTACACTTTTTTGTTCTTATATTCTGAAACTTACTTAGCACATATTATCAATTGCGAATGAAGTAGATCCGTTAATTTTTCGTGCATATTTCCATCAGGGGCAACCTAAGGACTAGATTAAAATTACTAATAGGTGAGTGGAGCCACCAAAAGAGAAAGGGCACAGTTTTGTGGTCGGATCCTACCATTGGGTTAGTACCACTAGAGTGAGTCGTCCTAAATGTCGACTACGAAGAGTGGTGGTATGTTATGATCCTAGTGTCTCACATAGATTAAGTATAAGTTTAACCATATATTTATAAATTGTTGGACACCCTTCCCTTGCAACACACTATGGATTGAGTATAATCTTAACCATGCGTTTATAACTTCTTGGGCACCCTCCCTTACAAAAGGTTGAAAAGGTTGGTTGCTCCGATAGGATTGCTAGGCACTTGAATTCCGTACTTTATTTTACTTGTTATTTACTGTGTGATTCTGGGTTCAGGTTGAAAAAGGGATCCTGAAAAACTCCTAATAAAGAGAGAGAGGAACTTGAAAGGTGGCAGAAAGAAGGTCAGTGTCTGCTTATCTTGAAACCTCACTTCTGTGTGATCAATGTGCATTTTTGTATGTCTAGAGCTTATCCTAATCAGTTAAGCCATACTAGATATTGATTTTTTACTTTGCATTTTGTCATTAGAAAAAGCATTGTTGCAAGCAATGGCCAACGCTGCCAAAGAGTTTAGAAGGAAGGCCAAAGCAGAAGCTGCAGCTAAGGCCAAAAGGAAGAGGGAGCTGGACACAAAAGCTGCACGTTAGGCATTGTTAAGAGGTAAGTTGTACAGACCATGTGGTAGAAGTGAACTACAACATTTTCTTGAATGCTATTAGAAAACTTCTGGCTTTTTACAGATGCAGATGGAGAAGACTATTGAAATCAATGAGAACAGTTATTTTTTGGAAGATCTACAAATTCTTAGGGTTGCACATAATGAAGATGCACCAAGTTTAAGAGAAGAGACAATCTTAGATGAGTGTCGAGATGCATTTGGTAGCTTTAAACTGCAGGGAATAGTAACCCTATAAAATGAAATAAATTAATATTTTATTTATTATTTATTTTGTTCATGTTCTTTGTGTTTGTGAGTATTTGTTAATATCATGAGTGTGTGGTAATTTTCTTTTTGAATGTATTGTTTAATTCCACTTACCAAAGGAATAAAACATATTTCTTATCTCATCTTATACTATATATATATATATATATATATAAGGAGAGTTGGTTTGGTTTTGTTTGATAAAACGACTTAGGAAAAATTAAACGACACACTTATATATGAAATCCTTGCATGAAGACGACACGAGTGTGAAAATTTAGGCTTGTTGTAAGCGGGTTATAATTAGGTTTTTTATTTTTTATCCTTAAAACTTTATATGGACCAAAAAGTTTGTGGGCAGTTTGATCTTTTGCATTATTTTGCTTTTCATTTGCAGAGAGAGGCAAAGAGGACTCTGTTGAGTTAGTGAGGCTAAGGGGAAGGCACGACTAAAAAAAGCATGGAAGCAAAGGCTATTTTGGTGGGTTTCTTGGAGATTGAGTGAGAAATAGAGGAGCAGATGATAAAGGGTTCTTATGTTGTGAGATGTGTGGTTTTGGTGTTTTGGCTCTTCACACACAACAACCACACTCTCTCTAAATTTCTCTATGGTGTAATTGATTTTTTTTTTTAATACTGATTTTGCAAATCCGGTAGTGAGTCTTTGACATGTTTGATAAAATGCTTATCTTATAATATGGCTGATAAATTGTGTGTGTTATATGGGATTTGATAAGGTTAACTTTAAAAGGATAATAAACTCGTTCATATAAGACAAAGCCAGCCGACGGTCCTAATGAACTCGTCGGCCTTACTTGTGCATTCATAGACATAAACGACGATATCATAAAGCCGACGGTTCCACCTCAAGGCCGACGGCTGCGCCTTGAGATCAATGACACCTGAATGAGACGACCAGAATGCATATACGGGATAAGAAGCTGATAGAAGGAAGCTGAAGGATAAGTAAACCTTTGACGGGTCTGACGTGGCCTTGCTTGGCCTCCACGCATGAGTATATAAGGAAACATCTCGTGCCCCACGGTTAACCTTAATCAAGGGGATTCCTATAAGGAAAGGATTCTGCAAAATACACATATTAATGACGATCTTCCCTACAAGGAAAGGCCCTCTATGCCAAGGAACGGATGTCAACCCTATGATTCTACAAAAAACCCCCAAAACCCTCACAAACCAAGGTATGCATAACTTACCCTAGCTCTGGCACTCTAGAGTTGTGAAACAAGTTCTCTAACTTGGCCTTTAGAGGGTATTTGATTGGTACCACACCGTTACTCTCTATAAGGTCTTCTTTGTTTCTGTTTCACAGGTGTTGTCTAAAGCACATAAGGACTGTGCAACTTACTGATAATTTCTGGCCTCATCAGTTGGCGCCATTTGTGGGAAACACTCATTTGTAAGTCATAGTACCGCTTCCCAGACAAAAAGTTGTATGATACTTACTCGCTTGATGGCGACCACCAACAATAATCAAGGAGACAAACCACATACCACCGCCCTCGAAAGATAGGTTCAGACTCTCGATGTGGCCGAAGAACGCCTCACCAAGCTAAACCATGACCTAGAGGAGCAACTACGCCAAAAGAACGTAGGGCCTAACACTTAGGAGGAGGACCAAGAAGGTACAAACGCTAAGAGAAAGGACCAAGAAGGGCCAAAGGGTAGCAACGCCCTAAGCAGACTAGAGCGATAAGATACAAGTTGTCCATCCACCGTAGACTCGACTCCACCACACATGGTTGCGGAGATGTAGCTGATAAAGGAACGAATGGACTTCATGATGAACGTCCTCAAAGGACAAGTGTCTAGCGACCTCGATGAGTTGGTCCATCGAACTAATTCACCATTCACTACATTCATCACTTCATTCCCCCTTCCACTGAAGTTCCGCATGTCCTAGGTAGAGGCCTACAATAGATCTAAGGACCTTGTAGATCACCTAAAGTCTTTCAAGACCCTGATGCACTTGCAAGGAGTGGCAAACGAGATCATGTGCAGGGCCTTCCCCACTATGTTGAATGGCCCCACAAGTGTTTGGTTCAACCGGTTGACACCCAACTCCATCAGTACCTTCAAAGAGTTAAACGCCCAATTTGCCTCGCACTTTATCGGGGGACACGGGTATAAAAAGTCTATCGCATGCTTGATGAACATTAAGCAATGGGAGGACGAGATGCTGAGGTCTTACATAACTCGCTTTAACAAGAAGGCCCTTTCATTTGATGAAGCCGACAACAAGATACTCATGGCTACATTCACGAATGGGTTACGAAAGGGTAAGTTCCTATTTTCCTTATACAAAAATGACCCCAAAACTATGTCAGATGTACTCTACAGGGCAACTAAATATATGAACACGAAAGACATTGCTGGCCTGAGAAAAGAAGCCTAAGAAAAGGGAAAGATAAGAGGAGGCATGGCAGGATAAATGACGAAAGACAACAAGGACTAGAGGCCGGCAAGAGGATAGGCCCTTCAAACCCCCCACTAGGAGATTTTCAAGTTTCACCCCACTGATTGCCCCGATCGACCAAGTCTTGATGTAAATCAAGGACAAAGGAGCCCTAACATTCCCAGTAAGCTGAAGGGGGACCCCAATAAGAGGTCCAAAGATAAGTACTCCCGCTTTCACCGCGATCACGGTCATGACACATCTAACTACTACGACTTGAAGCAACAAATAAAAGCTCTTATCAGACAAAGAAAGTTGCAGAGGTTCGTCAGCAAGGAAAAAACAGATCCACCACAAGAATAGGTTGCTCGACGGGAGAACAAGTGTCCTAGACCGCCCATAGGAGACATAAGAATGATTATGGGAGGCATTGCGGCTTCTGGCCCGTCCAAAAAGGCCCGTAAAACTTACCTCAGGATGGTTCAGAACGTCCAGCTGATGGGCTTCATCCCAAAGATGGAGAAATTATAGTGTCCTCTGGTGAACCACGTCACTTGTCCACCATTCCACTAAAAAACTTCCACTTGTTTAAAATTGCTGAATCAGTAATTAATTTCTGTTTAAAAAAATTTTCTAACTAACAATTTTAAACAAGTGGCAATTTTTTAGTGGAATGGTGGACCACATCACTTGTCCACCATGTGGATCTTATAATTTCTTCCAAAGATGGCATAGGTCGACAACCCCATCATTGGATTCTCAGAGGAAGATGCTCGACATCTCCACCACCCATATGATGATACACTTGTCGTTAGCATACAAGTAAGAGACTACAACACACACCGGGTCCTAATTGACAACAAAAGCTCTGCGAACATCCTCTACTACCTGGCATTTCAACAGATGAGAATTGATAGATAACGATTGGTCCCGACTAATGCCCCGCTCGTTAGGTTCGAAGGGACAAAAGTATACTCCCTCGATGCAGTTATGTTGCCCGTAACGATTGGTGATTATCCGCAGCAGATCACTAAGGATGTTACATTCCTTATTGTCGACTGCTCGTCAGCCTACAATACCATCCTAGGATGACCTACTCTCAACTCGTGGAAGGTCGTAACTTCGACCTACCATCTGATGATCAAATTCCCCACTAAGTACGGGGTAGGAGAAGTATGTGGAGACCAAGTGGCTGCATGCAAGTGTTACATAGCAATGTTGGAGATGGACGATCATCTACAGACCATGAACATAAAAGAACAGCGGACGGTGGCCAAGCCCATTGAAGGACTCAAAGAGATACTTCTCGACAACTCCAAACCAGATCAAATGACCAGGATCGACACCCTCACCAGTCTGCTGATCCGTTAAGCACTCACGACCTTTCTCAAAAAGAACCAGGATGTCTTTGCTTGGAGCCATGAAGACATGCCCGGGATCAACCCTTCAGTCATGGTGCACAGGTTGAATGTGTACCCACTTTTCCACCTATCCATCAGAAGAAGCGAGTGTTCACCTAAGAATGAGACTGGGCTATAGCGAAAGAAGTTCATAAGTTGCAAGAGGCAGACTTCATCAGAGAAGTTTACAACCCCGACTGGATGGCGAATGTGGTGATGGTCAAGAAAACTAACGGGAAGTGGAGGATGTGCGTAGACTTTACGGACTTGAACAAAGCATGCCCCAAGGATAGCTACCCCCTCTCGCGAGTTAACGTCCTAGTAGACTCTACAACTCAACACCAGTTACTGAGCTTCATAGATTCTTTTTCTGGCTACAACCAGATCAAAATGGACGAAGTGGATCAAGAGAAGACTCCGTTCATCACCAGCCAAGGCCTTTTCTGCTACAAAGTGATGTCATTTGGCCTTAAAAATGCGGGCGCAACATATCAGAGGCTTATGAACAAAATGTTCACACATTAGATTGGAAGAAATTTCTAAGTCTACGTTGACGACATGTTGGTAAAGAGCCGAAAGGAGGACGATCATTTGGATGATCTCAGGGAAACCTTCAACACCCTCCAATTTTATAACATGAAGCTCAATCCAAGAAAGTGTGCATTCGGGGTGACGACTGGAAAGTTCCTGGGGTTCATGGTGTCTTAAAGAAGTATCGAAGTCAACCCAGAAAAGATCCAGGCCATAATAAAGATGGCACCACCAAGGAATGTACAAGAAGTACAAAGCCGCAACGGCAAGGTAGTCGCGCTGAAAAGATTCGTATCAAGGGCAACAGACAAGTGCCTACCCTTCTTTCGTACGTTGAGGAAGTCTTTTGAGTGGACAGCCGAGTGTCAACAAGCATTTGAGGATCTGAAGGCCTACCTCTCTTCATCACCATTGCTAAGTCCCTCTAAACCAGGGGAGGAACTATTCCTCTACTTGGCTGTATCCCCGGCTGCCGTCAGTGCGACCTTAATCAGGGAAGAAGACAGGGTGCAGAAGCCTATGTACTACACTAGCCGAACACTTCAGGGCACGGAGGAAAGATACCCACCAATGGAGAAGCTCGCTTTTGATTTAGTTACCGCAACTCGTCCAACCAAAGCTAACCTCTACCACCAGAAATTCTTGGACAGTCCAATATGTGGGTTGGAGGCCAATACTAGCGGCACCTATTCTGGCATTGTGAAAAAACTCGTAAGATATAGACGCTCTCTGGCCTTCCACTTGACTTCAATGGGGTACACTTTCCTGAGTTTATTGACCTGCTTTGGTATCTTAAATTCGTGCAACATGTGGGTCATGATATTCTGGAACTAGTTATCACCATTGCTTGGAGCATTTGGTTTAACCAAAATCAAGTTTGGCAAGGGAAAACTAGACAGACAACTAGTATGATTAATCACAAAGCAAGTTCTTTGATCAATGAATTCCCAGTAGCAAACTTTTGGCCATCAACATCTACTATGAAAGACTCGAACTTGTGGATTAATCCAAAACCTCCTAGATACAAGATCAACACTGATGGAGAGGTCTTTGCATAGCAACAGTCAACAGGTGTGGGAGTTGTAGTTCAAGATCACAAAGGAAGAGTGATGGCAGCGTTAATCAACTTGCTCCACTTCCCTTTAGGGCCTTTGGAAGCCAAAGCAAAAGCTCTGGAGGAAGCTGTGAAGTTTGCCTAGGATGTTGGTATTCGAGATGCACATTTTGAGTGCGACTCTCTTCTGCCCTTTAATGCTGTTCAAGGTGCAAGTATCCCACCGATAGCCATTTCTAATATTGTAACTGGGATCTATCATAAACTACAAGCTTTCAAGTTTGTTTTAATGTCTCATGTTAGGCGGGAAGGTAAAAAACCAGCGGATATTTTAGCTCAATATGCCAAAGGAATTGTTAGTTATGTAATTTGGGTAGAGAATGATCCAATTATTATTGAGTCAGCTTTGACTCATGATGTATTGAATTTATTTTCATCTTAATAAAGTTACTTGCCTTTTCATAAATAAATAAATAAAAGTTAAACTCAAGCTCAAGTTTAGGTTCGACTATTAAATATGTCAAGTTCAAGTTCGACTATTAAATATGTTAAGTTCAAACTTAACAATGTGATTGTGAAAAGCTTGTAAACATTATCTCAATTTAAATGTATATAGTATTATATTTTTATATATATACTTGTCTAAAAATAGACTTAAGTTTTAAAATTTATTGATATGATATCAAATAATTAGTTGTAGTTTATTGATAATATAAACAATCCACTCATAGTAAAATTCGAAGATTAATGTAGAGGTACAAAAAATTCATAGTTTTACTATACATATGGGTTTAAACACTTTTGGTTGTCTTTTATACTTGTTTGATGAGTTTAAACACTATATATACTTGTTTGACTTGTTTAAAATTTCATAGTTTTACCATATATGGACATATATGGGTTCAAGCACTATATTGTAAGTATACTTGTTTGACTTTTGGTTGATCTCGTAATATTACTTAACATAAATTTTTGAGGTCTCACAATTTTAAGCCTCATTATTTTAATACACACACACAGATATATATATATATATATATATATTAGAGAGTTTTAAACTATGTCGTCCGCTACTGATAATAACTCTTTATCATCAGACCAAGACACCAATCGGTTTTTAGTGTAGGCAAAGATTAAATCCTAAATCTCTTATTCAACCATTAGAGACTTTATCAGTTGAACTAACTAAAACCCACCAAAGATTTTTTTTTTTTTTTTAAGGGAGTTTTAACCTCTAGCATTCACTCTTGATGATAATGCTTTATCATCAAACCAAGACACTAATCGATTTTTAGTGTAAATGGATATTGAATGTCAGATCTCTTATTCAACCATCGGAGAGTTTACCAGTTGAGCTAACTGGAACTCGCGCGCGCACACACACACACATATTAATTGAATTTAAATTATATTCTATATTGAACTTTATTAGAATCTTGACACATCAAATTTTCTTTATATGATAGAATTTATTGTTTCATATACAAGCACAATCATAATAAATGACTAACAGTAGAATATAGAGTTCTGTATTCTAATTTCATGTCTATTAATAACTATCGTAATTATAAAATTTCATATTTAGACACAAAATTTTTTTTTTAAATCATATTTTATCAAACTTTCCCACATAGTGGTAATTTCTTGTGCGGTTTAGACAGAGTGAAATTTTTTCTCTGAATCAAGACTTTCAACTTGTTACTTTTAAAACCAATACCAACCAATACACTGACAAACCCACATCATATTGATCATGATAGCCACAGTTCGAGGAGGTCGGCTTTTCTGTTTTCATACACTATGTATTTTCTAGCAAACAAGCAACACAAAAATCAATTAAATACCTCACAAATAAGCACATTTAGGGTTGATATGTTTTCAAATTACTCAAAAACCTAGGAATGCCAAGTGTGATGAGATTAATGTGTTTTTGAATGTAATGAGCTATAGCACAAAAAATTTATCATACTCTCAAACACATAATTTTCATCGCACTCTTAGATTTTGCAATGGTTGGAAAAAGCATCATCCCTAAGTTGGGATAAATGGAAGTGGTGGGTCAAATCTTCGCAACTCTCCTTGGACAGTCTAAAGGATATGATTGTCGCAAATAATTTGTAATGAGGGTAAACAATTCACAATAGGAGATCTAAACAAAAGAATAAAATATGAATGCTAATATTATTGACAAACTAGGCTTTGTTGAGGATATGTTCATACCAAGGCAATTACAAATTCTCTCTCTCTCTCTCTCTCTCTCTCTCTCTCTCTCTCATTTTTCTGTGTCCCCCTCTCAATGTGGACAAAGGTGCCATTTATACTCCAAGACCTTCCCTTTAATAGTGGGTTGTAATGATAGGAGTCAAAAGATACTTGCCCCATCAAGTGTCTCCTCCCTCCTTTTCATGATGAGTATGGACTTTTGGGGGTAAGACACTATTTAGACTGGTCATTCAACAATAAATGTGGCTTTTGTTCGATAGGAACACCTAATTAATACAAAGGTGACTGTTGCTTAGGTTGTAAGCCACCTCACTTGGCTCCTCAACCACATTTCTAAGTTCGAGCTTCTCCTTGAATACTTCGTTGGCTATACACCCTCGGTCGGAATTGTCCGAGCTACGATGGACTTCATCCGCTTCCATCCGCGAATGGGGGGAATCACTTCCTAGTTGGACCCTTATTCCCCTTTCCTAAACTTGGATCCACCTTACTAGAGGACATGGGCCAGATTTGGTCCATTGGGCCTGTGACCACCAACTGAGAGACCAATGGGCCTTCCCTATTGGGCTTACAATTTACTTATGAAGTGGGTTTGAGAGTTTCCTACTTTGGGTGGTTCTAACGACTAGACTATTCTGCGCTCCCTCCCCTTTTTCCTCTCACTTGCAACAACCCCTTCTCCATTCTCAGTTCTATGTATTTATAGTGAACTGATAGTGGAATAGTGACGACTGCCTCTGTTGCTAGTGCTTTTGGAGGTCCAATGTCGTTAGTCGTAAGTGGGCGTTTAGGTGGGAGCGACCCTGGAATGGTTTCTTGCTCTGGGTTGTTCGGCAACTGCGTGGTCAGCTCGGGAGCGGGTCCGGCCTCGGCTCCCGGGGAACATTCTCGGGTTGTGAATACTAGGTATGACGGAGTCGTTTCCTGGGAAGGTGAAGGAAGATGCCGCGATGGGCCTGACTTCCTCGGCTGGCCCAAATGGCATCGGCCACGGCCCAGGGAACTTCGAATGGCCCAAATGGCTCACGTGCCGTACAGGGCCCTTTTATTCTCTTGATGGGCCTGTTGTCCATGGCTTATGGAGCTCAATAGGAGGAACACTCCCCTGTAGAAAGTTTTTTTTTTGGGAAAGTGTGTCCGTATCGTTCGCAAAAATGGTTGTTATTCATTTATTTTTTATTTTTTATTTAGACATTAAGAATAATGTAACCATGGCCGAGTTTGAATGTATTGGCTTCAGACTTGTGGTCAAAGTAATTCCAAAAAAAAAAATCTTAAATATATGAATGATATTTAAAAATATATTGTTCCTAATCCAGATGCAAGAAGTTCACAATCCAGCTCAGTAGGATGTTCACCGGCAAGTACCTTTTTTTGTAGGAATATAGGTAATGAAGCAATATAGTTAATATAATCAGAAGAAAAACAAAAAGAAAATTTTATACCTGCCATTGTTACGATTCTAATGATCATTTCATGCAACTCTTTTTAAGAGTTTTGTCCAGACGTATGATGGATCTGTCGACAGTCTCACTTATGAGAAAGTTAGCAGTCACTTTCCACACCACATTAGAGTTATCCATTTCAAATGCTCCAAACATCTAGTATGAAGTTTGTGCGATTCTTGACAGCATTTGTTGTTGGGGGAGGGGAGAGAGAACACTTTATAGAGGCACTTTAAATAGTTAATATAATATATAGAAACACACTTAATTTAAAAAACTTAAGCCTTATGGGTATGAACTCAACTATGTTATATTAACTACTTATTCTTATTGTTATTATTATTAAATATGATACTTCACTCATACGTATATACCCAACAGTTGTTTGCATAAAAAATCTTATTTACTTCATGATGTAAACAGTCTAGGACATAGTGGATCTCATATCCATTGATTGTGTGGTCTATCACTAATATACAATAAATGAAAGTTTTGGAAAAATGTTTCTCTCAAAACTAGTTTAAAAACAAACCCTTCAAATTCATTCTATATCTTTTTATTATATATAAATTTAAAAAATCTAACTGTTGAATTGCATGTTCTTATTATATCCTCCATGATTGCAAAATTTCAAAAAGATTAAAGATCAATAGCTATATCATCAATTAAATGTTTAATATTCAAGTTCGAATAGTAAATAATATCTAATTTGAATGAAATTTGCCATGTGTGTTAAGAACATAAAGAACATGTAATTCAACGATTAGATTTTCGAAATTTACATCCAATAAAAAGATATAGATGGAATTTGAAGGATTTCTATCCAAACTAGTTTGGAGAGAAACCTTTTTTGAAATACTCTTGCTTCTGTGTCATTGTATCATGTTGCCACCTAACAGTTTCCTCCAGAGCATGTTGTTGCTAAACTTTGTTGTTTAGGGTAAAATTGTTATGGATTTTTTTTTTTTTTTTTTTTTTGGGTAAGGAAATATCAATTCTTGAATAACTATTTATAATAAATAAGAAGAAAAAAGAAATCGGACATTGAAGGAAAAATTGCCAATACCACTCATCCAACCATTGATAGATTAACTAGGTCACACCTCTTGATTTTTTTTTTTTTTAGAATTCCAATACCCCTCATCCAAACATTGATAGATTATGAAAAATAAAAATAAAAAATTTGAAGCCAAACTTTGTAGTAATAATTCTAAAAACAACTAACCCATTCTATAGTCTATTTCCACTAAAATAAAAATTAAAATTTTTGGAAGATGACTTTTCACATGATATGGACTTTTCAGTTTTCATACAAGAGTTGATTAAAAGAGAAAAGAATGGGAAAAAAGAAAGGCAGAAAAATACCAACTTAAGAAACAAGTGAAAAATTCCTTCCCTACAACATACATATTTGTGTATTTTCGGTGGCCGGAAAGGGTAAGAAAATTGAAGAAAGTCTTTTAAGTCAAAGAACAACAAATGTCCACGTCGCAATTCTCTCTCTCTCTCTCTCTCTCTCACAACCATGAAACAAAAAAAGTAAAGCATGCCCGCTTCCTCAATCAAAGAATATATGCCGCCACGTCGTGCAAGCCGTTATTGAATCCCACGTGGCTCAACCTTCGTATACGTGTCTTCCTTCCTTTGCCTCCACGTGCTGCATGTCCAGCTTAGCTCTCTCTGCTTCTAAACACAGCAAAAGCAAAAACATAAACTATTCTCTTTTTCTGTTCCTCCTCCTTTGTTGTTGTTGTTTGTTGTCGTTGTGTTTGCTTTGAATCGACCTCAAATGGCGTGGACGCCTTTGAGAACAAAGAGTTTTGTGGTTAAAGATGGAGAGATCATTGACAATGGTGGTGGTGTTGGGGTATTGTTTAATTGGTGGGATGAGATTGAGGAGTCAGAACAATGGCAACGAGGCATTTACTATGCTTTATGTGCATCTTATGCCTTGGTCTCCTTCATTACCCTGGTATGTACCTTTTATTTCTGGGAATTGAATATCATATCATGGTCTCTCTTCTTCTCTCTCTTTTTTTTTTTTTTTTTAATTATTTAATTTTTATCTTATTCAACATTTTTTGGACTCACCCAGAAAACCTTGATTGTCTTATTTTTCATCTTTGATGATAATATTAATTTGTGTAGATAAATGGAACACTTACAAGTTGCAAATGTTTACTAAGATTGTGGCATCAAGTAATTTTTAGATACTCCTGGCGCCCACGAAGAATGGTAGTTCCTCTTCTCACATTTATGGTGGGGTTCTATCATTAAATTCATGATAAGATCCATCATGAATGTAAGAAGAGAGAGCACCATTTTACCATGCTTTAGGAGTACTTAAAAATTTTACTTGTTATGCAATCCTAAAAATAGTGTTTTTTATTTTATTTTATTTTAATATAAATTCAGACACTAGGAATAAGGTAATCTTGGCCGAGTTTTGAATTGGCCTTGGCTTCAAACTTCAACTTCAAAGCCCAAACACTTTTGATAGACAGCTCTAATCACAGCTAGTTTCCTATTTTGTGCCAGAATATTGTTCAGTATATCTATCATATATATGCCACTATATAAGAAGATTTGCCTAAGTATTCATTGTGATTTTTTCCCCAGTGCACTAACTTGTCAAAATTAATAAAAGATTAAGCTTGCCACTGGTCACTAAGATTTACAGAAAACTTGGTTTTCCAAAGGATGGTAGCTGCTAAGCGCAATTCACAACCAATTTTCTGATTTGTAATCAGGAAACCATATTTTATCTACACTCTTGTCGCTATTGAAGCACATACTTGGAAAGGTGAGCACCACTAGCTTTATGAGTTTGCTTTCACGCTTGTGGGTGAAGTGATTCCAAATACAAATACAAATACCCAAAAAAAAAAAAAAAAAAAAAAAAAAAAAGGAAAAACCTTTCTCAAGTATATGAATTATATTTATTAATATATTTTTCCTAATCATGGTGCAAGAAGTCCACAATCCAGCTCAGTAGGATGTTTAGTACACCAGCAAGTACCCTATTTTTTGGCAATTCTTGCAAATCATAAATTAAAACAATGTTAGGTGCAAAATTTTAGCTGTATTTTGTAGGAAATGATGAAGATCACGAAGCAAATTACCTAATAAATCAAAAGAACGTTAAGAAACAGAGAGAAAATTTTATGCATGCCATTGTTACAATTCTAATGATCATTTTATGCTACTATTCTTAAGAGTTTCGTCCAAAAGTTTGATGGATCTGTCAACAGTAGCTCTTATGAAACAGTTAGTAATCACTTTCCAAACCACATTAGAATTATCCATTTCAAAAGCTCCAAACCTTTAGTGTGAAGTTTGTGCTACTCTTGATAGCAGTTGTTCCTGATAAAGAATCTTCTTTGCTGCATGTTGTAAACAGCATAGGATATGGTGGACCTAATATCCATTGATTGTGTGGTCAATCAGCAATATATGTATAGTAGATGGAAGTTTAATACTCTTGAATCTTGATTATCGCCACCCAAGACCTAAATCTTGGACTGTTCTCAGTAACTTCATCAAGATGAAGCCTCTGCTTCTCTATGCAAAAGCTATTCTGCTCATATGAACTTCGAAAAAATATAGTTTTTACGTTCTTTTACACCTGCCATTTAACTAGGTGAAAAAGGGAATCCTTCATCTTGTCATTTTTCCGGTCCTTATTTGTATTATAGTCGCACTGTCAGTTCAACGGTATTTCTTCTGGAACACTGTCATGCTCAGGCTGCACACAATGTAATATCTCTGTTGTGTGCAGTCTATTTATCTGATAATTACAAGATGAGCCTCTTATTAGTTTGATATCAATTTGGCCAGTTAAGAAGTTATTAACAAGAATTCATTAGACTATCAAAGGTTTAAGACAACAGGAACATCAATTAGGACATAGATTTGTTGATATATGTTACATAGAGTCTAGGATACTCTATGAGTAAGACCGCCAGAAAGGTGAGCACATTGTCACGTATACATCACAGAAATGTGTTGTTCTGGGAGGGAGATGCATTGTTTTTATCCATCACCTATCAGTTCCTACAGGTCTTTTGAGCAGCTTCAAACTTATCTTTGCATATTAGAGAAGAATTTCTGTATTGATATCAACTGTATCATTAATAAATAGGCTTCTTGTTTGGCTCTCCTTAGGCATAAGTGATAGAATAAAATCATTACTGATTTTGCTACAATTTTTTGAAAGTGTTCCTGGTTTTATACTTTTTTCATTGCATCCGCTGTCCATGATACTCACCAACCAATTATAGTAAAACTAATTTTATGATGGCATATTTGTTACAAATTTTCAGGTACAACTATTGCGCATTCAATTAAGAGTACCAGAATATGGGTGGACAACACAAAAGGTTTTCCACTTGATGAATTTTATTGTGAATGGATGTAAGGGTCATGTATCACTTGTCATAGTTCTTCTTGTATCTTTTGTATAAGCTTGCTGAAATCAAATTGCATTTTCACAGTGAGGTCTGTCCTCTTTGGTCTCTACAAAAGTGTGTTCCTTATTAGACCCAAGGTATGTTCTTAATTTTGAATTCTGGTAGTCTGAGCTCCAATATTTCATGATTCTAATTGCATTGTGCTTTCAATGATAATTATCCCTTTTTTAAAAATAATTTGATAGTTGCAATAACAAGGGGAGGGAGGATTGGAATCCTGCTCCTCCTAGTAAATAAGAGCAGGCTATGCCATTGAGCTACAAGGCTCTTGGCTCATCCTTGGTTATTTTCTCCATAAAATTATTCTTGAAATTTTCAACTGAAACATGTATACTTGCAGAATTAGTAACTACTTCAACTCAGTAGTGTTATGCAAGGCACAGAACTTCAATCTAAAAAACGATTTACCACCAAAGAAGTAACCATTGTGATAGATACTTGTTAAACTTGTATCATCAAAATTCAGTTTCTCAAACCATGAACTCTTCAAAAGTATCTCAATTTAATAAAGGCTCCTGTTTCTACAAGAATCTGTCTATTAAAAATGTGTAAAATTGGAGTACAAGTAAATTTGCCTAAATATATTAGATACAATTAACTATGAAGAATCTCCCAAAGACAAGAGTGCGCACGTGCACACACAGAGGATGGACATCTGAATACCTATAGAAAGGCTATATTTTTATTGTCTATTCTCATTAACCAAGTAAATATTCTATATAATGTTTATGAAGGATGATTGTGAACATAGTAAAATACTAATCAAATTCCAATCTGCCAACACTTGTTTTGGATTTACCTATCGGGTACGGTGACAATCTATTATATAATCTCCCTTAACAACATGCTTCACCCTTTTGCATTAGTAAATCGTTGAGGAAATTTTCTCTTTTGTACTATAAGCAGAGTCTAAATGTGAACGTACATTTCTGTTGACTATTTCTCTTTCGCGAAAAAGTATCGAATGAGATGGTTTATGAGACCTCTCTCTCATAACATGTTTGGACCTCACACATGAGGGTCCCACATGAACTCTGTAAAAACATGAGATAAGATATTGGACAGCAGTCAAATATAAAAATACATGAGAGCAAGATATAGCTGAAAATTTACTGTCAAAACCTTGTGTTTTAACATTAATGATTCGTGTATAGGTTTTTAAAAACAAATTTGAAAAAAACCTGGTTTATATAAATCCATCTTTGGAACACTGTATTAGTTTTTCTTTCTTTTTCTGATTGCCCTCCCTTAAACTAACATTCTGGTACAGGAACTTCACGTGGTGCTAATGGAACTTCCCACTCTTCTATTCTTTTCAACTTACACATTACTTGTTTTGTTCTGGGCCGAGATTTATCACCAGGTATGTCTTCTTATTTTCTGTGAATCATGATATAAAGTGAGCCATATAATTGATATTGGTGATCATTTTATGATTCTTAACAGGCAAGAAGCCTACCGACTAATAAGCTTAGGCCAGCTTATTATGTAATAAATGGACTTATATACATCATACAGGTAAGGAAGAAAACTTAAATTTTTCTATTGCAATTTGGTCAGGAAGAAATGAACCATACTTTGTCCCCCTACGAAAATTTGGATCCCCCACCCCCCTAACCCAAATATTATATGCTTATCAACGCTAGCGCCCTATCTATATATTAATATATATCCCATACTTTGTCCCTCTAAGATGAAAATTCTGGGTCTGCCCCTGCAATAATACTCATTACACTCGGTGGGTCTTAGTTTCTTAAATCATTCCTTTGTGATAATAGGAGTGCATCTGGATATTCATAAGATTAAGCAGAAGTCCTGTTGCAGTGGAAACAGCTAAACTCTTCTTTTCAGGTTAATGCTGATAAGATAATTTTGGTAATATATCAGTATTCTGTATATAATTATTTATTCCGTTGTTGTTACATTTATGCAGACACAAATTTATTTGATGATGTTGCCCTACAATGATGTAATTCTTAATAATAAATCATGACGCTGATAGAATCAATTATTCATGCAGTCATACAGTTATGAATTATGTATGTTAAGGCTTGTCTATTGAAAATTATTTGTTTCAATTTCTTTTGCAGTTATTTCATTTTCTGTTGCTCTCGGATTCTTGATATATGGTGGGAGGTAACAACTTGATGTCACCTTAAAGGCTGTATCCTTGTTACACACTATAAAAAATGTGCTTATTCTTAAATTTTTGTGCCTTCTAGGTTATTTGTCATGCTAAGGCATTTCCCGATTGAGTCTAGAGGTCGTCAGAAAAAGCTATATGAGGTTTGTACCTAAGGTGTCAGTTTTAGTTATTTAATAGTTTGAAATTGATG
The DNA here is from genome assembly GCA_023736055.1 of Quercus glauca. Lineage (NCBI taxonomy): Eukaryota > Viridiplantae > Streptophyta > Magnoliopsida > Fagales > Fagaceae > Quercus > Quercus glauca. Next base: position 25,377,453 of record CM043325.1, on the reverse strand, counting down.
AATGACAGTATATCCTTGTTATTTCCATTGAATTCCAAGTACACTATAAAAATTTGTCAAAAAGTGAACACAGTTTTACTAATTAAAAAATGAGGTTGATCTTATTATCCCTGTCAATGATTTCTGCGGAAGATTCTCTTTAGGTGCAGTTTCAGAACAAAATGATGAATGAAAAGGAATCATAATCATCCCAAGGAGAATGCTATAAAGAGTTAGAAACACACAAAACATCTTGGCATTCCTAAAAGCATTTGGTGCCTCACTTTTTTTATTGGCAGGTTGGCTTTGTCACAGGAATTTGTTGTACTTGTTTCTTGATAAGATGCGTTATGGTGAGTTCCTTTTAATACTGAAATTTATACATAAAATCCAAAGTTCCATATCATTTACATCTTTATTTGTTTGTCATAGCTTGCTTTCTCAGCATTTGACAAGGATACAGATTTTGATATTCTGGATCATCCCATCCTGAACCTAATATATTACCTGGTAAGTGTTGATACTTAATCTAATACTTTGTATTTATAATATTTTAAGGGGATGTCATCTTTGTCTATGCTGCCTATTTTTTCCACATTATACTAATAGTTTGTTCCAACTCTTCATTGGGTGGAATGCTTATGATACTGGCATCAAGTAGAAAATATTTGAATTTCCTAATTGCAAGCATCTATGAGTTTTCATTACCAGAATAGCTCACATTGTCAATTCTTGACTAAGGTCTATATTTGGGAGAGATGAATATCCTCTCCCTCCAAGGATGCCTCTTACTTGCAAAACAAGGGAAAGTGCTCCTTTTGTCTGACCACAGTACACTTTTTTATTTATTCTTGAAACCACATTCCATTTGCAACAAAAATGGTGTCCTGGAAAGAGAACTCCATGAAAATACAAACAATAAGTCCAATGACACAAATTTTTTTTACAACTTGGTCACAACTCTAGAGGTGACATATTATGATTGATGTACAACAAAAGTAATGTCCATGCTAGAGCCATGTAAAAGTAATGATGCACCACTCACAACTTGAGAGTTGACAAATTAGCATGTTTTGAGAAAATGTAGTCTCCTTAGCATTGCTCAAAAATAAAAATGACTTCGGATGTACTATGATTACTACCTTTTTTCTTCTTTTCCATTTTTTTTGGTTCATTCTCTACAACAGTGGTGGAAGAAACTTCCTCTAGAACTTCAACTTTTGTACTTAATTAACATTAAATATGACAACCTTGAGTGGAGTATTTTACCTATGATCAGAAAAAGATTAAAATGGTAAATATTGAAAATACACTATACTGGCTTTTGGTGGAATGTTAAACTTGTCTGCTTACTGTGTAGTCAATCATGTCTCTTCTTTCAGACTCATTCATTTTCACTATGTATGCCTTGCTTTTCGAGTGCAGTTGGTAGAGATTGTTCCATCTGCTTTGGTGCTCTTCATCTTGCGAAAGTTGCCCCCAAGGCGTGTCTCAGATCAGTATTACCCTATCAGATGAAAAGTGCCTATTCGTTTTAGCACCAAAGCAGATGTTGAAGGTTCTGTGGTCTACTTGAGCTAATGTTTAGTTTAATATGCATGCTCAACACTAAACCTGTCTGCTTAGTTTAGAGCTAATATGATGTCTCTTAATTCTTTTTGTGGGATTCATTTTTACCATGTATGGCTGGGCTTTTGGGCACTGTTGGTATACATTGTTCCATCTGTTTTGATGCTCTTCATCCTACATAAATTGCCTCCAATGCGCATTTCAGATAGCTATTACCACATCAGAAGAAGTGTATATTTTAGCAGGCAATATTAAGATTAAATCCTTTGGAAGGTTATGTGACCTGCTTGAACTACTACAAAGTTTTGTATATATGAACTCTCTCTCTCTCTCTCTCATTTAATTTGTTCTTCATGAAAATCATCTTTTGAACGTGTTTGCAAGAATAATGTTGTAATAATACGTTTACAGTTCAAATTTTCTCTATTTAGTTTTTGGCTTAATGTGCAAGGAAAGTCAAAGATTGTTGGAATATTTTGATGAAGTCGTAGAGCAATAAGAGTGATGGTTAATATATTATTAATAGATTCAAACACATTAGAAAAATTTGTTCCAATCTGTTGCATTAAATATATTCAAAATCCTGTCTTCGTCTAGTGATTCCTCAATGCTTTGGGGACATGCCCATCTACATGGCCCTCTATCATGGTCTAGTACTTTCTCAATGCCTTGTGAGACGCTCGTTGATACCACGTTTCAGGCCACCGGTTTTCGGGCCACCAATTTATCGGTTGATGCAGCAGTCCCAGAAACCCAACGTTGCCAGCTCAATTCAGCCTATATATATATATATATATTGTTGAGAAGAACTATTTTAAATTTTTAGGAATTCATACATAAAAATAAATAAATAAAAGAAGGAAAATTTTAAAAAATAAAAATAGAAAGGAATTTGAAAGGGAAATAAGAGGTTAAGAAAGTTGATTGATGCGTACAAGTAGCCAGAGTAGATATTGTGGCTGTGAATCCCAAACTTCGTTTCTCTAAGCTTAAAAATAGACTTATCTTGAGTTATAGTTTTTTTTGGAGTCTCACTTGTTCCAATCTTAAAAAGTAGGGTCATTTTTCAACTCCTAACTACAAACCTCAAAAGCTTTAAAACCTTACCCAAATTCTTCAAACCTTACTCATTAATCTGATCTGTAATCTCCAGGCTTCTCCTCCCTCCGGAATTTGCTCTGGCGAAAAAAAAGAGCTCCGATAATGTAATTGAACAATTTGAGCACTTGCCAAGAGACCCTTTGGTAGAAGTTTGCTGAGAACTTGGATAATGCCTAGAGAAAGCAATTTGTCCTGAGCGCGTTTAAGTTTTCCCAGGTAGCTAGCCAAAGAATCACGGCATATTTGTGAAAGGATTTTTTGTGCCAGACAAGTTTCTAGGATGAATTCGCAAAATAACACCATTTTTCAAACAATTTTGTTAGTTAACATGGTTTCTAAACTATTTAGGAAATTAACATCTCGAGTCTCTTAGACTCAAGTTTACTGTAGAAACTCGAGTCTTTTAGAGACTCAAGTTCCATGAAAATTATCCCTATGGAGACTCAAGTTCCCTAAACCCAAAAAGAAGCAACGAAACTTAAACAAACCCAAAGACTATAGAAGAAAACGAAGGAACATCAATAAACCCAAAGACCCAGAGAAGAAAAGCCTTTGCCACTGCCTGGGTTCAGTGACCTTCGCCGTCGAGGTTTGATCTTCATTGTTTCTTCTTTGTTGTTTGGGTTTGATCTCTGTTTCTTCGTGGGTTTAATCTTCGTGGTTCGTGGTTTCTGTGTGTATCTAAAATCTGTTGTTGGAGCTGAAGTTGAACTTGAAATGGATTCGTTTGTTTCGTTGTGGGTCTTTGGGTTTGTTGATTTCGTTTCTCTATGGGTCTATCGAAGTTGAAGTGATTTCGTCTCTCTAGGTTGAAGTTGAGTTTCTCTCTGGGTTGAAGTTGAAATGGTGAATCATGCTTTAGGGAACTCAAGTCTATAAAACTCAAGTTCCACTATGCCAGCAATTTGAGTCTATAAAACTCGAGTTCCACTCTGCCAGCACATAGAACTCGATTATCTAAGACTTGAGTTGCTACAATGAACTCAAGTTTAAAAAACTCGAGATATTAGTTTCCTAAATAATTTGGAAACGTTGCTAACTAACAAAATTGTTTGAAAAATGATGTTAATTTGCAAACTCCCTCCAAGTTTCTGCCAATCTTTTGGGTTAGGCCCTTGTGACAAATACATTCCCAACTCCCAAGCATCCTTGGTGGAGAACTTGCCATCAATGGCGTCATTTAGAAGGAACTTTGTCTCGAACTAGAGGCCTACGTCCTAAGTTTCCCAAGCTTCCTCTAGGCCCAAGAACATTCACCAAAAATTATCACTTCCCATACTTTTCTACCATTTATGAGATAAATTTGATCCAACTAGACCATACCAAGCTACCATCGTCGGTGCCAAGGTATCATAGATGCTTTAAGGCTTTTGGCTAAGGTATCATAGATGCTAGGTATCATAGATGCTTAAAGGCTTTCCGCTTTCGGATTCCAACTTCGTTCCATGAGTCGTACATGCTATTTCGATGTAGAGCCCACCCCCTTTAAAAATCTAAATCAATTGTGACATGTAGGGCTATCCAAAAGACCCGGCAACCTGCTTAACCTGACACACCCGCCCGTGATCGACTCACCACCACCCGATCTGACGACTCCTGTAGTCAAACGCGGGTTCCAAACTCGATACCCAACCCCACGCAAGTCAGTTGTTGGTTTTTTGTTTCAAAACCCGTGACACCCGACCCGAACCAAATCTTTTACCCTTTCCTACAAAGTATTACGAATTTCCGACCAGATTCGGTGAAATCTCACCATTATCCAACAAAATCTAGGCCAGATCTCGACGGATCCGACCAAATTTAGGCCAAATCTCAACGGATCTGGTCAAATTTCGGCCAGATCTCGCTGGATCTAGCCAGATTTCGACCCCGCTGATAAACTCAAGACCAACCTAAATCAACTTGAAACCGACGAGACCCAAACCAAAAAATCTGACCAGATCTCCAGGTTGATTTCAGGTCAAATTTTTATCCACCAACCTCATTCGGGTCAAGTTCGGGTTGGGCACAAACCCGACCCATGGACAGCCTTAGTGACATGGTGTTTTGTTTGTCGGAACTCAAAATACTCTCAGGAACTCAAAAAACACTTTCAGTCAGAGGTGTGTTTTAATTTAGGTGGGTTTATGGTAAAAAATTTACTGATTTTTCATTTTTTTAATATAAATTAAGATCACTAGTCATTTAAAAAGTGACACTCATTAAAACTTTAAAGACTAATAATGCTCATTTTAAACTTGAAGAACTAATAACACTTAATATGTAAACTTAAGGGACTAATATTGTAGTTTCACCTTATTTTTAAACTTTTTTAAAATGAAAACCTAGCGGGAATACTTTCTGGTTTTTTTTTTTTTTTTTTTTTTTTTTGGGGTGGGGTGGGGGGGGGGGGGGGGGGGGGGGGTGGTGGGAATGAATATCATAATTTCAAACATAGTACAACAACAGAACCGCATGCTATAAACTTGGGAATAACAATGAATACTACACCAGCCCCTTTACAAAGACTGAAAATACAAATAATGATCATGTTAAAAAAGCGCAACATGAAAAATAAAATTACTTCTTAACATTATGTAGCTGTAAACCAACATTGTCAATTATAAACAAACTACAAAGTAAAATTAAGTCCCTTTAAGCATGAGAAGACAATGTAATCACTATAATAACTGTGCAAAGTAATGTTGCTTCTCAATACTATGTAACCCTGCTAGAAAATCATGAATGACCTAATAAATTAGACATCCTATATACAGAAATATGAAGTTAGAACCTTTATAATGCTGCAACTAAGCCAGAGATCTACAATACAGGGGGGGCTCATGTCAGAGAGCCATGGCAAAGACTTAAACATATGCCATAGACATAAAACTGTCATCTTCTACGTCTTCCAATAGTGTATCGATATCAATCAGGTCCTCATCAGCAACAACTGTTTCTTCCGAACTATTCAAAACCAGATTATATGCCTGCCAAAATTGTAGTGCAAAGAACATCCAGTCAGTATTTACAGACCCTGCTGATGAGAAGAGATAATCTGGCAAACCCATCCAGTTTGATTCCAACTATATATATTCAACTCTAAAAAAAAGTTTCAATACTTGTCCAATGTTACACAGCATCCTGTCAGGATCAAGAGGGTCACAAATACATCATTTTAGATATTTTCCCTCTTTTCATAGATGATTTTTTTTTTTTCCCGATAGCAAGAATCATTATAAGAAAGCCCCTGGCAGGTATTACCACACATATCTTCAAACAATTTCTAATAAATAAAGTAGACCTAGAATATTATAATTTGATCGCATCCAAAAGTTTGTCCTAAAGCAGGCATGAGAGTTTGGCATTACATATTCACCCAAAATCGGAGAAGAATCTTAAAAATAATATAGAACAATTTTTTTTTTTGCAAATTACATAAAAGTTTTGAATTCTAAATGCTTTACATCCACCATCAGATTGTATTTTTGGACCAGAACCATTTGCAAAAATGGAACTCCCTAGAATTTGCAAGCCATGCACAGAATGACATTCCATTGTCTAATAAAATTCCAATGACTTTATAGGCTTTTGAGATATATATATAACAGGAATTTTATTGATTAAAATTTTTTAAAGAATACATAGGGAACAAATAATACAAACCAGCTACATACCCAAAAGTTCCCCTAATAAGATGAAAAAAATAAATACATCTATGAAATCATACATCTTTGGTGGTCTATTCCCATCCAATAGAAAAAGGACCCAACAATGAGACTTTAGTCTCTCCACAGATATCTTTACATTCAAAGGTCCTCCTATTCCTCTCCCTTCAAATATGCCACATCATCCAAAGATGAAACCATGTTCCAAAGTCTAATTCTAAAGTTTTGGAGTTATGTCGCCAATATAGAAGTAGATTCATCATTTTAGGGATGAACCATTTTATTCCAGAAACTACAAACACAAAATCCCATCACTCCATCGCCACAGGACAATGCAATACAGAACCTATTTTAGGTATACTTCTTTTGCACATACAGAATCTATTCACAGCAACCATCCCAAATTCAATTAGATTATCCACGGTAAGAATTTCCCCAACACCAAAACCACAGTCCATACCACCTTCATAGGGGCTTTCGCTCTCCAAATTACCTTCCAAGCAAAGATTTTGACATCGACCCTCGCAGCTCCTCATTATACAAACAGTAAAACAACTATTGAATCCAATTTCAACTACACCTTTCTCCCCAATTGCACACGGATTTGAACTAAGTGTAGCAACAACAAAAAAGGAAAAAAAAATTTGAGAACATCTACCCATCTAGATCAAGACTACAAAAGTGGGATCCCAAACCCCACCATTATTGACCTCAATGTAATCAGACACCGCATTAATGTTAGCATCTAGCTCAAAAAAGCTCAAGAAACAAAGATGCCATATCAGTATCAGTGCACCAAACATCATGACAGAAACTAACTCAACTTTCAACCCCATAAATCTAGAAAATGAATTCCACCATCCACTGAATGCTCCCAATCCATGTGATATGTGAACTGGATGCCAAGTCCAATTCTCGGTCACCTTCCCCATATTTTACTTCCACCAATCTTCTCCATAAGTGATCACTATCCTGAATAAATCTCCATAATCCCTTCCACAGCGCATCAGTTATGTACTCAAAGTTCTAATACCCAAACCTCCTTTGCATAGAGACATGCAGGTAATACTCCACTCCCCTAAATGTATTTTTTCCTCCTCCCCCAAGCCACCCCAAAGAAACTCCCTCTACAACTTCTTCACTCTATTGGCTAATTGACTAGCACTGTAAAGATAGGCACAAAGTAGATAGGTAGCTTTGTCAAAGTAGTCTTAATTAAAGTAATTCTATTCGCATTTAAAAAGTGTAATTTCTTTCAACCCACCAATCTCTTCTCCATCCTCTCTAATTCTATAACTCCGTTCCAAACAAAACTAGCCTCAAAGAACAGTCCCTATAAAAAGCCAATTAAGTCATAGGTAAAGAACATACCTTACAATCCAAAAGTACCTTCTCAATCATCTTGCTAAGAATTTCCAAAGTGGTGACAGGTCTACTTGCTTTAATTCCTTTTATATATGGAAGACGTCCAAGGGATTACCATTAATAAGAATCAAGAATCTAACACAAGACATACATGCTGATCCAAGTCCACTTCTCCCCAAATCCATATCTCTCTAGTACATGAAGAAGGTCGTCCCCAATTAACATGTTCATTAGCCTTCTCAATCCAGCTTGCATATGACTCCCTATATCTTAGCATGAACTCTACTATCCAATCATTCATTTTCAGTTAACATAAAATCTAGAATTTGTATCCCTCCAACAAATGGATCATGTGAGTCAGATACGAACTTACCTACTACCCTCTTCAATCCAACACCTTGGACAATAGTTTGTAAAGGCAGGAATTTACTGGACAGAAATCTCGTGTTTGATGCACCCGATTTCTTGGTAATGAGAGTGATGAATTAAGTATTGAGCTAGGAAGCACTTGCATGGATACGTGCATGAGTACGGTACGGCAACACCACAATTTTTGAAAAATTAAGACAGGTACAGCAGGGATACATATATTAATTAATTTTATATATATAATTTCAAAGCTTACAAAATTTTTTTTATAACAAAAACGTTGTTTTTTATAATAATTGTTAAAAATTATTTTAAAAGCATATTAAAGCCTAGCCACTATGTGTGTGTGTGTGTGTGTGTGTGTGTCTACTGTCTACCTAGATAATTGAAAAATAATTGTAAAAGGATATAATTACCTGGCTTGATGGGCAATGGATTTTAACTCATAAAAGACAAATTTGAAAAGAAGCTATTCACGTGGGTGGGTGGAGATAAATGCTTCACGTGTGTGTCAGTGTGTGGCAGAAAAAATAAAGAAAGCAACACAAACAAAACAAGGGAAAATGGCAAAAGGGGAAAATTGCAAAAGAGAAATAGATCTGGCCTGAGCAATAAGAAGAAGAAGAAAAGATCACATTAGAGGAGAAAGAAAAGGGAGGAGATCGCATGAGAGGAAGAAGAAGAATAAGAAGAAGAGGGAGGAGATCACACAAGAAGAAGAAGAAGAAGAAGACAAGGGAGGAGATCGGCATGAGAGGTGCATGTTAGGTTTTCAGCTCCTTTTTTTTGGCCCAAGCCGTGTCCCAACTGTGTCCATTTTTCAGGAAAAAAAAAAAACAGCCGGGACATGCGTGCAGCCATGTCCAATGCGTGTCCTGTATCCCTGCCATGTCAGACACAGGCACGGCAACCCAAATGTCGTGTCCTTGCTTTCCAAGTATTGAGGCCCCTCTCAAAGGTACAATCATATGAAATTCCCTGAACACTTCATCAATTCTTTGGTCTTCCTTTACCACAACGCATAAACCCATCAAGACCTAGAGCCTTAACCCAGTTCATACTTTTACAGCTATAAAGACTTCCTCTTCATTCTCCATCCATTTAAGTGTTGCAAATTCAACGTCATCTACGTTTAGGCTGCATTCCACCTGCTCCTCATACAGTTTCTAATAGTAATTTATTATCCCTTTCTTAACTTCATTGTCCTCAATCAATGATGTGCCTCCACTTTTGACTTAATCCATGAGGAAGGAAAATCTTCCTAGTTAAAAAAGTAATTGGTAAACCTCGTCAAAGAAATATAAATGTATTCCATGCATAAAATTCAATGTTGCTCACCCTTTTGTCCAACTTTGATTCACAAGACATAGTCAACAATATTATCACCCCAATCATTGCTATGAATCAATGTTATTGATATTCAGCAATATTTTAGTCCCAATCATTGCTATGAATCAATGTGAAAAATTCCATTCCAGTTAGTTAACTAATACAAATCACCTCTATATTCCATCTCATTCTGAATTCCAGCCCATTCCAGTCCATTTCGCTGGTTTTGGTCCAGTCCACTAAATTCTGCCCAGTATATAAATTTTGGCCAGTTCGTAAACAAATCATATTTTTCCTAAACCCTTGTTTTTCATTACTTTACTCACATATTACATTTTATTATTATTAACAATGTTTTTTTTTTTAATTACATATGACATTTTTTTTCATTAAGAATATTTTTTATTTATTTATATATTTACTCATACATGACATATTATGTTATATAATTATGACATTATGAATGTTCATTATGTGAAGAAGACTTATACATGTATATAATGTTTGCGATAACCCTAAAACAGTAGGCATAATAGACCGGTATCGAAATATCTCATTCAAAATGAATAAACTGGAACGGCTACCTGAACAGAATTGACAGCTTTGCTATGAATAACAACAAAAGGGGGCTTCAACATGAAATTCTGGGACTGCAAGATATATGAGATATTTCAAACATGAATGATACTCAAAAGATTATGACTTGAGAGAGGTCTGTAAAAGCCCCCTATAGAAAGCAGCTGATCATAGCGGTGGCCTTTACATGGTGATCTCCCAATAATCGAACAAATACGCAACCAAGCACAAGAAATTAACTTCCATATGGGATAAACAAGCCCAACAACGACAGTATTAGAACATTCAACCCAAAAGCTCAAGTTGTTAGATGGAGAGACTCAAATAGTATCTTTACTTATATTAAGGCCCATAACCAACTAATGTGAGATTTTGCTCTTAGCCCCTCTCACTTACAAGCCCAACAAATAGGCATAATTGACCCCACAGATGGATACAGATCTGAAATAACTGGGCCCAACTGACAAACAAATGCATAGAGGCCTGGCACTTGGAGTCCAAGCATAAAAGATTAAAAACTCTGATTAACCAACAGGCACAATAGCCTAAACTGTCAGGAAAAAGGCCAACAATGCATATCAAGTACACCATACACTAAATTCCGTTAACCATCAATCCCAAAAGCTTAAGCTATTTGAAAGCTATCCAACAACATATATTAAGAAGACCATATAACAACACTCCACCTCACGTGTAAGCCCACTTAATTCCAGCATATACCAACACTCTTATACTGTGTTAGGGCACCAACCCAGAAGCTTAAAACTATTAGGTAAAGAGATCCAACTGGTATATAAAACATATTAAGGTTCACACCCAATCAATGTGACTCATTTAACTTCAAACATATGACAAAAACGAGTGAGCTTCCATTGCCAAACCATATATGAATTATATCATTTTGAAAAACTAGCTTCTTCTGGAAAATAAATTTATTTAAGTGGATTCATTTTCCATTCATAAATGAATAAGTAAAAACATTGATATAAATATATATACCTTGGTTTCTCGAAACCCTTCAACAGCGGTTCGCAGCCTACTGTATTGAGCCCGAGCCTCAGGATACTGAACCATAGACTTCACCCTAGTGAGTGCTTTTTGCAGCCTTTCCTCTGTCTGTTTCCTACCATCCTTAAGAAAATCATAATCATCCTCATTTGATGGAACATCTTGAGGTTTGGGGTCCTCAGTTCGCGCATCTGATCGGAATCCCCGCAAACCAATTCCCTTGCGTCTCCAGCGTAATATAACCTTCTCCAGAATCCCTACAGACCAGACGATTGTTCTATATTTCTTCCTCACCTGGTGTCCCCTCACATGGGCCTTCACATCATAAAATTAAGAAATCAGTACCAATCCATAATTGATGGCTTACAGGTATATACGGAAGAAGTACACCGGACAGCATAAAAGTATATTCCAAATGCTTCTGACCATATGTCTGAATTCACATTTTAACATCTTTTGTTTTCCAAGGTAAGTTGCATTTTAGCATCATACAATGGGAGAAAAGGGATTAAAGTATCTTCTTTTGGGGCTTGAGCATTTTATAATTGACGTTTTTGAGATCCTCATATGATGGAGAACTGCTTTTGGGAATGCCCCTAGCTTTACTACATTCATAGATTTTCTAGATTTGTTAAATGTCAGATTGTAATTTTGTAAGTGAACCTTACATCTTGATGTTCTCCTTTGTTAATAAAATCTAACTACTTAGCAAAACCTAAAAATAAGTCATTTTTATAGTCTAATGGGAAACATGATAATATATACATCCAAAGATGGACATGACCTTAATTCCAAAACACGTTCATAGATTGAAAAGAAGCTAACAACTGATTCCATGATTTGCAAAATTTAATTGTGTGCAGAAAATCTGATTACACCCTTTGATTTTCTTAAATAATGGCACCAATTATAATATTGAAATGTCTCTTTGATACCCAAAAAAGCCCACAAATTATCTCATTTATAAAAGACCTCTACTTATTTTTCTAAGCACTCTGGCCTCAGGGATTACTATGTATAACTTCAATATTTTGAAAGGGGAGGGGGGGACCCAATGATGACAATAACAAGATCCCTTGGAACTCAACAAAGGGAAAGGCTGGCATTTCAAACCTGGATTTTAACAATTCTTTGACGGATTATTAAGAATTCTTTTCTTTTCTTCCAACCACGAAACTTCTTCTGTATTTGTGTTGCAGCAGCATGGACTACCCCATCACTTTGTTTAGCCTTGCGTGTCTTGGCAGCTACAACTGAAAGAGCATGTTCATCAGACAATCTAACTATATCATCATCATACTCAGTGATCCGTCTCCTCTCCAACGAATGCATCCTGAACATTAGATGTATACGATCTGCAGCTAATGTGGCATTAGAGACAGCAGTAAGTGAATCCCTGAGCGACAGTGCCTCTGGTATGTCACCATAATTTGCAGGTGTTACGGTCTGTTCTGAAACTTTTTGACCAGAAACTTCTGTTCTAACTTCATTTGGATCGTTCATTTCTAGGGATTTGAGGTAGCTAGTCAAAAGATGTTCTGCAAGAAAACCAGAGATTCCTTTGTGTCCATTTACACCTGCCAGGTCTGCAGGTGTTCTACCCAAAGGAAATTCTGGAGATGGATCTGTCAATGCTCCAGGAGAAGCACCCAGAGAGACTAGGAACCCGACTGTCTGCTCTCTGAATTTAACAAGGATTCAAACATGAACACAACAAGTGAAATATTAGTTGTTCTGAGCCTGATACAGACCGCACAGCACACGATACATATTGCAATTCAGTCCTAGCCAAGTAACTAATGCAATTACTTTGGATGTTTTGAAAAGATTTTATTATAGTTTTAAGCAGTTTATCTGCATATGAACAAAGGAAAGCAATGTACAGACTTAGAGCTTGAAGGATTATATATAAGAGTGAATTTAAGGCTTTTGTAACCATATGGTATGCAGGCATTCTAGTCTACATATGTGATTCCACAAAGAGAGAGCAACGTGAGGGATGTCTTCATTTGACTTTCTGCAGGGACAACAAGCCTATTAAAAACTTCTTTTCTAATGCTGACTATATGGGGAAAGACTTTGAAAATTGCACTACCTAAGTCCAAATGGGTCAGGGTGGGTAGGCTAGGCACTAAGCCAAAAGTACATAGGTTTATAAACATAGAATGCAACCACATCCATAGAATTTAGTAAAATAAATAAGTAAGAAATCAAAGTCATAGTTCTTGCCTGCCACAGTATGCAGCCCAGTGAAGGGCAGTCCAACCATTTATGTCCCGGAAATTGATACTAACTCCTGATGTTACAATTGGTTTTATGGCCCAATCATAACCTAGGGCAGCTGCTAAATGTAGCACACCTTGCCCCTCATCATCTAATACACTTGGACCTTTGCCATCTTCAAATACTTTATGGAGTAGCCATGAGTACAACTTTTCTTTCATCAGAATTTTAAGGAGATTTTCCTTCACTTCATATTGAGATGGATCATTCTGTGAGATTGGCTCTGCCATCTGGTAATACTCCTCTTCCTCCTTTAATGAAATAACCTTACTGATTAAGTCTCGTTTCTCTGGAACACCTTCAACAAAATGACCTGGAGGGCTGACAGATATAAGAGACAGTAACCTCTCAAGTCGCATATGAAGAAGCATTTCAGTTGTAGCACCACCATAGATAATGGCAATGTCTATGTCTTTAATAGAGCCAACTCTATAGTCAAATTCTCGTACTTCACTGCAAGCTAACCTGTTGGAACATGTTACATAAAAAGGGACACGCCCAACACTGTGAGGTGGAGCACGGCAACAAAGAACCCCAATAGCTAAAACTTCTGCACGAACCTCCACTTCCCCAAACATACATGACCAGTTACATTTTGCTACCTCAGGTAGACTCTTCAAAAATTTTCCAATAATCAGAACCTGTTTTATTGAAGAAAGTAAAAAGTAATAAGAAATACAGCAATTATTTTTCTTTCACAGTCACACAGCCACTCATCAAATCTCAGTAGAGATGGCAACATTATGTGGGATTTCAGAACATTTCAGAACCAGTAAAAAAAGAAAAACTAATACAATTTATTGAAATATTTTGTGAAGTTAGGAAGCAAAGTACTTGACTTAAGTTGGAAACATTCAATAATGCTTCTTAATGTATTACAAAATTTGTTTGTGTGGAAAAAGCAGCTCATATCTGTAGTTAAAGCAAAGAAGATTTCCCATTTCCATATTATAGGAATATAACAATTCGTGAGTAATGCACAATGGCACATACACATGAAACTACAGATTTGCACAGTATAAAATTAATCTATGCACCTTAATAAAAACGTAGTACTATTTATTAATTAGTAAAGAAAGGACAAAACATGGTTGTGTGTGCGTCTCTGGAGCAGTTAAAATTCAGAAGGTTTGTTAAGTTACATGCAGTGCAAACAACTTTTTTCTTTTTTTCTTTTTTTTGCAGGGATACTATAGTCAACATATGTTCATACCTCATTCTCTGAGTCTGTGTATGCCCACTTCGGTGAAAAATCTATAATACTAAAAAACTGGTCCTGAGAGATAGAGGGGCTCAATGAGGAATCATCAACTACATTTTCACATTCGACAGTGCTCCAGGATATACCAGATGAGGTCTGCATGTGAAAATCATCTACATCTCCAAGTTCTTTTGAAGCCCACCGAGAAAAGCTGTCAACTTTCTTCAAGCCCTGTTCACCATCAAGTAAATGCTTTTTCAGGGTCGTCAAAGCATAGTTAATATTTCCTTCTGTAGGCATATCCATTTTGGAAATTGATTTAAAACTCTGAGATTCTGTATTTGTAAGCTCTATTTGATGCTTGTTCTGCACAGGCTGCTCATTTTGCTCAACAGGATGGGTAGAAAGCAGCTCAGTACCATTTCTCATAATTGTATCTTGAGCTTTGGGGTCAACTAATGTGGTGCCCGGATCATATGCCAATTCCAAATGTGATGACTGGTCAGTAGGCCATATGGGTAAGTTTACAGATTTGTCTCCAAGAGGAATCTGGAACACAAACATAATAAAATGAGCTTACAAACAATTTTAAGAGATCAGTAAACATTCCCACCGCTCCTCCCACCCCTAAAAATGAAACAAAAAACCAAAACAATGATTAAGCTATTAAGCACATCACCAAGATACCTATACTAAAAGTGTATATTAGCAGTCATTAAAACCAGTGGTATAGGTAGGTAACAGTAGCTGCTTCTGGACATAGTTATCAATAACTAGACTGAACCAACAGTCTTACTGAATACTAATTAAACTGTGGTCTGATTAGGATCCAGTTCAGTATCTTCAATACACCAGCCAAGCTTAAAAACCAGTCAACCCTTAGATTTGAGAGGAAAGAAGAAAAAAAAATATCCAGATATTCAAACTAAGCAGCCTGGACAAGATGTGCAGATGTCACTGCACATGCTAGTCATTCAAGATACAAAAATCCACTAGCATTTTTTAGCCGACCACTACTGTATAAACTTGTAGTATTTTAAAATTAGCAGTTCTTAGAAATGCGAGTTTGTTAAAATTAAAGGTTCTTAAATCTATGTTCGATAAAATTTACCCTTTGAGCTTTCTTTTTCGTTAATAAATTTTTTTTTTTTTCATTATTTTGATGATCTAATACAATTTTTTTTCCTTCACTCTTTTTAAAAACACATTTTAAAGGAAAAATTTCCCAGTTAAGTCCTAAAGAAATGACAGATCCATCATGACCTGAATAACCACCTCCATAAAGGCACAGATCCCTCTTGCTCATCAAATTCTTCTTCATCATTTCCATCATTAGGAGGACAATTTTTCTCCTCAACGTGTCCATTTCCTATTAAAAAACAGGCTCGGACCAGTAGAAAGATTGTGAAATTCGAGCAGGCAATTGGGTAAGACTTGAAGCTCACAACCATTGGAGGTTAAACAAGATCAATAAAATGAGTTGAGTTATAGTAACATGCAATATTAGGGTTAGGAGAGAAGAAAGGAGAAAGAGAGAGATTGATTATAGACAAGGATTAGAGCTTCATCAATCAGTCTCAAGAGAGACCAACGACTCAGATAACGTGGTCACCCGAGTTTGGTGACTCTGCAATCTTGAGGTCAGTGCAGATGTCATTATACAGATGCAGAACCACACCTCTGTCACCAGATGACAACCTCCAGATTGTTTTAACGCATTCTAAGGACTGGGTCAAGATTTGGAATGATGCTCTAATTTCAAAGTGAGTTGTAAAAATATGAAATATCAAGGTAAGGAGAGAAGAGAGGAGAAGTGAAGACTGGAGAGAGAGAGAGAGAGAGATTAGAAAAAAAAGGTTCAGGGCTTCATCAACCAGTCCCTCACCTTAGCACGTATTTATATTATAGCGATATTGCAAGATTACAAGAATTCCCTTACACTAGTATAAAATAACAAGTGTAACTCTAACAAATTATATGTTACATATGAAGATTTGAATACATAAAACCAAAAATTCAAAGCTGTGTGATAAAATGTTCAAAATGAAATTAAAAAACTAAAGAAACAACTAGAAAATGCTTAAAAGTAAATTTGACAACCACAAGAGTGTGCAGGCAAGCTTTCAAACAATCAAAAAATAATTAAAAAAAAAACCATTACACAACGACTAATGAAAGTAGTCCAAAGAGGAAACATCTATGGCCACCTGCTTGCACTTGACAGCCTAAGACTTTTACCATTGCACCAGAGAATGGCTCAAAGTCATATCCCAAACATCTCGCAGGTGAAATAAGTCAATAACTAGAATCTTACCTGGTTTAAACTTTGATAATGAAGGAATACCAGTAAACAGAATAGTCTTCTTCAAGTCCTTCATGTATTTATTATTTAGTTGAAAATTGGTCCATAAACATGAGATAAAAGTTTTTTTTTTTTTTTTATAAATAATAAGTTTCATTGATATCAAAAAAGGGACACCTCAGTACACAGGTAGCATACAGGAATCAACAAATCAAGTACAAAAATTACAAGAACCAAGAAAAACAAGAGTAGAAGGGAATGATTGGTTTCGCAAAGTAGACAATCAATCCAATCAAGTTCTAAAAGAAAATAACTTGAGGTCTGGTATGGATCTCTCGCTATCTTCAAAACACCTACTGTTTCTTTCCCTCCAAAGTCACCACATTAAACAATGGGGAACAATGATCCATATATGACCATTTTGATGATGACCGAACCAGCCTTGCCAGCAAGCAAGCCCCACAACTAACTTTGGCATAACCCAACTTACTCCAAATAAACCCAAAATCATAGACACAAATCCATAGCAATTGGACAATGAAGAAAAAGATGGTCAACCGATTCACCATTACACTTGCACATATAACACCAATCCAATATCCAAACCTTCCTTTTTCATAAATTCTCAATTGTCAAACATTTCCCCAAAGTAACAATCCAAACAAAGAAAGCCACTCAAGAAGGGATCTTCTGCTTATAAATTCTTTTCCAAGGGAAACAAAAATCATTGGAGCCCACTAGAAGATTGTAAAAATCATTAACCAAAAACCCCTTATTTCTATCTTGTTTCCAACTCATTTTATCCTCCCTAAACCCCCTTACAGAAGAGCTATTTATGGTATCCATGAAGCTCGTCACAGCCTCCAATTCTTGATCTGGAACACCCCTAAAGAAACTTACATCCCAATAAAAGACGCCATTAGTGAACTTCATAAGCTCAGCCTTGCCTCCTTATCTCGGCATATTCTAAACAGTTCAGGATAGCTGACAGCAAGAGGTGTCTCCCCACACCATCGGTCTTGCCAAAACTTCACCCTCGACCCATCACCAATATCATACAATATATAAAGAGACAAGGAACTCCTTTTAGTTAGACTACTAAGAATATATCTGTACGCATACAACTAAAACATTATTTTGCTTTACCCTAGCCAAAAGAATAGTAATAAAATAGTTATAGGCAAAAACACCAAAAAACATCAAAGAAAACAACCATACCTTCCTTTCTACTCTTCTTTTTTGGAACTTTAAAACTTCTTTATAACTTCTATCTAATTCTCATGTTAGACACTTTTTTGGGCAGGAAAATAGAATAGCAATCTTTTGGGCAAGAAAATAACTGTCAAAAATCAACCTTTTCTTATGTTGAGTGAGAAATAGATGTAGACATGCCAATAATACAGATAGGGGACTGCAAGATCATTACCTGCCAATTTGATTGGATTGGCACAAAATTTTGAAACTCCTCTTTGACAACACTCCCACTTGCGAAAAGCCCACCTAAAGTCATATTTTCTTCCTCAAGGACAACTCCAATAGAGGCAGGTTGGGAGGAAGATGATGATACATTAGAAGGTACAGTAGAAGGGAATCCTCTTGTAGAATGTTCCAAGACCTCTTCCCAGGATGCCAAATCAATTGTTTTTGGAGAAGTAATATCATCACTTTCTCTAGATCTATCTGTCCAAACGTGTGAGATATAATTTGCTCCAGGAATTGATGACAGACCATGATCATCTGGTAAGATTATCAAGCATACAATCAGTTATCTTTGCCAAGTTGTTCAAAATCCCATTATTAAGAAAGGAGGATGGGGAAAAGGACAAATATAGAAAACATGGTTACCTGCAGAGGGATGCGGAAAATATGAATTCAACGCACCAGCATCCGTCCTGTCTCTCAGAGGACCATTCTCCATTGGCTGCGACTCAAGAAATGAGCGAGATGTCGAGCTTGCTTGGAAAACATCCTCTGCATCAAGTCTCATATAAATTATAACAGAAGTTCACATGCAAGGTTAAAAGGTAAAGAAATTTTCAGTATCAGTCAAGATCAGGGCAAAAGGATGAGCAAACGATGAAGCCTAGTAACAAAATCAGAGGCAGAAATTACCAGAATCACCATCTTCGTATAACGATGTCAGAGAACTGGCTGGGCTTGGGGAATCTGTACTTCCACAAGGCACTCTATTATGATTTGGGGAAAAGCTAGAACTCGGGGGGCTATCCTTCTGGAAAGTTGAAGTAAACTCATCACTCTCTTTAACGCCTCCAATATTTGTCCTGCTACCCTGATGGAAAGATAAGTCCAAAGAACAAATTGTAAGTAAAAAAAATATATATTATATTGTAAGAATAAATCGTAAGTAAAAAAAAAAATATATATATATATATATATTATATTGTACTATGTCCACTACACTTCAAATTTAATATTTTGTTCAGGGGGAAAAAATACAAAACATAGAGGGATCATATTTTCAAATTTGGGAAAAGATCTTAACCACCACTTTTAGATCAGTAACTGAGGCTTAGGATTTAACTGATTGGATTATTCTGTGTTTACAAGTGGTTCCTTTGTAAAGAGTGAAAATCCTCATTCAAACAGGGGCAGTTGGTCATTGAAGTTTGCTAAGTCTAAAACTCCAACATATTGAATGCACACAAACCCTGTTACCCAGAAGGTGAATAGTTAGCAGGGAAAGGGCCTGAATAAGCTTTTTGCCCTACAACTGTAGGGTTATTCCATGACATGACTCTCAAAATAAAACTGGATTGCTCCCAGATCTGTTCTGTCATCCTACCCCATAAATCATATGATTCATTTCCCACAGAATCTTATGCATCCACAGATTTGGTTAATCACAGATACATATTAATCCCTACCATACTAAAAGGACTAGAATTATTGGTATCAAGACAATAGCAATTCATACAAGCTACATCTTATAATCAATGGTCTAACCTAATCGGTATCAAGATTTTTTATTTTATTCAAAACATCACAGAGCATACCATACAACAAATCTGAGTGAAGTTCTCCTACATCATAAAAAATATGATGTTTTATTCATACAAACCCTGTTTTATTCCCTTCTTTGGCGCCAAAAATTAATGATGATAAAAAAAATATTCCATGATCCAACCAAAATAATCCACAGAAAATCAGTGGATCTGAGCTCAAGTTGCAAAACTGCTACATTGAGAGTGGTAGCACCCTAACCTAAGCAGTTTAGGTAACCTAGGTTTCAAGCCCTTCAGAAAACCTAATATGAGAAGTTAAGAACAGTGATAGCAATGACAATAAAAGCAACAAAAGAAGCAATAACAATGAAGAAGTAGATTACCTTAACTTCCAAGTAGTGGACAAAAACTATGTGCATCAAATCCCTGCAAGAATCAACCAGCTCAGAAAAACCAAAGACAAAAAAAACCACCAGAATTTTTGAAAAAAAAAAAATAGAACATACTGTCTAATTTCAAGCAACTTGAAGCTCTGAAACAAAACTCAAGCAAAACCATACAAACAATGTAGAGATTAAATATAAAAATTTCAAACATACAACAAATTCTATTTAATAATTTGTGTCAACATGCAGAACAAAGATAATGTTGAAAGGAGAAATTGGGAGATCAGAGGTGAGAAAGGAGAAAATAATGTGGAAAATGATAAAATGAGAGAGGAAAATACGAAAAAGCAGCATTGCATATTCCAAGTGCAATACAAGATAAAGTATAACATATATATATCCTTAAGCATATCCATATTCATGCTTTCCAACAATCTTCAAAATGATCCTCAAATTACCACAAGCTATAAGTATATATAAGAACGTTAATACAATTAAGAACACCTAACTCCACCCTAACAACCACCCACCCTTTCGTATTTGGTTGAGGCCCTTTCAGAAGCCTGCTGTGAGGCCCACAACACACAAGGCCTAAGAGTATGCAACTAATCTCTCATTCATTGTTAGTAAGAAAAGGTACCAAGGTGAGGAAGCATTCTTGTGCAGGTAAAGGCTCTAAAAGGAGAAGACAAGCTCTAATAACATGGATAGTAGCAGAGATACAGATAAAAGTCAATCAACAAAGTCCATAGGAATAAACCACACACTAACATCCTCAAAGCTGACCATAATACATTGTTAGCAAGTTTTGCCTTAATGATGAAATATGCATTTTATTTTGGAGGATCCTGTCCAAAGGTTTAAGTGTTTAACTACTCCCAAGGTATCCAAAGAGGCAAGGATAAGACCTCAAAAGACAACCTAGTAAGAAAGTGAAATATAAATTAGTTAGTACTTACTGTTCAAGCATCCAATAACTGCGCCTTTGAAAGTTTTCATTCTCTTCTCCATGGGCATAATAGCAATGTAGCACATCAACGCTCCCAACCTAAAATTGCTTGAAGTATGTTACCCATCAGAACCTCAATAACCTCTAAAAGAGTCGTATGAACAATCCTTTCATCAAAAGAATCTCCACACAATAAATATAAGTTAAATAACATATGCATACTAAAATGATTAAATAACTAATCAGCCATGTCATAGTCATTTAGGCATTTGTGTGACTTACACATGATCAATCACAAAAACATGAACTACACATCAGTAATTGACCTTTTTTGCAAGCTTACCTTTAGCTTCTCATGAGCCTCCTTCACAGTTTTTCCATCTTTTTTCTTCCTCCAATTATGTCCGTCCTTTCTAAAGTATCTTAAAACCTTCCTATCAAAAAGAAAAAGAGAACCACCTGCACAGTTGAAAACTATCACGATATGAATTTTTAAAAATATCTACTTAAATTGAAGCAATAGATGATAAATTGTCCTTTTAATTGAAGACAAAGTTATAGCCTAGCCAACTAAAAAACGAAATAATAAATCATCCTTTTTTTTATGAGTAATAAAACCAGTGTTGTTAAAAGCACTAAGCGCAATTAAGGGCAAAGGCCTCCTGGAGCCTAGGCGCAAAGCGCAAGTGCACGCCTGATCGATGCGAAGCGCACATTTAAAATTTTTTTTAATAAATTAAAAAAAAAAATTATTAACGATCAATACAACAATCAAGTGATCAATTAATCATATAAATTACAATAAAACATTTTATATAATTTATATAACATTTATATAATTCTTTTGTGCTTTACAAAATATATGCAACCATGATATTTGATGGCCATGATTACAAAACATGGTTGAATCAAAACAGAAGTATAGAACCAAGAAGGCAAAGGCCAAAAAGTACTAGAATGTTAAGTAATGTTATCTTTGTGAGTGTCTGGTTTAGAGTTTGTTTGTGTGGTTGTGGTTAAAAGTTCAAAAATATCTAAAGAGATAGGTTTAGGTGTATGGTAGCACACCACACTATTAGTTTATATATATTAAATCAATGGCTTATATCAAACAAATTTATATCTAATGGCTAAAAATCAAATCAGGATTTTTTTTTTTTTTTAATTACAAAAAGCTCAAAAAAGTGCGCTTTGCACTTAATAAAAAAGCTCATAAAAGCACACTTTTGTGAGGGCGCTTCGCTTTAGAGGGAAAAAGCCCCAAGGGCTCTGCGCTTTGCGCTTAAACATGCTTTTAACAACACTGAATAAAACTTTTATTAAAAATCACAAAGCAGACCATTGTACACAGGATGTGTACACAGATTACAAAAAAGACCAAGCACCAAAAGAACAAAAGTCAAGCATCTCAAATGTGTGATCAAAGGAAAATAGAGAGGCATTCATCCACTCAAATAAAGATTTGAGAAGAAAAAAAATTAAGATCAGGCATTGATTTCTCCCATCCCTCAAAAGTCCGTGCATTCCTCTCATACCAAAGGCACCACATGAGACAATGGGGGATCACACTCTAGATCGCATGACTTTTGGGTCCACCCAACCTTTAGTTCCAGCTATTGAGGAGATCCTCAACACCCTCTGGCATAACCCACATGACCCCAAATAATGTGAAAATCATGATCCATATCTCATAAGCAATAGGGCAGTGAATGTGTAAATGATTTACACTTTCCCCTGCTGACTTGCACATACAGCACCAATCAATAATTAGGATCCTCCATTTCCATAAATTATCAATAGTCAGAATTTTCCCTATGGCCGCTGTCCAAAGGACTGTTGGCTTCCACACACTTTTCCAAGGAAAAGATAATCAAGTGGAAGAATGAAGTAATCAAAAATAAGATTTTACTTCAAACATACTCCTAGGAGAGGGATTCCAACATATAACATCCATGCCACTCTGATTGATCACACAAATAAATAAGATCCATGAAATTGGCCACTGATTCTAGCTCTCAATCATTAACAGTATGAGCGAACCTGATATCCCAATGGCGTGTCTCCCCTTCTAAAATCAAGCAATCCACCACCAAAGCCCCCATATCACTTGCTATTCTGAATAATTCAGGAAACCTCTCCAGTAGTAACATCATGGACCTTGCCAAAATTCTATTCTAGTTCCATCACCCACCTTGAAACTAATGAAATGTGCAAACTGATCACATCCTTCCCTTATATTCTTCCAAAGACTAACCCTATAAGTTCCTCTAAACCGATTAGAGCACCAGTCACCATACATACTACCATATTTACTATGTACCACCCTCCGCCGTAAAGCCTCCCTATCATGAGCATAGCGCCAGAGCCACTTCCCCAATAATGCTTTATTAAACTCTGCCAATTTCTAACACCCAAACCGCCTCTCTGAATTGGGTCACAAACCTGTCTCCAATTAACCAAATGAAATTTAAATTCTTCCCCAATATCTCCCCACAAAAAGTCTCTTTGCAGCTTTTCTATGTTATAAGCAACACTCTTAGGAATAGGGAATAAAGATAAATAATAAATCATACTATGTTCAGAGCTTTCTCATGACACTCTAAATTCTGTGTTCAAGGTGAAACAAAAAAAGATTTAGACACTGAACATTGGGAATTAAAAACAAACCTTTAAGAGCAAGAAACAGATTCCCAACACTAATATTTGGTAACACAATGAATGATAATATTTCCAATGCCCAAACATTTACTCCATATAACTTTAACATACTTTTGAAATAATCCAAGAATTATTTTTATCTTAAAAACAATAATATGCTCAATGCCCAAACATATACTCTGTATAACTTGGACATACTTTTGAAACAATCCAAGAATATTTTTATCCAATAATAAGGAACATCTGAGTATCTTGCCAAAATTAAGAATATGAATTTCCAAACAAATGGATCGCTAGAGATAAAGCAATGGATTAGCATGAAAAATAGAAGCAATCACATCTAAATTCCCATAACTATTCCTCCCTATGTCAGACACAAGTTTCTGGGGCCAGGGCAACTACCAATTCCTGGACAGCATATGACACTAGCTAGAATCTAATGTTAGATGACGAGACAGCTTCCAAACCCATTCAGAACAAGAAGTAATTCACCATCCCATGAACCAAGAAGATAAGAACCAGCAATACACTGTATTTACGTATCTAGAGCATAATAGTATGTCTGAGGATTAGCTTGGACATCACAAGTAATTGTATGAGCATAAGTCATGACCATGTGAACAGATATACTTGTATTTCACTTAAAATTGTTCAAGATAAATGTCTACTGACAGTAAAACCAAATTACTAATCCGCTACCAATAAAACTTACAAGCACACAGAAAGTCATAGAAATCATGATGAAATACCCAATGTAAATTCATTTAATCTAGACAAAATACACTGCACGTGGAATCATGATGCCAAACAACTCTTAATTTTATTTCCATTTTTTTTTGTAAGATTTACAAGAATCATACTTATGGGCCTGTTCGGAGGCTCTGATGCAATTTGAAACTTCTGATAATTACGAAGAATTTCACAAATTTCTGCAGGTCTCAACCATCGATTTTGGGCTTCTGTCAGTATATGTTTAATATCTGCATATAAAATAACAGACAGACTGTGAATTAAAAATGTGTATTCCCAAAGTAATATTTAGATGTGAACTGTCAAACATAGTAACTGAAAGAAAGGGCCTAGAAGAACATCTATTATTAGCGTGAGAAAATTATCTCAAAACTTGAGGAATTGTGTGTTTCAAGGCTAGAGAGTACGAAAGAGAGAGTGAGCAAGGAAGAAAATCAGAGACAGAGACCTCCCAATCTCACCCACACAAATAGTTGAATAATGCACAGACTGACTTCATGAGTAAAATTAGGCATTCCCACACAACAACAACAACAACAACAAAAAAACCCATACCGAAAATACAATCTGATATATATCAGAGACTATGATATACTATCTTAGAATCTGATCCATATCAGATTGTTTTTCCTGTTACACGTTTGGACATTTGGATATTTCAGGGTTAGAACCTTGATATCACGATTCACCGGACAGAGTCATGACATGAGACAGACACCAGTGGCACTAAAAAAAATGTCCTAATGTGTAACAGGAAAAACAAACATAATTGCAAAGAATGGGAGAAGAGGTTGAACAGAGGAAGAAGCCTAAACAAGTCCCATTATTAACTTATTCTAGCAATTTAGCCTGAGGATAAGTCCAAATCGGATACTGCTACTTAGAAAAAGAAAATTAGTTGGTGATTGTCCTTCAGAACAGCATTTAATATTAAAGCTCGAGAGCTTCTGAAAGTTAAATTGCTAGGATATTCTATCCCAGTGGCTTACACTCCACTGAATAAGCCCTAATAGCTATGCAACTAATAACATGATTGTGTGTTTTGTTCCTACAGGTTACAATGCTTTAAAAACTACTCCTTTGCAGAAAGAGGAAGCTCTTTACTTGGAGTATAGTGGTTGATACTCTTGAAAGTTATTCATGAGATTTTTCCTGTTAGAAGGATTCATTTGGAATGCTACTGTTCTACTATGTATCATGTAGACCATTTGAAGGGAGAGGAACAAAGAGGATTTTTTTCCTGGTCAACTGAAAATGATTTTGATTTGACCAGGCCTAAAAATAAGGAAAACATTTTCCAGAAAATGTTTTACGTCAAAATAAGCAGACCTTAATGGTATTAAACATTCCACAGTGCAACTAAGTCTTACTTTTGAGATCAGTGTATGTGTGGATGCTTGCTTGTGGCTACATCTAGTTTTTTTTTTTTTTTTTGATAAGTAATAAAGATTTATTGATATCAAAATAGAGACACCCAGGTATACAGGGAGTAACATGGGTTTCTCCCCTTTGATAACCAGTCCAATATGGTTCTAAAAAAGAATAACTTGAGATCAGGCAGAGAGCTCTCCCTGTCTTCAAAGCACCTACTATTTATTTCCTTCCAAATACACCACATCAAACAATGAGGAACAACGATCCATATATATCCATTCCGATGGCAACTAAACCAACCTTACCAGCCAAGGGAAAAAATTATCACTCTGGCGAGCTAGCTAGAAGATGGTAATACGCACTGACCACAATCTAGTTTTCTTCTCTTTTAGATTTAATAGATTGGTTGAATTTTTTGCATGCATTCTTCCCTCAATCTGATAAAAAAAATTATTTCTTACCCATTTAAAAAAAAAAAAAAAAAAATTTATGGCTAGCTCTGCAATTCCTTTCTCACTAGCTCGAGAGTCAAGATTCAAATTTAGTGAAGTTCCCACTTTTTCTTGTGCCACCTCCAAGTTAACTAAAATTACAATAATTATTAATCTCATTCTTCCAAAGTGATATCATGAATGGTTTAATCAAAAGCAGAATTAGCTATATTGTTGAAAAACCCTAAAAGGGGGAAAAAAATACACAACAACAACAATAAGAAAAAGCAATAACAAGATCCAAAGTAATCCTTTTTATCCTTAATTTTTCAATTACTAAAAAAAAAAAAACTTATTCACACAAGCTGACCAGCATGCATGTTGTAGTCTATAAATTTGTTATAGTAAACCACTCAGATACAAATTAATCCCCATTTTTCAGATTAATCTTTGAGAAAGTAATGCAACTCATTTAAATACCATTAACCATTAAACTAATAATACTAAGCTTAGTTAAAGCCCCAAAAAAAAAATCCTTCAAAACCCAAAACCTAAACGAAAACGCTAAATCTAAAAGGTAATCAAAGAAAAAAAACCTAAACTCATTGAAATGAGAAAATACTGAAGGGGATCCAATGTATAAAATCAGCCATAAATAACAAAGAGAGGTGAGAAATCAAACCTTGTCGAGGAGGCAGACCGTACGATCCACGCTCCGCCATGGTTTGGGGAACACTCAGAGAGAGAGAGTCTTGGTGGAAACGAAAGACTTCTAATGACACTGTGTGAGAGAGAGAGAGAGAGAGAGAGCGCTCTTTTTGTTTTAGTTTTTCAAGCGTGCGTTTCAAATGACGTGACGAAGTAAAAGTATAAAAATCCTTGAATGCAAGATTTCTTTTTGTATTTTAATTTTGAATGCTTATCATGTAAATGATGATTACGGAATTTAAGTCATCACCTATATTTTGCGTGTCCCCCTTTATACGTTTATTTAATTATGAATTCATGATATGATATATATAAATTTAGGGTTGGTTTGAAATTCACTTATTTTAATGAAACTAAAAATTTTTTGCTAAAAATATTATAAATAAAAGTAAAAGTTAATTAAAATAGTATAATGAAACTCATGAATAATATCAAAAAGTACAATGGAATCTATAAATAGTAATAAAAATAAGCTAAATAGTAAAATAAGTTGGCAAAAATAATTTTTGCCAAACATACACTTAATTGTTTTATAAAAATTTAAAGTAGTTTAAGAACATATTTTTATACGTATTTCTAAAAAATATAAATAACGTTATTAGAATAACGTTACCGAACGGCCTTCTTATGTGCGATAAGTTTTTACAATTAACTAAGTATAAATAAAATTTTTTGCTAAAAAAATTATAAATAAAAGTAAAAGTTAATTAAAATAGTATAGTGAAACTCATGAATAATATCAAAAAGTGCAATGGGATCTATAAATAGTAATAAAAATAAGTTAAATAGTAAAATAAGTTGGCAAAAATAATTTTTACCAAACATACACTTAATTGTTTTATAAAAATTTAAAGTAGTTTAAAAACATATTTTTATACGTATCTTCAAAAAATACAAATAATGTTATTAGAATAACGTTACCGAACAGCCTTCTTATGTGTGATAAGTTTTTACAATTAACTAAGTATAAAATGAAATATTTTAGGACAGATAATATTTATTTATGATGATATTCCTTTAAAGATATCCGGATAACGAGCTCAATAAAATTGAAGGACACGCAATAAATCCGGACTTCAAAGTTCCATTCACCGCATTATTCCCGTAGGAATTTACGTAGAATCTTAAAATTATAAATTTTATAAAAAAAATTTAAAAATCTATGATTATGGTTTTGGGATGAATGTTTTTGTAGGTGGGTGGGTGGTTTTGAATCTTTTGATAATAAAAGTGGAATATTTTTGATTCCACTAATGAAAGACAGCGCAGAAGTTTAAGGATTAGAAAGTCAAAAATGACGTTTGAGTTGGGCGAGTGATGTTTAGACGCGTGGCAAATTTAAGGAAAGTTCAGGGAAAGTGGTTTCCTTTCCTTCCCCAGTTGTTGTCGCTACTTTTTTTTGCCCATTTCCACTTCGCTTCTCGCTAGATCTCCGGGTCAAGTCTCTACAAACCTAAAAAGCTTCGCATCTCTTAACTGCAACATCTCCACCGTTTCCTCGAACCCACACAGCACCACCCTTACACGGTGTTTTTATTTTTTTTTTTTTTATAGAGTGCTATACAAATTATGATATACTGTGTGTTTTTTTTTGTTTTTTTCATTTCAAATTTTGGTTATTTTATAAGTCAGCTAAATTTATAATAAGTTGTAATTTATGGAGCATAAATAGAACAGAAAAAATATGAAAGAAGATTTGTGTTCATATAAGAGGATTTGAATTATGAATGTCTTTAAATGTTTTATTAGAAATACTCCCATGAAAAATTGGAGTTTTTTTTCTTATTTGGTACCATGAAAATGAGGAATGATAAATAAAAAATAAATAAATAAATAAATGGGGTGGGTGGAATGGGGGTATGCTCATTGGTCAACCCATTTTAAGGCCTAAAGAGGCACTTAAATGGAGCATTTTTCTTATATTTAAATTTTAATTAAATAATATCTATAATTTGATTTTTTTTTATTTAAAATCTTTTTCTCATGCTTTTTGAGATGCAAAATTAGTAATTATGTGTTTGTGTTCAAATTCCACTAACATTTCCTTCAATTGGTAATACATTTTAATTGAATACAAATTAAATTTACAAATAAATTGTTAAAGAAATTAACTAATTTTTTTATTAAAAAAAATGCATAGCTTTTGATCCTAATTAGAAAAGAAAAATAACATGACTTATTTTCCTAGTTACAACCTAGGAAAAAAATTACATATTCTACTTTCCTAGTTACAACCTATAAAATAAAAATTACATAAATAAAGAACCGGTTTAACATCCCAAAATCTAAATTTGAAGTCTAGGTTACAAAATAATAAAGTGTTAGGCATCTATTTCACCTAACCCAAAAGTCAAGTATTTTATGATTTAATGGTCATATCATATTGTGCACAAAACATATATTCATTTTTGTTATTATTGATGACTTATTGTATCTACCCTTAATTTTATTGAAAATATTTTAAATTATGAAAAATCTCAAAAGTCACACATTTATTTGTAAGCCAAGGGAATCACAAAGACTAAATTAATTTGTCCTAATCATATGGTGAATTAACTGATTTTGTAAATTAAAAGGCCAAAATTACAAAACTACACCTAACATTCACGAAGTTTGACCAATGGTCAAACTTGCCTAAAATTCATCAGGGAACACTAAAGGTGTGTTTGAATACCGTTTATTTGCTGAAAACTGAAAACTTATTGTTGAAAATACTGTAGCAAAATATTTTTTATTATGAAACAGTGCCACGCGTTTTTCATCACTTAGCTGGTCCATGAATTGTGTCATGGGATCAACCAAGTGAAACGCAAACGCACATAGAAAATCAACTACGCAAACACACACAGGAAATCAGCTACGCAAACGCACACTAAATTTCATCTTATCCAGGGATGGAGCCAAGGCCAAGGGGCCCGGGTGCTGAAAACTGAAAACTTATTGTTGAAAATACTGTAGCAAAATATTTTTTATTGTGGAACAGTGCCACGCGTTTTTCATCACTTAGCTGGTCCATGAATTGTGTCATTGGACCAACCAAGTGAAACGCAAACGCACATAGAAAATCAACTACGCAAACGCACATAGAAAATCAGCTACGCAAATGCACACTAAATTTCATCTTATCCAGGGATAGAGCCAAGGCCAAGGGGCCCGGGCCCCCTTGGTACTAAGAATTTTTTTAGTGGATATATATATATATTAAGGGAAATGCTAACAAGTGCCTTAGGGCATTAGTTAACAATCAATTTTAGAAAAATTTTAACATCACTTTTATGAGAAATGAAAAAAGTTGTCAAAACATTAATTGTTTTTTTTTTCTTTCTCCATAAAAACTTTCTTTAATTTGATTGTTAACCAATACCCTAAGGGCACTTGTTAGAATGACATTTTTTTAAAATTTTGTTATTGGGCCCCCGATTCCAAAACTTTAGGGCCCCCTCCCCTCCAATTAGCCCAGCCCAACTGGTAACTGCCTAACCTAAAGATTTAACAAAAACAAAACTTAAAAAAATTTATTAAAAAAAAAAAAAAAAACCTATTAGCTCAATAGTTATAAACCAAACTCAGAAATAAAAAAAATAAATAAAAAAAATAAAAAAGAAAGGGTCAAGTTCTCTTTTCATAGATGATTGCACTGTTATGTATTAAGAAACAATAGTCTTTTGCGTCTTTTGTTTTTGTGTCTTTGTTTTTTACCTTCATCAAGGATGATTTTCTTAAGTTCAAACTTCCCATCTTTATTTGCTTGTCATCAAGATCCGTCTTGCTTGTTGACTAATTCACTAGAGCCCAGTCTTTCAACCCACTCTCTACAAATTCATTGCTTTGGGCTTTTTGGGCGTAAGTCTAACCATCTTTTGGGCTTGGGATTCAAATCTAGTCCATATACTTAAATACATAATTTGGACCTCTTTGAACAATTTTGAATGTAGTTCAACCAAGAGTTAGTAAAAAATAAGGCAGCTTGATTGTGAAAATTTCAAGTAATGAATGACAATTAAATTCTCTTTAAAATGATTGCTCATTGGCTCATATCATACTTAAAACGTAAGATATTGTGAAATTATTTAAAAATTAACCAAACAATTAGCCAATTTCGGAAAAAATGTCATAAAGCATAATAGTGATTTGATCGAGATCAAATGGTGTTCAAACAATGTCAAAGTAATGCAAATGAGATGAGATATTGGTCATGCCTTGATCTTTTTGTCAAATAAAAAATTTATATAATGGATAAGAATGATGGTGCCTAGATGTCACTCAACTGAATGTAGTAGACACAACTCAACTCAACGCAACGCTACTAGTCGCCAATGCCATTCATCACGACCAAGCCACACATTTGATTGTAAGGAGGAAACACTCAACTCCAATGCATAAAACACTGACAAATAATTTTTTTTTTTTAAATCAAATACTCTCTCATATGTTTCTGATTTCTAATTGATATTTATAGGTGATTACCCTTCAAGGGCAAACCTCTTTTTCTTTTCTGCACCAATCTTTATTTACTACTATATCTTTTTTTTTTAAGTGTGTAGCTCATTTATGTCGAATCTTTGATTCAACTAACTGAGCATATCACGACCTGCATTGATCCAAACCTTTGAAGGTTCTTTTTTTTTTTTTTTTTTTTTTTTTTGAGAATCACAAACTTTAGAAGGTTGATTGCTTAATGTTATAGTTAAAGACTATTAAAATTGATATGATAAATTAGGCTAGGATATGCAATTTACTCATATGCTTCCCATTTGTCTCGGCGTAAAATATTTTTCTAAAAACATTTTCATTTTATAGCGTTTGGCTACGTACATGAAAAAGCTATGTACAATATTTTCCAGTGTTTGGCACAATGTAAAATGAAAAAAAAAATTATTAAAAAATTAAAACTTTTTTTTTATTAACTTCCAAAATATACTTATATCTTAGATAAACCATCCATAACATAGATAATACATCCAAACATAGATATATTCCTTCAAGGAATATATTCAAGGCACCTGTAAACATATATACTGAATAAAGACAAAGCCATCCATCATACCAAAAACTAAAATGATAAAGCATCATCCATGCAAAGATATATTCCTTCAGGGAATATATATATATATATATATATATATATATATTGAAGGGACTTGTAATACATATACTACATAAAAAACATCATTCATAACCACACCAGAGAAAAAAAAAAAAAAAGCAACCATAACTTAGATAAATTACTTTCATAACATAGATTCTCATTATATTACCACCAACCAAAAAAATAACATTGTTCCGTAACTATCCCAAACCTTGTAAGGCGGTGTTGCATAACCATTTGTAAGCACACTTACAATAACAAAACACAAAAACTATGACAATATAACTAACATTAATACATGAAGGCCCTTCCTGCCTTTTCATCATTAACCAAATGACTTTTATGAGATAACAAAGTGTTTAGTTTTCTAAAATTATTATTGACAAGGCTAGATAAACCAAAAAGCTCCATGGCAAGATTGAAGTTATTAGGGGATGGAAATTACTTTTAAATTTTATTGTAACTCATCATGGTTTATTTATTTTTGTTATTTTTTTTATAGATATAATAATATTTTAATTTATAGTATTCACTCTATTATGATTGCTTTTTATCTTCAGGTCAAGACACCAATTGATTTTTCGTGTAAGTGAGGTTCAAATTATTCAACCACCAAAAATCTTACAAATTGAGCTAAATAATTTTCATTAACTATGGAAGGTGCAATAACATGCACATGAAATAGAATGACATTTTCCACATATTTTCAGTTTTAAACAACATTACACGTATTTTCACATACTTTTTCACTCACACGTATTTCCACACATGTTTTTAAACACATGTTTTCAGTTTTAAAGTACATGTACCAAACACCCCCACACATTCCACTCCATGTTTGACTTCTACGTTCATCATAGAAGAGCTTGCACATCCAATTACCAGCTGGAGTTCTCTTGCATTCTGTATCTACATTGCACGCCACTATCGAAGAAGTAGAAGAAAAACCTATAAAAGAGGTAAGTGAACTAACTTTGTTAAATAGGTAGAAAGGAGTGGAAAATTTAATTTCAAACAATAGAACCCACTCACACCAATAAATTTTTTAAGCAAAATTTTATAATCAAACAACAATAGATGGGATTAGGAGGTTAATTATCTCATGTTTATGATGTGAAAGCACCTACCTGAGTTTACGACAAGGATGAAGATATAAATGAAGAAGATGAAAAAGCAATAAACAGATTTGGGAGACATATATATAATGTTTAATTGCATTTTTTTGGCAAATGAAAACAGTAATAGCAAGTATTTATAGTGAGTCAGTGACAGGCTCACGCTTTTAAATTATATAAAACATCAGAGCTGGCCTTATTTGAAGCAAGCTTCATTTTTTTTTTTTTTTTTTTAAATATTTTTATGAACGGCCTTATAGCAAGCTAAGAGTGAAGCGTCCATAATTGAATATATCAAAGATTATTTAATCAAACTTGATCTTGATCCCTAGGAAACTAAACGAGCAAATGCTTCTTTCATTGTTGAACTCACAACTGTCTTCACTTTAAAACTATTACTCTCTCTGTCTCACTTTTTTTTGTCCTTTATTCCATTTTGAGATGTTCCAAAATATTGTCTTGTTTCTAAAAAATAAAAGTCATTAATTTACTAATGTTCCTATTATACCCCTAGCAATTTACTAATTCAATTTTTTGATAAATTTTTTTAAGGGTAGTTTTGGAAACTTATACATTTTTAAAAAGTAGACAAGACATAAATGATATTCCTTTAAAAAGTTTGATTTTTCAAACAGTACAAAAAAAGTGAGACAGATAGAGTATAAATATATTACAAAATACTGTTCCCTAACCATCTAAATGATTTTCAAAAAAAAGGTTAGGATCTAGGTATTTTTATGGTGTAGGAATTCCCAACATTGTATTAAATACTAGGGGAAAGGGAATCTACGGTGTACACATTCCTCACATGTTATTTGATAGCTCTTAAAAAGAGATAATATATATATATATATATATATTTTGCATTATCAGAGGATTTTATTGAAAGCTAATATCGCAGTACAGGATAAACATTAGTGTTATAACAAAATACAAATACAAGACAAAGACGGAGCCAACTTCAATCAAAATACAAATACAAAAATATAGACATAATAAAACACGCTACAAACAGACTTCCAAAAGACAATTACAGACTTCAACTTCCTTGATATATACATCCCACCAAGCAGGGTGAGATGTGTGATGACCCAAATCTATGAAACATGAATTTAGAAGCATGACTAACCTGCTGAACTTATATAACTCCATAAACATAATTAATCCAAAATAAATTAATTCTCCAAAGAAACAATACTCTTAAAAAAAAAAAAAAAAAAACCTCTTACATAAAGCTAAACTCCACAAATTGGAAATAATCTCCACTACAGAAAACAGGAATTACAAAATAAAGGTAGCTAAAATTCTATAAGTCTTCAAGTAATACTGAAGTCACCTACAACTTCCACACTCTACTTTACACCTTTCATAGCGATCCAAAGGTTTCATATTCCCAACTACACTTTAATCTGAAAATATTAATTGATGGGGTGAGCCACACATCTAGTAAGTAATTATACAGAATACACAATAGAATAGAGTCAAGCAAAGCACGAGTATTTTACTTTTTCACAAACTTATTTAATGATATTACAAATAATTATTCCACAAAACATATAATGAATCACTTAATACATATGTAATCACATCTTAAAGTCATTTGAAATCACATACATATATTTGATCAGAGCACAGTGTCATATATACACATCACATATTCTCACATACAATCCTGTGAGCAGATTTACACATATATCTGATATATCTGATCAATTCTAAAAACACTTATTTTGAGTCACATATCACAAAAGAAAAGTTTATACAAAATATAATAATTTACTTGATATTAACAATTATTCCAAATACAGAGGCATATCAAAGATCACAATATCGAATAGAACATAAATCAAAGGATGCTTGACTCTCTTGGAAAACGAATAGAAACTAAGAAGTTTATATATATATATTACAATTCTTGAGTAAATCTGAAAATTTAATTTGCTAAAAAAAACATTTTAAATACTATTTGGAGAATAGGAATATGACTGAAATCACTTGGTTTTAACAAATTTAAAGAACAAGAATCTTTTTAGAAAACTTTCTTTGAAACTCAATTATTTTCGGAAAATAGTTTAGTTTAGAAATCATTTTTTAAATGAGATTTGGACATTCGAAATGTTAATTAAAATTCGAAATTTCTCTTTAAAACATTATTTAAAAAAAAAAATCAAAGTTTCTCTTTCAATGATGTACAAATGCTTTCAATAAACTTTAAAAAACGTAAGCTTAAAAATATGACTTTTGAAAACCTTTGACATCTAAGGACCTAAATGACAAAACTTGTGCATATTATGCATAATTATTTACCTCTCTAGTTAATACTTTTGAACACAGCTGAACACTTTAATCTTTCGTAAGCTCTAAACAAAAGAATGCTTTAATTAGTAAGCATGGAATCTAATCCTTACAACCCTTTTCTTTCCTACTGTCCTACAAAATCAGGTATGAAAACTACTTTCGTATATACCATTGAATTAAGCAATTTAATATTCCTTATCAAAGTCTCACTGCAACAATATTTCCCCAAAACTAATTTGTACTCCTAGAGTTCAAACAAATTTCTATAACCACAATTAATATTCTAGGCTACCCTGAAATACTCTTTAAGATCCAAATATATATTTACAGTATCCATAGAAAATCTCTACCCGTTGGACTTAGCAACCCATAGCGTGTATTGACTAAAATCTTTGAAACTTCAAACAATATTATAGATTACAATAAGAGTTAATAATTCAGCACTACTCCAAGGTTGCGTTAACTCCAGGAACTTTTGAGACTAAATCCTTTTATATATTTCTATATAATAATAAAAAAATCTCTATTCATTGCACTGTCAGTCTGTCACGAGCATTTGGGGATTTCGTAAAAAAATTCACTTGATAACATAAAAGCAAGAATTTTTTAATCTATATATTGGCCCTACCCAAACGACATCACAAAAACTGTAAGACACAAAACTTCTAAAGGCTTATCACCTATTTCGTGCGTTCATATGGAATAATCATGCAAACCTCTTTTTTTTTTTTTTTTTTTGGTCTCTAACAGTGAGAAATCATACCTTGAACAAATTGTTTGTCTCTTCAATTGTACGTGTTCTAAACTCCAAGGGAAAAGTACACTCCTAGCCTCCTTAGTGATGAAACCCTTTCCATGAAAAATGAAAAAACCTAATTTATTTCTTCATCTACCTTATATTTGACGTATCAGAGATGTGAGCTTAGTGGGGTAGTGGGCTGTAGATTAAAACCCACTTTAACTTATTTCTTTAGTCTCCAAGAGGCCAATAAAACATTTTTTTCTTTTATTTATTTATTTATTATTTTAACTACCGCACTAAATTGTATGAACTAAAACTTTAATCTTCTCACCTATTTTGTAATACCACAAAATTGTCTACTCCAATCCTATTATGCACACACATATAGTACCTCAACTCTATATTGATAATGACGATAACGGTGATGATCGTAAAATCAAATCGAGGTGTTACAAGATGAATCCCAGTGAGTCCCAAAAATAACATTGCGTCAAGTGTCATATAAAAATATTTTGTTTTTATATGTTTGGATGTAGGCAAGGTTGTCAAAATGGGGATCCTACGCAAGATCATTGAAGGTAAGTGGGATCGTAGATCGTAAGATCGGATCGTAAATCGTAAGATCTTATATATTTTCAAATTTAAAGCAAAAAACACATTGATAATGACTTTGTATGTTGAATAATCACGTAAATTATAAATTCATCCGTAAAAAGACTAAGGTTTGCATTATATGATGTAATTTGCATGTCATACATCGCTAAGTCTATACTAACGAAATAAAAATATTTAAGCTTTGACCAAATGTATCTAAAAAGTTCAATAAATGTTTAATTAGCAACCAAATACCAAAATATTTATAAAAACATATGGAAAATATTTTCCAAGTTCTAAGTTCCAAGTTTGAAATCCAAAATAAGTTAGCAAAATGGAAACTAGCTAACTACAATATGAAATCCAAAAGCAAGATGAATATTAAGGTGAAGTAAACATTTAATTATTCCTATTCTAAGGTTCTTATAACCACCATCCAAAATTCCTAATCATCATCATCATTCATTTTATCATCTATGTAGACATTATATATTTATATACTAGAGCTGCAAAAGATACCAAAATACAATTTCACACTCAACTATTCAAGTTATACCACTTAGCAGCAATTAAAGAGTATGCTAAAAAAAATTAATCAATCAATATACAAATACAAGCATAACTAATAAAATTATATAAAAATTTTTTTTAGTAATATTAGAACACAAATTAGTATATTGATCAAACAAATTTAACAACATTATAGCTTAAAAGGCAGCAAAAACAACATCAAATTCTTCATTTAGAAATGATGAAGCATTCCTTTATTTTGATTACAAGTGAACTAAAAACTAGAAAACATTTGTTTAGGTTAACATAATTATATAAAAATAAAAAATAAAAAGCCATACCATCACAACATGAAAATTTATGTTTTTGGTAAGATCGGTAGGATCCCATACAATCCTACGATCTTATGCGATCCTACACGATTCTACATATGATCCTACCATTTTTATAATCCTAGTGCAATCCTAAACGTTTTGGTGAAGTGAGATCATAAAATCTTGTGATTCCATAATCCAAATTGCGATTTTGACAACCATGGATATAGGGAATCCCAGTGAGTCCCAAAAATAGCATTGCGTCAAGTGTCATATAAAAATATTTTGTTTTTATATGTTTGGGTGTAGGGTAGAAGTGGAGGGAACAACAAAAAGAGTAAAGAAAGATATATATAGAAACCAAAATGAGTAATGGTCCATTTGGTAATGTTGTTATAGTAACGTTATTTAAGTGTTATGAAAATACGTGTGGATAAAAAAGTGTTATGAAAATATGTGTTGTATTGTTTAAACAATGAAAATTGTTATTTAAACAACATAACCAAACAGATCTTAAAAAACTAGGGGTGTTTGGTACATGCACTTAAAAAATGAAAACATGTGTTTGAAAACATATGTGGAAATACGTGTGGGTAAAAAAGTGTATGAAAATACATATAATATTGTTTAAAAACATAATTTTAACGGTTGGATTTTCAATAGTTCATTGAAATAATTTAGAAATCCTAATGGTCAAACCCATATATATCATATACTTCGATTAGATTACTAGACTAAAAGTTATAGTTAGAAACAAGATTTAACATTTAATACATTCCCACAATTAAGATGGGATACATACGATTGTGATTAGTTAATTTTGTTTGGCCCTTTAAAGATTTAGTTATTATTAGGGGTGCACCATCAAGAATAGATTGTTTAATTATAATGGATAAATATTACAGCTTTTGTTTTTTATAATTAAATTAAATTTCTTAGAAATATGTATTTAATTAAAATCAATCATATCCTAAATATCTGACCCTAAAAAGAGTAAATTTTAGGTCCCAGAGTCGGATTAAACTGAAAAACTAATGTCTTCAAAACTGCAATAATTTTTTTTTTTTTTTTGAGTTCGAAACTGCAATAAAATTGAAACTGATCAAGATTGGAACCCTATGTCCAAATGTCAATTAACACTTGGACTTGGGCACTAGGGGCGGAGCTACCTTATTGCTTGGGGGGGCTATGCCTTCCCCCCAAATTTTAGGATTATTTAAACAACACAGCACGTACTTCTACAACACTTTTTCATCTATACATATTTCTACAATACTTAAACAATGTTACTAGAACAATATTACCAAGCAGACCCTCAATTTTCTTCTAATATTATGGTAGTTTTAGGCTATAGGTCTGATTCAACAAGGAACTAATAGGCAATGGGCCCCCTAAAAAAATATGACCGGCCCCCCAATTATTCCTAAGATCTCAACAAAGTCCAATAGATATATGATTCAAAGTCCACAAATCCTCAAATAATATACTAGCTAGCCCCCCAATTGTCCAAATGATTTGTTGTGTACCCAATGCATAATAACATACTATTTCAAAAGAGCATCATTTATCACATCTTCAAACAACAACTTACCTTTTTTCAATCTCAAGAAGCTACCTTTAGTACTTCTCCCTATTACTGCCAGCCTACACTGGCCTCTCTTAGGTCAATATGTTAACTCACTTTTCAACACAACCAAATAAACTCAAGCATATGGGCATTTAGATTTAAGTTTTGTTATATATATGATAATGGTCATATGGTTTTGTTTTTTTGTTTTTTTATTATTATGATATGAATCTGACCATATGAGTTTTTGCCTTTCTAATTAGTTTAATGAATATGTTTTGTTTATCAAGATTTTGTTCTTCAATTTTTGTATTGCTATATTATAATATATTTTATCTCTCTATGTCATCATTTTTTTAAGTTGATTTTTTTTTTTGTTTGAAATTAGGTGTTAAATAATTCATTAAAAAAAATTAAAATGTAGGAAATTTTCAATATTACAAATAATGATGGGTTGATAGTTTTTAAAACAATAGTGAATTTTTTTGTATATGTCTATAGTGATCTAAATAA
This sequence comes from Quercus glauca, assembly GCA_023736055.1. NCBI lineage: Eukaryota > Viridiplantae > Streptophyta > Magnoliopsida > Fagales > Fagaceae > Quercus > Quercus glauca. Next base: position 25,337,763 of record CM043325.1, on the reverse strand, counting down.
TTGCTGAGAATATGATGATATATCAAAGTTGATAATTTTGTATTGAATAAAATTTTGAGTTATGATTATTGTACTAATACTACAATTTTTGTTGTGGAGATTCTAAATTTTTTTTTACAACAAACCGACCCCTCAAATATAAATTACTGGCTATGTCCTTGTTGGGCACTGAGTGCCATTGACATTTGGTCACCCAGGACAAGTGCCAATATTTGGCACTCATTGCCAGCCAATAGGCACATGCCTCTCCGATTTCAAATTTCCAACGTCTTATCATATATATATATATATATATATATTTTCCAAACATCATCTTATCAAAATCTAATTTGATAATCCAAAATTATCAACCTTGAGGTGTTAGAAACTCATTTAAACTCATCAATTCAGGCTTCAATCACTAAATTTCTTGCTATTTAACTAGGTCAAAATGCAAAACTCAACTTCTAAGTGTCACCACTTTTCATTTCAGTCCTCTGAATTTGCATTCTATCATTTCAGTCTTCTAAGTTTTAATCCTCCTCAATTCAGTCCTCTGTTAACATTCCATCTATTCCTGCCGTTAACTTGCCCAAAAACTATGTTGTTTTGGCCTTAATTTAGAATTGGTTATTTCACTACTGAAGCATCTCTGGTAAGAATTGATGATGGACTACAACTACTATGAATGTTCAATTGAAAACCAAAATCCTCCTCTACCAATATACTTCAACCACTCTGGTAAGATCTGGGTTATTTCACATATGGGTTATGACACTTTTCACCACATCAATTATTTATGTAGTACTTATGAGTTGGAAATGGGTTTTCAATTCTAATTGATTTTCTTCCCAACGTTACTTAGCCATGAATTACAACACTCAACTAGTGGTCCTAAATTGTAGTTGTATTGTACCTGTTTGAGAGATCGAGAGACTGAGAGGGAGAGAAAGAAGACGTATTTCAGTAGCTCGGCTCAAGCCAATACTCGGTGGTTTCGCTCAATCTTTCTCTCGTTTTCCCTCTCGGTCTCTTGGTCTCTCTTTCTCCCTTTTGGTCTCAATACTCGGCAGCTCTGTCCTCTCTTGTTTGCTATTTCAATGTCTGGGTTTTTGTTTTTATTTTTATTTTTTATAATTAACTTTTTTTTTAATTAAGAAATAAATAATAAAATAAAACTTAAATATTAAATTAAGGCCAAAACGACGTCGTTTTGGGCAAGTTAATGGCATGAGTGAATGGAATGATAACAAAGGACTTGATTGAGGAGGATTGAAACTTAAAGGACTAAAATGACAAAATGCAAACTTAAAGGACTAAAATGAAAAGTTATGAAATTTAGAGAGCGAGTTTTGCATTTTAGCCTAAAAACTATGTTCAATTCATCCTAAAGACATAGTTGTAGTGTTATGATCAACTTTTTAAACCTAAATTGATTATCAAATCCTTGCATGCAGGTAGAAATACTCAAACCTTTGGTTGTTTGATCTTTGATTATTGCTTCCAATTTATCAAACACGTGTTTGTCTTGGCAAAACCACAGCTACGTAGGAGATTCTCACAAACGGTGCCAATTGTGCGCGCCCAAAATATCTTTAACGGGTTCATCTTATACTTAGGCTCACAACTTATTTGTACTATAGGCTTTGAGTTTCTTACTATGGGTAGTCCCTTGCTCGGAGACCCAATTGCACGCTCTTGTTTTCGCGAACTCCTCTTTTTTCCTCTCAGGATTGCTTCCCTACTGATATCGTTACTCTTTTCTCTCTGTTTTCTCTCCACACTTGCCAACCCTCACTTCTCACTCTATTCTCCTATTTATAGCTTGAGATGAGTGGAGGTGTTATGATTACTTCTTGATCTCACTCGTGTGGATGGGGGTCCAATTCCATCCTTTCTAAGTGGATGCTCTGTTAGGAACGGTGGTAATGGCATTAGAACTGATTCCTACCTTCAAAAGATGGTTCAGCAACGATACTCCTTAAGGCAATATCGAGATGCTGAGAACATTGGATGTTCTCAGCAACCACATTCCCGATTAGGTTATACTTGACCAGCACGGGCTTGTTTCTAATATGTTTAGGACAAGATGGGCCGATCATGTCATTTAGGCCCAAATTGGGCTTTAAACCGTGCCCGAACCAAGGTCAAAGATCCAGTGGGCAAGGGATCACGTGCTACACCACAAGGTCAAGGCCCAAAGTTCACTGGGCCCGAGATCATACTCGTACAATTAGGATCTAGGTATTTTTATAGTGTAGGAATTCCCAATATTGTATTAAATACTTGGGGAAAGGGAATCTATGTTGTACACATTCCTCATATGTTATTTGATAGCTCTTAAAAAGAGATAATATATATATATATATATATTTCGTAACACATACCCTAAGCAACCCTATACCACACACATGCCCTACACGCCCTCCTGGCTCAAACGGGCCTTACAGTCAGGTTCTGGGAATTCACTTTACACCTAGGGTGGCGCCAACAACGGCAAGAAGGGAACACAACAATGGAGCACTAAAGGTTCGGACAGATACGGACAAGGCACAAAGAACACAACCACACTATCACCTGTCTCTTCCCCTTCATCTGTGCATCCCCTTCCCCCTTTATGGTATCAGAGCCACTCTTTTCTGGCCGGTGATAGTGTGGATTTTGCATTATCTAAGGATTTTATTGAAAGCTAAACTTGCAGTAAAGGATAAACATTAGTGTCATAACAAAATACAAATACAAGACAAAGATAGAACCAACTTCAATCAAAATACAACTACAAAAATATAGACATAATAAAACACGCTACAAACAGACTTCCAAAAGACAATTACAGACTTCAACTTCCTCGATATATACATCCCACCAAGCAAGGCAAGGTGAATCCCAGTGATTCCCAAAAATAACATTGCGTCAAGTGTCATATAAAAATATTTTGTTTTTATATGTTTGGATGTAGGGAATCCCAGCGAGTCCCAAAAATAGCATTGCGTCAAGTGTCATATAAAAATATTTTGTTTTTATATGTTTGTATGTAGGGTAGAAGTGGAGGGAACAACAAAAAGAGTAGAGAAAGATATATATAGAAACCAAAATGAGTAAAAACTAGATATCCCATTTTGCAACATTTTTTTAGAAGAATGCCAGGTATTATTATTTAGTAGAAATTAGTCATAATCCACTATGAGTATATTATTGATATGTGGAGGAACATCCTTCATTCACATAGATAAACATCTAACATGCCTAGTAAGGTTATGAACTAAAGAGTTACATTGTCTACGAATATGAAAAAAACTAAGAAAACAGAAGGTATTTGTAAATAATTTGGCCTCAACAATAAGGTGACCATATGAGGCAAATGACTCATCCTCACTACTAGGAGCTATAATGATCACTTCGGAGTCACCCTCCAAAACAATGGATAAAAGACTGAATTCCTAAACAAAACTTAAAGCCCTCACTGCGGCCATTGCTTCTACATAAGCTACAAAATGGGGTAAAAGTATTTTCTTTGCCATGAACAGGGGCAGCTTGATGCATTAGGGGCCCTAAGGCGAAAATTGATTATCTTGTGTTTAGATGTAAAATTACTACTAATTAACATGAACTATGTAGAATTTTTTTCTATTTTTAGAAATTTTATAGACAAAAAAAATTTGACAAAATTTTTCATACTTGTTGATGTGGTAGATTGATAGTGGTAAGTAAAAGATTGGTGTTAGCTGTAGATTTGGATGAGAATTAGTAAAAATTTGCTAACTCTTATTTTTTTTAAGAAGTGCAACATTCACAATATTTTTTACGACAAATCCTAGGATTTAAGTTGCTTTTTACTTTCTATTTGAAAATATCACTATAATTATTTTTTTGTCATTGATAAAAAGCTGTAACAACTTGCTACTCAACATTAGTTGTAAAAGTGTTGTGAAAAATATTGTAAACGTTGCATTTTTCTCTATTTTTTGTTTGTTTTTCATCTAGTAAAAAAATATTATTTTATTTATTGATTATAAATAACCCTATTGGTTAAAATTTGGGGGCCTTTTTTTTTACTTGGGGCCTTAGGCGACCACATTTCTTGCTCCACCATTCAGCCGGCCCTAGCCATGAATGCCAAAATCAAACCTCTGTTTAAGGGTAAAATTATCATTTCATGACATAAGGTTAAAAACATAATTTTAACTGTTGGATTTTCAATAGTTCGTTGAAATAATTTAGAAATCCTAATAGTCAAACCCATATATCATATACTTCGATTAGATTTCCAGACTAAAAGTTATAGTTAGAAACAAGATTTATCATTTAATACATTCCTTCAAAACTGCAATAAAATTGAAACTGATCAAGATTGGAACCCTATGTCCAAATGTCAATTAACACTTGGACTTGGGCACTAGGGGCAGAGCTACCTTATTGCTTGGGGGGGCCATGCACCCATGCCTTCCCCCCAAATTTTAGGATCTGTTTGGTTGTGTTGTTTAAACAAACAGTTTTCGTTGTTTAAACAATACAACACGTATTTTCACAATACTTTTTCATCTACACGTATTTCTACAACATTTAAACAACGTTACTAGAACAATATTACCAAACAGACCCTTAATTTTCTTCTACTATTATGGTAGTTTTAGGCTATAGGTTTGATCCAACAAGGAAGTAATAGGCAATGGGCCCCCTCAAAAATATATGACCGGCCCCCCATTTATTCCTAAGATCTCAACAAAGTCCAATAGATACATGATTTAAAGTCCACAAATCCTCAAATAATATACTAGCTAGCCCCCCAATTGTCCAAATGATTTGTTGTGTAGCCAATGCATAATAACATACTGTTTCAAAACAGAATCATTTAATCACTTCTTCAAACAAAAACTTATATTTTTCCACTTTTTTCAATCTCAAGACGCTACCTTTAGTACTTCTCCCTATTGCTGCTAGCCTACACTGGCCTCTCTCAAGTCAATATGTTAACTCACTTTTCAACACAACCAAATAAACTCAAGCATATGGGCATTTAGATTTAAGTTTTGTTATATATACGATAATGGTCGTATGGTTTTGTTTTTTTATTATTATGATATGAATCTGACCATATGAGTTTTTGCCTTTCTAATTAGTTTAATGAATATGTTTTGTTTATCAAGATTTTGTTCTTCAATTTTTGTATTGCTATATTATAATATATTTTATCTCTCTGTGTCATCATTTTTTTAAGTTGATTTTTTTTTTTTGAAATTAGGTGTTAAATAATTCATTAAAAAATTAAAATATAGGGAATTTTCAATATTACAAATAATGATGGGTTGATAGTTTTTAAAACAATAGTTAAAATTTTTGTATATATCTATAGTGATCTAAATAAAATCGGAGAATATGATGATATATCAAAGTTGATAATTCTGTATTCAATAAAATTTTGAATTATGATTATTGTATTAATACTACAATTTTTGTTGTGGAGATTCTAAAAAAAAAAATTCAACAAACCGGCCCCCCAAATATAAATTCCTGGCTATGTCCTTGTTGGGCACTGAGTGCCATTGACATTTGGTTACCTAGGGCAAGTGCCGATATTCAGCACTCATTGCCAGCCAATAGGCACATGCCTCACCGACTTCAAATTTCAACGTCTTATCATATATATATATATATATATATATATATATTGTTTCCAAACATCATCTTATCAAAATCTAATTTGATAATCCAAAATTATCAACCTTGAGGTGTTAGAAACTCATTTAAACTCATCAATTCAGGCTTCAATCACTAAATTTCTTGCTCTTTAACTAGGTCAAAATGCAAAACTCAACTTCTAAGTTTCACCACTTTTCATTTCAGTTCTCTAAGTTTGCATTCTATCTTTTCAGTCTTCTAAGTTTTAATTCTCCTCAATTCAGTTATCCATTAACATTCCATCTATTCTTGCCGTTAACTTGCCCAAAAACTATGTCGTTTTGGCCTTAATTTAGAATTGGTTATTTCACTACTGAAGCGTCTCTGGTAAGAATTGATGATGGACTACAACTACTCTGAATGTTCAATTGAAAACCAAAATCCTCCTTTACCAATATACTTCAACCACTCTGGTAAGATCTGGGTTATTTCACATATGAGTTATGACACTTTTCACCACATCAATTATTTATGTAGTACGTATGAGTTGGAAATAGTTTTTCAATTCTAACTGATTTTCTTCCCAACATTACTTAGCCATGAATTACAACACTCAAGTAGTGGTCCTAAATTGTAGTTGTATTGTACATGTTTGAGAGATTGAGAGATTGAGAGGGAGAGCAAGAGATAGATCGAGGGAGAGAAAGAGGACGTATTTCAGTACATAGCTCGGCTTAGGCCAATACTTGGCAGCTCCGCTCAATCTGTCTCTCGCTTTCCCTCTTGGTCTCTCAGTCTCTCTTTTTCCCTTTTGGTCTCAATACTCGGCAGCTTTGTCCTCTCTCGTTTTCTATTTTAATGTCTGGGTTTTTATTTTTTATAATTAACTTTTTTTATTTAAGAAATAAATAATAAAATAAAATTTAAATATTAAATTAAGGCCAAAATGACGTCGTTTTGGGCAAGTTAATGGCATGAGTGAATGGAATGATAACAAAGGACTGGATTGAGGAAGATTGAAACTTAGAGGACTGAAATGACAAAATGCAAACTTAAAGGACTAAAATGAAAAGTTGTGAAATTTAGAAAGCGAGTTTTCCATTTTAGCCTAAAAACTATGTTCAATTCATCCTAAACACATAGTTGTAGTGTTAGGATCAACTTTTTAAACCTAAATTGATTATCAAATCCTTGCATGCAGGTAGAAATACTCAAACCTCTGGCTGTTTGATCTTTGATTATTGCTTCCAATTTATCAAACACGTGTTTGTCTTTGCGAAAAGCCGAAAGTCTGTGAGTATCTAATATCAGCGGTGCGTGGTTTGACTTTGTGATTGGCCATGTTTTAAGGATGCCATTTGCAAATGAGTTTGATATCCACTCCTTATTGGCAAAGGCTATGAGAGAATAGAGAATAGTGTTCATAAACTTATTGACAAAGGCTATGACAGAATAGACACAACGGTGTTCATAAAAAAAAGTGGGAGAGGTGGTACACAGTTTTTTGGGATTGGGTGCTAGAGGAATTACATATACACGAGGGAAGTGGAATTATTTGGGTGAGGGCACCAATAACATAGCCAGCAGAGTCTCTCACAATTACCCTAATTTCAACAGCACTGGAATCACGATATTGCACCATCAGAATTTACTTTGTAAACTGGGTAGTAAGAGGGATGCCATCTCACTTCACTATGGAACGCTAAAGGAACCTATCTCTGTTCTTCTTGAGCCAAGAGAAATTCTTGGAGGTAATCAACTAATCATTGGCTTTGAGCCAAATCTGGTGCATTTGCATGTTTTCATTCCTAACTCGATCGTAATTTCTTTTGTTCCATCAAAAAAGATATTAAAACTTGGCCCCTCTCAACTAATTTTTTTTTCCCACCTTGATCACGTGAGATACAGAATTAATTATGAGTAATACTACAATTGCAAACTACTTTACAATATTTTTACAAACTGTTGATATGACTAACTTTTTATTAGTTTTTATTAAAATTCACTATTAACATCATTTTTTCATTTACCAATAATCACTCACCATATCAACCGTTTGTAAAAAAATTTGTAAAAAAAATTTGTATCTCTAACATTACTCTTCTTATATATATAATTTGATCCTAAAGCAAAAAAAAAAAAAAATATATATATATATATATATTTTGTGGGGGTCAAAAACAATCACTAAGAGAAAAGTGATAACAAAGATGATTTACCCAATTAATTTATAAAAAATGGGCAAATATTCCACAATGAGAGATCTAAACAGCAAATTGAAAGATAAGAAGGACCAAAGAAGACTTTTATAGATATAGAAACTGGATTTCGGAGGTACAAGAGATAGGATAAAAGATTAAAAACTCTTAGACATATTGTTTTATTACAACTTTCTCTCTCTTGTTCTTCTCTAAGCTTACTCACCAAACTTTTTTGAATCCCTTCTCATGTTGCACCTCTCCACCTTTTATAGTCATTTTTCCCTACCCTCTCTTCCCAGCTGGCTTGTTTCCAGCTGGATTTGGGGGATACTTGTCCCATCACCCCTCTATTCTGCCACTCTTTGATCATGAAATAGGACTTTTAAGGATGTTTCCACTGTTCAAACTAGTCAATCAGCATTTAAAGCGGTAGAGATTATGTGTAAAACCTCATTAATGTGGAGGTGACTGTTCTACTGTGTGTTTGGAAAAAATTAAAAAGCCAACTTATTTTATTATTCAGCTTATTTTTGCTACTATTCATGAGTCCCGTTGTACTATTTCAGCTAACTTTTACCTTTATCTACAATACTTTCAACAAAAAAGTTTTCAATTTTAGCAAAATAAGTTGATCTTAAACAGACCCTTAGTGGTGCTCATCCCTTTTTTGCACTTCCTGGTGTGAGTTTAATGGAAGGTGGCACCTCGGTTTAGAGGGGAATTGGTTACCCGTGATCCTTTCGTCAATTGTCACAGGGAGGGCTCAGTTCATCACCTCAGCAACCGACCTTGGTAATTGTAGTAGTTCGGGCCTTTGTGGAAATGATTCCAGGAGGTTCCCTTTTGTCTATCAGATCACTTCATCCTTATTCGTGCATTTGGGCTGGTTTTGCCCTTATAAAAATGATCTTATTGGGCTTTTGGTTCTCAGCCCGGGCTCGTATTCATCCCCCATATATATATATATATATAGGCAAACAGAAAAAGAAGTAATGACTAGACTACTGATCATACATTTTCCCAAAAGAAAGACATCTTATTCCCATACAAATTCATGGTCCATAATTCATGATACTCTAAATTCTTTAATTAAAAAAAAAAAAAAAACTCTATATCGGCCGAACTTGACTTGAATTTAGTATTTTTGAATATTGGATTCGTCAAAATCATGACACATGGTCAAAAATAAAAATGTGTTATAATCCTAACAAATCTAGTTCATGGCACACCGGACCTAACCTTTGCCCCTTGCGGCCCACATTTGCAAACATTAATCTTAACTAGTATTATTTCTTCATTGCAATTTCAATTCAATTAATGCTTTGCATTTAATAAGTTTATATATATATATATATATATAAAATAAATGTTTTGTTCATTTTTTTTTTTTATACAAGATAGAATTCTACTCTATCTTAATCTAAGTGTATATGTGTGTGAAGCTCCCTCCTGGAGACTTGAACCCCGACCCTTGCCCCCTACGGACAAGCACTTATACCTGTGGAGTGACTATCGCACCAAGAGTGTGCAGTGGTATGTTTTGTTCATTATGTTTGACAAAATAAGTTATGTTCAAACAATTTTGTATCATAATTTTTTTTTTACAATATCAAAGTGATTTATGGTTGGAATAAAATAATATTACTTCTATAGGTATATTATGCATTGATCATAAAGAATGTAATGCTAAATTTTATTGTGACCAAACATTATGAAGCCAAATTTGCACAATATATATTGAAGTTTCAGCTGCATTGGTAATTAATTTTGACACTCTAATAAGATTGTTTTAATACAACTAATAACACAATTTTATTATAATTTGTTGAAGTGATAAGTTGTGAGTGATGAAAAATAAAAGTGATATTAATTATTGGATCCATATAAAAATCATTATTTATTATTTACAACTAGCATGTAGTCTTTCTAAAAAAAAACTAGCATGTAGCTCGCATTGTGAGGCTACAATTCTACATACACTAAGATTTGTATATCATGTATTTAGCTATAGTATTTTTAATATTTTTAGGTTGTGTTTTTTTATTTAACTCTCTTTTGATTGTATCTTATATTTAACTTAAACCACTTTCTATAAAAATAAAAATTAAAACAAAAAAAAAACTTAAACCATATGATAATTTCTTGTAATTTTTTGTTAGCACTTATTTTGAATATTCTATCATACAACTTTAAGGAGTTGTTTTGATCCTAATTAACCTATGTATAATTATAATCTGGTCAATAACAAATATTTATCATTTATAATTGTAATAAAAATTCTTAAATTAGACACATGACACAAAATTGGACTTTAATTAAAATTATATATATATATATATATGTATATGAGATGAGTTCAAGTTAAACCTGGTGTAACTTTAAAGAGTTATACATTTTCTAAACCATTGGATTTAAGTAGATCAAACGGTAAAAAAAGACACTCATTAATACTAATATTCTGATTAGTATCTCATTAGTTATCCCTTATTTATTGCATTCCATACCTATCTCTAAACCCAAAAAAAAAAAAAAAAACACAAAAAAAGTATATGTCTCTCTCTAATTTTTTTTCCCACCGTTTCTTAAAAAAAAAAAAAAAAAAACCTCCATTGCACACCTCTTTGTCTCTTTGTCTTTTACTCCTCTACTTCTCTAGCTCTATTTTCCTCCTCAGTTAACTAAGCTGCTGAAACTGCAAGCTCGGGATTCCAATGAGTCAATTCCAATGTAGGACCTCGTTCAGTCGAAACAACCCTGAAGTATTGCGAGTACCTATGACAAATAGTGTTACGAAATTCTAAATGGCAGCCCAAGATTAGTCCTTGAATGGGCAATCTTCTCCAAAAAGATTCGCTTCTCCAACGACATCATCAACAATGTCCTCAATTTAACAACCAACAAATCTTCCATCTCATTCCTAATCCTCATCTCCTCCAAATAAAGCCTTTCAGTTTCGGTTGTCAACTTGAACTTTAATGAAAAAACCCCTTCTTCCTCAATATCAAACATTGCAGGGAATTTCCTTAACAAAGCAATAAATCGTCACTTCTTGTTAAGACCCAATTCCCTTTTGTACTTACCTAGCTCTCTAAGAGACATAATTCTATCAAGTTGACTCACTAGAATCTTCCATATCTTCAACACTAGTTTCAGCTTCTTGTCCCTTTGGATGACATTGTCAAAAAGTTCGTTTCTTCTCTTCACAACAACTCTAATGGGTCCGGGTCCAAATGGGGTTTTTCTCAAATTACTCAAACTAACATTATTACTACTTTGTTGCAAAACTAAACTTGTGCCCCAAAACTGTGACCCGATTGATGGGGAGAAATAAAATGAGATTTTACAGAAAGTTTGGGGGTTTTGAAGAAAAGGATATTTGTATGAGATGAAAAATGGTGAGGAAGTAGATGGAGAACGAAGCAAGTGTTGGGGTTTCATTGTGAGCTAGTTATTATGGCAGAGTTGCACAACCAGCAACTTCTTCTTTTTTTCTTTTTTTTTCCCGGTGACCTAGCTGTGGAGGCGGAAGAGTGGCGGAGGAGTAAGAGAGGATTTTTTTTTTTTTTTTGGGGAGAAACGGTGGGGAAAAAAAGTTAGAGAGAGACGTATACTTTTTTGTGTTTTTTTTTTGGTTTAGAGATTGGTGTAGAATATAATAAATAATGGATAATTAATGAGATACTAATCATAATATTAGTATTAATGAATATTTTTTTTGACCGTTAGATCTACTTAAATCTAATGATTTATAAAATGTGTAACTTTTTAGAGTTACATCATGTGTAACTTGAACCCATCTATATATATATATATATATATATGCATGTATGATTACCATCTTAAAAAGTTGTGAAAAAAAAGAAAGAAGAAGAAGAAGTGTTTTTAGCAAAATTGTTCATAGCCTGTGCCACTAACCACATAAGAATGAAGATTAGAAAAGCAAACTCAAACGGTCAAACCCTTGAATATTTTTTAAATTTTAATTGAACCTTTATTTATTTTAGATTTGTTAAATTCCACCTTTAAGTATTCTAGATTTGTTAATTATTATAAAATAGATCATGCTAACGAGTATTCTTAAGGTATTAGTTAACAATTCAGTTAAAGAAAGTTTTTATGAGAAAAAAAAAAAAAAAACAATTAGGCCCTGTTTGGTAGAGTTGTTAAACAACCCATTTTCAGTTTTTAAACAACATTACACATATTTCTACACACTTTTTCACTTACGCGTATTTCAAAAAACTACAAACAATATTATTCAAACTCTCCTACCAAACGGGTTCTTAATATTTTGACAACTTTTTTCATTTTCCATAAAAGTGATTTCAAAACTTTTTAAAAATAGATTATTAATTAATACCCTATGAGTTAGCATTTCCCTTATAAAATTTCCTTAATTAAATGCATGATTGCTCCTAAGTCTTTTCAAATGAGAAAGTATACAATGTTTCGGTAATACCAACTCAACATTTGTTTTGGTATTTTCTAGCTAATAAATGAGTGACACATATTTTAAAAAATTACATCAGACTACTCTGATAAATGATTAATTTATCTTCCCGATAGTTTTGTTAGTGTCATTATCATTTATTAGAGTAATCTAATATGATTTTTTGAAACAAATGTCACTCATTTATTAACTAAAAAATATCAAAACAGATACTAAATTAGTATTACCGAAAAATGATATACTTTCCCATTTCCAAACCCCTTAAAAGCAAAGTTTGGTCGCCTGAGCGATTAATTGTCTGACAACTCCTTTTTTTAGTAACACGTGTGGCATGGTTAGCCTGCCACGTAAAAATCAGCACTGTAATTTACACTTAACCGGTCTTGACGACGTCGACAACTCCTCCTATCAAGTTGGAGTGAAAGTGAGAGTAGAGTTAATTTCAAAGAGAAGACAAGGGTATATACTCGTACAAGGGTAAATTGTCGGTTACTCACCGAGAATTTCGCTCTCAGTTTTTTTATAACAGCTCTACTAGTCTACAGCCCAAAGCATTCTTCGTCCTATACAACTCAATCATTTGCCCTAGTGGAGCCTACAGGAAACGATTGGGTCCCACATAATCAATCAGTTGGATAAATTACCTGCTTTCTTCTGCAATTATTTTCTCTAATAGACTAGAAAATTTATTTATTTATTTTAGATATTTTTTTTGAAACTTATTTTAGATGGTTTCAATTTATGACATCGGCTTTTAATAATAACTTTTTATCATTAAATTAAGATATCAATCAGTTTTTAGTGTTGGTAGTAATTAAACCCCGATCTTTTATTCAACTATTAAAAATTTTATGCAATTTTGTAACTCATAATCTAGTTAAATATGCAGGACATGTTAATGATTATTTAGTATAAATGAAGGATGTTTCTACATAATTTCATGACGTTCTTCTTGCCAATTATGGCTAAATCTTCATGAAAGTTTGAGGTTTTTATCCTAAAAAAGAAGTTATTCATATTCGAGTGATTTATTTATTTTTTTCATTCTGGAATTATGGTTAGAAATATGACCTAAATTTATCTCCACCTCAACCTTGGGGTCTTGAACCACAATCTTATTATTTATGAGTTTGGATTGCATTTATAAGTTAGTTTTTTCTTTGTTTTATGTATTATTTGTGAGTCTCACACCACTTTTCAGTGCATAGTAAAATAATTCAGTTTTTTGAAAATAAACTAGCTTTTAGTTTTTTGTTTAACATTATGCAAATAAACTACAGAAAATAAGTAATTTTCAAATGGACACTATATCCAACTTTTAGAAGTTGATATTGTGTTCCTAAATGATCAAAATAATAACATTCCACTTTTTTATTATAAGGTGAAATGTCAGTTGTTTGTTCATGTTAGAGTGAAATGTGGGGAGGAATGTCAAATATTTTGATCATTTGAAAAACAATGTTATTTCTTGAAAATTTGTCATTAACAAATTTAATTTTGTTGTACCTACCTCAATTTTTGGGGGGGGGGGGGGGGGTGTAAACTAATCCTCTTGATTTGAAGTCTTGTTTGATTTCTTGATTTAGATCAAAATTTACAAATTTATAAGTGCACAAACTATCATGTCTTTTAAAATGATATGAAAGTCTATAAATTATTTTTTTAAACCCAAAATGTGTTTATCGAAAATCTCAAGAGATACTAATTAATGGCCTTACAAGATTTTTTATAATAGTATATACATGATTAAATAAATAAAAAATAGAAGTGCAAGATATGAAAAAAGAAAAACGATGGAAAGAGTAAAGAGGATCCTTATAGGTGGTGTGAATGTTTTCTAAACAAATCAGCCGCAGATAATCCGGATTTCCAAATGCAACCGTCACACTCCACTCAAATTCGACGATACAATTTATATGATATAGCCTTTAATCTAATCTAAACCGTTAAATTCTTTACCTTGAAGCCCAAGCAACGGCCTAAAAAAAAACAAGCCAAACCAAAACCCATACAACGCGAAGCACAGTACACAAACCCCGTGCCTCTTTCTCTTTTTTTCTCTCTCAGACATAAACACAAAACCGCTCAGACATCTCTCCGAACTCTGAGGAAACAAAAAAATGAAGCGGTTTGTGGCGGGGAGTCTGGCGAGGGGGCTGATCAGCCGCGGCGGCGGCGGTTACATGTCGACGGCTGAGATGATGGCGAGGCCTGCTAGCATGCAGGGAGTGATGATGAATAAGCAGCAACAGAGTCAACAGTACTACTACTGGAGGAGTAGAATGATGAGCTCTGTGGCGGAGAAGAGCAAAGAGGTTGTTAATGGAGGAGGAGTGGAAGCGATCAAGGAAGAAGAGAAGAAGGAGAAGAAGAATGGTGATGAGGAGAAAGGAATGGTGAATAATAATAGCTATTGGGGGCTGTCAAGGCCTAGTATCAAGAGACCAGATGGTACCGATTGGCCTTGGAATTGTTTCATGGTAATAATAATAACTTTTTCTTTTGGTGATTTTATGGATCATTGTGTACTTGTGAATGAATGAATTGTCTTGTGAGTAATTGCCTTTTTTTTTTGTTGTTGTTTTGACTTGCACTTTTAACTGTTGTAATTGACTATAGGTTACTGTTCTGGATTTTGTTGCCTATTGAGCTCTACACACTTTTTTTTTTTTTTTTAAAATTGTAAATCTTAACACGGATTGTTGATTATTCTTTTTTTTTTCCCCTTCTTTTAAGAGATCTTTCAGATCTTACAATTTTTTTTTTTTTAGGAAAATCTACCATGTGTTGTTTTAAGTGAATAGGAATAGTGTTGAAATTTTGGTCATGGTTACTTATATCAAATTTAGACCTACCTTCTTATTCAAGCGTGGTAGTATTTTGGCTGTTCCAGCTAACTTAGCTTGTAAAGTTTTCAATGGTTGAATAAGAAATTTGGTATTCAATTCTCGCCTAAAAAAAACCGATTGGTATCTTGGTCTGATGATAAAAAAGTTTAATTATTAGAGGTTGACGTCATAAGTTGAAATTCTATATAAAAAAAAATGGTAGCATTTTGAGTCTTCAATTCATTGACTGACATAGACACTTGTTTATTTTGATATGTTACTCACTTTTCTAACCCTCTCTTTTCAGCATTTCTTCAGTGAGATAATTTTCAGCTGCAGATTAGGATTTACTCATTTAGTCAAAGTGGTCTGAAGAAAATCAATCTACAAAATGACAACTGTTTTAGATACATTTATAAAACCATCTCTTAAGTTTGATAAATGCAACAATTTCAGTAACCAATATCCGTGGCATTTTCCTGAATGTAATTATGACATTTAATTTGGAGATATGTTCTATATTTCCTTGTTCTGTTCTTTTCGTGCTAAAACAAAAAATTTACTTGTCAACCACATTACGCATTATTCTATTCTCTTGTGAGCTTATACTACATGGAACTTCAAGAAATTTTTTGTATTAAGTGTACATACTAGTCTTATTGACTGATTTTCTTTTCTGATGTAGCCATGGGACTCTTATGAGGCAGATGTATCAATAGATTTGACAAAGCATCATGTGCCAAAGAAGTTTTTGGATAAATTTGCGTACAGGACCGTGAAACTTCTTAGAATTCCAACGGATTTGTTTTTTAAGGTAAGTCACCTTTGTTGTGTGTTGTATTGTATTCATCAAAAAGCAGACTTAACTTTTACTCGTGTTTTGCTTTTAATTCTTTTTTCCTAGCGAAATATTTTTAACACTGGCCGTGTATTTCCTAGAGCATAAAGACTCTTCTCTTAGGTGGAATCCAAATTTTGCGAACTCAAGAATGCTCTGTTGGAAGTATTTTGTGGTGATAGTGATGTAACCAATAGAGTTCAAGGAAAAATAAGATCAAATAGCAAGAAGACTCAAGAATTGTGGTCTAGTTTTGGTGTGAGGACTCTTTGGCACCGCCCATAGACTACTTTTGTTACTGTTGAGTCTTAGTATCAAGTTTATCTACTTAGAAAGTTGGTGGTTCACTTTTAATTATGTTTTAAAGTGAGGTTATTTGGTAATTTTCAAAATTTCTGGACTAGGATATATAATATTGTTGGCCCATGACTCTTATTTTATGTTTGACACCTTTTTTCTATTTGGTTTTAGTAGTTTCTCACTTGGTTTAGAAGTTCTTTTAGTTACTTTTATATCTTGATTAGGAGCCTTATCGATGCAACCATGGAAGATTAATTTGTTTCTATTTTGCAATTTTGTCCATTCAAGATAAATTTTATTGGGTCAATGTTTGAAGTCCATTTGAAGCAAGATGTATTTTTAACATCATCATAAATTTATTGGACTCTTCTTATAATTGAATTTTTCTTGATAATTTCTTTGATATCTTTGATTTCTATTTTGCTTTTGCATAATTCAGGAAGAATGTTTGACAACTTTTTTATGCTTTCCTCTGCCTTGTCCTTTTAGCAGGATGGTGCTAGTTTCATTTTCATTTCTTAATCCCCCCACCCCCTTGTGATTTTGACTTGTTCTGTTATATTGTTAGTTTTTGCTGTCTTTGGGCCCCATTTTTCTCAAGATCTTTCGAAATATATAGTTGAACACTTTTGAAGTACTGATACCAAGGGAGCTTAATTAAATTTATGAAATTGGTAAAACGTCTGTTGCAGGTGTCCACACTAGTGTCCTTTAATAGTCAATTGGATCTTTGCTCTCTAATTTTACACAGTATTCTTCATTAAGATGATCACATTCTTTTCAAACTTTAATCAATGTTGATAGGAATAATGCATGTTGGGCTCACCTTCTCAACAAGCTTAAGATGTGGTGTTGTATCATGAATATTGTATTGATAGGCGGACCACTAAAGATTGATTTTAAAATAGTTGCATATCTTTTAGCCTGCTCTTAGGGAGAGCCTTGTCTTCACCACTGACGTATATCTGCATAGAAGCTAGTTAAATTTTTCTGTAAGTCAGATTGAGTTAAGTGTCACACATACCAATAGAAATTAATGTGCAAAACAGGAAATGTAATTTGGATTGCTTAGTCATACAGAGTGTTACAAGCCAGTTATTGATTATTAATAATATAGAGCACTAGAACTACATACTTATGCCTGTTGAATAAACAAACATTTTAGGAATTATTCATGTTTCTCTAATCACAATTTGAGACAAATATGTGAGATGGGAAAGTGGGGAAGTAAGTTATACTGAAGAAGAATGGATCACTCTATAAATGGAAAATTGTTGGTGTAGTTGAAATAGAAATACTCTAATATGTTTGATTTATTTTTATTTTTAATTTTTTTATAATAATTAAACACTATGTGGCCTGAGTGGCAGCCAATGTGACTTCCTATGTAAAGACAACTGTTGTTGTTGTTGTTTTTTTTTTTTTGTGTGCACGTGTGCATGCGCTTTGTACGGTTTAACTTACTGATGTAGATGCAATGAGATGAAGATAAGTGACCTCCTTTAATGTGTAGGGAAGATCTCTTGATAGTTTTTTCAGTATAACATAACTATTTTGTTCCTAGATTCAAGTTCTATTCACTGAAATTGTATGTTAGTTATCCCTTCTTTTCAGTGGATGTACCAAACTATAAAACTTGAATTGTTCTTCTCTGGGGACAGCATGTTTTAGCAACCACTGTGTCTGCTTCTCGATATTGCTGCCAAAGTATATGTTTATGAGTTTCATTTTGTAAAATATCTTGCAGAGACGGTATGGTTGTCGTGCAATGATGCTGGAAACAGTGGCAGCCGTTCCTGGTATGGTAGGAGGAATGCTGCTGCACCTAAGATCTCTCCGCAAGTTCCAGCAAAGTGGTGGTTGGATCAAAGCCCTGCTTGAAGAAGCAGAGAATGAGAGGATGCACTTGATGACCATGGTGGAACTTGTACAGCCCAAGTGGTATGAAAGACTTCTGGTTCTAACCGTGCAGGGAGTCTTCTTCAATGGCTTCTTTGGTGTATATCTTCTCTCCCCCAAACTGGCCCATAGAATTGTTGGTTACCTGGAGGAGGAAGCAATACACTCATATACAGAGTATTTGAAGGATATTGATAGTGGTGCAATTGAAAATGTTCCTGCTCCTGCTATTGCAATAGACTACTGGAAGCTACCCAAGGATGCAACCCTTAAGGATGTTATAATTGTAATTCGTGCTGATGAAGCTCACCATCGGGATGTTAACCATTTTGCTGCTGTGAGTATTACTTTCCTTTCCCATGATCATGCTCTATATTTTTTTTTTCACAAATTTCTTTCTTCACATTTTTTATGTATATAATTTCTGAATGTATCTGGTCTCCTAAAATATGTCATTATGTTTTATTCTCCACTCTATGTAGACATATAACTTGCATGGTACATAAGATTTTTAAAAATCTATTGCTGATCCAGAGATAATATGACAAATGAGAGATTTTGCATGGGAAAATTTTTAAAGCATCCCCTGAACTTTGGGTCAAAATCAAATGGACCCCTTGTACTTTGATAATTGTATAATCAACCCTTCTGTTAGCTTTCTGGTAATATAATGGATGGAAAATGCTACACATGCACTGCATCTTAATAAAAAATTATTAAATTAAACTTTAATAATAACAATAAAAACTTATTCTAAAGCTCATTAAAAATTTCCCCTCTCCCATATTTTTAAATTAAACTTTGAAAAAAAAATTATTTTGAAATTTCCCAGTTTGTAAATCTAGATTTAGTCATAGAGTCATATTATTAAAAGAATTAATTTGAAAACAGAATATTTTGCACCCAAATATGTATGGTGGTTTAAAAAAAAAAAAAAAAAAAAAATCTCTAGAACTGTTTTTCCATGTGTTATGCATCTTTATATCTTGTGAACATATAGATGCACTTCCTAAAATATCTTCCCAATTTCTGGCATCTTGTTTTGCATAGAAGAAAATGGTTTTCTTTAAGAATTCATGGTGAAGTGAATTCATTTTTAATTGGGATCCACTTTTTTATCTGTTTTATTTATTTGTTTCCCATCTTATATTGGCTTAGAATTTGAGTTTTGTCACTGGTTTTCCAATTGCACGTATCAATTCATAGCATCTTGTTTCATACTTTTAGCCTGCCATTTTTAAATAAAATTTTATTTTTCAATGACCTGGATGCTAGCTCATTTTGGTGTTAAAGACTTTTCCTAAGGTTGGTAAACCAATAGGGGAGATTTTTTTAATGAAATTTGTAGGGATATCATGTTCATGGTGTAACAACCCTATGTATTGTATGAAACAGCTTCCTCTCTTTACTTGGGATGGTGACTTTGGTCACGTAGGCTAGCTGATGGGGTATTATGAAATTCTGTACTTCATAAATAGGGGAATTCCGTCATTACAGTCATTATTTTATAGTGCCTAAACAGTATCAGTTTCCTCCTTTTACTGGATCTTTTCCATAGAACATATAAAGACTTGATAATAAATGTCTTTTTTGTTTGGTTAACAGTTAGTTTTACAAATTTGATCTACAATTGTTTATGATTTTATCTGCATATTTTTGCCTACTTTTTTCTTTTGAAGGCTTTGTCTACTTTCTTTCTGAAAATACAATTATGATTTTAACTTAATAGCATTGAAAACTGTGTTTGATTGGACATCATTTGCTTTGGTATTTAGTACTGTATTGGTTACAAAGACAGACTAGACTCTCTATGGCTTACAAGTGTGGGTGGAGGGTGAGGCTGAGCTGCTGAGTGCATGTGTGAATTACCAATAAAAAAAATTCAACGTAACCTAAGTGCTGGGTCAGCAGACCCTTGATCAGTATGTTAACATTTTTTTTTTTGATAAGTAAAAGGTGAGGATGAAGGGGAATAAAACATAAAGAGACGTATGTTGACATTTGAGTTAGGAAATTTGCTGATGTCTTCCAATTCAGGTCTCTCAGCAATTACTCTGTACTAAGGGGATAGGAAGGCAGCCCAAATGAGGCAAAAAAAGAAGAAGCTGTTTCTTCTTTGTGTTTCATTTTAAATTTCAGTTGTCAAATAACTTACTAATTTTGTCTCTTTAGTATCTCCTAGATTTTGTGTAGAACACAACAGGAGTTTGTCTGATTACATCTTTTATTTTTCTTTTTGTGATTTTATAATGTTCCATCTTTGTTACGAAAAAGACAGGTAAATAGAAAAGAGATATGGAATATTGTAAATTTCTTGTATTAGGTTTGACTAAAAGCAAACTCAATTTAACCTATGGATAGCTTTGATGGAAAAATGACTTGACTGCATTGAATGTCTCACTGTGAAAGGGTAGAGGTGGGTCTTACGGGTTGGTTTTTACTCTCGGTAAATTTATTTGTTCTATGTTTTTGTTATTCTTGGAAGTGTAATATAATATATTAAGCATGTTTTTTATTAAAAAATAATCCTGATGCTTATCTTTCGTCTACTTTTTATTATTGGGTTATGACTGTACTTTCTCTGCAGGACATTCACTTTCAGGGAAAGGAATTGAGAGAGGCACCAGCCCCTCTTGGTTATCATTAAGATGTATTCTGTGAAGATTCAAATATAGATAAATGTTTAGACATATATAATCTTGAATTGCTTATGGTGAGGACTTTTGTGTCTATAGGAGCATGCATTGTTTTGTCAGACAAGTTTGAGAGGATGGAATATATGGTATGTGGATTTTAAATCCAATTTGGTTGGCTTTAATGACAGCTTCTCTATAATGGCGATTTGTAATTGCATGTTTTTGTTATGTCTATCAAGCATGTCAGTTATTTTTATGGAAGCATGTTAGTTGTCTGCGATCAAGATGGGAAAGGCATGTTATTTACTAAAACAGTTGTAAGTGGCGATTAGATGTGCCTTTAAATTCATTCTCATTTGCTTCTGCTTTATATGTACGGCATTCATGTTATTATCATAATTCAATGAATGCTTTAAAAGTTAAATGTCTTCACATGTACCATGTCAGGGCTTCTCAGCATATATATATATATATAGAGAGAGAGAGAGAGAGAGAGAGAGAGAGAGAGAGAGAGAAACCATTCAATTTATCTATCTGTTTAGAGAGTATTACACGGATCAGTGAAGGGCTGAAGGCATTTACTTTCGGATTACAATTTTTGGTCCCATGGGTGCTCAATGATCAGTTAAATCTATCATTTCCTGTCTTTGGGCAATTTTTCTGAATTTTACATTATCCTCTGGCTGTTAAAAGGGTATTTTGATAGGAAAATACACTCCCATACTCGTGTATTGGATTGAATTCATGATTTCATTTCCACTTTAGCGTAGTGGGGCCTCATACCTATAGCTAAATGTTTATGATAATCGGACTATTTTTTATTTCCTGTGTGCTATCAAGTCATTCAAGTATCCCAATCGGAGGAAAAGAATTCTACATGCACTAATTGTAGTAGTTCGGGCCTTTGTGGAAATGATTCCGGGAGGTTTCCTTCTGTCTATCAAATCACTTCATCCTTATTCGTGCATTTGGGCTGGATTTACCCTTATAAAAATGATGTTATTGGGCTTTTGGTTCTCAGTCTGGGCTCGTATTCATCCCCCATATATATATATATATATATATATATATATATATGGATAGATAGATAGATAGGCAAAGAGAAGAAGCAGAAGTAATGACTGGACTACTGCTCATACATTTTCCCAAAAGAAAGACATTTTATTCCCATACAAATTCATGGTCCATAATTCATGATACTCTAAATTCTTTAATTAAAAAAAAAAAAAAAAAACTCTATATCAGCTGAACTTGACTTGATTTTAGTATTTTTGTGTATTTGATTCGTCAAGATCATGACACATGATCAAAAATAAAAATGTGTTATAATCCTAACGGATCTAGTGCACAGTACACCGGACCTAACCTTTGCCCCTTGCGGCCCACATTTGCAAACATTAATCATACTGGTATTATTTCTTTATTGCAATTTCAATTCAATTAATGCTTTGCATTTAATAAGTTTTTATATATATATAATAATAATAATAATAAATGTTTTGTTCATTATGTTTGACAAAATAAGTTATGTTCAAACAATTTTGTATAATAATTTTTTTTTTACAATATCAAAGTGATTTATGGTTGGAATAAAATAATTTTACTTCTATAGGAATATTATGCATTGATCATAAAGAATGTAATGCTAAAATTTATTGTGACCAAACATTATGAACCCAAATTTGCACAATATATATTGAAGTTTCAGCTGCATTGGTAATTAATTTCGACACCCTAATAAGATTGTTTTAATACAACTTATAACAAAATTTTATTCTAATTTGTTAAAGTGATATGTTGTGAGTGATGAAAAATAAAAGTGATATTAATTATTGGATACATATAAAATCATTATTTATTATTTACAACTAGCATGTAGTCCTTCTCAAAAAAAAAAAAAAATTATATATATATATATATACTAGCATGTAGCCCACATTGTGAGGCTACAATTCTACATACACTATGATTTGTATATCATATATTTAGCTATAGTATTTTAATATTTTTAGGTTGTTGTTGTTGTTGTTGTTGTTTTTTTTTTTTTTTTTTTTTTTTAAATTTTTTTTAACTCTCTTTTGATTGTATCTTATATTTAACTTAAACCACTTCCTAAAAAAAAAAAAAAAAAAACTTAAACCACATGATAATTTCATGTAATTTTTTGTTAGCACTTATTTTGAATATTCTATCATACAACTTTAAGAAGTTGTTTTGATCCTAATTAACCTGTGTATAATTATAATTTGGTCAATAACAAATATTTATCATTTTATTGGGTACTAAAATGAAATTTATCATGCCCACACAAAGCTTCTAGCTGGTTACATAGTCCATAAAATGCAACATATTATCCCAAGATCAACTTTAAGGTGGTTTAGATCATAGGTATTTAGACAAAAAAAAAAAGGATTAAATTATGTGTATGATTGGTTTAGTCTTTGTTTTTTTCAATGAATAATTAACTTGGTATAAATTTTTTTTTTTTTGAGAACAAGATACAAAAATAAAAATTCTTAAATTAGACATGTGACACAAAATTGGACTTTGATTGAAATTATATATATATATATATATATATATATATATATATATATATATATATATATATATGATTACCATCTTAACAAGTTGTGAAAAAAAAAAAAAAAGTGTTTTAGCAAAATTGTTCGGTGCCTGTGCCACTAACCACACAAGAATCAAGATTAGAAAAGCAAACTCAAACGGTCAAACCCTTTAATATTTTTTAAATTTTAATTGAACCTTTATTTATTTTAGATTTGTTTAATTGAACCTTTAATTATTCTAGATTTGTTAATTATTATAAAATAGGTCATGCTAGCGAGTGGCCTTAGGGTATTGATTAACAATCTAGTTAAAGAAATTTTTTATGAGAAAAAAAAAACAATTAATATTTTGACAGTTTTTTTTCATTCCCCATAAAATATGATGTTAAAACTTTTCTAAAATGGATTGTTAATCAATACCCTAAAATCACTCGTTAGTATTTCCCTAATAAAATTTCCTTGATTAAATGCATGATTGCTCCTAAGAGCAACCGCATCAGTTAGTGTAAAACTTTCCTTCTATTTTACACTAAAAGCCTACTTTTTCTATTTTACACACCCATTTTTACAAAACATCTACGTCAGTTTATCTATTCTATCATCTATTTTATTTAAATAATCATTTTCTCACTTTTTTTTATTATTTTATCTCAACCTCTCTCTCTCCATTCACGAGACTCTAGAGAGACTCTATTATAGAGTCTTCTTTGAAACTCCTCTCTATTCCAACATTTTCACTTCTCTCTGAAACTCCTTTCTATTCCAAACTTCTCTATGAAACTCCGATCCAAGCACGGCTCCAATCTAAAACTTCGATCCAAGCACGGCAAGAAGAACTCCAATCCAAGCATGCCGATCCAAGCATTCCGATCCAAGCACGTCGATCTGCCACAAGTGCTAATCTACAAGTGTCGATCCACTCTCTCTGTCTCTGTTGGTGTGTCCGTATGTGGGGTGTGTTTCGTTTTGTGGTGTCTGTGGTTGATTTTGTTATTGATTTTGTGGTTGATTTTTGATTTTGTATCAGGGGAAGAAGCAGATGATGAGGGCGTTGGTTTTGCAGATGGAGAAGAGAGAGAAAAAAAGGAGCGAAATTAGAAATTATTAAAATAATGTATAGAAGAGTTACAGTGACCATGCATATATGCACGGTTACTGTAGCTCTTGTGCATTTATGCACAATTTTACATCCACTAACGTGAGTGCTTTTTTGGGTCAAAATGTGTAAAAAAGAGCTGCTTTTTATATTTTGCAAGATGAGTTTAAATTCAGTCAGGCTGTGGTGTAAAACATTGGTTTTAAGCCAGCCAATAGAACATAGCCACATCATATTCTTTTAAGTGATAAGTTAAATTCCTCTCTAAACACAAAACGAAATAAGAAAACCCACATAAACCCACAGCCTTGCTTCCTCCCTCTTCCATGAGAGTAATATTCAATCTTATTAGAGAATTCTTTCATTCTTGTAATCTTTAATTCACATCAATGGGCTCAAATTCATGTTGTTAATCTTATCAGAGTAATTCTTTCATTCTTATAATCTTTAATTCACATCAATGGGCTCAAATTCATGTTGTTGTTGTTGTTCTTCTTCTCCAAATCCTAAGAAATTGAAATTCACACTCAGTCTCCTCCTCTGCTTCTTATTCTTATTCCCCAACTTCCCCATTGCCACAGCTTTTGTCTGAAACCCATTTTGGAAACCCGAAATCTCGTACTCCCAGCACTGCAATGATGTCTTTCTTGAGCAGCCTTTATCCTCGAGCAATGTCCCTATCTCCCACTCCAACGATTTCCTTAGCTTCCAATTCGCATTTTTCTTTGGCAGCGTCGGAATCTTCAACTAAACCACTGAGTTTGGGATACCTCTCTCCTTCAACCCTTCATATATCAAAAACACCACCTCCCATGGCGTTCATAAGGTCAAAGCCACCTTGAACATTCGAGACCCATGCAAGTACTCTGTTTTCAATTATTGAATTGTATGGTGTAGAGGAGGTTTGGGCAAGCAAAGATGGAAGAGGGAGGAAGCAGGGTTGTGAGTTTCTGTGGGTTTTCTTATTTCGTTATATGTTTGGAGAAGAATTTAACTTATCATATAAAGAATATGACGTGGCTGTGTTCTATTGGCTGGCGTAAAACCAGTGATTTACGCCACAACCTGACCAAATTTAAACTCTTACAAGATTATTCATGATGTGGTTGCTCTAAGTCCTTCCAAAGCCCTTAAGTCAACCTTGGTAGGCTGTGCGATTAATTTCCTGACAATTCCTTTTTTAGTAACACGTGTGGCATGGTTAGCCTGCCGCGTAACAATCAGCACTGTAATTTGCACTTTACCGGTCTTGACCTGGACAACTCCTCCAATCAAGTTGGAATGAAAATGAGAGTAGAGTTGTAATTTCAAAGAGAAGACAAGGGTATACTCGTCCATTGCCAATACCTTTGTCGGTTACTCACCGAGAATTTCGCTCTCAGTATTTTCATAGCAGCTCTACTAGACTACAGCCCAAAAGCATTCTTCGTCCCATCCAACTCAATCATTTGCCCTAGTGGAGGCTGCAGGAAACGATTGGGTCTCACATACTCAATCAGTTGGAAAAATTACCTGCTTTCGTCTGCAATTATTTTCTCGCAATTTATTTATTTATTTTATTATTTTAGACAGTTTCAATTTATAGCGTCGGCTTTTAATAATAGTTTTTTATTATTAGATTAAGACACCAATCAGTTTTTGATATATATGGTGATTGAATTTCGATTTTTTATTCAATCATTATAGAGTTTATACAATTTTGTAACTCATAACCTAGTTAAATATGCAGGGCATGTTAGTGATTATTTGGTATAAATAGAGGATGTTCATATACAATTTCATGATGTTCTTTTTGCTAATTATAGCAAAATTTTCATGAAAGTTTGAGGTTTTTATCCTAAAAATAAATTATTTATATCCGAGTGATTTATTTATTTTTTCGTTTGTAATTATGGTTAGAAATATGATCTAAATTTACTTCCATGCCTCAGCCTTGGGTCTTGAACCACAATCTTATTATTTAGGAGCTTGGATCGCGTTTATAAGCTCTTTTTTTTTTTTTGTTTATTTTATGTATTGTTTGCGAGTCTCACACTACTTTTCATCGCAAAGTAATATAATTTTGAGTTTTTTGAAAATAAACTACTTTTTTGTTTTTTGTTTCACATTATGTAAACAAACTACTGGAAATATGCAATTTTCAAATGGACAATATATCAAACTCTTAGAAGTTGATATTGTGTTCCTAAATGATCAAAATAATAACATTCCACTTTTTTATTTTAAGGTGAAATATCAATTATTTGTTCATGTTAGGGTGAAATATGGGGAGGAATGTCAAATATTTTGATAATTTGAAAAACAATGTTATTTCTTGAAAATTTGTTATTAACTAATTTAATTTTGTTGTACCTACCTCAATGGGGGGTAAATTGATCCTCTCAATTTGAAGTTTTGTTTGGTTTCTTGATTCAAATCAAAATTTTATAAATTTATAAGTGCACAGACTATCACATTATTTAAAATTTTAAAATGATTCGAGAGACTATACATTATTTTTTTAAACCCTAAATGTGTTTATTGAAAAATCTCAAGAGACACTAATTGACTTACAAGTTTTTTTTATAATAGTCTATACATGATTAAATTAAAAAAAAAAAGTGTAAAATATGAAAAAAAGAAAAAGATGGATAGAATAAAGAGGACCCTTCATTGGTGGTGTGAATATTTTCGAAACAAAGAAAAGTAGGTGTAGGTAACAGAAATAGAAACAAAACCCAAAACCCATACAACGCGAAGCACAGTACACAAACCGCTCAGACATCTCTCCGAACTCTGAGGAAACAAAAGAGATGAAGCGGTTTGTGGCGGGGAGTCTGGCGAGGGGGCTGAGCAGCCGCGGCGGTTACATGTCGACGGCTGAGATGATGGCGAGGCCTGCTAGCATGCAGGGAGTGATGATGAATAAGCAGCAGCAGAGTCAACAGTACTACTACTACTGGAGTAGAATGATAAGCTCGGTGGCGGAGAAGAGCAAAGAGGTTGTTGATGGAGGAGTAGTGGAAGCGATCAAGGAAGAAGAGAAGAAGAAGAATGGTGATGAGGAGAAAGGAATGGTGAATAGCTATTGGGGGCTGTCTAGGCCTAGTATCAAGAGACCGGATGGTACCGATTGGCCTTGGAATTGTTTCAGGGTGATAATAACTTTTCTCTCTTTTCTTTTGGTGAATGAATTTTTTTTTGGTGAGTAATTGCCTTTTTTTGTTGTTGTTTTGACTTGCACTTTTAACTGCTGTAATTGACTATGGAGGTTACTGTTCTGGATTTTGTTGCCTATTATGCTGTCCTTTTTTACATTTTTTGTTCTTGTGTTTGGGAAACGTGTTATCTAACAGAATTTCACTATTCTACAAAGGTTCTACACACCTTTTTTTTAATTTTTTTTAAAAAATTTATTGTAAATCTTAAAATGGATTGTTGATTGTTCCCTTTTTTTCCCCTTCTTTTAAGAGATCTTTCAGATTTTACAACTTTTTTTTTAAAGGAAAATCTACCATGTGTTGTTTTAAGTGGATAGGAATAGTGTTGAAATTTAGTGGAAGAACCGGTCATGGTTAGTTATGTCAATTTTAGACCAGCCTTCTTATTCAAGCGTGGTAGCATTTTGGTGGTTCTAGCTAACTCAACTGGTAAAGTTTTTAGTAGTTGATTAAGAAATTTGGTGTTCAATCTCCGCCTATTCCAAAAACTGATTAGTGTTTTAATCTGATGATAAAATAGTGTAATTTTTAGAAGCGACGGCATAGGTTAAAACTCTTTTTTTTTTTTTTTTTTTTAAATGGTAGCATTTTGAGTCTTCAATTCATTGACTGTCATAGATACTTGTTTATTTTGATATGTATACACTCTTCTAACCCTCTCTTTTCAGCATTTCTTCAGTGAGATAATTTTCAGCTGCAGATTAGGATTTACTCATTTAGTCAAAGTGATTTGAAGACTCGATCTACAAAAATGACAATTATTTTAGATAAATTTATAAAACCATCTATTAAGTTTGATAATGCAACAATTTCAGTAACCAATATACGTGGCATTTTCCCGAATGTTATTGTGACATTTAATTTGTAGATGTGTTCTATATTTTGTTGTTCCATTCTTTCCATGCGAAAACAAAAAATTTACTTGTCAACCACATTACGTATTATTCTATTCTCTTGTGAGTTTATATTACACGGAACTTCAAGAAATTTTTTTATTAAGTGTACATTCTAGTTTCTATTGACTGATTTTCTTTTCTGATGTAGCCATGGGAATCTTATGAGGCAGACTTGTCAATAGACGTGACAAAGCATCATGTGCCAAAGAAGTTTTTGGATAAAGTTGCGTACAGGACCGTGAAATTTCTTAGAATTCTATCGGATTTGTATTTCAAAGTAAGTCACCTTTGTTGTGTGTTGTATTGTATTCATCAAAAAGCATACTTAACTTTTACTCGTGTTTTGCTTTTAATTCTTTTTTCCTAGTGAAATATTTTTAACACTGGCCGTGTATTTCCTAGAGTGTAAAGACTCTTCACTTAGGTAGAATCCAAATTTTGCGAACTCAAGAATGCTCTGTTGGAAGTATTTTGTAGTGATAGTGATGTAGCCAACAGAGTTCAAGGAAAAATAAGATCAAATAGCAAGAAGACTTAAGAATAGTGGTCTAGTTTTGGTGTGAGGACTCTCTGGCACCGCCCATAGACTACTTTTGTTACTATTGAGTCTCAGTATCAAGTTTATCTACTTAGAAAGTTGGTGGTTCACTTTTAATTATGTTTCAAAGTGAGGTTATTTGGTAATTTTCAAAATTTCTGGAATAGTCTATATAATGTTGTTGGCCCATGACTCTTATTTTATGTTTGAGACCTTTTTTCTATTTGGTTTTAGATGTTTCTCACTTCGTTTAGAATTTCTTTTAGTTACTTTTATATCTTGTTTATGAGCCTTATCCATGCAACCATGGAAGATTAATTTGTTGCTATTTTGCAATTTTGTCCGTTCAAGATTAATTTTATTGGGTCAATGTTTGAAGTCCATTTGAAGCAAGATGTATTTTTAACATCATCATAAATTTATTTGGACTCTTCTTATAATTGAATTTTTTTTGATAATTTCTTCGATATCTTTGATTTCTATTTTGCTTTTGCATAATTCAGGAAGAATGTTTGACAACATTTTTATGCTTTCCTCTGCCTTGTTCTTTTAGCAGGATGGTGCTAGTTTCATTTTCATTTCTTAATTTCCCCACCCCCTTGTGATTTTGACTTGTTCCGTTATACCGTTTGTTTTTGCTGTCTTTGGGCCCCATTTTTCTCAAGATCTTTCGAAATATATAGTTGAACACTTTTAAAGTACTGATAAGGAGGGAGCTTAATTAAATTTATGAAATTGGTAAAACATCTTTTGCAGATGTCCACACCAGTGTCCTTCTTTAATAGTCAATTGGATCTTTGCTTTCTAATTTTACACGGTATTCTTCATTAAGATGATCACATTCTTTACAAACTTTAATGAATGTCGATAGGAATAATTGCATGTTGGGCTCACCTTCTCAACAAGCTTAAGATGTGGTGTTGTTATCATGAATATTGTATTGATAGGCGGACAACTAAAGATCAATTTTAAAATAGTTGCGTATCTTTTACCCTGCTCGTAGGGAGAGCCTTGTCTTCACCACTGACTTATATCTGCATAGAAGCTAATTAAATTTTTCTGTAAGTCAGATTGAGTTAAGTGTCATACATACCAATAGAAATTACTGTGCAAAATAGGAAATGTAACTTGGATTACTTAGTCATACAGTGTGTTACAAGCCAGTTATTGATTATTAATAATATAAAGCACTAGAACTACATACTTATGCCTATTGAATAAACAAACATTTGAGGAATTATTCATGTTTCTCTAATCACAATTTGAGACAAATATGTGAGATGGGAAAGTGGGGAAGTTAGTTATACTGAAGAAGAATGGATCACTCTATGAATGGAAAATTGTTGGTTAGTTGAAATAGAAATACTATAATATGTTTGATTTATATAATTATTATTATTATTTTATAATAATTAAACACTATGTGGCCTGAGTGGCAGCCAATGTGACTTCCTATGTAAAGACAAATAAGGTGCACACAAAGTTTTTTTTTTTTTTTTTTGTGCGGTGTGTGCATGCGCTTTGTACGGTTTAACTTACTGATGTAGATGCAATGAGATGAAGATAAGTGACCTCCTTTAATGTGTAGGGAAGATCTCTTGATAGTTTTTTGAGTAGAACATAACTATTTTGTTCCTAGATTCAAGTTCTATTAATTGAAATTGTATGTTAGTTATCCCTTCTTTTCAGTGGATGTACCAAACTATAAAACTTGAATTGTTCTTCTCTGGGGACAGCATGTTTTAGCAACCATTGTGTCTGCTTCTCGATATTGCTGCCAAAGTATATGTTTATGAGTTTCATTTTGTAAAATATCTTGCAGAGACGGTATGGTTGTCATGCAATGATGCTGGAAACAGTGGCAGCTGTTCCTGGTATGGTAGGAGGAATGCTGCTGCACCTAAGGTCTCTCCGCAAGTTCCAGCAAAGTGGTGGTTGGATCAAAGCCCTGCTTGAAGAAGCAGAGAATGAGAGGATGCACTTGATGACCATGGTGGAACTTGTACAGCCCAAGTGGCATGAAAGACTTCTGGTTCTCACTGTGCAGGGAGTCTTCTTCAATGGCTTCTTTGGGGTATATCTTCTCTCCCCCAAACTGGCCCATAGAATTGTTGGTTACCTGGAGGAGGAAGCAGTATACTCATACACAGAGTATTTGAAGGAAATTGATAGTGGTGCAATTGAAAATGTTCCGGCTCCTGCTATTGCAATAGACTACTGGAAGCTACCCAAGAATGCAACCCTTAAGGATGTTATAATTGTAATTCGTGCTGATGAAGCTCACCATCGGGATGTTAACCATTTTGCTGCTGTGAGTATTACTTTCCTTTCCCATGATCATGCTCTGTATTTTTTTTCACAAATTTGTTTCTTCACATTTTTTATGAATATAATTTCCGAATGTATCTGGTCTCCTAGAATATGTCATTATGTTTTATTCTCCACTCTATATAGACATATAACTTGCATGGTACATAAGATTTTTTAAAATCTATTGCTGATCCAGAGATAATATGACAAATGAGAGATTTTGCATGGGAAAATTTTTCAAGCATCCCCTGAACTTTGGGTTAAAATCAACTAGACCCCTTGTCCTTTGATAATTGTATAATCAACCCTTCTGTTAGCTTTCTGGTAATATAATGGATGGAAAATGCGACACATGCACTGCATCTTAATAAAAAATTATTAAATTAAACTTTAATAATAATTAAAAAAAAAAACTTATTCTAAAGCTCATTAAAATTTTTCCCCTCTCCCATATTTTTAAATTAAACTTTGATAAAAAAAATTATTTTGAAATTTCCCAGTTTTTAAATCTAGATTTAGTCACAGAGTCATATTATTAAAAGAATTAATTTGAAAACAGAATATTTTGCACCCAAATATGTATGGAGGTTTAAAAAAAAAAAAAAAAAAAACTCTAAAACTGTTTTTCCGTGTGTTATGCATCTTTATATCTTGTGAACATATAGATGCACTTCCTAAAATATCTTCCCAATTTCTGGCATCTTGTTTTGCATAGAAGAAAATGGTTTTCTCTAAGAATTCATGGTGAAGTGAATTCATTTTTAATTGGGATCCACTTTTTTATCTGTTTTATTTATTTCTTTCCCATCTTATATTGGCTTAGAATTTGAGTTTCGTTACTGGTTTTCCAATTGCACGTTTCAATTCATAGCATCTTGTTTCATACTTTTAGCCTGCCATTTTTAAATAAAATTTTATTTTTCAATGACCTGGATGCTAACTCATTTTGGTGTTAAAGACTTTTTCTAAGGTTGGTAAACCAATAGGGGGATTTTTTTAATGAAATTTGTAGGGATATCATGTTCATGGTGTAACAACCCTTTGTTATGTATGAAACAGCTTCCTCTCTTTACTTGGGATGGTGACTTTGGTCACGTAGGCTAGCTGATGGGGTATTATGAAATTCTGTAATTCACAAATAGGAGAATTCCGTCATTACAGTCATCATTTTATAGTGCCTAAACAGTATCAGTTTCCTCCTTTTACTGGACCTTTTCCATAGAACATATAAAGACTCGATAATAAATGTCTTTTTTGTTTAGTTAACAGTTAGTTTTACAAATTTTATCTACAATTGTTTATGATTTTATCTGCATATTTTTACCTACTTTTTTCTTGTGAAGGCTTTGCCTACTTTCTTTCTGAAAATACAATTATGATTTAACTTAATAGCATTGAAAACTGTGTTTGAATGGACATAATTTACTTTGGTATTTAGTACTGTATTGGTTACAAAGACAGACTAGACTCTCTATGGCTTACAAGTGTGGGTGGAGGGCGAGGCTGAGCTGCTGAGTGTATGTGTAAATTACCAATAAAAAAATTCAACGTAACCTAAGCGCTGGGTCCGCAGACAATTGATCAGTATGTTAACATTTTTTTTTTTTGATAAGTAAAAGGTGAGGATGAAGGGGAATAAAACATAAAGAGACGTATGTTAACATTTGAGTTAGGAAATTTGCTGACGTCTTCCAATTTAGGTCTCTCAGTAATTACTCTGTACTAATTAAGGGGATAGGAAGGCAGCCCAAATGAGGCAAAAAAAAAAAGAAAAAAGAAAAGAAGCTGTTTCTTCTTTGTGTTTCATTTTAAATTTTAGTTGTCAAATAACTTACTAATTTTGTCTCTTTAGTATCTCCTAGATTTTGTGTAGAACACAATGGGAGTTTGTTTGATTACATCTTTTATTTTTCTTTTTGTGATTTTATAATGTTCTATCTTTGTTTCGAAAAAGACAGGTAAATAGAAAAGAGATATGGAATATTGTAAATTTCTTGAGTTAGGTTTGACTAAAAGCAAACTCTATTTAACCTATGGATAGCTTTGATGGAAGAATGACTTAGCTTAACTGCATTGAATGTCTCACTGTGAAAGGGTAGAGGTGGGTCTTACGGGTAGGTTTTTAGTCTCGGTAAAATTTATTTGTTCTATGTTGTTGTTATTCTTGGAAGTGTCCAATATAATATATCAAGTATGTCCTTATTTTATTGAAAAATAATCCTGATACTTATCTTTCGTCTACTTTTTGTTATTGGGTTATGATGTACTTTCTCTGCAGGACATTCACTTTCAGGGAAAGGAATTGAGAGAGGCACCAGCCCCTCTTGGTTATCATTAAGATGTATTCTGTGAAGATTCAAATAGATAAATGTTCAGACATATATAATCTTGAATTGCTTATGGTGAGGACTTTTGTGTCTATAGGAGCATGTATTGTTTAGTCAGACGAGTTTGAGAGGATGGAATATATGGTATGTGGATTTTAAATCCAATTTGGTTGGCTTTAATGACAGCCTCTCTATAATGGCGATTTGTAATTGCATGTTTTTGTTGTGCCTATCAAGCATGTCAGTTATTTTTATGGAAGCATGTTAGTTGTCTGCAATCAAGATGGGAAAGGCATGTTATTTACTAAAACAATTGTAAGTGGTGATTAGATGTGCCTTTAAATTCATTCTCATTTACTTCTGCTTTATCTGTACGGAATTCGTGTTATTATCATAATTCAATGAATGCTTTAAAAGTTAAATGTCTTCACATGTACCATGTCAGGGCTTCTCAGCATATATATATATATATATATATATAGAAACCATTCAATTTATCTATCTGTTTAGAGAGTATTACTTTTGAATGCGTGCATGCGCGCACCACGCTGATCTTGGCAGAATTCTTGAATTTTATAGATAATATTCAACAAATGCAAGAACAAAATTTATTTGGTTAACAAAGCAAGTACATGATTTCTGTTCAACAAAAAAATAAGCTAATCTAGCTGCGATCTAATCCCTCGACACAACAGTAGTGAAATCATCGACCACACTGATGAGTTCAGTTTCACTTCCCAAAGATCAAAGTGATGTTCTGTTTCACTTCCCAAAGATCAAAGTGAATGTCCTGGCTGATCATGATTCCCGCTGTATCGAAATGAAAGTAATAAGAAACTCCCCTAGTCCCAGCAGTTGAGTCACAAACAAAGTTTTGTAGTAACTTATCAAACTTACTCATTCATATTTGCATAGTTTGAGGAAGGGTCTTCAACGAATCGATACCAGAACCAATGGTCTTGCCAGATTTTGTCCATTTCTTGCAAGGGAATCCCCTTAGTCTCCGGCAAAAAGAGCCCCACAAAAGCGGTCATTATCAGAACCCACCCGGCGTAGAACAAGAACACCCCAAATTTCATCTTACATAAGATGGACAAGAACGCCTGAGACACGATGAACGTCAACAAAAAATTGCTGGCAATGCCTATGCCTTGCCCGGCTGGTCTGACTTCCAACGGCAAGATTTCACTCGGCACAATCCACGTTAGAGGTCCCCATGACCACCCAAATCCGGCGGCGATTACACACATTAGGACCAGTACCATAATGGCTGATCCCTTTGAGAAACTTGATGTGCCTGCAGTCCCTAGTTCTGCTGAAAATATATATGCCAAGGCCAACTGCACCACGCACATAATAACACAAATTAATTAAGTACATATCAATAAAAGTTATGGGAAAGTCCAAAATAAATAATCAAAATTTTTATTTATCATGAATGATACTACCAGAGATTGAGCCTTAATGTGATGACAAATGAGAGTTTTGTACCATGGATAGAATATTTATGAGTGATACTAGTAATTACTACACAATAAATTTAGTAATATCTTTAACATATTTTTAATTGAAAAATTATTAGTTTACATTCTACACTGTAAACCAATAATTTCCCTTTTTAACATACTATTTCCTTTTGACATTAATCTTGTTTATTACAACTTTAGTTTGTAAGTGGCTTTTTAGTAAATTGTTAGTGATTATTGAAATTTTATAAAATAAGTTTAGGAACACAACATTTTTCATAATTTAACCTATTGTAATCACCTTCTCAAAAAAAAAAAAAAAAAAAAAACTTATTGTGATCAGTGCATTCCAAAAATAAATAAATAAATAGTGCATACTAAAAGTGGTGTCAATGACAATCTTAAAGGTCTGTTTGGATACCGCTTATTTTGTTGAAGCTGAAAACTTATTGCAGAAAGTACTGTAAATAAATATATAAGTTAGTTGAAATAGTACAGTGGAACCCATAAATAGTACCAAAAAGTGCAGTGGAGTCTATAATTAGTAGTAAAAATAAGCTGAATAGTGAAATAATTTTCATTTATAATTCCTTCCCAAATGCACATTTGTCCGTTTGGTAAAGATTATTTTTGCCAACTTATTTTACTATTCAGCTTATTTTTACTACTATTTATGGGTCCCACTACACTTTTTGATACTATTCATTACTCCAACTATACTATTTCATTTAATGTATTTTAGTAAGATTTTTTTTTTTTTGAGGTAAATATTCTTAGAATTTGTTTGGAAATAACTTATTTAGCTAAAATCGAAAATTTTTTGTTGAGAGTACTGTAGATTGAAGCTAAAAAGTAGTTGAAATAGTATAGTGAGTTCCATGAGTAGTACCAAAAAGTGTAATGAAACTCATAAATAGTAGCAAAAATAAATTAAATATTAAAAAAATCTGAATTTTTAAACCAAGGTCAAACATACCTTAATAAGTTATTAAGTCAGGGTCAATGTTGGAAAAAAGAGTGGTGAAAAATGTTATTCAATTCCCTAACTAACCTGGCAGAGGATAGTCTGGACACCAGCTTCCAAGAACAACAGTCTACGTCCAAACCTATCAACAGAATAAGCTGAAACAAATGTAGACGAAAATTGGATGAAACCAAGTATAATAGCTCCAATCAAAGAACCACTCAAACTTAATCCAATAGAACGAAACAAAACAGGTGCATAGAAGGCCACAATGTTGATCCCTGTCAACTGCTGAAACGCTGGAATTGCTGCTGTCATCACAAGGTGTGGACGATACTTTCTTTGGAATATGGTCTTGTAAGGTCGCTTAGTGGCGGCTTTGGCTGCTTCATGGTAGTTGATCAGATTGTTGAGCTCGGCTTCGGTGTCCGAGTCCACGCTACGGACTTGGTCGAGGGATTGCCTGGCTTTTTGAAGTTGACCCCGTTGGATGAGGCTGCTGGGTGTGTCTGGAATGAAGAATGCACCCACTGTCATGATGATGGCAGGAATTCCGGCAAAGCCTAGAGAAAATCGCCACCCGTTTTCGCCCATCTTAGAAGCAAACCAGTTTATTATTGTTGCTAATAGCACCCCTCCGCTGAGGAAGGATTGGAAGGCTGTGGTAAATGCGCCTCGCCATTTTGGTGGTGCCATCTCTGTTATGTATATTGGGGCTGCCTGTGTACGTATGGATTAGTTTATCATTTTCTCCTAAAATGTTTCTAAAAATAATTTATAAACCAATGCCCTTAGTATAGTAGGCAAAACTCGAAGGTATGTTGACACGTGTCTAATGCTTGTCATTTGTTAGCAAGTGTACAGGACACTGGACCCAAATCCAATCCGCGTGTAAAAAGAAACAAGAAAAATATTTAATTTGTAAGAAAGTATACAATAAGCATTTTAATTAAGTTGGGTTTGGTTGGGGTTGGTAGTCGTCTAAGAATGTGTGGATCTTACAACTGTACGTACATGCTGACATTACATGTTTTGATCTTGTATTCTAATTTTATACATTGGAGTATTGGATGGAAATGTTGTCCTTTCACATTTACACAAGTCATGGCTTCACCTCACCTTTGTTTAATATTTGGCAAGTAAGGGCTGTTATTGTATACACGTTATAAAAGATAGGCTATCATTGGTTAGAGGGTAACCTGATTAGTGAAACCAACCCCAAATCCAAGGAGGAGGCGTCCCAAAATGAGCATTGCAAGATTCACGGCAACAACACCAAGTATTGTACCGATCAAGAAGATGATGCCACCAATAATCAAAATGCCCCTACGCCCTGTAGTTGTGGTGACGCGACCGGCTATAAGAGATGACACCAAACCGGATATGTACAATGAGGATGTAAATGCAGTAAGGGCTTGACTGTCGAATGTACAATATTGATTTGGCTTTGCCTTTGCCATTTTCTTTGGAATTGATGGGAAGAACTTCTCCAGAAATGGCGGCATTGCTGTTACACCTCCTGCAATTCAAAACATATACATATATTTTGGCTTTAATTCAACATATCATAATTGGAAGTAAACTGAAAACTCAATCTTTGTGTACATAAATCCTAGCTGATTAATACTCTGAAAAAAGTTATGTTCGTACAACCAATCTTGTACAAAGTTACAAGGTTGTGAATTAGCATGAAGAGAAATCTTGAAAAGGATGAATGATTAGATATTCAGTAATATATTGTTACAACAAACTAAAGATAAAAACTACATATTATTGTACATGCTATATTGGCTCATGCAATTTTGTACGAAAATCCAATGCCTATGGTGGGTTCTAATTAGTTCAACTAAAAGACTTGTGTTTGAATCTCGCCTATACAAAAAATTGATTAGTATCCTGGTCTGATCATAAAGAGTTATTATTATGTAGTAGACGTCATTGATTCAAACAGGGACGGAACTAGGATTCAAACTTAGGGGGGGCCGAAGTTCTTTGTTCAAAGATTATAAAAAATTGAAATATCAATATTAGAGGTTAACAAAGTTGCATATTAGCATTAATTTATTAATTATTATTTGTATTTTTTCTTTTGTAAAAAAAATTAATAATAAGATTTTATAATCAAGAGTTTTGCAAGTCAATTGACACGCCTTAATATTTTTAAGGCCTAACTAATGCGTGGATGAAGCGATTAATATGTGGCATATGAGTTGTCTCTATAGCTATGAGGGTAGAGTCATTTGAGAAAGACATAGAGCTCTCAAGTAAGAGGTAGAAATTGGGTAAAGGTTATTGGGTTTTTGTGATTTTTTTTGGCTAAGATTTGTAATTGATTTGTTGTTAATGTTTTTGCTTAGACCGGATTTATGATTTGTCAAAAAATTTTTTTATTATCTGGATATGTGCATTTTTTTTAATAGATTTTTCTTGTTATCTATTTGTTGGATTTCTTGGGTTAATTTGTAAATTTTTGGGGGAAGGGGAGCCAAGTATATAAATTTAAGATACAGAATTAAAATTCCTTTTGTTAATATACATACTGGTATTTTTTTTTTCAAAGGTTGGGGGGGCCTCTGCCCTTGAGTAGTTCCGTCCCTAGATTCAAATTCTATCGTATCTTAAAAAAAAAAAAAAAATCCCATGCATGTGTAGAGAGAGAGAGAGCTGTAATTAACCGGAAATGCCAACATCGTAGCCAAAAATCAACCCAGCTGAAGCCGCAACAATGCAGATTATGACGACGGACCCCGTTATAGCTCCATCTGCTGCGTGCCTAGGGTCACTTCCTTGGGTGGCAAAAGTCCCTCCTGCCATTTCTTTAGTTTCTCTCCTAACTTGCTGACTCTGGCTAGTATGGAGACCTGAAGTTGCTAATACAAAAGTAAAAGAAAAAGAGGAGATCGATTGTCTGACTTTAGAAATTTCTAACCACAAATTTTCCTATTTATCACACTCCAAATAGTATGGAAGACAGGTGGTTCAGCCAAGTATATATATATAAAATTCTATTTTCCACATTTTTTGCAGCTGAAAATGGTCGCCTGTGGATCCTATGGGACCTGAACTTGGTACCAAAAAAAAGATAAGAGGATGGGAGAAAATGGTGGCCTTTAGCATAATTTGGGTATTTCTAACCATCAATTTTTTTGTTGATATCCAATGTTTCTAATTGAAAAAAGTTGGTTTAGTCAGCATTTTTCCAAGAATAGAGTTTAGTTAATAGTTATATTTCCATTTAACTGTTTTCGCAAATTCCACAGGTGGTGGATCATGTTTAGAGTAGTACGTATTATTTTCATGAGTTCACCACACTAGCGTTACTTTGTTATACATCAATTAGTCAATTACAACCCACAATGTCGCCAGTAGTTATGAAAATTTATGAATTTTCTGATGTACTAGACTAATATTTGTACACCTTTTATATCAAGGACTACGTAAGTATCCCATTTTCCTCACTAAAGGTAGCCATCATGAACTTTTTTCTGATTTAGCTAAAAGAAGGAACAATAAAGTGGAAGTTAAAACTAGACAGTTACAGATAGCAAATGAACAAAGTAAAATGAAATATTAACAGAAAAGTTGACCATTTAAATAAATTGCAAATATTAACAGAAAAGTTGACCCAAACAAAGTAAAATGAAATATTTTTAAACAGTCAAGTTAAAAATAACAAATAAACTAACTATAGCAACAACAAAAAAGACAACATAAACCGAAAATTTGACCCAAAAAACAGAAGAGTTTTTTAGAAATTTAAAACTAATATCCTGAGGAGCTTATTGTTTGTAGTGCTGGCATATAAAGAACATTTTCTATACAAAAAGTAATTGGTCATTCTTATTCTTGTTGAAACCACAGGTCCATTTGTTTTAAAGACTTTTTGTTTCTAAAATTGAGAAATAATACATTTCAGCATGTGACAAAAAAAAAATGTTTTAAGACATTTTAAACTGTGTAGTTAAAAATAACAAATAAACTAAGTAAAAAGCAAAACTGGAAATATAAACAGAAAAGTTGACCCAAAAAAATTTTATTTTGACATTTAAAACTAATTCTGAGGAGCTTATTGTGTGTAATGCTGGCATGTCGAACATGATCTTTATATTAAAAGTAGGATAAATTGTAAATTACACCCTTAAAATTTGGGGGTGTTTAAATTTTACATTCTGAAGTTTCAAAATTTAGAATTTATCTCTAGAAGTTTGGGGTGTTTGAAATTTCAAGGTGTAAAATTCAAATACTCCAAAACTTTAGAAGTGTAATTTGCAATTTATTCTAAAAAATAATTGCTTACATAGTTTCAGTTGTCTTGGCCCTAATTTTTAGTTAGGGGTCATTCTTATTCTTGTTGGAACCACAGGTCACCAAGTGTTTTAAAGATTTTTTTTAAAAAAAAAAATCTAAAATTGAGAAATAATTCGTTTCAGAATGTGGCTAGATAGCAATGAGCCAATGAGACCAATGAAATTCGGTCAATAAAAGAAGAAATTGACCAAAAAAATAATAATAAATACAGGCTATACATTCAACAAATTTTATTAACTTAATATTTGTAAAACCTGAATTTGTTTTATTTTGGTCATCAGAACATGTCTTCATAGCTCTCTTCATAATGCATTCTTTGTAAGGGAAAAAAAATTTGTGACATTTGTATAGATCAATGATGCAATCTCACTGAGACCACATTTGAAGAATTGGTATCCATGCTCGTAACCTTTGACGTTAAGTTCTAATCCCATAAGCATTTTATCTTCAAAGTACGATTACTTCTTATTTTTAAAAATGCTACACTTATCTTTTAATTTTAAATAGCCTATTATATACATGGTTTTGAAACCTTAACCATTTAATGAACTGTAAAAAGGAAAGGTTCAAAATTTTAGAGGTTGGACTGAGATTTAACCAAGGTTGGATCGTGATGACATCATAATTAATTAATAATTAACTAAAATATTAATAAATGAAGAATTTATAATAAACAAATGAGTTGTGGGAGGGAGGAATCTGAGGAGGAAAGATACAAGGCATTAGAACATTCCGAAGAGACAATTGGGCCCAACCCATACGAGGCAGCTAAATGCCGAAAACTGAATAAAGTGTTCAGTCCAAGGAGCGAGCTTCCCCCAAGGAATCGAGGTCCCAATCCAAAACCAACGTGATAGGCGATTGAGGAAGAGAGCACCCATAACCTCCGCATTAAATGCACTGTATCAACTCAGACTGCGCATTTAATGACAGAACGACCCCTGAACAGTGTTTTATAGCTTGCAACTGGCTCTACCACCACCAACAAGGTATTGATGGGACAAGTATCTAAGGAAGGATCTATATATAGCAGCCTAGGTGGAGGGCTGGGATAAGGCCCCAGCTACTATAAAAAGGAAGGAAGCTCCATTAAGAAGAGGGATAGAAAATTGATAAGGAGGAGATAAAGTGTAATCAGAAGCTTTGTAACTGAGAATTGAATATTATATGAACTAGTGATCCTCGGACTAATTTGAGAAAGAGTTAATACAGAAATCTTTGTCTTTCTTACTGTTAATCTCTCGTATATCTGATGACTTAAGCATTGGATCGCTTTTTAAATTACTTAACGAAACCATTAAGGCTTGAAAAGGTTGACCTTGACAATCTACCTCTAAAAATTAATTGTACTGGGCCATCATACAATATCTATCCATCTAACTTGGGTTGGGCTTCTGATTTCTGCCCCCAACATGAGCAATCTGGATTAATATATATATATATATATATATATCTCTAAGCAAAATAAATTATTATTTTTACAACTTATATAAGAAAGTTTATAAAAATAATAAAGCATAAAAAAAAACATTAAAAGTTATAGTTAATTATTTAAGTATAAAACTATGAATATATTTGAATGATTTAAATTTTAATTATTTCAATGTATATTCCCTCTTTGAGATGTCTAATTAAAATAAATGATATAATAAAATATTATTAATATTGGTTATGATATAAATATATAGTAATGAAAGTTTAAATTATTCTTATGGAATTCTTTTTAATATAGTTCAAATAAATTAGTTTGCTCACAAGGAGCATAAATAACCAACCTTAGCGTTGTGGTTAGGGGGTTAATTAAAAATTGCTCTACTAGGGTCTAAATGACGTGCAAGCAAATTATTTATTTTTTATGACTTAAAAACCAAGCATTGAATTGGTTGAACCGTGACTGGTTCTGTCAAATTGTTCAGTCTAATCAGGGTTCAAGAGGTTCATTGATTATTTAATAATTACAGTTTTTTTTAGAAAGTAAAAAAAAAAAAAACCGTAATTATTATTTAATAATTACGGTTCTAAATGCTTGAAAAACTGGATTTTAATTTGGTTCTCGATTAACCCAGTCAGACAGCCTGATCTAGTTTGAGCTTCAAAACAATGATTCCCCCCCCCCTTGGCAAAATACTGCCCTATTTGGGAGTCACACAAAACCTCTCCCTTAAAGTTTCAAAAAAGACCTTTGACCAATTAGAGTTCGAGGCATTTCATGTAAAGCACAAGACCTTCCCCCACCTGGCTATGTGGGACTTTATCAAGATTTAGTTCTCCTTCAACTAACCCCAATTAAGAAGTCTTTTGGCCTTTTGGGTCCCTACAGTAATGACAACAACTATTTAAAATAAGAGTCTGTGTAATAAAAACATTTTCGTGAAATTACATGCTCAAATTTTGGGGTGTAAATAGAAAGGTCAAAAACTTCAAAATTTGGCCAAAGCAATAACTTCATTCTTGTTCAGATGGAGAAAGTATATAATGTTTCAGTAATACCAACTCAGCATTTGTTTTGGTATTTTCTACCCAATAAATGAGCGATATCTGTTTCAAAAAACCACATCAGTCTACTCCAATAAATGATTAATTTATCTTCCCGATAGTATAGAAGATTGTGATTAATTTATTGGAGTAGTCTGATGTGATTTTTTGAAACATGTGTCACTCATTTATTGGATAATAAATACCAAAACAAATACTGAGTTAGTATTACCGAAACATGATATACTTTCTCGTTCAGATGAGTCATCAAACACAATAACAATTAATTATGTTCAAACTCCTAATAGGAAGAGATATCTCAATTGGCAAACACAATTAACTTTCTTGTCTTCTGCATGGGTAATCAAACATAAATAATGGGCATTTATCATTTCCAAATCCATGTAAATAAAGATACCAATATTAGGATTGTCCATGGTTCAGTCCGGGTTGGGTTTGGGCTCTACTTAGACTTGCCTCGATTCTGGCGGGTGGTAGAACGGAGGATCCACTGCTGACCGATAACTTCAACGGGTCGAATTAAGTTGGTTGTTCCACGAGTTGGATTTGTTTCAGTTGAAATCAAGAGAGGTAGCGACGATCGTGATTCTGACGAAAAACAGCAAAGATCCAGTGAGATCTTGCCGAATCTAGTGAAACTCACCAGATTTGGC
Organism: Quercus glauca; assembly: GCA_023736055.1. Classification (NCBI taxonomy): domain Eukaryota; kingdom Viridiplantae; phylum Streptophyta; class Magnoliopsida; order Fagales; family Fagaceae; genus Quercus; species Quercus glauca. The sequence goes on along the minus strand of CM043325.1, from coordinate 25,294,192 downwards.
GAGATCTAGCCAAATATGGCTGAAATCTTGCCAAAGTTTGGTTGGGTTTTTTTATAAGCAAGAGGAAATAAACCGAGTCTTGACCTGTCAAAATCGAACTCTGAAGCCCCCGACCTGCCTTTGACCACTATAGTCACCAGATCGGATCGGTTCTTGTCGGTCACTCTGGGTGGGTCGATTTGTCAAATCCCTTGGACAGCCCTAACCTAAACTTCAAAATAGATAAAAATCTTTCCCCAAGAGCCTAACTACCTTGATAGTCGATAGACACGTTCTGCTTTATGGAAACTTAGACATTCCAGTGTCTGCGGGCTCTCCCATAAACTAGAGTTCATGGAGAATTTATAGCTAAACAACTAAACAATTGAGTTTCATTTCGAAAAGCAATGAAAAGGGCCGTTGAATTAATATGAGAAACTTTCTAGTTATGAATCTGGAATAGAACCAATGGTCGATGCTGGATCAACATTAATGCCACTTCTGCCTCCCTGACTTGATTACTTCTCAAAATTAAATCCTAGTCAAGCTAGTGAGATTCCTCACTTCGTGATGATGCTTGAATTTGACTTCTTATTTATTCTTTTCCTCTTTAACTAAACGGATAGGACTCATGTCGGGAGAGAAGGATGAAGGATTCTTTAGAGTCACATAAGCCTTCTTGTAATCTGGTCTTGCAATCAAGCGCCCCCCTCTCATCTTTTTCTTACCTCGCATATTTAGTGTCCGTACCTTTTCAACTTTGCAACCATATACTGATTCCAGAACCCTCTTGATCTCAGGCTGTTGACAAATAGCATAACAAAATCAGGTTAGACAAGAAACATGGACAATTGAGAATAACTAGAGACTGAATTTGAGCAATGGAAGAGACAGTAGACTTCTGTCTAAAGTACCTTTGATGCAGAAGGTATCGTTTTGATTAAAACATCTCCGTTGTTGTTAGAAGAAGGCCGCATGAGAAACTCAATAGGGAGTTTTGGGAAATGAACAACTTTCTCCATCTTTTTTCTTTATTAATCTGTCGCTTACTCTCTGCAGATAACATCATTTCTTTCGTTAGATGATGGTGTGGTAGAAAAATTTCACCTATAACAATTACAAAAACAAAGTTTTATTGACTATCAAGTAAAGATGGTATGACTCATTACTATTAACAGAGGCAATGGAGTAATTTGGAATATCTTATCCTATGTATTTGGGATTTATGTGTGCTCAAATCAATTCTACTTTTGGGATAATTTTAGAAGTTCCAAGCGGTTCTCCATAAATGCAACTATGGCTAAACAAATTCCACTCTGATGATGAAGAATAGGGTCACAAATTATATCTTATCCTATGGTAAAGAAAATTATACCCACCAAATAGTTGATTAAACAAGGAAAGGGGAGAAATTTTCGCCATAACTTGGCAAGAGAATGGCTAAGTTTGTATTGGACCTTGAAATATTTAATACCTAATTCTTCAACATGGATTTAGAGATCATAAATATTTCTAGAAAAGCTGACCTCCTTTCAACAGGCTATAGAAGGTCTCACTTGAGAAAAAGAATTCACTACAATCAACTAAAGTTCAAAGGACCCCAAGTTGAACAATTCTGCATTTTTTATAAAGCTCAAGATACATAGAAGGTCCAGTAGATAATATGTAAACTAAAAGAGATAGATATTTTTTCTTTAATAAATGAGATTTATTATTCAATAGAAGAAGTGAAGTACAGTCTACACAGAGGCTTGGAAACAAACAGAAAAAACCACAAGCAGCTTATTGCTGCAGAAACATTTTGAACAGCTGGCTGACACAGAGTAATTAGCTCCCTTGTTTTTTTATTGGTATGTTATACATGTACCTAGTAGGTCTTGAACTCATGAACTCACCCTCCACCTAGCACTTGCAAGGGGAGGAGGTGCCAGTTGAGCTAGAGCTCTATGGCAACACATAGTAAGTAGCTCATTTTTTTTTTTTTTGGATAACATTGGGAACCTTTCTTAGGAATGGCCTTTAGACTTGCCTTTAGCCAGTAAAACCTACAGGCAACTAATCCCACCCGCTAGATTTAGTTGTCTGGTAGTCCAATGGATATTCACTCCTAACAGGCTAAGTAGATAAGCTCATGCCCAAGGGCAACACAAAGTAAGTAGCTCTTAGAGCAGAGCAAGTAACTTTATAGCAACAAATCAGAAACCAATGACCCAAAAGCTACTGGGAAATTAGTCACATCTAACAGATTTTTCTGTTGCTATTAGAATCAGAAATTTTGTTCAACATAGACCTCCTTCAATAGCCAATAATTGTGATAGAACAAAGCTTCCTCGGCTTTAAGACTATTTCCATGAATTCTGGAGTTCCTTTCTATTTAGACATGATAGATGTGAGCTGACCAAGCCACCTTAAAAAGGACTATAGTGAAGGACTTCACCTTTCCAATTCTTAATAGACCACTCTGTCAGCATTCCAAGAGATGGACACTTCCAGCTATTTCACAAAAAATAAGGATCCTACAAAGATTTTCTTGAAAAGCTACAATCATAGCAGAGATGATTTCTACTTTCAGTGGCTGCTCCATAATAGCTAAAAAATAGTAGCAACCAACTCTGCCAAAAGCATATATTTTCAATACCCAAAGTAAGTTTTGTTTTTAAGAAATTAGTAAGTTACACATACACCCAATGGATCTTGAACCCACCACCTTGGCATCCATCCCATAATTGAGGGATGAAGAAGTATCATTTGAGCTAGAGGTCATTGGCCAATCCCAAAGTAAGTTATTGCCTTATTGGAGATTATGTTCCAAATTTAACAATTTGCAGAGAGCATTCTAGGAAGTTGTCCACTTATCTAAAATTGTTAAAACTTTAAAGGGGATGGGGAGAGAGGCAAAGAGCAGCATGTAAAAACAAAATCTGTACACACTAAAATCTCTTCTGCACTAAACCAAGAAAATAAAAATAATATTTAAGATCATTCTACTGCATGACAAACCCAGCTCACAAAAAGACTTGTAGTATACATGCCGCAATAGGCATGCATAAAATCAAACACCCCTAACAAATACGACTCTTCCTACCTTGTCAATGACGGAGAGTTGTCATAAATCTTCACTTCCACGTTTTAATTTTACTTACAATGGTCACTCTTATCTGGTATTCAACAAACAGACACACACAAGACAGAGGATTTCAACAATGTGTTCAAAAAAGCCCCACAGATTTCGTATGAAAGCTCATCGACCCATTAACCATTGGGACAAAACTTTCCAAAAAAACTAAACTCCGTTCATAAATTTTAACTAAATGAACTTTCAATGTTCAAAGGTTGCAATGATTCTAACTACACAAAAACTCAAAGTAACACCAAATGTTAAAGAGCCCCATAAACCACAACATTTTCTAGGTACAGATTTTTCACGCAGACCATTTTCAAAAAATTGCACAAAAAAACAAGATCTTGCAAGGCACTCTTTGGTTGTCAAGAATAATAAATAATCTGTTATGTTTCAGTTTTCCCTATTCACAATTTTCTCCCTGTTATCCTAGGAACCAAACAGAATACACAAAGGAGAAATTTTAAAAATGAAATGATCATAGACAAATTTAGCCCTTTTTTTAAAATCTTAATATAATCAGATCAGTACAGTGAATCCCAAATTCAGAAAAGAACAGAACAAACCAAATTTTCAATGAATCAATTATACGCTTCTGTTTGGTTCAGAGAAAACGAGGGAAAAAGAAATGAAACCAGAGTTTTAAAAAAACCCATCAAGCTCCTATCAAAATAACTCATTTGTTTCAATCAAGATTTTTTTTTTTTTTTTTTTTTTGAGGAAAAACAAAGCATCAAATAGAATGAAGAGACTATTTCATTTTTTCTTTTTTTTTTGGGATTCTGTGTATAATTTTCTTTGTAAGCAAACACTAAATAGTGGGTGAAGCAATTTAATCAGAACTAAGAGAGCTAAGAGGGACCAGAGATACCTTGTCACTGCAGCACAGAGAGAGAGAGAGAGAGAGAGAGTAGCAGAGACTAGCGTAGGGTTTTAGAGAGGGTTTAAGAAAAAAGCTGGTGGGCCAAAGTTGTCAAAATAAGGAGTGGGAAATGGAGAAGTTATTTGGTATTTTACTGGATGTAAGAGTTAAGAGGGGTGTGTGTGACATGCTTTTATGACATGAAATAAAAAAAAAAAAACAAAAACTTGGGAAAATTTTGATGACAGAGAAAGTTATTCATTTTTCATCTGCTATGTTTTGGAAGAACCCTTCTTCTTTTTTTTCTTTTTTTTTGAGAAACATGTTTTGGAAGAACTTAAAAGAACAGAAAAGTGAAAGACTAAAAAATTTGTGTCTTTTTTCTTTGTCGGTAAAAAAAAAAAAAAAAAAAAAAAAAAAGAGGGAAGAGAAGAAATAATGAATTGGAGCAAGTTTTACTACTATTAAAGATAGTTTTCCACCTTCTGTAAAGATAGTTGTTCACATTTTTTAGTGTTTGGTAGCACAAAAAAAAACTAGTTAATGGAAAACTATCTTTAGTCAATGAAAAACCTTAATAAAAATAAGGTTTATTTTTTATAGGTTGTTTTCAAAAAAAAAAAAAAATGGAAAACAATCTCTCTCTCATGGTATGCTTTCTCCATTTTTCTCTCTTTCCTTTACTTTTTCTCTTCTCACACCCTCACTGTTACTAACTCTGGTCTCTCCTCTTCCCATAGATCTCTCTCTCTCTCTCTCTCTCTCTCTCTCTCTCTCTCTCTCTCCATGTTTCTCTTCTCCTCTATAACACAATTCTCTGATTATATTTTTTTCCCCTCATTGATTGGCCAATAGCTCCGACTTGCAAAGGAGAACAGATTTGCAGTGGTAATTATTTCATTCACCTCTACTAAAATCCTAATTCTTTGCTTTGAATTTCAAGCTTGATTTTCTTTTTTCTCTAAGAAATTTTCGGTTTGATGAATTCTAGGCAGAAGTTACTTTTTTTTTGCACATAAAAGTGCAAAAAAAATTTAAAAAAAAAAGAAGAAGAAGAAAGAATGAATGAAGTAAAAGACGAAAATTTTAAACATGGTGCCTTTATGGCTCTAAATTGCTTTTACATAGGACAATCGTTACGGTAAATTAATAATATTGTTATATAATGAATGATAATTGTTTAGGGGAATTGCATTTGTTGGTAGATACATTATGTAGATACTATGTCGTGATGATATATTACGCAGATACATTATGTATATACATAATTTAGAGTAATATTGAAAACTTGTGGTTGACCATAGTTGACAATTAGTGTACTAGCAAAAAGAGTAGACAATTAAAAATTATTGTTATTTGTACTTATTAAAGATGTATTCCCCTATCAATTTTATATATATAGACAAATGGTTGATATATATAGTGGTGGCTCTAGGATTTTTTTGGGGGGGTCAATGGTATTGTAATTTTTGTGTGCTAAAAGTTGTGTAATTTTTTGCTAATGAAGAAGAAAAGTGCAGGAAAAAAAATTTCATTCCGTGGCCAATGGCAAAGTAAGCCAGAGTCCAGATAGAAGATTTATTTATTTATTTATTTTTAACAATGAAGCAGCAGTTTTAAGAGTAGAGCTACTGACACAACACTTTCACAACAAAATTTAGGTGGTAAGCTATTATAGATATGTAAAAAAGTGATGTCATTTGTGGGTCTAGATAAAAACCAATTAAAACTTACCACTTAACATTTATTGTAAAATTATTATGAAAATAGCACTAAAATGATCATATTCAAGCTTATTTCAATTGGGATTAAACAAAATTTAGGGTTAGGGTGTTCAGAATTTTATTCAAAGGGTCAAAACAAAAAATAAAAAAATAAAAAAAATCATATATAATTTTTGGTTTTTGGCCAGGTCAGGGGGTTCATTTGAACCCTCTGTACTGGTTGTAGAGCCGTCTCTGTATATATATGTGTGTGTGTGTGTGTGAAAATTATACAACTAATTTTGATTGTATCTGTACGGGCCAATCTAGCAAGGACCTGCCCATGTCAGTTGGGCCCTGGACTAACAAGAAGGGCAATGGGCCTAATGCCCGGTTTCCCGGGGAGAAATCTTCAGGCCCATTCACAAGCGGACCCAGGCCCAAACGTGATCCGAGGATTCAACCCCCTTCTGCCGGGCACACAATGTAGCTGCTGATGCGTTTGTCCGGATTGATCTGCCGTACACGATTCTACTTGCCCGGTCAGGCAATGGTAGGATTGTCCGGTGCTGTCTTGGGAGTATCGCTGCCGTACATGCCCGCTGTAGTGGAGATCATTTCCAAAGCCACTCCCACCTAAACACCCACTAAACCCCTCCTCGATTGGACCTCTCGATCCACTAACTCTTTGGACAATCATGATCATCCCACTAACAAGCCCCTATAAATATGAGATCGAAAGGAGGAACAGGGATGGATGAAACAAGAGAGAAAAAGTGAGGTATTAGAGAGGAATGGCCAGAATAATCCGGAGGGATAGCAGGGCGGTAAAGGGGTAAAGATTAGAGTTACTCCCACTAAGCCTCCTAGCTGCGAACGACCCATAGTAGGAATTGTTATCCCACCATACAAGTAAGTTGTGAGGTCTGATGTGAGGAAGCCCATTGGGCTCTCTCGCAAATCCCTACCACAATTGGCGCCGTCTGTGGGAATTTGCCTACAAAGTTGTAGTTCAACTGAGGCTTGTGAGCGAGACAATGTCCGGGAGACATCCGGGGAGTGGAGACGAGAGTTTCTCGGTTGGGTCTTCCCGAGGATCATCTTGGCGTGAACGAAGGCAAAAGAGACGCGAAGATAGGCAACGCGAACGGGAGAACATGTCCGGTCTTGGGGAGGGCTCATACCAGACGCAGCGGACAATAACCGACGCCGCGGGACGGAGGCAGGTGGATGAAAGGGACCAAGAAATAGAACGGTTGCGTAGACGCGTGAGGGACTTTGAGCTCGAAGCAGACGACAGGCGAGCGAGAAGGGAACGCGAGAACCGGGAAAGGAGGGCCGAGCACCTGGGGAGTCACCGGGGGACGACATCCAATCATTCAGGGTCCCAGTGGCGAAGAGAGCGTTCACGTTCGCACGAGTCTTACAACCGCCGAGAGAGATCGCGCTCACGAGGGCATCGTCATCGTCAAGGCCGCTCGCGGTCACATGATCAGGCAGACCGGGGAACCGATTCCCCCGAGGAGCATAGGCCGCATAACGCCGCCATGGATACACTAAGCCGCGCCCTGCGCAGGGTAGCCCAGTCCCCTTTCTCCGATGACATCCAAGAGGCTGCAATGCCGAGGAAGTTCCCGAGACCCCCGTTTAACATCTATGACGGGAAAACAGACCCGGTCGAGCACGTCAGCCACTACATCCACATGATGTCCCTGCACTCTCATAATGATGCGCTGATGTGCAAGATGTTCCCTTCTAGCCTTGGCCCAACCGCTCTAAGATGGTTTAACGGGCTGCGGAAGAAATCCATACATTCTTTTGCCGAGCTCGTACATGTAACGACCCCGCCCCAACTGTGTAGATATTGTCCGCTTTGGGTCCCATACCCCTCACGGTTTTGTTCTTCCCCAGGTTGCGCTGGGGAAAAGGCCTCTACACATTGAAGGGATGTCATTCCTTATAAACACATTCTCATATGCTTCCCTAGGCGATGTGGGATTCCATGGAATGCAAGACCCCTCTTTTTGGGTCACTACAATCCACCCCCCTTACGAGCACACGCGTCCTCGCGTGTGGGACCCACACTTCCGGCTAGGGTATGGCTCTGATACCATCTGTAACGATCCCGCCCCAACTGTGTAGATATTGTCCGCTTTGGGTCCCATACCCCTCACGGTTTTGTTCTTCCCCAGGTTGCGCTAGGGAAAAGGCCTCTACACATTGAAGGGATGTCATTCCTTATAAACACATTCTCATGTGCTTCCCTAGGCAATGTGGGATTCCATGGAATGCAAGACCCCGCTTTTTGGGTCACTACAATTTATTGTAGTGACCCCAAAAAGAGGGGTCTTGCATTCCATGGAATCCCACATCGCCTAGGGAAGCACATGGGAATGTGTTTATAAAGAATGACATCCCTTCAATGTGTAGAGGCCTTTTCCCTAACGCAACCTGGGGTAGAACAAAACCGTGAGGGGTATGGGACCCAAAGCGGACAATATCTACACAGTTGGGGCGGGGTCGTTACAGATGGTATCAGAGCCATACCCTAGCCGGAAGTGTGGGTCCCACACGCGAGGACGCGTGTGCTCGTAAGGGGGGTGGATTGTAGTGACCCAAAAAGAGGGGTCTTGCATTCCATGGAATCCCACATCGCCTAGGGAAGCATATGAGAATGTGCTTATAAGGAATGACATCCCTTCAATGTGTAGAGGCCTTTTCCCCAGCGCCACCTGGGGAAGAACAAAACCGTGAGGGGTATGGGACCCAAAGCGGACAATATCTACACAGTTGGGGCGGGGTCGTTACAGATGGTATCAGAGCCATGCCCTAGCCGGAAGTGTGGGTCCCACACGCGAGGACGCGTGTGCTCGTAAGGGGGGTGGATTGTAGTGACCCAAAAAGCGGGGTCTTACATTCTATGGAATCCCACATTGCCTAGGGAAGCACATGGGAATGTGTTTATAAAGAATGATCTCCCTTCAATGTGTAGAGGCCTTTTCCCTAACGCAACCTGGGGTAGAACAAAACCGTGAGGGGTATGGGACCCAAAGCGGACAATATCTACACAGTTGGGGCGGGGTCGTTACAGTACAGGAGTTTGGAATCCGGTTCGTAACCTGCAGCCGAGTGCCGCAACCAGTTGACGCCCTGCTATCAATGAGGATGGGGATGGGGGAGACCCTTCGTAGCTATGCCAGCCGGTACTGGGAGCTCTATAACGAAATAGGTGGGGGTAATGAGAGAATAGCAGCAAGTACCTTCCGTATGGGCCTACCGGAGGATTCCGAACTACGGGAGTCACTTACAAAAAAGCCACCCGAGGACATGAGGCAGCTTATGAGGCGCATCGAAGAATATAAGCGCCTAGAAGATGATCGGATGCAGAGCAAGGGTAAGGCCCCGTTAGCAAACCGCCCTCAGCAGGGGAATCTCCAGACAAGGCCTCGGAAGGAATGGAGGGCGCAGGAGCAGCTCTGGCAGGCAGGGGAGGTGAATGCAATGTTCAAGGAGCCGGTGCATCAGATAGTTGAAAAAATCAAAAATGAGCCATACTTCAGGTGGCCAAACAAGATGGGCGGCGACCCATCCCGGCGGAACCAAAACCTGTACTGCAGTTACCATAAAGACAAGGGCCATACCACCGAACAGTGCCGGGTATTGAAAGATCATCTGGGGCAACTAGTACGGGCCGGGCATCTAAAGGCGTACGTCGTAAACCCCGGAGGTCAAGAAACCGGACAACAAGGGCGACAGAAGGGTGTCCAACCTCCACCGATCGGAGTAATCGAGATGATATTGTTGACCCCGGGATGTGGGGGAACGGCAGGAAAATGGGTGTTAACTGTTGCGCCCTCGGGAGAATCCCCGGGCACAGAAAGAGCAGGAAAAAAGGCCAGGTACCATGAGGAGGCCATCTCTTTCGGAGAAGCTGATTTAGAAGGGACAATACAGCCGCATGAGGACGCGTTAGTAATTACAGCTCGGATGAGCGGCTTCGATGTGAAAAGGGTAATGATAGATCAGGGCAGCGGAGCTGATGTAATGTATCTGGATTTGTTCAACAGACTCGGTTTGAAAAAGCAGGACTTGAGAAAATACGACACGCCTCTAGTTTCGTTCGACGGAAGAGTGGTGGTACCAGAAGGGCGGATTTTGTTACCAATGGTCGTGGGAGGAAAGGAGGTAAAAGTCACCTTCATCGTGGTTAATTCCTTCTCACCATACACGGCAATCCTGGGAAGGCCGTGGATCCACGCTATGAAAGCCGTGCCGTCCACCTTGCACGTAAAGGTAAAATTCCCTACTGAGTAGGGTGTCGCGGTGGTGCGAGGCTGCCAGCAAATGGCTAGACACTGCCTTGTGGCTGCAGCAAGTTGGGAGGGCCAGCAAACAGAACTGAATAGAAAGGCCGAAGAGGCCCTGTTATAGCAATTACCGCAACCCCGGGAGGACTCGGGGAATGTTTGCGCCGAAGAGCTGGTAAAGGTCAGAATACTGCCGGACGTAGACAGGCACTTCCGGATAGGGGCTAGCCTAACAACCTCCGAGAGAGTTGAACTACTGCTGTTTCTTGTTCGGAGCCTGGATGTGTTTGCATGGAGCCCGTACGAGGTGCCGGGAGTAGACCCTGAGTTTATCGTCCACAAACTCAACGTGGATGCCTCATTCCCGCCGAAGAAACAAAGACCAAGGAGAAAAGCCCAAGAACACGCCGAGGCTGTCAGGGCCGAGGTCCAGCGACTAAAAGAGGCAGGTGCAGTGAGAGAGATCTTCTTCCCAGAGTGGCTTGCAAACACAGTAGTAGTGAAAAAGAAGAGCGACAAATGGAGAGTATGCGTGGACTTTACGGATTTGAACCGAGCATGCCCGAAGGACCCATTCCCTATGCCAAAGATTGATCAATTGGTAGATGCCACATACGGACACCCGAGAATGAGCTTCTTGGACGCCTTTCAAGGCTATCACCAGATTGCCCTGGCCGGCGAGGATCAGGAAAAAACTGCATTCATATCTCCTGACGCCAATTACCATTACACTGTGATGCCGTTCGGCCTGAAGAATGCTGGGGTAACGTACCAGCGGATGATGACCAGGATGTTCCGTGACAAGATTGGTCGGACGGTAGAGGTATACATTGATAACCTCGTAGTGAAAAGCAAACGACAAACGCAGCATGTAGAGGATCTTCAAGGCGTGTTTGAGGTGTTGCGGCGGCATAAGCTACGCCTTAACGCCGAGAAGTGCGCTTTCGGGGTGGGGGCAGGAAAATTTTTGGGCTACCTGATCTCCAGCCGAGGAATAGAGGTGAACCCCGACCAAATTGTTGCCGTGCAGCGCCTCAACTCTCCGAGCAATCCAAAGGAAGTACAAGTGTTGACCGGAATGTTGGCTGCCCTCAACCGGTTCAATTCTAGATTCTCGGATCGCTGCCGCCCGTTCTACCAGCTCCTTAAGAAATGGAAGGGATTCCAGTGGGACGCCGAGCGTGAGAAGGCATTTCAAGATTTGAAAGAGTACCTGACACACGCACCAGTACTAACCGCCCCGGAACTTGGAGAGGATCTGTTCATGTACCTCTCAGTGACCGACCACGCTGTAAGTGCCGTGCTCCTTAGCGATCGCGGTGTACAACAGCCCGTGTATTACATCAGCAAGACCCTGGTTGACGCCGAGACCAGATACTTGCCACTGGAGAAGCTAGTTTTGGCCTTAGTACATGCCACCAGGAAGCTGCCGCAGTACTTCCAAGCTCACACCGTGTATGTACTAACTAAATATCCTTTGCAGTCGTTGTTAAGACGATCCGACTTCACGGAGCGAATAGCGAAATGGGGGACCAGGCTGGGGGCTTTTGACGTACGCTACAAGCCCAGGACTGTTGTGAAAGGGCAAATACTGGCTGACTTCGTGGCAGAATTTTTGCCTAGGGCCCCAAACCAGCTGGTCTGTCAGGTAAGCTGCCGCTCATAGAAGATATATGTGGACGGCGCTTCCAGCTCCACGGGGGCAGGGGCGGGGGTAGTTGCAATTGGACCCGAGGGGATTCGTCTGGAGCATTCTTTCAGGTTCGGGTTTAAAGCCTCTAATAACGAGGCAGAATACGAAGCCTTGATAGCCGGGCTAAGCATAGCTTCAAGCTTGGGGGCCCGGGATGTAGAAGTATATTCGGATTCCCGGCTAATTGTCAATCAAGTTCATGGTAGTTTTGAGGCCCGCGATCCCCGGATGAAGGCATATTTGGAACGTGTGAAGCAGATTATGGCTGGATTTGAAACAGCAAAAATCGTACAAGTAGCTCGGACACACAACAGCCATGCTAACTCCCTCGCCATGCTAGCGTCATCCGTGGCCGAGGCCGTACCTCGGCTCATCAGAATAGAGCAAATCCCAGAGCCAAGCATCAAGCTATCCGGTAATCCGGCGGTCACGGCAATTGCCACACAGGGACCTAGTTGGATGGACCCCATCATTGAGTTTTTAGCCGAGGATCGGGTTCCCCTTGACCGGAAAGAAGGGGATAGAATCCGAAGAGTGGCCCCTCGTTTTTGGTTATCAGAAGACCGGCAGTTGTATCGAAGGTCCTTCGGAGGGCCATATCTTTTATGCCTACATCCAGGTAGGGTAAACGAGCTTTTGGCAGAACTGCATGAAGGGGTGTGTGGTAGTCACGTAGGGGGGCGTTCACTAGCGCACCGGGCTATGACTCAGGGATTTTGGTGGCCTCAAATGCAGAAGGATGCCACCGAATACGTGCGTAAGTGTGAACAATGTCAGAAGCATGCTGCCCTGATCCATCAGCCTGCCGGCCATCTTAATCCAGTCAGTAGTCCCTGGCCATTCGCTCAATGGGGGCTGGACATAATCGGGCCATTCCCCTGGGCAACAGGCAATCGAAGGTTCGTTCTCGTGGCCGTGGACTACTTTACTAAGTGGGCAGAGGCCGAAGCTCTGGCCAATATCCGAGACGTGGATGTGAAGAAATTCGTATGGAAAAACATTGTCACCAGATTCGAGGTTCCAAACTCCCTGATATCAGACAATGGATTGCAGTTCGATAGCCGGACATTCCGAGATTTCTGTACGGACCTCGGCATTAAAAACAGGTATTCCACCCCGGCGTACCCTCAAAGCAATGGCCAAGCCGAAGCTGTCAACAAGGTGATTGTAAACGGGTTGAAGAGAAGGCTGAGTGATGCGAAGGGAAACTGGGCCGAAGAATTGCACAACGTCCTGTGGGCTTACCGAACCACACCAAGGAGGTCCACGGGGGAGACTCCGTTTTCACTCACCTACGGTGCCGAGGCAGTTATACCAACCGAGGTAAGTATATGCAGCACACGCGTGGCCAAGTACAACCCCAGTTCTAATGATGAAATGATGATTCAGCACTTAGACAGGCTTGAGGAACGTCGCGAAGCGGCCACTATTCGGCTGGCCGAGTACCAACAGAAAATTGCCAGAAGGTATGACAGAGGCGTGCGGGTTAGAAGGTTTGATGCCGGAGATCTGGTCTTGAGAAAGGCCGTGGGGCATATGCGAGACATTCATGCCGGAAAGTTGGCACAGACCTGGGAAGGACCGTATAGAGTTACAGCAGTAGCCGGGGAAGGAGCGTACTACTTGGAGGAACTAGACGAGAGACCACTACCCCGGCCCTGGAATGTCCAGAACTTGAAGAGGTTCTATTATTAATAAATTATATGTACAGCTTAACTTCTAAGTTATTGTTAATGAAAACAGTTGTCGGCACGAACGATTGGCAATAAGAGTTTCACAAATTATCTAGGGACGAAAACCTGACTCTCGGCTCGAATTCCTTCGCCGAGCAGGTGGAAACCTTGCAAATTATCTAGGGACGAAAGCCTGACTCTCGGCTCGAATTCCTTCGCCAAGCAGGTGGAAACCTTGCAAATTATCTAGGGACGAAAGCCTGACTCTCGGCTCGAATTCCTTCGCCGAGCAGGTGGAAACCTTGCAAATTATCTAAGGGTGGAAGCCTGACTCTCGGCTCGAATACCTTCGCCGAGCAGGTGAAAACCTTATAAATCACCTGGTGAAAACATGACTCTCGGTCCGAAATCCTTCACCGAACATATGAGCGCCCTAGAACTTCTTACGCGTAAAAAAAAAAAAAAAAACACTAAGGATAATAAAGCATGCATTAACTCACGCAAGGGTATTTTCTCAGGGCAAACATAAAGCCCGAGCATGTCACATTCATCAAAAAGAACATATATTAGTAACGAATAACAATAAAAAGAAAACTGAGCAACAAAGCATTCGGGTCAATCTAAAAGGGCAAAGGATAATATAACAGAAAATAATATAACTGTTCAGCCACCTAAACCTGGTGACGGGCAGACAAAGAGAAAAGAAAAATAAAAGAGTTTAACCGCCACAACCCGGCGGGATAAGCAAATTAATAAAAACCGGACATACACTAAAAGGTTAAAATAAACTTTCATTCGGTGAGATCTACAGGGGGATCTCCGGCCTGTACTTCATGTTGTCGGCCCTCAGAGGCAAGATTGGGGAAAGTATTCTCGGCAGGAGGATCACCGGCAGTAGGGTTGCTGGACGCTTCTGCACCGACTAACTCCACGTGGGCGTCAATCTGCTCCACAAGCTCCCTCAGGCTGTCCGTTTCTTCTTCATCACCAAGGCCTGGGGGGCTCTGCACTGCCGGAGGGGCATCCAAGAAGGGAATCTTGCCGGGATCCCTAAGAGGCGAATCGGCGGGTACCCCCAAGACCTGCAGGGCGGCAAACCATCCATCGTGGAAGGATAACCGCCGAGCCTCGAAGACAACTGGCTCCACACCCTTCTCGGCGTCCGCGAACCCTTCATTGTACCATTTGGTTCCGGCCTCCTCCAGCGCAGCACGCAGATCGGCTGCCTCCTCGGCAAGCGCAGCATTTCGGCTCTCCTCTTCGGCCAGCTTCACCTCAGTCTCATTTTGCTTAGACTCCAGCTCAGCCGACCTCTCCTCTGCGAGCTTCCTCTCCTTTTCCGCTGTAGCAGCCCTCCTCTCAGCAGCTTCTGCGGCCTTAACCTTGTCCTTGGCAGTCTTCACGGCTGCCTCCCTCCCGGCCTTTTCCCGGTCAGCATCTCTGGCCAAATCCTCCACCCTTTCATTTAGGATGTGGGTCAACTGAGCAGCCTGAATATAAACGGTCAAACATTGTATCAGAAGCATAGAAATTAAGTTAACAAGCAGAGAAAGGGATGCGAAAGGGTTACCGCGATGGCGTGCCATTGGAGCCTCATCCCTAGATAACCGTCGGAAGCCTCGGCGAAGGCGCTCACGTCTTCAGGCAAAAGTAGACCGTGAGCCAGGCTTTGGGCAACGCGGCCTCCTTCGCCGTTCTCCCACACACGTATGATCGCGTCCGCGGGGAGGGTTTGTCATCCAACTCGTATGTTGGCTTCCACTCCGGCACCTCCTGAGAGGATGAAGCCGCGCTTGCTCCAACTTGTCCTTGGGGCTCCCGAATGGTGATACCCCTGGACGGAGCCGTGGGGGTCTTTGTTTGTGTAGCCCCGGGAACGGTGGAGGGCTGCTGCGAGACTTTTTGTTTTTTCCTGGGGCGAACAGGAGGAGGAGGAGGAGGAGTATGAGTGGGAGCAGTTTGAACTTGCCCCTGCCCCGGCTGCTGCTGAGGGGCCTGCTGGGTCCCGGGCAAGAATCGGCTGACCGAGAGAGTCCTACGGGTAACCATCTCTCTAACACCTTGATGAGCTTGGGATGAATTACTCGACTCCGCAGCCACCGGTTCAGGCTCTTGTTCTGGAGGCTCCTGGTTTAGTATCTCGGCAGGCTCTGCTTCCGCTTCTTGTTCAAGAGCCCTGTGTGCAAGCTCTCTGAGACGTCGAGAGGCTGCCTCGGCTGATGCGTCTCTTAAGGGAGCGAGCTCGTCCGAACAGGTGTATCGCGGACCAAGTTCTCGAGCTTCGCCCACTGTAAGATTGGCCGGGAGGAAGTTAGCGTGCCGAACGTCGATATAGGAGAGCAGGGGGCTGTCAACAATAAGGGCCTGGCCGAACGGTTGCCAGGTAGTATAAACGGGCTCTACACCGAGGATAAGATGAGAAGCCCGGAGTTGACCGTCGCGGTGCACGAAAATCTCTGAGCGGAGGACAAAATTGAGGTCTCGCACGTAGACTGTCCGGATATCCTGAGTAAACACTGAACCGTCTGCAACGTAAATGAGAGAGATCAGTATAAAAGTTGGTAGACAAGAAAGTGAAAAATAGATAGCCCTTGTAATGGAACCCACCCACTTCGCGCCGAGACAGGGGAGGGGGAATATTCCCGGAATACCAGTTGCCGCGTACCCGGACAAACTCCCCGGCGGAGTTCCTATTTGAGTCCGGCAGGCAGGAAATCAACCGTATCCTCATATCTCTAACCTTTATATAATACGTGGATTTCTTCTTCCCACACAAGCTGTACACATGATTTACGTCGTGATGGTCCAACTGTAGACCGAATGTGTGGTTCAACCTACTTATGCAACTCATTACCCGGTAAAAATTTGGGGCAAGTTGATCGGGACATAGCCCGTAGTACCTAAGGGCTCTAAGTAAGAGAGGATCAATGGGGAACCTGACCCCACCCTCCAATATTGACATGAGCGGGAAAAAGGCAGTGTTTGCTCCTCTGTGGAATGATATGTCACTTTCGTGGCAGTACATCACATCCACGTCATCGGGGATTTGGTAGTCGCGCCTAAAAGTGATTAATGAGTTTCTAGAGTCTAACAGGTGTGAGTAACCCATCCTAAATCCTAAAGTGTTTGAAGGAAATGGAAAGAAATAAATCGAAGCAAAAGAAGAAGGAAGGGGACTTACTTCTGGCACTAAGAGGGAGGTTGATTCTGGGGGTTGCCGGGCAACTAGCGCTTTGGATGCTCGGCAGAGAAAAATTTCAGAAACTAGGGAAGCGAAAAATGAGAATGTGAAACTGAACAAGCCTTTTATAGGCACGAAAGGAGGATGCGCGACGGTCGATGGTGCATTGATGAGGGCAATCGCAGTTATGATCTTTCAGAAACCGAGGGCGTGCGCACGCCTCGGTCCACGAAACGGCAGGTGTTTATGGCTGCAGAGGTCAGGGCGTGCGCGACGCACCTTTTGAGGAGAGCATTTATTGGACGTCCAGTCGGACACAGAAAGGCGCGCCAATTCATTTTTTCCGAGCATAGGACCTTCGCTCTCCTGCTGTGACCTTTGATCCTTGCCCCGGCTGACCGGGCATGAATCAAGGGGGGGCTAATGTACGGGCCAATCTAGCAAGGACCTGCCCATGTCAGTTGGGCCCTGGACTAACAAGAAGGGCAATGGGCCTAATGCCCGGTTTCCCGGGGAGAAATCTTCAGGCCCATTCACAAGCGGACCCAGGCCCAAACGTGATCTGAGGATTCAACCCCCTTCTGCCGGGCACACAATGTAGCTGCTGATGCGTTTGTCCGGATTGATCTGCCGTACACGATTCTACTTGCCCGGTCAGGCAATGGTAGGATTGTCCGGTGCTGTCTTGGGAGTATCGCTGCCGTACATGCTCGCTGTAGTGGAGATCATTTCCAAAGCCACTCCCACCTAAACACCCACTAAACCCCTCCTCGATTGGACCTCTCGATCCACTAACTCTTTGGACAATCATGATCATCCCACTAACAAGCCCCTATAAATATGAGATCGAAAGGAGGAACAGGGATGGATGAAACAAGAGAGAAAAAGTGAGGTATTAGAGAGGAATGGCCAGAATAATCCGGAGGGATAGCAGGGCGGTAAAGGGCTAAAGATTAGAGTTACTCCCACTAAGCCTCCTAGCTGCGAACGACCCATAGTAGGAATTGTTATCCCACCATACAAGTAAGTTGTGAGGTCTGATGTGAGGAAGCCCATTGGGCTCTCTCGCAAATCCCTACCACAGTATCTATTGTCAAAGATTTAGTATGAAAACCAAATTCATTCTTAGTTATTTATTTATATTGATTACATTAGTTGTTTTACATAATACACATGTTTTAAATTATACGAGAAATGTAAAAAAAAAATTGTATATCAAACACCAGAAAACATTCTCATTCTCTTTATTATTAAACACCAGAAAATGAGATAGTTTTTAAGAAAATGCTCTTTGAAAAATAAACAATTTTCCAGAAAACTTTAATGCTGAAACAAACAGAGTGTATTATGAAAAAAAAAAAAAAAATTGTGTCTAGCCAAGTATGATTTCTCTTATATTCTAACTTTATAGTTTAGTAAGTCACACTGGGTTTGGTAGGATTTGGGTTGAGTCATCAATGAATTGGTACATAATTATCCAATTACCCATTTATGACCTATATAAATATAAATTAAATACTCATTCCACTTTGTGATTGCTTGATTTGGTCGAGGAGTAGGAATGGAAATTACACTGTGAAGACCGGGTACCAGCTGTTGCTTGATTTGGAGAGGAGGGATAGAGCCTCAAGCTCAATTACAAATCCCCCAAAATCTTTTTGGAATCGTATTTGGAAACTGGGTGTCCCAAACAAGGTTAAAATTTTCCTATGGCATGCATGTTTCAAAGCTTTACCAACGAAAACAAATCTGCAGAGGAGGAAGGTTGTGGATAATCCTTTATGTAGCCTTTGTTCTAGCTCTCCGAAAGATACCTACCATGCACTGTGGAGTTGTGTGGATCTTCTACCTATTTGGGAACCAATCTTTGGCTGGATTAAAAAAGACCACCCTCAGATTAATTCTATCTTCGATATAGTATCAATGGTGGGTTAGTAACCTCGATAGCTTAAGGCTTTTGCTATGGTTGCTTGATCGGTGTGGTATAGAAGAAATAAAATCCACTGCAATGAGCCTAGCTTGCCACCCCAAAAAATGTTGGAATTAGCATGCGGCCTGCTATCAAATTTCCAGATGAAGCCTCGGGTACAGGTGCAGCATAGGACTTAGGTTCAGTCACGGGTCAGGTGGTCAGCACCAGCTCAAAATGCAATGAAGGTAAACTTTGTTGGGGCTATGTTCCCGAAATCTAATGAAGCTGGAGTTGGGGTAGTAATTCAGAATGAAGCTGGGGAAGTTTTGGCTGCTTTAGCAGAAAAAGATCCAATGACCATATACGATGGAAACTCTGGAAATTATAGCAGCAAGAAGAGCTGTGTTGTTTTTAGCGGGGTTGGGTTTTCTGCACCCTATTTTCAAAGGCGACTTAGAGGTTATTATAAAGGCTCTTTCTAAAGATAATTTGTCCCTCTCCAGTATTGTAATGCCCTGTTTTTTTTTTATTTTATGATCATCACCGTCATCGTCATTATTATTATAGAGTTAAGGTACCATATTTGTGTGCACAATAAGATGAAAGTAGACAATTTTGTGGTGCTACAAAATAGCATAGTTTTCAGAACTGGACCGGACCGGAAGGTCGGACCGTGAAAATCGAGAACTGAGATGAAAATCGGTTTTTTAAGCCTAAAGAACTGGATTTTTAGTTAATTTCGTGAACCCCTAAAATCGGGGTTGGACCACACGAACCGGTGGCAAGAACCGTGAGGTCCAACTCCTTAGCAATTTAAAAAAAAAAAAAACTTAATATAATTTTATTCTACTTAATTAAATTATCCATCTCTTACGAGGAATTAAAAAAAATTCTAATTAAAATCCTTCAAAGATATTCAACTTTACTTCAAAAATTAATCATAAATTTTAATGTTTTCATGGTTATTATTTTATTTTATTAACTTTATTATTTAATTATTAAATATATGCTTGAAAATCATTAAATTTCCCTCACATATATAGATATATTAGTCAATTTTGCTAGTTTTATAAATTTAATATCTATATGTAGGCTTTAATTAATTATTAAATTAATTATGACATCATCACAGTTCGACCCTGGTTCAACCTCAGTTCGACCTCAAAAACCTTGAACCTCTCTCTTTTACAGTTCAATGAACGGTCTGGGTTTGAAAACCTTGCAAAATAGGTAAGAAAATTAAAGTTTTAGTGCATACAATTTTGTGCGGCAGTTAAAATAATAAATAAATAAATAAAAGAGGAAGATGTAATGTGGAGTGTTACTTTGTGGGATTGTTCATATAAAACTTTTGGTCTCCTTATCAGTTAAGGAAAAGAATTAGAGAATTAAAACCTATTTGGATTAGAAATTTAAGAGTTATTGGGATCCTTTGGAATTCTGGCTTATCTAAACAAATAAACCTTGATTTGAGATTATTAGATTTTTCTTTTATATTTATACTATTATTTAAGGGGCTTCTCCTGTTTGGATTTCTCATTTTTTTAGTTCAAAAATGCCTCTACACCCCTATGTTTAAGTAGAGATAAAACTAAAAGACAATCCGGTAAAAATGCAACTCTAACTTCTACTAAAACATTGCCTAAAAAATAGATCACTCTCCTATTAATTTTCAAATTGGTTTATTCACTTATAAATTAGATTTTTAAAATAAAAATTATATATATAAAAAAAATAAAAGAACACAGTTTTTTTTTCCTATAAAATAGGACCACTAACAAAAAAAAAAAAAAAAAAAAAAACCTCATTGCACGCACGAAGCGCGTGTTATGAGGCTAGTGTAATTGATAGGCCATAAGTATTTTTTGTTAGTCACTCCAACCCACTACCCCACCAAGCCCACATCTCTGATGCGTTAAATACAGGTTAGAGGAAGAGATAACTTAGGGTTTTCATAAGAAGGGTTTCATCACTAAGGAGGCTAGGAGGCGAGAGCCCGGGGGGGGGGGGGGGGGGCAAGTGTCCCCCTAAACTTCCAAATTTTTTCACTGCTAATATAGTGTATATATCATTATGCTCTCCCTGACAAAAGAAGACACTAGGCATAGTTGTGCACAAAAAACATATTCTACTGCTATAGGAAATCATGTGGGAGACCCATCTAATAATGATTTGAAAAAAAAAGAAAAAAAAGGTTCTACAGCAAAATGAAATAGGAATCACACAATGTCATCCTATTGCCATAAGGAAATAGGAAATCATGTGGGAATGGGATCCACCTAATAATGATTAAAAAAAAAGATCCTATAGCAAAACGAACTAGGAACGATATATTCAAGACTATTGAGTGTGAACAAATCATGCAACGGTTTCAAAATATGAAAAATCGTCGAGGTCAATTGAGTAGATTAAGCTAGGTGTGAAAAGACAAATTAAAGTTTAGATTTTATGTTGGATTCTATATGACAATTACATTAGCATATAGTTGTTTATTTATTTTGTTATTAATATTGATTAATTTTTTTAGATTAGTTTTTTACTTTTAATCTTGCCTCGCTGACCTAAATTCCTTGCTCCGCCACTGCTAGGAGGTGTATTTTTTCCCTTGGAGATTAGAACAAATACAATTAAAGAGGCAAACAACTGTACCAGGTATGATTTTCCATTTGTTATAAACAAAGAATTAAAGGGTTATAATTTTATCTTGGGAACGATAGTGATGTTTAGATTTTTTTTCAAAAGGGATATTTCCTAGAATTATTGTTTACACTTTTACGTTATTGCTTACAGACTTCATTCTAGAACAAAATCATGGAATTACAATCTTAATCATGAATATGGCTTTAACGTTTGGGGTTATATATTAGGATGGTTTAACGTTTTTCATTGGTTATACATATTAGGACGGTTTAACGTTTTCATTGGTTATATATATTAGGATGGCTTTAACGTTAACAAAAGCCAAGGTTATAAAGCTTAAATCATGTATAAGGTTTTGCTTTTTCGTTCAGGACATATATTAAATCCTAAAGTTTTAGCATTTGCCTATCAGTTTTGATAAATTCAAGGAAACATATTTTGGGTAGAGATGCCTTGCATCAGTGTTATTATTTAGTTCAGCAAAGTATAATCCTAGTGAGTTAGTTTGTATAATTCGAGAAGCTTTATATTTTGTGGATGATATTAAGAAATTTCCATGGTTGATTATAGGTCCTATTTAAGAGTGTTTTGAGACCTTTTGGGGGTTGTTTCGGCTGGACTTTTAGGGTAATTCATTGATTCAAGTTTTGTAAGTAATTTGCATAATATGCACAAGTTTGTTCATTAGGTTCTTAGAAGACAAATGTTTTTCAAAAGTTATGCTTTTAAGCTTACGTTTTCTAAGTTTATCAAAAGCATTTTTATGTTATTGAAAGAGAAATTTCAACTTTTAAATTATTTTTTAAAGAGAAATTTTGAATTTTAAATAACGTTTTGAATGTCTAAATCTCATTTAAAAGATGATTTCTAAACTAAACTTTTTCAGAAAAGAAATGAGTTTCAAGATAAGTTTTCTAAAAAGGTTCTTGTTTTTTAAATTTGTTTAAAACCAAGTGATTTCAAAGTCATATTCCTATTTTATAATGGTATTAAATTTCTTTTAGCAAATTAAAATTTCAGATTTACGCAAGAATTGTAAAATACTTGTATAAACTTCTCAGTTCCTTTTCGTTCCCTAAGAGAGTTAAGCATCATTTGATTTATATTTCAATTCGATATTGTGATCTGCGATATGTCACTGTATTTGGAATAATTGTTAATATTAAGTAAATTATTCTATTTTGTATAAACTTTGCTTTTGTGATATGTGACTCAAAATAAGTGTTTTTAAAATTGATCAGATATATGTGTAAACCCACTCACAGGGTTGTATGTGAGAATAAGTGTTGATCCCTCACCAGCAATTCTATTTTGTATAAACTTTGCTTTTGTGATATGTGACTCAAAATAAGTGTTTTTAAAATTGATCAGATATATGTGTAAACCCACTCACAGGGTTGTATGTGAGAATAAGTGTTGATCCCTCACCAGCAGAGGTTAGATGTTGGTATCCGCTCACATGATTGTATGTGAGAATATGTGATATGTGTATATGTGACACTGTACTATGATCAATTATCTGTATGTGTTTTTGAATGATTTTAAGATTTGATTACATATGTATTAAGTGGTTCATTATATGTTTTGGAATAATTATATTTGATATCATTGAATGAGTTTGTAAAAAATCAAAATACTCGTGCTCTGCTTGACTCTATTCTATTGTATATTGTATATAATTGCTTAATAGATGTGTGGCTCATTCCATCAATTACAATTTTTAGATTAAATTTTAATTGGGAAACAAAAACTTTGGATCTCTTCGTAAGGTACAAGGTAGAGCGTGAGAGTTTTAAGGCAACGTCAATAATGCTTGAAGCCTTAAAGGATTTTTAGTTATTTTTATTTCACTTAAGATTTTACAGTATTTGGAGATTATTTCTAAATTGTGGATTTTAGTTATTGTAGGAGATTTATTAAGAGCATTGTTTATTTGGAGTTTATTGAATTTTGGAAATTAATTATGTTTATTGAGTCATGTAAGATCAGCAAGTTAGTCATGCATCTAAATTCATGTTCCATGGATTTGGGTCGTAACAAGTATAGGTAATCTTATCAAAGACACTAAGTCTATTTCGGGTTTGTTCCAAACCCACGCCTTTTCTCACGTTAGGAGGCAGGGCAACGTTTTTGCTTATGTCTTAGCATAGCGAGCTAGGTTTTCTTTTCCTTTGGTTTTTTGGATGGAGAATGTTCCATCAGACGTTTTGCATTTTGTTGTTTTTGATTCTTACACTTAATTTGAATAAAGTACCATCGAGTATGGTTTTCTCAACAAATTTTTTTTTTTTGACACCCACCCAATCAACCCATTAGACAATTTGGAGTTTAGGACTATATTTTATGGGAGATAAATAGTCTTTTTTATTAAAAAAAAAATTAAAAGATAGAAAATATTCTAATATTTTAAGAGATTGAAAGCTCCTAGTTGTCTTAACATCCCTCAATTTTCTCTTGAACATGTTGTAGCTTATATTTTCCTCTATTTTCTCGTGAAACAAACAAGATGTAAAGCAAAGTGAGAAAGAAAATGGATAGGGTTTGGGGCTAATCCTCCCTTTTATTTGATTTGAACTTCTTAGCCACCAAGATAATTTCAGCACTAATTCATAGTTGAAGATAAGGGATTTGCTTAAGGAAATCCATAGATTGATCCAAACACATAGATCGAGATCAAATGATGAAGAAAATGAACCATGACATTGAGATCTAGATTAAAAATTAATGAGAGAGAAAGAAAGGAAAATCTTGAAGTCGTTGCCATACCCAGGAGTGGATCTCAATGTTTGGTAGGCGGGAAAATGAGAGGAAAACTTAAGAAAATTAACAAGAAAAAAAAAAGGGAGAAAGGGAGAGAGGAACTAGGCGTTTGGAAGGTTGGAAAATGAGAGGGAAACATAAGAATTAATCGACAAGAAAAAGGAAAAAGGAGAAGGGGAGAGAGGATCATAGGTTATGTTTGGTAATAGTTTTTGTTTTCTATTTTCAAAAACTTGTTTTTGGGAATATAGAGAAAAAACAATTATTTTGTATTTTTGAAATCAAAAACATGTTTGGTTAGTTGAAATTTAAAAATTAGTTTTTTGAAGAAAAAAATATAAAATACTAAAATATGTTGTTACTAGGATTTGAACTCTAATGTTAACTCATTAAATGAGATAGATTAATTAAATTAAATGCGTATTTTCATTAACTTTTGAAAATTAGAAACTGAAAACAGCCTTTTGCATGTTTTCAGTTTCCTTTACAAATTGAGTTTTGAGAACAGTTTTTATTTTCTGTCCATTTTGGATTGCCAAATAAGTTTTTTAGTCTCAAAAATAGAAAATTGTTTTTAGAAATAGAAAATAAGGGAAAAAAACAATTACCAAACATACCCTTAGTATTTGGAATGTGGGAAAATGAGAGGAAAACCTAAGAAAATTAACAAGAAAAAGAAAGAGGAGAAAGGGTGAGAAGAGGTCCAGGCGCCTACGTTAGGGAATTAGGATTTTGATTTTGTTATGTTTTTGTTCATAAATGTAAATGAATAATCCACTAGGTACCTAGTGGGGTTTATCCATTAAGATCATTTAACTAATTTACCCAATATGTCTGTATCCATTCAACCCAAATATTTAATTGAGTTGGGTCAATTAAGTAGATAATGGGTGGGTTAATGTATTTGGGTAAAAATTGCCACCCTATCTAATACCATGATAAATTATTAATTGTCCCAAATGTTATTAAGTGCTTAACGACAAATCACCTAATTTTTATGGTGACAATATAATAGTGAATTTTGAATTATGTGAAAATAAGAATTTATGTATTATTAAAAAAAAAAAATTCACTTTACTTTTGACCTTTTGTATTTATTATTATTATTATTTTTTTATGTGAAAAAATATGAGTTGATCCATAGCCCAATTAATCTGATCCATAACCTAAGGATTTAGTTTAGGTTTAATGTATTGAACCCGATCAAATAGTGACACATGTTTAAAAGTGAACACGTGTCATCATCTTAACGGGTTTAATGGTACTGGACATTGGATTCAAGCCTGACCCCACCTAACATGCCTGCAACCCGCTTAGAATGAAATGTTTTTAACCCAAATCCGATTAACTTAACCCGATCTGACCGTTTGCCCAGTCTAGGTTTCACCTGGTTTCATTATATAATTACAAATTTCTCCTACTTCAAAGTTGGAAAAGGAGAGAAACGTTTTCCAGTAGAAGTCTATTTAGGGTTTCACAAGGGTTCGCTATGTAATATAAATACAAAAATTCACCTTAAACATCCGCCGAACTTGGTAAAAGGAGAGGAGGAAAAGATGAGAGGAAAGAGATTTTCTCAAGAGGTATGCTTCCTCCCTATTAGATTGCTTTTAACTACAGTTTCGAATTTGTTTAAAATCAAGTATAAGTTGATTGCTTTCCCAATAAGAACGATTATAATTTACATCGATAGTGTACAGTGATTTTAAATTCTAACTCAAGAACGAATCGAATCGAATCGAATCAATTAATAAATTATTCAAGTTTGATTCGTCAATTTTTCAAGTCAAATAATAGATTGTTTAGAAAAACTGTAATCTTAGCCAATTTTAATATGCTATATCATTCTACTATTCTCACTCTATCAGCCTACTATCAATTTTGTTTTACATAAATCTCAATTTCGATTTGATTTTCTTGTGGGGGCGTTTGTGATGCCCCAGATTGATTGAGTGTGTTTTGTGTGGGGTATATAATATTTTGGCTCCCACGTCTATTTATAAACAGTTACAAGGAGTCTAATTTTATTAGTCCCCTATTTGAGACCTTTTGTATAATACTATTCTTTTTAAAAAATATATTTTTAATCAGGATTGCAGGGCCAAATTGAAAAGGATTATTAGACACCAAAACATTGGTACAATGGCAATATTGCAAAGTGGTAATCATTGTGAGCAGCATAGAAGTGAGAATGGTGTTTTGCCTAAACTCATCTGCTGCTGGTCTAGACACATTGTTAGTTTGGTGGAAAAGACTTGCCTTGGACCCTAGCAATCCAAGAGGATCGAGGTCGTTTCGGAAATTTTGGAATCAAACTCTCAAAGTGCGGAAATCATTGTCTTTGAGTGATGGGGAATCTCCTCAGGTAAGCACTCAACTTAATTTGTTTTTGTCTTTAATTAATGTGTTTTTGAAATTTGGATGAAGGATTTGTAGGCCGAATTAAGGTTCATCACATACCTTTAAATTTTGTCAAGTAAAATTCCTTGTTTGGGTGTATTAAGAGAAGAAAATGTAAATTCCATCCAGGATTTGTTGCCATAATTTGGGGGCACCAAATTCTTTATTCATATTCAGCCTAAATATGACCAACCTGATCTGTTGACCCCACAAAATGTCCGTTTTGATTTTACTACTTCCTCAACCTAAAACAATTTTTTTTTTTTCCCTTTTACAATCATATGCATGAAATTCTCCTAGATTAATTATTCAAACCTTCCAAATCTGTCTTAAAATCTATCAATTTTAATTCTAAGTGGTTCTTTTAAAATCGCAAATTAATAACCTTCTCATTCTTTTCCTTCAGAGAAAGAGGAAATATGATCAATTTGTAAAAGGTACTAGTTGACAACCGCTTATGCATTGCCTACAAAAGAATCTGATAATCAAATATTCAAAAAATTGGGAAATACCCAGTTTTCTTCTGTTTCATGCTTACTCAATTCAGTTGTCACAACTGGAAGTTTTGATAAGGAAATTGTCTTAAATTCACAGTTTAGATAGTACATTGACATTTGAGTATAGTTGTCAAGGGGAGAAACTGAATACCAACGTTACCTCTATGGACAATGGAACAAAATGCAGTACAATAAGTGAGGTTGTTTCTCCATTATATGGCACTGATGGACTTGCTAATGGTCCAAACTTGCCGAGTATAGAAAACTTGATTACCCAAGATGCATCATTAGCTAATTTCAATGATTTGGTTGACAATCCAAGTTCAACAGGTTTGGTGGATCCAAATAAGAAAATTTGACAAGCATTGGGGAATGTTGATATTGAGGATCTTAAAAAATCTATTCCAGTTGTTGATTTTGTTGATTCACCCCCAAAATTATTAAGTATACAAGATTGAGATAAAAAACTTGATCAACTTTCGATTTTAATTTCTAGTGGTGGTTAACTCCCAAGACCTATTATTCCCATTGGGTCCAAGTTCTAGGCTGAAGTTCCAAAGTGGACAAGGCCAGTTAACGGTAAAATTCTTTATGGTGGTGGTGATGTTTCAGAAAATTTGAAGTGGTTGGGCACCCGAATTTGGCCTAAGAAAGGCCCTAGTATTGGAACTTCTATAAAAGCAGTAGGGAAAGGGAGACTTGACTCTTGCTCCTGTGTCTCTTCCTCTTGCATCAGATGCCACATTCTCACAAAAAGGCTTTGTTTGCAATTTGATATTGGTCTCGCTTATAAAAGTTGGAAGTTTGATGAGATGGGAGAAGCCGTTGCAAAGTCATGGACATCGAAAGAACAACGAAAATTTGAATCGCTTGTGAAAATGAATCCACTATGGAATCTAACAAACTTATGGGAGCTAGCCTTGAAGCATTTTCCATGCAAATCGGAGAAAAGCATGTTGAGTTATTACTACAATGTGTTCATTCCTAAACGAATGAGCCAACATAGCATATCTTCCCTTGATGAAATTGACAGTGATGACGACGAGGCTAATCATGATGATTTGATCAAGGAATAGCTCAACTTTATGTAAATAACTTAAAGCTATAAGTAAGGTGTACGTGCAAGTTAGATTTGTAGGCCCTGTTTGGTAGAGTAGTTAAACAACGCATTTTTAGTTTTTAAACAACTTTACACACATTTCTACACATTTTTTCACTTACTCGTATTTCAAAAAATTACAAACAACATTACTCAAATTCCTCTACCAAATAGGCCCATAAAAAATCATATGAAATGTGTATGAGATATCTAACAATACTTTTTGATGAAAAATCTCAAAAACGATAAAAATGGAAGCTTTAACATCAAAACGTCGAGAGGAAGAGAAGGTAGTGCAAGGAAAGTAAAGATGACAATGAGATGTACGTGGAAAACCCTTCGAAAGAGATGAAAAACCACGAGTGAGCAAGGGTGAATGTTCCTTGCTTTGTCAAGCTTTCTATTATGTAAAAATAAAGGTTTCTCTTGTACAGTAGTGATGTTCTTGCTAAAGGAGATGCCTTTTCTCTACCTCACTTCCTTACAAACTTTCTACCCTTTTCTTTATTTTTTTATCCTAGTTCTTACTCTAATAGTCCAACATGTTCCTCTTATAGTCCGAGAAATGTTGCTGGGTACATAAGACAAATGCCACAATGTGATTCCTCCATTTGAACCTTAATACAGCTATTGTACTATGTAGTGGCTGGTGGAGAGAGAGTGAGCGGTGTGAAAAGTCACACTGCCACTACGTAGGGAGTAATCCTTAGACAAGGAAAGGGACATTAGGGACATTGAAAGTAATGCACGTGTCCTCAACAGTGGTCTAACACAAACACAACCAATGGGAGGGAAGGATTTCATAACCTCTGACCAAAGAAGTTCACTATCCCCATTTCGTGAGTGCTAGGTGTCCATGGTTCACTATCCCCATTTCGTGAGTGTTGGGTGTCCATGTTAGGTGCAAATCTCACTCTTCCCTAAAATAGTCATGCTATTGGCACGGACCAATCCCTTCTCTTAGCCAACGTTCATTTTCCTTGCTCACAGTCATTTCACGTTTAGAGTCCGGATCCAGCCATATCAACATTCTCTTATGCCTTGGCTGGTGTACTATACATTGGCCCCCTGACTGTCAATGGTGTTTGATAAGTGAAGCCTTTAATAGTCACATATCAACATTCTCTTATGCCTTGGCTGGTGTACTATACATTAGCCCTCTGACTGTCAATGGTGTTTGATGAGTGAAGCCTTTGGTAGTCACATTGTATCAGACTTCAATGCTTAAGCAATTATACCTCATGACATTTGAAACTGGATACGTGGCCTTTGCGGGTGTTTCTAGCCGTTTTTGGTGTCACTTTGTTTCTTGCGCTTGGTAGACAGACATTACTCTTCATAAATGTAGTATCTTTTCACTTGACTCCGCTTGGTGATTTAAATGCATAAAGATCTTCCTTTAATCTTCATTCCTTTTGTATTTGCACAACTTCTTCTTCTACTTCTGAAAAAGAATCCTTCATTGTCAAAAATGGCCATCTCTTCTTCTTTTATAGGTTCTAACTCCCCAAAGAACAACTCCACTTCCTCCTCCAGTGACTCTTCCAATACCAACAATGCATCACCACCCAGCCCTGAACTGGTCCCTTTTCCTCTTTACCTTCCTTTCCCACTCTTTCCCCTTCCCCCTTAGGAAGTTCAACCGTGGGAAGGGAGTGAGGAAGATGAATGAGAGGATTCTAAGGAGCTTCGGTTGAAGGCCGAGGAGGATGCTGAGGATGAGGCTTATAACACCTTTATGGGGGGCCTCTTTTAGGCGCAAGAAAAGGCGTAGAGCTTTCCAAAAGGGTTCTGACTTAAGCATCTCTGCCTGCAATAAGTCTGATTCTGATTCTGAGGAGTCAGAGTCTTTTGATGACTCCAGCTCTGGGGATGGTAAAGGCGAGGAGGAGGAAGAAGAGGGAGAGGAAGATGAGGATATGACCCCAGATTATCCTCAAGAAGATTCTGCTTCTGAGGCAGATGAGGATGCCTACCAGCTTCGCTCTCCTTAGGTAGTCCAGCTTTTGAATTTGCAATTTTTCTTTGTTTTTGCTTTTATAGGTAGGCCATATTATTGGCCTTTGGTTTTAATTTTGTAGTTGTAATGTTTTTTTTTGTAAGAAAAGGGATGATAGGCCAAAAGGGTCATGCAATGTAAATGTCCCTTTCTCTTTTTGGAAACTATATCTATATATATATATATATATATAAACTCTGTAACCAAAATGTTTATTGCTATTTTTATCATGTCATTACCTTTTCTAACAAAAGGCTGAGTTCGAAGATGAAAAGGATTAAGCTTCTTTGAACGGTGAGGCTAGGTTTGTGCCAAGGGGAGAAAAGAGTGGTAAAGGTTTTCGAAGAGATCCGAAATGGCAAGATGGGATTGATAGAAACTTAGGAAACATCAAAATGAAGATACTGTCGTTCTAAGAAAAAAAACGATCCTGAAGCGTACTTGGAATGAGAGAAGAAGGTGGAGTTGATTTTTGAATGTCACAGCTACTCTGAGGAGAAAAAGGTAAAACTCATTGTCGTTGAGTTTACTGATTATGCTATTATATGGTGGGATCAACTTGTGATGAACAGGAGGAGAAACCATGAGAGACCTATTGAGACGTGAGAGGAAATGAAGGCTAACATGAGGATGCGGTTTGTCCCTAGTCACTACTATAGGGCCTTGTATCAGAAATTATTGAGTCTTACCTAAGGCTATAGGAACATGGATGACTACTACAAGGAGATAGAGATTGCCATGATTCGGGCTAATGTAAAGGAGGATAGAGAAGCTACTATGGCGAGGTTTTTGAATGGGATGAATTAGGATATTGTTAACGTGGTGGAGTTGCAACACTACGTGGAGTTGAAGGAAAGGTTCCAGGAGGAACAGTGTAAAGGAGATTGGCGGATTCTCATAAGGGAGGCCTTGATGAAGGAATAAGATGCTGCAGAACTAAAGGTGCTAAAAGACTATGCCCTGGTGAGAGGAGAATTGTACCACAGGATGCCAGATGGGGTCTTGTCCAGATGTGCAGGGCAGGAGGAGGCCTAAAGAAAGTTAAAGGAAGTGCATGACAAGACTTACGGATCCTATGAAAAAGTCAGTCTTTATCGCAGACTTCAAATGGCAGGTTTCTATTGGCCAAGTATGGGTAAAAATGCAGATCAAATCCAAACCTAATGGGAGACCTGCCAACTTGCAGCAGACAGAGAGGAAAGTTACGCTGTGTTCGTCAGTGAAGACTAGAGAAGTCTATTCATGCAGTATTTAACAGAAGGCATCTTGCCACAAAAGCACAGTAAAAGATAAAGCTAAAGAGGTTAGTAACGCGTTACTTTTTGCATAACGCAGTTCTTTTAAAATAAGGGCGTGATGGGGATCCCTTAAGATGTTTGGGTCCCAAGGAAACAAAAGAGATGATAAAAGAAGTGCACTTAGGAGAGTGTGGGGAACACTAGGGGAAGAAAAAGCTACATTGATGCCTGCTACAGATGGGTTACTACTGGCCCACCATGAAAAAAGATACAATAGAATTTGTAAAAAATTGCCATAGTTGCCAAGTACAAGCCAACCTGATTCACACTCATCCGCAGATCTTATATAGCATTGTCATGCCATGACCCTTCCACACTTGGGGGCTTGATTTGGTGGGACCAGTTAACTCACCATCGCGTGGATACATATGGATCCTGGTGGCTATGAAATATTTCACCAAATGGGCAGAGGCTGTGCCACTCCGTAAAGCCACAGGAGGAGCAGTAGCAAACTTCATCAAAGAAAACATAATTGTGAGGTTTGGGGTACCTCACAGGATTATCAGTGACAATAGCACACCCTTTGTCAATAGTGATGTGATGAAGATGCTGGAATTCTACTAAGTCAAGCACCATCATTCATCATCCTATTACCCTCGAGGAAATGGCAAGCAGAGGTGACAAACAAGACCCTCATAAAGATCATCAACAAAATGAGCCAAGAGTATACGAGAGGATGGGCAATGCATCTACTAGACGCTCTTTGGGCTTATAAAAATTCGTCAAAGTCAGCCACAAGGTTTTAACCATTTTCCTTAGTCTACGGGACAGAGATAATGAGCTCGGCAGAAGTGATGACTTTGTCTTTAAGAGTTATGCAGACGCAGGAGAAGGAAAAAGAAAAAGGAGTCTTTGTGGCAGAAAGGTATGAAGACCTAGAAGGGCTTGATGAAAGAAGGGAAGAGGCCCAAGAGCGTAGCAGCAGATATAGACAAAGGATGATTGAAGCCTATGGTAGAATGACTAAAGAGAGAGTGTTCGCGGAAGGACAACTTGTGTTAAAGGTAGCGAACTACGTCATACGAGGCATGGCAAGACCGTCTAAGTTTGCACCAAAATGGGAAGGACCCCTTATGACAAGAGAGACACATCCAAATGGGTATTACCGTCTGGCCCAGATGGATGGCAAGGACCTGATGAATCCCATCAATGGGAAGTGGCTGAAGCGTTATTATGCTTAAGAAAAAAAAAAGGGAGGTTATGTAGTTATCCCTTTTGATTAATGAGTTTTATGTTTCCTTTTTTTTCCTTCAAGTGACTGTGTCACAAGACATGATTGTAACATGCTCTTAATAGTGTGTAATGAAAAGGTACGAAGTATTATAAAAGCATTCTATGTCATATCACTAGCCAAAAGTAGTAGTAAAGTGTAGCATCATAGTTACAAACCCAAACTGTGGCTGTCATATCAAACTTTTTTTTTGTTTTCCTTCTCTTACTACCCCATTCAGTACTATGGTACTGAATGGGGTAGTAAGAGAAGGAAAACAAAAAAAAGGGAACCACATCATCATTAATGAAGCCTAGAAATAAGAGGCAGATCTCCAAAACGGCTGGATCCACCAATGCTGGAAAGAAAGCGCTTGCGACGACTCTCCAAGTTTGCCACCTCTTTCCTCAGAGCCTCGATGCATGTATCAATGGCATCAACAGCGGGCTGAGCCTTCCTCATGAAGAAGGCTCAGACAATCTCACGAAAATGGTCCAAAATGAACACCATAGCAAAGCCTACGCTAACAAGCTCCTGAATCGCAGCCATCCATTGTAGGATCCTGTCGGTGGTAACTGTGTCAACAAAATTATGCTCAATATCATTCATCATGCTCCCAGCAACTTCAAGAAGTGTTCCCTAGCAAAACGGCCAAGGCAAAAGCCTTGCATGAAGTCACCACGGCTACTATAGACCGCCTCTAAATGAGAAGCACAATCCTCGGGAGCTCTGAAACCATGGAAGTCTATGTAAGGAGGCCTAGAACTCCAGAAGTCTGTAGGATCGAGGTCATTACCCTCAGGCTGATCAAAATGAGCGAAGAAGGCTGCGACCTCATTCACAGGGTCTGGAATTGTGG
The DNA here is from genome assembly GCA_023736055.1 of Quercus glauca. Taxonomy (NCBI): domain Eukaryota; kingdom Viridiplantae; phylum Streptophyta; class Magnoliopsida; order Fagales; family Fagaceae; genus Quercus; species Quercus glauca. The sequence goes on along the minus strand of CM043325.1, from coordinate 25,260,999 downwards.
TAGAACTACTGCCTACCTCAAACTGAGAATGGGTAGTGGGGAGTAGACCTAACAATGAAGCATGGTGTGAGAAACCATGAGCTAAGAAGGATGAACTCACAATGAAGAAGTGAAGAAAGAGATGAGGAAAAGAAACACACCAAGACTCGTAAGAACAGGGGCTGTGGAGATGGCAGAAACTGATACTGTAGGTACGGCAGAAACTGGTGCTGAAAATACAGCTGAAACTGGTGCTGAAAATACGGCTGAAACTGGTGTTACAGGTGCGACAAGAGAAGTGGCTGTAGGCATCTTCTTCATTGTTAGGTCCACACCCTACTACCTTTTCTTAGTTTGAGGTGGGCAGTAGTTTTGCCACAATTCTAGACCCTGTGAGTGAGGCTGCAACCTTCTTCACTCGTTTTGATTAGCCTAAGGTTAATAACCTCGATCCTGCAGACTTTTGGGATTCTGGGCCTTCCTACATAGACTTCCATGGTTACAGAGTTCCCGAGAATTGTGCTTCTCATTTGGAGGCGGTCTATAGCAGCCACGGTGACTTTATGCAGGGCTTCCGCCTTTGCTATTCTGCTAGGGAATACTTCTTGAAGTTGCTGGGGAGCGTGATGAATGATATTGAGCATAATTTTGTTGACACAGTTTCCACCGAGAGGATCCTACAGTGGAGGGCTGCGATTTAAAAGCTTGTTAGCGTGGGCTTTGCTGTGGAGTTCATTCTGGACCACCTTCGTGAGATTGCCTGAGCCTTTTTCATGAGGAAGGTTTAGCCCGCTATTGATGCCATTGATACACGCATCGAGGCTTTGAGGAAGGAGGTGGCAGACTTGGAGGATCGTCGTGAGCGCCTTCTTTCTAGCATTGGTGGATCCAGCCGTTTTGGAGATCAGCCTCTTATTTTTGGGCTTCGTTGATGATGATGTGGTTCTTTTTTTTTTTTTTTTTTTTTTTCCTTCTCTTACTACCCCATTCAACATCATAGTATTGAATGGGGTTGTAAGAGAAGGAAAACAAAAAAAAGGGAACCACATCATCATTAATGAAGCCTAGAAATAAGAGGCGGATCTTCAAAACGGCTAGATCCACCAATGCTGGAAAGAAGGCGCTTGTGACGACTCTCCAAGTTTGCCACCTCTTTCCTCAGAGCCTCGATGCATGTATCAATGGCATCAACAGCGGGCTGAGCCTTCCTCATGAAGAAGGCTCAGGCAATCTCACGAAAATGGTCCAGAATGAACACCATAGCAAAGCCCACGCTAACAAGCTCCTGAATTGCAGCCCTCCACTGCAGGATCCTGTCGGTGGAAACTGTGTCAACAAAATTATGCTCAATATCGTTCATCATGCTCCCCAGCAACTTCAAGAAGTGTTCCCTAGCAGAACGGCCAAGGCAGAAGCCTTGCATGAAGTCACCACGGCTACTATAGACCGCCTCCAAATGAGAAGCACAATCCTCGGGAGCTCTGAAACCATGGAAGTCTATGTAAGGAGGCTTAGAACTCCAGACTTGGAGGATCGTCGTGAGCGCCTTCTTTCCAGCATTGGTGGATCCAGCCGTTTTGGAGATCAGCCTCTTATTTTTGGGCTTCGTTGATGATGATGTGGTTCTTTTTTTTTTTTTTTTTCCTTCTCTTACAACCCCATTCAATACTATGAATGGGGTTGTAAGAGAAGGAAAACAAAAAAAAGGGAACCACATCATCATTAATGAAGCCTAGAAATAAGAGGCGGATCTTCAAAACGGCTAGATCCACCAATGCTGGAAAGAAGGCGCTTGTGACGACTCTCCAAGTTTGCCACCTCTTTCCTCAGAGCCTCGATGCATGTATTAATGGCATCAACAGCGGGCTGAGCCTTCCTCATGAAGAAGGCTCAGGCAATCTCACGAAAATGGTCCAGAATGAATACCATAGCAAAGCCCACGCTAACAAGCTCCTGAATTGCAGCCCTCCACTGCAGGATCCTGTTGGTGGAAACTGTGTCAACAAAATTATGCTCAATATCGTTCATCATGCTCCCCAGCAACTTCAAGAAGTGTTCCCTAGCAGAACGGCCAAGGCAGAAGCCTTGCATGAAGTCACCACGGCTACTATAGACCGCCTCCAAATGAGAAGCACAATCCTCGGGAGCTCTGAAACCATGGAAGTCTATGTAAGGAGGCTTAGAACCCCAGAAGTCTGTAGGATCGAGGTCATTAACCTCAGGCTGATCAAAATGAGCGAAGAAGGCTGCGACCTCATTCACAGGGTCTGGAATTGTGGTAGAACTACTGCCTACCTCAAACTGAGAATGAGGAGTGGACCTAACAATGAAGCATGGTGTGAGAAACCATGAGCTAAGAAGGATGAACTCACAATGAAGAAGTGAAGAAAGAGATGAGGAAAAGAAACACACCAAGACTCGTAAGAACAGGGGCTGTGGAGATGGCAGAAACTGATACTGTAGGTACGGCAGAAACTGGTGCTGAAAATACGGCTGAAACTGGTGTTACAGGTGCGACAAGAGAAGTGGTTGTAGGCATCTTCTTCATTGTTAGGTCCACACCCTACTGCCTTTTCTTAGTTTGAGGTGGGCAGTAGTTTTGCCATAATTCTAGACCCTGTGAGTGAGGCTGCAACCTTCTTCACTCGTTTTGATTAGCCTAAGGTTAATGACTTCGATCCTGCAGACATCTGGGATTCTGGGCCTTCCTACATAAACTTCCATGGTTTCAGAGTTCCCGAGGATTGTGCTTCTCATTTGGAGGCGGTCTATAGCAGCTACGGTGACTTTATGCAGGGCTTCTGCCTTTGCTATTCTGCTAGGGAACACTTCTTGAAGTTGCTGGGGAGCGTGATGAATGATATTAAGCAGAATTTTGTTGACATAGTTTCCACCGAGAGGATCCTACAGTGGAGGGCTGCGATTTAGGAGCTTGTTAGCGTGGGCTTTGCTGTGGAGTTCATTCTGGACTATCTTCGTGAGATTGCCTGAGCCTTTTTCATGAGGAAGGTTTAGCCCGCTATTGATGCCATTGATACACGCATCGAGGCTCTGAGGAAGGTGGCAGACTTGGAGGATCGTGGTGAGCGCCTTCTTTCCAGCATTGGTGGATCCAGCCGTTTTAGAGATCAGCCTCTTATTTTTGGGCTTCGTTGATGATGATGTGGTTCTTTTTTTTTTTCCTTCTCTTACTACCCAATTCAGTACTATGCTGAATGGGGTAGTAAGAGAAGGAAAACAAAAAAAAGGGAACCACATTATCATTAATGAAGTCTAGAAATAAGAGGCGGATCTCCAAAACAGCTGGATCCACCAATGCTAAAAAGAAGGCGCTTGCGACGACTCTCCAAGTTTGCCACCTCTTTCCTCAGAGCCTCGATGCGTGTATCAATGGCATTAATAGCGGGCTGAGCCTTCCTCATGAAAAAGGCTCAGGCAATCTCACGAAAATGGTCCAGAATGAACACCATAGCAAAGCCCACGCTAACAAGCTCCTGAATCGCAGCCCTCCACTGCAGGATCTTGTCGGTGGAAACTGTCAACAAAATTATGCTCAATATCGTTCATCACGCTCCCCAGCAACTTCAAGAAGTGTTCCCTAGCAGAACGGCCAAGGCAGAAGCCTTGCATGAAGTCACCACGGCTACTATAGACCGCCTCCAAATGAGAAGCACAATCCTTGGGAGCTCTGAAACCCTGAAAGTCTATGTAAGGAGGCCTAGAACCCCAGAAGTCTGTAGGATCGAGGTCATTAACCTTAGGCTGATTAAAATGAGCGAAGAAGGCTGCGACCTCATTCACAGGGTCTGGAATTGTGGTAGAACTACTGCCTACCTCAAACTGAGAATGGGGAGTGGACCTAACAATGAAGCATGGTGTGAGAAACCATGAGCTAAGAAGGATGAACTCACAATGAAGAAGTGAAGAAAGAGATGAGGAAAAGAAACACACCAAGACTCGTAAGAACAGGGGCTGTGGAGATGGCAAAAACTGATACTGTAGGTACGGCAGAAACTGGTGCTGAAAATACGGCTGAAACTGGTGTTACAGGTGCGACAAGAGAAATGGCTGTAGGCATCTTCTTCATTGTTAGGTCCACACCCTACTGCCTTTTCTTAGTTTGAGGTGGGCAGTAGTTTTGCCACAGACCCTGTGAGTGAGGCTGCAACCTTCCTCACTCGTTTTGATTAGCCTAAGGTTAATGACCTCGATCCTGCAGACTTCTGGGATTCTGGGCCTTCCTACATAGACTTCCATGGTTTCAGAGTTCCCGAGGATTGTGCTTCTCATTTGGAGGCGGTCAATAGCAGCCACGGTGACTTTATGCAGGGCTTCCGCCTTTGCTATTCTGCTAGGGAATACTTCTTGAAGTTGCTGGGGAGCGTGATGAATGATATTGAGCATAATTTTGTTGACACAGTTTCCACCGAGAGGATCCTACAGTGGAGGGCTGCGATTTAGGAGCTTGTTAGCGTGGGCTTTGCTGTGGAGTTCATTCTGGACCATCTTCGTGAGATTGCCTGAGCCTTTTTCATGAGGAAGGTTTAGCCCGCTATTGATGCCATTGATACACGCATCGAGGCTCTGAGGAAGGAGGTGGCAGACTTGGAGGATCGTTGTGAGCGCATTCTTTCCAGCATTGGTGGATCCAGCCGTTTTGGAGATCAGCCTCTTATTTTTGGGCTTCGTTGATGATGATGTGGTTCTTCTTTTTTTTTTTTTCGTGCTGAATGGGGTAGTAAGAGAAGGAAAACAAAAAAAAGGGAACCACATCATCATTAATGAAGTCTAGAAATAAGAGGCGGATCTCCAAAACAGCTGGATCCACCAATGCTAGAAAGAAGGCGCTTGCGACGACTCTCCAAGTTTGCCACCTTTTTCCTCAGAGCCTCGATGCGTGTATCAATGGCATCAACAGCGGGCTGAGCCTTCCTCATGAAGAAGGCTCAGGCAATCTCACGAAAATGGTCCAGAATGAACACCATAGCAAAGCCCACGCTAACAAGCTCCTGAATCGCAGCCCTCCACTGCAGGATCCTGTTGGTGGAAACTTGGTCAACAAAATTATGCTCAATATTGTTCATCACGCTCCCTAGCAACTTCAAGAAGTGTTCCTTCGCAGAACGGCCAAGGCAGAAGCCTTGCATGAAGTCACCACGGCTACTATAGACCGCCTCCAAATGAGAAGCACAATCCTCGGGAGCTCTGAAACCATGAAAGTCTATGTAAGGAGGCCTAGAACCCCAGAAGTCTGTAGGATCGAGGTCATTAACCTCAGGCTGATCAAAATGAGCGAAAAAGGCTGCGACCTTATTCACAGGGTTTGGAATTGTGGTAGAACTACTGCCTACCTCAAACTGAGAATGGGGAGTGGTCCTAACAATGAAGCATGGTGTGAGAAACCATGAGCTAAGAAGGATGAACTCACAATGAAGAAGTGAAGAAAGAGATGAGGAAAAGAAACACACCAAGACTCGTAAGAACAGGGGCTGTGGAGATGGCAGAAACTGATACTGTAGGTACGGCAGAAACTGGTGCTGAAAATACGGCTGAAACTGGTGTTACAGGTGCGACAAGAGAAGTGGCTGTAGGCATCTTCTTCATTGTTAGGTCCACACCCTACTGCCTTTTCTTAGTTTGAGGTGCGCAGTAGTTTTGCCACAATTCTAGACCCTGTAAGTGAGGCTGCAACCTTTTTTACTCGTTTTGATTAGCCTAAAGTTAATGACCTCGATCCTACAGACTTCTAGGATTCTGGGCCTTCCTACATAGACTTTCATGGTTTCAGAGTTCCTGAGGATTTTGCTTCTCATTTGGAGGCGGCCTATAGCAGCCACGGTGACTTTATGCAGGGCTTCCGCCTTTGCTATTCTGCTAGGGAATACTTCTTGAAGTTGCTGGGGAGCGTGATAAATGATATTGAGCATAATTTTGTTGACACAGTTGCCACCGAGAGGATCCTACAGTGGAGGGCTGCGATTTAGGAGCTTGTTAGCGTGGGCTTTGCTGTGGAGTTCATTCTGGACCATTTTCGTGAGATTGCCTGAGCCTTTTTCATGAGGAAGGTTTAGCCCGCTATTGATGCCATTGATACACGCATCGAGGCTCCGAGGAAGGAGGTGGCAGACTTGGAGGATCGTCGTGAGCGCCTTCTTTCCAACATTGGTGGATCCAGCCGTTTTGGAGATCGGCCTCTTATTTTTGGGCTTCGTTGATGATGATGTGGTTCTTTTTTTTTTTTTTTTTTCCTTCTCTTACTACCCCATTCAGCACAAGTGCTGAATGGGGTAGTAAGAGATGGAAAACAAAAAAAAGGGAACCACATCATCATTAATGAAGTCTAGAAATAAGAGGCGGATCTCCAAAACAGCTGGATCCACCAATGCTGGAAAGAAGGCGCTTGCGACGACTCTCCAAGTTTGCCACCTCTTTCCTTAGAGCCTCGATGCGTGTATCAATGGCATCAACAGCGGGCTGAGCCTTCCTCATGAAGAAGGCTCAGGCAATCTCACGAAAATGGTCCAGAATGAACACCATAGCAAAGCCCACGCTAACAAGCTCCTGAATCGCAGCCTTCCACTGCAGGATCCTGTCGGTGGAAACTGTGTCAACAAAATTATGCTCAGTATCGTTCATCACGCTCCCCAGCAACTTCAAGAAGTGTTCCTTAGCAGAACGGCCAAGGCAGAAGCCTTGCATGAAGTCACCACGGCTACTATAGACCGCCTCCAAATGAGAAGCACAATCCTCGGGAGATCTGAAACCATGAAAGTCTATGTAAGGAGGCCTAGAACTCCAGAAGTCTGTAGGATCGAGGTCATTAACCTCGGGCTGATCAAAATGAGCGAAGAAGGCTGCGACCTCATTCACAGGGTTTGGAATTGTGGTAGAACTACTGCCTACCTCAAACTGAGAATGGGGAGTGGACCTAACAATGAAGCATGGTGTGAGAAACCATGAGCTAAGAAGGATGAACTCACAATGAAGAAGTGAAGAAAGAGATGAGGAAAAGAAACACACAAAGACTGGTAAGAACAAGGGCTGTGGAGATGGCAGAAACTGATTCTGTAGGTACGGCAGAAACTGGTGCTGAAAATACGGCTGAAACTGGTGTTACAGGTGCGACAAGAGAAGTGGCTGTAGGCATCTTCTTCATTGTTAGGTCCACACCCTACTGCCTTTTCTTAGTTTGAGGTGGGCAGTAGTTTTGCCACAATTCTAGACCCTGTGAGTGAGGCTGCAACCTTCTTCACTCGTTTTGATTAGCCTAAGGTTATTGACCTCGATCCTGCAAACTTCTGGGATTCTGGGCCTTCCTACATAGACTTCCATGGTTTCAGAGTTCCCGAGGATTGTGCTTCTCATTTGGAGCCAGTCTATAGCAGCCCCGGTGACTTTATGCAGGGCTTCCGCCTTTGCTATTCTGTTAGGGAATACTTCTTGAAGTTGCTGGGCAGCGTGATGAATGATATTGAGCATAATTTTGTTGACACAGTTTCCACCAAGAGGATTCTACAGTGGAGGGCTGCGATTTAGGAGCTTGTTAGCGTGGGCTTTGCTGTGGAGTTCATTCTGGACCATCTTCGTGTGATTGCCTGAGCCTTTTTCATGAGGAAGGTTTAGCCCGCTATTGATGCCATTGATACACGCATCGAGGCTCTGAGGAAGGAGGTGGCAGACTTGGAGGATCGTCGTGAGCGCCTTCTTTCCAGCATTGGTGGATCCAGCCGTTTTGGAGATCAGCCTCTTATTTTTGGGCTTCGTTGATGATGATGTGGTTCTTTTTTTTTTTTTTTTTTCCTTCTCTTACTACCCCCATTCAGTACTATGGTACTGAATGGGGGTAGTAAGAGGAGGAAAACAAAAAAAAGGGAAGCACATCATCATTAATGAAGTCTAGAAATAAGAGGCGGATCTCCAAAACAGCTGGATCCACCAATGCAAGAAAGAAGGCACTTGCGACGACTCTCCAAGTTTGCCACCTCTTTCCTAAGAGCCTCGATGCGTGTATCAATGGCATTAACAGCGGGCTGAGCCTTCCTCATAAAGAAGGCTCAGGCAATCTCACGAAAATGGTCCAGAATGAACACCATAGCAAAGCCCACGCTAACAAGCTCCTGAATCGCAGCCCTCCACCGCGGGATCCTGTCGGTGGAAACTGTGTCAACAAAATTATGCTCAATATCGTTCATCACGCTCCCCAGCAACTTCAAGAAGTGTTCCCTAGCAGAACGGCCAAGGCAGAAGCCTTGCATGAAGTCACCACGGCTACTATAGACCGGCTCCAAATGAGAAGCACAATCCTCGGGAGCTCTGAAACCATGGAAGTCTATGTAAGGAGGCCTAGAACCCCAGAAGTCTGTAGGATCGAGGTCATTAACCTCAGGCTGATAAAAATGAGCGAAGAAGGCTGCGACCTCATTCACAAGGTCTGGAATTGTGGTAGAACTACTGCCTACCTCAAACTGAGGATGGGGAGTGGACCTAACAATGAAGCATGGTGTGAGAAACCATGAGCTAAGAAGGATGAACTCACATTGAAGAAGTGAAGAAAGAGATGAGGAAAAGAAACACACCAAGACTCGTAAGAACAGGGGCTGTGGAGATGGCAGAAACTGATACTGTAGGTACGGCAGAAACTGGTGCTGAAAATACGGCTGAAACTGGTGTTACAGGTGCGACAAGAGAAGTGGCTGTAGGCATTTTCTTCATTGTGAGGTCCACACCATACTGCCTTTTCTTAGTTTGAGGTGGGCAGTAGTTTTGCCACAATTCTAGACCCTGTGAGTGAGGCTGCAACCTTCTTCACTCGTTTTGATTAGCCTAAGGTTAATGACCTCGATCCTGTAGAATTTTGGGATTCTGGGCCTTCCTACATAGACTTCCATGGTTTCAGAGTTCCCGAGGATTGTGCTTCTCGTTTGGAGGCGGTCTATAGCAGCTACGGTGACTTTATGCAGGGCTTCCGCCTTTGCTATTCTGTTAGGGAATACTTCTTGAAGTTGCTGGGGAGCGTGATGAATGATATTGAGCATAATTTTGTTGACACAATTTCCACCGAGAGGATCCTACAGTGGAGGGCTGCGATTTAGGAGCTTGTAAGTGTGGGCTTTGCTGTGGAGTTCATTCTGGACCATCTTCGTGAGATTGCCTGAGCCTTTTTCATGAGGATGGTTTAGCCCGCTATTGATGCCATTGATACACGCATCGAGGCTCTGAGGAAGGAGGTGGCAGACTTGGAGGATCGTCGTGAGCGCCTTCTTTCCAGCATTGGTGGATCCAGCCGTTTTGGAGATCAGCCTCTTATTTTTGGGCTTCGTTGATGATGATGTGGTTCTTTTTTCTTTTTTTTTTTTTTTCCTTCTCTTACTATCCAATTCAGCATCATAGTACCGAATGGGGTAGTAAGAGAAGGAAAACAAAAAAAAGGGAACCACATCATCATTAATGAAGTCTAGAAATAAGAGGCGGATCTCCAAAACAGCTGGATCCACCAATGCTGGAAAGAAGGCGCTTGCGACGACTCTCCAAGTTTGCCACCTCTTTCCTCAGAGCCTCGATGCGTGTATCAATGGCATCAACAGCGGGCTGAGCCTTCCTCATGAAGAAGGCTCAGGCAATCTCACGAAAATGGTCCAGAATGAACACCATAGCAAAGCCCACGCTAACAAGCTCCTGAATCGCAGCCCTCCGCTGCTGGATCCTGTCAGTGGAAACTACGTCAACAAAATTATGCTGAATATCGTTCATCACGCTCCCCAGCAACTTCAAGAAGTGTTCCTTAGCAGAACGGCCAAGGCAGAAGCCTTGCATGAAGTCACCACGGCTACTATAGACCGCCTCCAAATGAGAAGCACAATCCTCGGGAGCTCTGAAACCATGAAAGTCTATGTAAGGAGGCCTAGAACCCCAGAAGTCTGTAGGATCGAGGTCATTAACCTCAGGCTGATCAAAATGAGCGAAGAAGGCTGCGACCTCATTCACAGGGTTTGGAATTGTGGTAGAACTACTGCCTACCTCAAACTGAGAATGGGGAGTGGACCTAACAATGAAGCATGGTGTGAGAAAACCATGAGCTAAGAAGGATGAACTCACAATGAAGAAGTGAAGAAGGAGTTGAGGAAAAGAAACACACAAAGACTCGTAAGAACAGGGGCTGTGGAGATGGCAGAAACTGATACTGTAGGTACGGCAGAAACTGGTGCTGAAAATACGGCTGAAACTGGTGTTACAGGTGCGACAAGAGAAGTGGCTGTTGGCATCTTTTTCATTGTTAGGTCCACACCCTACTGCCTTTTCTTAGTTTGAGGTGGGCAGTAGTTTTGCCACAATTCTAGACCCTGTAAGTGAGGCTGCAACCTTCTTTACTCGTTTTGATTAGCCTAAGGTTAATGACCTCGATCCTGCAGACTTCTGGGATTCTGGGTCTTCCTACATAGACTTTCATGGTTTCAGAGTTCCTGAGGATTGTGCTTCTCATTTGGAGGCGGTCTATAGCAGCCACTGTGACTTTATGCAGGGCTTCATCCTTTGCTATTCTGCTAGGGAATACTTCTTGAAGTTGCTGGGGAGCGTGATGAATGATATTGAGCATAATTTTGTTGACACAGTTTCCACCGAGAGGATCCTACAGTGGAGGGCTGCGATTTGGGAGCTTGTTAGCGTGGGCTTTGCTGTGGAGTTCATTCTGGACCATCTTCGTGAGATTGCCTGAGCCTTTTTCATGAGGAAGGTTTAGCCCGCTATTGATGCCATTGATACACGCATCGAGGCTCTGAGGAAGGAGGTGGCAGACTTGGAGGATCGTCGTGAGCGCCTTCTTTCCAGCATTGGTGGATCCAACAGTTTTGGAGATCAGCCTCTTATTTTTGGGCTTCGTTGATGATGATGTGGTTCTGTTTTTTTTTTTTTTCCTTCTCTTGCTACCCCATTCTGCATCGTAGTACTGAATGGGTTAGTAAGATAAGGAAAACAAAAAAAAGGGAACCACATCATCATTAATGAAGTCTAGAAATAAGAGGCGGATCTCCAAAACAGCTGGATCCACCAATGCTGGAAAGAAGGCGCTTGCGACGACTCTCCAAGTTTACCACCTCTTTCCTCAGAGCCTCGATGCGTGTATCAATGGCATCAACAGCGGGCTGAGCCTTCCTCTTGAAGAAAGCTCAGGCAATCTCAAGAAAATGGTCCATAATGAACACCATAGCAAAGCCCATGCTAACAAGCTCCTGAATCGCAGCCTTCCACTGCAGGATCCTGTCGGTGGAAACTGTGTCAACAAAATTATGCTCACTATCGTTCATCACGCTCCCCAGCAACTTCAAGAAGTGTTCCTTAGCAGAACGGCCAAGGCAGAAGCCTTGCATGAAGTCACCACGGCTACTATAGACCGCCTCCAAATGAGAAGCACAATCCTCGGGAGCTCTGAAACCATGGAAGTCTATGTAAGGAGGCCTAGAACCCCAGAAGTCTGTAGGATCGAGGTCATTAACCTCAGGCTGATCAAAATGAGCGAAGAAGGCTTCGACCTTATTCACAGGGTTTGGAATTGTGGTAGAACTACTGCCTACCTCAAACTGAGAATGGGGAGTGGACCATACAATGAAGCATGGTGTGGGAAACCATGAACTAAGAAGGATGAACTCACAATGAAGAAGTGAAGAAAGAGATGAGGAAAAGAAACACACAAAGACTCGTAAGAACAGGGGCTGTGGAGATGGCAGAAACTGATACTGTAGGTATGGCAGAAACTGGTGCTGAAAATACAGTTGAAACTGGTGTTACAGGTGCGACAAGAGAAGTGGCTGTAGGCATCTTCTTCATTGTTAGGTCCACACCCTACTGCCTTTTCTTAGTGTTAGGTGGGCAGTAGTTTTGCCACAATTCTAGACCCTGTAAGTGAGACTGCAACCTTCTTTACTCGTTTTGATTAGCCTAAGGTTAATGACCTCGATCCTGCAGACTTCTGGGATTCTGGGCCTTCCTACATAGACTTCCATGGTTTCAGAGTTCCTGAGGATTGTGCTTCTCATTCGGAGGCGGTCTATAGCAGCCACGGTGACTTTATGCAGGGCTTCCGCCTTTGCTATTCTGTTAGGGAATACTTCTTGAAGTTGCTGGGGAGCGTGATGAATGATATTGAGCATAATTTTGTTGACACAGTTTCCACCGAGAGGATCCTACAGTGCAGGGCTGCGATTTAGGAGCTTGTTAGCGTGGGCTTTGCTGTGGAGTTCATTCTGGACCATCTTCGTGAGATTGCCTGAGCCTTTTTCATGAGGAAGGTTTAGCCCGCTATTGATGCCATTGATACGCGCATCGAGGCTTTGAGGAAGGAGGTGGCAGACTTGGAGGATCGTCGTGAGCGCCTTCTTTCCAGCATTGGTGGATCCAGCCGTTTTGGTGATCAGCCTCTTATTTTGGGCTTCGTTGATGATGATGTGGTTCTGTTTTTTTTTTTTTTTTTTCCTTCTCTTACTTCACCATTCAGCATCATAGTACTGAATGGGGTAGTAAGATAAGGAAAACAAAAAAAAGGGAACCACATCATCATTAATGAAGTCTAGAAATAAGAGGCGGATCTCCAAAACAGCTGGATCCACCAATGCTGGAAAGAAAGCGCTTGCGACGACTATCCAAGTTTGCCACCTCTTTCCTCAGAGCCTCGATGCGTGTATCAATGGCATCAACAGCGGGCTGAGCCTTCCTCATGAAGAAGGCTCAGGCAATCTCACGAAAATGGTCCAGAATGAGCACCATAGCAAAGCCCACGCTAACAAGCTCCTGAATCGCAGCCCTCCACTGCAGGATCCTGTCGGTGGAAACTATGTCAACAAAATTATGCTCAATATCGTTCATCACGCTCCCCAGCAACTTCAAGAAGTGTTCCCTAGATGAACGGCCAAGGCAGAAGCCTTGCATGAAGTCACCACGGCTACTATAGGCCGCCTCCAAATGAGAAGCACAATCCTCGGGAGCTCTGAAACCATGGAAGTCTATGTAAGGAGGCCCAGAACCCCAGAAGTCTGTAGGATCGAGGTCATTAACCTCAGGCTGATCAAAATGAGCGAAGAAGGCTGTGACCTCATTTACAGGGTCTGGAATTGTGGTAGAACTACTGCCTACCCCAAACTGAGAATGGGGAGTGGACCTAACACTGAAGCATGGTGTGAGAAACCATGAGCTAAGAAGGATGAACTCACAATGAAGAAGTGAAGAAAGAGATGAGGAAAAGAAACACACCAAGACTCGTAAGAACAGGGGCTGTGGAGATGGCAGAAACTGATACTGTAGGTACGGCAGAAACTGGTGCTGAAAATACGGCTGAAACTGGTGTTACAGGTGCGACAAGAGAAGTGGCTGTAGGCATCTTCTTCATTGTTAGGTCCACACCCTTCTGCCTTTTCTTAGTTTGAGGTGGGCAGTAGTTTTGCCACAATTCTAGACCCTGTGAGTGAGGCTGCAACCTTCTTCACTCGTTTTGATTAGCCTAAGGTTACTGACCTCGATCCTGCAGACTTCTGGGATTCTGGGCCTTCCTACATAGACTTCCATGGTTTCAGAGTTCCCGAGGATTGTGCTTCTTTTTTGGAGGCGGTCTATAGCAGCCACGGTGACTTTATGCAGGGCTTCCGCCTTTGCTATTCTGCTAGGGAATACTTCTTGAAGTTGCTGGGGAGCGTGATGAATGATATTGAGCATAATTTTGTTGACATAGTTTCCACCGAGAGGATCCTACAGTGGAGGGCTGCGATTTAGGAGCTTGTTAGCGTGGGCTTTGCTGTGGAGTTCATTCTGGACCATCTTCGTGAGATTGCCTGAGCTTTTTTCATGAGGAAGGTTTAGCCCGCTATTGATGCCATTGATACACGCATCGAGGCTCTGAGGAAGGAGGTGGCAGACTTGGAGGATCGTCGTGAGCGCCTTCTTTCCAGCATTAGTGGATCCAGCCGTTTTGGAGATCAGCCTCCTATTTTTAGGCTTCGTTGATGATGATGTGGTTCTTTTTTTTTTTTTTCCTTCTCTTACTACCCCATCCAGTGCGCTTTATGTTTCCTATAGCACTTATTTGGCAAGGTTGATATGACAACTATTGTTTGGATTTGTAACTATGATGCTACACTTTGCTACCACTTTTGGCTATTGCTGTAACATAGAATACTTTTATAATACTTCGTACCTTTTCATTACACACTATTAAGAGCATTTTACAATCATGTCTTGTGACACAGTAACTTGAAGGAAAAAAAAGGAAACATAAAACTCATTAAACAAAAGGGATAACTACATAACCTCCATTTTTTTTTCTTAAGCATAATAGCGCTTTAGCCACTTCCCATTGATGGGATCCATTAGGTCCTTGCCATCCATTTGGGCCAGATGGTAATACCCACTTGGATATGCCTCTCTTATCACAAGGGGTCCCTCCCATTTTGGTGCAAACTTGGACGGTCCTGCCATGCCTCGTTTGACGTAGTTCACTACCTTTAACACGAGTTGTCCTTTCGCGAGCACTCTCCCTTTAGTCATTCTGCCATAGGCTTCAGTCATCCTTTTTCTATATCTGCGGCTACGTTCTACGGCCTCTTCCCTTCTTTCATCAAGCCCTTCTAGGCCTTCATAACTCTTTGCCGCAAATACTCCTTTTTCTTTTTCATTCTCCCGTATCTGCATAACTCTTAAAGACAGAGTCATCGCTTCTGTCGGGCTCATTACCTCTGTTCCATAGACTAAGGAAAATGGTGAAAACCTTGAGACTGACTTTGACGAATTTCTATAAGCCCAAAGAACGTCTGACAGATGCATTGTCCATCCTTCTGTATATTCTTGGCTCATTTTGTTAATGATCTTTATGAGGGTCTTGTTTGTCGCCTCTGTCTGCCAATTTCCTTGAGGGTAATAGGGCGATGAACGATGGTGCTTGACTTGGTAAAATTCCAACATTTTCCTCACATCAATATTGACAAAGGATGTGCCATTGTCACTAATAATTCTGTGGGGTACCTCAAATCTCACAATTATGTTTTCTTTGATGAAGTTTGCTACTGCTCTTCCTGTGGCTTATGGAGTGGCATTGCCTCTGCCCTTTTGGTGAAGTATTCCGTAGCCACTAAGATCAATATGTATTCACGCGATGGTGGGTTAACTGGTCTCGCCAAATCAAGCCCCCAAGTGTGGAAGGGCCACGGGGTGACCATGCTGTGTAAGTTTTGCGGATGAGTGTGAATCTGGTTGGCTTTTTATTGACAACTGTGATATTTTTTTACAAATTCTGCTGTATCTTTCTTTATGGTGGGCTAGTAGTAACCCATTTGTAGCAGGCATCTATGCAGCTTTTTCTTTCTCTGGTGTTCCCCACACTCTCTTAGGTGCACTTCTTTTATTATCCCCTTTACTTCCTTGGGACCTAGACATCTTAAGGGATTCTCATCATACCATTTTTTTTGAAAAGGACTGCATTATGCAAAAAGTAACGCGTTGCCAACCTCTTAAGCTTGTATCTTTCACCGTGCTTTTGTGGCAGGATGTCTTCTGTTAAGTACTGCATGAATGAACTTCTTTAGTCTTCGCTGATGAATACAGCGTAACTTTCCTCCATGTCTACTGCAAGTTGGCAAGTCTCGCATTGGGTTTGGACTTGATCTGCATCTTTTCCCATACCTGGCCAATAGAAACATGCCCTTTGAAGTCTGCGGTAAAGACTGACTTCTCCACAGGATTCGCAAATCTTGTCATGCACTTTCTTTAACTTTCTTTTGGCCTCCTCCTGCCCTACGCATTTGGACAAGACCCCTCCTGTCATCTTGCGGTACAATTCTCCTCTTACCAGGGCATAGTCTTTTAGCACCTTTAGTTTTGCAGCGTCTTCTTCCTTCATCAAGGCCTCCTTTATGGGAATCCGCTAATCTTCTTTACACTGTTCCTCCTGGAACATTTCCTTTAATATCTCAATAATAGGTTTTATATTCTGCCTTGTTATTCAAACAGGAGAATTCTAATTTAAATGATAGTGTCACAGTCTTGTCTTCTTCGTGATACAAAACTACTTCCACTCCTCCTGATTAAGTGGTAGAAGACCCATCAAATTTCATTACCCATTACTCTCTGACTTCTTCTGCCATAGCTACTTCTCTTGGGACTTCATCATCCAGCGGGAATTCTTCTTCCCTTGGAAACTGCTCCAACAAATCTATTATATCCTGGCTCTTTACTGCCTTGGGCGTTCCCGCTTTCAGGTTGTATTGTGGCAACTATAACAACCACTGAGATATTCTACTAGAGAGAATCGGTTGCCGCAACAAAACTTTGATTGCGTGAGACTTAGTCATCAGCCACATCTCGTAAGCCAAGAAATAATGGCGTAGTCTTTGCGAGGCATATACAATAGCCAGGCATGCTCTTTCTGCCTTTGGGTAATGAGTTTCTGTATCTTTTAGAGCACGATTGATGTAGTAAACGAGCTGCTCAATGCCAACTTTATCCGCTTTGGCAATTAATGCAGCTATGGCATATGAGTTGGTGGCTAGGTAAAGCAACAATGGCTTCTTGCGGATTGTGGTTTTCACAGTGGGGAGGTTCATCATAATCTACTGTAGCCTTTTGAAGGCTGTCTGCTGTGCTTCTCTCCACTTAAAGTTTTGTCAATTCTTAAGTAATTTGAAAAAAGCAATTGATGCCAATCCAGGAATGAATCTTTAGATATATGAGACCTTCCCCAAGAAACTCTTTAACTCTCGTACTGTGGCTGGAGGTTTCATGGTTGCTATGGTTGTAGCTTTGGTCGAGTCCACGTCTATTACTCTGTTGTGAACCAGGAAACCCAAGAATTTCCCCGAGGACACTCCAAACGCACACTTGAGAGGGTTCATTCTTAGTTTAAAAGCTCTACACCTTTCAAATACCTTTCTCAACAATTGGATGTGTTCTTCTCCCCTCTTTGATTTTACCACTATGTCATCCACATAGCTCTCTAGTTCCTAATGCATCATGTCGTGAAATATAGCCGTCATTGTCTGTTGATAAGTTGCACTTGCATTTTTCAACCCAAACAACATCACTGTGTAGTAGAAGTTGCTTATGGGTGTTCTAAAAACAGTTTTCTCCACATCCTTTGGCACCATTCTGAACTGATTGTACCCACTGAATTCGTTCATGAATGAAAACATAGCGCTCCCTGCTGTAGAATTTATCAATAAATCCATGTTTGGTAGTGGGAATTCGTCCTTCGGGCAGACCCTGTTGAGATTTCTAAAATCTACGCAACACCTTATCTGCTCGTTCTTCTTCTTTACTGGCACTATGTTGGATAACCAGCACAGGTGCTGAATAGGCTTAATGAATTCTGCGACTAGCAATTTCTGTACCTCCTTGACTCTTTGTCCTTTTATCTTAGTGTGGAATATCTTGGCAAGTTGGGCCACTAGCTTGGCCTCGGGATCCACATTCAGCGTATGCACTACTAGCCCCGGATCCAACCCTGGCATTTCACTATAATCTCATGCGAAGACATCTTTGAATTCCTTTAGCAACAGTATCAATTCTGACTTTTCCTTTTTCGACAACCTTGAACTGATTGAGATGGGCCTTGGTTCCTACGAGTCGGACCCCAGGTTAACCTCCTCAAACTTTTTTCCTGCCACAACCTGTATGTCCTTTTCTGCCAAAACTTCTTATCTTTCTTTTCATTACTTTCTTCCTCTAAGCTTTCTTGAGCCACGCAACACACCAGGCTCTTGTGCTGCCACTCTTGTCTGGGGCCCGCTTGTATTTCACACGTGAGCCCCGCGCACCTTCATAATTTGTATAAAATCCTTCCATCAAGGTCTCAGACCTTGACACATTGTGGTGTGTCGTCTGACTCTGCGGCGGGTGCTTCCTTCCTTTTCTTCTTTCGTGATAGCAATTCCCTTAGATCAGGTTCTGGATCACTTTGGATGTCTTCCCACTTAGATACGAAGGTGCATCGTGGCTTTAATATTGAACTTTCCCTAGATGGTGCCCATTGGTCGTAGAACATAGTTTCTACTAGATGAGTTTCCACTTGTTCAAATGGCGATGGATTTGCTGTTATACGTATCATTCTGCCATTCAATCTTCCATTCACACACTAGTGATAGGTAGATTGGACTAATCTGTGTTTATGCAACCATAGCCTCCCCAAAAGCACATGATATGATATCTTTGTCTTTACCACGTGGAACCGAGCTAAGGAGGCTATAGGGCCCACCTTTAACCACAGTTGGATGTAGCTTGTAGTGTATTCGCCCCTTCCTCCGAACCCTATCACTTTCATTGGGCACCCCTGAATCTTTCTTTCTGAAATTCCTATCGCTTGTAGAGTGCTTAATATAATGAGATTTACAGAAGCATCTATATCCACCAAGGCTTTCTTGATGGGGATTTGATTTATGGATATTGCTAAGTAAAGGGGTCTTCTGTGGTCTAAGTACCCCACCTCTATATCCTCATTACTAAAAGTGATCTTACTTGATTCTTGCAAGAGGGCTCTGTCATCTGTGACTTCCGTTGTTAAACATTCTATTCGTGCTCCAGAGGCAATGCTCACTAGGGCATTTGTGGCTATCTTTTGCTCTTTCGTTGTAAGCCCCAATTGGTTAAACAAATTCTTGAATTTGGAGATTTTCTGTAAGGTGGTAATTACTGCAGCAAGCAAGGCTGGATTCTCCTCTTCGTCCTCCCCTAAGTCTACATAAATTACTACTGCTACTACACTTTTCTCTTTGTGGTTTAGGAGTGAGTTTCTTTGAACTTCCTGTTGGGATAGTTCTAGAGTCTATTTTTTTATCCTGCAGTGTACCAGTCTGCGGAGCACCTAACATTTTGCGATAGGACGTTGCACATAGTTGTGCAAATGGCAAAAACGTGGGTCCCTCTGCTTTTCCTCTGTGTGCTCTCTAGAAACTTGATTAGGCTTAAAGACTACGTCTGCTATCCACTTGTTTAGGAGCACATTTAACTCCTTTGGGGTACATGGTATTGGTGGGGGAGTATCGTATTCCCTTCTTCGTTCACCAGTGGATATTGTTATAGCCTGTGGAGCGTTTCTTTTGTTGGAACTTGGCTTCACCGGCTGGATAGTCTTCTTGGCCTTTTGCAACAACTGCGCAAACTGGGAGATTTCTAAGTTTTCCAAGACGACTCTGTACTCCCTGATCATATTTGTCATACACATTTTCACCAATTTTCTTTCTTCACAATGATCATAGCAGTCGAGTGTTATGTCCCTGAACCTTTTGATGTACTCCATTAAATCCTCACCATTTCTTTGCTTGGTTGCTTGCAGGGTTGCAAGCATTACTGTTTCTTCTCCATGGAAGTATTTATTGCAAAATATATCCACCATGTCATCCCAAGTTGGAATTGATCCTGGCTTTAGGCCGATGTACCAAGTGTATGCTTGATCTCATAGTGGTTTGGAAAACTCCCGATGACATAAGTTTTCGTCTGCTGCATAAGGGCCAAGAGTATCAATGAACTTGCTCACGTGCTTAACAACATTTCCCTTCCTGCCATCGTACTGTGCAAAAGCATGTGGTTCATATCTCTTGGGGTACGGTTTGTTAAGTACCTTTAATAGGTAAGGAGGTTTTCATGCATAAAATCTCTCCTTAGGTGCTCTGGCCTTCTCCTGCTCCAGAAAGGCCGCTACTTTGGCCATAGTGATGAAACGTTGTTCCGCATTCTGCGGTACATCTCCTACTAGTGTCTTCTCTTTGTCTGCCGCATGCTCCGGGTCATGCTGGCTTCCTTTCTCCTTTGTTTTGTCTGTTTTCAACTGACAAATTTCTTCCATCATTTGCTGCAGCGAGTGCTGCAACAACTGCAACATCTCAATGAAGACGTTGGCATTGTCAGCGGGGATTCTTGGCTGTGGTTGGGGTTCAACCCCCATTTTGTTAACACTTTCCATCTAGTTAGGCTGCTGTTGGTGAGATGTTATTGGCCTAGATTTTGCCTGCGAGGGCACGACGCTCATGTTTCGCGTTGTCCTGGATCTTTGGGGGTGTTTGTTTGCGAGAGCTTTTATCCCTATCAGTGTCCCAACTCCCTAGCGGAGTCGCCAATTTAAATGTGTTGGGCCTTTTTGTGGTTTTTAGGTTGGGCTGCCTCCTGCTGTATTGGGTCCACGTGTTTTGGATGAGGGAGTTAGGACCGATCTAATTGTAACCCACCTTAGTCCGACTTGTGCACAAATTACGCCCCGTTTTCCAAAAAACCTTGGTCACGTGCCCATGACAGGCGGAGCTGCTATGGGAGAGTTTTGTAGGCAGATATAATAAAAATAACAAAAGAAATACGTTCGTTATTTAGACAGAATAAATAAAGGGCAGTGACAAGAAGTGCCCTATATGTGAAATAGCAGAAATAAGTGAGGAAGAGATAGTAATGAGTTTGTTGAATTAAAGAGGAAAATATTAGTTTGCCGTGCCAAATTATATTACAGAGCCAAAACTAAGAAGGGAACCATTTTCTCAATGCGAATAATCTCCCCAGAAAGAAATTAATTGCTTTGAGGGAAAGGCTTAAATGTCCTGTGCCCAGAAGAATCATTTGCCTTTGACAAAGAGCAGGGCTTTAGAGGGAGAGAGGAGATTAACCTATTGATGCATGTCTGCCATTCTATACTCTCTATTTTTTTGTTATTTCTAATTCTTCCTTTCTTTTTCTCTTTTCCTTTCTTAGTGCTTGCTTATATGTTGTGATTTTCTCATCGAGGTTACTGTTACCATGATTGTGATCCCTTCCTACTGTGCACGGCAAGGGTTCTTTATATAATGCCTGCCGTGACTGGCTTTTACCATTTTAGCCTTTAACTACTTTTGTCTGTTCTAGGTGTTCTTGTCGACCACTACTGGTTTGTTAGTTGTCTAACCACCACCACTTACCTGTGTTGGCTGTGCCACTCCCCATTACCAGACAAAGAAGACTATTTTATTTGTTTGTCGTAGCATTCTTACCTGCTACGGTGTGAGTGCTCTCTCTCTCCCTATCCCTTATGGCATGTATCTAGTGGTTCCAACTCATCCTTACTTCTTGTGGGGGGTATGTCATCCCAGTAAGATATTTCCCTCAAAAAAGCCTAAGCAGGAACACCAAAATAGGTTTTTTCCTCTCCCCACCGCCAGATCGTGCTCTCTTACTTTTGACCTATGACCCACCACTTCCTATATTGGTTGGGTACAAACTGGTGATGTTTGGGCCTTGCGTGTGCTCCACTTCTATGTATATCCAAAACCTGCCTGCTGCTTATGCGTTTGCCGTCATCTAGAGGCTCATCTGCACATTTTGTCGCCCTTCTTTGACTTCTTATGGCGTCAGCTATTTTCTAATTTTTCATTCTTTATGACCTGCTCCCTTTAGGGGCTGGGCTTTGATTGATTGTGGGCTCTTCTTCCTTCAGCCTACCATTTTACTCATTTTTGCAGTTTTGCTACCATTTCCTGCCGTACCATTCTGTCATTCCTGCTGTGATGTTATTTAACCCAAGCCTGTTGGGTCTCTTTGGTCCTGCTGCTTTTTTTTTTCTCAATGACTCAATATGGTCATTGGGCTTTTTATTACATTGCTTGGGCTTCTGTGTCCCATTTATTTATCTCTTAGGCATCCTTGGCCCATTTGCTTTCCTTGGGCATCCTCAGCTATTTTTTCTAATTCTGTGTTTCCATGAGTTTTTACTAACTCTTTTGGACTTTTCTGACCCAATTACCTTATCCTTCATCCTTGGAGCTCATGGTCTTTCTATTAGCCTCTTACTTTCTTTACTTGCATTACTTTGGGCTTGCTGTGGTCCATTCTCACTTTTCTACATCACATATTACCCATGAGTTTGCTACTTCTCTCTCTAGGCTCCTTTAGGTCCGTTTGCTTCCTCAAGGCCCATTTGTTTATTTTTTAGGCCTATGATCCATTATTCCTGCTACTTTGGTCTAATGTTTTTTTTTTTTTTTCTATCCATTCACTAACTCTTCTCTGCCCATATTGTTGGGCGTCTTCCTTCTACCGGGCTTTCCAAAAATGAGCATCAACAGTCGTCATCAGAATCATCCATGTGCGCACAACTTTCTTGCCTTCTAGCATTAAGGACTCTTTGGGGACGCGCCTCATGCAAAGTAGCAATAACAGCATCTTGCCTATCCATTTGATCCCGAATCTCATTAAACACCACGTTCATGCATTCAAATTGTTGTTGTATAGTCTGGAACATGAAGGACAACTCCTCCCCTCCTTCTTTTTTTATGTGTCGCCCTTAGAAGACATATTTTTGAAACTACAGAGAAATGTTAATAATAATTCCTCACAACACTCCCTCACGTGTTTGCACTCAAATTATATCACTGACGCTCGTGTTCACTCTTAAATTCGATTTTTCTAGATATTAGTCTCATACTCTCTTGCCTTTTTCCACTCGTAATTTCCCCTCTTCAGTTCTTTATTAAACTAAAAAACTTGATTAAGAAATTCAACTTGTAGTATTTAAACCAATACCGATGGCAAGAAAATATTATAGAAACAATGAATCAAAGGAAAAGGACAAAAAAAAAAAAAAACAATATTTTGGTTTAAGAGAACTGAAACTACAAACAATATTTTTTTTTGTTTTGGTTTTTTTTTTTTTTTTTTTTTTTTTTTTAACTTAGTGCACAATTTTAACTTGGTGCATGACACAAAACAAGATAGGATGATAACAAGATACAGAAGACAAAAGGATAGTAAACCAGATTTTAAAACCTGTGCTCTGATATCAAATGATGCAAACCTCAATCGACACATTTTGAGACCCAAAAAACAATATTGGAATACTTGCCCAAGAAAGCTAAAATTCAGATTTTCGATAGAAAACTCCGACTCAACGTCTATAAATGAAACACAAACTAAAGGTATAAAGTAACAAACCTTGACCCAATGATTATAATTGAATCACGAACCAAATGTATAAAATTTGAACGCCACAAAGAAGAATCATTGATAAGTTCACAAGTTCTTTGAAGAACCAATAGAAGAAGCAAATCTCACGTTTGTCTTGATTTTCATTCCAAATTAATTCCTCAATTA
The DNA here is from genome assembly GCA_023736055.1 of Quercus glauca. NCBI lineage: Eukaryota > Viridiplantae > Streptophyta > Magnoliopsida > Fagales > Fagaceae > Quercus > Quercus glauca. Next base: position 25,237,947 of record CM043325.1, on the reverse strand, counting down.
CAATGAGTGCAAGCTATTTATAAAACATGGCTAAAAATAAGAAAGTAGATAAAAAAGGATTAAATAATAGAAGCCTAAAATTAAGGTTGATTTAGTATGAAATTAGTAGCTCCTTCATGGCAAAAATAGACTGAAATGGGCAAGGAAATCATGCCTATCGAAGGCAAGTCAATCAGCCAATTAATTGGCATGGAATTGGAAAGTCAATCAGCTCCTCTATGCCAAAAATAGATTGAAATGGGCAAAGAAATCACGCCTAAGGAAGGCAAGTTAATCAGCCAATTAATTGGTATGGAACTGGAAAGTCTATCAGTCATTAATCCACACAATTGCTATGGAAATTACGCCCTATTAAGCAAGATCAGCCCTATCAATAGCTTGTATTACATTTATTACACATTTATCTTTCTTTGGGCCAAGCTTGGAATGCCCCGTTTTAGAATCAGCTCAAATCTCTTAAATTAGCCCATTAAGTACTTCTTTGATTTTCCTGAATTTTGCTCTAGTAATAGGCCCAACTAGAACATGCAATGGATCCTTTAATGGTGCTTGTTGATTCTCGTCACATCCCTATTTGCCTCAGAAGTAGAATCTTCTTGAGGATAGTCTGGAGTCATATCCTCTTCTTCCTCCTCCTCGCCTTTTCCATCCCTAAAGCGGGAGTCATCAGAAGGCTCTAACTCCTAATAATTAGAATCAGACTCACTAGAGACAGAGGTGCTTAAGTTAGAGCCCTCTTGGAAAGCTCTGCACCTTCTCCTGCGCCTAGAAGAGGCCCCTATAAAGGCATCATAGGCCTCATCTTCAGCATCCTCCTCAACCTTCATCCGAAGCTCCTCAGAATCCTCTCCTTCGTCTTCCTCACTCTCCTCCCAAGGTTGAACTTCTTAAGGAATGAAGACTTGAGGAGGAAGGGGAAAGATTGGGAAAGGAAGGGTAGGAAGAAAAGGGACCAGTTCAGGGCTGGGTGATGGTGCATTGTTGGTATTGGAAGAGTCACTGGTAGAGGAAATGGAGTTGTTCTTTAGGGAGTTAGAACTTGCAGAAGAAGAAGAACTAGCCATTTTTGTCAATGGAGGATTCTTTTTCAGAAGTAGAAGAAGTAGTTGTGCAAATACAAAAGCAACAAAGATTAAAGGAAGATCTTTACCTATTTAAATCATCAAGCCAAGTCAAGTGAAAAGACGTGACATTTATGGAGAGTAATGTCTATCTACCAAGTGCGGGAAAAAAAGCGATGCCAAAACGGCTAGAAACACCCGCGAAGGCCACGTCCAATTTCAAATGTCATGAGGTATAATCGCTTAAGCATTGAAGTATGATATAAATGTGACTGTCAAAGGCTTCACTCATTAAACGCCATGACAATTAGGGGGCTAATGTATAGTACACCAACCAAGGCATGGAAGAATGTTGATGTGGCTGGGTCCGAACTCTACATGTGGAATGGCTGTGAGTAAGGAAAAGGAACGTTGGCTGAGAGAAGGGATCTTTGGTCCGTGCCAACAGTGTGACTATCTTGAGGAAGAGTAAGATTTGCACCTAACATAGACACCCAAGACTCACAAAAGGGGGATAGTGACCCTTTTTAGTCAGAGGTTATGAAATCCTTCCCTCCCATTGGTTGTGCTTGTGCTAGACTACTGTTAAGGACATGTGCATTACTCTTAATGCCCCTGATGTCTCTTTCCTTATCCAAGGATTACTCCCCACGTAGTGGCAGGGTCACTTTTCACGCCGCTATATTGACCTCGGTGTGCTCACTCTCTCTCCTCCAGCCATTACATAGTATAGTAGCTATATTAGGGTTCAAATAAGGGAAATACAGTGTGACATCTGTCTTGTGTACCTAGCAATATTCCTTGGACCATAAGAGGAACATGTTGCTAAACTATTAGGGTAAGAACAAGGATAGAACAATAGAGAAAATGGTAGAAAGTTTGTAAAGAAGTGAGGTAATGAAAGGCCTCTCATTTAGTAAGAACGTCACTACTATACAAGAGAACCCTTCATTTTTACATAATAGAAAGCTTATTATTGCAAGGGACATTCACCCTTGCTCACCCATGGTTTTTCATCCCTTTCAAAGGGTTTTCCACGTACATTCCATTGTCATCTTTACTTTTCTTGCACTACTTTTTTTTCTCTCGACGTTATGATGTTAAAGCTTCCATTTTTATCATTTTTGAGCTTTTTCATCAAAATGTACTATTCGATATCTCATGCACTTTTCATATGAGTTTTTACAAATCTAACTTGTACGTACACCACTATAGCCATCCATAAAGGAAAAACACTCGTGTCCAACAGCTACATCTGCCCACCTTTCTTCTTCATAGGAACTTTGTTAGCTAGCCATTCTGGACATTTGATCTCTTTTATGAACCTTGCTTTCAAAAGCTTGTTCACTTCAGCTTTAATCTTTTCCTCAACATCCAAACGACACTTTCTGGCTAGTTGCTTTACAAACCTAGCTTTGAGGTCAACATTCAACTTACTTATGACCACATTTGGATCCAATTCAGGCATTTCCTTATAGTCCTAAGCAAAGACATCTTTGTAGTCCTTCAACAAAGTTATCAATCTTCTTTTCTCCTCTTCTGTTAAACCTTTACTTATCTTGACTATCCTTTCTTTTCCTCCCTCATTGAGATTGACTTCAACGAGTTTTCCCTAAACATTCTTCACTGCATCATTCATAAACTTAGGGGCTTCGTTGATAGGTTCTTCAACCATGTATTCCCCTCTTAGTTGTTGAGCAAGGCAAAAGGGGTTAGGCCTACCATTCTCCCAACCCTCTTCCTTTGTCCGTCAGAATTCGTAGACCACCTTGCCATAAGTCTTGGTGATCCTCTTGATCTTAGGAGGTTTCTCAGATTCTATGACTTCCCTATCGCCATCTTCCTCTTGCTCTAAAATAGTGGCATTGAATGGAAGAACCCTATTTTTTTCTTCAAGTTCAAACTCCTGATACAAGGCTGCCTTAGCATAGTGAAGCTTTGCCCTATCAAAAGGCATCTTAGTGGCTTCAATGGTCACTAGCCTTCCCCTCCAAACAGCCTCCATACATTGGTGATATGTGGAAACCACTGCTCTATGTGCATTGAACCAAGGGCGGCCCAAAATTACGTGATATGAAGAATCACCATCCATCACGTGCATGAGAGTGCGTGCTTTGATAGGTCCTACTCTCAGGTCCAAGGATACATGTCCCTGGGTATGATGCTGCAATGACTCTATCCCTGCCATCTAATGTGGCTCTTGAATAATCCTTTCTCGTGGAATTCCCAATGCATCAAATGTTAGGAGGGGTAGAATGTTGGTGGAAGTACCTGTGTCTATTAAGGCCCTCTTAATTTGAGAAGCTCCCAGGCAAGCAGTAACATACAAGGGCCTCTCGCCATCCATGGCTCTGTTGGCTAAATCTCTGGGGGAGAAGGTTACTGATTCTTTGGTTTCTTGATATGCCACCTTTAACTCACTTCCTTGGGAGGCAGCTGCTCCTTGGCTCCTTTCCATTACTCGAGTTAGGGCTTGAGCTGCCTCTCTTCTAGCTAATGGCCTGAGGCCCATCCCTTCAAGAAAGGCATTTTGTCATCTTGTTGAATTCGCAACGTCATCTTTTCATCATGGCAAAGGCACAGATGCAACACTGCTATTGGCTATATTTTTAGCCTCTTCTTCCATAGGGTCATCACATCCTATAGAGAAATTCATTGCCACTTCAGGTCTGCACATTCTTTGATCTGCACACTTTCCATTCTTGATGACCTAATCACCCTTGGCCACCTTCTCATGGAATATATTTCTCAGAGCATAACAGTCCATGGTGTAGTGATTACTCCTGTGATATCGACAGTAAAGCGCACCTCGCTTTTCTTCTTTTGTTGGTTCACGCTTACACTTAGGCAGGACCACCACACCATCCTTCACCCAGGCTTCAAGAATACTATATAACTCCTTCGCTGAGATAGAAAAGGGAGGAGGAATACCACTTCTCTCTCTCTTTCTACCTTTAGCAGCCTTCTTTGGCTTTTCTACCACAGCCACGTCCACCTTTTTGCTTTCTCGCTTCCAAGGTTGTCTAAAGGCACTTGTGGTTTGTGAAGTCGAACCTTTGGATGGCTTTTTCACTGACGCGCTCGTTCTTCTGGATGCTTCTACCAGCCTTATAAAGCTTGAGATCTGCAAGTTCTTCAAGTAGGGCTGACATTCATACAGCATGCCAGCAATGCAGATGTCCACCAGTCTTTCTTCCTTCATAAGATTGTTGCACATCAATGAGAGGTCTCTGAACCTACGGATGTAATCCAGCAGCCCTTCAAATATCCTCTGCCTTTCCTACTGCAAATTTGGTAAAGTGAGCTTCTCATCCAAGGCGAAGAACTTCTTTATGAACTAGGTGGCCATGTCATTCCAACTTAAAACTGACCCTGGTAAATGGCTGGTGTACTAGGTGAAAGCACGACCTTCCAAAGGCTTAGAAAACTCCCTAAGCCTCAACTCATGGTCATGGGAATGAGCTGTCTAGGCATCCACGTACCTTTTAATGTGCTCTCTGGCATTCCCAACTATGCCATCAGACTTAGGGAAAATAGGTGTATAGTTGGTAGGATAAGGCTTCCCAGCCATCTCTTCTGCATAAGGAGGCCTCATGTCGATGTAAGCAGAGCTCTCTGCTTTTCTGGCCTCAAGCAGGATGGCTACAATATCTTCCCTAGTCCGGTAAGGAGATGCTTGAGATCCTTCGGGCTGTGAGGGCACCCTTTGGTTGAGAGGAGGCTCCAGATGTGACCTTTCAGTATCTCCTTGAGGTCCACCTTATGGGGTTTGAAGGGGAGCTGTCCTCTGGCGTAAGGACTGGAGTTCCTCCCACATGGAGGCCTGAGAACATTGGAGGTTCTCAATGGCTGCCATGATGTCTTTGCTGTCTGGCCTCTGCAGATGATTTTGAGTCCTCAGTGTGCATACAAACATGGTCTACACTCACCTCTGCGTGTTGGTTCTCTCCTGAACCAGCCTGAGTGCCTGCATTTTTCTTCCTTGGAGGTATCGAATAACTCAAAGGGAAGATGACTGAAAACAAGAATGTAGGAGAATAGATGGTATACAACTTAAAGGAAGGATAACCAGAGATTCTCTCCAATGAAGTCGCCAAAAATGTACGTGCAAGTTAGATTTGTAAAAACTCGTATGAAATGTGTTTGAGATATCTAATAGTACATTTTGATGAAAAAGCTCAAAAACAATAAAAATGGAAACTTTAACATCATAATGTTGAGAGAAAAAGAAAGTAGTGCAAGGACAGTAAAGATGGCAATGGGATGTACATGGAAAACTTTTTAAAATGGATGAAAAACCGTGGGCGAGCAAGGGTGAATGTCCCTTGCTCTGTCAACTTTCTATTATGTAAAAATTGAGGTTTCCTTTGTACAGTAGTGATGTTCTTACTAAAGGAGAGGTCTTTTCTCTACCTCACTTCTTTACAAACTTTCTACCATTTTCTCTATTGTTCTATCCTGGTTCTTACCCTAATAGTCCAGCAACATGTTCCTCTTATAGTCCGAAGAATGTTGCTAGCTACACAAGATAGATGTCGCACTGTGATTCCCCCATTTGAACCCTATTACAACTACTATACTCTGTAATGGCTGGAGGAGAGAGAGTGAGCACACTAAGGTCAATATAACGGCGTGAAAAGTGTCCTTGCCACTACGTGGGGAGCAATCCTTGGACAAGGAAATGGACATTAGGGGCATTGAGAGTAATGCACGTGTCCTCAATAGCGGTCCAGCACAAGCACAACCAATGGGAGGAAAGAATTTCATAACCTCTAACCAAAGGTCACTATCCCCTTTTTGTGAGTGTTGGGTGTGTTTGACACCAGGTGTAACTCTAAGCATGTTACACCTGCGAATTTTAACTAATCTATCGTTAGATTATATTATCTTTTATATTTTTCATACTTACAAAATTTTAATTTGATAAGAAATCAAAAACTATATCATCAACTAATTGTTTAAATTCAAGTTTTTGTAATTTAAAATAATGTATAAAAGACGAATTTATGAATCAAATAATAAATAACATTTGATTGGCATGCAAATTGGCATTCGTGTTGAGAACATATAGAAAATGTAATCCAAAGGTAAGATTTTCAAAATATGAATTCAATAATGAGTTATTGGGTGGTGCAACATTCTTTGTACTAAAACTACACATACCTTACAAAATATGGAATCCAAAACATTATCCACAATTTTTTTTTCTCATTGTTTTCTTTAGCGTATGCTGAAATTGTCCGCTCTCTAGATGTTACCATAGCATTTAGTGCATCCTTTGAGCCAAGATACTTTGCAGTGCAATAAAATTTGTTGCAAAGCATGTTAGAGCAAGTCGAAGTATCTCCCTTCCACCCGTGCTTTTTCTCATCAAATGCAATGCATAACCGTGGTAATATACATACTTCAAAATTTTTGCAAAATGAATTACAACATCATTTACTTCACATAACTTCCATATACATTGTAATATCAAATTTAAGCTGCACAAGGAAACCAATGAAGTGTAAGAAATGCTTGCTCCAACTACCTCCTAGTGGCAACGTAATTTGTAGCATTATTAGTCATAATTTGAACCATATTTTTAAGACTAACAAGTAACACACCTCTTGAAACAACTTATACAACAAACTGGTGGTCGTTGAAGCATCAAAGGCATTAACAAGTTTTATGAAAATTGTGCGCGCCTAAAGTGAAGCTAATGGGCCAACTTACACTTGGGCTCACAATCTATTTGTAGCATGGGTTTTGGATTTCCTACATTGGGTAGTTCCTTATACAGAGACCCAACCAAGCTGCCTCTCCCTCCTATTACTGTTCAAGCTTCATTCTCACTTCTCTCTCCTAGTCTCTCTTAGCACTTTTTTTCATCCCCATTTCTTCCTTAGCTTCTCATATTTATAGCCAAACATTAGTGGGGAGTTATGATTACTCTCATGGTTAGTGGGAAAGGAGGTCCAATGTCATTCACCATAAGTGGGTGTTTAGTAGGGAGTGGGGTGTGGTAAGAGTGGCATTGGAACTAGTTCCAACCTAAGTAGAACTACTCGGCAGCAACATTCCCCAAGGCGCTGCCGAGCAACCGAGAAAAGGTAAACGAGTAGTCGTCTTGATGCTCGGTAAGAGGTTCGCTGGGAGTGGTCCGGGTGATGAAGTATGGTGCATACTAGTTAAGACCATTCACTCAATGGGCTTTAAGGTGGCATGAGACCTGGGCCTGTGGCCCTTGTGGGCCTAGGGCCCGGGCCTCAGGTAAAAAGAGTTTGGCGTCATGGGCCATGTTATTGGGCCGAGGCCCAAGGCCCAAATGGGCCTGAGGGCCCGGGTGCCATACAAAAACAAATTACCCTTGGACAATATACTAGAAAATTCATAAGAGTTTGCTTACATCGATTTGTCTAGCCATCAACCATGATAGTGCAACTAGTCCCCTTCAATGTTATTCTGTAATTATCAACAAAAATTTTGACCTCCATTACATTCTTGGCTAATAAATAACTATGAAGAACTTAAAATCTAGGGCCCTTATAACCAAGACCCATACTAGCAATAACATCAATCATCTATTGATAATTCTTGGAATTAATTGCATCGAATGCAATACAAGCATCAATCATCCACTTTGATACAGCAAGATCACATATTTATATCACCTCTTTAGTTTGCATCATATTTTAAAAATTTTAATGGTATTTTGGGCTCTAGGAGTTGTTTTTGGTGTAAAATAACCTCTTATGCCGCTTGGTGCTTTCCCTTTTCTCTCTACTAAAGTGTTTTTCCATTTGTGCCTTGACTTCCTCTAATTGAAATGTCTTTTCCCTTTACTATAGAGCTAGGTGGGGGCATAACAAGTTCGCTTTCAAATGTTACAAAATATGGAGGGTCACGTTGAAAAAAATAGGAAGTCACAACAAGTATATAAGTGATGTAGGACAAAATCTATAATTTAATTTTTATAATTATTTAATTTTAGTATTTTTATGTAAATAAACGTTATTTTAGGTTTAGGTGATTTATTTCCTTATTTTTAGGTGCTTTTAATGTTTTTTAAGTCAAATTTGGTTCCTGTTATGGTTAGGTATTAATTAGGACTTATTTTAGAATAATTTTCTTGTTTGCCAAGTTTTATGGAGCCCATAAATAGACCCCTAAGTCTGTACAAGTTTTTTTAGTGATTATTATCAATAAAATAGAGAATTTTTGTCGCATTATTTCTCTAGTAGATTCCAAATTATCACCTTGTGGATTCAAGGGACCTCTTGTGGATTCAAGGTTTACTACTTAGAAGCTAACAGTTTAGTTTTTGTCCATCAAAGAGAGTATTGTGTGTGCTTTCTTCAAGCTTCCGTGACATCAGTTGATATCAGAGCTTTGACTTACCCTGCTTTGATTGCTAACCAGCAAAACGGTAACCACCATCACAACAACAACAAATAATTTAGCGAGTATTACATGACGTACAACAAGCACTCACAAATATCTATGCTAGGATGGCGTCATTGAAGAATGGAAACAATAAGGATAATTGCAGCGAAGACGTAACTCACGGGTAACCTACTAGTAAGCAAATCTCATATAGGCCTTGATGGTTCATAGAAAATCAGTAGGTTGAATGTTTCGGGCTTCAATAGAATGATGGTTGCTTGGAAGGCCTAAAAAGAAAAACACACGATCAAAAGGTGACTGGGGTGAACCAGTCAAGAACCCTTCGATGCTTAAGTTAATTTCTCTCTTAAATTCTAGAGTTCTAACTTTTCAGGAGTTATGTAAAACTTACTTTTATTTGATGTGGGTGAGCCCTTATATAGAGAGCCTTGGAATAGTTACTTGTCTAGTAACTTCCCCAATATTTGTGGAAGTTGGTAAGTTCAGACATAACTTCCACAACGGCTATAGAAGTTAGAACTTTCAATCTTATCTTCTACAACTGCCACTGGAAGGTAAGCACTTGTGAGGAAGTTATGGCGATAAATAAGGACTTTGTTCTTGTTTCAAAGTTCCACGTGATCCGAATCTTTAACTCATAAGGGTAAATTAATTATTGGAAATATCCCAAGTGTCGGATGATCATCTAGGCGCTTTCCCTATGGACGACCCCTTCGTCCATGGACGGCCTTCCACTTATGGACGACCTTATTAAATGGTTGGCCTTTGGCTGTTGGACGACTCCTATGGATGAGTCAGAGATGGTACTATTTTTTTGGTACCCCATCAAGCCTTATAAGAGAATTGCAAGTTTTAATGGTTATTTTTATGAAGAAGATTTTCTTGATTGGTTACTTAATCTAGAGGATTTATTTGATTATGAGATATTTATGAAGAGAGAAAAGTTAAACTTGCTTTGTATAAACTTAGGGAGTATGCCTTACGTTGGTGGGAATGAATGCAATTTGATAGACTCATACAAGGTAAAGAAAAAATTCGTTCACGGCCAAAGATGAAAAATATGCTTGCTATCAGATTTTATCCTTTGGATTGTGATGAACTTTTGTCTTATACAAAACAAGATTATTATTGGCCAAGAAGTTCATACTTGAATTATTTTGAAGAGCTATATATTCCACTATTAAACGAAGAATTTCATGTTGAAGAAAATATGGTTCTTGATGAAAATTATGTAGAAGTCAAAGAACAAAATATAGAGATTTCTAAGAAAATTAATGAAGGCCTTGTTATGGAAGAAGAAAATGAAATCAAGATTATTTTGGAGGAGAATAATGATAATCCTATTATTGAGAAAGATCTTGAAGTCGAGATGATAGAGACCATTGACGAAGAAATTAAAGAGGGAAGTTTCATGAATCTCAATGAAATCAAATCATATGATTGTCAATCTCAAAATCCTTTTATTTTGGTGGTAAGCGATACATCAAAGTTTATTGATTTAATTGGGGTTGATAGATTTGATCTTATTTGGTAAATCTCTAAAATTACATGAAGATCAAGAAAAAATAAATTCAAGTTGATTTGTTTATTCCATTGATGAGTTTCAAGTATGGAAAGAAAATCAACGGCTTAAGCATTCAAAGTATTTGTTTATTTGGAGTAGAAGATTTTAGATTTCAAAGATGAACTCGAGGACAAGTTTGTTTCAAGTGAAGGAGTCTGATATAGGATAGAATATACAATTTAATTTTTGTAATTATTTAATTTTGGTATTTATATATATATATATATATATGTGTGTTATTTTAGGTTTAGGTGATTTATTTCCTTATTTTTAGGTGCTTTTAATGTTTTTTAGGTTAAATTTGGTTCATGTTATGATTAGGTATTAATTAGGACTTATTTCAAAATATATTTTCTTATCTATCAAGTTTTACGGAGCCCTTAAATAGGCCCCTAAGTCTGTACACGTTTTTCAAAGATTATTATCAATAAAATACAGATTTTTTGTCGAATTCTTTCTCTGGTGGATTCTAGTTTATCAACTTGTGAATTCAAGAGACCCCCCTTGGATTTAAGGTTTACTACCTGGAAGCTAACAGTTTTGTTTCTGATCATTAAAGAGAGCATCGTGTGTACTTTCTTCAAGCTTCCGCGACATCATTACTAATGCGAGATGCGGAAGCGTCAAGAACACGTCCACTTCTAAAAAACAAGAAACAAATTAAACATATTTGCTTCTAAAAATAACCTCGAATGCACGAGGGTTCCTTGAATCCACAAGGAGAAAAGGTTCTAGAATTCATTAGAGAAACAATAGATAAAAGTCTGAATATTTATTAATATCAATAATACTGAAAAACGTTTATAGATTTAGGGGCCTATTTTAGGGTTTTGTAAAACTTGACAGATAAAAAAATATATTCTAAAATAATTCCTATTTAATACCTAATCATAACAAAAACCAAATTTGATCTAAATAACATTAAAAGCACCTAAAACAATGAAATAAATTACCTAAACCTAAAATATCGTTTTTTTACATAAAAACACCAAAATTAAATAATTATAAAATTAAATTGTAGATTATGTCTTACATTAGACTTTTTCACTTGAAACAAACTCCTCTTCGAGTTCATCTTTAAAATATAAAATCTTCCGCTCCAAATAAACAAATACTTTGAATGCTTAAGCCCTTGATCTTCTTTCCATACTTGTAACTCATCAATGGAACAAACAAATTAACCTAGATTTCTTTTTCCTTGGTCTTCATGTAATTGTAGAGATTTACCAAGTAAGAACTGATAATTGAATCAAATTTATCAATCCCAATAAAATCAATAAATTTCGGTGTATCGCTTACCACCAAAATAAAAGGATCTTGAGATTGACAATCATATGATTTGATTTCATTGAGATCCTTGAAACTCTCCTCTTCAATTTCATCCTCAATGGTCTTTACCATCTCGACTTCAAGACCTAATAGGATCTTTATTATTCCCCTCCACAATAATCTTGATTTTAGGATCTTCTTCCATAACAAGGTCTTCATTAATTTCTTCAAAAATCTCTATATTTTGTTCTTGATTTCTACATAATCTGCAAGTACAATATTTTCCTCAACATGTAATTCTTCCTTTAATAATGTCATATTTGGCTCTTCAAAATAATTCAAGTATGAATTTCTTGGCCAATAATAATCTTATTTTGTATACGATAAAAGTTCATCACAATCCAAAGGATAAAAGTTATCCCTATTGTTTCCATGCTCCAACAACGGCATCCTAGGAAAGATATTTGTGAATGCTAGCTATACGTAATGTAATACTTGCTAAGTTTTCTGTCACCGGAATTGCTACCGTCTTATATGTTAGCCACTAGATTAGGATAAGTTAAGGCTTTGATACCAATTGATGCGGGATGCAGAAGCGTCAAGAAATAGAACACGTCTACTTCTCAAAAATAAAAAACAAAACACGTTTGCTTCTGAAAATAATCTCGAATCCAAGAAGGTTCCTTGAATCCACAAGGAGATAAGGTTCTAGAATCCACCAAAGAAACAATAGATAAAAGTCTAAATTTTTATTAATATCAATAATACTGAAAAACGTTTACAGACTTAGGGACCTATTTAAAGACTCCGTAAAACTTGACAGACAAGAAAATATATTTTAAAATAACTCCTAGTTAATACCTAACCATAACAAGAACCAAATTTGACCCAAAAAACATTAAAAGCACCTAAAAACAAAGAAATAAATTACCTAAAACGTAAAATAATGTTATTTTACATAAAATACCAAAATTAAATTGTAGATTCTATCCTACATTAATAAGGAACACAACCAATATGGGCTAGGTCTTGGGGATCAAGTAGAGGCAATTTATGTGGATGATGATGTTGATATTCAAGAAATCACCCACTCTTCTATGCCCCCACCTAGCTCTATAGGAAATTGAAAAGGTATTTCAATTAGGGGAAGTTAAGGCAAAGGGAAAAATACATTAGTAGAGAGAAGGGAAAGCACCAAGTGGTATATGAGGTTATTTTATGTCAAGGACAACTCTTTAGAGCTCAACCCACCATTAAAAATGTGTTGCAAAGTAATAAGGCAATAGAAAGATGAAATCTGGCTATATCAAAGTGAGTGAATGATGCTTGTATTGAATTCAATGCAGTTAATTCTAAGTTTTATCAACGAATGATTGATGCTATTGATAGTATGGGTCTTGGTTATATGAGCCCATGATTGATTGATGCTATACATGGTTCTTTATTGGACAAGAATGTTGAGGAGGTCAAAAATATTGTTGATGGTTATCATGTTACAAGGAAACTAGTTACACTATCATGTAAGCAAACTCTTATTAATTTTCTAATATATTATCCAATGGAACTGTTTTCTTAAATTCGGTTGACGTCTTTGATGCTTCAAAGACCACATATATGTTTAGAGAGGTGGTGTTACTTGTTGGTCCTAAAAGTGTTGTTCAAGTTGTGATTGATAATACTGCAAATTATGTTGTTGTGAGGTTGTTGGAGCAAGAATTTCGTATACTTAATTGGTCTTTTTGTGTGATGCTTAAATTTTGTTACAAAATATAATGAAATTAGATGAAGTAAATGAAATTGCACTTCTTGTTGCAAAAATTACGAAATATGTTTATAACCACAGTTATGCATTACATTAGAAGAAACACAGGTGGAAGGGAGATACTTTGACTTGCTCCAACATGCTTTGCTGCAAATTTTATTGCATTGCGAAGAATCTTGGCTCAAAAAGATGCACTAGGGGCTATGGTAACATTTAGAGTTGACAATTTCAGCATATATTAAAGAAAGTAAGGTGAAAATAATTGTGGATAATGTTCTAGATTACATATTTTGAAAGGAATGTGTAGTTATTGTACAAGTCACTAAGCCACTTGTTTGTGTCTTAAGCATTGTTGATAGTAATGATAGACTTGCTATGAGCTATTTGTATGCAACTATATATCCATAAAGCTAGAGAGGAGATGATCAAGGGGTTCCAGATGAGGAAGAAAAGAATTGAACCTTACTTGAGAAGTTTAGATTCTTGATGGAATAGCCAACTATACTAAAAATTTTATGCTGCTAGCTATTGGTTAAATCCAAATAACAATTCAATGTCCCTAAAATTACAAAACATATGCAATTTGTATCTGGTCTCTTAGATGTCATTGAAAATTATTCCTACGGAAATTTTACTTTGCAACGTAAGTTGACAAGTGAGATGAAATTGTTTAGAAACGTAGAAGGTGACTAATGCAGGACAACCTAGGCTTCCCACCTAGATTAATCTTGGTAAACCTTAGGTTTCACGACCTAAAGTTTGTTTGGAATCACCACCAAACACAATGCAATTTTGCACGAATAATCTCTGATTAATAATAATAATAATTTGATACATAATAAATCATCTGGAGCTTTATATAAAGTTTTTGGGAATCACAAGAGATAAAGATAAGTATCCCTAAATTGAATCCTAATTGAATTCAAATACTAATCCAAATACTAAACTATTCCTTATCTAAGAACATGAAATTTAATCCCTATCACCGCTCAAACTAAACTATTGAAAATGTTAAAATCTAAAATTATCCAATGAAAATCCAAAAATAAATATTGAAATAATTTCTAGTTTCGCTCTTGCATCATACTCCCATAGTTTAAGAAAACTCAATCTCGACTTTTGTAGTGTTGAAGAATTAGGACTCTGGTGCTTAATAATTCATATAGTTTAGTAATCGCCTTGGGGAGCACTATAAATAGAAAAACCTTGAATTCTACCACACCATGAAACTCTTTTGGAATCACAAAATCAATATATGAAATTGACACAATTTTATCTTCAACCATATGAACCATAGGATGAACTATGATATCAACCACTTAAATTGCATCAAGTTGTAGATCTTCATACACCATGGAGGGCTGAATAGTAGCACATTCATATTCAACTTTCACATCATATGCACCCTCTAAATCTTTGCTCTCTTGGCACATCAAGCTGATGCGGTGATCTTGTAGCCTTGTAGGTTGGGCCTTGATTGGGCTGGCTTAGTAACTTGGGCCTCATTGGGCAGTGGGTCACTTGGCTGAAGTAAAAGAAAAAGTGGATTGTGGGCTCTTCCACCTTTGAGTGTCGTTGACAATCATTGTCGATGAGCCATGTCATCTCTTCTCTGATGATTCCAATGAAGCTCTTATTCCTACCTTGAAGCCTTTAGTTCCTTTTAGCTTTTTAGCCTTTTTTAATGTTTTTCGTTGTTAATAGTCTGTAGTTTTAACTTGTTAGTCTATTTTCAACTATTGTTATTTAAAAAAAAAAAAAAAAGTTCAAATGGAGAAAAGTTCCGACAGAGAGGAGCCCACAGTTCACTTTTTCTTCTACTTCGGCCAAGTGACCCATTGCCCAATGAGGCCCAAGTCACTAAGCCATCAAGGCCTAACCTACAAGGCTACAAGATCACCCACATCAACTTGACGTGCCAAGAGAGCAAAGACTTAGAGGGTGCACATGATGTGAAAGTTGAATATAATGAATGTGCTACTGTTCAATCCTTATGGTGTATACAGGTCTATAGATTGATGCAATTGAAGAGGTTGATATGGTTCATCCTATGGTTCAAGATAAAATTGCGCTAATTCCACTTAATTGATTTGTGACTCCAGAAGTGTTTCATGGGGTGGTAAATGATATTCTATTTTTAGTGCTCCTAAAGTGATTTCTAAGCTAAATCAAGTATTAAGCACTACAATCCTAATTCTTCAACACTACAAAACCCAAGGTTTAGTTTCCTTATACTAGGGGAGTATGATGCAGTAGCACAACCAAAAATTATTTAAGTTTTTAATTTTGGATCTTTATTGGATAATTTCAAATTTTAACGTTTTTATTTGTTTAGTTTGAGTTGTGCTAAGGATTAAATTTCATGTTCTTAGATAATGATTACTTTAGTATTTGAGTTTGATTAGGATTCTTTTTAGGGATGCTTATTGTGGGGATAAGGGCCCAAAATTATATATTGGGCCTTGGACCTTATCTGAGGACGTTTGCATGTCCGAGGAGGGATATTTAGTTAAAGAACTCCAGTTTAGGAGTCTCATAAGGAAGGAAAGAGTAAAAGCCAGTCCGAGGAGGAATGCCTCCTTGGCTACGACAAGTATAACTCAGATACAAATTTCAACAATGAGACTGGCCTCCATCAAAGCTCCAGTGTTAGTAGTGTGTCTTATGGATACACAAAAAGGAAGGGAACCCAAGAAATATTTAAGGAAAAACTGCTACCTCCGCATTAAATGCATCGCAGCTACTTTTCTGGCTATATTTATATGGAGAAGATCCCTGAACAGTGTTTCGTTGACTACCGCAACTCACAGAGAGTTAGAAGGGGTGTCTGATGGGACAGACACTCAAGTAAAGGCTTAAATGATCAACAAATGTAAAATCAGGATGATCCAAAGGAGACTATATAATGTGAGAGACCCTCCGTGGAAGGGAGATCGAAAAAAATAAAGAAAGAACACTGTAGTGACCATAGTTGCACTTGTAATTAGTTTTATTGATCTGTACTAGGATTTGCCTCCTCGGACAACACATTCACCCAATCTTACGCACATTGTTCTTGCATAATTGTCTTTCAACCCCATCCTAGCCGTTGTTAGATTCACTAAGGCCTAGTTCTTTGACCCACTCTCTACAAATTTATTGTATTAGGCTCATTAACGCACAATCCCATACATATTGGGCTTAGGCTGCGAATCGTGACCCCACAACTGGCGTCGTCTGTTGGAAGAACTTGTGTGATAGTGAATATAGCGGTTAACGTTGGTAGGTTCAGGTCCACACCAGGTGGAATCCATGGCGTCCTAGCGTGAAAACCCCCTTGCCAACCCTGAGCGTAAAGGAGATCGAGAAGGTAGTGTGCACACTACGTATACAAGTAAAAGTCATACTCGAGTCAGAAGTCACGTCTCTTAAGACCAGCCTAACAGAGCCATGCAGTTGGAAATTGATCGGTTAAAGAGGGAACTGCGCCATGCACAACGAAAGCGAACTCCTTCTAACTCTAATGTCTTTCCTGATGACGAAAGGACGTCAGTTCTATGCGAAGATCTCGACCCCGCCCAGCAAGTCTTTCTCTTACAAAGAGGAACGTCGTCGCTAACGGAGGGTTGGAAGCCCGCCTCATAAAGGCGTAGGAAACGACGCTATGAGCAGGGCCTTGGACCAAATCTCCAAGTCACCCTTCACGCGCAAGATTGAAGGGGCTAGACTTCCTCGACGATTCACTCAACCTGCTTTCACCATGTACAACGGTAGAACAGACTCCGTGAAGCATGTGAGCCATTTCAATCAAAGAATGGTTGTCCATTCTAAGGACGAAACCTTGATGTGTAAGGTTTTCCCATCCAGTCTAGGACCCGTTGCGATGAGATGGTTCGACAGCCTGAAAGTTGATTCTATAAGTTCCTTTAAGGAGCTCACCCAGGCATTTTGTTCTCGCTTCTTCACTTGTAGCAGGGTTCATCGGCTTTTGGCTTCCTTACTGTTCTTAAGCGTGCGAAAGGGAGAGACACTAAAAGCGTTTTTGGATAGATACTGGGAAATGTTCAACGAAATAGATGGTGACTTTGATGATGTGGCCATCAGTACCTTCAAGCTTGGCCTCCCTGTCGATCACAGTTTGAGGAAATTCCTAACTGGCAAACCCGTCACCAGTGTGCGCCAACTCATGGACCGAATTGACAATTATAAAAGGGTCGAAGAAGACTAACAGTTAGGGAAAGGAAAGGAAAAATGTTATCTCTCAGGAGAGGAGGTATTTCAGATCGGACCACTACAATGACGACTGACCACGGAGAGATTTTGCTGGGCAGTCAAGATTTGCCAAGCCTCAAGTAGTCAATGCTATGTTCCGAGAGCCAGTGCATTAAGTTCTGAAAAAGATTATACATGAGCCGTTTTTCAAGTGGCCGAACAAGATGGCAGGGAACCCCGCAAAGTGCAATCAAAACCTCTATTGCCAATACCACTAAGACCATGGACACACCACGGAAGATTGTGGAAGTCTGTGGGACCAACTGGACCAGCTCGTCTGTGAAGGAAAGTTGAAGCAACTCTTGCACCACTCTAGTGGTTAAAGGGGCCAGACCAACTCAGAATCCCGGAGAGATGATTCTTCGAGACCTCCCTTGGGAATGATAAATGTCATCTTTGCTGCTCTAGGAAGAACTGGATCCTGCCCTTCCAGAGTGATGTCTGTGGCTCGGTTATCCACCGAGGATGCTAATCGAGAGTCAAAGAAGGCTAGACTAGAAATCCAACCAGTTTTGGGCTTCTCGGATGAGGATAAAATCGGAACCATTCAACCCCACGACGATGCTCTGGTGGTTACTCTCCCGATTGAAGGGTATGATGTGAAGAGGGTAATGGTAGACCAAGGCAGTAGTGCTGAGATAATGTACCCTAACCTGTATAAGGGGCTGAACTTGAAACCTGAGGACCTAACACCCTACAGCTCACCCCTGGTGAGTTTTTATGGGAAAGTCATTATCCCGAAGGGCCAAATCTGACTACCTGTGCAAACCGATCCAGAAGTAGTGGAGGTGGACTTCATCGTGGTGGACGCTTATTCACCCTACACAGCCATTGTGGCCAAGCCTTGGCTTCATATCCTAGAGGCCGTCTCTTCTACTCTGCATCAGAAGGTGAAATACCCATCTAGGGGCCAAGTCAAGGAGATCTTGGGAAATCAATCTATGGCTAGGTAATGCCTAGTAGCTGCCATCCGGCATCAACCCGAAGTCGAGTCCTCGGCCCATGCCGAAGGGGGTTTATAGCAATTAAAGGCTCTGGCGTTGCCTGTCGGTGGGTCAGTCGAGGAGGCAAAATGTGAGAATTTGGCAAAGGTTGTTATTGGTGACGATCTAAAGAAATTATTTTAGATTAGGGCTCAGCTACCTCCTCTAGAAAAAGAAGAGCTGATAGAGTTTCTTAGAAAGAACATTGATGTCTTCGCATAAAATGCTTATGAAGCCCCAGGGGTGGACCTGAACTTCATCTGTCATCATTTAAATATTAATCCGTCAGTTATTCTTAAGAAGCAACCTCTTCGGCACTCTTCCAGGGAACATGCTGATGCTGTCAGAGATAAGGTGAAGAAACTAAAGCAGGCGGGGGCTATCATGGAGGTATTTTACCCTGAGTGGCTAGCCAATACCATGATGGTGAAGAAGAAAAGTGGGAAATGGTGAGTGTGCATGGACTTCACAAATCTAAATAGGGTTTACTTAAAGGATCCTTTCCCTATACCTAAAATAGACCAACTGGTGGATGCGATCGTAGGCTATCCTCGGATGAGCTTCTTAGACGTTTTTCAAGAATACCACCAAATACCATTAGCCCTGGATGATCAGGAGAAGACGGCTTTCGTCACCCCTACAAGAAACTACCACTACAAAGTGATGCCGTTTGGTTTGAAGAATGCGGGGTCTACCTATCAAAGGATGATGACTAGGATGTTTGAACCGCAACTGGGTAAAAGTATTGAGGTCTATATAGACGACATGGTGGTAAAAAGCATGGTAGTGTCCGAGCACTTAGGAGATCTTGGGAACATATTCGACATTTTGAGGAAACACAAGTTACGTCTCAACGCCTACAAGTGCTCATTTGGTGTGGGATTAGGCAAATTTCTGGGCTACATGGTAACTCATAGGGGAATTGAAGTTAACTCCAACCAGATTCATGCGATCAACAGTTTACAACCACCTCGGAATCCCAAGGAAGTCCAGAAACTGACTGGAATGACTGCTACTTTGAACCGGTTTATCTCTCGGTTAGTGGATAGGTGCCAACCCTTCTTCTTGTTGATGAACAAATGGAAGGGGTTTGAGTGGACCGAGGAGTGTGCCTTGGCCTTCTAACAGCTTAAGGATTATCTCTCTCGGCCTCCTATCATATCCAGCCTTGAGGTCGACGAAGTCCTGTTCGCTTACATTGCTGTGGCCCCTCATGCTGTGAGCCTAGTCCTGGTACAAGTTGATGACGGCATACAAATGCTAGTTTATTACGTGAGTAGGTCACTACATGAGGTCGAGGTCCGTTATCTACCGCTGGAGAAAGCTATTTTGGCAATGGTACACGCCACACGCAAACTCCCCCACTACTTTCAAGCGCACACAATCATTATTCTAACTCGGCTTCCGCTCAGAGCTCTGCTCCAGAGCGCTAATTACACGAGGAAGATTGCTAAATGGGCCAATATCCTAAGGGCTTTCGACATCAAATACATGCCTTGCACCTCTGT
This sequence comes from Quercus glauca, assembly GCA_023736055.1. NCBI lineage: Eukaryota > Viridiplantae > Streptophyta > Magnoliopsida > Fagales > Fagaceae > Quercus > Quercus glauca. Next base: position 25,218,163 of record CM043325.1, on the reverse strand, counting down.
CAAATGTCAAGTCCTCGCAGATTTGGTGGCCGAGTTTGCTAAATTCTCATTAGAAAAAGAAACATAAACACAGTACATGGATGAAAAATCAGTTGGAATGATCTCCCAACAGGGTCCCCAATCCTGGAAAGTGTACATTGATGGTGCAGCAAATCAGAAGGGTTTCTGAGTGGGGTTAGTACTAATATTCCCCGAAAGGATCACCATCGAGAAATCATTAAGGTTGGGATTTTCGGCTAACAATAACGAAGCTGAATATGAGGCTCTGCTGATGGGAATGGCCATGGTCCGAAAAATGGGCGAAAAAATCGTAGATATGTTTTCAGACTCCAGACTGGTCGTCGGCCAAGTGAAAGAAGAATTTGAGGTGAGGGATGAAAGAATGCAGGGGTACTTGAGTCAGGTTAGGCACCTACAATCAAAATTTAAATCTTTTAGCCTGCTGCACATCCTCAAGAGTGGAAACTCACATGCCAATTCCCTAGCCACACTCGCAACCTCCTCAGCGCAGAGCTGACCTCGGGTCATCCTTGTAGAAGACCTATGCAAGCCTATAGGGATGAACAGAGATGTGGTTCATGTTCACTACGTTAGGGTGGGGCCTAGCTGGATGGACTCCGTAGCACTATTTTTAAAAAAAGACACCTTACCTGAGGAAAAATCAGAAACGGACAAAGTACGTAGGAAGGTTCCTTGGTTCTGGCTATTCGAGGACCAGAAGTTGTATAAACGCTCATTTTCTGGGCCATACCTACTATGCGTACACCCCGGGGCAACAGAATTACTCCTTAAGGAGTTACATGAGGGGATTTATGTCATATCGAAGGCAGATCTTTGGCACACCAAGCCATGACTTAAGGCTACTAGTGGCCAAATATGCAAAGCGAAGCCCAAGAGTATGTAAAGAAGTGCGGCCAATGCCAAAGATTCGCACTGAACATACATTAACCAGGGGGAGTCCTTAATCTGCCAACCAGCCCCTGGCCATTCGCTCAATGGGACTTAGACATTGTGAGCCCTTTCCCTAAGGCAGCAGGGAACAAGATACCTGCTAGTCGGCACAGATTACTTCACTAAGTGGGTCGAAGCCGAGTCTCTAGCAAACATCAGGGATGTGGATGCCAAGAAGTTTGTATGGAAGAACATCGTCATGCGATTTGAAGTCCCTCGTACCCTCATCTCGGACAACGGCCTTCAGTTTGATAGCAAATCTTTCAAGAGATACTGCTGTGACTTGGGAATTACAAATAGGTATTCCATCCCAACCTATCCCCAAGGAAATGGGCAAACCGAGGCTATTAACAAAATCATTGTGAGCGGACTCAAGAAGAGATTGGACGACGTGAAGGGAAAGTGGGTGGATGAACTACCACATGTCCTGTGGACGTACCGAACCACACCTCGCAGGTCGACAGGGGAGACCCTTTTCTCAATGACATATGGGGCCGAAGCTGTTATCCCTTTGGAGACTGGTTTTCTAACGTTAAGAACCAGCTTATTCAATCCGTCCATTAACAACGAGCTACTGGAAAAGAGCTTAGACTTAATTGAAGAAAGAAGGGAAAATGCAATGATTCAATTGGCATACTACCAACACAAGCTCAAGCAAGGTTATGATGCTAACGTGAAGCTGAGATTATTGACACCTGGTGATCTGGTGTTAAGAAAGGTCTTGGGTACTGCAAAGAACTCAGCATGGGGAAAGTTAGGGCCTAATTGGGAAGGACCATATTGCATCACCTCGGTAGCTGGTGTAGGAGCATATTTTTTGGAAGACTTAGATGAACATGTAATACCACGCCTGTAGAATGTAAACAACCTGAAAATGTATTATTATTAATGAAAATTTCTTTTGTCAAAAGTATTCATTTGTTGTGTAAAGGCATTGCATTTCCTATTTTTCTTTCTTTATAAGTGTTCAAACAGAACCTTAGTCATGCCCGTTGTCCTCGGACCAGATGCTAAGAGGAAATTAACACACTGTGACATCTTTTATAAGTGTTCAAACAGAACCTTAGTCATGCCTGCTGTCCTTAGACCAGATGTTTAGGGGAAATTAACACACTATGACATCTTTTATAAGTGTTTAAACTGAACCTTAATCATGTTTGTTGTCCTCGGACCAAATGCTAAGGAAAAATTAACACACTGACATCTTTTATAAGTGTTTAAACTGAACCTTAGTCATGCCTGTTGTCCTCGGACCAGATGCTAAGGGGAAATTAACAAACTCTAACATCTTTTATAAGTGTTTAAACTGAATCTTAGTCATGCCTGTTGTCCTCGAACCAGATGCTAAGGGGAAATTAACACACTGACATCTTTTATGAGTGTTTAAACTGAACCTTAATCATGCTTGTTGTCCTCAGACCAGATGCTAAGGGGAAATTAACACACTGACATCTTTTATAAGTGTTTAAACTGAACCTTAGTTATGTATGTTTTTCTCGGACCAGATTCTAAGGAGAAATTAACACATTGACATCTTTTATAAGTGTTTAAACTGAACCTTAGTTGTGTATACCTCTTCGAATAACACACTCGGGAGAAATTAACACTCTATAATATCTATTTGTTTCTCACTAAGTGTCAAGGCAGAATCTAAAATTATAGTCAACTCCTCAAATTGATAGCTCTAGGTAAGTTAAAATCCTTGAGATACTTATCAAAGTGTAAGTTTGTTACTTGTTACTGGATTCAGTCATCATTACAGAAAGACCAATTCAGAGTGCAGATATAGGGTGAATTATTCATTGATAGCAACACACTATTATTAAGGTGTTGTTAAAGGCCAAGTAGTTAGCGATGATAACAAACTTGAAAACATACAAAGTGAAAATACAAGAGATAAAAGGAAAAACATTTTCATTAACTAGAAATGGGGATACAATATGATTGGTGGCAGACTGCCATTACAAAAAAAAAGGGGAGAACTACTACAAAAGAACCCTAAGAGCTAAGCCTTAGTCTAAGGAGCAAGAGGGTCATCCGTCTGACTCGGCTGAGAGGCATGAGTGTCCTTGGCCTTCGAATCAGCTTTTCCAGTCTTGGCCTCTGCATCCTTTGCTTTAACTGTAGCATCCTTAACCTTGGCATCGTCCTTAGCTTCCGAGGGCTTCTTCTCCTCTCCCTTGCTCTTGTCCTTGACCCCTTCGGCCCCCTGGCCTTGATCAGCAGCTTGGATGGTTAGGGGCTGCTCTGAGGTCTCTAGAGTAGGGTCAGCAGAAAAGGGGAGGGCATCTGGGACTGTACGGATATCCGAATGGTAGTATATATTCTCAGGCTGCCTTTATTCCGAGTTTGTTGGGACGCCTGCAGCATCAAGGGCCTTACCCCATGATACACTGTAGTAATCCCTGTAAACCCTAGAAAGCTCCTCAGCGAGCTTAACTTGCGTTTCCTCCACTCCGAGCAAGTAGGACGCTTTCTTCTCAGCCTCCGCCACCTCCTTCGCCAATTGGGCATCCTCCCATACCTTCTGGAGTTCAACCCTAAGATCTTTAACCAATTGCTTTTCAGTGGCCAAGTTGATCTCAGTCACGTGTAGCTTTTGGCGCTGATCCTTGGCCTGCTTCTCTGTGGACTTCAGACCCGCCTTGACGTTCTTGTGGGCCTTGATTGCTTTTTTGAGCTTTTCGCTCAACCCCTTATATTCTTGTTGAAGAGCCCCCAAGGACTTCTCAACCTCGGCACGAGAGAAGGCCTCGACATTGGCCTCATTACGGGCGTCATGAACCCACTTTTCGGCCACGAAAACTTGTTCAGTAAGCTGCACAAAAACAATGGAAGATCAGCCTAAGTAAAGAAAGGACGAAAGTACAAATTGGCATCTAAAGTTCATGAATGTGTAAATTGCTTGCCATCGCAAGGTCCCTCTTTATGGAAAAGAACAGGTCGTTCTGCTTGAAACGCCTATAAGCCTCCATGTCACGGGGGAGAAGAAGAGGCTACTCTAATGCTTTAACGATGTAACCGGCACGCCCCCTTTGGAAGTTCCTGACCGAGGCATTCCAAGGAATGGCCGCGTTGTCCACCTCCAGCCAAGGGGACCAGGTGCGTTGCAGGAGGCGCACCTAGGCCCGATTCACCTTTTCCCGGCTGTCCACAGAGGTGGACCTCTTAACATGTGGGTCATTGGCCACCTTTTGCTACTTTGACCCCTTCTGAGGGCCCACCTCTCCTTCCTCCTACTCATTTAATGGCCTTTTCTTCTTCACATCCGAATTGATCTTCAAACCGAGGTCGTCGGGAGGTGGAGGAGGAAGGGGGAGGGTGAGCTGAGCTTGAGGCTTGGAGGCCTTTTTCGGAGTTGGCACTTTGCTCCTTACAGCCATAAGCTCCCTTAGGCTTTTGTTTCCCTTATTCAAAGTCATCTCGTCCTCCTCTTCTTCGGAGGTAGCTTTTGGACGGGAAGTCACAAGGATTGGGACGTGGGCACTAGAATGCCTATCTGGCTCATCCTTGGCGTCCGAGTCAAAAATCACCTATACCCCCTGAGTCTCTCCCTCCTCAAAACGAAACTCGTTGATTTCTTCAAGTGAGGAGTTTGAGGAGGCAATCTCTTCTCCCGTTACTGCTTCAGGCGGGACCTGTTGGACTGGTTGTACCAACAAATGAGGGTTCCGTTGAACTGGCAATGCGACCGATGGAAGATCGTGTCGGGCTAGGAAATTTGGTTTTGACACGTCAATCCGAGCCAACCGTTGATCACCCGCTCTGATGGCGTTGCCTACTTCTTGGTATATTTTCGAGATAAGCTGGAAGTCCAAAATCAAATGGACTGCCCTCAATTGCCTGTTTTCGCTTACAAAGATCTCGGACCTCAGCAAATAATTGAGAGCCTCGACGTTGGTCAAGCTAAGCTAGGGCGCCACGTAATTCTTATCTGCAAAAATAGCCGAGGAGTAAGACACGGTTAGAAAATTAAAATTCATCGTCAAAAGGAAGCAAAGTGAAAGAGCAATAATGGCATGGTTCGGGTTAAAGAATCTAAATTTCTTGCTAAGGAAACTAATTCTAAGGCATCCCACCTGGCTCTCCCTTTCGGATTAGACAATGGAGCCCATCATGCCACGCCCTTGAAACAATTAGGTAGTCGTCTTTTATCTCCTTGTTAGATTTGGGGAGACACGAGATGAGCCTCACAACATCGGATCGAAATTTGAGGTAAAATCTCACCCACTTTAAGTTGTGGCATTCGTACATATGGATCACGTTGTGCCAGGTGAGCTCCAAGCCCAGATACTCATTGAGAGCATCAACATAACCTAGGACCCTAAAAAGGTTGGGCGCGCACTGATGTGGGCAAATCCTATAGTTTAGGAGGTAATCCCACGTTATTCTACCCATAGGGAGAGTCATCCCCCTTTTTATGAAAGCTATCATGGGGATGATGATTTCCCCCTCCTCCCTGTGTGTCACTATTTGTTCTAAGGAACAGTATCGCAGGGCTACCCCTTGCGGTATATGGTATTTACCCTTAAAAGCCTCTATTTTGGCAGGGGTATCTACTAAGTGTTTAAATCTACCCATTTTTGACAATCTAAGGAAAAGCGACTGAAAATTGCAAGTGAAGAAATAAGAACTAAAAGGGCCGAGGAGACTGGCCGAGCAGGGAAAGAAAATTTAAAGAGACGAAAACTTACAAAAGTAAGTGTGCTAATCCCGATCCTTTGGAAAAAAAATCTTTAGAAAATTTCTTAAGGAAAGAGTTACGGGGACTTAGGAATTTGGAATGTTTTGTGAGTTGGAGCGTTGGAATTCTCTGGGGCACTTGAAAATTTGCAAAGTAAAGAAGAAAACAAGTTCCCTCAAGGCTTTATATAGAAGGTAGAAATGAGTGGGAGTTATCCCGCTCAAAGTTCAAAGGAAAAGATCAACCGTTGGATCTGCGTCTTACTGTTAGATGAGGGGGACAAAGCGCCGCCTGGAGCAGTTAATGACATATAGCAAGTTCCGAAGCATCAGTAACAATCATGGAACGCGCAAAACGATAATTCCACGTGTGTGAACCAAGGAAATATATGGTTTTGTCTCTTAAAAATCAAAACCCCACCTTTTCTCCTCAGATTAGGGGGGAAAAGCCGGAGTTTTGAGGGACTAATGTGGGGATAAGGGCCCAAAATTATATATTGGGCCTTGGGCCTTATCCGAGGACGTTGACATGTCCGAAGAGGGATAGTTAGTTGAGGAACTCCAGTTTAAGAGTCTCATAAGTAAGGAATGAGTAGAAGGCAGTCCGAGGAGGAATCCCTCCTCGGCTACGACAAGTATAACTCAGCTACGAATTCCAACGACGAGACTGAACTCCATCAAAGCTCCAGTGTTAGTAGCGTGTCTCATGGATATATAAAAAGGAAGGGAACCCAAGAAATATCTAAGGAAAAGCTGCTACATCTGTATTAAATGTATCGCAGCTACTTTTCTGGCCGCATTTATATGGAAAAGATCCCTGAACAGTGCTTCCTTGGCTACCGCAACTCACAGAGAACCAGAAGGAGTGTCTAATGGGATAGACACTCAAGTAAGGGCTTAGATGATCAACAAGTGTAAGATCAGAATGGTTGAAAGGAGACTATGTAATGTGAGAGACCCTCTATGGGAGGGAGATCGGAAAAAATAGAGAAAGAACACTGTAGTAACTAGAGTTGCACTTGTAATCAGTTCCATTGATCTATACTAGGATTTGCCTCCTCGAACAACACATTCACCCAATCTTACGCGCATTGTTCTTGCATAATTGTCTTTCAACCCCATCCTAGCCATTGTTAGATTCACTAGGGCCTAGTTCTCTGATCCACTCTTTACAAATTTATTGTATTTGGCTTATTAATCCACAATCCCATACATATTGGGCTTGGGCTGCGAATCGTGATTCCACACTTATCTTTATCTCTTATGATTCATGGAAGCTCTATATAAAGCTCCAGATAATTTATTTTGCATCAAACTATTATTATTATTAATCAGAGATTATTTGTGCAAAACTACGTTGTGTTTGGTAATGATTCCAAGCAACCTTTAAGTCGTGAAGCCTAAGGTTTGTATTTAAAAAATAGTTAATTTGGAATATAACATTGCTACTTAAGTTTAGTTGCTTTAGCAAAAATTGAAACAAAAACTAAATAAACACACAAATGAGTTTAATAATACACGCAATACAAAATATACCAAGTACTTATACAGTTAAGTTAGTCAAAATAATTATATATTTGTGTCTTCGTGAAGTTTTTGTTCCTCTAATAGAGAAGTTTTATTTATTAAGAACTTTCATATGGAAAAAGAGAAGGTTACCATATTTTATAATCCTAATAATATGGAAATTTATCTTCCAACTTTGTCAAAAATGGCATTACTGAAACAAAGTTGCCAATAATGAGTTTTCAAAATAAGGCATACTATGTGTAGGGACTCAAAATGTCTTGGACCCTGGACAATAAAATTTGTAGAGTGTGGGTGTAAGAACTAGCTCCGGTAAGCAGAAAAAGACGTCGTTCTGGCGCAGCAGAAAGAACTTCAAGATAAATAAAGGAAAATACTCCCTCCCCTTTTTCCTCGGCTAGGTTTCAAGTGTATATCTCTTTGGGTTCTTTTCTCTCCTATTTTTCTCCTTTCTCCCAAAAGTCCCTCTATTGTACTCCAATTTCACCTTATATACTACCTTCTCCGTCTTGCTTTCACCGTACATGTGTAAGTTTCATTCTGAGAACTCCTTTCTGTCACATCCAGAACTTCCCGGATCCTCCGCTTAGTGGACATAAGGCTGCTTGGTTACTGTTCAGGTATCACCTCCACATTAATGCGGCCAGAGAGTTAGTTGGGAAGGATTTAATGTGGAGGTAGCAGCTTTTAGGAGATATTTGTTACCTTTCTCGGTTCCTCCTTTGTTTAATATTCATTAGTTAGTTTGCATGTAATTCTATGAAGTTCCCTGACAATTAGAACAGTTATATCCACCTTGGACGCTGGTTTGAGGAATGACACTCATCTTCGGACAGATGAGTGTCCTCGAACTGGGCCGTTGGGCCTCAAGCCCATTTTCTATGAACTCTCTGTTAAGCGACTGGCCCCACAATAGCTCCTCAAAATCTCGCTTTTTGTCACCTCGGAAAAAGGGAGATTTTGATATCACGTCCTTAACTCCTTCGTTGGACTTTTCTAAATTTCAGAACGCCTTTTCACCTGCCCAAGACACGTCCCTGACGTTTCGGCGTCAGGAGCACGCCATTATTAAATGATGGCGGTTTCTCAGTCCTCCACGTTTCAGTAGGATGCAAATCAACGGTGGAGGGCCTCCAAAATTTATGAGCGTGATTTTTCCCGCTTACGATTTCTGTGCCCTTATAAAGAACTTTTCAAATCAAATTTCTTTTCAGTTACAAAAAATCTTATGATCTTAGAGAGTATTCAGTGAACCTGTCCCTCTTTCTTTCTTCTCAACGATCTCATAAATACCTGAAATTTGTCCGAGAAGCTCATTTTTCACACCTGTAAGTTTCTTCAACCCTCCTCAGTTTTCCATTATCTTTTCTAATTTTTCTTCACGATCCCTAAGAAATGGGTAGGTTTAAGTATTTAGTCGATTCCGATGAGCAAATAGAGAACTTTAGAGCCAAGTATAAGATTCCCCCAACGGTGGGTATGAGGTACGCTTCCGCGGAAGAGTGGTACGATCAAAGGAAAACAGGGGAAGTAGTCATCCCCATGATTGCTTTCATAGAGGGAGGGATGACTATTCCGATGGGCAGACTTACTAGTAGTTACCTTAGGTTTTTTAGACTGTCCCCCACACAATGCGCCTCAAATATGTTTAGGGTACTAGGGAGCATGGAAGCCCTTAACGTGAGGCTGAACCTGGGCCTTACCCATCACAATGTGAACTGGGTGTACAACCTCCAGCACTTGAAGGATCAGGGGTATTACCTTAGGTCCAGGTTCCCCGAAATAAGGCTAATCTAGTGTCTCCCTATATCGAACAAGGGGCTGAAAGACGACTTTCTCATTTTTTCTGGCGCATGGCATGACGGTTTACCCTGTTCGACCCGAGAAGGCGAACCAGGTGGGGTTCTTAGGTTGAAAGCCTTTGCACCTTAGTTTGCGTTCCTTGATTTAAATTAAGTTTATTCTTAACGGAAATTTCTTTGATGTCTTACTGATTTTGCAGATAAACGCGCCACCAAGCCTCGATTCAAACTAGTTAACAGGGAAAGCTTAGACAAACTTCTAAGATCCGAGATATACGTGAATCCGTCCAACGGTCAATTAAGGGCAGCGCACATTATCCTTCGGTACAAGCCAATTTCCACATCCTTTTAAGCGCCCAAGTGCGTGATAAAGGCTAAGGATCGTCGGCTGCACCGAATCAGCGTAGCCTTCGAAGAGTCTGGGTTCATAGTTCCTGAGGGTGTTCCAATCCCTGAAGTCTCCCCCCTTCCTCAATCATTAACTGTAGCTGCTATTTCCGTAGGGGCTTCCTCGTCTCGCCCTACTATTCAGGAAGTGGAGGAAGAAGAGGAAGAAAAGGAACAAGAAGAAAAGGTTGTAGAAGTTCCAGATTCGGAGGACGGATTTGAAGTGTTCAACCAACCACAATCTCCCGAGGCGGTTTCTGGCGACATGGGCATCCAAAGAAAGAGCCAAAGAAGTTTGTTGGATGTCATCGAAGGCAAATATGGAAAAGAGGCACCAGAGGGGGTCTTCTCAGACCATTCTCCCTCCTCCTCCTTCTCCTAAACCTCTCCAATCTCAGAGGGCAGAACCTATTGATCCTAAGAAGAGGAGAGAGCAAAAAGGTAAAGACGTGGTGGAGATTGGGAAACCTCGTCCAACCTAGGAAAGTGAGGATCAGCGGCCTTCAAAACAGCAAAAGACAACTCGTGGGGCTTCTAGAATTGCTGCCAAGCAAACTGTTCAGTCCTCGGAGCCAGAAGCCTGGCTCCCTGCTCCCATGCTCGGTGGCAAGCCCTTGAGGGCAGACGCACCCATCAGAGACTACAATGGTGGGATTGGATGCCATGTCGCCTCGGCTCTAGAAGAAACCCTCCTTCTTCCTCGAGATATGATCGAGCTCAAAGGCATGAAGAGAAATGAAATCTTCATGAACATGAAAAGGCACTTGGGCATGGTATAGTATCCTTACAGCTTTACCCGTTCCTTTTAGTTTACTTTATTTCTGACTTTTCCCCCTTTTTTTTTTTATATACAGGCTATTCAAACCACTTTCAGGCTAGAGGAGATGACCAATAACTTTTATCTCCAGTGGGATGAGGAGAGGCAGAGAAGAAGTGAAGCTTCCAAGGCGCTTACTATCAGTGAGCAAAATGTAGTGGAACTGAAGAAAAAGTTGGCAGACGAAGAATCCGCTCAAAAGAGTGCTGATTCAGCCTTGTCCAGCTTTCAACAGCAAGCTGAAGATCAGAGGAAACGCCTCCATGATGCTAATAACCAACTGACAGCTTCTAAGGAATAAGTATCAATGCTGATGAAATAGCTGGAAGAAGCTCAAAGGCAAAGGGGTCGGGCTGAAAAGGAGAGGGATGAGGCTGAAAAAGCGAGGACCGAGGCTGAGAAAGCAAAAGATGAGGCCGAACAGTGGGGATACGACGAAGGCGTAGCCGAGACTGAGGATAGATTCAGAACTGAGGTCCCAGTTATGTGCCGAACATACTGTGCGCAAACTTGGGAAGAAGCTCTCAATCGTGCTGGGGTCGAGCCTTCATCCGAGCTGAGAAGTCCTGAGAACATTTTCTTCCCCTCAGCCATACGAGCCCCAAGTCCTTCTCCTCAACAACAAGAGGTTTCCTCTACTGCTGTTGGCTCAGCTGAAAAAGCTCAGAAGCAGAATCCTCACCCAACCAATCAGCAGAAGCAGCCTGAAGCGTCCGAAGTGGTAAAAGAGACCTCCTCAGCTAAGGCCGTAGACGATCCTAAGGATGGACTAGCCTCTCAAAGCTTTGAAAAGGACTTAGCTTCTACCATTTCGCCTGCTGGGGAGGCTTCAAAAGAGAAGGAGAAGGACGTTCCTCCTTAGGAAACAGCAAAAGTTCCACCACCCAAGATACAAATAAAATTGAACAAATAGTTGATGTAATAATTTCTTCTTTTTCCTTTTTTTTTTTTTTTATAAGGATATTTTTGGCTGTGACTTATGGTTCCTTTCTCAGACTTATATAAGACATTATGGGTTTATCTATTTCTTGTATAACTTCCTGCACGAATATTCTTTTACTCTTATATTATCTTAGGCTCTAGAAAAGCAAAATCAGACGCTACAGAAGAAAATTTAGTCTTATGTATGCCAATTGAAAATCAGACCAAACTGGAGAGAGCATTCCGGACAATTAGTTCCTGGAGGTATTGAACACCTTAAAATGCTTTAAGTGATGCTCATGGAATTTGTCTTGATATATAAAGACGATCACCTAGATCTCGTTTAAGAAGCACTAACTTTCATAGTGTGCATTAATTTTCATGATTTAAGTTCTGCTTAACATTTCAATAGAAACGAGTGCATTAATTTCCAACAAGTTGTGGTCCGAGGACCTTACGTGACTCAGTTTTTGTTTAACACTGAGTTTTCTCATCTGAAGTATCTGGTTTCCCCAGAGGCTTGAGTCCGAGGACCATGCAATGTCTTGGTTCTGTCCAGTACCTAGTTTTCTCATTTTAAGTGGTTAGTTTCCCCAGAGGCTGGTGTCCGAGGACCATACAATGCCTAGGTTCTGTCTAACACTTAGTTTTCTCATCTGAAATATCTGGTTTCTCCAGAGGCTTGAGTCCGAGGACCATGCAATGCCTTGGTTTTGTCCAGTACTTAGTTTTCTCATTTTAAGTGGTTAGTTTCCCCAAAGGCTTGAGTCCGAGGACCATACAATGCCTAGGTTCTGTCTAACACTTAGTTTTCTCCTCTGAAGTATCTGGTTTCCCTAGAGGCTTGAGTCCGAGGACCATGCAATGCCTTGGTTCTGTCCAGTACCTAGTTTTCTCATTTTAAGTGGTTAGTTTCCCTAGAAGCTTGAGTCCGAGGACCATGCAATGCCTATTTTCTGTCTAAGACTTAGTTTTCTCATCTGAAGTATCTGGTTTCCCCAGAGGCTTGAGTCCGAGGACCATGCAATGCATTGGTTCTGTCCAGTACCTAGTTTTCTCGTTTTAAGTGGTGTATTAATTTCCACTAAAATGTGGTCCGAGGACCTGACATGACTTAGTTTCAGTTTAATACTTCAGTAGACTTCAGGAATACAAGTAATAGAATTCCAATTAAGTTAAAAAAGAAACATATGACAGAACTATTCGTATTAATAGTAATACCTCTTTAAGTTGCTTACATTCCAAGGATGAAGTACAGTTTTCTCGTCTAGATCTTCTAAGTAATAGGCACCTATTCCTGCTATAGATGTGATGCGATATGGTCCTTCCCAATTGGGCCCTAATTTTCCCCAAGCTGGATTTTTGGTATTCCCCAAGACTTTTCTCAACACTAGGTCCCCTGGAGCTAGTGGCCTTAACCTCACATTCGCATCATAACCTTGTTTCAGCTTATGTTGGTAATAGGCCAACTGAACCATCGCTCTTTCTCGTCGTTCATCTATCAGATCTAGACTCTTTCCCAAAAGCTCATCATTACCATCTGAGGTGAAAGTGCTGGTCCTTAACGTGGGGAAACCCATTTTGAGGGGAATCACGGCTTCCGCCCCGTACGTCATTGAAAATGGGGTTTCTCCTATTGAGCGTCGGGGTGTTGTTTGATAGGTCCACAGGACGTGTGGCAGCTCCTCCACCCATCTTCCCTTCGCATCGTCTAGTCTCTTCTTGAGCCCACTCACAATGACCTTATTCACAGCCTCGGCTTACCCATTTCCCTGCGGGTAAGCTGGAGTGGAATATCTGTTCTTTATTCCCAGGTGGGAACAATACTCCCTGAAAGCCTTGCTATCAAATTGAAGACCATTATCCGAGATAAGCGCTTGAGGAACCCCAAATCGCGTGACGATGTTCTTCCAAACAAACCTCTTGACATCCACATCCCTGATATTAGCCAGGTGCTCAGCTTCGACCCACTTCGTGAAATAGTCCATGCCAACTAGCAGGTATTTCTTATTCCCAATTGCCTTAGGGAAAGGACCAACAATATCTAAGCCCCATTGCGCGAAAGGCCAAGGACTAGAAAGAGGGTTAAGGACTCCCCCAGGCTGATAGATATTTGGAGCAAACCTCTGACATTGATTACATTTTTTAACATATTCCTGCGCTTCCTTTTGCATGCCTTGCCACCAATATCCTTGGGTGATCGCCCAATGAGACAAAGACCTTCCTCCTGTGTGACTCCGACAAATCCCTTCATGCAGCTCCTCTAGAAGTGCCTCTGATGCTTCAGGGTGCACACAAAGCAGATAAGGCCCAGAGAAAGAGCGTTTGTATAACTTCTTGTCCTCGGATAGCTAGAACCGAGGAGCTTTTCTTCTTATCTTGTCAGCTTCCAACTTGTCCTCGGGCTGTATATCCTTATCAAGGTATGCCGTTATAAGATCAATCCAACTAGGCGCCGAGCTGATTTGGTTGACCTAAATAGAGTCCTCTATTACTGAAGTGGGTGAGCTCAAATTTTCAACCACGATAATCCAAGGTAAGTTCTGCGCTGAGGAGGTAGCAAGGGTAGCCAGAGAGTCTGCATGCGCATTTCCACCTTTAGGGACGTGGGATAATTCAAAAGATTCAAAATCTGTTTGCATATGCCTAACTCGGTTCAAGTAGCTTTGCATTCTGGTGTCTCGAGCTTCCAGCTCTCCTCTAACCTGGCCGACGACCAGGCTTGAATCCGAGAACATCTCCACTGTTTTTCCACCCAGCTTTTTGACCGTCGCCATTCTTGCTAACAAAGCTTCATACTCCGCCTCATTATTGGTGGCTGAGAATCCCAACCTTAAAGATTTCTCAACGATGGCCATTTCAGGAGATATTAGGACCAGCCCCACTCCCGACCCCCTTTGGTTTACTGCTCCATCCACGTACACTTTCCAAGGAGAGGAGCGTTGCATGGAGATAAGACCAACCGATTTTTCATCCATGCCATGCGGGCCTGCACCTATTTCCTCAGGGCCTTCAGCAAATTCAGCCACCAAGTCAGCGAGAACTTGACCCTTCACAGAAGTACGAGGCATATACTGTTAGGGTTTGTGCCCTAAAATCCAATTTATTGGCATGTCATAAATAATTAAATTGTTTATTTATATGAGACTATTTATGAACTAATGAGACATTATCTTAGTCCATGAGATGCATAGTATGTGATTTATGTGATTTAGTCACAGAAGATATAAATCACAAGTTCTTTGTAAACTCAGAATTTAGTTCGTAGTCGGTGATGAAATTGGGCATTTCATCTGCGAAGACTATAACATATCAACTACGATGATTTGTCTTGATCATGGAAATGGAGATTTCTAGTTGGTATGTTGATATGTTTTAAGAGTTAAGACATATTGAACTGGACCGCTGTGAGATTTATTATTATTCTAATGACTGTCAAATGAATAATAAACCTCACGACTTCTATTTACATCAACTCTAAATCCTGAGAGAATAATGGACCTGATCATGAGATGTAGGTTGCTTTGATATATTAGGAGTGAGATCTATAAGTTATGGTCAAAACCTCAGTATGTTGGGCAGCCGCATTTAATGTTGATGGAACATATATTTTCAAGATGGAATTCATAATCTCTTAACGGAGATATAAAATATTCCCTTGAGATAAGTTTAATGGGTTTGGTTATTCAGAGTATTGGGCCCAATCACTTTAGTAAGGAGTTACTAAAGTATATATTTATGGAATTGGATTTCATAAATATATTATGAATAACTTAAAGGATTAAACCGGGTACTCAAGGATTAAGATGTAGTAATCTACAAAGTGGTAGTCAACTTTTCATGACTTTGTATTACTACGAATATTTTAATGAAGGGGTTGCATGTACAATAAAGTCTTGGGAAATAATTTATTTATAAGGCCTAGAGTGCAACTATATTTATATAGTGGTATTAAATATAGTTAATGGTAACTTTGGACTTGTCAAGAGTTGACAGAAAAGCCCAAGGCCCATTGGAGCTAGTGTCTTATTGGTCCCTTTTGGTCCCACTCCAAGCCACACACTTAAGCCCAATTGGAAAGGCCCAAAAGGCCAGCCCAATTAGATAATTGGTTAGATACAAAAGGGAAAAACGTTCAGAATATTTTAAGTAAGAAAACCATCATTGTAATGGTGTGGAAGAGAGTGAAAAACACTTTCAAAAATCCCTTTTGGTTACCAATTGAGAGACCACACATCTTGGGCATCATGTGGAATTGGAGTGAAGATTGAAAGTCTTCCCAAGAACGTTTGATCTTCAAGGTTTTGAATTTCACTACACCAAGGTACGCATCTTTTTCTTTATTCTAGAATTCATGGTTACATGTTTATTATTCATGATTGAAGTAGATCCGTTTTTTCTTGTTGTTGCTTCCGCTGCGTGTGTTTTTGTATGAGATACAAAAACCAGTTTATTTTCCAACAATGGTATCAGAGCGGTCTTCAATATCATGATTGTATAGCATGTGATTGAATTTTAGAATCAAAGGAAAAACGTTTTCTTGGTGTTTTAATTTTCTGCAGTAAATTTTCTGCATAATTGTGTCCTTGATTGTACTCTTTTGTGAAAGACATGGATTAAGGTTTAAAGAATGTAAATTAAACTTGTATATCGGTCAAGCATGGGCATTTTCGTTTGCACTGCTTGGATATAGTTGGCGGTTTAATTTTATTCGATAACCGTTTCCTGTGTCATTCACGTATGTGAGACATGATGTTATCGGATTCACTATTAGGATGAATATTCTCTTGTTTTGTTCGAAGTGGATCATGTTCATGTTTCTTACTTACAGTGCCGTGTTTTCATAGTATTTGTTATATTGATGAACACGTTAAGTTCAATTGCTTGGATATTGGCAGTTGAATTTTGTTAGATAAACGTTGTCATTGCCATGATTTAGTATATGAGATATACATATTGGTTCGTATTATCAATGACCCATGTGCATGCATCATGTCATCAAGGGCCGAATCATGATTAAGCATCTGATGTCTTCATGGAGTTCGCATGCATCCAAGGATTCAATTGAATCCGTATATTATATATATATGGGTTGATATGCAAAACGTTTGTATAATAGGTGGCCCATATTATATCCTTTTATGAAGGTGTTGACTTTCATTGTTTAATAAAGGATTCATTATATTTTTGCTTGTCTTGCATTATTTATTTTATGATCAAACAGTATGTTAATGCTAGGATTATGAAATTTATTCTTAATGAGATTAGGATTATGTTTTCAAGGTTTCTAGCATTATTGTTGTGGTTCTTGATTTTGATCTTGGAAACCCTAATGTTTGATCTGAAAATCTTCGTTGATAAAATCAAAAAGTGTTTTTGATGGAAGAACAATGAAGATGTCAAAACAGTTAGTTGTTTGTTCAAGAAAAACTGTAGAAAACTGCCTTAGAAAATTTCTGGAAATTCGAGTTTCACGAGTTTCGATCGATCGAAAATCACTTTCGATCGATCGAGTGAAACAGTGATTAGACTTTTTAAGTAGATTGATTTTCGATTGATAGTAGATCGATCGAATTTGTTTTTCGATCGATCGAGAGGCAATCAAGTATCAATCGAACAAGTCAGGAGGTCAAGTTCGAATTTTTAATTTTTTCGATCGATCGAGGGATACATTCGATCGATCGAAAGAAAGAAAATCATAATTTTTCT
Source organism: Quercus glauca (assembly GCA_023736055.1). Classification (NCBI taxonomy): domain Eukaryota; kingdom Viridiplantae; phylum Streptophyta; class Magnoliopsida; order Fagales; family Fagaceae; genus Quercus; species Quercus glauca. The sequence continues at coordinate 25,201,366 of CM043325.1, read as the reverse complement.
AAGTGTTTTCAAGTTTTTTAAGAGCAAGATAATGTGTGATTAGATTACACATGGTTCTAACTAAAAGACCTAATGAGATCAAAGATGTTAGTTAAATAGAACTCTTGGTACTAAATCATTTTATGATTAATAGTCCTTAATTTATTTTAATTAGAGGTTTTTAATGAGATTAAAATTCTAATTGAAGTTATATAGTTTCTAATGAGATTAGAATACTTTATTTAGTAAATTAAGGATAGAGTTCTATATAACTAATTTTTGATTCATTAGTGTTTAAGGATTCCTAAATAGTTTAGGACTTCCATTTTAGTTAGTGATTCTAATAAGATTAGAGTCTTTATCAAGTGCAAGGTTATTAGTTGTGATGGGATCACAATTATTTAAGAAAAACCCAAATAATAAGTGGGAGTTCTTGAAATAACCCTTTTGTTAAGTTTATTGTAATGTGAGTACATACCTTGTCTTGACTTCGAGTCTTGCATTCCATGCGGAGGGTATTTACTTCACGGATTACAGGGTTAAACTTATTTGTGATTGCGCGAATGTTCGTTACATTATTGTGACGTGACTTAGTAACATCACATTGAATTTAAACAATTAAACACATTTAATGTGTAGGGTTAAAATTGTGATTAGATCACAATGATTTCAAGACAATCCACTTGTTTTAAAATTTCTAGTGGGAGAGAGATACAAGGGTTGGATCTCACGGCCTCCATTGTTGGTTCATAGTGGTGTGGGGTAAACATCTCGTCTTGGCCTCGAGCCTTGCGTTCCATGCGGAGGATGTTTATTTCATGGTACTACAAGATTGAATTTCCTGGTTTATAGTGGTTTGATCAAACACCTTGTCTTAGCTTCGAGCTTTGCATTCCATGCGGAGGGTGTTTTATCATGGTACTACAAAATAAGCCTGTTAAAGGGATGAAATGTGGCTACACATGATTCTAGACATTGGTGTACACTAGACTAAGTTTAATAGTATCCTCTATGCTGAGTTCTTGCTATTATTACTTAGAGGCCAAAGGAAAAGCGGCAAATTATTTTTGTTTGGTAAGAGTTACCATGATAGCATTAATAATGAGAATATTTCTCGCCTGATCATAGTGGTTGATATTCACTCTATGCTGAGGAATATTAATTGCGGGATTAGGTTGTCGTTGCACCTAGTATAATATGGTTTTCGGGTTCCATATTATATGGTTATGGATGCAAAATGATAATGTCTTGGTTGATATGTTCATAGTCTCAATATAATGTTGTCATAAATTTTGTCCTCTAGCTACTATTTTAGTTGAATCACATTAACTAAAAAATAATTTTGGACATGATGCTTAAAGGAGCTGAAGTACATTTTCATGTTTCGATTCAGCATTGTCATAATTTCCTATACATGATGCATTTAATGGAAGATAGCTTATGATATGATCATAGTCTCCATTGAAATGCTAGTATGTTACTTTGGCTTCTATCTCAATTGTACTACAGCATGAGATGCAAGAGTTAGTACTAGACTTAGACTTTATATTAAGTCTAAATGAGATGTTTGATATGAATCATATTGAGTGCTAAGAAAAGCTTAAGAAGTTCCAATTCTATGTCATTTTATGAAAATATTTTATTTTTAAAAATGAATTGGAATTCTTGGATGTTGAGATTAAATGTTAATCTCATGTGGATATGATCCACAAGTCCTTGTTAGATTCATTTGATCAATTCAGATTGTTTTGAAAATAAATTCTTTTTATATTTTCTGAATTGATGAGTGAGTTCTACACAACGGAAGACATCCTAAAAGTTAAGACTAGGATCAATATGATTTAATTCAAATTCTTAGCTTGAACCGAAAGGTAAGGGTGATAAGAAGAGGAATTAAAATACCAAACAGTTGGACAAGTAAGTTGCCCTAGTAGTTGCCAAAAGGAAATTAGACTCAAAAGCATGACCAAAAGGAAAGTATTTCTGATTTTGGTAAAGCTAAGCATTGTCTATGATTGTTTTCTAGATGGAAATTTACATGTTTTACTTTTTAAAGAGAAAGTTTCCATCTTTTGTTATTGTATGTTTTGGCACTTATGTCTAGATCTTATTAATCTAAGTGTTATTCAAGATTGGTGAAAGATGGGCTTTTAGAACCATTATTTTGTTATATTCACAATCTATGAATTCTATTTAGAGGATAATAAGATCTAGGGCTCCTTTTTGTAAAGGAACAAAGTTCCAATGACTTCTTTAAGTTAGTGCATACATAAAGGAGGAATAGGGTTCTTTTAAAGTAAAGGTAGATTATTCTAGAAGAAAAATGTCAAAATTTGTTATACGACAACTATAAAATACATTTAGAAATGAGATGGTTGTATTAGATATACCACAAGGCATTATTCTAGATATATAGCTAGTACACGGGTACAATATCGTAGTGGGAGGATTGTAAATTCATACTTTTGGGATAAACTTTTGAAGTCATTCCACAATGATATGAATTTGATCCTTGGTCCTACATAGAGGCCATAGATGATATGAATATGAATTATTGGATCAAGGTTATGTGAATAGAATTAGATTCTATTTAAAGTCTAAAACTTGTAGAGGCGCTTAATTGCATTAAGCCTATTGTTTTCAAATAGGTCTACAAGTAAATGAGATTGATAGATTTGAAGGTGCAAACCTTCAAAGTCAAGACTAGTGGAGAAAAGATTTATTCAGAAAGAAACGGTTCGATTATGAAAAGATTTTTTCACCTATAGTTAAGTTTGACTCTATCTAGATTCTCTTATTCATTATATTTCATTTGGATGAAATATGGCAATGGATATCAAGAAAGCTTCTTTTAGTAGCAATCTTGAGGAAGACATCTATATGATGTAACTAGACTTGTTCATAGCAAAGAACCAGTGGTGATTAGCGTGCAAGTTGCTTAAAGTCCATTTATGGACTAATGCAAGCATCTAGGTCATAAATATCATCTTTGATTAAGCAATCAAATTGTTTGATTATGATCAAGTATTAAAAGGCCTTAAGTGTGTAAAAGTTATATAGAATAATAAATTTCTTAATGTATATTGATGACATTCTAATCATTTAGGATGATGTAGAGTTATTGTCATCAATAGAGTTTTGGTTGTCTAGTCCAGTTTGATATAAAGTACTTGAGAAAAACTAGTCACATCCTAAGAATTATAACTTTGTTAAAATTCAAAAATTAGGATGTTGGGTCTATCTCAAACTGCTTAAATAGATTAGATTCTAGCCAAGTATAGCATATAATACTTCAAGAAAGGATTCTTTCCTTTTAAGTTTGAAGTTCCTTTATAAAAGGACTATGGTCCTAAGACATATAAAAGGAAGAGCATATAAGACGATTCCTTATATCAAATCGATAGGAAGTCTTTATGCTATGCTAAATACTAGGCTAAATGTCTATTTTGCGGTGGGCATAGTAAGCAAATATCAAGTGAATCAAAGATCACTTCATTTAGTGGGAGTAAAGCATATACTCAAATATCTTAGGAGAATGAGGGATTATATGCTTGTCCACAAAAGTGAAGTTTTGATGTTTATTGGATGTACAAATTCTGACTTGTAGTTTGATTGTGATTCATGAAGTTGGACTTCAAGATATGTGTTCATCCTAGGTGGTGAAGATACACATTAAGCGTAAGTATCATCTCATTAGAGAGATATGAGTACGTGAGTAGTAGTAGTAGAAAGGATAATTTATGCAATAAATCTGGCTGAAACTTGTTTCCAAACCTTGCCTTAGAGTGACTTTGAATTACTCTAGTGGGAGATAAGTGTCGGATATATGATAAATTGTCTTTGAGGCAAGTGGGAGATTGTTAGGGTTTGTGCCCTAAAATCCAATTTATTGGCATGTCATAAATAATTAAATTGTTTATTTATATGAGACTATTTATGAACTAATGAGACATTATCTTAGTCCATGAGATGCATAGTATGTGATTTATGTGATTTAGTCACAGAAGATATAAATCACAAGTTCTTTGTAAACTCAGAATTTAGTTCGTAGTCGGTGATGAAATTGGGCATTTCATCTGCGAAGACTATAACATATCAACTACGATGATTTGTCTTGATCATGGAAATGGAGATTTCTAGTTGGTATGTTGATATGTTTTAAGAGTTAAGACATATTGAACTGGACCGCTGTGAGATTTATTATTATTCTAATGACTATCAAATGAATAATAAACCTCACGACTTCTATTTACATCAACTCTAAATCCTGAGAGAATAATGGACCTGATCATGAGATGTAGGTTGCTTTGATATATTAGGAGTGAGATCTATAAGTTATGGTCAAAACCTCAGTATGTTGGGCAGCCGCATTTAATGTTGATGGAACATATATTTTCAAAATGGAATTCATAATCTCTTAACGGAGATATAAAATATTCCCTTGAGATAAGTTTAATGGGTTTGGTTATTCAGAGTATTGGGCCCAATCACTTTAGTAAGGAGTTACTAAAGTATATATTTATGGAATTGGATTTCATAAATATATTATGAATAACTTAAAGGATTAAACCGGGTACTCAAGGATTAAGATGTAGTAATCTACAAAGTGGCAGTCAACTTTTCATGACTTTGTATTACTACGAATATTTTAATGAAGGGGTTGCATGTACAATAAAGTCTTGGGAAATAATTTATTTATAAGGCCTAGAGTGCAACTATATTTATATAGTGGTATTAAATATAGTTAATGGTAACTTTGGACTTGTCAAGAGTTGACAGAAAAGCCCAAGGCCCATTGGAGCTAGTGTCTTATTGGTCCCTTTTGGTCCCACTCCAAGCCACACACTTAAGCCCAATTGGAAAGGCCCAAAAGGCCAGCCCAATTAGATAATTGGTTAGATACAAAAGGGAAAAACGTTCAGAATATTTTAAGTAAGAAAACCATCATTGTAATGGTGTGGAAGAGAGTGAAAAACACTTTCAAAAATCCCTTTTGGTTACCAATTGAGAGACCACACATCTTGGGCATCATGTGGAATTGGAGTGAAGATTGAAAGTCTTCCCAAGAACGTTTGATCTTCAAGGTTTTGAATTTCACTACACCAAGGTACACATCTTTTTCTTTATTCTAGAATTCATGGTTACATGTTTATTATTCATGATTGAAGTAGATCCGTTTTTTCTTGTTGTTGCTTCCGCTGCGTGTGTTTTTGTATGAGATACAAAAACCAGTTTATTTTCCAACATATACTTTATATCGAAAGCCCCAAGAATTGTGCCCCACTTAGCAACCTTGCTAATGTAGTCTACACTCCGAAGTACAGCCCTAAGTGGATACTGAGTCAGAACGACCACCGTATGTGTCTGGAAGTAATGGGGAAGTTTCCTCGTAGCATGCACCACTGCCAAAATGGCTTTCTCCAATGGTAGATATCGCACCTCGGCCTCATGAAGCGATTTGCTCACATAGTATACTGGCCGCTGCACGCCATTATCCACTCGTATCATCACAAAACTAATAGCATAAGTGGCTATCGCCAAGTAGGCAAAAAGAACCTCGTCCACCTCAGGGCTGGACATAATGGGTGGCCGAGATAGATATTCCTTGAGCTGCTGAAATGCTAAAGCGTACTCCTCAGTCCACTCAAACCCTTTCCATTTGTGGAGTAAAAGGAAAAAGGGTCTGCACCTGTCCGCTGACCTGGATATAAATCTGTTCAGCGCAGCGGTCATCCCAGTCAGCCTCTGGACTTCCTTGGGATTCCTAGGTGGTTGCAAGCTATTTATGGCTTTAATCTGGTCGGGGTTCACTTCAATTCCTCGGTAGGTCACCATGTAGCCCAAAAACTTTCTAGAGGAAACCCCAAAGGAGCACTTAGAAGCGTTCAATCGTAACTTATGCTTCCTCAAAAATTCGATCTTGCTGATGAGGTCCGTCACATGTTTGGACACTATCTTGCTCTTTACTACCATGTCATCAATATAAACCTCTATGTTGTTGCCCAACTGTGGCTCAAACATCTTCGTCATCATCCGCTGGTACGTTGACCCCGCATTTTTCAAACCAAAGGGCATTACCTTATAGTGATAATTTCCATTAGAAGTGAGGAAAGCTGTCTTCTCCTGATCACTCAGTGCCAGTGGGATCTGGTGATAGCCCTGAAAGGCATCTAGGAAGCTCATCCGAGGATGACCTACTGTTGCATCAACCAGCTAATCTATACGGGGCATAGGGAAAGGATCCTTTGGACAGGCTCTATTAAGATCCGTGAAATCAACGCATACTCGCCATTTTCCATTTTTCTTCTTCACTACAACTGTGTTCGCTAACCATTGAGGGTAAAACACCTCTTTGATAGCCCCTGCCTGCTTGAGCTTGCTGACCTCGTCTTTAATGGCCTTGGCATGCAATTTAGATGGACGCCGAGGTGTCTGTTGCTTCGGAATAGCAGATGGATTGACATTCAAACGATGACAGATGAAATCTGGATCAACCCCTGGGGCTTCATAGGCATTCCATGCAAACACATCGACGTTCCTTCTTAGAATCTCAACCAATTGCTCCTTCTCTAGCGAAGGCAATAACGCTCCAACCTGAAAATACTTATCCGGATCATCACCAACATTCACCTTCTCCAATTCCTCACACTCAGCTTCCTCGGCAGTTGTGCCGAAGGTGGTTCTCTGGTCCTTTGATTGCTATAATACATCCTCGGCCTTGGCCGACGTACCTATCTCTGGCCTATGCTTAATAGCCGCTACCATGCACTGCCTTGCCATGGCTTGATTTCTCAATATTTCCAACACTTGACCACCTGATGGGTACTTCACCTTCTGATGAAGAATGGAAGAAACAGCCTCTAGGGTATGCAACCAGGGCCTTCCCAAAATCGCCGTGTAGGGGGAATAAACGTCCACCACAATGAAATCCACCTCCACTACATCTAAACCTGTCTGCACAGGTAGTCTAATCATACCCAACGGAATGACCGATCTGCCCTCGAAGCTTACCAACGGGGAGTTATAGGCTGTCAGGTCTTGGGGTGTCAAATTCAACCCTCTGTATAGGTCGGGATACATCACCTCGGCTGCGCTTCCTTCATCAATCATCACCCTCCTTACGTCATACCCTCCAATTCTCAACGTAACCACCAAAGCATTATCATGCGGCTGTATGGTTCCTCTCTTGTCCTCCTCTGAAAAACCTAATACCAGTGAGGTGTTCAGCTTCGCTTTCTTCGGCATTGAACTCGAGCTCCCCTCCGAACAATGAGACACAGACAGTATTCTGGAGGGACAAGACCCTGTTCTCCCTGGAGCAGCAAATATAACATTTATTGTGCCTAGGGGGCTCCTGAAGAGGCACCTCCTCTCAACGTCGACCCGGTCTGGCTTCCTCGGGCACTAGAGTGGTGTAGAAGGTTGGTCAACCTCCCTTCTCGGACTAGCTATTCCAAGTGGTCCCACAGGTTTCTACAATCCTCAGTAATATGCCCATGGTCTCGATGGTACTGACAGTAGAGGTTTTGGTTGCGTTTCGCAGGATCCCCTGCCATTCTATTGAGCAATCTAAAGAAAGGCTCATCTTGTATCTTCTCTAGAACCCGCTGTACTGGTTCTCGGAACACAACGTTAACTGCCTGGGAATTAGCAAATCCTGACTGCCCTACAAAGTCTCTCCGAGGTCGATTGTTGTTATACCGATCCGACCTGAATTCCCTCCTCTCCTGAGGGATCGCCTTGGACTTTCCTCCACCCCGTATCTGATCTTCCTCTATCCTTCTATACTTGTCAATCCTGTCCATAAGCTGTCGCATGCTGGTAACAGGTTTACCGGTTAGGGAACTCCTTAGATCATGATCAGTTGGAAGGCCCTCCTTGAAGGTATTAATAGCCACGCTGTCGTTGGCTCCATCTACCTCGTTATACATTTCCCAATATCTGTCAGAGTATGCTTTCAGAGTTTCCCCCTCTCGCTTAAACATGGATAATAACGACCCCAAGGGCAGGACAACCCTCCTGCAAATAATAAAGCAAGCCCTAAAAGCTTGGATGAGTCCCTCAAAGGAGTCAATGGTATTCTCTCCCAAACCGTTGAACCACCTCATCGCCACTGGACCTAGGCTTGAGGGAAAAACCTTACACATCAAGGCCTCGTCCCTAGAGTGAATGGTCATTCTCAGATTATAATGGCTAACATGCTCCACCGGGTCAGTCTGACCATTATAAATGGTGAACGTAGGTTGATGGAACCTCCGAGGAAGGCTTGCGTCCTCTATGCGTCGCGTGAACGGCGACTTGGAAACTTGACTTAGCGCTTTGTTCAAAGCCTCGTTCCCTAAGCCCTGCCGAGGTGGACTCTTATACGTTCGCCGACTATAATGCTCTTTATCATGGGAAAAAAGCTCACTGGGCGGAGTTCTAAACCATCGCCTGTAGCTTGTGTCGTCTGACTCATCAGAGGGTTGCTTTGAGTCATGAGTCGTTCGCCTCCGTCGTTCGTAACGTAATTCCCTTCTTAACATATTAATCTCACGCTGCATGTCCCCATCATCCTTCGCATGGGAGACATGGCTCTTCCCTCGAGTCTGACTCTTCTCCGTGTGGGTTGTTCGCACACTTCCCTCTTGATCCCCCCTTCGTTCATGGATCACCAACGGGGTACCATGTTGAGGTCCCCTAGACTCTGCTTGGTGTGGACTAGTATCCACCTGCTGTGGTGCTCCTTCTGCCATCAGCTGTTGCACTTGTCTTTTCCTACGATTGGATCAAGCTCTCCCCATAGACGGCGCCAATTGTAGGGACTCAAAATGTCTTGGACCCTGGACAATAAAATTTGTAGAGTGTGGGTGTAAGAACTAGCTCCGGTAAGCAAAAAAAGACGTCGTTCTGGCGCAACAGAAAGAACTTCAAGATAAATGAAGGAAAATACTCTCTCCCCTTTTTCCTCGGCTAGGTTTCAAGTGTATATCTCTCTGGGTTCTTTTCTCTCCTATTTTTCTCCTTTCTCCCAAAAGTCCCTCTATTGTACTCCGATTTCACCTTATATACTACCTTCTCCATCCTGCTTTCACCGTACACGTGCCAGAACTTCCCGGATCCTCCGCTTAGTGGACATAAGGCTGCTTGGTTACTGTTCAGGTATCACCTCCACATTAATGCGGTCAGAGAGTTAGTTGGGAAGCATTTAATGTGGAGGTAGCAGCTTTTAGGAGATATTTGTTACCTTTCTCGGTTCCTCCTTTGTTTAATATTCATTAGTTAGTTTGCATGTAATTCTGTGAAGTTCCTTGACAATTAGAACAGTTATATCCACATCGGATGCTGGTTTGAGGAATGACACTCATCCTCGAACAAATGAGTGTCCTCGAACTGGGCCATTGGGCCTCAAGCCCATTTTCTATGAACTCTCTGTTAAGCGACTGGCCCCACACTATGAATGGAGGAAAGAGAAAAAAAAAATGAAATTGATAAGATGTTTGCATTGTTATTTTATTAAAATAATATTTGCATTTTTGAGTAGGCATGAATCACTATATCTTGCAATTTTCAAATTTGTAACTGTACGTAGTATGATTAAATCGCTATATTACTCATATTGTTTGTCTCTTTTGTCTATAAAATAGAACACTAAAGATTACAAATTGTTTATAAAGAAAATTATTGAGATATGAGAGAGAACTAATAATAAGATGGTGATATTAAAATCTTCCATAGTCTTAGACAATACAACATGAATATGAACTATCCTCAAAAGTTAATTATTCTTTTGTTGTGTATGTGTTGTTTGATTTTAGATTTTTTCTTTCTTTCTTTCTTTTGATTAGGGATTAATTGGTTTTTTTGTTTATTTGGATAGCCCTCTATTAACATAGAGAAAGACAACACAAAATCAGCTATTGACGAGCTTCTACCCACTGATATCCTTGAATACATGATTTCCTTTAGTGGATTAATGACTTAGATCAGATTTTCAACTTCCAAATTTTAGCTTTAGTACATTTACAAAATGCGGTAAACTTTACCAATGGTGTAAAAAATGGGCTTATATATTTTAGGGAAGAAGTAGTTGTAAACATAAAATCTCAAGTTTGGAAATTAAACAATTAAAATGTTTCACAAATTATAAATTTGTATATATGAATTCTTTCTTTTTTAGAATCTTATTTATGAATAGCTGAGTACAATTTCTATTTATTTAATTCTTTTATGAATAGGGCTGTAAATGAACCAAGCCGATCATGAACAACTCGGGCTCGACTCGATAAAAAGCTTGTTTAAGTTTGTTTGTTTATAAAAAATTTGTTCATGAATAAGCTCGTGAGCTATTAGGCTTGATACACAACAAATCAAGCATAGACTCATTTATAAATTTATGTGTTAGCTAAATATACTCATTACACACATCTTAATAATGACATGGCCAACATGAGACCACAACCTATATTACCTTAATTATTTCCTTCCCTTTAAACTGATCAAGAACCACTTTAGACTATAGCTACATTTAAAAATAAATAAATAATTAAGTAGGCCACATATGATCCTTCCCTATCAATCATCTAAAGTAAAGTTATAAAACAAGTTAGTATTTTCTCATTCATAATAGTTACAAACATGTATTTTTTTTAGTCTTTCACCATCTAATGTGAATGTAAAAATTGTATTTTGAACAATTGCTGAAGTTGTAGATAAGGAATGATGAATGAATGAATTTAATTATTTAAATTATTGATTTGAATAATAGCTAATCGTAAGTAACACTAGATGCATGATAAAATGAGAATACTATTTTCTTTTTCTTTTTTCTAAATTTTAGAGATTTAAGCATTTAATAATGTAATTTTTTTAGATTTTAAGCTTAAAAACTTGACTTGAGCTTGAATTTGAGCTTGATATTAAGCTTGAGTTTGGCTTGACTAATTAATCAACCAAGCCACGTCAAGCTCAAACTTTTTGGCTTTCCTACAAGTTTAAGCTCAAACACTATTTTTAGGCTTGTCACAAGCTCGAGCCAAGCTCAAGTTTTTGATTTTTCCTAATAAGCCAAGCTTGAACATGCACTACTCGACAAAACTCGACTCGTTTACAGCCCTATTTATGAAAAAATAATCCTCAAATTCAATTTTCTTGAAAAGTTCTTCAATCCACAAGTTGTGCAAATGAAGTCTTGATTTGAACATAAAATATTCTTTATTTTAGTTGAAAGATGAATTGAACAGTTTTCACTACGAACCTCAGGCTATGAGCTTGTTAGAGATTCCTTGTTCTTCAAGTTTATTAAATGTTATTCTAATGTTCTTTGAGTTTTTCCAAATTCGAAGGTATTTGTGTGGAAGCATTTTAAATATCTTGAATCCTTAAAATTTCAATTATTTAGGGCCTTTTGAAGGTTGAATCAAATAACAGTCACTAAAAGTTTTCTCTTTACACAATCACTATGCAACAGGATTTATAGAAATTGATCTTATAATATAAATTTTAAGAGCATCAATTTTAAGAGCATCAAGTAGCTTATATTGAAATAATATCTCTACATTCTTTAGTGTGATAAAAGACTCCGAGCATTGATCTAAACCCCAAACTTCTACAATAAAATTCATAAGATCCTTATCATTGTCAGTCTCATTTGCTGCAAGTGAACAATATTTGTTTCACTATCTCTAAGTGGAACAAAATCTTTATTTGAGAGGAATGATTGTGTCACTGTCACTTGAGAATACCACTAGAATTATGGAAACTTATTGTTTTTTTCTAAAAATGATTTTGTTTAATTCTAAGGCCTTTTTAAATGTAATAATTTTTTATAAAAAAAATTACGTCATTTTTAAGCACTTAATGGAAAACCATCTAACTTTTACAATGATAATAATATCATTAATGATATTTGCATATGAAAAAAAATATAGGTTGACTTGAAACCCGATTACTTGCTTACAACTTGTTTTTGACTCAAGCCAAAACTTGATTGGTTTGTTAGGTCAATTTTGTGTATATGTGTGTGAAATGGATAATACTTAGGTAAGTTTTGAAGTAGTGCTCTGAGCTCTCACAAAGTGGGTGGGCCCCATGGTGGGACCCACGTGTGGGGCCCACTTTGTGAGAGCCCAGAGTATTACTCTAGGACTAAGTTTTTCCGTGTTTAATAATGGATATAAAGGAAGGTGAGACAATATTTTCTCCGGCAAAATTATTGTACGTTTGAGATTGCTTAAAAAGCCATCTTTTTTTACTATTTAGCTTATTGTTGTTACTATTCATGTGTCCCATTGCACTTTTTGATACTATTCATGGGTTCCGCTGTACCATTTTAGTTACCGTTTAGCTTTGTTTATAGTATTTTTAGCAAAACAAATTTCAGTTTCAGCTAAATAAGGAGTCCATTTGGGATTTACTTATTTTGTTGAAACTGAAAACTCTTTACTAAAAATATTGTAGATAAAAGTAAAAGTTAGTTAAAATAGTACAGTGAGACTCATGAATAACAAAAAAGTGCAGTGAGACCCATGAATAGTAATAAAAATAAGTTGAATAGTAAAATAAGTTGGTAAAAATAATCTTTGCCAAACAGACATAAGTTGTTCCCAAATAAACACTTATGGGCTGTTTGGTAGAGTGTTTTGAGCAACAGTGTAATACCCGAAAAAAAATTAAAAAAAAAAGATTAAAAGGAAGGTTATTTAAGTAAATTTGTTTATGGGGTCAATTTCATAATTAATATTTCTAAGGGGTTTTTGATAAATAAGGTTGAAACTCTAGCTATATAAGCTTATTATGTCAACGTATATGGGGGGATATTTTGAGAGTGGAGACTACCCAAATTACTCCAGTAGAAAATGTTTGACTGCACAATTGAGGTAAGAGCCTAAGAATTTCTTTTTTGTCAAATCTAAGTTTTATTTATAATTAGAGTATTTTCTATGTGGGTATTTTGGCCAATAGTGAAATTATTTATTTATTCAAGAGTCTTAATGATGCAAACGAAGAAAAATTTGGATTTATTTTCGATAAATTAGACGCTGTTTTATGTTCAGTTTAATCTTATCTATGCCTTTTGTTGCATTGAACGGAGATAGAATCTACAAAATTTTAGGCTTGGTTGGACAAATTTCTACATAGTCGGAATAGTACCGATTTGATGAGTTAAGGTCTAACAAGTCAAAAAAAAAAAAAAAAAAAAAAAAACCACACGTATAAACCCTATATGGCTATAAGTATAGTGTGTTCTATAGGTTTTATTCCTAGGGAACTATTTGTGGCAGAAAGTAAAGAAACAAAAATATTATGACTGTGAGTTTGGTGTAAGAAACAGGGGATTATTGTTAGACTTAGTGAGGAGACAGAATTTATATAAATGAATTAATGATATTTTTGAAATATATAAAGTGGATATTTTTAGCAGTTTCTCTTTTGGCCGGATACTGTTATAAGTCATTCTTAAATTATTTGATTATTGAGTAAATGGTACCTGCAAAATTTAGGAATGGCAACGGGTCGGGTTCGGGCCGGGTTTTTCCATACCCGGACCCGACCCGCGGGGCAAGATCTGTGGCCCGGACCCGGCCCGTTTAGGGTACCGGGTTTTTTTTCGGGGCCCGGACCCGCCCCAGCCGGGCTCCACGGGCCCCGCGGGCCCCGTTTAGAGATTGGGCCCAATTCGTGGCCCAACCAAAAAAAAAAAAAACCCCAAATTTATTTTTGCCTATGTTAAGCTTGCACCGCCTAATCCGTGGCCCAATCCGCCGATTCCGACTAATCTTATTAATTTAAATTAAAAAAAAAATACAAGCACAAACACAAACATCAACAGCAACACAAATACACGACAACACAGCAACAGCAACAGCAACACAAATACAAATACAAATACAAATCAATCAACATTGAAGCATCAGTCTTACTGAAATGAGATTTTTAGACAATAAATATTAAATAAACATAAAAAATAAAGGAAACAAAACTTCATTTATGGACCGATTCTTACATGAATCCTCAAACATCAAATACCCAAAAACAAAAACTATTAAGAGGAAATGAACCCAAAAAAAATATGAAGAACTCAGACAGTAGCTTCATCAGCGGTGGTTTCAGCAATCTTCGCCTGACCTCACAAGATCCGTGCTCCTCCGTGACAAACGGCGACCACCACGAGATCCGTGCACCTCCACGACAAACGACGACCACAAGATCCGTTGACGCACAGCGACAGAGAATGTCTGTTGTGGGAAAAGAGTAGAGGCAGTTTGAAAGTTGGGGATTAAGAGTTTGGAAGCTGGCTTCGTTCTTCAACACCGAACCCGTATCGGCGAACAGTGATCCGTGTGGCAGGGCTGACGAGGAATATTTGAGGGAGGATTATGGCTTGCATAGTGATGGAGATAGGGACGAGTTTGAACCAGGGAAGGATGAGAGAGGCGGCTGAGTTGAGAGTTGAGAGAGAAATGAGTTTTAGCGTCAGAGGGAAGCTGAAATGATGAGGGAGGGAGGCGAGGGAGGGAGGCTGAAGAAAATGAAATGAGGAATTAGGGATTAGGGTTAGATAGGTTTATATATATATAGAGAGGGCATTTTTGTAATTTAGGGAACCGGGTTTTTTAACAGGTCGGGTCTCGGGTCGGGTCCGGGTTTTTTAATAAAACCCGGACCCGACCCGGACCCGCTTCGGGTTTTTTTTTTTAAACCCATACCCGACCCTATTTCTAATCGGACCGGGTAAAACCCGGCCCATTAGGGTCGGGCCGGACCGGGTACCCGCGGGTCGGGCAAAAATTGCCATCCCTAGCAAAATTGTTTTAGGTGATATCTAAGGATTTTAAAAGAAGTGTTAGGGAGAAGTTCCTTTTGGTATGGCTTTTGGAGGTAAGTAACCTTATCCTAATTAGTTTTATTTTGCGTATTTTAACTACTGAAAATTGTTTACAGTTGTTACAATTTTATTTCTATTGTATTTTGATTTTAAGTAAAGAATTATCACAAATATTTCTGATTACTGAATATATGATGTATTTTATTTAATTTTTTTTAGCTATACTAATTCAAAGTAAAGAATAAAGAATTTCCACAAATATACATGAGCATTGAATATAAGATTTATTTTATTTTATTGTTTTTTTTTTTTTTTGCTATATTGATTTAAAGTAAAGAATTATAGAAATATCACAAATAGATTTGAATTTTGAATATATGATTATATATACGTATTTGAATAAGATATATTTTTGTTAGAAACTATGATTTTATATATATGTGTAGGGACTCAATTTGTAATGAACACTTAACAATAAAATTTGTAGAGATGTAGGTGTAAGGACTTGGCATCACCGAAGTAAACAATGGTTGGTATAAAGTTTATAATAAATAATTGATGACATGAGATTCATAGGAATCTAATGGTGGAAATTTGGCTAAGTGTTTGCGAAGCACATTTGTCCTCGGCCCAGGCCGAGGATCTATTTTACTTAGAACTTATCTTTATCGAGTCCCCCCCTTTATGCTGGGAGCCCTACTAGATATATAGTCTCGCTTTTCTTAATCTTAGCCATCCACTTGTCAATTATCTGGACTCTATGTACAGGGATTTGCCCCATCATCTGTAATTCGTAGGTTTTATGTTAGTTCTTAACCGCCTTTGCAGACTTTCTATTAGTTGAAGTAACCGAGGCAACTAGGTTGGTTGGTCACATCACCATTAAAGCGGCCAGAATGTTGGTGGGATATGTTTAATGGATGAGGGATATTTTCCCTTTATCAATAGTCGGTGCGCCGAGGATATAGGGTATCCTCGGTGAGGCCTTTAGACGACTTGGGTTTCTTCCCCTCTTATCCTCGGTCGATATACTCTCCTCGGCGCGGGCCTTGGGCCGGCTATGGAGTGTGCCTGGTTTGTTAATATTTGGGGCCCCACATTAGCCCCTCAAAATTCTGCTGCACGTCCCCTTAGACGGGGAGGAGGATTTTGACTTCCTCGGCGCATTTTCGCGGCCTGTTGGGCCTTACCTCTTTGTCAGTGTTATCGTTATTTCAGTTGTTTTTGCAGCTTTCTTTTGGCGCAAAGGGCCGCCTGAGGATGGATAGGTTTGGGTCGTTTGTGCTTTAGCGCTCAATTTCTCGTGGTTTTCGTCCCTGATAGGGCTCATTATTTAGCGCCTAAGGGGTTGGCTTTGCCGTAGATTTGGACTCGTGATCCATACAAGGACCCTGGTTCCGTTCAGCATTTATATTGCCTCATAGTGACTGGTTCCCATATAGGTTTGGGTCCGTAGACCATGCAAGACCCTGGCTTTTCTTAGTACTTAGTTTTTACGAGAAAATGTTCTTCCTGTTGGCCTGAGACCTTGGGCCATGCAATATTTAAGTTTCGTCTAGCATTTGGCTTTTATTCTAAAATATCTGGTTTCCCCTGAGGCTTGGGTCCGAGAACCATGCAATGCCTGGTTCTGTCCAGTACCCAGTTTTCTCATTTTATCATCTGAAGTATCTGGTTTCCCTTGAGGCTTGGGTCCGAGGACCATGCAATGCCTTAGTTCTGTACAGTACCTAGTTTTCTCATTTTATCATTTGAAGTATCTGGTTTCCCCTGAGGTTTGGGTCTGAGGACCATGCAATGCCTGATTCTGTCCAGTACCTAGTTTTCTCATTTTTCATCTGAAGTATCTGGTTTCCCCATGAGGCTTGGGTCTGAGGACCATGTAATGCCTGGTTCTGTCCAGTATCTAGTTTTTTCACTTTTCATCTGAAGTATCTGGTTTCCCCATGAGGCTTGGGTCCGAGGACCATGCAATGCCTGGTTCTGTCCAGTACCTAGTTTTCTCATTTTATCATCTGAAGTATCTGGTTTCTCCTGAGGCTTGGGTCCGAGGACCATGCAATGCCTGGTTCTGTCCGGTACCTAGTTTTCTCATTTTTCATCTGAAGTATCTGGTTTCCCCATGAGGCTTGGGTCCGAGGACCATGCAATGCCTGATTCTGTCCAGTACCTAGTTTTCTCATTTTTCATCTGAAGTATCTGGTTTCCCCTGAGGCTTGGGTCCGAGGACCATGCAATGCCTGGTTCTGTCCAGTACCTAGTTTTCTCATTTTTCATCTGAAGTATCTGGTTTCCCCATGAGGCTCGGGTCCGAGGACCATGCAATGCCTTGGTTCTGTCCAGTACCTAGTTTTCTCATTTTTCATCTGAAGTATCTGGTTTCCCCATGAGGCTCAGGTCCGAGGACCATGCAATGCCTTGGTTCTGTCCAGTACCTAGTTTTCTCATTTTTCATCTGAAGTATCTGGTTCCCCATGAGGCTTGGGTCCGAGGACCATGCAATGCCTTGGTTCTGTCCAGTACCTAGTTTTCTCATTTTTCATCTGAAGTATCTGGTTTCCCCATGAGGCTTGGGTCCGAGGACCATGCAATGCCTTGGTTCTGTCCAGTACCTAGTTTTCTCATTTTTCATCTGAAGTATCTGGTTTCCCCATGAGGCTCGGGTCCGAGGACCATGCAATGCCTTAGTTCTGTCCAGTACCTAGTTTTCTCATTTTTCATCTGAAGTATCTGGTTTCCCCATGAGGCTTGGGTCCGAGGACCATGCAATGCCTTAGTTCTGTCCAGTACCTAGTTTTCTCATTTTTCATCTGAAGTATCTGGTTTCCCCATGAGGCTCGGGTCCGAGGACCATGCAATGCCTTGGTTCTGTCCAGTACCTAGTTTTCTCATCTTATTTATTATTTTATCTATTTATCCGTAGCCATTTAATTCTACATTGCTATAATTTACAATAAGCATTAAATAAATACACTTTTCAAACAAAATAATAATAATGAATGCAGGTTGGAGTTGGTGGAGGATAAGACCCTGCCGTGTTGTGCCTCTTCGCTTGATGGGACTCTTCTGATTACGAGACGTCTTCTCATTAAATGAGGCGCCTCCTCGTTTAATGAGGCGCCTCCTCATTAATGCCAGTCGTGGATCTACGAGGATCTAACGGCTGATAGGCCCCTTGGAACTTGGGGCGGAATTATTGCCTCTGGAAATCTCTCCTTGGGATTTATTGCGGATTGGCCCTCACTAATATTCCGCCTTCTATATAAGGCGTTTCTAGGGCAACCTTCTCCTTCACACTTGACAAACATTCGTTTTAAATTTCTCCCAAAAATATTGCCCAAAGGTTCTGCAAGACATAGCCATTTGAGCCCCTTCGAATGAATTGGCCCTGGGAAAGGGTGGTCCCGAGGATGCACAGCCCCTATCAAGAGCCGAGGATGGCATTCCGACCCTGGACGTCAAGTTAGGGTTGGAGTAGGAAAGATCCGAAGATTCTCCTTCTTTTCAACCTAATCAGAGGTGGAACCCTCCTTGCCGTTTGGAGGAGGATCCAGAAAGAACGTAACCTCCTTCCCTTGGGTATGGGTCATTGACCCTCAAAGCCGGCAGCAATGGGGGTGGGAGGGAAACCAGGCGGAATCCAGAAGTGGAGCCGTCCTGTGCCGCGGTCTCTTCCGCCTTCCATGTTGCCTTCCTTCCCTCTTATCTCTTCTATTTCCTCTCCTTTTGCTTCTCATCCAGCTTTTCTTTTCTGTCTTTTGTTCTTCTGTCAGCTTTCTTTCCTCCCTTTCCTCCTCTCTTACTTCACTTCTTTCTGTCTTTTGTTCTTCAACGAGCCTTCTTTTCTATCTTTTGTTCCTCAACGAGCCTTCTTTTCTATCTTCTGTTCCTCTGCCAGTTTTGTTAAGCGTCTGCCTTTGTAGTTAGCTTTAAAACAAGCCCCACGGGCTTCACTTGTAAAAGATGTAATTTTTCTTCATGTATAAATAAAAGAAGTAGACTTGTTTTGTCTCTTTTTATTTTTCGCATATTCTTGTTCTTGTGATTGTTGACTTCTGAATGATTGTTGTTGCAGTAGATTGTATTGTTTTGGTGTTTTACTTTTGAAAGCGTTGCTCTTGATTTCTTTACACCAACCACCGCACTTGCTAGCGCACAAATCCTTCCCACAAACGGCGCCAATTGTAGGGACTCAATTTGTAATGAACTTTTAACAATAAAATTTGTAGAGATGTGGGTGTAAGGACTTGGCATCACCGAAGTAAACAATGGCTGGCATAAAGTTTATAATAAATAATTGATGACATGAGATTCATAGGAATCTAATGGTGGAAATTTGGCTAAGTGTTTGCGAAGCACATTTGTCCTCGGCCCAGGCCGAGGATCTATTTTACTTAGAACTTATCTTTATCGAGTCCCCCCCTTTATGCTAGGAGCCCTACTGGATATATAGTCTCGTTTTTCTTAATCTTAGCCATCCACTTGTCAATTATTTGGACTCTATGTACAGGGGTTTATTCCATCATCTGTAATTCGCATGCTTTATGTTAGTTCTTAACCGCCTTTGCAGACTTTCTATTAGTTGAAGTAACCGAGGCAACTGAGTTGGTTGGTCACATCACCATTAAAGCGGCCAGAATGTTGGTGGGATATGTTTAATGGATGAGGGATATTTTTCCTTTATCAATAGTCGGTGCGCCGAGGATATGGGTATCCTCGGTGAGGCCTTTAGACGACTTGGGTTTCTTCCCTTCTTATCCTCGGCCGATATACTCTCCTCGGCGCGGGCCTTAAGCCGGCTATGGAGTGGGCCTGGTTTGTTAATATTTGGGGCCCCACAATATGATTATGAACAATTTGATTATGAATTTATTATGATACCTAGTCAATGGGGGTTATTCATTATTACTCTGATATTCAAACCAATAGGGGTTATTCATTGGTATTCTGATACCCAAACCAATGAGGGTTATTCATTGGTACTTTGATACCCAACCAATGGGGGCTATTCATTGATACTCTGATGCCCAGTCATGGGGATGTAGTGTGACCATATTCATAAGATTGTTAAGAATATGAATTATGTTTGAATATTTGAACTATTTTGAATCCTTAAAACTGCATATGTGATTTTGGAAATGTTTGAGTATTTGAACTATTTTGAATTATTAAAACTGCTTATATGTCTTTTTTGGAACATATTGTAAGTTATAGCTTTGATATATGGAAAACTGACTACTTTCTAAACCATCTATGATATATTTGTCAGATTAAAATATATGATCTATTTGCAACTTATTATTTTAGGACTACGAAACTGCTTTAGTTATTTTGAAAACGCATAGTATATTTTAACTTTGAAGACACATATTACATCTTTTCCTTTACAGATCTATTGCTTGATAGAATTTATTAGGATTTTGGTTACTTATTGAGTTGTTAGCTCACCTCTTCTTCTCCTCCAATTTCAGATTGTGAAGAATAGCAAGTTTTGGGAGTTTTGATGTTGTGTTGTGTTGTGAGTAGGAAAAGAAGTTTAGTGATTTGGGATTGGATGATATTCTAATAGTTTTATATTTATTGGCCAATTGACATTGTGTACATGAGGTTTGGATTTTGTTCCTATTAAATTATTGGAGATCTATTCGTAAAAAAGTTGTTGAGGTACTTTGGATTTATTTAATTTAATTTTTGAGGATAAATTTTAGTTGTTAAGAAGGCTTTGCACACTTGTAGAATGTTTACTTTATAAGCGTGCGGCGGTTGTCATGTACCTATCTTTATAGTTGGTTTGGAGCATGACAATTTCATATGGTATCAGAGCCGGCTCGGTAATTTCATGTGGGCTCAGAGACACTACCCCATAAAGTGGGTCATGACGAGGACGTTAGGGATTTAAGTGGGGGAGATTGTGGTACTCCAATTTAATTGATTGTGTGATATGTGTGGGTGTGTGATGAGTCCCACATCGGGTATTTACTGGGTAGATCTGAGTTTTATTAACAACTACAAAGAGTCTCAATTGTGACTAATCTTTTTGAAGAATAACGCATTTAAATAACATTACATGTATTTTACCTACTTTCTCAATTTATACCGACTTTTTATTAAGTAAACCCCCCACAGTAACTAATTCTTAACTGTACCGGTTAACATTTCCCAAAAAAGAAATCTACTTTAGTAAATTGGCGGACAAACTCTTTGATCGTACTCCCGATTTAACAACTTCTAAATTTAAAAAAGGCGAAAACCACATTTTCGTCCCTACATTTTCAAGCGATTTTCATTTTGGTCCCTAACTTTTTTTTCCACCGCTTTTAGTCCCTGTCCTGAAAAACGCATTTTATTTTTGTCCCTACCGTTAGATTAGAGACGGAAAAGCAAACGGCAGAATTAAAAAAAAGATTTCTTTAATTTTAAAATAAAATAAAATTTTACTTATCATTTAATTTTTTAAATAATAATCATTCTTCATGTTCTTACCTCCAAAGAACATGATTGCCCAGAAAATTAAACTATAGATCCACATAAGAACACATGCCCATATTTTTTAGCATTTTCTTGCCCTTTCTTGTCAACCAACCACAAAAACACAAACACAAACAGATTTCCAGCAAGAATAAAAACACAAATACAAACCCAGCAAGAATAAACCCACAAACACTAACTCTACTATCTCTCTCTCTTTCTCTCATGGCTTGAATCTCCATCGAACAAAAACACAAACACAAACCCAGCAAGAGCAAACCCACAAACATTAACTCTGCTATCTCTCTCTCTTTCTCTCACGGCTTGAATCTCCATCAAACAAAAACACAAACACAAACCCAGCAAGAGCAAACCCACAAACACAAACTCTGCTATCTCTCTCTCTTTCTCTCACGGCTTGAACCTCCATGGACAAACTGAAGCTGTGCTACTTCTTCCTCAAACCACCATTCACCATCTCTGGAGTTCATCGTTGTGCATCACTGGCTTTATCTCTCTCTCCTCTTCTTTTTTTTTTTCACTGTGAGGCATCCAAGCCAAAACCAGTCTTAGTCCATCGCCGTTGACCACCACCACCACGAACGGCGTCGAATCTTGGTTTCTCTACTGTTGATTTCGAGTTTGAGAACGAAACTGAGGTTTGTTATGGGTTTGTTTTATGGTGGGTTTGCTGTGAAATTTCTTTGTATTTTTGGGTCTTGACTTTGTGGGTTTGGCCGGTGATTGGTGAGTTCGATGGTGCAAGTGGGTTTGGCCGATGATTGGTTGGTTCGGTGGTGTGAGTGGGTTTCGCCGGTGGGTTTGCTGTGAAATTTCTTTGTATTTTTGGGTCTTGACTTTGTGGGTTTCGCCGGTGATTGGTGAGTTCGGTGGTGCAAGTGGGTTTGGCTGATGATTGGTTGGTTTGGTGGTGTGAGTGGGTTTCGCTGGTGGGGTTGCTGGTGCAAATGGGTTTGGTGGTTGAAGGGTTAGGCTTTGGCGGTGCCAATAGGTTTCGCCTATGATTGGTGGTGATATTTAGTGGTGGCCGGTGGGGTTGGTTGTTTGCTTCTAACTGGGTTTGTGTTTGTTGCTTTTGTGTTTGGATGACAAGGAAGATTTGTTGCTGGGTTGTGTTTGTGTTTTTGTTCTTGCTAGAAATTAGTTTGTGTTCGTGTTTGGTTGACAAGAAAGGGCAAGAAAATGCTAGAAAATCTAGGCATGTGTTATTACGTGGATCTATAGTTCAATTTTCTGGGCAACCATGTTCTTCGGGGGAAGAACATGAAGAATAATTATTATTTTAAAAATTAAATGATAAGTAAAATTTTATTTTATTTTAAAATTAAAGGAATTTTTTTTAATATTTTTTTAATTCTGCCATTTGCCTTTCTATTTCTGATGTAACGGTAGAGACAAAAATAAAATGCGTTTTTCAAGACAGGAACTAAAAGCGGTGAAAAAAAAAGTTAAGAACCAAAATAGAAACGCGTGAAAATATAGGAACAAAAATGTGGTTTTCGCCTTTAAAAAAAGTATCACGTGAGTATGACAGCTTCTAAAATGTGAAGTATATAATTTCTCAAAAAAAAAAAAAAAAAAAAATCTGAAATATAGAGCCTGTTTGGTAAGGGTGTTTCCATGACTCAATTTTCTGTTTCCATAACTCAATTCTCAAAAATGGTGGGACCCATAGCCAAAGCTTGTTTGCCTTCATTATTTTTTGTTTCCATAACTCTGTTTTCAGTTTTCAATTTTCACATTTTTGAGTTATGAGTTGTGGAAACTGAAAACAAGTTTTGGCTGTTTTCAGTTTCCAATTTCTGATTTTCAGTGGCACTCTTGTAATATTAGAACACATCCGGTCCCACACGGTCAGACGCTTCACGTGAGGCGCGCCTTTTGATACTGTCCTCAACGGCTCTCTTCCTTCTTTCAACTCAGACTTCTCTTTCACCTCAGACTTCTCTCTTCACTCAGACCTCTCCTCTCAAATTTCTCTCATCTCCGTTCCAAAACCCACCACAACGAAGCTCTCACTGCCCTCAGCTCCTCACACCCTATTTCACCGGTCCGAGCTCAGCCAACCGCCGACCTTGTTCTCAGCGTTTTCCACAGAAATCCGAAGGTATTTACTTCTCTGTGTTTTTTATTTTTTATTTTTTTCCTTTTTATTCTTTGTTTGATGTTTGGGTTTTCGCATTTGAGTTAACCGTATCAACCCGTGATGATGGGTTTTCAACCCGTGGTGATGAAATGCTTCTCTGTTTTTTTTTCTTTGTTTGATGTTTGGGTAAGCATTTGATTAGATCTGTTGAACCCCGTGGTTATGGGTCTTCAACCGTGATGAACCTGTGCTGGTCTCTGTTTGCATTTTTTTCCTTTTTTTCTTTGTATGATATTTGGGTAAGATGGATTTGATTTACTGGAAAGGGCGTGGTTATGGGTTTTTTATTTGTTTTATTTTTGAAATAATTTATGGAAGTAATTTATGCAGTGAGATTAATCAATGTGTAAGTTCGAAATACTTGTATTTATGCAGTGAGATTAATCAATAGTGTTAACTGTAGGGCTATTCCAACCTATCCTTGTTTTAGAATCTGAGGAGCACACGGTCATTCTAAAACTTTGGCATGTTTGTGTAGGATATAGGCATATCCGGAAACTGTGAATTTGTGTTCTCAATGTGTCAAGAAGTTACAATGTAACTTGATCAGATAAGACCAAAAGGGATAATAAGAAGTTACATTGCCTTTCAAGTGAAGTTTGTTTGTGGATTTAGTTGCTTATTGTTCAATTTTGATGGTTTTTTAGATGAATGCCATTGCCTTGCCATAAGAATTAGAAGTCTATTCTGTTATCGAAAAAAATTGAATGAGTTTTGCATTGCTATAATTTCTATTGGCCATTTGTGTTCTTAATCTGATCATAGACCATGTATATGTTTATACTTTCTATTAACTCCTCTCTCTTTCTCTCTCCCCATTTGTGTCTGTATTCTGCACCAATACTGACACAATCAAAACGTTCAAGGTATGGCATCAATGAAAAAAATACGCTTTTAGATAAGCAGGGTAGATTGTCTTCCCTGCTGCTATTTTTAAAATGTAGAGGCCGCAAATTCATTGTCATGTAAGTTACCTTACCATATATTCATTGATGCATAATTTTGCAATTGAAGCATACTTTCCAGTTTCCTCCTCATGGACCTGTCATTCACTTGCACTTGCAAATTGCTAATGGCTGCTAGGTTTCTAGCCAAGCGTATCAAGTACGCACAACAAATGTAAAGGCTTAACCCTAGTGATATGGCTTTAGTATTTGTAGTAAAAATGATTGTGGAATTAGGTGTACTTGATTATGGAAAAATTGAAGGCTTCTAGCTAAGGGAGTCTCTGGGTTTACAAACCCCCCCTAATGCTTTGATCTGGTCTTGCTATAGTGTTATAAGTTGCTGGGAAGGTATCAATAATATTTTTCACTTCTTCCTTTTCCATCTCCATGTTTTATTTGAAAGCCAACATATTTTTTCATTTTGGATACATGAACAATTTTGATAGTGTCTCCTCTCATTTCCCATGGTCAAATTTAACAGGTTAAATGTCATTTTATATCACCTCCTTTAAAAGTATCAACTAGTGTCCTTTCGCATTAAGCATTTCAAAAACTGTTTCTTGTTTTCACAATTGGTATTTTCAACAATCAATCAACACGAAGAAGAAAAGCAACAGCAATAGGGGTGGGCCATCAGCCTTCCCCAAAACCATGCCAAATTGGTAGATTCAGAAGAGAGAAGGGCACACATTATTATTTAATTTTCATTCGGGTGGAGGAAATTACGTAATTTGGAAGTAGTAGCTTTATCATTTAATAATTTATGTTGTATTTTAATAATTTAATAATTTAATAATTTATGTTGTAGCTTTATCATTCCCCAAAACTAATTTAATAATTTATGTTTAGAAATGTTGAATTGTTGAATTTTTTGTTTGCTTGTGTGCCTTTTCATTTTTTGTTCTTTACTCATTTTCTAGGTATAGTTTTTATGATTATTATTCTTGATCCAAAACTCGTGGTGTTGGTTAGTCTGACATAAACTACCCAATCATTTAAAATGTCATATAATGCTAGCTGAAGTTACTATTTCACTATCCAGGAAATAATTTTGTTGTATTATCTCAAGTTGTAGTATATAGCTAGCTATAATTGACTTAAATATGTTAATTCAGATTATGTGATTCATATACACCTTCTTTGGATTCAGAATTGATTGCATGTCTAATACTAATCACAATATTAAGTACGATGATATTGCAGCTTAAAGCTTCTGATCCCATAAAACCTTCTGATCCTATATACATATTAATATAGATCCTATGCTGAATATTTGTTCTTCTAAAAATACTGGGATATCTTTATTGTACTTGTGATTTGATTGTGTATGAATGTGTGTGTTGTTCTTTAAGATGGCTGCGGAGTTGACAACATGGGATAACTATTGTGAGGCTGTGTTGTGTGACTCTGTACTTGGCCACTATATTTGTGGGAATTTGCGTCCTTATCATGCCAATGCGCCCGTGTGGGAGGAGATCACACACCATATTAATGCCCGCAGGGGGAAGGCCTTTACCGTGAGGCGGGTACTTAGGAGGTGGAAGCGTATTCACCAGAATTATCGCAGTGCAATGGCGGGCCGTACCAGATCTCTTCGACCCAGCGTTTCCCCCGTGACCTCTCCAGACCGATTGTCATATGACCCGCCGCAGTAAGGCGGATGCGCAATCGAAGCAATTTAGTGCATGTTCCTTTTGATATACTGCTGACGTATTTTGTTTCCATTATGTTCAGTAGCGTACTTTATTATGGATTACCATGTACTTAACCATGCACTAACTTAGTTGTATTTGTGACCACTTATTCAGTTTACTAACTCATTGCTTCGATCTTCCATTTTTTGTATATCTGGTCACATTGGATATGTAGTAAACCTCGATGAAGGATTTATGTATTACGACTATTTCTTACATTCAGTGCATGCTTTTTCGTAGTTGTGTTGATTTAACTGTGGATGAGTTTTCATTCTTTGGACCCCTTAAACATATATGTCACATGAATCTATGGTCCTATTACGCAATTATTTACATTATTATCTGTCATGAGCTTACCACGTGAGATGTTTTAATTAGATGGCATCTGAATCACAAGACAAGGATGACAAAAAGTGGCCCGCTTATATAGAACATATTTTTATTGAGATTATGTTGGAGGAACAACTTAAGGGTAGCATGCCAAATGGTGTGTTCAAGGGTACTTTGTGGCCATCAATTACAGCTGACCTTAACCAAAGAACTGGGAAAGACTTTACCTGGAAGCAAGTTTTACAAAAGCACAATAGGCTTCGAATCAAACAACGAAAGTGGAACCAGTTGCTAACAAAACACACAGGGTTGGGGTGGGATGAGCAAACCAAAACAGTGACTTGTTCTGACGAGGTGTGGCAGAATGTGATTGCGGTATGTTTATTGTTATTTATTAATTATATAACGTATTGCAATTATTTATTTATGCAATTTATCTCCAAGTTGGTAATATATTCACTGCTGTGTTTAGTGTGCTAATGTTTCCAAGGACATTGCAGGTCAATCGTGGTGCAGCTAACTTAAGGAAAGCGGGATGCCCAGACTACCCATCACTGCAGCATTTGTTCGCCCCTACTACTGCAACTGGGAACCTGCAGATCTCCTCAAACACTCCTCCCCTGAATAGTGACGAGGAGCGTGCCCTAGAGGAAGAGCTTGCCAATGCCAATGCAAGTGCACCCACCCATTTGGACGATGACTGTTACACCCCTAATTTTGAGAGTTTCCCTGAAACTGGGGAGGATGCTGAGGTTGAGGAGGTAACCCAACGGGCCGGAAAACGTCCTATGCAAGATGCAAGTGGCAAGGGTAAGGGTAAAAAGGCATCGAAGAAGTCGGATAGGGTAAGTGAAATGACTGTGGCCCTAAAGGAGTACACCGCAATGTCGAACGATAGGTATAGTGGTAAACTTGGTAGGTCTACCGGTATATCCGACCAATTTGCTCAATCTATGGTAGCGGGTGATCCTTGTTCACTTCCAAAGGCAATGGATGTGTTGAATTCGTATACGGATCTAAGTAACAAGGCCTATATCAAGCTGTCAAAGGTTTTGCAGCAAAAGGATAATAGGGTCGTGTTTATGTGTATGCCGGAGGAGAGGAGGAAGTCTTGGATTGATGACATTCTAAACCCGGAGGAGGATTGAGGAAGAGCAATGTTGCATTATGACGTTTGTTTTTTGGTTTTTATGTATTATGGATTTAGGTTGTTCTATTTAGCACACTAATGTTTCGTATGGATGATACGAAAGTTTATGTTACTTATGAACGTTGAGATGTTTGTATGGTTTATGTTATTGTTGAACTTGGGATGTTTGTGTGGTTTGTGTTATATATTATGTGACAGATTTGGATTTTGTTTACGTTGCTTTCTTATAAGTTTATTATGGTGATTGTTGAATTAGGTGTTTATATTATACATTTATATGATGCGATGAACTTCTTTTAATAACGGGTGAATACGTTTATTATGTTTATATTATATATTTTTATACGTTTGTGCTAATGTATAGGTCACTTATGGCGTCTGGAAATGACTGGTGGCAGGCAGTCCAAGAGTATGACTTCGATGATGCATACTTTAACGACGTTGGATCCAGCAATGACTGTGAAGACAATGATGATGATTGGACCGATTCGGAGTCCGAACGTGAAGAAGCAGAATTTAATTTAGTAAATCCTATAGTCGGGGAGATGTATGCCTACATGCAGCGGCATTATGACAAACAACCAATGCGAACAAGTGCGTTAACCGGCAAAGCGTATATGGACGAGGTCACTGACGGTAATCCAAGTAAGTGTTACGAAATGTTCCGTATGACACCTGAATTACTGTTACATTTAGTGGACGAGTTGGCTCAACATGGTTACTTGGTGGATTCGGATCGTGGTGAGGTGAATGCCACTCAAGCCGTGGCCATGTTATTGTACATACTTGGACACAACACCCGCTTTAGATGTGTTGCAGACAGGTTTCAGCACTCAACAGAAACTGTGTCTCGGCATTTTCGTCAGGCATTGCGAGCTGTCCACCACTATGCGAAGCATTTAATTAAACCTGATCAGAATGTCACAAGCCTTCCCGAACATCTTCAAGTGAACAAGTACTGGCCATGGTTTGAGGTACAAAACATCCCCTTACTTAACTAACTTCGTATAACAATAAAATAATATGATATTTGGAATGTGCTTGCTAAGATTAATGAAAACTTTCATGTGTAGAGATGTATAGGAGCAATTGATGGAACGCACGTGAGTGCCCGACCTCCTGCAAATGAGACTCAAGCACATAGGGACCGCAAGAGCCAGGTTTCAACTAATGTGCTGTGTGTGTGTAACATGGACATGCAGTTCACATTTATACATGGTGGGTGGGAGGGCAGTGCGAATGACTCAAGGGTGTTCGATGAAGCGATCAGTGACCCGAAGCATGGATTCCCATGGCCACCAACAGGTACTATACATTACTATGACTTCAACTAAAGTGTTTTTATCCTCCACGTCTAAGTAGTATGTTTATGAACAACTTAATTAGTGCTTAATGGTTGTGTGTGTCTGTAGGGTCCTACTACTTGGTGGATTCAGGTCTACCAATTGGCACTAGTTTTCTCCCTCCTCACAAGTCAACTAGATACCATGCGCAGGAATTCCACTCAAGCGGTAGACGGATAACATCAAAAAAAGAGCTGTACAACTACAGGCACTCGTCTTTGCGGATGGTTATTGAGCGGTCTTTTGGAGTGCTGAAGGCCCGCTTCCCCATTCTGAATTTAATGCCAAACTTCAAGCCAGTTAGGCAGCGGTACGTGGTTATTGTGTGTTGTGCTCTACATAATTTTATACGCATGAACAATCGGAGTGATGAATTGTTCAGAACAATAGGGGAGAGTGGTGGCGAAGGTAGTGTGACTAATAGTGAAGGCAGTGGCAATACTGGAGCATCAACAAGCTCAGCAACCCAAAGGCATGAACTAGAAATGTCAACTGCATCGAAGAGAGCGATGGGCCAATTTAGGGACAATATCACTGACACAATGTGGGATGATTATGTTGCCCGTGGCAATATCAGATGATTATATCTGGAATGACATGACAATGCTCTTGGCATAATTATGTAACGTAAATCGATTGTATCAATTATTAAAAGATATATGTAATGTAAGGGTTTCAAGTTTCAACTGTTTATGTGTCGACTCTCACCAATTGCAATGAATTCAAAATTGAACACTTTTGTTAAGCGCCCACAACGGTCCCTCCATTCTAAAATAATTTATTACAAATAAAATGCGAATATGCTTTGGTTCAGGGAGAGATGGTTTCAAGTTTGATGTGCTTTTTTTTTGGGGGTGGGGGGTGGTAGGGGTTTATACATTTTTTTTTTAGGTATTTTGTAATTTAGATATTACAAAGATAACGTTTGGATTTTCCTGTGATTTTTTGGTTTTCCATTTTTTTTGTTTACGCGGTTTTAGTTACTAAAAATGTTTAACCTTTTTAAATAAATTTTATATGTTTTGGATATTAGGAAGAAAAAGTTTTGATTTTGAGAAAGTTTGTTTTCAAAAAGAATTTCCTTTATATAGAATTCTTTGATGATGCACAATATTGTAGATGTTATTTAAGAATTAATATTTTTTTTATATTTTACCTTTTGAATACATATAAAAATATGAATATATATATATATATATATTCATATTTTTATGAATAAAAAACTCAATATTTTATATCAAACTTGTTCCGGTCTCTCACATCCAAAAAAAACAAAAAATAACTCTATCGAATTCTTCAAGTTTGGTAGCAAGAAATTTAATTTTTTTAATCTATACTTTTGGCGTGCATAACAAAAGAAGATATATTTACATATGGATGGGCATTAGTTCATTACACATCTAATTATAATATTCATAGCATGAATTGTTGCTTAACAAATGTAATGTACGTTATATACGTGACCGTCAATGGTTCATGGCAGACGCAGTTGCGTATGGCAATGACCCCCAAAAACAGTAGAGAACACAAAATAAACCCCAAGTACAGTACAAGACAAAAATAAAGCTACCCTATACTTATAGACCTTGTCTTCAGCAATTCGGAGTTTGAGATTACTTTTTTCCCCCTTGCGCTTTTCTTTCCTGAGGAGCTCCAATGCTTCTGCTTCCCTTGCATAAGCCTCATCTCTTTCATTTCTTGCAGCTATGGCGTCGGCCTTATATCTCGCAAACCTTTCGTGGACAAGTGGTGCTGTTGCACGGCCACGTGGGCATGTGTTCTTGTCCAACCATCTGAAGAACTTACATGCCTGATCGGAGTCCTGCATACAACATTGAAGGCATATATAACATGGTCAACAAAGATAGTAAAAAAATTACAAGTCGAATATGTAATGACAATAAAATTGAAGATAGAAACTAACCGGCGCCCATTGCTGACATCCATAGAACCTCCTACCGAAATTACGGATAGACAAAGAGGTCCTTTCCACACACCGATCCATATCGCACATATGGCCGGTAGAAGTGGACTCATAAGTAGTGGTAGAAGACATGGTTATGGCTTTTCTTTTTCCAATATATCTACACACATATATTATATTCTTTAGATGTTTTCACACCTGTAACCAACACACAAACAACACCATCTTTACTTACTTTACCTTTCTTAAGCCAATCTTGTCTTCCTTATTTTACACCCAACATCAACAAGACAACAACAATTAAAAAAAACAAAAAAAGGGGACTTTGGTTTTATCATCATAGTATATTAGTCGTATAATAATCTAATATTGTTATATATTTTTGATAAGCTGGTAATTGTTATGTTTAGGTAGGAGTAGAATATCCATCTTTTGATTCTTTTACCTATATCTCTGTGACCAAAAATGTCGACCCATTATCACCATGTGTCCGAGGACCCAATTACACCAACACCAACAACAAGTACTGAGAACCCTTCAGTTATTTCAGCTCAGCTTCAACAACAACAGCCTCTCACTGAGAGTTCAAATGGGCAATTATCAGTCACCACAACCACAAAGTCTTATCCTTTAGCCACGGCTTCCTATGAGGAAGTGGCTCAAAGCTTGGACCTTCTCTGGGAAAAGCTCCAAGCTTTTCACCAATCCTTTGGAACCAAATTCGTGTAAGTTTGTTTCTCTGTATACCCTTTTAACTGATTTGTGTCCTGTTTTTGTTGATTTTCTCAGATGGGTTCTTGGTTTTCTGTTTTCTGGTTCAGTTAATGAACTGGGTTCTTGTACTATTGCTATGTAGTTTCAATTTTTTAATGACATATGTTTTAAGCTCATTGTGCCCTCTTATCCTGTTGCCATGATCTATTTGTATATGTTGGATTCTCATTCCTAAAAAAAAAAAAAGGCCCTTGATGTTGAAGTACAGTATATATAAGATCTAACTGTACCAAAATTTTCAAGTTGTTTTAGTGACTATGCCCTTTCCTGTGTCTAATCTTTTCAAGATCTGTGTGTGAACAAGAACCATTTTCTGTTAGGCCATGTAATAATGATCTTTTATTGTATTAAAATTTTCCAGTTCTTTAGTGGCCAAAATATGTTGCCCTTTCCTCTTATCTCCAACTTTTGAAGATTTGTGATTGGACAAGCATCACAATTAAGATATATTTTGTTTTTGAAATTACTGGGAATTAACTCAAGGAGCTAGTTAAGATTTAATATATATATATATATATATGTATGTATTGTACCAGCATCTTGGATATGGCAAATGTAATTTTGATATTGCATAGGAAATTAGGACCAATGACATTGTGGGATGAACAGGTTAATGCTTGCTGTTTATTGCAAGTATAAATTAAGTGGTACATGACATAGTGCTTCCAATCTCACCAAACAGACACACAATCAACAGTAAAACATCCACACAAACAGCAGTAAAACAGTCACATAAACAGCTAGCAAACTTAACTATCATAAACAGCCAAAGAATCACCCTTAAAACAGAATTAAACGGACTTAAAACAGATACCAGCAGGCAACTAACTATCAGGAAAAATTAAACAGAAGTATCAAACTCAAAACAAACTTAAACAGCAGGCAACTAACTGTAGTGTTGCAAGGGTGATTATTGAAGAAAACTTATTCGGACTAATTGAATTTCTAACCTATAAGATATATGTTGAACAATATATTGCCCAAGATAAAAATACAGGATTTCTAATTCAATTGCTACAATTAGGTCTCATTTTAAGTTCCAAAACCTTCAATAAATTAAACGGACTTCAATATTCAGTGATATTGAAGCAGCAAAGTAACAAAAAAAAAAGGGTTGATTTATTTACATGCCTGAGTTGAAATCTGCCTAGGGATTCTTCTAAGAGCTCGGCCAGATGGACTTTGAAGAACAGACCTGCAAAACCCAGAACAGTTTTCTCAAAATCCAAATGCAAAACACACAAATCAGCGAAATAAACAAAGTGAGAGAGTACAGGAGCAGTGAGATTATCACCGTATTGGGTCGGAGGAGACCGGCCGTGCCAAAATCGGAAATGGGTTTTTGTTTGCTTATGCTCGTCGGCGCCGCTGGGTCACAACGGATGAGATGGCGCCGCCGTGTTCGTGTTCTTCCTCTTTTTCTCTTTTTTTTTTCCTTTCTTTTCTGGGTTCGGTCGCCTTGTTCTTCCTCTTTTCTTTTTCTTTCCTTTCTTCTCTGGGTTTGGTCTCCGTCTTCTTCTTTCTTCTTTTTTTTTTTTCTTTTGTTTCACTGGGTTCGGTGGGTTGGGCTCTTCCTCTTCTCTGGGTTTGGTCTCCGTCTTCGTCTTCTTCTTTCTTGTGAAATTTTTTTTTTTTTTTTTTTTCTTTTAACTGGGTTCGATGGGTAGTCTTCAAGGTAAGGGAGGTTGGGCAAGGTTTTCTGGGTTCGGTTTTTCTGCCTTGGGAGAGTGACAGAGCTGAAGGGAAATGGGAAATAAGAAATGATGGGAATGGCAAGGCGCGGGTAACAAAACGGAAAGTGTCTGAGCAAATGACAGAGCTGGGCCCCTCAAACAGTGTCAAAAATTGGTGAGTTATGGAATTTTGGTGTGAAGCCAAACGGGTATTAAATGTGAGTGATGGGTGATGAGTGATGAGTGATGGGTGATGAGTGATGAGTGATGAGTGATGGAAATTGAGTGACGGAAATTGAGTGAGCAAAATAATGGTGCCAAACAGGCTCATAAAAACCGAATCGAAAGGCGCAGAGAAAGGATAGCGAAAACTAAGATAGAAAGAATTTAGAAACTGTGAGAGAGAGAGAGACGGAGGTAACGGTCTCTCTTCTTTCAAATGGAGTCCACACTATCTGCAACAACCACGACGATTGCGCTTTTCACTGTCTCCAAAGCCCTAAACCGCAAGCTCTGCCGAACACCACTGAGTCAATGCCTCTCGAGTCAACTCTTGACTCGCCGATTCCGATGCATTTCCACCAATTACCACCACGGCAATCCTTTCGCTTCCTCTTCTTCTTCTTCGCTGATGAAACTGTGTGCTGCTTCAGTGCCTCCCGTGCGGCGCCGTTTGGAGTGCGTTGCTAGCTCCGCTGCTTCGTTCGCCTCTGGCGGTGGAGGCGGCGGTGGCGGGGTTGGCGGAGAGAGCAGTGGCGGTGGAGGTGGAGGTGGATCGGACGGTGGAGATGCGAAGGGGAATTTAGTTGCCAGTGGAGCCCAGGAGGTCTCCGCGTTGCCGTCTGATGTGATTGTACTCGACGTTGGAGTACGAACTCTCTCTCTCTCTCTCTCTCCCTCTAATATTGCTATTGCTATGTATTTTGCTAAATGGTTGTGTTTCTGTGTTGTGTGTGTATGGCAGGGAATGACATGTGGAGGATGTGCAGCTAGTGTGAAAAGAATTCTAGAAAGTCAGGTAAGTTGTTATTAGTTGAATTTGGTTATTTATTTATTTTTAAAGATTGTTAGGAGGTGCAGTAATCTGGCGCAATGAACAAATTAGTGAATGGAAATGAATGTAATACGAGTTGATCAAATGACTTTTCAAAATTCGGTATTAATGAACGTATGTATGAATTATATGGATTTAGATAATTCAATTCACTAGAGAAAAAGTAAAATATTGATTTGTATTAATTAGAATTTTTTGTAGTGGTCAAGAGATACTAAAGAGTGAGAATTATTGAATTTTTGCGTTTGTTAGAACTGTGGTTAAATGATTAAATTCACCATTTCTAGCTTGAGCTTTTGAGATAATTGGTAATTTAAGGAGGTATCATAGTAAGAGATCGTGAGTTTGGCTCCACTTGTTAAGGGGAATTTAGGCCCACACATGGGGGGTAGGGGGGGGGGGGGGGGGGGTGGTCTCCCTGCCGCCTCTCTTTGTTTCACATGTAAGAACTTTACCATGTTCGGAAAACTAAATTTGTGTACTTCATTTTATTGTAATTTTGGACAGCCACAAGTGTCATCTGCTAGTGTGAATCTGACGACAGAGACAGCTGTAGTATGGCCTGTATCTGAAGCCAAGGTTACAGCGAACTGGCAACAACAGTTAGGAGAGGCACTAGCAAAGCATTTGACTACCTGTGGTTTTAATTCTAACCTTCGAGGTAAGCATATGAAAGTTTCATCACCTCCATCAATGATATTATTGTCCTTGTCCACATTGTAATGATCATTATTACCATTATTATTATATATATGATTGTTATCATCATGATCATTGTCATCATAATTCTTTTTATTTGACATTTTGACTGGTACTTATAGTTCTTGTTAAAAAAAAATTGTATGCTTGCGTGGTTCATCTTGTTCAACAGTCTTTCTTGTGCTTGACTTTTTTTTCTGGTAAGATTTTAAACTAAAACATACCCTGACTATGGCCAATGTTTTGTACCATCTGAGCCAACATCCATGCACATGTTTGTTTTTTCTTTATTAAGAATATTTCAGTGAAAGAGCTGCAGAATGTCTTCACAATTACATTTAGGAATTAGGATTACTATTAATATCATTTAGAGACGTGAATCTTCAATCCTTCGGGAAAATTGCAAGTTCTTGAAGCCAATAGCCTTGTAGCTTAATCACCTCTCTATGCACAAAGTGCTTGGGGGTCTAGGAGGGAAAGGGTTTGAGCTGCGAGATTAGCAGCATATTGTAACTATCTCAAATTGAAGTTCTTGAAACTCTGAAAACTTTCTCATGAAATTGGTTAAAATTCAATGACTTGGTAATGTTTTACAGAAATTTTCAACCATAGTTGGTCTGATGTTGGGTTTCTTTTGGTCTGTTGCACTTCATTTAGATGGGTATAGGGATACGTGCTTTATCCATATATGGTTTAGCTCTAGGAATTCTTGTAGATCCTGCTAATTGACCTTGTTGCTTAGAATGCTTTTTCTGAGTCATGCTGGAGAAGAGCCTGCTCATTTGCTACTGTATGCTACACACTTTTACAGTGATATCAAAAGCAGGTGGGAGTATTTGCCTAGGCACTGATGCGTGTGAGACTTGGTTTTAGGTTTAGTTTCATTCACTTCCGATAAAGACATTGATTGGAATAGTGTATCGAAAAAGGCAATATCGGATTCATCTAAAAGTAAGTTTTGTCCCATTAGAAGAGGTACCAAAAACAAAAAAGAACCTGACACAATCCGTACAAATGTGGGAAAGAGAAGAAAAAAGAGGTTTTGTGATTAGAAAAATCTCTTCCTTGATCTTCTCCGTGGGGGAACATAGTTGGCTGCCAATCCAGCTATTATTGTATTGTTATTTTTATTATAATATGCAATTTTATTGATATAGGGAAGCAGTGTACATAGGATATATATATATATATATATATCATCACCCCTAAAGAATTACAATGCTCAATAATTACAATCTAAAAGAAACTGAGCAATAAAGTCTACAACAGTACACGCAGCCGTGCTGCCAAATGATCAAGCCCCCTCAAACACAAACCTTACAATTAACTGTTTCAATCATTAAATGAACTTTTTTTCCTCTCTCCAAATACCCACAATAAATTGTGGGGGATCATATTCCAAACAGAAAGTACCCTTTCCAAACTAATTCCTCCACCCATCAAGTACGTCCACAACCTGCTTAGGCATTACTCAATGTAATCCGGTCATGAAGAAAACAAAGGACCACAGCTCATAGACCACCACACAATGGAGCAATGGATGATCTACATTTCCCCTTCCCTTCTACATATACATCACTAATCCACTATTGTGATACCTCTTTTAATAAGTCTGTAGACAGTTTTCACAAGCTTCTATCAACACAAATAAATCAACTTTCTTTGGTGTTTTGCTGTATCAAATACTCATTCAAGGAAATATCTTAGATTGGAATGTTTTTATTCACTCATAGAATGAGTGAACATCAAACTCACCACGTAATCTCCACCTCATACGATCTAAACCTTTCCCAATAGGGATATTGGAATGTAGGATTTAAAAGAAAGAATCAATGGTTTCCAACTCCCAATAATGAAAACCTCTTACAAACCCAATATTACATGTGTGAGTTCTCCAATAATCTAGATACCCAAACCAAAGTTCATTGATGCTAGTGATGGAAACAAGGCGGGAGTTTCCCTATCGTTTATAGACCCCAAACAAGAGTTCGTTGAAGCCAAGGATGGGAATGAAGCGGATTTTAAAAGAAAATTCCTTTAACTTAATAGGTATTCTATGATCACACAATACTCCTGCTGTGCTTCTCCACTTCATCCACCTCGCTCATAATTAAAATTTATCTAGCAACATATAAACAATAAAAATAGGAATCAATTCAACTTAAATTTAACCAAACAAGGTCCCAAGAGAGTTCTTCATCCAAAACATCCCAACTTAATTCTTTAGCACAACCAACGCTTCCTAATCTCTTAAAAGTCTTCAAAGGGGGTTGCCTATGTTCCCTATTGATTGAATGGAATCTCATGCCCAAAATTAGAGAAAAAAAAATTAAGCAATGTATATAATAATGTCCACAATAACTGCAAAAGGAAGAAACAAAACCTTTATAAAACTACCCTAAGAAAAACTCTTCATTTCTCAACAACCACACAACAAAAATTAAAAATTAAAAAAGAAGAAAGAATTCATGTTTTAATATTAACCAAAGAAAGTCTTAAAAACTCATCATAATTTTTTTTAAAAAGTCATTAAAAAAAAAAAACTGTTCCTGTGCATGAGCATAAACAACTCAGCCCATTCAAGGCGAATACCCCTAGATAATCCGGCAACTGGTTATGACAAGTGGCTTAGCTGCCTGTAGGTTTTATTGGTTAGAGTCGAGTCCAATGGACTCTTCTTTAGAAAGGTTCCCTACATTATTTAAAAAAAAAAAAAAAAAAAAAAAAAAAAAAAAGAAAACTTGCAATGACTAATCGTTAATCCAATAAAAAGCTACAAAAATGTTAATCCAACACAAACCAAAAGCTTTTTGTACACAACTTAGTGTATATGGGGTATTTCCTCTTTTTCAATAAAAGTTATTACTTATATAACAAAAAAACCCATGATTCCAATCTGAATGCGTGCTTCAAAATTTTCTAAAAAACATGGACAAGAACATAATAACATAGCCCAACATAACCAAAACACTAAGCATGTGGGGGAAAAAAGATCGGTTGCAGGAGAATTATGTGTTAGTAAATGCGACCATGGTTCGCTAGAATGGGATGAAGCCAGCGGTGGTGGCATTTCCAGACTACAACTCAGGTTTTTAACCATGTCTCTCTCTCTTTCTTTCTCTATAGGCCTCCTCGAATCACCACTCCTTGACTTCACTTCCCTGTTCACCTACCTCACCCTCACCCTCATATCCCAAACCTTATCTTAGAAAAAGCCTTCCATAACAATGGTGGTGACTTTTGATGAAGGATGAGAGTGGAACTGGGAGACGGAACACAGTGATCCAAACAGGATTGGATCAGAGAGAGAGAGAGAGAGAGAGAGGTGGGTGGCAGCATTCTGAACAAAATGGTTACTCTTTTTTTCAATTCCAATTGTTGAAATATTTTAAAATTATTAATTAATTATAAAAACGTATTTTTTATATCTGGGTTGGGTTTATGTAGGGGATTATAAATCACATCTGTGCCTTGAACCTACTGTGGGTTTTGAAAACAAAAAAGCCCACCCTCACTTCATCCTCTTGTTGGGATGGGGTGGGCAAAAATTGTCATCCTTGACTAAAGATTGCTTATCTACTGCCCCTCTCATCCTTTTTGGCAGTATTTTTATTATTAGCTATGTGTTTGTATGTATATTTTGGGTAAGTTGTTTTTTCTAGTTTGTCATTTTGACCTTTAAGGGTCTCCCACATTGTCCAAACTGAATTCTCTTTTAGTTTTTTAATATATAGAATCATTGAAATTTGTAGTGTCTATTGAGTTTGTTGTGGATATATGTGGTTCAAGTCTAAAACTTTGAGGATGAGCTTCATGTTAAGCTTAAGCCACTTTGGAAGTGTGAGTGTAAATGATTTGAGAATGTTGTGACCATTCTCACTACTAAGCTTTCATCTTTGGAAGAAGATGGAAGAAATACTTGAAGGAAATATGATATTTATATACATCATGATTGTTGCTTTGTTCATTCAACTGAAAATAGAAACTTAAGTTTAAGTATCTAGTCTTCATTGGAAATTTTGAATCCTTATGTAGTTATCCATTAAGTACCTCTAACTACAAATGAAAATAGAAATAGCAATATTTCAGGGTTTCATATAATTTATGTGAAGCTTGGTGGGTTAAGTGGCAGGTCAGGGAGCTATTGAAGGAGATATTTCACCGTAAAAATGCAAATGATTTCTTGTGATGAGCAACCATAGTTTGTTATGGTATGTCCCTAATTCATTGGGTTTTCGATTTCTGTGACTTGTCTATATGATCAGAATCTTTTTAAATATCATCTCCAGTATATTAGATATGAAAGGAAAGGCTTAAAAAGTTATTATTGATAATATAGTATCTCACTTCAATAGGTGAGTCTCAGAAGCTACATATGGTGGATTGGTCGGAGGCATTTCTGTTGCTGGGGAGCCATTCATTTCGGAGAATTTGCTGTTACATTCTGAACTTAGCAGTTATTAGTTATACATCAGAAAATTGGGGGCTTCCTTTCTTATAAGTTGTATTTAAAGTGTATGATAGTTGAGGACTACACATTGTGTATTACTTTGGGAATTGCTGTTACATTCTGAACTTAGCAGTTATTAGTTATACATCAGAAAATTGGGGGCTTCCTTTCTTATAAGTTGTATTTAAAGTGTATGATAGTTGAGGACTACACATTGTGTATTACTTTGGGAACTGCTGTTACTGGGATCTTCTTGCCCACAATTAAGAAGGAATATTTCAGACCTTCTCTTAGTTGTAAGGTTTTATACTGTGCATGTTCTTGTGAGGGATTTGTTATGAAGGATTAGTCGTATAATTAGGAGTAATTTAAGTTTTGATTTAAGAATTTAATTTAAGTTCAGAAAATGTTGTTATCTGTGTGTTTACACGTCCTCTCTATTCTTTGTAGGTCTATACTTCAAAAAGAACTAAAGATATTTAATTCATAAGGCAAGGCTTATGTGGTTAAGTTCTATATTTTTATATGACAATGTTACTTTTTATTTAGTTTGGCCTTGTGAATGACTCATAGAATGCCTTTCATCTTTATGTTCCTTGTTATTGTACCTTCTATTTGCACATTTTGGATGCTGGTTTTGTTGAGGTTCCCTCACATTTTCTTCATATAGGAGTAAAATTTATAAGTATAAAGAGATTTCTTTTGAATTGTTGTTAACGACAAATGTAAAGAGAGCTGTCTCAAAAATGCTTCTTTTGACAAAATAAAAAGAGAGTTCATTTGAACTTATCAAAGAACAAAAAGATTGTTTGAGATATTAGATAAACATAAGGAGAAGTCATTTAAGAGTGTTGTCCAACTGCCAAGAGCCTTATAGCTTAATTGGTACCTCCCGGTGTTTTCAACAGAGATGTCTAGGTTCAAATTCCCCTCCTCCATTGTAACTATTGAATTAAAAAAAAAAAAGAAAAAAAAAAAAGAAAAAAGAAAAAAGAAAAAAGAGAGGTTTGTCCAACTGAACAATCTTTATGATAATCAATCTAAATTTCCCAAGCAGTACATCCTGACAAAAAATTGCCAGTTCACACACTGCAATTTTTTTATGAATGTCAACTATATTACAACCAGTAGAGTGCAAAGCTCTGCCTAAGATTCAGTCTATGTAATTTATTTATCTACTAAGTTAAAGATGGCTTAATTTCTTGTAATTTGAGGTCATCTGATACACCAAATGAAGTTTACTAAAAATAGTACATAGGTTAGTTGGAAAGCATGCAGTATAGATTCCTAACACAAATAATCTTCATGGTTACTGACACAATATTAGGATAGGGATAAAAATGTAGGTGGTTTTTGAACTAGTATATCCGCATGCTTATTTATAAAAAATGTGTTCCACTTAATTGATGTTTTCTCTTACGTGTAATTTCACTGTTTTATGCCTCTTCTTCACTTGGGGATGGTGCTAATAATTTCACGTCTTATAATGGGCATACTAATTCCCCAACATATAAAAAGCACTATCCAATTGTTAGCTTGAAGTTTGTGTGCAAAATCAAGGAGTAGCTTTTCTTTTATATTTTACCTTTTGTAATGGTGACATGGTTTTCTTACTTCCTAATACTGCAACATGTCCAAAACATCATTGAACTTAAGATTTTGCTTCTTCTTCCTTATGTTACTCGAGTTTTTTTTTGGAGTGACCAAAATTTACAACGTCAAAGCATAGATCATGGATGGAGCTTAATTCATCTAGTCCACCTGCAATCTTGATTGCAAGTAGACTTGATTTGTTAATATTTGCAGTCATTATGAACTGATCTACATGATGGCTTGACTTCTTTGCTGTTCCTGTATGTGCAGATTCAGGAAGAGACAATTTCTTCAAAGTTTTTGAAAGGAAAATGGAAGAGAAGCGTGGTCGTTTGGAAGAAAGTGGTAGACATCTTGCCACAACTTTTATCAGTTAAAAAGTTGAGGCATTCATTGTTCATTATATTTCAATGGGGGCATTTTAGCTGCTGTTATAAAAAGTATTAAATTTTCATGTCCTGATGGTTCATATGCTGTGAAATGTAATGCTAATTTCTTAAGCTTCTTTAGGTCGTAATCTTGCCGTTTCCTGGGCTTTATGTGCTGTCTGCCTCTTTGGTCATCTCTCTCATTTCTTTGGAGCTAATGCTTCATGGATCCATGCATTTCACTCCACTGGATTCCATCTTTCCTTGTCTTTATTTACATTGCTTGGTCCTGGGCGTCAACTGATCCTTGACGGTGTGAGAAGCCTTCTCAAAGGGGCTCCAAACATGAACACATTAGTTGGTCTTGGGGCTCTATCGTCATTTACAGTCAGTTCATTAGCTGCCTTGATACCGAAACTGGTAGATTCTGACCCTTAACTCCAATTGTCTTTGCTTTATTCTATAAATTGTACTGCATATTAGTGGATGAATACATGGTTTGAATTGTATCATATGTCTTGGTTTTAGTATCTAGACTCTGATTGCATTATGGATACTTTATATTTTAATGCAGCAATAGAGTTATAATCTCAGTTCATCCAGTAACAAATTGTGCTTGTTTGCTGATATGCTGGGAAGATACAAAGTGCTGCATAATTTTCTTTCCTTTTTTCTTAATATAAATTGCATATTTCCTAGGAAGGGACTGATAAATTATCAACTCATGCATACATTAGAGTGGTCTTTTTATTTAATTTTATTATTTGTGTTAAACTACCAATTCTCCCAAAAGCTTAAGCTTTTTTAGGAAATGGTGAATTTAATCATTTAACCATAAGTCTAACACTCCCCCTCGCTTGTGGGCCTAAACTTTCCCTTTATAAGTGGGGGCCCAACAAGTGGGAATTTAACATTTTAAATGGGAGGTAGAGTAAAACTAGAGATCGAACTTAGGATCTCCTGCTCTGATACCATGTTAAACTACCAATTCTCCCAAAAGCTTAAGCTTTTTTAGGAAATGGTGAATTTAATCATTTAACCATAAGTCTAACAATTTGCTTTGTTGAAATTGTAATTTGGCCAATGAGCTCTTGCTCCAATGACACCTCCCCTTTTAAGAGAAAGCTAGAGGATGAGGCCATGGCTTCAAGGCCCACCAGGTGCGTGTGGAACTTACCAATAAAATAAAATAGCAATTAACTTAGAAAAATTGAGAAATACAGGAAATGGTGCCTTTCCAAACCCTAAGGTCCATTTGGGGCCCTCAAATTTATTTTTTTTTGATAGGTAATCAGAGAAATGATATAAATGAGAAAAAATAGTACAAGTAGTTCATGATGATGAACAACAAGATAGAAAAAAAACAAACAACAAAAACAAAAGATAAGGAAATCAGACAGCTAAATTAAGGGAAAACATAAACTCTGAAAGAGACAAAGAGTCAGTAAAACCCCAACAACGAGCCCACTCAAAAAGACTACGCTGGCATAAGACCTTTAACTCATCTAACGTCTTCTCCATGTTCTCAAAAGAGCGACGATTACGTTCCAACCAAACAATCCACATTAAGCACCCTGGAATCAAATTCCAAATATTTGAATTGTGCTTCCCAAGCCATTGATACCAGCAAGATAACAAACTTGCCGTCGATCTTGGCATAACCCAATGAATTCCAAAAGCTTGAAGCATGAAGGACCATAAGGTATGAGAAATAGGACAATGAATCAGAAGATGGTCTACCGACTCCCCATCACCACAACACATACAACACCGATTTACCAAAGGACGATCCCTAAGCATGAGATTATCCAAAGTGAGAATCCGATTGTGCGCAGCTGACCACAAGAAGAAGGCCACTCGCTTAGGAATCTTTGGTTTCCACACACCCTTCCAAGGAAACAAAAGATTAGGATTGCCCTGAATTTCTTGGTAATAAGATCTTGTATCAAACTTACCATCCCCTTTTAGGTGCCAACGAAGCGAATCCCTCCTATCCCCCCGAGGAATACGAGGATGGATAAGCCGAAGAAGAGAGTAAGATGCAGCTAACTCCCAATCTTCAAAAGCTCTAAAAAACCTAACATCCCACACTCTAAAAGAACCTCCATCTGGAGTCCACAAAACCTCAGAGATACAGGCATCCTTTGCAACTGAACAGACGAAGAGCTCAGGATAGAGGTCTTTTAGGGTATTATCCCCAATCCACCTATCATGCCAAAAGCGGATACGGGTGCCTTCACCCACTACAAAAGACAAATGCTTAGAAAAACTCTCCCACCCTTCATGAATGCTTCTCCAAAGACCGCAACCATGAGTCCTCCTGCACACCTTCGTACACCACCCCCCATGACCCTCGCCATATTTTATGGAGATTACTCTCCGCCAAAGATGGGTAACTTCATGCCCAAAACGCCACAACCATTTCCCTAACAAAGCTTGATTAAAAGATACCAGACTTCTAATCCCCAAACCACCCAATTTGATAGGTAAACACACCTTTTTCCAAGCCACCAAAGGATATTTGAAACTACTCTCAGAAGACCCCCAAAGGAAATTCCTCTGGATACGTTCCAATCTAGCAGCCACAGCTTTAGGAATTGTGAATAGTGAAAGAAAGTACGTTGGAAGACTTGAAAGAGTACTCTTAAGTAATGTGAGCCTACCACCTTTAGATAAATAGAGACGCTTCCACCCTGAAAGTTTCTTTTCCATCTTCTCCAAAATAGGATTCCAAATCGAAGCAATCTTAAAAGAAGATCCCAATGGCATTCCCAAATATTTCATTGGGAAACTCCCCGCTCTACAATGAAGAATACTAGCCAATTCTACTAGATTATTCACCT
Organism: Quercus glauca; assembly: GCA_023736055.1. NCBI lineage: Eukaryota > Viridiplantae > Streptophyta > Magnoliopsida > Fagales > Fagaceae > Quercus > Quercus glauca. The sequence goes on along the minus strand of CM043325.1, from coordinate 25,157,104 downwards.
CCCCAACAGGGACAATCTCACTTTTCCCAACATTAACCTTCAAACCTGTAAACACCTGAAAACAAGACATTGCCAACCTAATGGACAGCAACTGATCCCTAGAGGCATCACAAAATAAGATAGTGTCGTCCGCAAACAACAAATGGGAAATCCGCACACCAACAGAATTCACAGCTCCCACATGAAAACCCTGAATAAGGTTATTCTCCTCTGTCTTCTTCAAAATTCTGCTTAAAACCTCCATAATCAATAGAAACAAAAGAGGGGATAAAGGGTCACCTTGTCTCAAACCACGAGAACTTCCAAAGAAACCTTCAGGGGATCCATTCACAAGGACCGAAGAACGAACAGAAGTAACACAAGCCTTAATCCACCCCCTCCATTTCAAACCAAAACCCATCCGGTCCAACAAATAAAACAAGGCCTCCCAATTAACATGGTCATAAGCTTTTTCAATATCAAGCTTGCAAATCACCCCCGGTACTCGACTCTTCAACCTACTATCCAAACACTCGTTTGCAATAAGCACTGAGTCCAAAATCTGCCTACCACCAACAAAAGAATTCTGAGACTCAGAGATGAGATTATCCAAAACCGCCCTCATCCTGTTCGCCAACACCTTGGACAACAACTTGTACACACTACCCACCAAACTGATAGGGCGAAAGTCTTTAATGTTAACAGCATTGCACTTCTTAGGGATTAAAGTGAGAAACGAAGCATTCAAAGACCGTTCAAACACAGAGTGCTGATGAAAAAAATCAAAAAAATCCATAACATCCTTTTCCACAACACTCCAACAATGATGAAAGAAAGCCATGGTGAAACCATCAGGACCAGGGGCTTTATCACCCTCCATCTCCTTTAAGACCTGGAAAACTTCCTCCTTCGTGAACTCCTTCTCTAAAGACAACCTCTCCTCCTCCGCAATACAAGCAAAATCTAAACCATCCATAGAAGGGCGCCCCAAATCAGTTTCCTTATACAGCCCTTGATAGAAGAGAACTAATTGAGAGCGCACTTCCGTCTCATCCTCAAAAAGAACACCATCCACCTCGATCCTCTTAATGTGATTAGCACTTCTATGAGAGTTTGCTAATCTATGAAAGAAACGAGTATTATTGTCTCCCTCCTTCACATACAAAGCCCGAGATTTTTGCCTCCAAGAAATTTCCTCAAGGGAAGCCAACTGCTCAATATCTCCTTTAAGATGAATACGACGGAGTTGATCCTCACCCGAAAGCCCCAACAACTCCTCTCTCGCGTCTAGACCCATCAGTTCAGACAGCAAAATTTTTTTCCTAAGAGCCAAGTCACCAAACTCCTCCCTATTCCATTTTTTTAAGTCAGCTTTCAAAGCCTTCAGTTTTTGAGCCAAGATAAAACTTGGAGAGCCCACAAAACTGTACCCATTCCACCAATGCTGAACTCTATCAACAAAACCCTCAGCTTTCAACCACATATTTTCAAATTTAAATGCACTCCGACCACGACGAACCACACCAGCTTCCAACAAAAGCGGACAATGATCTGAAATAACACGAGGAAGCACCCTTTGGGATACATTCTCAAAATGTTCTTCCCAATCTAGAGAAACCAAAGCCCTGTCAATTCTTGACATAGAGGGAAGACCAGAGTCTCTGAACCAAGTGAAGGAAGCACCCTCTAACGGTAAATCAACTAAAGAATTGCTCTCTATAAAGTCCGAGAAAGCAAACATAGCAGGACTAAACAACTCACAGCCAAGCCTTTCACTTGGGTACCTAATGCAATTAAAATCACCTACCAAGCACCAAGCCATGGGCCATCTGGCACGCACCAGAGACAACTCCTCCCACAATGCAGCCCGCTGACCATCTTCATTGGGGCCATACACACCTGTACAAGCCCAAACAAAGTCATCCACCACTCCTCTCAGTAAGACACTGACAGAAAACTGACCAACAATAATGTCCAATTGATCAAAAACCCTCTTATCCCAAATAAGCAAGACCCCTCCTGAAGTCTGCACCGCATCCAAAACAGCCCAGTCAATGAAAGGACTCCCCCATAAACTCCGAACAAAAGCAACATCCGTAGAAAGGCTGTGATCCAGACTCCATCACCTGAATACCTTCAGTAGGGTCCTGAACCAACACCAACTCACTAAGATCATTGGGTTCCCACCGAGACAAAGGGTCACACTCCAACACACAAAAATCTTCTTCTCCACTTCCTCCACTATGGTCAGACCCTACACTGGACTCCCAAGGAGAGAGGTGAAGTCCAGAAACTGACTGAGAAACCCCAACAGAAACCACTGACCTTTGACTCGTCCTATTAGCATGGTGATGGCACCTCTGATCCTCAACATGATCTTCCCTTACCACCACCTCATCTTCAACCTCATTGCCCAGGTCAGAGAGAGGAGAAAAACGATTATGAACCATAACACCGGAGGACCCAGGATCACGTTTGCCTAACCCAAGGGTGTTCTCGGCATCAGAGGCAGAAACCAAAAAGAAACCCGCTTCAACGGAGTTGAGAACCACCGCGTCGGAGCTACCACAGGGCGGCGAGGCTTTTCCGGCCACTGGGTAACCAAGAAAGCTCGACGGGATGGGTGCGAGAAGCTCCGGAGCTTGATCGGAGCTGGGAAACTTCGAAACACCTACCGTCGGAGCTTGATCGGAGCTGGGAAAAGTCGAAAAACCTATCGTCGGAGCTTGATCGGACCTGGGAAATGTCGAAACACCTACCGTCGAAGCTGCAGGCAACGCCGATGGCACCGATGACATCATCGGAGCCTTTGAGCTCTCACCCACTGCGTAATTACTCTGAGTGCCAAACCCACAAGCTCCCAACTCAAAAGGACCTGAAGCCACTCCGTGGGCCTTAGACTTAGGGACAGCAAAATGGGCTTTTTCAAGCCCAGGAGCAACATTACACAGCACCGGCCCAGAGGTAATGGACTTGTGCTGAGGGTATGGGTTTATCCACTGAACCACTCTTTTATTCCCATCAGCAATAGACACCCTCAGCGCCAGACTAGCAGAAGTCATCTCAAAAGTAAAGTCACGCGTGGGTCTTCCATTTTTAGAAGAAACAGAAGCAGCAGAGACGCCCTTCAACACGTTATTACCCGAAGCAGCTCTAGGAAATTCAAATTTCCTTAGTTTCCGCTGGTTCCTGATATTGACAGGTTGCTTCACAGGATGACCACCACCAACCGTTGGACCACCACCATCAGCTACCACAGGAGACCTCCCTACCACCCTCTCAGTGTTTGAACCAGATAGGAAACTATCTAATTCTTTAGAAAACAACCGCCACCCAGACCGGTTTAAGCTCGCTGGTACCAAAACCCAACCACGACGAGCTCCACCAAAATACACAGCAATCTCCACAAAAATACCAGCCTTATTCGACCTTCCCCGGAATTCAAAAAACTTGTTATTTGCTCTGAAACGTTTGTAGAAAAAGTCTTTTCCTGGAGCCCAGTCTCGAATATCGGCAAAACAAGCAAGAATCCATTCCAATCCCTTACGACTCATCCATACGGAACTATTAATATTCCGATGACATTCATGAATAGCATAAGAATCAGCCCGCCCGCCATCAAAAGAGAAAGAAAAAGTTTTGGAATCAATGCGAAAAGGACCAATGCTGCCCCCTTTGCACTGAGGAGAAGGTTTAAGAGTTGAGGAGGGGGGAGGCACAACAATGGGAGGGGGTGTGGGTGAAATTGTAGTGGTTGGTCTAGGCCAAAATGGTGGTTTAAAAGGCAGGTCAAAAGGTGATGGGATGTTCAGGGATGCAGAAGGAGGAGGATAAGAGGGATGAAAAGGAAACAAACCAAAAGAGGATGGGAATGGGACCGGTGATGGGAAGAAACCAGGGAAAGGATGAAGAGGCTGATTTAGGGACAGAGGTAGAGAGGGGATCAGAGGATGGAAAGGTGTAGGCTGTGAGGTAGGGAGGGAGGGGGGGGCCGGAAAGGAAGAAGAAGTAGCCATTTATAACTGATGTCACATATAAATTAGAAAGAAAAATATTTTTCGCAAAATCCTCAGAAATTAGGCCCAAATGTAAAAATTTTGGCCTCCCTCAAATTTATAAAAGAGATTGAGGAGATAACTCTTTGAATTCGTCTATGAGAACTTTATTTTGACTAATGAAACTCTTAAAAGTTACATTTAATGAACAGAAAATAATTATTAATAGTTATATCTCCAAAGAGGTATGATTAGTCCAATATCTATTCCAACTGTACTCAATGATCACGTCATATTTCAAAAGTCTCCTATATTCTGGAGAAAATGGGCTTGGTGCTGTTAATTTTTGGAGAAGTTAGATAAGCAACATTCATACTCACACATTTAGATTCAGGTAATTAAGTACTGACCTATTGTCCAACATATATACTTTAGCTTTTGGCATCAGTTTCTTTGAACAACATTGATGTGTATGAATTTTTAAATTCAAAATCCTAAAAGTAGGTCTGTAAGGCTATATTATATTTGATGATAGGTTGCTTGAAAGTATTACTATGAGCATTGAAATTTGCCAGTAATTTGGGATTCATACTGGACTGCTAGAAGCCTAGAAGTGCCAAACGAAGTCAATTTTGGAGGAGCTTCTGTGTTCAACTGATACTTGCCATGTGTTTTTGTAACAGCTTATCTGGGTTGGGTATCTGGCCAAACGAACGGAAATATGTGGGGAATAAATTTCCCATTTCTGTTAATTTGAGATAAAATACCATAATGCTTGATTAAATCGAAATTTGCAGTTAATTAATTATTTTCTTTTATTGTTTGTCTAAATTTGCAAATAACTAAATCCATAATAAAGATTCTGTACTTCTCTCTATTATGTTATGACTAGAACACAAAACTCTACTGCATGGTTGTGTTATTAATTTGGAGTTCTTCTTACTGATACTTTGTTTTTTTAGTAAAACTATAATTAGTCTTAGTTATATACATTAGCTTAAATGTGGACTTGCAAACACTTAACCAAAGGGGTTTTTTTTTGGGCTTGATTAAAGTTGATTTGTTAATGTAAACCTTTTAAGATCTAGGGTGCATCTTGCCTTCATAATAAGAAACTAAGTATGTGACTGATTACAATCGATGCTGTAGCCTCTGTAATAGATGTGTTGTATGCAGGGTTGGAAGGCTTTCTTTGAGGAACCGATAATGTTAATAGCATTTGTCTTGTTAGGAAGAAATCTTGAACAGAGAGCTAAAATCAAAGCAACCAGTGATATGACTGGACTTCTCAGTATTTTACCATCAAAAGCTCGGCTTTTGGTCAATGATGATGCAAAAGAGTTGGGTTCAATGGTTGAAGTTCCTTGTAGCAGTCTTTCTGTTGGAGATCAAATTATTGTACTTCCTGGAGTAAGTATTTTGGTCTCTGTCTCCCGAACATTTGAACTTTGATTCTTGCATTTATTGTCATCAAATTGTTTTTTATTTACAACTTGTGGTGCAAAATTTAATACAACCACTTCCAGTTAAAATTTATAAATGTAGCAGGTATTTATCATTTTCACCCTGTAGATATTATGTGAATCCTTTAATACATCTTCTCCTGTTATCTTAGGATCGTGTTCCGGCAGATGGAATTGTCAGAGCTGGTAGAAGTACCGTTGATGAGTCTAGTTTCACAGGAGAGCCACTGCCAGTGACCAAATTACCTGGGGTATTACTACTTTTTTTTACATATAACTCTTTGTTATTCTCAAGATTCGATTTCCTCCTTATAGCATTGTTGCAAATTGAATGCTTACTCCCTAAGCAATAAGCTTTTTTATTGCTGCATGGATCATTGTCACTTCAGTGTACTTTATGTCTGTGCTAGAGTCAAGTTTCAGCTGGAAGCATAAATCTTAATGGAACCCTTACAGTTGAAGTGCGGAGACCAGGGGGTGAGACTGCTATGGGAGACATTTTCCGTTTGGTGGAAGAAGCGCAAAGTAGGGAAGCTCCTGTACAGCGGTTGGCTGACAAGGTTCTTCTGAATATTAATTCTAGATATACAATTCTGTAGTGGCTCTAAAAAGGGGTTTCTTCTCAGATATATGCATATTTACAAGCAATGATATTTGATTTTTAAGTGTTGAATAAAGGCTAGAATGTTGCTGTTGGTTTTTTGTTTTTTATTTATTTATTTTTATTTTATTTATTTTTCTGTGTATTATTTTGTATTGGATTGGTAGCAACCATCATTTTCAACTTCTGGCTCCCTTAGTTTTTATATGTTCCATATAGGAGTTAGTAAATTTATCAATCCTTGGTAGAAAATTTACATGAAAATCTATACAAGGAGATCTACATAAAGTCACTAAAAAAGGGGTAAAAGTAAGCTTTGAATTTACACAAAATTCAAAACAATCTTGTTGCTAGGCTTCATACTAATAGACAGCATACATAACAAATTGCAATTGTTGCTTGGAATCTGCTTTGACAATAAAGAGACTGACCACAATGCAAGCTTGTCATCATCATTGCTTGATCTGGTTGGAAGTTTGAGTGTAAAAGAGTAATCAAGTGAGAGAGAGAGAGAGATGTCTGCATTAAGGGGAAAAAAGATGATGGAAGAAAGGCAGCTGCAGAGGATAGAGGGGGGCTATGGTGTTATATTTTTTTGGGGTATGTTACACATATTAAGTGGGTTTTGAATTCACAACCTCACCCTCCTCTTGTTCTCTTGGGAAGGGAAGTAACCATTTGAGCTAGTTTGTTGGATGTAGAGAAGCTAGGGTTTAAATAGGTAGGGATTTCACTTGACTTAAATGTCCTTGGGCTTGTAAGCCTACTAATAGTGGTTTGGCCTCAGGTCCATTTGCTAAGTGAGCTTGCACTCCGCTTGAGTTCTGCTAATTTGTTTCCCAAGCTCAATAGCTCATGAGTGGATCAACTCTTTTGCAGCTCTCAACTCAACCAAGTTTTGGCTCTTTTTTGAATTTTAAGAGAACTTTGACCAAACTTGGCATCTACCTTTGCCTTCAAAATTGGTATTATTGTAAAAAAAAAAAAAAAATAGGAGAGATAATGAATGGAAAAAATTAAAGGACATAAAGTTTTGAAACTACTGGAGGAAACTTCAGATGTACATTTGAAACTACTATGTTCCATTTGAGTCGTAAGGTCTGGGGTATTTGGTGTGCTGTGATACCATACATGATATGTATATTATGCTGTATACAATGGTTTACATTTTTGGTAGCTTATCTTGAGCTCATGTGTCTAATTTTTATTATTTTTACTTTTTTCCTCACAAGGGGTGATTGGAGGGAAGTCAATGACCCAATGTATGTGTCAATCAAGCAACACAGGAGACTCGCTGGTTGTTTTGAAAACATGCAATGTATAAATGGATTGGGCATATAGCTTCGGTGTCATTTAACAGTAATATGGGCGATCTTACAAATTTTGTGCTTAAGTCCTAATAAATATGTTTCACCTCATTCTTATTCATCTCATAGCTTATTGGTGGTAGTTGTCTGTACATTTAATGGTGCTCCTTTAGTTGTTTATTTAATTTAAAAAAAAAAAAACAAAGTTCATTTCAGTTTGAACTAGTAGCAGTGGTCAATCACATTAAACAAAATGCCAATTTATCCTCTTTTTATTTATTTTTTTGGTTTCAACAGGTGTCTGGGCACTTTACATATGGAGTAATGGCACTTTCTGCTGCTACGTTTATGTTTTGGAGTCTGTTTGGTGCACATATTCTACCTGGTGCTTTGTATCAAGGAAGTTCGGTCTCATTGGCACTGCAGCTCTCTTGCAGTGTTCTGGTATGACACTTGAAAATTACATCTAAACCTTGAGCATTCCGACAAATTTGTTATTGGTATTGAGTAAAATTATGTGGTTAAATGAGTAAATCTATCATCTTCTAATTAAATTATCGATTCTCTCAAAAACTTAAGGTATTAGGAGATAGTAGATTTAATCATTTAACCAAATAATTCTAACACTCTCCCTCACATGTGGGCTCAAACTACCTTTTAATAGGTGAGGCTCAGCACATGAAATTTTAAATGGGAGGTAGTGTGGAGGAGATAAGGATCAAACTTAGGACTTTCTGCTCTAATACCATGTTAAATTGCCGATCCTCCCAAAAGCATACGCTATTGGGATATTGTAAAATTAGTCTCATAATTCTAACAGCTCTAGTACTTTTTTTGGTGCTGTCATTCTCCATATGGATTTTATGATATTTTTTTTTTGTTAAAAATTACAGGTTAATAGGGTAGGCTAAACATGCTAGCCCAATGGATGCACATGGGTAAAAAAACCAACCCTATGGCCTGCTCCACTGGGCTATCCACAGGACTCAAAAGTATCAGGTTGGGCTGGCGAGTTACTGGGCCAGCCCAAGCCCCACCAAGGGATCTTTGGAACGCATTTTCATTTTCTCCTAAAAGGAATGATAAGGAGAAAGTGTTTCAAGGTAATAATCTGAAATATGATTTACACCAAAAGAAAAAGCTGTAGAATTTTATCAGATCCTAGTGTGGTTAATGGATTGAGAATGAGATCCATCAGCACTTGCTCACTTTCCCTCTCCCTAAACACCTGCCTTCTTTCATCTCCACCTCTTAACGCCCTCGTTTAAGTTTCTAAGTCTTCCCCTCGGCCCTCAGAAGCCACAGGGAACCACCAAACAGTTTCAAATAACAAATGCGTCCTCAATCCTCCGCGTTCACTCTGGCCTAGTCATTGCCTCCAAATCTCACGCTCTCGTCTTTGATCACCACATTCTTTTCCTTATAAGTTGATCTGATTTTTGAGGTGAAATCAAGGATTCATCTGGGTGATTCTTGGATCTTCCCACGATTTACATGTAATCCAAACTAAACCATGAAGAAAGTACCAATGGTAGTTTGGCGAAGAACCTTTGAACTCCGATCAAGGCCATGGGAAGCAACCATATAAGTTAGAGCAGCACACCTTATAGATATAGACAAGAAAAGAAAGAAAGAAAAGGTTTACGGTATAATGAATCAGGCCCACACCTTAGCACAAGTTTATATTAGAGTGATAAAGCAAGATGTAGGAATACCCTTACGTTAATATAAAATGACATGTGAATAGATGTAACTCAAACAGTTATGATGCATAAAAACAAAACTAAACATCTGGTCTAGATTTTGGGGAATTTTTATGTTTGACACCATGTCTGTCAGAGAGGACATTGTGTCCATGACCATGTATCACAGGAGAAAGATATGGGGGACATTATACTTTTCCATCACTGCTGTTTTTTATTGCAAGTGTACAGCTTATCTTTACAAAAAAATTTCTTCCTATATTGTTATTTGTTGAGTACATACATGGGTTCAGAAAAATCTTCACTATATATATATATATATAGAAAATCTCCATTACAGCATTAGTTAGCATTTGTCTTACTTATAGATATAGACATCTTATAGAGTAATTTGTAATAAAAAGTTAACCTAAAATCAAGATCCATTTTGAGCTTCAATGTGTGGCCCAAGCAGCTTAGGCTTCTGCGCGTAGCCCAGTCAGGTGTAGTAAGCTATTACTTATTAACTTCTATGGGCTTGAACCTAGTCTTGTCAAATGTCTAATGAAACTCCTGTTCCAATTCACTTTGAATATCTGCTGTTGCAAGTGAGGATTTTCTAGGAACAAATTTCCTCTATTCTTTCTGCCATATTTTTAGCCTTCATTTGTTCTTAGATCATGCAGCATGTTCTTTTCCATGCAGCAGTAATCCTTTTTGTTTCCTGAACCCAGGTGGTTGCTTGCCCGTGTGCGTTAGGCTTAGCCACACCAACTGCCGTGCTGGTACCATCTATACAAATGGCTACTTCCTTTTTGAGATCCTGTTGAACTTACATGTGTTATCTCATTTTGTTTGAAATTGAATGTATTCCAGGTTGGAACTTCATTAGGGGCAACAAGAGGACTGCTGTGGCGTGGCGGAAGTATCTTAGAGAAGTTTGCAATGGTGAACACTATTGTATTTGACAAAACGGGGACTCTTACAATTGGCAGGCCTGTTGTGACAAAGGTTGTGACTCCTGGATGCATGAGAAGTACAGATTCAAAGTTGAGTGGTGAATTTTTTATTTTTAAATATTTGCTAAATCAAGTGGAGAACTCCTCTTAATGTTATGTTTAACTTTGACTTTATTGTCAATTTTATGAGAAAAGAGTCTTTTATTTTTTTAATGAATTTGTTATTTTGAATGAAAAGTTAAAAGGGGGAAAACAGGTCCTGTATATCATAATTAATTTTCAAGAGATCAATTCAAGATTTGTGATCAAGCGAAATCTGGAAATCATGAAAATGTGTTTACATTGTCAAGTGCTATGAACACCATATCATTCATCTGTGAAAGTATACTAAACAAATTTGTCATGTTCTTGCTTTTTTATGATTCCTTGTCATAAACAGTACCCCATTGAGTCAATTTTTGTTTGCAATCTAACTAATCATGTGTTGGACTATGTTTGGGAGTTTATAAAAGAATGGAATGGGTAGATCATATAAAAGAATGGAATGGAATGGATATGGTGTATTTTTTTTCTAGTGTGCTTGAGAGTTTATAAAAGAAGGAATGGGAATGAAAGATATAGAATTTTGCTAGTACACCCTTGACCTTTAATTTGTCTTTTTTAAAATAGTGATAAAATTAGTATTTCACCTCCATCTCATTAAAGGAATGAGTGTTCTTCTCCTCTTCTCCTTTGTAATTAATTTTCTGTTTTGTTTTCTTTTTCTCTGTATTTTTTGTTTGCTTTGTGCTTTTCATGCATAAAGTAGCTTCTTGAATGTACATCTTTCTTACTTATCAAAAAAAAAAAAAAGGAATGAGTGTTCTTCCCATTTTTGGGAGGCAATGGAATGGAATGAGCATTCTCTCATAGATGCGCCATTCTTTCGCCCTAAACCCCCAAACATGGGAATAGATGGAATATCAAATTCTTTTTGTTGCAATCATTTTCCTTCTTCCAAATGGACCATTAGTATGTGTGTGTGTGTGTGTGTGTGTTGGATAAGTTCTACTAGTAGGAAATATCAATTAAGAATGAGCAATTGTTTACTTCATAACTGGTAAATTACCATTTGTCCCAAAAGCCTAAGTAGATGTGAAGCGAGATATTTAATAATTTGGTTATTATTCTCTCTCCCTCAGATGTGGGTTTAGAATTACTGACAAAGGAGACCCAACATGAACTTTTGATGTGGATAAAGTGTTCATGTTATTTTAGTTGTTTTTATGATCTGCTTATATTATTACTTCACAGATCATGATATAGTACCCCCAAAAAAATTATGTTTATCATTATAATCAGCTAAACTATTGTATTTATTTTTAATATTGCTAAAAATCGGATCATGATTTATAAAATTTAGGGTTGCAATTCACAAAACCGTGATTCATTTCAAAAGGTGGTGGTACACTGTTCTACATATCTTTTGGGGGCAAAAAGCCTTAGACATTGAATTGGCATGTTCTGTTGGGATTCTTTTCTTCTAGTAAATTTAATACAACAATGAGAATTTGTTATCCCTTTCGGCCCTTTTAGTTTAGCCTTTGCTTATATGCAGAATCATAGTTTCAGAACCATCTGAGGCTTGAGTCTAATTTTGTAGTGAAGAGGGATCTGGCATGAGTAAGACGGAGTGTAGCTTAAACAGTGCAGTTAGCTAGCCATCTTTGACCTCATCACTGTAAATGAATTATGATGTTTTTATGGTCACGTTCCTTGTGTTCAGTGAGTTTTTATTATTTCAGTTATGCATCTAAATAGTGGTAATGATTAAGAGTTTTGCAACCTACTCGTTTGATTTTCTTTGATGCTAGCATACTACATGAAAACTAACTTCCAACTCCTTAGTGAATAGGGAACTTTCTGGGATTAAGAATTGTTGAAAGGCATAAGAAACTGCTAGGTTTGTGTCAAATATGGATGCATTCTATAATGCTTTGAAACATGATTCCATTGCATTGTTTTTAGATTCCCTTCTTACCTGTACATTTTTTTTTTTTTATAAACCCCTTCTTATCTGTACATAGTTTTCTTTCTTTTGTATTTTTGTGAGCTTGCTTTCTTTTGTGTTTTTGTGTGTGTATATATATATATATATATATGTTTTTGCTACTTCATTCTTCTTGCATGGAGTAGCCTTGATTAATAAATTTTATATAACCTATCAAAAAAGAAAAGGAAAAAAGAAACATGATATATTTGGAATCCTGAAATGTTCTTGGATGAAAGATTATACATCCAAAAGTAAGGAAAATTTCATTGATCACTCGGTTGTGCCAACAATGAACGGATTGTTTTAATACAGAGAAAATGCCCATCATACATGGTCTGAAGTTGAGGTTCTCAAGTTAGCTGCTGGAGTGGAGACAAATACAGTTCATCCGGTTGGGAAAGCAATTGTGGAAGCTGCTCGGGCTGTTGATTGTCAGAATGCAAAGGTATATTCTTATGTAGCTTGATGAATGTCTTTTCCATTTAGCTTTTTGATTTTAATGTAGACTGTATATATTCCAGCTTAATCAATGTGTGTCATCCGTTAAACTTTTTAGCTTCTATAAATGTAGACCATATATAGTCCATGCAATTGTTTTTTAATCTTTCAATCTCTAGAATTTGGAATAAACTAAACCACTATAGATCTTGACTTTGATTTGTGCACCAATTTTCATTGTCTAAGATGACCCTTCAATATCTGAATATCTGGATGCGGCCGGTCTGCCTAGAAAAATAGGTTTTGTCATCTGAAGTTTATAGTGAACCAGAAATTGCTAGATGATCTTCTTTCAAGTTTGACTATTTGCATCAATGGATAATGTTAATCTCAACTTCTATGTTTTTGCAATTGTTTTCAGATATATTCATAAAAGGTTTGTAAGATCATTCCATTTGGATTGAGTTAATCCATTTCTTTTTTAAATATGTGCAGACTACAAGAAGTTTGCAAAAAAGCAGAGTAAAAATAAAAAGATGGCAAAATTACAATTTACACCCTCCAACTTTGCCCAAAATTCAATTTAGTTATGTAACCTTTTTTTATTCATTTCAGTCTTATAAGTTTTACTCTTGTTCAATGTGGGAGTTTCATCTAATCTGTCATATTGTGCTGTTAGGTGTCTTAAAAATGATGCCATTTTGGTATATTTGAGTTTGTTAAATAAAAATAAATAAAAAATAAAAAAAAATCGAAAAACTAATAATTTTTTTTTTATTACCCTCTCCCCCTCTCACTCTCCCTCTATTTCTGATCTCTCAATCTCTCTATCTCTCTCTCTCACACATACTTCACCATCGGTTTCTATTTCTTCTAGAGTCGACAATTAGATTTTGCTTAAAATGGACTTGCGCTTTTTCAATTTGTCAAATTCATTACCATCCATTCGAGTTCCAGTTCCCCTACCATTGCTGGAGCAAAAGGAAGAGAGAATAGAGATCAAGAATAGGGAAGGAGAAGACTTGAGCGAAGATGAGAAATTCTGCATTTTGGGGCACCCATTGTGTTTGAAAAGGCCGAGTATCTCTTTCAAAGCTCTACCATGTGATTTGCAGTTGAACTCGGGCTCAAGGCAATGATAGTAACAAGGTTGAATCACAGATGTATGCGGCGGATCTGAACAAGTTCCTCAATGTGTTAAATTGAGATGGAATTTTGGAAAATTGAAACATTTTTTGGGGTTTTTTTTTTTTTTTTTTTCCTCTTTATAATTGTTGTTTTGACTTGTGGAGATGAGGATCATAAAGAGGGTGATCAAGATCAATCGGTATATATATAATTATTTTTGTTTGTGAGGACTGATAATATGTACACTGGTTTTTGTATAAATGTCATATTGTCATAATTGGTCTCCTTTGATTGGGTTTCTTGTATCATGATTGTTTTGGCAACATTGGTCCCCTTTGATCTTCTATCTGAATTGATTCGACTTCTTTTTGTTTTTAATGTAAGATTTGTTAAAAAAATGTTTCATATATGTGTTAACGTCCATAGATTAAATTTTACTAACGTGTATATTTATAATGGAGTTATTTGCTTATCAAAATATATAAGCTATCACTTGTCCCAAAAGTTTTAGTTTTTAGAAATTGATGAATTTAATAATTTTACCATTATTCTATTATTTTTACTCACATGTGGGTCTAGACTCCCCTTTAATAAGTGGAGCTCAACACATGAGAATTCTAACTTCTTAACTTGGAGGTAGAATGAAGACAAGGTTCAAACTTAGGGCCACCTATTCTGATACCATGATAAACTACCACTTGTCCAAAAGCGTAGGGTGTTAGGAAATAGTGAATTTATTCATTTAACCATTATCTTAACATATAAAATATCATATAAAGAAGTGGAATCATATTGCCATTGTGAAATTTTTGGGAGTCCATGTTCTTGTAGGTCTTTTTTGTTTGCTCCTCCCTTTTTTATTTTTTTTACGATAATATTAATTTATTAATAGGAACCAACAGTTTGTTAACTTTCTGCTGAGATTCATAGTCACTAGAAAAAGTAAGGTGTCTATTAAGTGAATGTTTAATTACCAATTTAGATTGTCTTTCTCTCAGTCCTTGCCAGTCTTCATTCAGTGGACGGGTTTAATATGCTATTTGCAAGTTGCAACACCTGATAATCTATGCTCAACAATTCGTTGGACAGGTTCAGCTTTTCTGAGGGGTTTGTAGAACCCTGACTGGAAGCATCTGGCTTCTTTATGCTGTTGTATTTTCCAGCTCCAGCTTCTGCCTGGGTTGGAAGTACTTTTCACATGTTTTGTGTCGATTTCTCATTCTGTCTTGAGAAAATGACCTCACATGACGAACAATACTTTTTTTTTTTTTTTTTTTCTAATGATCATTACAGGGTTCTAGAATAGATTATATTGTTCCCAAGGCATGCATTGTTGGGCTTCTAATGCATTAGGTAGTCTTTTTTTTTTTTTAACAAGATTATGATTCTCTTTTATTTATTTATTTATTTATTCACTTATTTATCTCTAAGAAGCCATTTTTGCTATTTTTAGGTGGTGGATGGAACATTCATTGAAGAACCTGGGTCTGGTACTGTAGGAATCATTGAGAACAAAAAGGTCTCTGTTGGCACACTGGACTGGATTCAAAGGTATTGTAGCATTTATCTCTTTTACATCTGACTGGGCTCCACTTTAGAATATCCACAATTCTTTTCATTGCATTTGGACTTTATTGCAATGGATATTCATGTCTGTAATGTCCTACCCTGTATGGATTCTGCTCTGCATTCCATCTGTTCTTTTTAATGTACATGATTTCTTTTTATGCTTCTTCTTGTTTAGTCTTCTCTCTTTCTCTCTCTCTCTCTCTCTCTCTCTCTCTTCTTTTCTTTCTGAATAGTAAAACTCTGTCACAGCTTTTTTATCCGTCTTCTAGAATTCAAACTTTTAAAGAAGACCATTCTGTTATGTTAAACTATAAGTTTCCAAAACTACCTTTCATGTTTAAGATTTCATAACCAATTCAAATTCGAAACGAAATTCCTTTTCCCTCCTAAATATGAGGGTACATATAATATCAAATATTGTAAGCAACCTTGCAAACCCAACCACCAGCACCTTTACCAATCCATTCATTTAATTTTACTTAACCATTCCCCTTCCTTTTTTTAAACTTTTCTTCTCCCCATTATTTCTTATCTAACCATTACTCTCCCTCCAACTCTTCCCCTCCTTTTTCGCTCTTCTTCTTCTTCTTCCCACCATTAATCCCCACCTTACTGTCACTCTTCCTCCAACCTTCCTCTCCCTCTTTGAGTTTTCTTCTCCATATCTTCTTTTATATAAATTTGTTATTATTCCCTTTGAACATTTTTCTCTCAATCATGGGTCTACGATTAGTTGGAATAAAGATGCTACTCATTATGCTTATGATCCATTTATCTCCACAAGAACGTTCACATGAGGTATGCAATAAAGTTAAATCTGTTGTCCTTGTATATATATAAAAGAGGAAATCCATTTTCTTCGGTTTACCCTTGGACCTTGGTTAACAATTAAAATACTTGAAGGAATCTATAAATTGCTTCTAACTGTGGGATTTGGAGGTTTTATTTTTATTTTTATTTTTTGATTTTTTTTAAAATAAAAATAAAATTATAATAATATATATACTTTTTTTCTTTAGGCATGGAGTTAATGAGAATCCATTTCAAGAAGTGGAGGATGTTAAGAATCAGTCTGTCGTCTATGTTGGAGTAGATAATGCGCTTGCTGGTCTTATTTATTTTGAGGATCAAATAAGGGAAGATGCTGGATATGTCGTTGAATCTTTGACTAGGCAGGGAATTAACATGTATATGCTGTCTGGGGACAAGAGAAGTACTGCTGAGTATGTTGGGTCCGTTGTTGGTATTCCAAAAGAAAAGGTATGAGATATTCAGTTATCCTTTAGTTTGCAATGTGTTGATTATCCTTTGATTTCACAATTACGTTGTCCACATATACCTCAACCTTCTTACGGTCATGTTGGGAGCAGTGCTGTGGCCAGTTATTGATAAGTTGTCACCCGAAGGGCATCACTATGTCATAGCATATTCCCATTCTATCACAAAAGTGCTCTTTGTCATATCCTTTGGTGGAAGATGAATGAGTTTGTTAGGATGAATGTTGGTTTTATAGTCTAGATGGAGCCAGACTAATGAGATTTATTATGAGAAGAGAAACTCAAAAGGGCTACATGACTTATGGGAGCAAGTAATAGCCCTTGATGAGTTGTCCTTTCCTAATAAAAAAACTCACAAAATTGTGTTAGGAACTAAAAGGTGATTTCATGAGTTATTTGGTAGCAAAAATAATGTGGGGATTTCAGAATTTAAGGAAGAAGAAAAAAAAGAGAGGTTTTTATGGTTTGTTAGGGGTTGTATGAACAGTACCCGTGAACAGTATCACAAGAAAGACGAAAAGGAGAAAAGTGAGAGAGAATAGAAAGAGAGAAAACATCACACAAAGGCCAACATGCCTCAATGCTCAAAACACTCGATAATTTTATTAATCAACTCTTATTTCCATTGAATACTTTGAGCACAAACATATTCAAACTCTTTTTTGTACTAGTAGTATTAGGACTCTTAGTCATAATAGGACTACTAGTTTGACTAGTAAACAAAAATCTAATAAAACATAGAAAATAAAACCTAAGATACTTAGAATCTTCTAGAAAATTCTGTTAATTTGCATGAATTGTGGAAATTACAGATTTGCCCTGACTACAAAATTGACCATAACTAATAAAATAAAAACCCAAATAAAAATCTGTTTTAACCCTGAAAGACTCATACTTAGACCTTTAAAACCACATGAATTTTACTTCAATTAGACTTCACATGTGGACTCCCATAAAATAATTAAATTGGCGAATATACAAACTAAGAGCAAATTAATCTTCCATAGTTGTATCACCATTTCACTTTTTCGTACTTATTGTCTTTGGAATCATGTAACACCTACAAGAACAGTTACCCTTGCTTTGATGGGTGAGTTCTTTTTTCTTTTTCTTTTTTTATAAATAACGAAATATCATTAATCAAAAGCCCCAAGTTTGAGAATTAGAGGCTTTATCAAGCTTCATGAAAACCATTTATGGTTCTTCTATAAGGGGGTTTGGTGAGGACAAGATGTGTTGGATTCCTAACAAAGCTAAGGGGTTCTTGGTGAAAGATTATTATAGAATTCTAGCTGGTCCTACTATCTTCGGTTTCTCTTGGAGAAGTATTTGGAAGCAGAAGATTCCCTCTAGAGTAGCTTTCTTTGTATGGTCTGCTGCCTTAGGGAAATGCTTGACGATTGATAATTTGCGAAAAAGGAAGGTGTGGATTTTGGACTGGTGCTTCATGTGCAAGAGTAATGGTGAATCGGTTGACCATCTCTTCCTTCATTGTCCCGTTGCTATGGATCTTTGGTTTATGGTCTTGGGTTTATTTGGAGTATCTCGGGTTATGCCTCATACTGTTTTGGGGCTGTTAGGGTGTTGGCAAGGTAGCTTTGGTCGTCATCGAAATGGTTATATTTGGTCCATCGTTCCTCATGGCTTAATGTGGTGTCTTTGGAGGGAGAGGAATAGTCGTTGTTTTGAAGATACTGAGAGATCTATTCTGGACCTCAAGCTTTTCTTTTTTAGAACTTTGTTGGATTGGTTGTTTGCTTTGCAAAACAAATCTTTCCCTTCTCTTTTTGTTTTCCTAGATTCTTGCAATTTTGGTTTTTGATTTGTTGGCTCCTTGTTCACTCCCTGTGTACTAGGGTTTCCCTTTTGATATCAATATATCTTATTACTTATCAAAAAAAAATTAATCAAAAGCCCCAAGTACACAGGGAGCGTACATGGAAAGGGTTACATCAAGATCGAAAATTACAATGATCAAGTATAACAAAAAAATTAGAGCAAGAAAAAGAAGAGAAAACAGAACACCAAGCAAACAAAGAGTGGAGGAGGAGAGATTTAATCTTAAGAATCGATTGTTCCGTTCCCTCAAAGCATCTATTGCTCCTTTCCCGCCAAAGACACCACAACACAATGTGAGACAGCCCGCCATAGGTCTATATTACGTTGTCTAAACAGACCCTACCAAGATGTAAATAAGTCTGCAACACTTTGAGGCATCACCCAAATCACACCAAAAAGGATCCAAACCATAGACCATAGCTCGAAAGCAATGGGACAATGAAGAAGAAGATGGTTTACTGATTTCCTGCTTCTTTTACACATATAACACCAATCCATGACGGGGACACCCTTATTCCATAGTCTATCAAGGGTCAAAATCTTGCCTAAGGCAGCAGTCCTAGAAAAGAAAGCAACTTTAGGAGGGATCTTTGAGCGCCACACAGGTTTCCACGGAAAAAGGTTGTCAGGGGTCAAGAAGAGAGATAAGTAGTATTCACTAACCTTAAAGCCCTTATTCTTTGTCGACTTCCAGCAAAGTTTGTCATGCCCCTCACCAGTAAAGGTCATAAAGTGTATAAGATTCCAAAAAATACCAAATTGTTCCATCTCCCAATCTTGGGGCTCTCTGTAGAATTGAAGATCCCAATGAAGCCTCTAATTAAGAAAAGACATGACATCCGTAAGATAAGAGACAAAAGATTTAACACTGCCCCTACCCCTTGAGACAAGCCCAGGAGGGCACACAATTACAACTTTGGAACCAATCAATCAAGTGTAAGGGAAAATAAATATTTCATGACTTGATAGGCAATAGACAGCCAAACTAGAGGCCAGTGTCCCACCTGGAAAGAAAGACAAAGCTACTAAAAAGCCACAAGTTTCAACAAGGAAATGAAGATTAGTTTCTATCAATTTGCATAAAAGAAACATTAAAACCTTTAGAACTAGAAGACTTCTATAGAAGATTTTGTTTAAGAGTAAAGTAGGAAGTACCTAATAAAGTTATCAATATCGTATTGTCGAAATGGCTAGAATATATTACCAAACTGGTACATATAACACCCTTGAAACGTATCACTTTAATTTTGGGGAGTTTGGTTTGTGCTAGCAATTTTGGTGATTTTTGAGTATCTTGGCTGGTATGTAAAACTTAATGTTATTTGAAAGAATTTCAAACTCCCAAGTTATTTTGATGAAATTGGTTTTGCCAAAAATGACTGAGATCCTTCAGTAGCAGTGGTAGTGGTCAGTGCAGTTTTGGTGGGGGTTGGAGAGGGAGAGCTCTGTGGTGATCGAGTTCCTTCAACAGAGAGCAGATGATAGCAACAATGAGATCTCTGCTTTTTAAGGCAGAGGATTGACCATGGTTAAGTAAATTGAAGAAAGAATTTCTAGATAAAGAGAGAGCTTTTTTGGCGGATTCTATGCTGATTAGAAAGACAGTTAATCATCTCTTCTTTATTGTGTAGTAGTGAGGAGCTTTGATCATTGGTTTTTTCCCTATGTCTAGCTTTGTGGATTATGCCAAGTTTGGTGAAGAAACTCTTAACAAGCTGGGGAGGTTGAGTTACAAGTGTATAAGCTGCCAGGGAGACAATTAATCATTTTTTTCTCCATTGTTTAGTAGCCGGGGAGCTTTGGACATTGGTTTTTGCCCTTTATGGAGCTTTGTGGGTTATGCCAAGTAAAATGAGGAACTCTTCGCAAGAAGGGGAGGTGGAGTTAAGAGACATCATAATTCAGGAAGTGTGAAATGTTATTCCTTGCCTTTTTTTTTATGATGATGATTCTTTGAGATAGAGGGGTGTTCACACTAGGTTTATGACAAGCATGAGATGTTTGGGATCTGTAAGGAACCAGTTGGTTTGAAATTCCCACCCCCCCCACCCCCCCCCCCCCCCCCCTCCTTTTAACTGCCACTATAGTTGGGTTGATTGTTGCAAAGTAATTAAACAACCAATAATATTCAACAATGAATTTTATATTAGTACATAAGAGATTTTACATGGTCAAATGTCATAAACATGCTGTGATTGCAGGTGCTCTCTGGAGTTAAACCCGATGAGAAGAAGAAATTCATAAGCAAGCTTCAGAAGGATCAGAATGTTGTAGCCATGGTTGGTGATGGAATTAATGATGCTGCAGCCTTGGCTTCATCAGACGTTGGAATTGCTATGGGCGGGGGTGTAGGAGCTGCTAGTGAGGTGTCTTCTATTGTGCTGATGGGCAACAGGCTCTCGCAGGTATCTTTTGAACTATACACTTAAAGAGAAAAAAAAGAAGAAATATATCTCTCAAACTCACTTTTAAAAACTGTGTAACTCGCTCTTAAATGTTTTGTTCTTGAGAATTTAGCTTCTTTAATTAGCCAGGAATCCAATTGCTGGACTTTGTTTTGTCTCATATGATGCACATTTGTTTTCTTTGCTGCTTAGAATTTCATTTACATATTCAGTTCTGAACTTTATATTTTTTGGATATTGGGTTTGCTTCTCTGCATAACATTAACCAAGAAATTCAAGATGTACAATACTGAAGGCGCAGCTTGGCACAAAGAAGAAACAAGGCAAAACAGAAGTGCTTTCCCATGAATAAAATAAGAGTCCTTTTATTCAATGGGCTGACAGTGGGTATGCCTTTTTCTTGAGGCACATGGCTCACAGAAAGCATGCCTGTACTAAAATCTGTCTGTTTTTTTTATAAGTAATGTGCATTGGATGAATACAAGAGGTACACAAACATTAAACTTTGAAATTACAACTGTTAAATTACCGATTGTCCCAAAAGCTTAAGCTATTAAGAACTGATGAATTTAATCACTTAACCATAAGTCTAACACTCCCCCTCACTTGTGGATCTAAACTTCCCCTTCATAAGTGAGGGCTCAACAAGTGAGAATTTAACATTTTAAATGGGAGATAGAGTAAAACCAGGGATCGAACTCAAGATCTCCTGCTCTGATACCATATTAAATTACTGATTGTCCCAAAAGTTTAAGCTATTAAGAGCCATGAAATATGGGGAGAGAAAAGGGGGTTGGTGCACTAGAGCTTGTAGTAGGGCCCATGGGTGTGGGTTATGGCGGAGTATTAGTGAAGGGTGGGAATCTTTCGCTAAGCATTTCTCTGTTGTGGTGGGGGATGGATCTCGTATTCTTTTTTGGCATGATAAGTGGACTGGGGATGTCCCTCTTAAAAGTCTTTATCCTAAGTTATTTTTGTGTTTAGCTAACAAGGAGGCTTGTATTTCTGATGTGTTAAGCCCTTCAGTGGGCGATAATGACAGAGTGTGGAGCTTAAGATTTCAGAGGGAGTTCAATGATTGGGAGTTGGCGGCCTCCTACTCCTTTCTTCATTTCATCCAAACCCGAATCCCTAGGGGTAGAGGGTGTGACAGGCTTTGTTGGGATCTTAATGGCAGTGGGAAGTTTGATACTCGATCTTTTTATCATAAGATTCGTAATGCAGCTCCCTCCACCTTCCCTTGGAAGGGTATTTGGAAAGTTAAGGTTCCTAAAAGGGTGGCTTTCTTTATGTGGACAGCAGCTTATGGTCAGATTCTAACCTTGAATAATCTTATGCTTTGTGGTCGCCCATTGGCGAATCGATGTTATTTGTGCTGTTGTAATGCGGAATATGTGGATCATTTATTACTTTTTTGTCCGATAGCTCATTCTTTGTGGATGTATATGCTTCAGTTGTTTGGGATCGTTTGGGTCATGCTAGGTTCAGTCGAGGACTTATTATTCTGTTGGTTTCTTTGGCTTGGGAAGCATAGTTCTGATATTTGGGATTTGGTCCCAGGCTGTTTAATGTGGACTATTTGGTCTAAACGGAATCGGCGGGCTTTTGAGGACGAGGGAAAAACTGTGGTTCAGTTATTAGAGTTTTGCCAGAGGACCCTCTTTGATTGGTCTCGTTGTTGGCGTTTCTCGGATTGTTCTTCCTTTACGGATTTTATTTCTTTGATTAGAATAGATTAGGGGCTGTTTTTGTCTTGTTGTTTCTTTTTTCCATTGTTCACTACCGTGAACTCTTTGTGTTTCTCTTGCTTTTCTTTTTTTAATAATATTTTCTTCTTACTTATAAAAAAAAAGATGAATTTAATCACTTAACCATAAGTCTAACAACAACTATCAAGCATATTAGTTAAACTTGCAAAGGAGATTAGACCTAAAGCATTTATCCACTCAAATAAAGAGTTGAAGAATAAAAGTTTTAGGTGCAAGACAGAATTTTCACAACCTTCAAAGCTCCTAGCTTCTCTTTCCAAATACACCACATTAGCGAGGGACCACATTCCAAATGCCTACATTGCTGCTTCTACTAAATCTGTCCTGCCAGCATGCTAAAAGCTTCACTACACATGCCATAAACAATGAACCCCAAAAAGACTGAAAACAATGCTCCAAAGCTTTTCAACAGCACAATGGAGAAGTGGATGATTCATGTTTCCCCCACCCTCTTACACATACAAAATCATTCTACAACAGTTAATAGTCGCTTTCTGAGATTATCCACAGTTAAAATTCTACCCGGTGCTGCTGTCCAAAGAAAGAAGGCCACTATAGTTGGGACTTTGGGCATTTTATAATATGTTTTAACTTCGAACTTTTTCCTTCTAGATGGATTCCAATATAGTTTATCTACCCCACCTCTTCTTACTTTACATGAGTAAATTGTGTCCATAAAATATTCGAAGGAGTCCAACTCACAATCTTGTACAATTTTAACAGAACTAACTTCTTAGTGGAAAGTATTCTCCAAAAAACTTAACAGATCAGCCACTGAAGCCTCTTTGTTGCAAGTAGTACAAAATAACTCTGGACAAAGCTCCTTTAATGGTTGATCACCACACCAAGAATCATGCCAGAACTTTATACTAGACCCACACCCACTTGAAACTGATGAAGCAAGAAAATTTATCTCACCCATTTCGAATGGTCTTCCATTGACTGACTCCATAAGGCCCTTACCATACCAGAACACCAAGCCCCATATACTGCCATATTTTTGGTCCACTACCTGTCTCCATAAGGCCTCCTTCTCCAAGGCATACCGCCAAAGTCATTTCCCCAGTGTGGCCTCACTAAACAAGACAGTTTTTGATGCCAAGCCCCGACATTGAATTAGTTAACAAATTATTTTTCCAATTAACCAAATGAAACTTAAATCCATCCCCTACTCCACCCTTCAGGAAGCCCCACTGTATTTTCTCTATATGACAGGCTACTCCCATTGGAATAGGAAATAAGGATATGTAGGCAAATTGGATAATGTGCTCTTGATTAGTGTGATTCTACCTCCCTTGGAGAGATAAAGCCTCTTCCATCCTGCAAGACATCATTCCATTTTTTGCACTATAGAGTTCCACACAGTCTTCTCTTTGAAAGTAGAGCCTAATGGAAGAACCAAATATTTCAAAGGTAAAGTCAACACCTTACAGTCTAGAATACTTGCCAGGTTTTGCCGCATTCTGCACATTACCAACCAGAACCAATTCTGACTTCCCCAAGTTAATCTTCAATCCTTAAACTGCTTGAAACCACACACACACACACACACACACACACAAAATCCTTCAAATGCCAAAGCTGATCTAGCTTATCATCTGCAAAGAATAGATGCAAAATCATAAGCATAGTAGCAGTTGAAGTCCCAACTGTGAAACCTGAAATATACACCCCCCCCCCCCCCCTCTCAACTGTCCTTTCCATCAATCTACTCAAATCTTCC
Source organism: Quercus glauca (assembly GCA_023736055.1). Lineage (NCBI taxonomy): Eukaryota > Viridiplantae > Streptophyta > Magnoliopsida > Fagales > Fagaceae > Quercus > Quercus glauca. The sequence continues at coordinate 25,132,938 of CM043325.1, read as the reverse complement.
ATAACAATAATAAATAATAGAGGAGATAGTGGGATTCCCTACCTCAAACCCTGAGAGCTGTGAAGAATCTGCTCGGACTACCATTAACTAAAACAGAAAAGCAGAATGTGAAAATTTATCTCACCCATTCCAAATGTTCTTCCATGACTGACCCCGTAAGAGGCCTGTTAACCCTACTTCCTCCACTTTGCATTCAAATCACACCTATGCAAAATATAAATGAGGAAGTTCCAATTTAGATGATTGTAGGCTTTCTCCGAGTCAAGCTTGCACAACACCCCTGGAGTTTCTTATTTAAGTTTGCTTTTTAAGCACTCATTTGGAATTAGGACAGAATCTAAAATCTGTTAACAAAAGCATTTTGAGAATCTGACACCACCTTCTCCTGAACCGCCCTCAACCTTTTCGCTAGAACTTAAGCAATGATCTTATAGACCCCAGAAACTAGGCTAATTGGTTGGAAATTCTTAAATCTCCAAATCATATTCAAGTAGTAACGTTTTTTTCCCCAACTTGTTCTTTGTCAATTAGCCTCTAAGTAGTAATGAAAAGCTATCCTATAATGTGTATTTTGTGAAAATGCTGTATCACAAAGCTTTATCTGATCCCATTATAAGTAATCCTTCATGTTGATTTGGGATCGTGTACTGTATATTGGTTGGTTGACCTAGATCACCTCCATGCAGTTGCTTGATGCTTTGGAGCTTAGCAGGCTAACGATGAAGACTGTCAAGCAAAATCTCTGGTGGGCTTTCGCATACAACATAGTAAGTGTTTTTCCGCATCAAAGCATAGCTGTTTCTTTTCTTCTTCTCCTTTTATTTTATTTTTTAGTTCATTTGAGCAGTGTTAGTGCAAGCACTTACGAAGCAATGTTCATATACCATTTCTTGTTTTTCCTCTTCCTATCCTCTATTCCCAAACCACTTTCTTCCTTTTTGAGTCTTTGCAAATTAGAAACCCTACAGGATTTATTTTAGCACTCAGCCTCTGTGTGTTCTCTGGTCTCTGTTCTGATTAATGTCAGCCTTAGTCACCACTTTCCCCACTTATTCAGGTGCTTATCTTAATTCACAAGATTTAGCATTTGTTTCTGACCCTTCTATGTCATTTATTTGCAAATTGTTTGGAAAGATATGGTATTTGCTTTGCTTGCTCTTGAAGAAAAGTTTGTCTTATGCCATTGGTGCTTATATACAGGTTGGAATTCCAATTGCTGCTGGAATGTTGCTGCCAGTAACTGGGACCATGTTGACTCCATCAATTGCTGGAGCCCTCATGGGTTTGAGTTCTATTGGTGTGATGGCCAATTCATTGCTTTTGAGATTCAAGTTTTCCTCAAAACAAAAGCAGATAAATGGTTCCTATGCAAATGCCAAAAGTCCATTTGGACCCTGATCTTGTGGACCTAAAGGACAAATTAGAGCACCATTGTTCTGATGCCAGATGGAGACAACATAATCAGAAAAACATAGCCAATGGAGAGCCTCATAACAAAGGAGAATGAGATATTCTAACCTTTACCTTAATAGAAAATTTTGAAGGATGAAATGAAACCAAGATTTACTACAGATTCCTTTTAAATTTTGGAGGAATGAAAGTCTAACCTTATTGCTTCTGAGAATATAAACATCAATGTCTTGAGAGGATTTAAAGTGTTGAATACAATTGCTATAGAGGTGGAACTAATGACGGCTTGCTTTGGAACATCGAAATCCTGACTGAGGTCTGCTTTTTATCCAACTATTCTCCTGGCAGATTGATGACTGATAACTATGCTTTTGGTGGTTACATGGTAAGGAAACATGGCTGGCCATTTGACCTCAATGGTGGTTTTTGAAAGCTGAAGTGTTGTTTATCATTGAAAGTTTTGTTGTGACTATCTGGCTGTATTATTTGAAAAGCGACAATAAATAACAAAATAAAAAAGGACAAAAGTTTAGTTACAAAATTAGTTGTAGCCTTAGGCTACAACTTTACTCAATAAAATAAAAAATTATTATATATTTTGAAATTCTAACCATTGACTTGCATGTTTTTTACGCTCTTAATACACATGTTAAATTTTATGTCAATTGAATATTATTTGCTGTACGATTTGTAAGTTTATATTTTATACATAATTTTAAACTACAAAAACTTTCAATTTAAATAATTTATTGATGACATAGTTATTGATCTTTAATTTTATAGAAATTTTGCAAGCATTTATATTTTATACATAATTTTAAACTACAAAAACTTATAATTTAAATAATTTATTAATGACATAGTTATTGATATTTAATTTTATGGAAATTTTGCAAGTATAAAAGATGTAAGAAGAAGATATAACCTAATGATGGATTTGTCAAAATTCACCTTCAATAAAAAAATATTGAGTAAGGTTATAGTCTTAAAATATAACCAATTTTGTAGTTAAATTTTATCAAAAAAAAAAAAAGAGTTTGTTAAGAAGTGCTTGCAATTTGACTGATAGTGTTGTTGGGTAGCTTAAAAAAATGTTCTAACATGTTTTCCTTTTTATGTTATTTTCAATTCAATACTTAAGAAGTCATATTATGGGTGAATGATATTTGTGAGAAAATAAAATATCAAAATGAACTGATAATTTTAGTATACCAAAAATTCCATGATATATCATACCGACATAATACTATGATTAAGGATTAGTATTATCACCACATATCGCCCTAGTATTAGACATCATATTTATATGCAACTAGTCGCTAACCCGTGCGATGTACGGAATATATTTCACTTTACTTAAAATAAAATTTAAAATGAAAAAACATCATAACTTATCAAAATAAACATAAAATATACAATATTCATCGCAAAATAATTTTAGAACTTGTCAAGATATATAACCACAAACCAAAAATTTTAAGAACCAAAAGGGGATTATCATAAGAAATAAATGTGCCTTAGTTTGTATATGAATTTAATTTGTGGAAAATTTATAGCTACATACCAAAAGATTTAAGAACCAAAGGGGGATTATCATAAGAAATAATTGTGCTTCAGAATTTGTATAAATTTATTGGAAATTCAACGGTGATTTATGAATAGCACACTTGATTATCAAAAGCAAATTCCTAACTTCAAATTAAAGGGTTGCATGTTCTCTAACTCAAATTTCTATATCACAACTGCAAATAATAATTATATAAAACTGATACAAACCATGCACAGACAATCAATAGGCTTTGTTGCTGGTCTTAAGCACTAAGATTTGAATCGCATTGTAATCATAACTGCATAATACATAATTAAATGTCAAGGCTTTCTAGGGCTTCACATATACTTCTTTAGGATCCTCTACAACACTTGTAGCAATGCAAAAGTTAAAAATAAAAAATAAAAATAAAAAGTAGTAGAGATTGCAAACAGAGAAGAGAGAGTACCAAGTTTTTGTTGGGTTTTATGCTTCCACACCTTGGGCTGGAAGACATAGGTTGCAGCCTTGATTTTTCTCCAAAAAATAGAGATGCTTTATCTGCCATATACAATATAAAATAATTATTAGAATTTCAACTCAAAAACCAAACCATAAAAACACTATCAAAATATAGAGATTAACTCAAATACTTATAAGAAAATCAATTCTAAACATAATAAAACAATAAGATAGAATGAAAATTTCAGGCACATATGAAAGCAAATAAAAAAAGACAAAACCTATGCTTTGAGTTTAGGGTTTTGAGATGGTAATTGCTAGGATTTTAAGGAGAGAAGAGATTTTGGTATTTTTAGCAAAAAACGTTATTTTAGGTCTAGGTGATTTATTTCCTTGTTTTTAGGCTCTTTTAATGTTTTTTTAGGTCAAATTTGGTTCCTATAATGGTTAGGTATTAATTAGGGCTTATTTTAGAATATATTTTCTTGTCTATCAAGTTTTATGGAGCCCTTAAATAGGCCTCCAAGTTTGTATACGTTTTTCAATATTATTGTTATAAGATATAAAACCTAAAATAAAAAGAATCAAAAATAAAAATAAAAATAAAATAGTGATGATGTGGAAAATTGTGAGAGCTTCAAAAGTTTCGGTTATATATATATATATATAGATAAGAAGGCGAGCATAGCTAATGCTTTGCAATCGTTTCAAAATTTATTATTTTATTATTTTATGCTTTGTAGTCTCTTCAACTCCCTCATCACACAATTTCCTCCAGAGGAAGGTCTGAAGAGATTCTTCTATAAAAAGTGGTGTTTTTTTCTCATTAAGAATAATGGATAAGCCAAAAACCTTGTAGATTAACTAGTAAGCACCTTCTTATATTTTCAATTGTTAAAGTTGTGTGATTGTGAGTGATTATTGAATGATGAGCGGAAGTATGAAAGAGAGCAAATATGAAGGTTATATGATTCGGCCTAATGACTTACACATTCACGATGTGAAAATTCTTCAACAACTAGATATTTGACGTAAATACTTGTGTTATAATGAACACAATGTATGATTTATAGATTATAGAGAACTTGACTAACCCTAGACTAACTCAAGATTAAGTTTATTCTACAAGAACATAGATCTACAATTGGTTTAGGCCATTTGGACCATAATATATCTAACACAACGAAACATTCAAGGTTAAAATCTTCTCAACCCAATTATCTAATTAAAAATAAAAAAGAAAAAAATTAAATAAAAAAAGAAGGAACAATGGGAAAAATTGAGTTTCAATAAGAAGGTCGGTAGTTTAGAGAGAATGTGTACAAATCCCAATAGTAACAAATTAGAATTAAAATTTAATTCATTAGCGAAATGAGGTCCATTAGGGAAAAATACATCATGTTTTGGATATATGAGTCCTCTCCCTCACATGAGAGTGGATATACATGCCTCCTCGTCCATCAATTTGCCAAACACAAAAATAAGTGTGTTGGTAGAAACAAGTACAATTTTGGGACCAAACGAGGTAGAGTAATCAGTAACGTACATGAATGCTACCTAGTCAAAGGAAAAGGCCAAGTCTAGCTTGAGTTTCAAGGGACAATGTGAGAAATAGTTGCAAAGCCGAGGTTTAAACATTTGCTACAATCTCATTTCGTTAAGGATACTAGGCAGGTTGTATTTAACGGTGATGTAGAGAGTATAATGGAAGTTGTTTCCAAGCCTAAAAAAAGCCCTGGCGTGGACGTTGATCAAATTGTAAGTAATATTAAAGATCTGGTCAACTCAGTGAACTGCAATTTCACCTTTTGTTTTATTAGCGAGAATAAAATCATGCCAATGATTGTATAGTAAAATGTTTTGAAATGTAATGTTAGTGAGCTTTGGCTTGAGGGACTTTCCCAGGTTGGTAGAGGTGCCCTAGGTAGGAACCCTTAATATATTTCTCCTGGTTTTTAGGTGTACGATGATCAGATTAGTGGCCCAAAAGGCCCCCAAACTCAATGAAAACTTTTATATAAAAATTGGGAGGATAAAAAATAAAGTTCGTATAAATATACTCATATGTCCTTATTAAAAAATTATGCCCAGTTAAAAAAAAAAAATACAAACCCCCCCCCCCCCCCGCCCCCCCCCCCCCCCCAAAAAAAAAGGCACATACAGTTAAACCCAAAAAAAATGAGGAAAAAAGAAATAAAGAAGACCCCAAAAACAAAACAAAAATACAAAAACAAAAATACAAAAAAAAAAAAACAAAAAACAAGGAAAGGAAGCCGTGTATGCGTATCACGCCCAAGAAGAAAAAAGTAAGAACAAAAATGAAAAAGAGAGTAAGAAACAATCAAAATATGAGAGGATTGATAGTTCAGTAATTTGATTGCAAGTACTCTTCTTCTCTCTATTTTCTCCCCAAATTGAGGAGATAGCATTTTGGTGGGTCACCCAACAAAACACCCGAATACTTACTCTCCCCTTTTCTTTCCTTTCTTTTCCATCCACTTTAAAATACACCCAACCAAATGGACCATTAAACTACTACCTGAACCCCTCCCCTCCCCCTTAACCGCTAGGTACTAAGTACCTAGGGAGGTGCAATTAGACCAATGGTGTCTTGGCAATCTTTCTACAATGCTAGTCAAACAGTACAAGTTCAAATGCAGATGTCTAGTGACATAAACTTTGGAAACTCAGTGCATGATAGGTTCAAGATGTTGCGGTGGAGAATTGGAGCTAATTTTTTGCCCAAAAAAAGATTTGCTTACTCAAAGAATAGGGATTCTTGAAGCTAGATGCTGCCTATGTGATGAAGCTTTAGAGACGTGTGCATCTCTGTTTTATTAATTGCCCTATGGCAACGGCTCTCGGTTTTAGCTATAGTTGGAGTCTCAAATCATAAAGGGTGAGGGTCTTCAGTAATAAAGACATTCTGGCTCTAGATCCCTTTATTCAGGCAGCTTTGACAACCCAACATTCCAAATCTCTTGCGTATTAGCGTTCATTGCTTATGGTAATCACTTCAGAGACTCTTTGGATTTTAAGGAACTAGATTTCTCATAAGGGAGAATAGGTAAATCTAGTTTTAACTATCAACAATCTGGAGTACAGGGTCAAGGAATTCTTGCTGGTTGTTGAATGTTCATAGAAGCAAGTGCTGCATGATGTAGTGCACTGAACATGCCCACCCCTGGCATGGTGAAGAGGGCTGGCCCCAAACATTTTGAGGACTAAGCCGACAACTAAAATAGGGATTTTTATATTTATGTATTAATTAAATTAATTTTTATTTTATATTTTTAAATTATAAAAATATTTTATTTAAAACCTATTTCTCTTTCCTTTTGTGATGCAAATTAACTAATTAAATTTTTGTATTCAAGTTCTTCTAACATCATGGGCGGCGCTACACTATTCTCAGGGGGTTCAAATGAAACCCCTTGACTTCCAAAAAAAAAAAAATTATATATAAAAAATATTTTTTTTGTTAGTTTAATACTATAATTTTTTTCTTAAAAATATATTTGCACACCCTGACTTAAATTTTACACACCCTTATTACAAGTTTTTCCAACTCTAAGAATAAAAAGTAAGTGTTTGTGAATTGTTAGTGTCATTATTTTTTATAAATTTATATCATGTGTGTGAGTGTGTCTAATACTGATTGTGTGTATTATTTTTTGTTATAATATTATTTGTGTGAATTATGATGTGTGTGGATGTTTGTGTGTACATTATAATATAAATATATATAATTTAATAATTAGGAAATAAATATGGTTTGTTACATGTGTGTATATTGTTATCATGTTATAATAACTTTTTGTTATAAAGTTAGTAAAATTCAAGAAAAAAATGTAAAGTTAGTGATTGTCCAAATATTTGATTGGTTAAGTAGACACTAGTGTATAATTTTATGTATGAATGAGTGTGGTTGTGTACGTCAATAATTAATACAAAGCCAATGAGTTTAGTTTAGTCATTTAGTTTAAAATATTTTTATAAAACAATAACAAATAGATAATAAAAACTGCATAAAAATAAAAATGTTAGATAAACTTAATAAAATAAAATGATTATAGGCTCATAGCTACCCACATTGGCAATAGATATTTATAATGAACTATCATTTAACAATTCAAAATTTGAATACTTGTAGAAGGAAATTGTAAAACTTCATGTATTAATTTTTTTTTTTTAGGTCGGTAACTCAATATATTCAAGTTCTTTTTCATTAAAAATTTTTAATGACCCCCCTAAACAAAATTCCTAGAGCCGCCACTGTCTAACATCCCATTGTCAATCGATAATTTAGTTAATCCACTTAATCATTCTTGGGACATTGTTGATTTAAATATGATTTTATTAATTTTAATTTTAAAAAACTTATTTCTGCAGAAGCAACTGTAACAGGTATTGTTAGTAAAATTCTATAAGTAATGCATGTATTTGGAAATGAATCTAACATTTTTATATAATTTAGTATGTCAATTGTTCAAACCTATTCTCGATTGATCTAATTGCTTTATCTACTATATATAAGAAATAATCCATTCTAAAAGATTCTTCAACAAATCGTGTTGTCTCATTATGAACATTATGGTGAACTTGTTCATTTGAGACTCAATTAATTTTTCTTTTCTTTTTTTTTTTAATTTTTTTTCATATCCAAATGCATATTTTCTAGTAGACATTTCTAATTTAACTATATTTACAAATAAATTAAACACTATCCATAATATATTTATAATAACTGGAATAAAATAATATATTTATAATAATTGGAATAAAAAATAAATTTCTAGTATAGAGCAATAGAACCTGATATATAAAAAGTACTAATGTAGTTTTACCGAACAATAATAAGTATCTAGTAATCTCAACTTGCATAAATAAAGACATTAATTATATTATTCAAAGAATTAACACTAATAAAAATTATATATATTTATTCTAAGTTACAACTTACAAGTTTTTGTTTTTTGGATTGAATTTTTTTTTTTAATTATTTTTTTGCTTGCTTTATGTGATACTAGTATATATAGTATACTACTATTCAACTAATACACAGTAAAAGTTAACCGGAACCAATAACAAAACATAATATAAAAAAGCAAAAAACGCAAGATTTAAAAAATAAATAAAAAAAAACACCAAAACTTTACAAGCCCATAAGCAAAGTAAGCCCACAGCACAGCCACAGCCCACGAAAGTCCACCATGATGAAACAAAAATAAAAAGCACGCATGAAGATTCACAGTGCACTAGGGAAAACTGAAAAATCATATTTTAAAGAGGGAAAGAGTGGAACAAACAATACCTTAGGTCAGGTCCTTGATGAGATCGAAGGAGAAGTAGAGCTGAGACAGAGAGAGGTAGAGAGCAAGAGTGAGAGAAAGTAACGGTGGGTAAATTTTAGGGATTTGAGATTTTTTATTGTTTTGATTTCTGATTGTTTTGTGTGTAATATTTTAAGACTAGATTTGTATCTTATCTTGTTGAATTTTGGTTTGTCTAGAGGTTAATGATGTTATTTTTGGGATAATTGATTTTGTTTAAACTAAAGAATTTTCTTCTTTCTTCTTTGGTCAAAAGGATGTAGCAGTTTTTTGGAGTTTCATTGGAAACCATTTTTTTTTTCCTGTTACCCCCTTCTTTTCCATTTCTTTTTCCTTGCTAGCCCTTCTTTTCCAAAATTTTGAGCCCCCTTCCACTTGGGGGCCTTAGGCATTGGCCTAGTGGAAGGGCCGGCCCGTGAAGCTTAATGTACATGTTACAATTTCAAAGGACTTCATAACCACTTGGGGGCCTTAGGCATTGGCCTAATTGGCCTAGTGGAAGGGCCGGCCGTGAAGCTCAATGTACATGTTGCAATTTGGAAGGACTTCACAACTCTAGTTGTGGTGGCTCAAAATGACGATGGTAAGATCTGAAAAGTTCGAGCAAAGGAACATATTTGTTATGATCCTATGCAAGCACAGGCCACTGCAATTCTATGGGCTTTGTAGTTGGCAAGCTTAGAAAGTTTCCAAAGAGTTACTATGGAGAGAGATGCAGAGGCCTGTTTTGACTAGAGCCTCGCAAGCTCTTTGGCAAGTTTCAAGTGTGATTAGTAATATAAATGAACTTAGAAATTCCTTTGAATGTTGAAATTTATGCTGGGTTAGAAGAGTGGCAAATGAAGTAGCTCATACTATGGAAGATTTTGCCTCTCCTCTTAGGTAGTTTTTATCTTGTAATAAGGCATCCCTTCTTGAAGTTGTAGAAAAAGTGTCCTATGTTTTCATCACATGTAGCATCTCTCACATTGTGTGGAGATGACGTAATGTTTGTCATTCAGCAACATATCTTAAAAAACTTGCCTCTTTTAAATTGTAACTAGATAATTTCCCGTGCGACGATGCTTGGTAATTTTATTTAAACATAATTTTTATTTTTTTAAGACCCAAATATAATAATCATTTTGTTATATAGTATTAATGATGTTTCCTAAATATTGTTAAATACTTTGAAACTTAATTTTTTTTAATTCATATTTTATAATTTTTCCTTATCCTAGAAGTAGTTTCCAACTATTGAGTGGATTTTCTTTACTTATATATATATATATATATATATATATATATGATATTGTAATTACATAGTTATTAGAAATTTCTAGGAGTTTACACCATATTATAAATTTAATATTTAAAATAATAAAATAACATCTAGATAAAGGTAGACTTTATTTCTAAAACCAAACACTTCCTCAATCACTTTATTTTCATCATCAAATCCTAAGACCCCAATCTTAAACACTTTGTTCGTAATCTAAATGGAAAAAAATTATTTGTGTACCAACATAAAGAGAACGTAATCAAACAAAGAAAAATTGGCTAAATATACTTCCATTTATCAATATTTAATCGCCTCTAATATGGCTTTTATATCCTTGTGAGAGTGCTTTTTTCTTCTCAGCACTGTGGCCCAAAGTTTCTGGGCCAAATAAGTATTCTTGGTGGACTGGGCTTGGTTCACCGCAGCTAAAAGGCTGTTTAAGAACCGAGTGGTGCACAAAACAAGCTCCCTACAATACAAATAACTGACAAACAAAAATATCTGTATTGAATGACATTTTAACAGCAAGGGAATGCGCAGCAAATAATATATAATGTAAGACAAAGTCAAGGATCCTCGAATCAGTGAGGTGCATCTTATTAATTTTCCTTAGTTATGATTACAGTGCTCACTAAGACGTGATACAAGGTTCAACTAAGTTCAAAAATTACAGACTTTGATAGCTATTCAAGCTTCCAAGACTTGCAAAGTTTGAATTTGTTGAATTCAAGTATGTGCTATAGTGGTTGTCTCTGGGATACCGAGAGCGGTTCCCTTGTTTTCTTTTGATTTTACAGAGCTCTTCCTATAGTTCTATATTCACGCGATACAAGGTTCAACTAAGCTCAAAAATTACAGATTTTGATAGCTATTCAAGCTTCCAAAACTTGCAAAATTTGAATTTGTTGAATCCGAGTATGTGCTATAGTGGCTGTCTCTGGGATACCAGGAGCGGTTCCTCTGTTTTTCTTGAGTTTTACAGAGTTATCTTAACGATTCCCTTCTCGTTTTTCTATTCTGCATCATGCCTTCTTTTATAGCACAGATCGAGCTCTGGAGTACTGGTGATTTCTCCCTTTTGCCCTTTAGAGTTTGTGCCGTGCCAGTTTTGCTCAGGGCTATGTTGTTTCCTTTTTTTCTCATAGCTTCTTACCTTTGGTGCGACCAAACGAAAGTTCCTTAGCTGGTTTTCTATTTCTAGATTCTCCGTTAGCTGTTCTTCAGCTATTTGGCATTTTTCACTTCTTCAGCTTTTTCAGTTGTACTATTCCTTGTCATTTTCTCCAAATGGTTGGAATCATAGCTCATGCGTTTTTTGCTTCGTACTTCCTGGTCCCACTATATGTCTGGAGCATCAGAGCATGAGACCTGCATGTTTTTGTCTTTGATCCCTCTTTTAAACCTGCTTTAATCCACTTTAGCTGTGTTGCACGTCCCGAGGATCTCGAGCCTCTGGCAGCCTCTGGGGATCCCGTCCTAGCTCTTTCACTGGAATTTGCTGGACTTTTTTAATGGCCTTTTTTGCTGGAAATCTAAACATACATAGGGCCTTGACGTCGATTCTTCTTGCTACACGAATTGGGCCTTCTTTATTTTTTTTATGGAATGGGCTTTGTTGTGAAATTTTGACCCCAACATTAGTCCCCCGAGCTCATGGGTTACCTGTAGCCCACACGCGAGAAAATAAATTGTTTTTGGACACTTTCCTGTTTTGTAGAACCAATGTGTAGATCAAATAATTCTTAAGGGAAACTCCAAATGAATTGCTACACTTCCTTCATGGAATGAACTAACATGTTGCCAAAGATTAGAATTCACCTTCATGTTAGTATTAAGCTGTAGATTGGTATTCAATTTTCCATAAAACAAGTCAATTTTGTCAGGCCAAAAATGAGATATTCATATATAGCCAAAATTATATTGGTATTGCATTTGATGCCAAAAGTATATTTCTAGCACCAGTGTTTTTTGCTAGTAATTCTAGGATATGCTTTTTGAAAGTAGCATACAAAAATTAAATATCAATATCAGATTGCATTGCTTTGTCAACAAGATTTTGTTTGTTTTACAAAATAGGTTGAGTGAGGGCAGCCCCCATGAACTTTGCCAAAGATATTCTATGCATTGTAGTACATGCTTGCTATGGCTAAGGTGAATAATACCCAAATGTTTGCCACATGAGATTTTAGTCCATGAATAGTGACTTACCAATGAGACCATGATATAATAAGTCATTGAATCATATAAACATGCTAATTTAAAGTCTAATCAAGGCTAGCTATTCTTCTCACAATGTATTAAGAGACAGAAACTTCCCTGAGGACATGGCTTAGAATGCTTAAGAACATCTCCATGCCTTACTTTAGCCAAAGACCTTGCTCTTCTTGTGGATGCTCTTGATCTTTGCCTTATTTTTTTTTTTCAAATTGTGAGAGATTGTATAATATTTTAGATTGCAGCAAATTATTCACATATCATGCCACCAATTATATTGCTATATACCATATAGTTCATGAGCCAAAGAAAATAACAGTGGTTGAACTTAGTATAGTAAAGTTTGCACTAGGCTTCTCAATTTTTATCAAGTGAAAGATATATCTAAGGAAAATTTTTAATCTTATCTTAGCCCCCAGTGTATGCACTGGAAAAGCCAATTGCCAAATAAGACATAGCATTAAAATTATTTCATGTATATGAAACCATGTGAGGATTTCAACCACACAAGAATTCCAAATTTTGATTTTTGATAATTGGTCAAGTAAGAAAACCAAAATATTAGAATTTTCCCTTTAATCTATATGCATAAAGTATTAGTGCATGGGTGATACCTCTTGCACAACTTTCTGTAGTGTTTTGATATATTCAAACATGGTATTAATGAGTGGGCTTACCGAAAGGGTGCCTTTCTTTTGTTGAATTGAAGTACCTCCAAGCCTTTGGTGAGTTTACACCTTGTAGGAGGAGGGAAATGTTACTAGCTGGTTTGTAATGTCATTGACTAACCTCTTTGTATAGAGATTTGCAAAAGTATCCATGCTTTTGCAGCTTCGAGTGATGTACTCTTGGAATATATATATATATATATATATTTTTTTTTATAAAAGCTACGCCTTCCTTGTTTCCTTAGGCTCCCTTGAGCCAATTTCTTTCAAGGAGGTCAATCTTGTGTACTTTATACGCCCACTTTTGGGCTTTCATACCCACTCGAGGCTCTTTCTCTTTGTACCCCTCGTTGGGACTTGCTTACAATTTGCACCCTTTGCTAGGACGTGCTATGGCTTGTACCTATTGCTGGTACGTGCTACAAGTTGTAGCCATGATTGGGATATGCTTACAATCTGCACTTGTACCTATTGTTGGTACATGCTATAGCTTATACCCATAAACTTTTGCTTTTTTCCATTTTCTTGGTTGTACTTGGAAACTTTTGGTCTTGGCCAATATCTGAGCCATGTATTTAGAAAATTTGTTCTAGGCCAAGTCCTGGGCTAGGTACATGGAAAGTTTGCTCTTCCCAAGTCCTAGGCCATGTCACTTGGAAAATTTTTGTTTTGATCAAGTCCTGGGCTAGGTACATAGAAAGTTTTCCCTTTCCCAAGTCCTAGGCGATGCCACTTGGAAAATTCTGTTTTGGTCAAGTCCTGTGCCAGGTACATGGAAAGTTTGCCCTTTCCCAAGTCCTAAGCCATGTCACTTGGAAAATTCTGTTTTGTTCAAGTCCTGGGCTAGGTACATGGAAAATTTTCCCTTTCCCAAGTCCTAGGCCATGCTACTTGGAAAATTCTGTTTTGGTCAAGTCCTATGCCAGGTACATGGAAAGTTTGCCCTTTCTCAAGTCCTAGGCCACGTTACTTGGAAAATTTGTTCATGACCATTGAATTTTTCAATTTTTAGAGAAAGTTCCTTCGTAGCCCCTCGTTCTCAAGTGGACTCACTGAACTGATTTCTTTTCTTTTCTTTAAAGGGTTGAGGATTTGTTTCCTTCTCCGAGGATCTTCTATAATATCCTCTCTTGGCTGTGAACAAATCTTTTATGAAAATAAACTTCTTTTATGAGTCATCTAAGGTTGCTCTCATTGGTGAATTGGTGGCCAGGAGCTCCACCAAGATGATTCTGTCATAGTGTTTTCTTCAAGTGGGTGATCCTCTTACGGGGATCCTGGAAGAGGAAGGATTCCTCTAGGCATGCTCGTTGAAGGCTGTCTTCACAAATCTCATAGTGTCTTCACAAATCTCATAGTCTATTTCTTTACAAGGATCTCTACCGCTACTGCTTTTTTTAGAGATCTTCTCACTCGATAGGTACTCCTCTTCTTCAAGGAACTAGATCAGTAAGTTTGCTACAGCTTAGCTCTTGACAGCTCTGGGGATCCTTAGGACCTATGTTGTATTGGGAAATTAATATTAGCCACTGGGCCACTCTTCAAGATCGCAAGGGCTGGTGGAGGAGGGCTTATCACCAATAGGATTTGGTGGTAAAAAGTAATGATTCAGTTGTTGAGATACATGACCGCCAAATGCGCTCTGTCTATGTTGGGATACCTCATTTCGGTTTCCTTTAATGCTTTGTATGCTTGGGATCGGGATCCCAGGTACAACAATAATGATTTTGCCATGGACTAGTACCCATAAGGTAGGCAAATGACTCATGTTGAAGTTTTATGATTGGATGCTCAGCTCCCCATATGAGAACATTCTCCTTTTTCAACAGTTCGGATAGTCCACTAGTGACCAGCCTAGTTTGGATAGTCCACTAGTGACCAAGGCTGGTCTTGGTGTGAACTTCCTAATGTAAGAAACTCTTTCTAAGAAGCTCTTAAGTTCCTTGACCATAGTATGCCTCTTTATGGTTAATATTGTTGTTGCCTTGGCTGGATTTATGAGGAGATCGATGTTAGGCAAAGGAAGTTTATCCTTTGGACATGCCTTATTTAATTTGAAGGAGTTCACGCCAATAAATCTTCATATATTTTTTTCGATAGCTCCACCAATTGCTCTCTTTTTTTTTTAATAACTGATTGCTGATTAGGATGGGCCCTGGGTTCCTTAGGTCAGCCCCCAAGTTCATCTCTTCTAGTTTTTCCTTTGGTAGGATTTATGCCTTCCTTTCTATATCCATAAGTTTCTCTGGGATCTTCAAAAGCAATATATTAGCCTTCCTTCTTCTGTCTTTTTCGTTTTTTTTTTTTTTTTTTTTCTGTCCAAGGGGTCCCTCAAACCATGGGTATCGTTTCCTTCTTCTGGGATAGGAGCCCCTCGGGATCTTGGAGATGGGATATTCTGACTCATCGTATCCCCAGGTTCCTCCAAGATCTCTTCCTGGGCTATCATGTAAGATGGTGGTCCAAGATCCTTTTGCAGGCTACATTCAGGTCCCGCGTGCCTTCATAAGTAAAATTCTGCCTTCCCTTCAGGTTTCTTCTTCTTCTGGGATAGGAGCCCCTCGAGATCCTCGAGATGGGAGCCCCCCGGGATCCTAACAATAGGATATTCTCCAGCTGGAGCCGATTCATCATAAAGTATATTTTCCACAAAATTTACTTTGTATTGGATGAAAGGACTAGGATTGGCAGTGACATTTTGTGGACTTCCCATTCAATTCCTCTTTCATGTACTAGTGGTACATTGAGAGGATTAGGCAATACTTGTGATCTCATGGTTGGCCTTTAGAGCTAGTTGTCGGTGTCCTTCAGTGGTCTCTGTATCTCTTCCAAATCTTGTTATTTCCATGGGTGGGCCCATTTGTTGAGCTATAAGAAATGATAGATGTACTGTATAGTTGTTGAGCTTTCAATAATGTTGGTTTTGCTGCTGGCTTGCAATGTAGTGTTTTTATTGATTTTCTTCAAAATATATTCAAGGCCCATCGCACAGTAGGCTTTAGCCCCCAGGAAATGAGGTAGTTGTTGAACCATGCTTGATCCACCTTCTCTTAATGCTATTGTGGAACTTCTATCAAAAGTTTTTTTATGCCTCCATTTTTTTTATAACCATTTAACTTTGCTGGATCCATGGAGGTACTTCAACTTTGTTGGAACAAAAAAATTGTTCCACTTTGCTAGAATCAAAAAACTATTCCATCAAGGAATAACTCGAAATTTTTTATGAAACCAAAGAACTACTTCATTTTGCTAGAACCATGGTTGGAACCAAGGAACTACTCAACTTCTTTAAAATCAAGGAGCTACTCCATTTTTGTTGGATTCGTGTTTAGACCCAGGGAACTACTCTTTTTTTTGTTATTTACTGGAATCTAGGATCTCATTTGGAATCAAGGATCTCCTCAGCTTTGTTGGGATCAAGGATCTCCCAGGCTTTGCTGGAATCGAGGGTGTACTCAGCCTTGCTGGAATAAAGGATCTCCTCAGCTTTGTTGGGATCAAGGATCTCCTAGGCTTTGCTTCCTGGAGTCAAGGATCTCCTAGGCTTTGTTGGAATCGAGGGCGTACTCAGCCTTGCTGGAATAAAGGATCTCCTCAGCTTTGTTGGGATCAAGGATCTCCCAAGCTTTGCTTCCTGGAGTCAAGGATCTCCTAGGCTTTGTTGGGATCATGGAACTACTCCATTTTGCCAAATCCATGGGCGGAGCCAAGAAAACTTGTCCATTTTGTTAACCTACACCATATGATATTATTATCAAGTTGCTGCAAAATTATTTAGCCCCACAACGTGAGGCGATTGCTTTGTTATGTAATTTACATTTCATCAAGCCTCTTTGATTCGCTTACTTCTCTTTCTTTTTTCTTTTTTTTTTCTTTAAAAAAAAAAAAAAAGAAATGAAACAATATTATGAATTTTTTTTTTAAAAAGAAAATAAATCAGCCCCCTAACGTGAGGCAATTGCTTTACTGTGTAGCTCATACAATCTTCATTCCATCAATCTTTTTTTTTTTTTTGGCTCACTTCTCCATTTTTTTTTTAGCAATGAGACAATGTTTTGATTATTAAAATATTATTACATGACTCCTCTTACCCCCTTTTTGTAAAGAGTAGAATCCTCAAGAGAAACAAGATTTTGTTTCTTCTAGCTGAGTTCAACATTTATTTTCAACTTTTTGGTTGTACTATATAGGTTGGCTGTACTCTCAAAACACCTTTAGTATTAGTTCAGTTTTTATGAGATCAGTGAGTTGCCTTTGGAGACCAATGGTATAGAGTAGTTTCACACCACCAATACCTCATTCATCAAGCATCTTCAAGTTTTGGACTTCAAAGTTTAGGACTAAACTAACTGCATAAATGCTAATCAAAGTTTAGGACCTCATTTTATTTATTTATTATTTTTCAAAACTAATTGATTCAGCTGGACAGTTATTTTTTATGAACATCTTTAAATGAGGTCCATTTAATTGGAGGATGAGTATGACAACTAAACTTATCTATGATTCTATATTGTGTAGAACAAGTGTCTACTTTTATTATTAAACAATACAATGCTTTTGCTTTCATGCAACACAGTGATAGCTATCCATTTGAAAACCATAAACTTCAGTCCATTATGTTCAAAATATAAAATGGAGAAAATAATGACACATAAAACTTATCTTGTGTTGGGAAGTTCCCCAAAATTCCATATAGAGTCCCTTGGTAGGACGTTCGTTGGAGGGACCCGCACTTTTGGGATCTTGATGTTGAACGCACTAAGAGAAATTTTCCTTCCTCTAGGTGTTTCCTAGCTTTGGAGCCATGCTTGTGAAGGGACTGCATTTTCCCTCTCCTTTTTCCCAGTCCCCAGCGGAGTCGCCAAAATGTGAGAGTGCTTTTTTCTTCTCAGCATTGTGGCCCAAAGTTCTTGGGCCAAATAAGTATTCTTGGTGGACTGGGCTCGGTTCACCGCAGCTAAAAGGCTGTTTAAGAACCGAGTGGTGCACAAAACAAGCTCCCTACAATACATATAACTGACAAACAAAAATATCTGTATTGAATGACATTTTAACAGCAAGGGAATGCGCAGTAAATAATATATAATGTAAGACAAAGTCAAGGATCCTCGAATCAGTGAGGTGCATCTTATTAATTTTCCTTAGTTATGATTACAGTGCTCACTAAGACGTGATACAAGGTTCAATTAAGTTCAAAAATTACAGACTTTGATAGCTATTCAAGCTTCCAAGACTTGCAAAGTTTGAATTTGTTGAATCCAAGTATGTGCTATAGTGGCTGTCTCTGGGATACCGGGAGCGGTTCCCCTGTTTTCTTTTGATTTTACAGAGCTCTTCCTATAGTTCTATATTCACGCGATACAAGGTTCAACTAGGCTCAAAAATTACAGACTTTGATAGCTATTCAAGCTTCCAAGACTTACAAAGTTTGAATTTGTTGAATCCGAGTATGTGCTATAATGGCTGTCTCTGGGATACCGGGAGCGGTTCCTCTGTTTTTCTTGAGTTTTACAGAGTTATCTTAACGATTCCCTTCTCGTTTTTCTATTCTGCATCATGCCTTCTTTTATAGCATAGATCGAGCTCTGGAGTACTAGTGATTTCTCCCTTTTGCCCCTTAGAGTTTGTGCCATGCCAGTTTTGCTCAGGGCTATGTTGTTTCCTTTTTTTCTCATAGCTTCTTACTTTTGGTGCGACCAAACGAAAGTCCCTTAGCTGGTTTTCTATTTCCAGATTCTCCGTTAGCTGTTCTTCAACTATTTGGCATTTTTCACTTCTTCAGCTTTTTTAGTTGTACTATTCCTTGTCATTTTCTCCAAATGGTTGGAATCATAGCTCATGCGTTTTTTGCTTCGTACTTCCTGGTCCCACTATATGTCTGGAGCATCAGAGCATGAGACCTGCATGTTTTTGTCTTTGATCCCTCTTTTAAACCTGCTTTAATCCACTTTAGCTGTGCTGCACGTCCCGAGGATCCCGAGCCTTTGGCAGCCTCTGGGGATCCCGTCCCAACTCTTTCACTGGAATTTGCTGGACTTTTTTAATGGCCTTTTTTGCTGGAAATCTGAACATACATAGGGCCTTGATGTCGATTCTTCTTGCTACACGAATTGGGCCTTCTTTATTTTTTGTATGGAATGGGCTTCGTTGTGAAATTTTGGACCTCAAAAATCCTTAAAAAAAAAAAACAAAAAACAAAGAGAATGCTAAAATTCAATAAAAGTATAAGCTAAAAATAGGAGAACTAATCTTGTATTATTAATTTTACACATGAGCTTTGTCTTTATATAGAGAAGTAGAGCACGCCAATTAACTTACAATCGTACATCAAAACCGAAACAACAAATTAAAGCATTTGAAACTAATCCTAACAAACCACAACAACTATAATTTATAGCACTAACAAAAGTAATCAAAAAAATATAGGCGGATAAGTACTATATGTGAAAGATACATGAGAAAGAACATAAAAATTATGTGAAGAACTGCCTAATTGTAGAGTTGATGGAGAGAACTAACAATATGATTGTGATTTGTACACTATTTCACACTATTCCTTAATAGCTGCAACTAAACTTGAGGTTGCAATTAAAGTTGAGATAATCTTAAATCTTGATTCACAACAGAGAAAACTCCAAAATAATCATCGTTTTTTACTTTTATGGTCGAGGCTCATACCAATACCACATTAAATAGTAGTAAAAAAATGACAAAGAAACCAAGAAATTGTGAGGGCTAAAACAAAATCAAAAAGCACCTAACCTATGGCATGAAGACGAATGACTATGGGTCAGTGTATATAAAGTAGCAGAAGTGCAAGAGGTGAAAATGGTGAGTGGAAACACGAAAAGTTTTGTGCTTTGTGAGAGAGAGATGAAAGTCTTAAAACAATGAACTCAAGAAAATAAGGGATAGGCTCCTCTCCAGTTTTAATATCTCCTATTGTCTCCTGTTTTTATACAGATGACTGACACTTAGCAAGTAAAAGATCCAAGGGCTAAAAAAAACTCACATCTCTTTCTTCCTCAAACATCTCTTTCCACGGCAATTTCTGATTTTCTATCCATTTGTCTCTCTCTCACATCTCATTGTTCTCTTTGTTGTCCCTCGCTATCATTAAAACTATTACTCGAGCCTTTCTCTTAGTTCCCTTTTTCTCTACAAAATTACTATCCCTATCTCTTCAGATCTGTCATTACTTTTTGCTTTTGTTTTGGTGGATGGGTTGGGTTTTAAGGGATTTTGGTTCTAATGGAGATAAGAGTGTGGTTTGGGCAAGTCTCATTCATGATGGGTCTTCAAGGATTTCAAGGATTTTGATGTTTCTTTGATTCTCATGATGGAAAAGATTTGGTTTTGGGTGCTCATCATGTTAATGGTAGTTGATGGGTTTTATCAAAATTTGAGTTTTGCAACTTTTTAATCCATATATATTGTCTTGCACAGCCCCTCTTTTGCAAAGAATCACTAGGCACACAAGAAAATGAGTTGAAGAAAACCAACCAAACATAGAACAGTCTCTGGTGAAAACATTTGAAGGAAAGCATTTTCTTGATTTTTTTTTCTCAAGATCAGATCTTCCTTTTTTCCATTCTTCTCCAGAAAGCCATGGTCTTGATGCCTTTGTTGATCAGGTGGTTGTAATGATGTTGGAGAGAGGAAAAAAAAGAAAAGAAAGAAAAGACAAATGGAGATAAAATCTAAAATTTCTGTGGAAACTGGAAACGGATGCTGGAGGAAGAAAGAGATGGTTTTTTTACCCCTTGGATATTTTACTTGCCAAGTGTCAAGTCATCCGTATAAAAACGAGAGATAACAGGAGATATTAAAACTGGAGAGGAGCCTGTCCCAGAAAATAAAGAGTCTTTATCTTTTAAATTTTAATTAGTCCTTATCTATAATGCAGCACTTGAGAAATGTCCTGATACAATGAATTTAAGAAAATAAAGAATTCTTATCTTTAGAATATTTTTTTCATGGGAATTATCTTTTGAAATTTAATTAGTCTTTATCTCTGATGTGGCACTTAATTAAAGAATTTATGTGAACAAATTCCTTGTAAAAAAGAGCGCCACATGAAAAAATCTCATACTCTCTCACATGAAGTCTTTGCTTTTATATATATATATATATATATATATTGATATTGATGATTTGGAGATCTCTAAGTCTCAAAAAAAGTATAGTGTCATATTTTTTTACTATTTAAAATGACCCACAGAGAAAGATTACTTATGGCCCATAGGCCAACTACATCCCCTTGTATGGTGCATGTCCAGGGTCCACTCCCTCAATGATGAAGACGAAGTGGGGTGGCTATTTAGGCCTGGTTGTGAGTTGCTTAGAGGAACTTAGAGGTGGATAGCACCTCTGCAAAGAACACTAAATTCTCAAAATAGCACTCAAGGCTAAGTATTTTCATTAACAAACAAAACTTGTTACAATTTGAAGCCAACCTACTATTATTTATACAAGCTGGATCAAGTTACAGGCACTTGATTGGCTTAACTAATCTTATCTACTAGTGATCTAGACTAAAACTAACCAATTAACAACCTAACTGATTCCAAGAAGATCTTATTGGCTACAGCACCATAACTACCTTTACCCTAGTGTTTGGCAACAGGTCACTATCTACCTATTACATTGAATCTGTTACATCTGAGACTTCCAACTCTCCCTGCTCCTTCCAGCTGTTTCCACAAGGCTTGGTAACAGCTTGGACACTTTAGCTAACCTTCTTATTTTGTCATTGGCTGGCTGCTGCAAGACTTAGACTTCAATAGGCAAGGCTGCTGCTGTAAACTAGTTGTTGCTACTTAGCACAGCTGATGCAATTAAAACGAGGCTACCGGATGCTGCTGCATCACCCAACTCCCTTTTAGCTTGGGGAGAGAGAGAGTGAGAGAGAGTTAAGTGCAGTAAATCTATGGAGGTCAAACTATTCCAAGTGGAATTATGTCATGATGAACCACATTCACATATCTTTGAGATTGTAATTACAAGAGTAGATTTTTTTTTATATGCATAACTCAAAATCAATACAAGGCAACCCAAAAGGAAATAATACAAAAACTTTCCGATTAATGAGATAAAATGTTTCTAGATTGGTGGATCCAAAGAGCCAGGTATAATCATGAAAAATTTGCGAAAATTCAAAAATGTGACTTGCATCAATAGCAGAGCATGCCAGAAAACCCTTTTTGAATCTTGATAGTCTGTGTCAACCTTTGTTGTCGATTAAATTGAAATTTTCCTCAGTAGCAAAACCCACCTTCAAACCATGTATGTCATGCCAACCTGCATTAGATTTGAGTGGGGCACACTCAAATTTGCAATCCCCCTTCTGCAGTTCTTTCTCAAGAAAGCATAAAAGTAATTTATGACTAGTTTCTTAATAAACCAGGAATCTTTCCTCGCTCTAATATCTCCATGACCAAGAAGATAAACTACTCCAGATTCTTTAGCCTTGCGTATAAAAGACAGCTCTCTCTCAAGACTATGCTCTGTATCAGACATTGCTGGGTCTGCCGGAGGCAGTACTGGCCTCATCTCCTCTGACGTGCTTGCCTCCAAAATGGGCTTGCTTGTGTCCCTGAACTCTGACAGGAGAGGAACACCGAGTGAATAGACACTCCCATTGGGAGCTATAAGAACCCTTGAGCCAGATAACTCATCCTCAGAATCTGTATCACCATCCCCATCACTCTCCAATGATCGTTCCTGAGCTTCACGACGGATGAACTTCTCAAGACTCTCAATCAGCAGCTGCTCAAATGTCTGGTGATTTTCTTTGCGAACATCTTTATAGCCATACCTGTTAAAGTAACAAATTTCGGTTGCTTGGTTACAGAGTAAGTTAACACATAAAACAATATAAACTGATATATATATATATATATACATATATATATCAAACAAAAAGCATTACATGATAACAATGTTAAGATTCAACCTCATTACTTTTAGGAATTAAAAGAAAGTTTATTTGGCATTTTTGGTGAAGTGCTCAATTGGTAGTAAACGGAATGTTAAAAGGGTAATTCTCAGTTAAATGTAGTTAATTTTCCATAGATGACTCAACCATTTGGCTTCACCTTTTATGTGGAAGCCAATAGGTTTAATGGTACATGTGCAAAGATCTAAAGAAGACAGCTTCCTGCTTACAAGAATCTGGCAGTTTACCTGGCAATGCAACGAAATATGTGGTAGCCTTTTGGGCAGACACGCCGGAAAAGGAACCTTTCACTCTGAGGCACTACAGGAACTGGAACATACTTTATACAGACAAATATTATCATAGAGTGGATTGCCGGAAGAGTTGTCAGAAAATGGCCAAATATTGCTGGTATTCCCTTCACCAGCTCATTATATAGCAAACCAATGCCAGGAGCTCTGATTGTCCCAAGATCGGAACCCAATTCCCGCATCAAATCCATTGATAGCTTTTGCTTTACTTCAGTTTCATACTTCAGCTTGCTTCCATAATTCCAGATATACATTATCAAAAACATTATTACAGCAAAAACCAATATTATCCAACTTCCATCTGTTACACTCCATAAAACTGATGAGAAAAAAGTCAATTCCAACCCCAAAAAAAATACCAAAAAACTCAGCACAATGACAATGTTTATCTGCCATATAAGAAGCATAACAATGGTTACTAAAATCGTTGTCATCATCATTACTCCCAACTCAGCAATGCCTGTAAAAAAGAATTGAGATCAGAAAAAATTAAAAAATTAAAAGCTTGTCTAAGTCACCACAGAGGAAGTAGAACTAAGATCAATTAAAACAAAAATTGGTAGATCCAATTGATTCCTATCTAATATACAACATTATCATTCATACTTCAAAAACCTTTCCTCCCTATTTTCCTAAAGCTCTTATTCTCTATCACCACTTTCCAACAAACTTCATTTGGAGGGAAAATGACTAGTAGAAACAACTATTCTTTTATTATTAAATTGGATTGAGGAACCACTAACCACTGCGATGTACATAAATTCATAATGTTTAAGTTTTATGGCACCTTTTTTCTTTTTGGTATGAGAGAATCTTTACATGTACTGAAAAAAGTCATCAAATAGAGAAGAATCCACTTGTATTCTGCTATGACTTCATTCCTCAAAATGACAGAAAACGGAATAGAAATTCTTCTATGATAATAAAAGTACTATAAAAAAATAAAAAAAATTTGTCAAAAAAAAAAGTGAAGGGGGACTTCAAAAAATGAATGCAAGGCACACTGCCAGATCGAGCACCAACGCCTACAGAAAAAGGCAGAAAATGTGTATGTTAAATTTCACAAGGAAACAATTTATATAGCATTCACATTTAATTTTATGGCATTTGAAATAGATTATTCCTTATTTTGAATGCAAAAATCTTTAGGTTTTCTAGAAAAGAAATCGGATTGGTAAAATCATATTTAAACAGTAGTCCTCTGTTGTTTTGTAACAACCCCATTTTGGATCCCTCAAAATACTATAGAAAACAGAATAAAAGGACTGCAGTTCCAAAGTAATACAGTATAATTTAGGAAGGATTTGTTGTAAGAATGCTGTGGATTCCAAAAACTAAACTAGAGCAAGCAAACTGCCAAGTCAAACACCAATATTTGCAAGCCGATGGAAAATTGAATACAAAAGAAGGGATCAAGTCTATTCATTGCTGCACATATAGTGCTCCCTAAGCACCCATTCAGGGAAAAAAAATGTTTAGGCTGTCTGCTTCACATAAACTCGAGGAGAGTGGGGGGAAAACACTACCATATCAGTGGGTACAAAGCATTTCTTCAGTTTCAACAGAAACTAGACAGTTATAAGCACAAACATACAAGGAAAATAAAGGCAGATTTCATCACAACAAAAATGAACAGAAGATGAAAAACAAAATTTAAATGATAACAGGGGGAAAAAAAAGGCAAGGAAGAATCATTTCTTCGGTTTCAACATAAACTAGACAGTTATAAGCAGAAGCCTACAAGGAAAATAAAGCCCAGAATTCAACCACACAACAAAAGTGAATAGAAAATGAAAAACAAAATTTACAATAATAATGGGGATAAAAAGGCAATGAAGAATTATTACCATATGCATTTCCGATCTCATCAATGCTTGATATACAGCAGACAAACACCAGGCAAACTGCCAGCAAAAACCAGTTTATGACAGGAATATAAATCTGGCCCATGAACTTCCGAGAAGTATGAATGATTTTAAGACGAGGGAAACAGCCAAGTGCTGTTGATTGTTTTATGCAAGAAAATGTGGCCGTTGTCATTGCCCGACTGGCAATTAATGCAGCGATATTAGCAATGAGGAAGACTGGCCAGAAAGCACCACCTACATACAGAAATTTTTGCTTTACAGTGTAAGCATTCCAAATAGCAAAACAGAATATTCTACTACGTAAAAATAAATAAACCAAGAATTACAAGTAGGTCCTGCAAACTATATATAAAGAATTGTATAGACCTTATTACTTGCATACTGGTTGAGATAAATGGTGAGGCTTACTAGGAATAGAAGAAAAGAAAGCTTGGTCAGCAACAAAATCTGGGTTTTCCATAAGATACGCAGCTTGACCCAAATAACCCAAAAGAAGGCAAGGCAGAACAAGAAATACAAATGTAAGCTGTGAACAACCATTATCAAGTAAATTAGAAATGTAGCAAATCTAATTGGCAATAACAGTAACAGAAAAGAACACCAAAAATGCTATCACTATAAAGGAAACATGTAAGATATATGATCCAGTAACTGAATCTCTGGCTTAATTACCTGAACTGATCGCACAGAAAAGTAGCAAAGATCTGCAAACATTGCTTCAGAACCTGAAACAAAATTCGTCATCAGCAATATTAAAAAGGTCAAGACAATAATTAAAAAAATATAATAACCATTGATGTCAAATTGCATTTTTGCATTTTTAAAAGCACAAAAATTATTTATATTAATTTAGATTTCTTATGAATGTACATTAGCCTTTGGGGCAAATATATAATATCATTGCAATCACCTCAAATAAATAAGACTAAAGTACACTTTAGGTCCTTAAAGTTTGGGGTTGTTTTCATTTTGACCTTTCATTTTAGCCCTTCATGAAAAAGAAAATTTTAAAATGTAAAAGGCCAAACAAAAACTAAAAAAAACATGAAGGCCAAAATAAAAGTTTGAAACATAAAAGGCCAAAATGAAAACAAACCCAAAATTTAAGGGCCAAAAGTGTACTTTAGTCTATAAATAATATGCACGTTTGTGAGAGCTAGTTCAATTTTGAAAAAATTAAAAATTAAAATTAAAAATTAAAAATTAAAAATAAAAATAAAAAATAAAAAATAAAAACTCAAAAACAACCTTCCCAATACTTGAAATGGCACCAAGGCCATAAAATAAATAATAAAAAATTAAAATTAAAATAAAAACCTTTTGACACCACCTCCTGAGTCACCCATCGCCATCAACCACACTAATCACATCTCTTAAGTCTGGTGTCCACAACTATACTCAGAAAACCCAAAACTAAGCCACCAATACTTTGAAACCATACTGAGCAACCAAAACCTAGTCACCATCACTCATTCAGCCACCATTGCGACTCCAACCAACATCATCTGAAGCCAGCATCTGACTGTAACGACCTGACCTAGTTGCCATCACAACTCCAAAACGTTCCCAGTGAGGTCTGTAGTCCAACCATTATAGCAATTCATATTGCTTCTAATCCTTTTTTTCGTGAGCAAACTAGGTATATATAAAGGTGGATTGTCATCTTATTCAAGAACGAGTGGAAAGTAGTGTTATTAGTGTTTAGGACAAAATTGTAATTAACCTAGTAATATGCATGTTAAACCATTGTAATTAACCTAGTAATATGTTTGGGATTTAATGGGCGTTGCCATCAACAGTAGCAGCTTTATTGTTTGGTTGGAGGAATTGATTCAGGAAATGCTCATCAGACATTGGGAATCTTGTCCCGTCATGTTTGATGTGGATCGTGTGGAAGGAACATAATAATTGCACCTTTGAGAATATTGAGTGCACTCAAGAGGAATTGCACTCCGTGCTAATTCAAATGTTATTTTATTGGTCTAGAGTGTGGGGTTTTACTCATTGTAATTCTTTGTTAGAGCTCCAAGACTCTTTTTCCTAATGACTTCTGTAATTTTATAATCACTTTGTGTTCATCATCGTAAGCATAAAGTGATTTTTGAAATTAATAAAACTTTATTACTTTTTTTTTTTAAATGATAATTTAAAATCCTGGTAATATGCAAGTGTTTGAGTGTAAAATTGAACCAAAAAAGAAAAAAACATAAACATAAACACACTTCCAAAGACTTAACAAGATTGTTTACTAATTCCATCAATATTTCACTCCATCGATTGCTAATAAATGATGAAACATATCCATAATTCATGCCTCCAAATTTGTTCTTACAAGACATAAGGCATGATCCCTGGTTCTGTTGCAACATCAGTGATGAATCTATCGTATATCTCATTGTTACAAATGTGGAAGAAATTTAGATGAGTACAGATTCCATGTCTTGCCTAAACCGAACTAGTTGATATGACTAACTCATTATTCCTTTTAATGCATGTGCCTGTTGAACAAATGTGATGAATATTATTCCAAAAACCTTTCTCCAAATTCAAATACCCGAGTAGCATCTCCTATGACAAAACTATGACCAAATGATAAAAATTGGATAAGAGACCAAAAAATTCCCAATAAGTGAGGCGTTACATGAGGGAGCAATTTTAAACACCTGCCATAGGTATGTAAAATTCTCACTTTCCAGCTTCTTTCATACACCAAGATTCATCTTTTCCAACCTTAGTTAAAATACAAACTCTAAACCTTTCTCTACCATTCTAAACCCTCATTCACAAGCCAAACTCCACCACAAAATTGATTTCTGGCAGGATACCAATCAATCCCAAATCAGACTACTAAGACCTGTCTACCTTCCCAAAAATCACAATATGATATGATTCTAAAATGCATTTATAACATGCATGACGAATCTAATCAGCCTTCTGAGTTCTGACATAGGACAAGGGTGAACAAAGCAAAATCTGACTTAGAATCCCTGGACCAGATCTGGGCAGCAATGATATTTTGAGGATTAGGGTTAGGTTTTGGTGGGAGAAATGCTGGAAATAGTAAGGGTTATAAGGTTTTTAATGGGAAAAAAGAATAATATTTAAAAAAAAAAAAAGGGAAAAAAGAATAATAGAACTTGGGGAAAAACAAAGGAGAAAACCCACGATCTGGGATGTTGTTCCAAGGCTATGAACATTGAACAGTAACCCATGAACAGTGATGGGACTGTATGAGTTCATTTGGAGCTATTTGATGGATGGGTGGTTTAGGGTTTTTTTTTTTTTTTTTTTTTTTGATAAGTAATAAGTTTTATTGATATCAAAAAAGGAACACCCTAGCACATAGGGTCAACAATTCAAGTACAAAAATTACAACAATCAGGGAAATCAATAAACAAAGGGAGTGATTGGTTTTGCATAGCAACCAACCAATCCAATAAAGTTCTAAAGAAAAATAACTTAAGGTCTGATATGGATCTCTCATTACCTTCAAAACACCTACTATTTCTCTCTCTCCAAAGACACCACAATAAGCAATGGGGAACAATTAACCAAATATAACCATTTCAATGACGACCAAACCTGCCTTGCCGACACGCTAGGGCATAGCTTAATTAAATTATAGGTAAATAAATTGAAATTATATTAAGAATTAGTGAACCACTAGACAAGTTAATAAAGTTTTTTTTTTTTTTTTTTATTTTATATAATAACACTTTAATAAAGTTTTACTTAAAAGTATACTACATATCTAAACAATTAATGATCAACATGATTAAACCACATAAATTTTGAAACATTTAATACATACATACATTAAGACACTTAGCGCAAGTACGATGTTTAGTGTATAAATATTAAAGTTTAATTTAAATTTCTTAAAACTTAGATAATAGAATTTTACGCAAAATAAACTGTTGGTGATAGAGTTTAATTTAGGATAAACTATCCCAATATTATCTTCAAAAAATAATAATAATATAATAAAAATAAAAAAACTATCTTAATATTTTTTTTTTTATAAGTAATAAGTTTATTGATATCAAAAAGGGAAAAGCCCCCTAGTACACAGGGAGTGTACAAGGGGGCAAACAATCAAGAACAAAAATTACAAGAATCTAGGAAATCAAGAAAAAATAAAAATGATTGGTTCTGCAATGCAGCCAACCAATCCATTAAAGTTCTAAAGAAAAATAGCTTCAAATCTGATCTTGATCTCTCCTTATCTTCAAAGCATCTACTATTTCTTTCTCTCCAAAAACTATCTCAATATTTAATGAGTGAAGACACTTGTCATAGAGAGAAGGTAGTCATTTGGCACAACCACGAATTCTAGGACCCAACTTTCATTAAATAGTTTACGATATTTTTTTATTCATTCAAATGAAAGCATTACATCCCATTAAATAGAAAAATAATGCCTATTCCTAGTAGAACTTAGACTTCTTAAAACCCTAATAAGACTTGGGCTTAGACTCCTTGGGATTTACTACTAAGCCCAAGCTAAATAACTATACTCAAATAAAACTCAATATAAGACCTAATGGACCATTAGTACAGCCTATGTCCAGAAATAAGGAAATTACAAAATGCCCTTGGCAATTAAAATAAATAAAATAAAACTGAGATTGACTTTCCACTGCCTGCATCACCTTCACTCATAAATTTATCTATTTCAGTTGTCAAATGCCACCCAATCCAGTAACAACAGTTAAATCCCTTAAACTGCAACCCATTAATCTCTTATATACCCTTTAGAATCAAAATTTTCAGTTTGATAAATTATTCAACCTACGGTAATAAAGAAAATTAATTTGGATTTGGCCAGCATGAATTCTATCTAATCCATAATCTAACATATAACCATCAGGACAATAAAGAGCAATAAAATTATTCAAATGTTATCACTGAAAGGAGAAAACCAAAATCACAAGTTTAATCAAATTTCTGAGCATTTTTACAAGGAAAGAAAAGCAAGCATTTGCATTAGTGAATCCAATATTCCCAAACTGAAGAATTACCTGTTGCACACAAGAGACAACCCCCAAGACAGTACCATGCCTTAGTTGAGTTCCTCTTAAAGAAGTAATAGATATGAACAGGATTAAATGCTCTCAAGACAGTAGTGTCATATTTAACAAGGTTGTAAATCCCAAAGCCCGCAAGAGTACAAAACCAAATGAATAAAGCAGGGCCAACAGCAAGTCCCACTTTACTTGTCCCAAACTTCTGTACACTGAACAAAATCACAAGAAAAGCAACTGAAATCATCTTCACTTCATCTGCACACAAAAATAAAATTTATTACTTAAAACATGACTAGTTTCCTCAATAAGATATTAAAATTTTCAATGTAATAAGCACGCTCAATATATGCACAAGTAAAATGAAAATTAGAAAGAAATGAGTGTCAATTGGCTCAATATAGATTCTAAGTCATTAGATAATGGACCTGGCATCAAATCCTGCCTATACCAAAGGAGGGAGGTTTTCAAGATGGAAAAGAGCCACCTCCCATTGCATATAGCCCATACAACCAATGGCTTCCAACAGAAAGAAATAAAAGGAAGAAAAACTCCCTACCCTATTTTTTTAAAGTAAAAATTTCATTAAAGAGGGCGAAGGTATGCAAGCAATGTACAAGGAAACATAGAAAGCACGGACACTTCATTTGGGGTGCCGTATCCATGTCATACACGGGACACGCCTAGGACACTTTTGCACCCGTGTCCCAACCGTATATTGCTAGACACAAGAGTGACACTTATCTATTATTTCTTTTTAGTTTTAATCTTGAAAACTTATCAAGTTATCTTTTATTTACTCTTTTAGATCTTATTCTTTGGTTTGTATTCTAATTTCTAAACATCATTTTTTTTTTTTGATAAGTAATAAAAGTTTTATTCTGATTTCTAAACATCATTTATTAGTCATGTATTCACTTTATTATCCTTTATTGCTCTTAAATTGATATATTTAACATTATATGAAAAAATAAAGTTCTAGAAGTACCTATATGAATACTATATTTAACATTAATGATATATTCACTTTCCCAACATTCTATTCTATTTGAAGTCATGAATTTCCTAGTTAAAGACTCTATATTCCAAATACCTATAAGAATCCTATTTTCTTGGACTAACTTCTTTATCCACACCCATCCAACAAAGTGCGGGAAGTCTTGCCTATTTTTCACCACACCTATGCGCTGATGTAGCACGTCGCTTATGGGAAACGGCCTAGCTAACCCTGACCCACTTTTACTGCATCCCAGATCCAAAGCAATATGTCAGCAATATGTCACTAGTAGGGGACACTCCAACGAGTATCTATAATGGATCTATTCATAACAGAGTGACTAAATTTTACACTAGCCGTCAACCTACAGCAGCCCTCCTTCTAAGAAGTTTGGAATTCACATCTAACACTAAGCTTTCATGTTCTTCAAAACACCAAGTATTCCTTTTCTTCCAACTTCACCACAAAAGGAAATGAGGAATTGCATTCCAAATGCCTATGCTACAATATTTACCAAAGCGACCATGCTTACAAGCTAGTGAACCAATCACACCACTAGGCATTACTAACTAAATCCTGAAGAGACTGAAAATCATCGACCAAAGTATGCTACCAAACTCCCAATGAATAAGTGACCAGCAGTCTGCCCACTCTTCTTGAACAAACAACAACAAACATTCACAAGTAAATGTCGCTAAAAAAATTCCCTACCCTATATATCACTTATAAGTGAAAATAACTAACATGCTGATATGGATTGAATTCATAACCTCACTCCTCACTTTTTTTATTTTAAAATTTTTTATTTTTTTGATGAGTAATAAGTTTATTGATATCAAAAAGGGGAGCACCCTAGTACACAAGGAGTGTACAAGGGGTCAAACAATCAAGAACAAAAATTACAAGAATCTACGAAATCAAGAAAAGATAAAAATGATTGGCTCCGCAATGTAGCCAACCAATCCATTAAAATTCTAAAGAAAAATAGCTTCAAGTCTGATATTGATCTCTTCTTATCTTCAAAGCACCTATTATTCTCTCTCTCCAAAGACACCACAATAAGTAATGGAGAACAATCAACCATATATACCCATTTCGATGACAACCAAATCTACCTTGCCAACATGCTAAAAGCCCCACTACAGATTGCGGCATAACCCAGCTCACTCCAAACAATCCGAACACCATAGCCCACATATCCATTGCAACCGGACAATGAAGAAAAAGATGATTAACCGATTCAACATTACACTTGCACATGTAGCACCAATCCAATATCCAAACCTTTCTTTTTTGTAAATTGTCAATCGTTAAGCACTTCCCCAAAGCAGCAGTCCAACAAAGAAAGCTATTCGAGAATGAATCTTTTGTTTCCAAATACTTTTCCAAAAAAAGCAATAGTCATTAAAGCCCACTAAGAGACTATAATAGTCTTTAACCAGGAAGCCCTTCTCTCTATCAAGTTTCCAGCACATCTTATCCTCACCAAACCCTTTCACCGAAGCACCATAAATGGTATCCATGAAACCAGCCAATGCCTCTAATTCCCGAGCATGCACACCCCTAAAGAAACTTGCATCCCAAAAAAGGACTCCATTATCAAGCTTCATAAGCTCAACCACACTAACCTCCTTGTCTTGGCAAACTCTAAACAATTCAGGATAGCTGACTGCAAGAGAAGTCTCACCACACCAATGGTCTTGCCAAAATTTCACCCTAGACCCATCCCCAATATCATATAGAATGTGGCAAGAAAAAGAAAGCCATCCCCGACTAATATATTTCCACAAGCCAACACCATATGGCCCATTAACAAGCCTAGTACACCAGTCACCCAATTCACTGCCATATTTCACCTCTATCACTTCCCTTCAAAGGGCAGCCCTCTCCTTCCCAAATCTCCATAGCCACTTCCCAAGCAAAGCTTCATTAAAAAGTCTTACCTTTCTTGTCCCCAAGCCACCCGAAGCAATGGGACTGCAAACAGTAACCCATTTAACCAAATGAAATTTTGGTTCATCTCCAATGCCACCCCATAAGAAATTTCTCTAAAGTTTCTCAATTCGGTTAGCCGCGACTGCAGGAATAGGAAATAGAGATAGAAAATAAGTGGGTAAATTAGATAGAGTGTTTTTAATTAAAGTGACTCTACCTCCCTTGGATAAGTACAAACGTTTCCATCCTGCTAATCTCCATTCTATCTTCTCCAGAATTGGGTTCCATATTGCCTTATCCCTAAATTTAGCTCCCAAAGGAAGACCCAAATACTTCATTGGAAGAGTACTTTGTTTATAGCCAAGGACAATCAACAATAAGTCCAAATTATCCACCAACCAACAGGAACCAACTCTGACTTACCCAAATTTATCTTTAGACCAAAGACCGCCTCAAACCAAATGAGGATCATATAGAGAAACAAAACCTGATTCAGATCAACACCACAAAAAATCAAAGTGTCATCCGCAAAGAGAAGATGAGACACTGCCAATGATCTTCCCTCTTCACGACCCACACCAAAGCCTGACATGTGACCATCATAGACAGCTTTATCCAACATTCTCCCAAGGGCTTCCATAAGCAGTACAAACAGCAAAGGGGACAATGGGTCACCTTGTCTCAACCCCCTGGAACTCTCAAAAAACCCACAAGGAGAGCCATTTATCAGAATAGAGAAACGAACTGTAGATATACAAAAGAATATCCACTACCGCCATTTAGCAGAGAACCCACCATTTTCTAGTAACTGCATAAGAAATCCCCAGTTTACATGATCAAAGGCCTTCTCAACATCTAATTTACAAAGTAGCCCTGGCAACCCAGTTTTCAATCTATTATCAAGGCATTCATTAACAATAAGTACAGAGTCAAGAATCTGCCGGCACCTCACAAAAGCATTCTATGAAGCTGAAATTATATCTTCCATGATTGTGCGAAGTCTGTTGGCTAAGACCTTAGCAATGATTTTATAAACCCCCCACCCCCCCCCCCCTCCCCAAACAAGACTAATGGGGCGAAAATCCTTAACTTCAATTGCTTCATTTTTTTTTTTAGGTACGAGAGTGATGAAAGTTGCATTCAAACTCTTCTCAAACTGACCTTTAGCAAAAAAATGGTGCAAAACAGCCATAAGATCAATTTTGAGAATTCCCCAGCAAGCTTGGAAGAAAGCCATTGGAAACCCATTTGGTCCAGGCGATTTGTCACCATTAAAATTCTGTATGACCTCAAAAATTTCTGCCTCATTGAAGGGTCTATCTAGCCAATCTGCATTATCACTAGATATCCTAGGAAATACCAAGACTTCTGGAAACAATCTATCAACTTGCTCCTCAGAGTATAATTTCATAAAGAATTGAGTAATACAATCAGCAATTATACCTTGATTTGAAGAAAAAATTCCATCAACCATAAGGCTCTCAATACCATTATTTTTTCTATGGGAATTAGCCATTCTATCGAAAAATTTGGTATTTGCATCCCCCTCACTCAAATGCAGCACCCTAGACTTCTGCCTTCAACTAACCTCTTCTAAAAGAGTGAGCTTTTCAATATCGGTACGAAGATTAGTTTGTTCCAACTTTTCCTCTGCTGTTAAAGGCTGAGTCTCCTCTCTAACATCCAAATCATTCAACTTGTTCCAAAGTTGCTGTTTTTTAATAGTGACATTACCAAACTCCGTTTCGTTCCACTTTTTTAGATCCAACTTCAAAGCTGCCAACTTCTTAGCTAATATAAAACTCGGGTTGCCTTGGAACAAATAAGATGCCCACCAAGCCTTCACTTTATCAACAAAATTCTCCACCCTCAACCACATATTTTCAAAACGAAAAGGAGTTCTACATTTCCGATGACTTCCCCCCTCAGGTAAAATTGGGAAGTGGCCTGAAAGTACCCTAGATAGTCTTTTTTGGGTAAACATAGTGAAGTGATCCGCCAAGAGTGGAGAGAAAAGAAATTGATCTATTCTAGAAGGGAGGAAGTATTGGACCAAGTATAAAGGCCCCCAACCATAGGTATATCCATCAGCCCATGGAGAGAGATAAAATCAGAAAATCCATACATAGTCTGAGTACAACTTGTAGCCCCTAATCTTTCCAATGGGAAGCGGATTATATTGAAGTCCCCTCCTATACACCATGGCAAATCCCACCAACTAATCAACCCTGTCAGCTCTTCCCACATTTTCCTACGCCTCTTATTTAAATTTGGCCCATATACTCCTGAAAACGCCCACTCAAATTGATCATCAACATTTTTAAATTTGCATGAAATAGAAAAATACCCCACTGCTTCCTCCACTTTTTCCGCCACTCTTCGGTCCCACATCAGAACAATACCTCCAGAAGCACCTTTAAAACCCAGGTATAGCCAATCTACATATGAACAACCCCATATACTTCAAACAATTCCTCTAGTTATCCATTCAAGTTTAGTCTCTTGCAAACATACAATATCAACCCTCCAGGTATGCAGCAAGTTACGAATCTAAAGCCTCTTCTCAACCACATTCAAACCTCTGACATTCCAGGAAAGTATCTTCAAATTCATTTCGAAACAGATAGTGCCCGCTCCCTATTAGTACTATTACGCCTAGATGAAGTAGAACCATAATTAATCGAACTAAATAGACCCTTCAAGTCTCTTATACCTTTCACTCTTGAACTCTTCAAGTCACGTGCTTTTTTCTCCAAAGCAGCCTTACAGTGTAATTCAGCCACCAACAGCTAACAAGAAATTTGTCGCTTGATTTTCCAAACCTTGTAAGGACACGCCTAGGAAGTTATCAAACCCATTGAATCTACTTTGGAACCACTCAAAGTAAGATTCTTTCCTCACTGGATTCTCCACACCCACAACTTCCTATCCTTCCATGGCCAAGGGTAGTGAAAAAGCTAGTTGTTCCACCGCTAGAGGTGACAAACCCCCTTCTTTAGGTAGCTCAGCAGCCTCCGAATAGGTGTCTAAAACCCAGTCCTCCACAAGTACTTCATCCCCCTCAAACTGAGCTAATGACACCTCCAAAGAATCTGAAGACCTCAATGGAACCAAGGCCAATTGATTTTGCTCTCCCAAAACCTCTGTGACTTCACCCGGTGGTAGAGAAATTTGTATCAGAACTGCCACTCTCCTTCCATCTCATAATTCAAGCACCCACTGCTCTGAATTCCCCCATTTTTTGACAACATTATCTGAATGTTCCTGAAGTAACAACCTGATGTCTCGCTGCAAGTTAACTTCACCTTCAGAGATGGTTGCTAACACCTCAGTCTCATCGAAGCCAAGAGATTCTGTATCGGCCCTGTCAGTGCCGCGAAACTCCATCTTGGCATTATCGAAGAGCTTCATTGGCTGGGTTAGCATCAAAGAGCTGCAAGGAACAGCTTGAGAATAAGAAAAAGGGTTTTGGGTCTCGTCAAGTTAACCCACCCTTTTGGGTCTCGTCAGATGGAAAAGAAAAAGGGTGGGTTTGTTTTGGCTTGGGCCGCCATACTGAAATGGGCTTGGGAATAGCAATTTGGTGATTTTATTGATAGCAAAGGAATCTAAGTATGCAAGAAGTACAAGAAGGAATTCTCTAAAGAAATACAAATGAATATGGTCAAAGAAAGTTAGAAGAGAAGAAGATGAGACCTTGCCAAATGCATAAGACCACTCATACAAAGTTTGTAAAAACCAGAGTTCATCTCAATAGTTGGCAACTCAATGTTGTTAAATGTGCAATTATTTCTCTCTCCAAATCATCCCCATAAGGTCTCACACTTATTAATGGGAGTAGGCAATACAATTTGGCCAACTGATCATTAGCTCTGCAAATTCAATATTTTGGGAAAGTGGAATGGAGAAGTATCCCTTAACCTAAAAGGTTTGATCGATCTAGTATAGTCAGAAACTGATTGATATATAGACAAATTTAAAAGGGCAGTCGTAAGTGTGTTGTGTACTCTCTGATAGCTCCATATTCTCCTTGAATAGAACTCCATTGCTCCCCAATTTATCAACGATCTCAACACCTGAGCCAAGATATTCTAGAATTGTGGTCTACTTTCAATGTGTGACCCTCTTAGCACCTTTTATAGGCTATTGTTCTCTACAATTGTAAATCTATACATTGCACTGACACTTCAACTGAGGGATTGAACTGTAATTTTTTCTAAAAACAAAAAACATTTCAATTTTCTTCTACAGTCCTTTTAATAAGTAAAAAAAAATATATATATATATATATATTCTCTTCTACAATACCAATGACAGAGGTTTACAATTACCATACAGTCCTAAATATTCACCAGCTAATAGGACCAAGAGATCAATTACATTTTAATTGATTTAATCATAAAGAAGAATACCCCCAGAAACTTTTGATCATGTATTAGTATAACTATATATCTTTCTTTTTTTTATAAGAGTATTAGTATAAATATACATCAAAAAGCAGGAAATTAAACAATCACAACTAAAAATGTGTAGAGCTGTATAACAGGTTGTCATATTAACTTGCTCAATTTTTTTTTTTTTTATACAAGTAACAAAAAAATTTATTAAAAAAACAGAAACCAAGTACACTGGGGCTGTACTCAGGGTGAAGTACCTTGCTGAATGGCTTCTACTCCAACTTTTAGGCCACCAACAGCTGACGTCACTGCAATAATTCAATGATAAATGATCATAAGAAAACAACCAAACTGATGGATAATTATGTATATCCATTCTTTACACAATAAAACTGACTTACATAAAATATACATCTAAAACAGCTTTTTCTTTGTTTTAATCATAGGATTAGAAAGTCTCCCAGAAGCAACAAGAAGCATGAAGGAATACAGTAACGACCTGACATCACTGGTGTAATAACCCCATCAGCTATCACCATAGAGGTGCCAGCAAGCACTAACATCAGAAGAAGCTTTTTCAAAGCCTGTGAATTCTCAAGTCTTTCCTTGATTTTTAGTGATCTCTCAAGCTCAGCAGATGGCACCTTTAGCCTGAAGCTTGATATACGGGCATCCGATGGAAGCTGATTCGGGAGAAGACTAACCTTAGCATGCCGACAAATCAATGAGTATAAAGCAAAAGTACCACCTGCAGCATTTAAGTGATCCTTTGAAATAATTATCTATGTGCAAAATTTACATGAATCCCAAAGCACATGCAAAGGGGAGGAAGGAAAAAAAACCACCAACTTCTCCCCCCACCCCCCAACTCACAATCACACACACAAGCCAATGGACTTCCAAGTTTTTTTTTTTTTTTGGATAGTTACAATTGGGGAGGAAAGATGTGAACCCTGGACTTAAGATTTAATTCAAAACATTCAGCATACCTTCACCATCGTCATTAGCCCAAAGGACAACCAGGACGTACTTGACCAGAGGGATCAAGATTAAGGTGTATAGGACTAGTGATAATGCTCCAATAACATCTTCATTTCCATTAATAGGTGCCTTGCTAAACATCACACTGAAGGTATATAATGGACTTGTTCCAACATCACCAAAGACAACCCCAAGGGTCTGGAAAGCAAGTGAAATTCTTCTTCCCATACTAAAGTCCTGCAATTATATTTACATAACCAAGAGGATAAGTACTGGCCTTTTTTAAAAAAAATATCAACTGCTATATAATCAATCCTTTCCTCCTTCACTAAAGTACAAGATCAAAGCAAGCTTGCACTAATAAAAATGCAAATTTTCTTCCAACTAAAAAAATAAATTAATCATCAAGAGAGGAGAAGTATAGAGTACAAGAAATTGTGTGCAAAAATAAACATTAAGCCTCCAATCATTGAATGATGCAAGATTCAAAGATTCAAAAAATGTAAAAAAGGGCATTAACTTATATATACCACAAAACATAACCACTGAATGAAGATGCACTTCATTTTGTGTGTGTGTGTGTGTGTGTGTGTGTGTGTGTATTTGTTGATAAGTAATGAAAATTTATTGATCAAAAAGAAAATACCCATGAGCACCAGAGGTGTAATCAAGTAGCAGTACATCAATCTATCAAATTACAATGCTAAAACATGTCTAATAAATAAAAAGAGGGAAGAGTAGTAGAAGCAACACTCCAATCCAGTAAAGAATGAAGGAGGAGAGATTTAATCTCAAGAGTAGAGCGCTCACTTCCCTCAAAGACCGCTCAAGTATTTTGTGACATCATCCAGAGTGTGAACATATAATCTTACCATTTCTTTGTAAGCTACTGACCAAGGACACAAGATATAAAACAAAATAACAGCAAAGTGAGTGCATAAACAGGTAGGAAATCATTACTCAGCAGTTTCTGCTCAATCCACCTTCCCTATAGGCAACCATCTCTAGCCATATTAATAGGCTTCCAAAAAATAACAAAAAAAAAAATTAAAAAAAAAACACATTTATTGTTCCTTAAACCACCTAGGAAGCACAGGTACAGGTGAGGGTATGGGTATGACATGGTGACACAGCAATTGGGTGCTCCAAGCCCAAACGTTTTCATGTTGGCTGAAGCCATTGGGCGATCCTAATCATAAGAGAGTACCAAATGGAAATGTCCAAAGTTGACAATCGGTCCCCATCATTGAATCTTTGCAAAGCACACATCACCGAGTCCTTCAACAAGCTCAGCAGTCAGCGCTACACTAGAATAGCCAAATCGAGGTCAGGTCCCTAGCTGAGCTCCTTGGAGTTCCAAACCCTCTACTTAGACATATTCTAAGAATGTCCTGGAACGTGAACTCTAGTTCCAGAGTTCCTAGCGAGATTGCAATACAGCCTCATTGATCTGTGCAAGTCATGGTTCCGTGGAGGCACTAACCTGATTCAAGCCCTTCAGCGGCAATTGCCACTTGGTCTCACCCCATTGGTGAATGAGATAAAATGAGACAGAGTGGTCAACTCAGTACATGAAAGCCAAGTCACTCACTATTCACTCTAGAGGTTTTTTTTTTTGGACCAAGTCCCAGAACAGACTAATCCCCCCTCATTGCTCAGGATTCTAATAACACAATGATAATGGGATTATTTTAAACCTCTAAACTGTTACCAAAAAGCCCCGATCCAAGTCCCATATAATGATCTTCAACAAAAAAAATGAAGAATTGAAAATAAGGTGGTACTACCAATTCCTTAGCTATTTCTCATTATTCTTCCATAGAGTAATAATTTAGACAAATCTTAAAATCCCAAATATCAGTCCCACCTCAAAGCGCATATAACGCTAAGAAAGATTCATACAAATCACTGAATCACGTTTGCAAATCGCTAAGACATACCAAACTCCATTTAAATTGAGTTCAACACACTAAGTTCTAGTAAAGTAAAATCAAACTTTACTTATCTCATCAGTCATTTCTCATGAACCAAACAGTAACTATGACAAAAAACACTTAAAATCAAACACACACACACACACAGAGTGATTCACAATAGTTCCACATAACGCAAAATTTTCAAAAAGGAATAAGAATTCAGCACCTCGTATTCATTTCTAACTGCGCCAGGGACCTCGAGGGCCTCGACATCGAAGGAGTCGATGCGTGGACCAGTGCGAATCAGTCTCTGCTCGGCATTGTCATCTTCATCCTCCGAATCCAACGCGGCAGCCGTGTTCGCAATCCGCTGCGAGGCGTCGTCGTCGTCTTCGTCGTAGTCGTCCTCGATATCGGAATTGTCTTCGTCCTGGAACACCCAACGTGACTCCGTGGAGTCCATCGAGGCCAGTCCTCCATTGATCCCCTCCTCCTCCTCCTCCGCCATCACCGCCCGCTACCGGTTTGAGTTCAAGAAATGCGCGTAGCCGCGGAGGTTTTCTCACGGGCGAGGTGTTTGGGTGGCAGGAAAATGAGGGAAAATGCTTTTAGGGTTTGGCATGGAAAATTTTGGGTTTGGAATTGGATTTGGATTTTGTTTTTCTTTCTCTCAGGAAACAGTTTGCCAGTGTGTCTCTCTCTTTCTGTACTGTACAGTATTGAGCTTGGAGATCACGCGATTTAAGAAAATAAACGTAAAACAGGAAAATTGGCTGGCTGCGTTCATGGGTTTTGTATGTTAACTAATTTTACTGGGAAAATGTTTTGATGCAAATTTATTGTTTTTTTTTTCCCCTCTAATGAACTGAGTGAATGGTATCTGTCTCAGGTGTCAACGTGTGTGTGATTCGATAAAGTAATTTTTTAATGAAGTTAAATACTAGTAATAAAAATAGATATTTAGAAATAAAAAATGGATAATATCATAATAATAATAATATAACCTTTTTTTATTTTTTAAAGAAGAAGGCGTAGCCGTGTAGGCGTATAGCGAAGAAAATCTATATTTCGGGGGCTTGTCCAGATGGCAAACACCATTTTTTTCTCCTTATATTTTGCTCCATTTTTCAATTTGGTTCCTAGAATATTAATAGTGTCCACTTTAATCTTTACAACTAAATTTGACACACATATGTCATATGATTGAGAATTTTTTTTTCTTCTATCTTTTCTGTCAAAAAAAAAAAAAGAGAGAGAATTTTTTTTCATGGGTATTAAAAAAAAAATTATACTGCTAAGCAATTACTTGTTACTATTTAGTTTCCAGCTTTTGGCTTTAATCTCCTGTCTACTCTAAAAACCAATAAGTGTTTTGACATGACGATAAACAACAATCATCATCGAGCAGATATCATAAATTTGCAAGACTATGGTCTTTATTAAAAAAAAAAATGTCATGTAGTCAATTTGTAAAGATTATATAGTACACGTATAGTAGTACTCCCAAAATTCGTATTTCCCAATCCTAATATATATATATATATATATACCGATTAGTCCTTTTACTCTGGGTTATCGTCCCTTCTTTCTGGGTCATCATCCATTCTATGCAACAATGCCCGTAAGGATTTCATGCTCATTTTTCTCATTTCTCTAGTTTTCATTGCTCTCTTGTTTCGTTATGTAATCGTTTTGCCTCCTTTTTTTTTTTTCTAATTGTTTGTGTTTCCCCTGCCCTTTCTATTGTGGTGCATTTCCTTATTTATCATTTGTGCTCTGAATTCATTCTCATTTTGTTTATGTTGCCTATACATTTTTTGTTCTTGTAGTATGTTTCCTTATTTTGTTGTTTCTCTGCACTCCACATCGTGGAGCTTGACGATCTCAGAGAAAAAGATCACCTTTGTTCCTGGTGGTAGTAATAGGATTCAAGGGGCTTCAATTTATTGTTGGTGGCATCAAATTGTAAACTTGTTTGCTTTCTTGCTCCAAAACAATTGCTACTGATATATTTGCTTTGCCAGTATTTGCGTTGATGCCTAATGGCGACGAAGCTTTGAGTTAGACAAGGCCGTGAATTGGGTTTGCAAATAGTAGACCCATTTCCCTTATGGCATGTCTGGATGTTTAAAAAAGGAGGGGGGAAGAAGAGTAGAGGGAGAGAGAGTAATTCAGTGCCTGTTTGTTTGGGCGTTTTGAGCCCAATATGCGCATTTTGCAAAAAGCTGAAGCATTATTCAAAAAGTTGCGTTTTGGGCCAAGGCAAATAACGCTCTGGGAACGCGCAAGGTTTATGGAGCTGAGGAGGTTCATAAACAAAAAGGGGATGCGCGTTCAGTGAAACTATCCGTTGGCTCTTCCAAAAATTACCAAATTACCCTTGAAGGTCCATAAACATCAGTTCTCACAGCCACCTCTTCTTCTTGGCTCATCCGTGAACCTTCTTCCTCTTCTTCTTCTTTCTTTCATCTTCTTCAAATCCGTCTCCACAGCCACCTCTGGCTCTGCCAAGTCCGTCTCCTCCGCCACAGCTGGCTCTGCCGTCAGTCTCCTCAGCCACCACAGGACCCAAAAAGTCTGTATCTTCCGCCGCATGACAAAGCCAAATTCGTCTTTTCCTTCGCCAAGTCCGTCACTGCCGTCTCCTCCATTGGAAAACCCATCCCAAACCCAACTCAAAATCAACCCAAAACAAAATAAACTCAAAATCAAACCCAAAATCCACAAAAAATCAACTCAAAATTAAACCATTAACTGAAAACCCATAACCCAAACCCAAAATCAAAATCAAATACAAACCCAATGTTTCAATCATCTTCATCTTCTTCATCATCATCATCATCTTCTTTCTTCCTCTCGGCTTTCGAATTGTCAAAAAAAAAAAAAAA
Organism: Quercus glauca; assembly: GCA_023736055.1. Lineage (NCBI taxonomy): Eukaryota > Viridiplantae > Streptophyta > Magnoliopsida > Fagales > Fagaceae > Quercus > Quercus glauca. The sequence continues at coordinate 25,089,808 of CM043325.1, read as the reverse complement.
AAAAAAAGCTCAACGGTGGAACGTTCTAGAGGAAGTGAAAGAGAAAAAGGGAAAAGAAAGAACACAAAGTGAAAAGTAAAAGTGGAATGTTCTGGAGGGAAAAAAGAGGGGAAAAGAAAGGAAAAAAAAAAAAAAGAAAGATGGAAATGTTATCACAATATTTTCACAATAAATTTTAAGGGGTAGGTTATTATTAGCTAATATTGGTGAAAAAAATAATTTTTTTAGAAAGAGAAAAAAATAATTTTAATAGTACGTTAAAATTAAAATCAGTATCAATTTTTATCACAATATTTTCACAATAAATCTTAAAGGGTAGGTTATTATTAGCTAATATTGGTGAGAAAAAAATAATTTTTTTAGAAAAAGAAAAAAGTAATTGTAATAGCACGTTCAAATTAAAATCAGTATCAATTATTACAATAATTTCACAATAAATCTTAAGTGGTAGGTCATGTATTTTGGTCAGTATCTTGGTTTCGGGGGTATTTTTGGTAATTTTTTTGTTTTGGGGTTATTTTGGTCATTTTATGGGTTTTGGGAGTATTTTGGTAATTTTTAGATTTTAGGGTATTTTGGTCATTTTTTGGGTTTCAATTAGTTATTTTGGTTATTTTATGGGTTTTGGGGGGTATTTTGGTCGTTTTTAGGTTTCAGGGGTATTTCAGTCATTTTTTGTGTTTTGAGGGTATTTTGGTCATTTTGTAGGTTTCGTGATTATTTTGGTAATTTTTCAGTTTCAGGGGTATTTGGGTTATTTTTCAGGTTTCAGGGGTATTTTGGTCATTTTTTGGGTTTTTGGGGGTATTTTGGTCATTTAAAGACTCTTCAGGGGTATTTTAGTCATTTTTTGGGTTTTGGGGGTATTTTGGTCATTTTTTGAGTTTGGGGGGTATTTTGGTCTTTTTTTTTGGGTTTTAGAGGGTATTTTGGTCATTTTAAAGTTTTGGGGGAAATTTTGGTCAATTTTTGGGTTTTTGGGGTATTTGGGTAATTTTAGGTTTCAGAGGTATTTTGATCATTTTATGGGTTTCAGGGGTATTTTTATAATTTTTAGGTTTTACGGGTATTTTTGTCATTTTTTGGGTTTTGGGGATATTTTGGTAATTTTTATGTTTTAGGGGTATTTTGGTCATTTTTTGGTTTTCAGATGTATTTTGGTCTTTTTATGGGTTTTGGAGGGTATTTTGTTCATTTTTAGGTTTCAGGGGTATTTCGGTCATTTTTTTGTGTTTTGGGGGTATTTTGGTCATTTTAAGGTTTTGGAGGTATTTTGGTCAATTTCTGGGTTTTTGGGATATTTTGGTAATTTTAGGTTTCAGGGGATATTTTGGTCATTTTATGGGTTTTAAGGGTATTTTGGTCATTTTTAGGTTTTGGGGCTGTTTTGGTCATTTTCTGGGTTTTGGGGATATTTTGGTCATTTTTAGGTTTTCAGGATATTTTGATAATTTTTTTTGGGTTTCGAGGGTATTTTGGTCATTTTGTAGGTTTGGTAGTTATTTTGGTAATTTTGAGGTTTTGGGGTATTTTGGTCATTTTTTAAGATTTTAGAGTACTTTGGTCATTTACACTTTAGGGGTATTTTGATAATTGGGTAATTTGGTGAGTTGGGGTTTACCCATAATAATTGGGTTAGGTTGGGTTTGGATTAGAAGCAATTTGTTAAATGAGTTTTAATGGGTAAATGAGTTTTATATACCCAACCCAATTAAAATATTAAATTATATTTTAATATTGTTGATCCTTGAGTCTCATCTTACATTTTCTTTAGCTATTACATTATATTTTACTAATTTTTAGTGAGAAATTATATTTTATTAATTTAAAGTTTTAAATTAAAATATATTAAATTAGTTTGAAGTATTAAATTAAATTAAATATTTTTAAATTAAATTATTAAAAAATATTTTTAGTAATTAATATAATTTATTTTATTAGTTTTTACTGTTAAATTATATTTTATTAATTTGAAATACTATATTCAATCTTATTAATTATTAAATTATACTCAATTAATTTGTAGTATTAAAATATATTTACATAATTGGAAGTATTAATTATATTGTTATTCATTAGTAAATTATATTTTATTGACAATTGTAGTATTAAATTTAATTTTAGTAATTTGAAGTATTAAATTATATATTTGTTAATTTGTAGGATTGTATTATATTTTTTTAATTATTAAATTATATTTTATTAATTTGAAGTATTAAATATTATTTTATTAAAGAAATCCATACAGAGCTATTACGGCAGGCTTGAGTTTCGCCCCAACATGTTATATTCCCGTCATAATAAATCTTAGCCTGCCCTTTCTCTATTGCAACGGCTTTAAATCCGCTATAATAGGTCAAAAGTTTGTCACAATAAAAATATACTGAATTCCCTCTAATTTAATTCGGGTTCCCACCAAAAATTTGGGGTTTGCACACTTAGTCAAAAATTAAGGTCTCTCACCAAAAATTTGGGTTCCCAAACTCTCTCTCTCTCATTCTTCCTCACTCTCCCTCTCACTCCCTCGCCGCTCGGCCTGCTCAGCCCACCGCCGTCCTCCCCGCCGCCGGCCTAACTATTCTCCTATCTAGGCCAGTTGATTGTTGATTTTATCTTGGTTTTGGTTAATTTTGGATTTGAAGATCAGTTTTGGGGATTTATCTTGATGGTTTTATCTGGGTTTGGGTAAATTTTGAGTTTGGAGGTTAATTTTGGGATGAAAAAGTGAGTTTAGTGGGGTTTTCTCTTGGTGATTTCATTTGGGTTTTCGTTAATTTTTGATTTGGAGGTCAGTTTTTGGGGTTTTCTCTTTTTGATTTTATCTGGGTGTTGGTTGATATTGGGTTTGGAGCTATTGTATTGCAGTGAAAAGGGCAAAAAGGAAGTGTGTCGCTTGGATAGGTAGCAATGAAGTACAGCAGAGCGGTTAATGGATTTCCAATTCCAGTAAAAGTTTTTCCTAAACAGAAATTTTTATTAATTTTGGAAAAGAACCAAAAAAGTTGTACAAGTAGTAGTAGTAGAAGAAGAAGAGAATTTGTTATCACAAATTACAGCGGCCTGGGAAGAAGTTTTCCCTGTAAGGTAAATTTTGAAATTCCAAACCCTAGTTTGTTCAATTTCCACTTTTATTTTTTAATAGTTTGTTTTTGGAAGCATGATTGGTTGCTCGGAAATTAAAACTAGAAGAAATGGAAAAATTGTTTAGAGTTTTGAACTTTATCTATCTCTGGCGTTTGTTTGGTTGCTGAGAAAAATGACAGTTTGTAACTTTTTTTTTGTTTTGTTTTCTTTTGATGGTTCCTGGGTAACCAAACGGGTAATTCGGCGAGTTTTATGAATTGTTTTGAATGTTATTTAATTTATTTATTTAAAATGGTTTGAAGTTAATTGAGTTGAATTACCTGAGTTTAGATGAATTTGAGCTGATTTTTGGGGCTTACATGGATAATTGAGGTGGGATTTAGTTGAGCTGAATTTGATTACAAAATATAATATAACGCACCTAAGAAATTTTATCTAAATTTTATCACCATTATAGATAAGATCCATAACTTTTTGCAACAATTTTGATTGTGAATAATTTTCTATCATTTACGCATTGCCCATCATTTTTTCTTTACCATTCACACTGCCACATCACAATTATGACAAAGAAATTATGTAATAGTTAGTGTTAATAGATTTTGTTCAAAAAATAAATAAAATTACACTATACCCATTGGGCATGATTCATGTGAGTTTCTAGTGAGTCAACAAGACTAGCCTTGTTATATCAAGCCCATCACATGGAGTGTGGGGAACCATGACCATATTTCTGGAAAGGCCCAGGCAAATTGTGCATTAATTCAACAAATGGGCCATGCAGAGAGACCATTCAAACATAGATCTTGTTTTTCTTTCTCAAATTTGTTCTTTTTTGCTTCCTTTCAAGATAAAATTCTGCAGAAATTGTTGACTAGAACACTATTTTGGCCTGTCCGTAGTTAGGTATGTACGGTTGGACCATTTACTTCTGATTGTTATGTTCAACTCATGGCTTGGACCAAATTAATATAAAAATATTCACTCTCTCTGACACATACATTTTTTGGTTGGTCAAGCTTTAGACTAAAGATTTGATATGCAGGTTTCTTATTCACTTGCATTTGTTGATGTTGATTGAGATATATAGAGTGCACCAACTATCTTTACTAGTCAGACTTAGAATTAATCAAATTCTGGAAAAACAGGAATACTACACAAATTGCCCGTTTGGATAGCACGTTTCAGTGCGGCACATTTTGTCCCCTTCGTTTTTCTCTTTTTTTTTTATTTTTTTATTTTCAAGCGTATGAATAGTAACATTATATGAATTTACTGTACAGAAGACAAAAAATATTGTTCACGCACTGTTTATGTACTGTTTACTCATTTGAAAATATTAAAAATGGGTTCTACGATATTATTCTTACATTTAAAAATTATTTTGCAACAGCATTTTCAGTTTTTAGTTTTCAACAAAATAAGTGCTATCTAAACGGACCCTTATATTCGCCGGAAGATGAGCATATAATTGCTGTGACTTTTCAAGTTTTACTTACTTAGCTCGAAGTTTCTTTTTATTTCACGATGATGCCAATGTCAAGCCCATGTAGCTTTCATTATTTTTATCAAATCTTATAGCAAATTAATTAAGGTAGTTTTACATTATGAATGTACCATTCTTAGAAGATGATGATGACTTTGAAAGTGTGGATCATCAGGCAGCTTCCACACAATATACACCTTGAATTTATATCATTTGCATTAAATTATTGATCAACTTTTCTACAGGCGTGTTTAGCAAAAAAAAAAAAAAAAAAAACTTTTCTACAGGCGCAGTGCGAGATTTTCAACATGCATCATGCATGTACTATCAATTTTTACAGATTCCAATAAACACTGTTTAAGTGCTAACTACGTTTGAATTTGAAGTCCTTCATGACTTTATCTGGACACATTTTCTAAACTGAATGTGACCATAAAAAAGCCAGGTTGTATAAAAATAAGTACCAAGCTGAAGTTTTCAATTAGAACATTCTAATGATAATTTATCCATATTGTTATTCAATCGTTTTAATGCATCTTTGTTACAGAAAACGTTAATCCTTATTAAAGAGTGCTCCTTTCTTTTCTTTTTCTTTTCTTTTTCCCCTTCATATAGGGGATCAGATCCTTAGAATATAACATGTAAGACAAAATCATTTTTATTACAATATTTATACTTTTTTTTACGTGTATTAGTCATATATTTAATAGGAAACTTAGCTTATAAAAATAATATATGCTATATTTGTGTGTATATTTGTGTGTGATATAAATATTTTTTTAATAAAATAATATTTATTACTTCAAATTAAAAAAAAACATAATTTAATCCTACAAATTAACAAATATATAATTTAATACTTCAAATTACTAAAATTAAATTTAATACTACAATTATAAAATATAATTTACTAATGAATAACAATATAATTAATACTTCCAATAATGTAAATATATTTTAACAATACAAATTAATTAAGTATAATTTAATAATTAATAAGATTGAATATAATACTTCAAATTAATAAAATATAATTTAACAGTACAAATTAATAAAATAAATTATATTAATTAATAAAAATATTTTTTAATTATTCAATTTATCAAAATTTTATTTAATTTAATACTTCAAATTAATAAAATATAATTCCTCACTAAAAATTAGTAAAATATAATGTAATAGCTAAAAAAAATGTAAGATGAGACTCAAGAATCAACAATATTAAAATATAATTTAATATTTTAATTGAGTTGGGTATATAAAACCCGTTTATCCATTAAAACTCATTTAACTAATTGTTTCTAACCCAAACCCAATCTAACCCAATTACCCAATTATCAAAATTACCAAAATACCCCTAAAGTGTAAATGGCCAAAGTACTCTAAAATCTTCAAAAATGACCAAAATATCCAAAACCTCAAAATTACCACGAAACCTACAAAATGACCAAAATATCCCAAAAACCCAAAAAAGGACCAAAATATCCTCAAAACTTAAAAATTTTCAAAATACCCCTAAAACCCATAAAATGACTAAAATACCCTTGAAATCTAAAGTTACCAAAATACCCCAAAAACCCAAAAATTGACCAAAATAACCCCCAAAACCTTAAAATGACCAAAATACCCCCCAAAACTAAAAAAAAAGTCCAAAGTACCCCCAAAAATTCAAAAAATAACCAAAATACTCCTGAAACCTGAAAAATAATCAAAATACCCCAAAAACTGAAAAATTACCAAAATAATCACGAAACCTACAAAATGACCAAAATACCCCAAACCCAAAAAATGACCAAAATACCCCTAAAATCTAAAAATTACCAAAATACGCCCCAAAACCCATAAAATGACCAAAATACCTCTGAATTATTTAAAAACAAAGTTTTGAATGGGTTTATATCTATAATTATTTATAGCTATGAATTTTTTTGCTCATGCTCAACCTTTACCATTCTAATGTAAAGAATTATTGTAGTTCTTTGTTTTTGTGGATCATATTGTTTGAGTTTTGTGTTTTGGTTTATTATCATTTACTGCTTTTGTAATTTTCTGTTACGTTTTGTGATTATTTAAGTAAAGCTATTACTATAGGTTATAGGCAGTACCTATTCCAGCGCTTTCAAAAGCGCTGGTATAGGTTATATTCATATTTCTGTAAACGCTGTCCAGACACAAGTAAAAACACCGGAATAGGGTCTGAAAAGCAAGCGCTGGTATAGGTTCGGTGACCTTATACCGACTGTCACTGTGCGGCAGTTTGAAGCACCGGGAAAAAAAATAGCGGGGTAGGAATTTTGACCCTATCCCACCACTTTCTGGGGTTATCCCAGCGGCTTTGAAAATGCTGGGATAGCCTTATTTTTTTGTAGTGAACTCTTAAACTTAATACCACATGTAAAACATGTATAAACTTCAACATCAATGATGCGCCAGCGGTGATTAAAGCTTTCAAGGTGTTCCATAATTATTATGAAGTTAGCAAAAAACTTGGTAAAATTGTTGATGTCTGTTTAGGTTTTGTGCAAACGTTAATACCACTTGCTGAAAACTCACTTCAAATTGCTAATGTATAGGATTAAAATAAAGGAGGAGCATACTTGGGTCAAGACTATCCAATGGAATGCCTTCATGATAGCTCTTGCAGTTGCTATTGGCTTGCAAGAATGAATGGGAGGACTGCCTTTGTTATTGCAGTGGTTCATCTTGAATTGGCTTGAGTTTTCACTTTTTATTTTATTTTTCGAATATTATTAAAAATATTATAGTTCATGTAAAATTAAAATGTTTTAATATATAAACTATACTTTCATAAGAGATGCACAGGTTAGCGACTAGTTTATTTTAAAATAAAGGAAAATTTTTGGTTTACATTGCAAGTACAATATAAACATATAAAAGTCCTAAAATAAATAAGTTGCCTTACAACTTTACAAATAGCAATTGATATTCTTTTTGATAAAATTACAATTGATATTCTGGAAATATTCTTTTAATTATTTCAAATAAGCAAATAATGATCCATGTTCTCAAGCACATTGATATCAGCCAAAGTTTCGGTTTTAAAATCACAACTTTCATTCTGCGTTATTATCAGTTTATCACTTGTTACGTAGTTACACCGCTTACACCGAGGCACCAAAGTTCTATTAAAAAGTTCCAAGCGATGGTGGGGCGCCAGAAGTGAAGCTCACTAATATTTGAGAACAAATTTGGAAGCAACATTAATTAATATCTTCATAATCTTTTTATTTTGGTTAGACATGCAGCTCTATATGATGCAATCGGAACTGTCATGTGTCAACCGGAGCATAATACCAAAATTTCATATCAAAACTGGATAAAACTGACCATGAAAAGTCTGAGTCACACACATGGGCTCCCAGTATCAAAGCAACGGAGAACCAAAACTGGCGTACTTACAATTGGCAGAGGAAAATTGCAAGCAGCATTAGCAGATAACATGAAAATACAGAGAGTCTTATAAAACTAGCCAAAAACTAAATACCTAGATACCCTTAAGCCAATTTTATCTGGCAAGTAATATAGACAATCTTTGGAGCATTACCTGGGACCTGAGAGCTGTTGTGAAGAGATGTAAGGCAATGAGTTACATGTAGCAATTGCAGCACCATTCGAAGTAGGCCCTTGCATTGTTGTTTCGGTGAATCTCTGGCCGTAGGCTCGCAAGAAATTTAGTGACTTGACCCTCGGCTCGCTCAAAGCCAATCCACCTTCCAACATGCCAACAACGTTAGCCATAGTCGGCCGCAGTGCTGGATCTTGGTGCAAACAACACAGGACAATCCGCACTAGCTTCTCAATCTCTTCACTTGACACTCCTCCCTCTAACCTTGGATCTGCAAGCTCCAAATATCTTCTTCGCACATGCATTTCTAATGCAAGTAGAGGGAAATATATTAGTCTTTGTTCCGAGCCAGAAGAGTATGAGGATACGCCATTCCCTTCGATATCATTTTCGGTAATGTGGCTATATCTTTGTAATGTGCAATTCCTTCTGCCCCTTACAATCTCCAGTAAAACCATCCCATAACTATATACATCAACCTTGTTAGAAATAGCTGAACTTTTCAACCACTCCGGTGCAAGATAACCTCGAGTTCCTCTCATTGTAGTAAAAAAAGTGGATTGTTCACGACTTATGAGCTTCGAAATCCCAAAATCGGAGATTTTCACTTGTAAATTGTCATGCAAGAGAATGTTCTCTGGCTTCACATCACAGTGGATGATCCTTTGCTCACATTCGCTATGCAAGTAAGCAAGTCCCCTAGCTGTTCCAAGTGCTATTTCCACTCTCTCTCCCCATTGTAAAACAGGACCATCACCAAAGAGTGTACTGTCCAATGAGCCTCTGTTCATATACTCAAGAACAAGAAAGCGCTGCTTCCCTTGTGCACAAAAACCTGCCAATCTAACCAAATTGACATGGCGGATGTTCCCAATTATTGAAATCTCAGAATAAAAATCCTTCTTCCCTTGGACTCCCGAACTTGTAATCTTCTTCACTGCCACAATAGTTTGGTCTGTCAGAGTTCCTTTGTATACAGTACCGAAGCCACCATGACCAATCTTGTTCTTGAAGTTCTCAGTAGCAGCTGCTAACTCTTCATAATCAAACCTCCTTGGTAAGCCTGGGATGGAGATCATCTCTAGCTCTGCAGATAATAACGAGTTACTCTGGCCTGGGGTTACAGTTTTGGTTTTAGAAAGCCAATTTTTCCTTAACCAAAGGATTGCAATGATTACAAACACTATTAGTATTAAGAATACTGTTAAAGGTAATAGTACCAAACCAGCGACTGGTAAGTTTTGTTTCTGATTTATGTTAGACCCAATTGAGTTTCCATTAGAAGAACCAACCAAAACTTTAATATAACCCAAACGGTCCATACTCTTTTCTGTCGAAATGAAAGAACCTAAATGGTTTTCAAGAAGATAACAAGAACCAGAAGAAATTTCATGGAAAAAGCCCAAACAAGAACAACTCTGAGAGCATAAATCTTGGCAAACCGACAACGTTACATTATTTTTCACGGGTTCACTGAAATTAGCAACATAGTCCATACCAGGGCCTAATTTTAGATAGGAAATAGAGGAATTCAATTGACTGCCATTTCTAGCCGCGGTACAAGCTGAAGGCAGAGAAAGCGAACTATTCACTGGCATGCATTCAGTATCACGATAGGTTTGATAACTGAATTCTGGTAAACAAGAACAAATTCCACCCAGAGGCTTTCTTCTGCACAATCCAATTTCTTTACAATAGAGAGGAATATCACAATCCTCAAATGGTCCTACAACTTCAACCTCCCATTCATCGCTCCGGCCCTGAGGTGGTCTGACGATGGTAAATCTGCCATCGTAACCCAACTTACCCCTCCTAAAACTTGATGAACCATTCAAAGCTACTTGAACAACCGTGGAATTATCACTTGCTAGCAAATACAAACCTGTACCATTCATCACCATCAACGATACGGCCTTGTTAGAGTTCCTGACAGCCTTTAGATGCATGGACAATTTCCAATAATTCATCTTATTCCACTGCAGCACCACATCCCTGTCAGTAACTTCAAGTCGATAATCACCCACCGACATGTCCTCCTCTGTCACAGCGCTTTGCAATGATTTTCCAATAGGAATTCTCTGTCCCATGACAATAGTGTCCGTCGGATGATCAAAACTCTCCCACAACGTATTGTTTCCTGCATCAACTAAAACGAGATTTCCTGTCTCTGAAAGCTGCATAGCAGAAATATCAGAATTGAATTGCGGGGTTGACCAGAGTGTTTGACCAGCTTGGTTTGTGACCGTGAGGCCGTTAACAGTTAGTGACAACTTGTCAGAGCTTGACATGGGGATGTTGCGGTTGGCTGACCAGATTATGATATTGGAGGCACTGTGGACGATTGAGAAGTAATATTTTGAGGATGGTGGTCTGGAATCAATTGTGGCTTTGAAAGTACCATTTTGAGAGCGTAAGAAAGCGCCACCGGTGTGGATGAATTGGAAGTTGGAGGCTGTGAAATCGGGACTGATTGAGTGGGTGGAAATGGAGGCTGAGAAAGTAAAACTTGGAAGGAAAACGCAGCATATAGAGAAGAAGAATGAGAATGAGATGCAACCCATGCATGCAGAGCAAAAAGGGTAGGAAAAAAAAAATTGGGGTTGGTTTCAAGCAGAATGATGATGATGATGATTGTGGTGGAGCTAGAAGAGGTGGGTGTTTTTGGTCTTCGGCTCCTCCATTGGATAGTTATGTCATATTGTGACGCACGCAGACTTAACTTTTTTTGTGTGATAAATGCATTGACTGAATGAAAGTCTGGGAACATTAGTTTCTGTTATGAATTTCCTTTCAACAACCTCCGAGTTGTCTGGCTTGATTTGCGAAGTTGCACACGCAAGACTTGTGTCCTCATATGCAAGCCGAATTCAAATGACTAAGCAAGTTTCACTTTCATGTGCTGAAATTACAACTTCGGCTGAATTCTTTTGCTATAAACGGAGGGTGAGCAAGAGAGGCAGAAGTGGGCAAGGTGTAGGAAACACGGTGAGAAGCTTGGGTATGTTTGGTAATTTTTTTCCCCCTTATTTTTTGTTTTCAAAAAGTAATTTTCTATTTTTGAGACTAAAAACTTGTTTAGAAACTCAAAATAGATAGAAAACAAAAATGGTTCTCAAAACTCAATTTGTGAAGAAAATTGAAAACAAGCAAAAGATTGTTTTCAGTTTCTAATTTTCAAAAACCAATAAAAACACGCATTTGATTTAATGAATTTGTTTCATTTAATGAGTTTGTAGTAGAGTTCGAATCCTAATAACAAAAAATTTGAGTATTTTTTTTTTCTACCTCCTCTCTTCTCTTGCATAGGATACCATATAGCTTAATGCACATAGAGTATAAGCTATATAACATATAGCTTCTTTATAAATATGTAATCACAATATGTGCTACATTTCATATTTGGATAATAATTTCCATTTGCCTTTTGTAAAAGTATATAATTTTGTTTTGGCAGCATCAAATTTACCAAACAAATTTTCTATTTTTTTTCTTCAGAAAACTCTTTTTTTTTCATCTAACCAAGCACGTTTTTTATTTCAAAAATACAAAAAAGTTTTTTTTTTTTCTTTCTACTCCCAAAAGCAAGTTTTTGAAAATAAAAAACAAAAACGTTACCAAACCTTAGGTGCTAAAAAGTAAAGGTGCTTCCTATGTGTGTAAGCAACAAAAGAAAGAGAGTAGAAGTTTCCTAAAACTCTTAATTTAAAGAAAGAGAGTAAAAGTTTCCTAAAACTCTTGGCTAAATATAGTGGTGTTCTTTACATATTTGAGAGTGAGAACCAGGGGTGTATTTGTAGTTTGGGTTTGTGAGAATGCCTTCGAGTTATTGTTGTAATCTCCAAATTATAGTAAAACTTTCTTTCTATCGGCTCCTATGAATATAGGCATATTTCTGAACCATGTAAAATTTTATGTGTCATATTTTCTCTCCTCTTTTCTTTAACCTCCCAAAAAAAATTATTTCACAACCCTTTTTTTCCTGTTAAAAAGGGGAAACATTATTGAAAACAACTAACAAATAGATATGATTTACCTTAGTTTTTAAGTCCATTTCGAATTCAATTTTTTTTTTTTTTTTGGTTGAGAAAATTCAAAAAGTATGTCTTAAGCCCATCTCAAAAAGAGTGAAACAAAAGCTTTTTTTTTTTTTTTTGCTTTATTTTCTCTATTTAAAAAAAAAAATCCAAAACTAGCTTTTAAAAATAAAATTAAATAATTAACATCTTTAAAAATAATTAAGTTAACTTTTATCTTTTTATTTCACATTTAACAAACAAACTACCAAAAGACAGAAACTAACGATACCATAGGACATGTGTGGTGAATGGATTTATAAACACAAGAAAGTATATCTGTTGTAAAAGCACTATAAGAAGATAAATAATTCAAAATTTTAGATTGAAAATTTTTATGTTTTTGTTTAATTAATCTATATATTACTAAAAGCTGAAGCGTAGCATTTATTGTTGCTACGCTCCAATTAAGCCACATCAGTGCCACGTCATTATTTATTTTCTTATTTTATTTTTTATTTTTAGATTTACCGGTTGTCATTTATTGAGCATCTCCTTAAATTTGGATGTTACTCTTATCTTCAACTTTATCATGTGTCCCTTCATTAACCAAGACTCTTCAAATGCCGCTATTATATGGAATTCTGACAGTCACCAATATGTTACAACCTCCTCACATCCTTTATTTGTTGTAACTTCTTCCATTTATTGGGTATGATATGACAATTCTATACACACACACACACACATACACACAAATTTCATCCAAGTGGCTACATAAATTTCAGCCACGTTAACATTTAAAAACACCAAACATTGTGACTTTTCAAGATTTTAAGTTTTTAACTAACCATTTAATTCAATACTTTTTAATACACCTTTTAAGAATTAACTATAAATAGGTGCCTGTGCGCGGCAAGGACGAGACCTCCCAAAGGATGTGACCTCTATGGGCCAAGTCTCGCCTAGGCCTACAATCTATTTGTGGGGTGGGATAGTGATTCCTACACTGGGTCGTTCGCAGCTTTGAGACTCAATTAGGTCACCTTTCTCTCCCTTTTTATTTACTCTTGACTCTCTCCTCTTCTCTCCAAACTCTCCAACCCCTGTTCCTTTTTCCAATCTCCTATTTATAGGAGATTGTTAGTGATGTGATCTTGATTGTCCCAATGCTAATGGATTGTGTGGTCCAATCTCAGAAGGATTTAGTGGGTGTTTAGGTGGGAGTGGCTTTGGGAATGATTCCCATTATAGTGAATGCGCTCGGTAGCGTCATCCCCGGGGTAACGCCGGGCAATCCTTTCGCTGTATGCCCGGGTGAATATATCGTCGTCCGGCACAGTAATCCGGTCAATCAATTCTGCAATTACACTCCTGTTCAGCCTTGATAATCGAGTTCACGGATGGCGCTTGGGCCGGGCACGTTCGAAGGCGGTTTTGGATTGAACCCCGGGGAACGGATGTTGGGCCCGTGACCCCCTTCGTTGGCCCACGGCCCAAGGCCCAAGTCGTATAGACAGGCCACATAGCCGGGGCCGTACATGAGCCCCCCCCCTTGATTCGTGCCCGGTCAAATGGGCGCGGATCAAGGGGATCAGCAAGAAAGAGCAGGTCCCCTATCCGGGAAGTTGAAGAGGCGCGCTCTTCTGAACGCGATTAGACACCCATTAAATGCGTTCCTCAAAAGGTGTGTCGCGCCTGTTTACCTTATCTCAGTAGCCGCATTCGTCTGCCGGTTTGTGAACCGAGGCGTTGTTACGTTTCACGCCCTTGGTTTTCGAAAGGTCCCATCCTAATTATTGCGAATTGCCCCTCATTAATGCATGATCAACCGTCGCGCATCTTCCATTCGCGCCTATAAAAGGCTTGCTCATACCCACATTCTCACTTTTCACTTTTTTACTTTCTGAAATTTCTCTCTGCCAAGCACCCTTTGCGCTAGTTGCCCATCAACCCCCAGAATCATTCTTCCTCTTAGTGCCGAGAGTAAGTTTCCTCCCCTTTTCTTTTGCTTCAATTTATTTCTTTCCAGTTCCTTAGAACTCTTTAGGATTTGGGATGGGTTTCGCTCACCTTTTAGATTCTAGGAACTCCTTAGTCACTTTTAGGCGTGACTACCAGATTCCCGATGACGTGGATGTGATGTACTGCCACGAAAGTGACATCGCACTCCATAGAGGGGCGAACACCGCCTTCTTTTCGCTCATGTCAATATTAGAGGGTGGGGTTAGGTTCCCCATTGATCCCCTTTTACTTAGAGCCCTTAGATACTACGGGTTATGCCCCGATCAACTGGCTCCAAATTTTTACCGGGTTATGAGTTGCATAAGTAGGTTGAACCATACATTCGGTCTGCAATTGGACCATCACGATGTAAACCACATGTACAGCTTGTGTGGGAAGAAGAAAACTAGTTATTATCTAAAAGTCAGAGATATGAGGATCCGGTTGATTTCTTGCCTGCCGGACTCGAACAGAAACTCCGCCGGGGAGTTCATCCGGGTACGCGGCAACTGGTATTCCGGGGAAGTTCCCCCTCCTTTGTCACGACGCGAAGTGGGTGGGTGTCATAGCAAGGGTTATTTTTTACTATCTCCTTGTCTGTCTATTTAACTTTTATACTGATCCTTTCCCTTTATGTTGCAGACGGCTCGGTGTTTACTCAAGATATTCGGACGGTCCAAGTGCGGGACCTTAATTTTGTCGTTCGCTCAGAAATCTTTGTGCACCGCGACGGTCAGCTCCTGGCTTCTTATTTGATCCTCGGTGTGGAGCCCGTTTACACTACCTGGCAACCCTTTGGTCAGGCCCACTTAGTTAACAGCCCCCTACTCTCCTACATTGACATCCGGCACGCTAATTTCCTTCCGGCCAATATCACAGCAGGCGAAGCTCGTGACATTGGCCGGAGATATACCTGCTCGGACGAGCTCGCTCCTATAAGAGACGCATCTGCCGAAGCAGCATCTCGGCGTCTTAGAGAGCTCGCGCACATTGCCCTTCAGCGTGAGGCCGAAGCAGAAGTTGCCGAGCAAGCAGACCAAGATCAACCCGAACAGGAACCCGAACAGGCGGCCGCGGAGTCAAGTAGTTCGTCCCAAGCGAATCTTGGTGCTAGAGAGATGGTCACCCGCAAGACCCTCTCAGTTAGCCGCTTCTTGCCCGGAGCCCAGCAAGCCGCGCAGCGGCAGCCGGAGCAGGGGCAGGTCCAAATTCCTCCTGCGCATCCTCCTCCTCCTCCCCCCGTGTGTCCCAAGAAAAAACAGAAAACCACGCACCGGCCATCAACTAGCCCTGGAGGCGTCCAAGCCCGAACCCCCACGACACCGTCTAGGGGTGTCACTATTCAGGAGTCCCAGAGGCAGGTTAGGGCGTCCATGGCGTCATCCTCCCGTGCAATTCCGGACTGGCAGCCCACATATGAGCTGGACGGCAAGCCCCTCCCCGTGGATGCATGTATTCGGGTGTGGGAAAAGGGAGAAGGGGGCCGCGTTGCACAGTGCTTGGCTCACGGTCTACTGCTGCCCGAGGATGTGAGTTCCTTTTCAGAGGCCCCGGACGAATACATGGGAAGGAGACTCCAGTGGCACACCGTCGCGGTAATTTTCTTGTACTTGCACTTTTTACTTTATTTGTTTTCTCTACCGCCGTGTATATGACATCACGATAAATGCCTGTCTAAGCTGCCCAACTGGCCCATATCCTGAACAAACGGGTGAAAGACCTGGCCCAGGATGCTGACCGGGAGAAGACCGGGAGGGAGGCAGCGTTGAAATCTGCGAAGGACAAGGCCAAAGCCGCAGAGGCTGCTGAGAAAAAGGCTGCGGCTACCGAGAAGGAGAGGGCGCTGGCGGAGGAGAAGACGGCCGAGCTGGTGGCGAGGCAGAGCGAGACGGAGCTAAAACTAGCTGAGGAGGTGAGCCGGAATGTTGCACTTTCCGAGGAAGCAGGTGACCTGCATGCCGCACTAGAGGAAGCCGGCACCAAATGGTACGATGAAGGGTTTGCGGATGCTGAGAAGGAAGTGGAGCCGGTCGTCTATGAGGCTCTGCGGTTGGCCTTTCATGATGGCTGGCTGGCTGCCCTGCAAGTTTTGGGGGTACCCGTCGACTCTCCTCTCAGAGACCCTTCCAAGATTCCCTTCTCGGAGGCTCCTCCGGTGGTGCAAAGTCCTGAAGGTCCTGGTGACGAAGAGACGGACAGCCTAAGGGAGCTGGTGGAGCAAATAGATGCCCACGTGGAGATGGTTGGCGCCGAGGCAACCAGCAACCCTTCCGCCGATGATTCGTCCATCGAAAATGTGGAATTTCAAGACCTTGCCTCGAAGAGTCAGCAATTGGAAGCACGGACAGGAGACCCACCCGCGGACCTTATCAACTGAAAACCGGTTGGACAATTGCCCGTTTTTGCTTTTACTATCATAACAAGTCTGCTTATGCCGTCGGGCTGTGGCGGTTAAACTCCATTTGTTTTTTTTTATCTTTTTTAGGCCTGTCACCGGGTTTTGAACAATTATCTTATTTCCCTGTTCGCTTTGATTAATCTAAATATCTTATTGCCCTGCTTTCCTTTATGATTACTGATTTTATATATACTTGCTCCTTTTGTTGATTGTGTTATGATCAGGCGTTGTTTTTTGCCCATTGGAATTGCCCCCATGTAGGGTTTCGTACTTGCTCTGTTTTACAAGAAATGACCGGGCAATATGTTGATGCATGATTTATTATTTTTAGTGTCGTCTTGTGCGGTGATAGGGATTGAACTGAATGCTGGTCTCCTCGGAAAAGACTAAAAAGGTTTCTACCTGCTCGGGTAGGGGTTTGAACCGAGGGTCAGCTTTTTTTCCTTAGTCAACTGGTAAGGTTTCCACCTGCTCGGCGGAAAGATTCGAGCCGAGGGTCAAGTTTCTGTCCTTAGTTAATTGATAAGGTTTCCACCTGCTCGGCGAAAGGATTCGAGCCGAGGGTCAGGTTTCTGTCCTTAGGTCGTTCGTAAGGTTTCCACTTGCTCGGCGAAAGGATTCGAGACGAGGGTTAGGTTTCTGTCCTTAGGTGGTTCGTAAGGCTTCCACCTGCTCGGCGAAAAGATTCGAGCCGAGGGTCAAGTTTCTATCCTTAGGTAATTTGTAAGGTTTCCACCTGCTTGGCGAAAGGATTCGAGCCAAGGGTCAGGTTTCTGTCCTTAGGTAGTTCGTAAGGTTTCCACCTGCTCGGAGAAAGGATTCGAGTCGAGGGTCAAGTTTCTATCCTTAGGAAATCTGTAAGGTTTCCTTTGCTGATGATTTGCGCAAACCGCTTTTATTAACACTAGTGAATGTACATGTGGGGATATACAACTCAACCCGAGCACACGGTTGATCAGTGATAGAATCTCTTCAAGTTCTGAACGTTCCAGGGCCGAGGCAACGGTCTCTCATCTAGTTCTTCCAAGTAATAGGCTCCCTCCCGACAATTGCTGTAACTTTATACGGCCCTTCCCAAGTCTGAGCTAACTTGCCGGCGTGGGTGTCTCGCATATGTCCTACGGCCCTCCTCAAAACCAGATCCCCAGCGTCAAACTTCCTTGCTCTTACGCCTCGGTCATATCTTCTGGCCAGTTTCTGCTGGTACTCGGCTAGCCGGATGGTTGCAGCTTCGCGGCGTTCCTCTAGTTGGTCTAGGTGCTGAACCAACATCTTGTCATTCGAGCTGGGGTCATACTTGGCTACTCGTGTGCTACATATACTTACCTCGGTTGGTATAACGGCTTCGGCACCATAGGTGAGAGAGAACGGTGTTTCTCCCGTGGACCTCCTGGGAGTTGTCCGGTATGCCCAGAGGACATTAGATAGTTCTTCGGCCCAGTTTCCTTTCGCATCTTCCAGTCTTCTCTTCAGCCCGTTTACAATTACCTTGTTGACAGCTTCAGCCTGGCCATTGCTCTGAGGGTACGCCGGGGTGGAATACTTATTTTTAATGCTGAGGTCCGTACAGAATTCTCGGAATGCCCGGCTATCGAACTGCAGTCCATTGTCTGATACCAGGGAATTTGGCACCCCAAATCTGGTGACGATGTTCTTCCATACAAATTTCTTCACGTCCACGTCTCGGATATTTGCCAGGGCCTCAGCCTCTGCCCATTTGGTAAAATAGTCGACGGCTACGAGGACATACCTTCGGTTGCTCGTTGCCCGAGGGAACGGCCCAAGTATGTCCAGCCCCCACTGGGCGAATGGCCAGGGGCTGCTGACCGGGTTAAGATGGCCAGCTGGCTGATGTATCAGGGGAGCGTGCTTTTGGCATTTCTCACATTTGCGCACATATTCAGTGGCATCCTTCTGCATTTGGGGCCACCAAAATCCCTGAGTCATAGCCCGGTGAGCCAGTGAACGCCCTCCTACATGGCTGCCACACACCCCTTCATGTAATTCTGATAGAAGTTCGTTCACCTTGCCCGGATGAAGGCATAAAAGGTATGGTCCCCCGAAGGATCTTCGATACAGCTTCCGGTCTTCCGATAACCAAAACCGAGGTGCCATCCTACGGATTTTATTTCTTTCCATTTCGTCGGTGGGTACCCGGTCCTCGGCCAAAAACTCAATGATCGGATCCATCCAGCTAGGCCCTTGAGTAATGATTGCTGCGACGGCCGGGTCACCGGATATCGTGATGCTTGGCTCCGAGATTTGCTCTACTCGGATTAGCCTAGGTATGGTATCTGCCACGGATGATGCTAGTGTGGCGAGGGAGTCAGCGTGACTGTTGTGGGTCCGGGCTATTTATGCAACCTTGGCCGTTTCAAATCCAGACATAATCTGCTTTACTCGTTCTAAGTATGCCCTCATCCGAGGATCTCGAGCCTCGAAACTACCATGGACTTGATTGACAACCAACCGTGAATCCGAATATACTTCAACATCCCGGGTTCTCAGGCTTGCGGCTATGCTTAGCCCTGCAATCAGGGCTTTATATTCTACCTCGTTATTGGAGGCTTTAAAACCGAACTTGAATGAATGCTCCAGGCGAATCCCCTCGGGACCGATTGCAACGATCCCTGCACCTGCCCCCGTGGAGCTGGATGCTCCGTCTACGTAGATTTTCCATGTGCGGCAGCTCAACTGGCAGACGATCTGGTGTGAGGCCATAGGTGAAAATTCCGCCATGAAATCGGCCAATACTTGGCCTTTTATGGCTGTTCTCGGCCTATACCGTACGTCAAAAGCACCTAACCTGGTCCCCCATTTCGCTATCCGCCCCGTGAAGTCGAATCGTCTCAGCAACTACTGTAATGGGTATTCGGTCAATACATACACGGTATGGGCCTGGAAGTATTGCGGCAGCTTCCGAGTGGCATGCACTAGTGCCAGAAGCAGCTTCTCCAGTGGCAAGTACCTGGTTTCCGCATCGACCAGAGTTTTGCTAACGTAATACACAGGCTGTTGTATCCCACGGTCGCATAACAGCACGGCACTCACGGCGTGGTCGGTCACCGAGAGGTACATAAACAGATCTTCTTCGGACTCCGGGGCGGTCAGTATTGGGGCATGCGTCAGATATGCCTTTAAATCCTGAAAAGCTTTTTCACATTCAGCATCCCATTGAAACCCCTTCCACTTTTTTAGAAGCTGATAGAACAGCCGACAACGGTCCGAGAACCGAAAAATGAACCGGTTAAGGGCTGCCAACATCTCGGTCAATATCTGTACCTCTTTCGGGTTGCCTGGTGATTTAAGGCGCTGCACGGCAACAATTTGGTCGGGATTTACCTCTATTCCCCGGCTGGAGATCAAGTACCCCAAAAACTTCCCAGCCCCCACTCCAAAGACACATTTTTCCGCGTTAAGGCGTAGCCTGTGTTGCCTTAGCACTTCGAACGCCCCTTGTAGATCTTCTACGTGCTGCATTTGCTGTTTGCTTTTTACTACAAGGTCATCAATATATACTTCGACCGTCCGACCCATCTTGTCACGAAACATCCTTGTTATCATCCGCTGGTACGTTGCCCCGGCGTTTTTTAGGTCTAATGGCATCACAGTGTAATGGTAATTGGCGTCGGGGGATATGAATGCAGTCTTTTCCTGATCCTCGCCGGCCAGGGCAATCTGATGATAGCCTTGAAAGGCGTCCAGGAAGCTCATTCTCGGATGTCCATAAGTGGCATCTACCAACTGATCAATCTTGGGCATAGGGAACGGGTCCTTCGGGCATGCTCGATTCAAATCCGTGAAGTCCACGCAGACTCTCCATTTGCCGCTCTTCTTTTTCACCACTACTGTGTTCGCAAGCCATTCTGGAAAGAAGATCTCCTTCACCGCGCCAGCCTCTTTTAGCCGTTGGACTTCGGACCTAACAACCTCGGCATGTTCCTGGGCTGCTCTCCTCGGCTTCTGCTTCTTTGGAGGAAAAGATGCATCCACGTTGAGCCTGTGGACGATAAACTCGGGGTCTACCCAGGGCACCTCGTACGGATTCCATGCGAACACGTCCAAGCTTCGGACAAGAAACAACAGCAATTCAACTCTTTCCTGGGTCGTCAAGCTGGCCCCTATTTGGAAGTGTTTGCCAGTGTCCGGCAATATTCCGACATTTATTAACGGCTCGGCGCAAGTAGTCCCCAAATCTTCTCGGGTGTTTGGTAATTGCTATAATGGGGCCCTCTTGTCCTCCTTACTCTGCTCGGCCTGCCTTCCCTCCCAATTTGCTGCAGCAACAAGGCACTGCCTAGCCATTTACTGGCACCCCCGTACTACTGCTATACCCTGCTCGGTAGGAAACTTAAGCTTCACATGCAAAGTGGATGGCACAGCTTTCATGGCGTGGATCTACAGCCTCCCTAATATTGCAGTGTACGGTGAGAAGGAATTTACTACAATGAAGATGACTTTCACCTCTTTTCCTCCCACGACCACTGGTAACGAGATCCGCCCCTCCGGTACCCTACTCTTCCATCAAACGAAACTAGCGGCGTGTTGTACTTTTTCAGGTCCTGATTTTTCAGCCCAAGTCCGTTGAACAAGTCCGGATACATTTGTTGACACCCTATTTTGCAACCCGTATTTAACCTCACATGGAGGGTAAAAGGGTAATTTTGCCTTAGAAATATGCATCTTGATTCTGGTTATTAGATTTTTAATCTCATTTCATCAAAATGATCTTGATGTTGTAACGATCAAATCGACCGGTCATAAGCCCTAATCGGACCATCAGATTGAAAGTTATCATCAAATCAAGTTTTAATGGCCGAAATGCACTATCACAAATTGAGTCCGACTATATGCAATTATGAACAATTGATTCCAATTGGTTATAATTCTAATCAATTTGAGATTAATGATGTGTCATAATTTGATTGGTTGGGACTACATTTTATGGTGAGGTTGCATACACCTAATTAATTAGATAGTTAAACATTAATTATTCAATGAGCAATTTGTGCAATTATCTTTTAATTAGAGTAAATTTGGAATCAATTAAGTCTGAAATAGGAGTGATTGGAGCCATTTAATGTTAATTGGGAGCTAATTTGGGACTTATTAATGTTAATTGTGCTGAAACCATTTTCTAATAAATGACCTCTGCTCACCATTTCATCAATATCTCTCAGAATATTTTGAATTTGTGAATGAGGTTAATTTTCCCAGAAACTAGACATCCAGGGCTTCAATTTGAGCACAAGAATGAGGCAATTCTGATCAGAATTGAGTCAGATATGATTTTTTGAAGTTGGCTCTACAAGCTGTTACAGCAACTACGGGAAAACCGAATTTTGGCTTGTTCCTCACTCCTATCAATCTTTCCATTTAATGCACCAGATTTTCCCAAAGGCTAAAATGAGGTCTAGGTTCATGATTCTTTGTCAACCCTCATTAAATAGCATTCCATTCATATTTCCTACCACCACTACTATATAAACCCCTCTCTCCTTCATTCCAAGACACCAAAACCCCCTCTCTTCTCCTCTCTTGAGTTCTAGTGAAGTAGAGTAGTCTTGTCATATCTTGGTCTTCCTGAGACTCAAGGTATTGAGTGAGACTCACTCTCCCTCTCCTAGTTCTTCTTTTTTCCTCCTCTCTTAGGACCTCTACCAAGAGTCTCCTCCTCCACCGTGTGGATCTTGCATGAAAGTATAACCTCTTACCCTAACTTGTTTTTTTGTGTTGCCATGATGAGAATTTAGGATTAAAGCATGATAGTGATTATTTAAGTTTTCTTGAATATGTTTGAATGTTCTTATGTGTTCTTTACATGTTCTTAGTTGTTCATCACATGTTCATGCATAAACACTAGTTTTGATCTTAAATTCACATCAAAAAAATGAAAAACATGTTTGTTTCATAATTTTTTCAAGTCCTTGAATCTAGGATATCACCATACACACATATTCACTAGAATTTAATTTTCAATCCAAATGCAATGCTTAATAAATTGGATTAGGGTTCATCACATGCACACAATTTAAATTCAACATGCAAATTGATTGACATATTGGATGATGTGATATGAATGTTGGCCACCATAGTTTAGAAGACCGGTTTCACCGGGCAAGGTGGGTGCCTAACACCTTCCCACTTTGTAATATAGCCTCCGAACTTAGATCAAGGGTTAGTAGATTAAGTGCTTATCCATGTAATTTTTGATTTTTAGATTGTAACTAAGAAATAAAGCCATGTACTTTATCTTAGATTGTATCTAGGACCAAAGCCATGTAATTTCCCTATGATCAATGTAAATTTTAAATTAATAAAATGAGGAATTTTTTGTTTTCAATTATGGTTTTCTTATTTTTCCAACAATTAAATAAGTGGCGACTTCATTGTTAAACCCTTAATCTAAAGGGGTAAATATAATCAGTCGAACCTCCATTTTGAGAGGCAATAACACGACTCCACCCATTCACGTGGGTTTGGCCCAACATTCCTATAAAAAAAGGGGCCGGGGGCGCGGTCTCTCACAACATTACATCAGCCCCGCTGCCCTGATCTATCATCACCCTTTTACATCGAAGCCGCTTATCCGAGCGATGATTACTAACGCGTCTTCATGTGGTTGTATTGTCCCCTGTAAGTCATCTTCTTCGAAAGCGAGCACCTCCTGGTGATACTTCGTCTTTTTTCCCACTGGTTCCGTGTCCAGTGATTCTCTTGCGGGCGCAACCGTTAACACCCCTCTTCCTGCTGCTGCCCCGCCCCCCGGGGTTAAAAGTATCATCTCAATTACCCCGATCGGTGGGGGCTGGGGGACACCCTTCTGCCGACCTAGTTGTCCGGTTCCTTGGTTGCCGGGATTCACAACGTATTCCTTTAGATGCCCAGCCTTTACAAGTTGCCCCAAATGATCTTTAAGTACCCGGCACTGCTCGGTGGTGTGGCCCTTGTCTTTATGGTAACTGCAGTACAAGTTCTGGTTTCGCCGGAATGGATCGCCGCCCATCTTATTCGGCCACCTGAAATATGGTTCATTCTTGATTTTTTCAACTATCTGGTGCACCGGTTCCTTGAACGTTGCGTTCACCTCCCCTGCCTACCAAAGCGGTTCCTGCGCCCTCCATTCCTTCCGAGGTCTTGGCTGGAAATTCCCCTGCCGAGGACGGCTTATTAGTGGGGCCTTACCCTTGCTTTGCATCCGATCATCCTCCAGGCGCTTATATTCTTCAATGCGCCTCATGAGCTGCCTCATGTCCTCGAGTGGCTTCTTCGTAAGTGATTCCCGCAGTTCGGAATCTTCCGGTAGGCCCATCCGGAAGGTACTCGCCGCGATTTTTTCATTTCCCCCACCTATCTCGTTATAGAGCTCTCAGTACCGGCTGGCGTAGCTACGAAGGGTCTCCCCCATTCCCATCCTCATCGATAGTAGGGCGTCAACTGGTTGCGACACTCGGCTGCAGGTTACGAACCGAATTTCGAACTCCTGAACTAGTTCGTCAAATGAGTGTATGGATTTCTTCCGCAGTCCGTTAAACCATCTTAGAGCGGTTGGGCCAAGGCTAGAGGGGAACATCTTGCACATCAACGCGTCATTATGAGAATACAGGGACATCATGTGGATGTAGTGGCTGACGTGCTCGACCGGGTCCGTCTTCCCGTCGTAGATATTAAATGGGGGTCTCGGAAACTTCCTCGGCATTGCGGCCTGTTCAATGTCATCAGAGAAAAGGGACTGAGCTACCTTGCGTAAGGCGCGGCTCAGTGTGTCCATGGCGGCGTTACGCGACCTTCGCTCCTCGGGGGAGTCAGATCCCCGGTCCACTTGATCATGTGACCGCGAGCGGCCTTGGCGATGATAGTGCCCCCGTGAGTGCGATCTTTCTCGTCGGTTGTATGACCCATGCGAGCGTGAACGCTCCCTTCGCCAATGGGACCCTAAATGGCTGGCCCTCATTCCCCGGCAACTTCCGAAGGGTTCGGCCCTCCTTTCCCGGTCGCCACGCTCTCTCCTTTGTCGCTTGTCATCCGTGTCTAGCTTAAAATCTCTCACCCACCGGCGTAGCCGTTCAATTTCCTGATCCCTTTCATCAAGCTGTCTGCGGCCCGAGGCGTCTGTTACTGTCCGCTGTGTCTGGTATGACCCCTCCCCGAGACCGGACAAATCATCCAGTTCACAGTCCCTGTCTTCTCATCTCTTTTGCCTTTTTTCCTACCAAGATGATCCCCGGGAGGATCCCACCAAACCACTCTCGTCTCCACTCCCCAAGTGTCTCCCGGACATCGTCCCGTACGCGAGTCTCGATCGAACTACAACTTTGTAGGCGTTCCCCACAGACGGCGCCAATTGTGCACGGCAAGGACGAGACCTCCCAAAGGATGTGACCTCTATGGGCTAAGTCTCGCCTAGGCCTACAATCTATTTGTGGGGTGGGATAGTGATTCCTACACTGGGTCGTTTGCAGTTTTGAGACTCAATTAGGTCAACTTTCTCTCCCTTTTTATTTACTCTTGACTCTCTCATCTTCTCTCCAAACTCTCCAACCCTTGTTCCTTCTTCCAATCTCCTATTTATAGGAGATTGTTAGTGGGGTGATCTTGATTGTCCCAATGCTAATGGATTGTGTGGTCCAATCTCAGAAGGATTTAGTGGGTGTTTAGGTGGGAGTGGTTTTGGGAATGATTCCCATTATAGTGAATGCGCTCGTCAGCGTCATCCCCGGGGTAACGCCGGGCAATCCTTTCGTTGTATGCCCGGGTGAATATATCGTCGTCCGGCACAGTAATCCGGTCAGTCAATTCTGCAGTTACACTCCTGTTCGGCCTTAATAATCGAGTTCACGGATGGCGCTTGGGCCGGGCACGTTCGAAGGCGGTTTTGGATTGAACCCCGGGGAACGGATGTTGGGCCCGTGACCCCCTTCGTTGGCCCACGGCCCAAGGCCCAAGTCGTATAGATAGGCCACATAGCCGGGGCCGTACAGTGCCTTTTCGTTTGGTTGTTTATCTTCAACTTTATCATGTGTCCCTCCATTAACCAAGACTCTTCAAATGCCGTTATTATATGGAATTCTGACAGTCACCAATAGGTTACAACCTCCTCACATCCTTTATTTGTTGTAACTTCTTCCATTTATTGGGTATGATATGACAATTCTATATAAATACACACACACACACACACACACACACATTTCAGCCAAGTGGCTACATAAATTTCAGCCACATTAACATTTAAGAACACCAAACATTGTGACTTTTCAGGATTTTAAGTTTTTAACTAACCGTTTAATTCAATACTTTTTAAATACACCTTTTAAGAATTAACTATAAAAAGGTGCCTTTTCCTTTGGTTGTTGATGTGAAATGTTTTGATTTCTAAATTCTACAAATAATATCACACGACTAAAAAAAAAAACACAAACTAATGCAACATTTTGACTGGCTCTGGATAGTTTTAATTTTCACAAGTTTCATAGCAGTTCTTCTTTCCAAAAAAAAAAAAAAGCCACAAACACTTCTCCCCTCCCTATCTTTGTACGTAATTCTCTTTTTCTCTACCTCCCACTGTACTTTATTTCCTACAATAATAATTTTGAGACTTTAATTTCATAAAAGTTTTGCTCATTTTGCAGAATTCCTTAGAATCAAGCAAATTGTCAAAGCAAGCCCAAAAAGCAAAGGTCAGATCCCTTCTCTCATTCTATAATTTAGTAGTCTAATTTTACCTATCTTAAAACCAAACCAATTGATACAATGAATGGATAGAACTGCTTTTAGACTTCTTACCCTTCTGATTCTTTGAATGACACAACAGATTTTTCTAATTCATCTTACACGCATGTGAAGGATATGGGAGAGTAAGCGGTTAACGAGGAAAACAAAGAGTCAAAGTCAAAGTTTCCGTTCTTTCTAAACTTCGAAGTCCTTAATCTCCACTCCACTCTCTTCCTCGACAATGATATTGCTCAAAACACCAACTCCTTCAAGATGGTCACTCTCTTTCTCTCTCTCTGACTAAATCCATTTTAGTACGAATGGCGTCAGATATCTGTGAACCGTTTTAACTTTTATTTAGTTTTACTAATTCGTGAATATGTGAATTGCTTTTAGTTTGAGTATTGTTGGTTTCAAAAGCAAATTTGGATTTTAAGAATCTATTATAAACTAAAGAATTTTTTAAATTGACTGGGTTTGTTAGTTCGTTTACTCATTAATTTTTTAATGTAATTTCTTATTATGATTTCATAGCCGATAAAGCATATCTCAAGGTCCCTAAAAATTGAAACTTCTATTGCAGTTCTTGTGAATTAAATCTGAGTTTTTGGAAAAAGTTTGATTTCTTGACTGAATATTACTTAGTATTGGATTTGCATTTTAAATTTTTGTATGGTAGTTATTTTTATAGGTTGGTAGAATGGCAAGCGAGTCTGCGAAATCGAAATTAGAGCCGTTACAGAGGGGACTGCACCTTTGGATTTCACAAATCATGGGTATGTGCCATTTAATATGCGGATTCTTTTAGGTTTCTTTTATTTTTATTTTTATTTTTGTTTGTTAGCCTACCATGAAGCTTAAATATAATTCAAATTATTGATATATTGAACCATACTTTTATTTTGTTGTTTTTCTATGATTGTTTAATACCTAGAACATGCTGCTTCTTTTTTTTTTTTTTCTGCTATCCCATTTGGTTATACAAGTTGAACATCTGATATCTATGTTTTGAATATATCATCTAGATACAAATCAGTGGAGATAAAAGATGATATCATATCCTTTTTATGTTTTGCTGATACAATACATGCATATTCTTCAAAAAATTAGGTTCCAGTCTTTTCTTTACAAGCCATGACCTACCAGTTTAAAGCCTTTGTTGTGTATCATTGTGATTAACTCAGGTGAGCAACGATGAAATGAATACATTATGGTTGTTGATTGTAACATATATTTATTTTCCTTTACAAGTGTTATGGAAACTAAGAATTAATTTTGCCAATGAAGCTTACAATTGTTTACCATAAACAGTCCATGTTGGCAAAGCTAACAACTTCCAAGTAATAAGGTCTAGCTTTGATTGCTATTGGTCACATTGAAATTCTCTCAACCTATTCTTTTTAATTATGTGGAATCAC
Source organism: Quercus glauca (assembly GCA_023736055.1). NCBI lineage: Eukaryota > Viridiplantae > Streptophyta > Magnoliopsida > Fagales > Fagaceae > Quercus > Quercus glauca. Next base: position 25,062,105 of record CM043325.1, on the reverse strand, counting down.
AAAAAACAACAGAGCTTATACATTGATCGTTTAATCTATTGAGTTTTTTGTATGCTTTTTGGTCAGAACTTAGTTTACTTTTGCCTTTTCTAAATGCATCAATATATGCATGACTTCCGGAATCTTTATTGCTTTATCCTAGAATTTGTTCTAGGTTATGGAGCCTGGATATGACTTTTTATTTCTATATTGCATTTTGATTTACTAGATATGCCTGTTATGGGGAAATAACTTTTTGAAAAGATATAAATAGGGAGAAATTCACGTGTCATCGATGATGGAACTTATATAGCAATTGATATTTTTTGAAGGTAAAGATTGCAATATCTATGTTATTTAGCAAAAAAGAAAAAAAAAGGAAAAAAGATTATAATATCTATGATTTGAGTTTATAAAAAACCTGTGGCTACTCATTCCATCATTGGTACTTTATTCTTAGTCTTTTTACATTCACAAATGTGGTGTTTACAAATTATTTGATTCCAAAAAAATTTGTTACTGACAAACATTTAATAATTAGCAGTTAATGACTGTTAGCTTATTTGGTTATTTGCTTATGTACAAATCTATATATATATATATATAAAACCGAAAATTTTGAAACTCTCACAATTTTCCACATCATCACTATTTTCTTTTTCTTTTTATTTTAAGTTTTATATCTTATAACAATAATATTGAAAAACGTGTACAAACTTGAAGGCGTATTTATGGTCTCCATAAAACTTGATGGACAAGAAAATATATTCTAAAATAAGCTCTAATTAATACCTAATCATAATAGGAACCAAATTTGACCTAAAAAAACATTAAAAGAGCCTAAAAACAAGGAAATAAATCACCTAGACCTAAAATAACGTTTTTTGCATAAAAATACCAAAATCTCTTCTCTCCTTAAAACCTAACAATTACCATCTCAAAACCTTAAACTCAACTTCACTTTAAGATTAAAAAAATAAGAAGGAGAGAGACTCACGTAAAAAAAAAAAAAAAAACGTAGGTTTTGTCTTTTTTTATTTGCTTTCATATGTGCCTGAAATTTTCATTCTGTTTTATTGTTTTATTATGTTTAGAATTGATATTCTTATAAGTATTTGGGTTAATCTCTATATTTTGATAGTGTTTTTATGGGTTTGGTTTTTGGGTTGAAATTCTAATAATTATTTTATATTGTATATGGCAAATGAAGCATCTTTATTTTTTGAAGAAAAATTAAAACTGCAACTTATGTCTTCAAGCCCAAGGTGTGGTAAATTTTTATATGTTCTTACTTTATTGAAAATTTTTATTTGGGTTCATGTGATTTTTTGTTTTTTTATTAAAACTTTGATTTTTGGTTAATTAATTATTTGTTTGGATTAATTTCAATTAATTATTTTTTTGAATTCAACGTAAAAGATAATGGAATTAGGTGTTATAAATTTGATAATGTTCCATGTTTTGAATTGTTTATATTATTTAGACTCCTGGTAGGACTCTCTCTTCTCTCCTTAAAACCCTAGCAATTACCATCTCAAAACTCTAAACTTAACTTCACTTTAAAATTAAAAAAATAAGAAGGAGAGAGACTCAACTAAAAAAAAGAAAAAAAAACGTAGGTTTAGTCTTTTTTATTTGCTTTCATATGTGCCTGAAATTTTCATTCTATCTTATTGTTTTGTTATGTTTAGAATTTATTTTCTTCTAAGTATTTGGGTTAATCTCTATATTTTGATAGTGTTTTTGTGGGTTTGGTTTTTGGATTGAAATTTTTAATAATTATTTTATATTGTATACAGCAAATGAAGCATCTTTATTTTTTGGAGAAAAATCAAAACTGCAACCTATGTCTTCTAACAAGGTGTGGTAAATTTTTATTTGGTATATTATATATGAATTTTTTGAATTTGAAGGGTTTTGTTTGGTTTTGAAGTAGAATTTGAGGATTCTATAAAATTTGGAAGGTTTATGTTTTGGGGTTTTTGGTATTTGCGTCTTAGTAGATTGATCTTAATTCTTTACCTTATATGTTTTTTCTTTATTGAGAATTTTTATTTTGGGTTCATGTAATTTTTTGTTTTCTTAATTAAAGCTTTGATTTTTGATTGATTAATTATTTGTTTAGATTAATTTCAATTAATTATTTGTTTAGATTCAACGTAAAAGATAATGGAATTATGTGTTATAAATTTGATAATGTTCCATGTTTTGAATTGTTTATATTGTTATTAATACGACTAAATAAGATTTGTTTTTATCTTTGTAGTTTATATCAGTTTTGAGTGTGTGTATATATATAACTTTTGGAAATTTTGTTTTATTAATTTAAGAATTGTAAATTATTTTGTAAGTTTCAGTAACTATGTACCTACAGTGAGACATCGACAATATAAGTATATATATATGGTATTAACATTTTATAAAAATCTTTCTTACAATCCAAAAACATTCTACGTTAGACAACACTTCTAAACTAATGAAAAGTATAGAAGTTAAATATTTATTCCCATTGTATTTTATTTAATTATGACAGATCCATTTTTTTTTTTAAACGCTAACTAGCAAAATGTCTATAATATGTATATTATTAACCCAATTTTCTATTTCTAAATTTCTTAGATTTTATTATATCAATCTTTTTTTCTTTTAAATTCTTGGTGGGTAAATTAGTCTCTCACTAATTCTTTTACCTTAACGTGATGTTGGTTAATTGTCCTTTTATTTAACTATCCCGTGCATCGCACGGGTTAGCGACTAGTTAATTTAAAAGTTAGTAACTAAAATATTTTATTGACTCACAACTCTAATGTGACAAATCTTGAGTATCAGAGAAAAAAATGACGAGTCCGTATAAAAGTGATAGATAATTTGCCACATCAAAATTATAGCAAAGTTGTGGCAAAATTAATTTCGGTCCTATAATAATTGATGGAGGTATGAGTAATTTTAGGACTACACTCTTTATTACATCATTTTTTACAACTATTCTACATAGTAAACTGTTGTCTTATTACTTCAACACAAATCTACTTTTTTTTTTCATAACTTACAATTTTTCTTGATATTTTTAATGGCTTCTCTTTCTTTACACACAATATTCATTATTTACTTTCTTTTTTCATCTTCGAAATACATTAAAAAAAAAATTAAGTACAAAATAAATAATTTGCGTGTATATTTACATGTGGGAAGGAACTATGTAATTTAAACAACTTTTGGGCTTGATTAACTCAAGTATGGTATTTTTTTTTTTTTTTTTTTAATTATAGTTTGAGTGCTCTTATATCACAAAAGTGGTCCTAGTCCTAGATTTTTTTTTCTCAAGATCTGAAAAAGATGAGTCAATGTGTGAACAAAAAACAATGAGTACTGTACTGTGACAGACCTAAAGGCAAAGGCACAATGCTTACTTTACTCTTGGGCCCTTGGCCTAGGATGCGATTGGCTCTAAATTGTTTTCTTTACTTTTGTAGATTAAAAAAATATATATCCACAATTACTTTCCTATTCTTTATTTTCTCAAAAAAAAACTTTCCTATACTGTATAATACCAAAGATCTGTGAGTGATGCACGACCACAACATTTTTCATTTTACAAGTTTTTTGGGTAGAGTCATGGACTTACTACTCACGATTTGTCACTTGAGCAAGTTATGGTAAAAATTATGTAAAATATTGTAAAAATTGTTATAATCCTAGTATTTTTCAAAATCTATAGATAATTCTCAGGATCATGGGGAACCGACTAACTTGATTGATGCATTATTGGGTGAAGTACATTTGAAAGATTGATAATGCTTGATGAGCTTTTTGAACAAACCTTTCAAATAAGAAATTTTAGTATCAAAAATAAGGTAGTGTTAATAGTTGTGGGGCCCTACTACACTAACTACGCTGGCCCACTACAAGCGGCACAAGGCCCGTGCCAGGGATAATAGGATGGCCGAGGACAATAAGAAAGAGGCCAGGACATCCAAAGGCCGCGCCGAGGATGACACATCCTCGGCACACCGACCTCACTAAAGGAAAAATATTCCTCACCCAAGGAAAAATATTCCTCACCCGTCGAATATATCTCACCAACATTCTGACCGCTTTAATGACGAGGTGACCTGAAAACCCAAAGCATCAGTCACTTCAACTAGTATAAAGCCTGCAAAGGCGGCTTTGACCTAACATAAAGCCTGTAAACTACAGATGATGGGACAAACTCCTACACGCAAAACCCAGATAATCGACAAATGGACGGCTAAGATTAACTAAAGAGAACACTATATAACTAGAAGGATCCCTTCAAAGGGAAGGGCTCTCTCGGCTTGAGCCGAGGAGATGAATTGTACAAACACAAAACAAAAAGGATCACGAAGAGGGTCCGGAAGAGATATCAAAAATAAGGATCACCCTTACAAAACTCCGAATCCGATTCGTTTATTAGGGGTCACCGTAAATCTCCCATAAACGGTTGTTTGTTCGTTAGTGGCCTAGTCCTTCCTACCCATTTTCTCTACAAATTTTATGGTTCAAGGGCCCATTACATTCTGTGCCCTTACAATTGGTGCCCACCGTGGGGCGGACTTGTGCATTAGCGGCGCGACGTTTGGGGAATAGAAAACAAAACAACAAGTCAATCGAGAATAGGTGCAAATCTATACAGTTTTCAGCAATAGTGTTGATCCGGCAGTCTACAACAACAAAAAACAAACGCAAAAAAAAAAAAAAAAAAAAAAAAAAAAAAACAACAACAAGTGAAACAAGTCTACTTCTTTTATTCATATATGAAGTAAAATTACATCTCTTACAAGTAATGCCCAGGGGGCTTGTTCTAAAGCTAACTACAAAGGCAGACGCTTGACAAAGCCGGCAGAGGAACAAATAGCAGAAAGCAACGATGGCAGAAGAACGGAAGGTAAAAAAAAAAAAAAGAGTAGAGGAAGAGATGAAGAACAAATATCAGAAAAGAAGTGAAAGACGAGAGGAGGAAAGAAAAGAGGAAGGCTCGCTGAGGAGCAAAAGAGAGAAGAGAGAAGAAGGAGGAGAAGATAGGAAAGCTCATTATGGGGCGGAAGAGGTAAAGGCATAGGACGGTTTCCCTCTCGGGTTCCGCCTGGTTCCCCTCCCACCCCCATTGTAGCTGACTTGGGGGGTCAAAAACCCATACCCAAGGGAGGGAGGTTACGTTCTCTTCGGACCCTCCTCCAGGCGGCGAGGAGGGCTGTGTCTCCGGTTAGGTTGAAAAGAAGGAAAACCTTCGGATCTCCTATACACCCGTCCCAACGCGGCGGCCAGGGTTGGAGTGTCATCCTCGGCTCCTGATAGGGGCTGTGCATTCTCAGGAGCGCCCTTTTCCAAGGCCAGTTCATTCGAAGGGGCTCAGATGATTGCGCCTTGAAGAATTTTTGGCGATGTGTTTTTGGGAGAAGTTCAGAACAAGTGTTTGTCAGGTGTGAAGGGGAAGGTTGCCCTAGGAGCGCCTTTTATAGTGGGAGGAACATTGGTGAAGGCCAATCCACATTAAATCCCAGGGAGAGATTTTCGGAGGCAATGATGCCGCCCCAATTTCCAAAGGGCTTGCCAACCGTTAGATCCTCATAAATCCATGGTCGGTATTAATGAGGAGACGCCTCATTAAACAGGAAGACACCGAAGCGTCAGAACGCGTCACTTGGACAACCCAGGAGACGCCTCGTTATCTGAAGAGTCCCACCAAACGAAGAGGCAAAACACGGCAAGGTCTTATCCTCCACCAACTCCAGCCTATATTTATTATTATTATTATTCTGCTTAAAGAATGTGACTATTTAATGTCTATTGTAAATTATGGCAACGTAGAATTAAACGGTTACGGATAGACAGATAAGATAGATTAAACGAGAAAACTAGGTACTGAACAGAACCAAGGCATTGCATGGTCCTCAGACCCAAGCCTCTGGGGAAACCAGATACTTCAGATGATTATTAAACGAGAAAACTATGTACTGGACAGAACCAAGGCATTGCATGGTCCTCGGACCCAAGCCTCTGGGGAAACCAGATACTTCAGATGATTATTAAACGAGAAAACTAGGTACTGGACAGAACCAAGGCATTGCATGGTCCTCGGACCCAAGCCTCTGGGGAAACCAGATACTTCAGATGATTATTAAACGAGAAAACTAGGTACTGGACAGAACCAAGGCATTGCATGGTCCTCGGACCCAAGCCTCTGGGGAAACCAGATACTTCAGATGATTATTAAACGAGAAAACTAGGTACTGGACAGAACCAAGGCATTGCATGGTCTTCGGACCCAAGCCTTTGGGGAAACCAGATACTTCAGATGATTATTAAACGAGAAAACTAGGTACTGGACAGAACCAAGGCATTGCATGGTCCTCGGACCCAAGCCTCTGGGGAAACCAGATACTTCAGATGATTATTAAATGAGAAAACTAGGTACTGGACAGAACCAAGGCATTGCATGGTCCTCGGACCCAAGCCTCTGGGGAAACCAGATACTTCAGATGATTATTAAACGAGAAAACTAGGTACTGGACAGAACCAAGGCATTGCATGGTCCTCGGACCCAAGCCTCTGGGAAAACCAGATACTTCAGATGATTATTAAACGAGAAAACCAGGTACTGGACAGAACCAAGGCATTGCATGGTCCTCGGACCCAAGCCTCTGGGGAAACCAGATACTTCAGATGATTATTAAACGAGAAAACTAGGTACTGGACAGAACCAAGGCATTGCATGGTCCTCGGACCCAAGCCTCTGGGGAAACCAGATACTTCAGATGATTAGTATACGAGAAAACTAGGTATTGGACAAAACCAAGTGCCAAACAAAGCTTGAACATTGCATGGTCCTCGGACCCAAGCATCCGGGGAAACCAGATACCTCAGGCGATAAAATGAGAAAAACCAAGTGCCAAACAAAGCTTGAACATTGCATGGTCAAAGGCCTCAGGTCAGCAGGAAGAACATTTCCTCGTAAAAACTAAACGCTAGGAGAACCATTGTCTTGCATGGTCTCCAGACCCAAACCTCTATGGGAATCAGCTACTATGGGGCAACATAAACGCCAAACGGAGCCAAGGCGCGTATATGGGCAACGATTCTAAAACTGAGGCAAAACCAACCTCCTTAGGCGCTAAATAACGAATCCCATCGGGAGCGGGAACCATGGGAAACTGGGCGCTACAGCGTAAACGACCCAAACCTATCCATCCTCGGACAACCCTCTTTCGCAAAAAGAAAACTGTAAAAACGGCTACAATAGCGGTAGCAATGACGACGGGGTAGAGCCAACAGGCCAAGAAAAAGCGCCGAGGAAGTCAAAATCCTCCTCCCCGCCCAAGGGGACGTGCAGCAGAATTTTGAGGGGCTATTGTGGGGCCCTACTACACTAACCACGCTGGCCCACTACAAGCGGCCCAAGGCCCGCGCCAGGGATAATAGGATGGCCGAGGACAATAAGAAAGAGGCCAGGACATCCAAAGGCCGCGCCGAGGATGACACGTCCTCGGCACACCAACCTCACTAAAGGAAAAATATTCCTCACCCGTCGAATATATCTCACCAACATTCTGACCGCTTTAATGACGAGGTGACCTGAAAACCCAAAGCATCAGTCACTTCAACTAGTATAAAGCCTGCAAAGGCGGCTTTGACCTAACATAAAGCCTGTAAACTACAGATTATGGGACAAACTCCTACACGCAAAACCTAGATAATCGATAAATGGACGGCTAAGATTAACTAAAGAGAACACTATATAACTAGAAGGATCCTTTCAAAGGGAAGGGCTCTCTCGGCTTGAGCTGAGGAGATGAATTGTACAAACACAAAACAAAAAGGATCACGAAGAGGGTCCGGAAGAGATATCAAAAATAAGGATCACCCTTACAAAACTCCGAATCCGATTCGTTTATTAGGGGTCACCGTAAATCTCCCATAAACGGTTGTTTGTTCGTTAGTGGCCTAGTCCTTCCTACCCATTTTCTCTACAAATTTTATGGTTCAAGGGCCCATTACATTCTGTGCCCTTACAATAGTTTTATGTCAAATCATTTGGTTTCATATCATATTTTTGTAGTAGTTCTATAGAGTGTTGAGTAAAAAAGTTATTTTTTTTAGTTTCACTTGTTACTTCAGTAATATTTTCAATCCACTTATCAATTTATATAAATTTTTTATTAGCTAGACCCCACAATAAATCATCTTTAACAGGCATCTTACAGTGTTTGCTAATATTTCCCCCAAAAATTAGTCACTCTTTTAGTTGGTAGCGTGCAAAAAAATAATGAGTTAATGTAAAAGTAACATACAGTCATGGACTTATGGCAAAAATAGTTATTAAGTTTGTAGTAGAAGAACTACTCATTCAAATGAACTATTTTTTTTTTCTCTAAAAAAAATGAACTATTTTTTAAAACAAGTCTTTAAATCCCAGGGCTTTGAAACAAAAAATAGAAAAATTATTAGTAATTTTACTAAAAAAAACTCATAAACTTCCTAAATACTTTTTAAAATGATATAACAATGGTTGTCTTTGGTGCCAAATAAATAAGATAGTAAATAAATTTTCTAATTTTTTTTTTTGTCATGTATTTAGAAGTTGACATATTTTTAAAGTTAATGTAGTAAAAACCCGTGCTATGCATAGGAAAGTTCAAGAAATTTATTTTAATATATTATACATATTTTTTTTTTCTTAACTAAGCACTAATAAATAAAATTTGTATATTTTAACAAATAAATCAAGGTTTATAGTAACAATTTCCACATTAAAATTGCAATAATATAACATCAAAAACTTACATACAAATAAATACAGAAATAATTTGTTTATGCTTATATGCTTCTACTTCTCATGGTTGGAAATCTTCATTACTGTATACAATTGTATCTTTGTATGATGTAATCTCATTTTAACCTTAAGGCAAAGTTAAATCATGATCCCAAAGAGCAACATAAAGTTGTTTTCAGGCCCCTGTCAGTGTTCTTTCTTTTCCATGGTACCCTAGATCTTCCAAAAGTGCAGCTTATATGCCTTGAAAAAGAAAATAACTTATTAACTTCCTTGACAATAATAGAGGCCTTCACATGAAAATGTCCACTTAACAAAATAAAAATCATACTATTTAGTTTCACTAATCCATAGTTTCATTTAGTAAGTCACATTAAAGATAACACCAAAAACTTTAAATTACATACAGTCCATCATTTCCATCATGAAAATCAAAAAATATGACCATGTGGTTTGAAAATCATCATCTAAAGCATTGCCATGTCAAATAAGAAAAAGAATATATCAAGCATTGAGCACACACTTAACATGAAATGTAAAAACCTGGTCCTTTTTTAACTTGATAAGTGCAGCTCTTTTATCTAACTTCAACATTAAGATTTGCAAAATAGGAATTTAATATTTTTATAAAAAAATTATATCCCTAAACTTATTATTTAATGGGCAAAGAGAAAGCAAAGAGTTAAAAAAATGCTTTCACATCTATCTTAGACATGAATCTTTTCTACTATCCACACAAAGTCAATCACTAAGCTATGATGCATGAAAATGTTTATGGAGTGGTCTCACACCATTGGCATAAATGATCTGCGTTTCAAAGTGTTTTGATTATTCAACCCTCCATCAAACCCCATATGGAGTGCTCTCCCTTGTGTGTGTGTGTGTGTGTGTGTGTGTTTCTCAAAAAAAAAAAAAAAAAAAAGCCTTCCATCAAACCCCATATGTTCTATAAATCATCATACACAATTCAAATTCCCATTCTCACTACTTTAAAGTAGCATCACATCAACATTAACAATATTAAAAAGTTAAGTGATATGATTATAAATCTTTAGTACTCGTCTTAGATACTACCAATATGAATGAGTATTCATTCATCTAATAAATAATTTAATATGCATATGAGTAATCAAGTCAGTATGTGGAAACTTAATATGAAAATTTAATTTGGTGCATGCAAACATGTAAATATGACATTTCAAGTTTAATTTGCATTCAACAGTGTGTGATTGCAAACTCCTTAAAAGTGATGTGCACAACTTTTCTTTTTTCTTTTCCAGCTAAATGTGCATTACCATTTTAGAATTTTTGCAAAGTATATTAGAAGATACTATAAAACTGCAAAAAAAACAAAAACAAAAAAACCAAAAAAAACCAAAAAAAAAAAAAAAAAAAAAAACCAAAAAGAAATTGAAAGAAGTTGGAAACACACACCTAAAAAGAACTGCCAATTTGATAAAGCACTCATCATATATTAATAAATTCATGATCAATTGTCTATTAATTGTACATATCAAGAAACCAACTCTAAGTATGTCTTTGTGAGTCTCAAATTAGAGATAAATTTTTTATTCTTAGATAACATATCTACTTGTTATAATTAGTACATAGCTTAAAAGAAAATCTATTGCAAAAATTGCACAAAATAATATAAATGAATCAATAAAAAAAAATGTGATTGTACTACTAGGTTTATTAATTGGCAAGCTCACATTAATCTTCATCCATGGCTACTTTGGGATGTTGTTGGTCTAACTTCAGCATCTATTAATTTTCTAACTTGTACATGCCAATTAGATTTTAGATTGTTGTCATGATACACATTGACAAAGCATCAAATAGGGCCAAGATTTGTGGCAAACTATAATGGAATAAGCTTCAAAACCCCAAGATTTACAAGCTGCTTAGGTAAAAAAGTAAATTCCCAAAGCCATAATCTATTTATTCTAAGGATAACAACACATAAATGCATCTAAATGCTAACAGTTCTATATAAACAAAATTATAACTTAAAGAAATCAATAAAGACCTATAAAGAATATATAAACCAACTTAACTTTGAGAATTATCATTTACCAAAATATCAGTCATCTTAATCACAATATCACATAGAAGCAATTACATAAATAAATTCACAAGTTTCAACTTATAGCGTAATAAAATATTTCTAGTAAATTTTATTTATAATCAAAATTTTCCAACCAACCCAAACAATATCCACTTAAAGCTTTTTTCTTCTTCTAGTAGCAAATCTAAGTAATGGATGTTTATGGGGATAGAACAATAAACTGCCACTTTAAAAATGCTTAGACAAAGATACTTACCCAAGAGAATGAACTTTTGATGGAATCATTGATTTGAGAACTTCTACTTTTAAGATCCCCTTCAACAAAAAGAAGAGTTCTAACATTTTGTACTTGGAGGATAAATTGACCCAAAGCTGTAATCCTTTTGAGTTTTTCTTCTTGCAGGCATTTCGGGGTTGGATGATTCCTCTACCTGCTGTCATCCACTGCACATAAAAAAAATAAAATAAAATAAAATAATACATGAAACAAAGAGGAATAAGTTTCATATAATAAAGCTCTGACTTAAATTTTTTAATTCCTATTGATCAACAACGAGTCAGTAGCTGATATGTCTTACTTGCACATCATCGGGTCCAATTGTACCCTTATGGCCTGCACACTTTTGATGAGTAATTCCCCCTTAAAATAAAAAAACCTCAACTTTAGTTTCTTTACAATTAAACCTAATAGTAATCAAGTAATTGAATAGCTTTGAAACAAAGTATACCTATAACATGTACACTGATAAACACAATCCAAAACAAACTTGGACTATGTTAAGGTCAAAAACTGTCTTTATAAGCCATGCCTCCAAGCCAGGCATTTTATCAAACACTTTGAGGGTGATAGGGTTGGCCTCTTTTCTCTTCTCATGCATAGTTTAACAAAATTAAATTGTTGCACATCAATTATTGCAAAATGATAGAAGAATTAAGAATACTACATTGTACTCATATTCTGCATAATGAGAATAAAGTTATAAAATAAGAGCTGAAGGGAAAAATATCAAAAGAATATAGTTTGAATGAAGAGAGAGAGAGAGAGAGAAAAAGAGAGAGAAGCGACTCATATCCAATACCAATTATCAAATAACTCTTGCATGTAAATATCATACACTACAACATTAAGGATAGATATCATAACGATGATAACTGACTAAATCACATATAGTGGAAAGTCTTGTGCCACTCAGTAGCAAGCTCACAAACATTAACAACCTCCACATTATTAGGTTTTACATGGATTAAGGCATTGTGTGCACCATATAAACTTATCAAGAATTACCTTACGATGCTCCTAGTTGTATTGCATTGGTTTGGGGTAACCTTTAGCAAAATAAGAAAAATAATATCTATCTAAATAAAAAGTTAAGTCGAAACAAATATAATAAAGCCGAAGTTAGTAAAAACAAATTTTAAGAATAGTTCAAGTTCAAAATTAAATGTTTGTTAGTTTTTTCCAACTTAATTTTGTCATAAAATATCCTTATTCAAAATTGAAAATATTAATGTTGTACACTATTCAAATTTGTGTAATAGTAATTTAAATATTCTAGAGCTATATCAGCCAAGAACCGTAAAGAAAGGCAAAGGGAGGCAGACTAATTTAAATGAAGAAAAATGAAGGCCTCTAGAAGAATTCAAACTCGTATCAATAGCAAGCATCACCTCCAACTTAAACATAAGAACCCTTATGTATGCTAAAATTATCATGCACGAATATGTTTATGGAGTGGTCTCACATCCTTAGCCCAAATGATATGGCTTTGGCTATAGTTTTTATTGAGGTCTTTGACTATATAATTCCTTAAGGTTTACTTTTGGGTGGGTATACAGTCATAAGGTCTCTCCTAAATTTTCAATAAAACCCAAAAACCAATGCACTATCATGGGCTTCGGTTTATCAGTGAATAACTAATGGACTAAGAAAGCTAAGTTATAATCTATAATCAATTCAATTTAGTAGATTCTTTTTTAATTCTCAAATATAAAGTTGCTAGCTTATTGTCTTCCTTGATTTTGTACTCAACCGTATATGATGGTTTAGATTGATTTTATTAGCATTTATTTGTTTAAAGGGTTAGTATTTGTAGTTTGAGAATTAAAGAAAAAGATTGAATCACATTTTAATTCTCTATTATTGATTGAAAAAAAAAAAAAAAAGTCTTTGTTTCTTCATAATTTATAAGATCCTTCTGTAGCCGTGGCTATTTCAAGAGATGCTTTAAGTTCAAATCAATATATGTCAAATTGGCTAGCCAAAGCATCCGATGACTATAATTATGAAAAACAATAACTCAGCCTTTAAAAAATGTTTGAATTTTGGTTGTGTTTAAATTTTCAATGTAGATTTAACAATGTTTCTTTCTCATTGTAATTTGTGATTTATGTTAATGATAATTTTAGGGTCCTCCAACTCATAAAAGTGCGCCAGATTTATGTTTCTTTCTCATTGTGCTTCTTCCAACCCAAATGGATACAAGAAGAGAGAAGTTTTGACGCTAAGGTTGATAGTCATAGGTGGAGAGATTCCTAATCCAACTAAGTTTCTAATATATATTCTCTTTGGATCTACTAATTTTTCATACTCTACATTGTTTTTGGGCAGTACTGGTAACTGGTAAGTTCAAAATGCTCATTTTCTTTTTTAGTAGCTTTAATCTTGTGCTTTCTCCGTCATATCTCTCTTCTATTGTTGACCATTCAGCGAGGCCATTTATAAGTGAAATGAACCTTCTGTGTATTCTTGCACTGCCAACACTATGTTAGTTCTTTTTTTTTTTCTTTTTTTTTTAGTATTACATCAATGTTGGTGTGTATCATATTTCTATGTTTCTTATTTTACTCATTGATTGTTTAGTGAAATATGTACCAAAACATTGAGCATGTGCGTGAATTTAATTAGTAATGTATATATGAAAAGTTGATTGTGTAATTTTCTTTTGGTGTTATTAGTGTGTGGTTGATGCATTGTTGTCTATATAAAAGGTTTTAATTCTGCATTGTTTTGGTTTGTGACTTTTAAAATCTCTCCTAAACTATTTCTCCCCCAAATTCCGATACTTCCAACCTATGGACCTCTACATTTTTCAAGTATGTTGGTAAATACAGAACCCTATATTATAAATAGTGTTTTTTTAGAGATTATTTGTTACAATTGCAATTCACGGCTTAAAATTTGTATTGTTTAGTATGTTATTTTACTAAAAGGCTTTGGCTTTAGGATTTTTTTTTATTTTTTTTTATTTTTTATGTCAAGTCCAATAAAAGGAGCACTGTGATTTATTCCTATGATTTAATTTGTATTTTGTATTGGTTTGTATGTAATTTTACTAATAGGTTTTGGCTTTAGGATTTTTGTTTCTAACATGCATTCGAATCTAAATAAATTAGGTTTCGTATGTCAAGTGATATAAAAGGAGTAATGTGGGTTTGAAGGTTTTGTCTTGGTTATCTTTGTGTTTGTTCTCTAAGGGTAAAATTTGTTCTATGGATCCAATTTGTTAAAAAAGATTTCTTCTTCAAAACGTTATTTTTCTACACTATTTTTCTACATAAAAGCTGCACTATTTTACATCTAAAATTTGCATTTTTTTACAACCAAAATTTGCACGGCACTGTTTCATAAAAATCTGCACTGCACTGCACTATTTCATAAAATTTGCATTGTTTTGAATAACTTTCTATATCGTTTTTAAATAACTTTCTGTATTAAGTACTTTTTAGCACCTATGATATAACCAATTTTCTATTTCATATGTCAAGTTCTATAAAAGGAGCAATGTGGGTTTGAGGGTTTTGTCTTGGTTATCTTTGTGTTTGTTCTCTATGTGTTTGTTTAAATTTCTTAGTGAATATGTAGAACATATTGAATGTGTGTGTGTGTGTGTGTATATATATTGGGAAAATATCATACTGCCTTGGATAATCTTAATTTGAATTCCTTTAACATTGTTTCCTTATATTCATAATCAATAATGATTAGATTACTAGGACTCTTCTCTATGTGTTGGATTGAACTTTTACTTTAGCTCACAAATTTAGTAGCAACCCTCAAGTGTTTAGCCATTCATAACTGTGACTTGGATGATTTTTATGTTCTAAATGCTTTTGTTGTACATTTTTCTCTGCATTTGTAGTTCTTTTTTGGTTGCAGTTGGTTTATTTAATCTGTTCTATTCTATTAATGTTTCTTGAATGTTGGCAGAAAATTGGATTTTATTGTTTTGTAGATAGGTATTTGGCATTTTGTTATCTGGGTTATTTGGAACTATGGATCCTTATCTGTGTAAAACTCTTAATACAATAGCAAGATGAGAAAAGCCAGTTATTTACCAGTCTACTCCTTTATTATATACTATTTCTTGCATATTTATTGGTAATATGTTTTTAGAAAGAATTTGAAATTGGAATGTGATTGCATATTTAAGTTTCTTTGTTATCTCAAACTTGGTTTTATGTTTGGTTTAATTGTTTAGTTTAAATGACTATAATCTCAAATATGGATGAGAATTCTACATGGTTAAATGACAGAAATACGTATTTTTTTAATATAGCAAAATTACAAATTTGTTATTTCATTTCTATATGTTGTAATATATTTCTCAACCTATTCTATTGACAGGTGTTGATACCCATTTTCGCAACACATTTCATACAAGCCCGATTCAAACAAGCCCGACTTCTTCGTGGGGCTCAATTCATGTATTATATTATATTTTATTCTTTTAAGCATGACCCAAGCCCATGCAACTTATGGGGAAATTGAGAAAGTGTGGTTTGGAGGGTATGGGTTGGTTCCTTTCGGATCTTTTGCATGAACCCAACCTATGCGTGCTACCAAGTGGGCGAGGGACGCTAGTAGTACCTCAGACTCATGGAGGAGGTTTTGTACCCAAAATTTTCACCTCAAAAGAGCTTTTATACTTTAGGTGACTGTGGCCCAAAGTTTCTGCCCCAACCTAATTTTGCAACCATATTTTCTTTTCTACCCAAAAAACACAGCTGACCCTAAACTAATTAGCTGGCCTATTGTAGCCAAATGCAGCTGTCAAAAGCCTACAATGACAATGAAAGAATAGCTAATGAAGTCAACCACTTTATTTCCAAAATCATGTAAAAAGCAAGCCAACTCTCTTACCCAATTAAAGTAAATCTGACCATAACCTCTTTGATTGAGACCTTGGGGTTCAAAGCCTCTTCTATTGACCAAAAACCAGTCACTTAGAGCACCCCAAGTTCAATACAAAAGGCCCCAATCAGATTCAAAAAGCATCAACCACGTTCTACCCACATACCTGAAACTTCAGAGCAAAAGCCTATGCAGCTAGTCAACAATCTCACGATTCTGAACCTTAGGAGTGGAAATATGGGTACAGGGGAACCTTCCCTCTCTTCCTCATAACCTTTCTCAATTTCCTCTTCTCAGTGACTGTGGGTCAAAGTTTCAAACTTGTTGAACCACGTTTTCCCCATAGAGCTGAAACTTAAGAGCTAAAACCCACTGAATCAGGAAACATTCTCACAATTCTGAACCCTAGGGGTGGAAATATAGGTATAGGGAACCTTCCCTCTCTTTCTCACAACCTCTCTCAATTTCCTCTTCTCGGTGACTGTGGGTCGAAGTTTCAAACTTGTTATGTTTTTATGCTTTTTCTGCACTTTTGTTATTAGCAATTTGATTCTTTCTTGTCAAAGCATCATTAGCCTTTGTTTTCTATAGATTGTGAATTTTGAGCTTGATTCTCCATAAATAAACACTTCTAAAGAACCCAAGGGGAGATTTGGGTTGTTTTCGCATTTTCGGCCCTTGTCGCAAAAACGTCCCCGACATTTTGGCAACTCTACTGGGGAGTCAAGCAGCTAAAACAAGAGAAGTCATGTATCTAAAGATGCGAAACCAGCAAAAAGATGATGTTTCTCACAGCAACTTGTCGTTCTAAGAGAAATCGTATAATACTTTTCCGCGCAAGAAAAGCACGGTGAAGTTGAGCTAAAATAAGTTCTATCCTTAGCTCATTGAGCTACTGGAGATGCTCCAAATCATGTAACGAAATCGCTCCAACCTCCGGAAACCACCCAAGAAGTGAAGGATGGAGGGAGAATCAACTTTCTTATTAAAGGAAAAAAAATTTCTCCCACTCATCTATGTATATATATATATATATATTTAGCTATCATTCTTATGGATGAATCATCATATATCTCTGTCTTTACATGATATTTGTGAAAAATTTTGTTGTAGCTTGAAAATGCAAAAATAGCAAGCCATAAGTCCAACCGCGAAGGGAATGATGGTTCCAACCAATAATCAACAAAGCAAAGCTCAAAACATCAATTTCAAACCAAGAACCCCAACAACAATGGCTAAAAGCTCATCCTCAACATCTTTTCAACACATGTGTCCTTTATTGTTGAGTTATATTGTTGCTGAGTTAGCGCCAAGCATATGGGGGCTATTGTGGGTGATTGACTCGTTTTGGGACGAGTATAGTTGACACTATGTGCAACCCTTCGAAGCTAAATATTTTTTGTGTCACTGCTAAATAAAGTCTTTGTCAAATTTCTAAAGGTCATAGCTAAGCCCACCGCAAGTCGCTAGATATTCGACACACCAAGTCTTCAAGTAGCGACATTTCATAAACCAAGTCTTGAAGTCAAACAAGCAATATGCTATTGGCAAAGCACTCTTAAGCTTTCTCTTTACTAATTCATCTTTTTTATATATCGCTTAAACCATTTCAATCCTTCAAGTTTTTTCTATCAAAATATTTTCTACAAGTTGTTTGTACTAATGCTTAGCCATGACTATTGTTTACTAATATAAATCATAAGTACACTAGGGGACAAAGCGAAAACCTACTCGAAGCATCCAACAAAGAAGGAAAGCCGAGCTCAATTTCCTCTCATCGAAGCCGTGACATGTTCATGCACTCTAAGCCATGACAAGCTCACGCATCCAAAATCATGGTCAATCTGCGCACACTAAGCCATGACATATTCATATATCTCAAGACGTGACAAGCGCATGCATTCCAAGCCATGCCAACGCTTTAATCATTATTGAATTCAAGATTACGCTTGAAGAGGGAAGTGCCAATGTTGCCATCCTCAAGAATATCTTTCTTGTCACTTAACTCTTGCAAGGAGAATTCCTAAGTAAGCCTAATGGCAGGAGGCTCGGCACACACCTTTGAAGAATGTTTTGCTAGACCTCGCTCTAGATATTGATGTCAAATAGCTCAAAAGCTTGAAAATGCAAAAATGGTGAGCCGTAAGTCCGACCGTGAAAGGAAGGAAGGCTCCGTCCAATAATCAACAAAGCGAAGTTCTAAACTTCCATTTCAACCCAAGAACCCCTCACGCGTTGAGCATATGGGAGCCATCATTGGTGATATACTCATTTTGGGGCCAATATAAATGTTGTTGCATGCATCCCTTTGCAGCTGAATATTTTTTGGCGTCACCATTAAATTATGTCTTCACCAAATAGCTAAAGGCTATAGCTAAATGACCCACCGCAAGTCACTAGATATTTCATATACCAAGCCATGAGGTAGTGACGTTCCATATGCCAAGTCTTGAAGTCATACGAGCGATTAACAATTGTCAAAGCACACTTAAGCTAAGCCTCTTAAGCATTGTCTTTGCAAATTCATTTTTTTATATATATTGTTTAAACTATTTCGATACTCTAGACTTGTAATCAAAATATTTTCTATAAGTCGTTTGTGCCAAAGCTCAACCATGACTATCGTTTACTAATAGAAATCATGATTACTCTAAGGGACAAAATGGAAAACTTCTCGGACCATCCGACAAAGAGGGAAAGTCAAACTTGATTCCCTCTCGCCAAAGTCGTGACACGCTCATGCACTCTAAGCCATGACAAGCTCACGCATCCAAAGTCATGGTCGATCCGCACATGCCAAGCCATGGCATGTTCATATATCTCAAGTCGCAACAAGCGCATGCATTCTAAGGCATTCCAACGCCTTAATCATTTTCTTTTTCAAGATTATGCTTGAAGAGGGAAGCGCCAATGTTGCCATCCTCAAGAAATTTATTATTGTCACTCAACTCTTGCAAATGAAATCCCTAACTAAGCCAACTAATAAGAAGGGTTTGTATGCGCGCCTTTGAAGAATTCTTTGCTAGACCTCGCTTTAGATATTGAAGTCAAAAAGCTCAAAAATCACATGCTAGTTACTAGAAATCCACTCAATAAAAGCAATGGCAATGGTCATGGCCAAACTCATCAAGAAGCATCTTATTCGTTGCTTTGACATCTCACTCATAAGCGACAACAATACATCTCCTTTATGCCAATTTTCAGAGGCAAGCCCTATGAAACGTTAGGAAGCCGATGAACTATCATATTATCCAAGAATGGTAAGACCCCTACATGCGAAGGTGCAATGCCTTCAATAAGGTAGGGAAAGCCAATGCTTTCTCTTAATAAAAAAAAGCACTTACTCTCTCAAAGGTAAGCCCTATCAAATGATTAGGAAGCCAATGAGATGTCATATTATTCATACATGGTAAGACCCCTAGTTGCGATGGTGCAACGCTTTCAACAAGGTAGGGAAAGCAAATGTTTTCATAAAGGCTGGCCTTACGAAGCGTTATTGAAGCCAACACAACATCTTATAATTCAAGCATAGCGGTCCATTACATGGTAGACATAATCATCCCTAAAACATTATGGGAAAATCGACGCAACAAATCACTATCTCATTGCCACATGGTAATTTGCTATATGTGAGGATAAAATCCTTCCTCAAGAAATTAGCAAGCCTATGTGTGTATGAACAAGATCACCTGATGACAAAAAAATGCACCATAAGCCACAATGTGCGAAAATGCAGCCCATATGTGAGGGCTTCTTGAAACTAACGGAATAGCAACCTAATGCATGTCGAGAATAAGTCGACTACCAAGTACGAGCTCAAGTAAGTAAGCGGTACAATAATGTTGATACACAATGAAATTTATATACATGTGAGGCATGGAAGGCAAGGACCATTTCGTGTTGGACCAATCACTTGGTTATAACTTGACTTTCTTGGACTCATGGGCGCTATGACGCACGACATTTCTACAAACGAGCTTCATTTATGTGTACCTTCTCAACAAAAAATGAAGCGTTTGGATGGACTAATTCTCAAACTCACAACATCTACAAAGCAATGGGAAACATCAACTACTCACACCGCATGCATATTGTAAGCGCCACGTGTGCTCGGGGCGTTAATGTTGATACCCATTTTCACGACACAATTCGTACAAGCCCGATTCAAACAACCCCGACTTCCTTGTGGCTCAATTCATGTATTATATTATATTTTATTATTTTAAGCATGGCTCAAGCCCATGCAACTTATGAGGAAAATGAGAAAATGTGGTTTGGAGAGTATGGGTTGGTTCCTTCCGGACCTTTTGCATAAGCCCAGCCCATGCGTGCTACCAAGTGGGCAAGGGATGATGGTAGTATCTCAGGCTCATGGAGGAGGTCTTGTACCCAAAATTTTCACCTCAAAAGAGCTTTTATGCTCTAGGTGACTGTGGCCCAAAGTTTCTGCCCTAACCTAATTTTGCTACCATATTTCTTTTCCACTCAAAAAACACAGCTAACCCTAAACTAATTAGCTGGCCTATTGTAGCCAAATGCAACTGTCAAAAGCCTACAGTGACAAGGAAAGAATAGCTAATGGAGTCAGCCACTTTATTTCCAAAATCATGTAAAAAGCAAGCCAACTCTCTTACCCAATTAAAGCAAATCTAACCATAACCTCTTTAATTGAGACCTTGGGGTTCAAAGCCTCTTCTATTGACCAAAAACCAGTCACTTAGAGCACCCCAAGTTCAATACAAAAGGCCCCAATCAGATTCAAAAAGCACCAACCACGTTCTACCAACATACCTGAAACTTCAGAGCAAAATCCCATTCAGCTAATCAACAATCTCACGATTCTGAACCTTAGGGGTGGAAATATGGGTACAAGGAAACCTTCCCTCTCTTCCTCACAACCTTTCTCAATTTCCTCTTCTCAGTGACTGTGGGTCAAAATTTCAGACTTGTTGAACCACGTTTTCCCCATAGAGCTAAAAATTAAAAGTCAAAACCCACTAAACCAGGAAACACTCTCACAACTCTGAACTCTAGGGGTGGAAATATGGGTATAGGGGAACCTTACCTCTCTTTCTCACTTGTTATGTTTCAAACTTGTTATGTTTTTATGCTTTTTCTGCACTTTTGTTATCAGCATTTTGATTCTCTCTTGTCAAAGCACCATTAGCCTTTGTTTTCTATAAATTGTGAATTTTGGGCTTGAGTCTCCACAAATAAACACTTCTAAAGAACCCAATGGGAGATTTTGGCCGTTTTCGCATTTTCGGCCCTTGTTGCAAAAACATCCCTGACAACACCTTATATTAGTGGTACTTCAAATGAATGTGACAACTTATCAAGTGAACAAGATGGTGATTCTACAAAGTTTCAAAAAGTTGATGTTGAAAGCAATGTACAACTTACGCCAACATTTGTAATCAAGGAAAATAATAAAAAATAAAAGGAGTTATTCAGTGACTACTGTAAAGCAACAAAGGAAGAAAATATAAATAATATTTTAAAGTTTCCTTTCAATTTATTTCAAATATTAATTAAGTAGTTCTTTAAATTTGTGTTTTATATATTTATTGGATAGTTGAGGATGTTAAGGATTGGAATCTTAATTTTAATTTTAATTTAAGTTTGATTTATATTTTTCATTATGTAATTTAATGTTTTATATCGAGGATAGAAAATTCTGAGTCTAGAATCTTAATATACAATCAAAGAGGAAGAGATAAATAATTGTTAACATCTACGTACATACACAATAGCTTTCCCACGCATCGCATGAGTTAGCGACTAGTTAATACTAAATGAATGTTATTTGTTAAGAGTCTTATAATTCAACTGGCTGATACTCCTAGTGTGTCAAAATCTAAGATTCAAATCTCCCCTCTCTTATTATAAGTATCAAATTACAAAAAAAATAAAAATTAAAAAAGTAGTTATTTTTTATTGGGTATATATGTTGAAATGTTTTGACCAGAGATGCGATGAACTTGGGATGTGCATGGTTTTTAGGTTGGATATATATTGTTGAATGTTGATGTGGGTGTCATTAGGAAGTTGGAAACCATTAATAATCGTCTGTATTGAGGGAGGAACTCTCTCTCTTTTCTTTTCTTTTCTTTTTTTCTCTAATGTATTTTTTGTAATTATTTTCTATCTTTTTATGTTTTATTTTTTTTATTTATGGATAAAAATAATGTTTTTTTTTTTTTTTGTAGGTGGATTAACAGTGAATTTGTGTCCAAGCATGATGGAAAGGATATATTGACATCAATGTCCTACTTGAGAATGTAAATTGCAAATTTCTATAGTTATAAGACCAATTTAAAAGTCATCCCCAATTTAGAAGGTGTAGACGTACTTTATACTTTATATTTTATTAGTGTGTAACTCGTGCAATGCACAAAATTTGTTAAATGTTATTAATATTATTTTCCTAAAGAGAGAAAAAAAATATATAAATAGAGTGCATTTTTTTTATAAAAAGTAGCTTAGTTTGCTTTTTTTTTTTTTTTGGTAATGAGTCATGTTTTGGGTTTTGTGGGGGCTTTCTTATTCTATTAGCAATAGTAATGTGTTATAATTTAAAATGGACTAGAGATTTAGTGTTTTGCAATAGTAATGTGTTATAATTTAAAATGGAGTTGAGATTTAGTGTTTTGGAGACCTTTGGCACTTGAAAGAGGTAAGAGATGGATAAATGTTAGTTATTTGTATTTGATGGAAAGATGGACAACCTTTGTAGATAAGCATGAAACCATAAAAAATAACATTACCACTTGCTATTTTATTTAGTCGCTAACCCGTGCAATGCACGGAAAGTTTAATAAAAACTATTTAAAATTTCACTTTGCTTAAAGTTATGATCACTTGGAAAAAAGAAAAAGAAAATATACTTAAGAGATTACTACTACTAACAAAGCAAACCTGTTGTTTCTTTCAATCTCATGCTTGCAAATACTTGAATTAACTGCTTACTAATAAAGAAAATATATACGGTGAGACCAAGAACCTTATCCACCCACCCAAAAAGTTCTTATATAGAAATCTCACAAAAATAGATAAAATGTAGGGCACACTCAAAATTTATAAAGCAACATATGAACTATATCAATGAATATACCAACATAGTATCACATTTAACATCCCAAGTAGTCTCAAGTGCAACAAGTTCATCAGTGGTTGTTTAATCAAATTAGCAAAATGCAAAAGCGCCATTTGTCTTTCTTGGATATTTATTAGAAATAAAAAATAAAATCAATCTTAAAATTTGTAGACAATAACATTTTCTTTCTACATCAAATTAAAACAGACAAATAAGAAGTATAATGAGGAATGGTTACATAAGTAGTCATTTTTGGCCATGGTCCTTCATCGATTGCCTTGGAAGCAACAACAACTTCTCAATTTATGTCTTTAGCATCCACTTCAATAGCATTTTTTTTTTTTTTTTGCTATGTACCTTCAACAACATGGGCATCACATCCCTGCCCTGGGATCCAATGTTGAAAAAGTTTTGCCTAAGGTCAAATGTAGTCATAGCATAACTTGCAATAGTCAATTAGTTTTGAATGCTAGGTGTACCTTCCACTCATCCATATAGGAGGAATTTCCATTTGAGTAAGAATTTTTTTTGGATTGAGAAAATGATATATATCTGTCAAAACTGAAAATCCAATGAAAAAAAAAAAAAAACTAAATTGCTAGTCTTCCAATGAGAGTAAGAATGAGAAAAGAAGGTACCCATATATATTGGAGGTGACAATTGGGCAGCCTTGAAATTGCTTGATTTCGTGGTGTTAGCATTAAGCTCAGGAATCCAAAACCACAAAAACAATCAAAATTGACAGTAAAATTGGTCTTCCAAATTAGAACCCAACAAATAAAAATAAAGTTATGAACTGTAGAATTATAAAACAGAGAGTTATGAGTTACAAACAATTATAGGGTGAACAAAAGCATAATTAGAATAAACATTATATATTAGAACAAAAGGCATAATTAGAATAAATATAACAGTCCATCCTTATGTGCTTTTGTTTCTTAAGCATAATTAGAATATACATAACATCCCATTGTATGATTTCATTCCTTTTGGTTAGCACAAGATGGTTGCTCCCTTAAACAAATACGAATCCATCTTACACTTATTTGTGCATAAGACAAAATTCTATACATGCAAATAAAAATTTGATGCTCTTCTCAGCTATATCATAAAATTGTTCATCACAAGTTCAAGTATGCAATTTTAAGATTTAATGGAACTCACTACAACATAATATAGGTTGAATCTTGTTTCTTCGTTGCCACAGTACCCATGATAGCATGATAGTGAGTTCACATGGTTTTTGGTCCCTATCCCAAGCCCAATCCATGAGTTCAACCAAAGAAGGCTAGCTGTTGAACACATATTCCATCATGTCATGCTGCCAGACCGATTGAATTTTGGAACACCCTAGACAGCAAGAAGAGCATCTTCCACCTCAACCCCATAGAATCAACTACACCTACAACCTTCTGCTTGAAAAAAGTTGAGCAAGTTGACTACAATCCATTCATAGCCCTTAAAACAATTTGGGTGCAAGTTACAGCTACCTTGGTTGGGATTTCAAACGGTGTTATTTGGTAAGTTTCAATTTTGAGTGAGACTTTTTGTCAAACATGTTACATGTGGTATACATGTTCTAAATGGGAATAAAAAGAATATTTTATAGCAGGAATACACCCAAAAAAAATGCCACACTACCATTGAACATTGACAAAAGTGAAGAAAAAACTTCAAAAAAGATCCATAATGAAAATTGAATTGGTTTCAAATTTCATTGTACCATTTAGCTTGGGTTGACCATGCAATATCTCTCTAAAAAGCAAAATCTATTTACTTTCCAAAAGCAACTAAACATCTTCAAAAAACAATGGCGGAAAAAAAGGGGGCCAGCCTTTTCAAATTACACTCATATACAACAAATTTAATCAAACAATTAACAAAAACATAAATCTATGATATGAAGAGGAAAGAAAACCTTGAATTTGTTGTGCGACCGCTGGTCATTGGAGGACTCACCTTGAGGAAATTAGACAAATCCCATCTTGTAGTTTCTAAATTGTTCAAAATGATTATTCAAATATCTATGTCTATCACCAACAAAGCCCATCATCAAAATTCCTCTACCTACCCAAATAAATAAATAAAGCAATAGAAATTCTGTTTGTTTCAAAGTTTTTTGCATTGCCTCTATAGTTTTGATCAAAATTAAATATTTTTTTATCACGGCAAATTTTATATATAGATACTAGTTATAGGCCCATGCTTGCACGGTTTTATGAAAAAGCTTATAAAATAAATGTATAAATAATTATATATTTTAATAGACTCAATAAAGTTAAAAGAAAAAATTATCAAGTATAAATAATTATCTCACTAAAATAAGGGGTAAGATTTCTTCCTAAAACTAAATTAAA
The DNA here is from genome assembly GCA_023736055.1 of Quercus glauca. Lineage (NCBI taxonomy): Eukaryota > Viridiplantae > Streptophyta > Magnoliopsida > Fagales > Fagaceae > Quercus > Quercus glauca. Next base: position 25,036,683 of record CM043325.1, on the reverse strand, counting down.
TTGATAATTCCAAATTGAATTTTAAATCGATAATTATTTAAAAAAAAACGTACTAAACAATTGATAAATCTAAAATTAATATAATATTGATAATATTATAAATTAAAATTAAAGTTGATAATTCAAGAATACACGTGTAGAACATCTTGATAATTCGATGTAACATAAAAATCAAATAAGAAAATTGGTAAAATTAATCTATTAATTCTAACCATATTTAATCATTAATTCTAAGACCCTAACCCTAATCATATAAATTAGATCAAAGCTAAGAAAATTAGTTTAAACAAAAGGCAACCAATACACAAAACCTAATCAATTTAATAAAAACAAAATACAAAAACAAGAAGGAGCCTTTAGAAATTTGACAATGTTTTCGAATGTTTTGAATTCATTAATTAAAATCATATAAAGACAAAAAACCAATAGTAACGCTAAAGAAAGTAAACAAAATGAAAATAATAATAATAAAAGAAGAAAGAATGCATACCTGCATTGTCATGGGATTTAGGCATTCACATATTGAAATAAACTTCACTCCAAAAAGGATATATAGGGTTATATATATTGATAGAGTTCCATTTGAAACATAATTCATTTAAATCTTATTGAAATTAAAGATATCTAATCAATGTGTTTGTTTTAATCGCATAAAAATTGGAATTAAAAAAAGGTCATATGAATAGAATGAAAAAAAAGGGGGGGGGGGGGGGGAGGTTGATTCAACATAACGTAACATATAAAAAATTTTTAAAAAATTAAAAAAGAGAGAGAGAGAGAGAAAGAGAACGTGGTCGATAGCTATAATGAATTTATATATATATATATATATATATATATATATATTTATATTTATATATTTTAAATGTCATCAACGTAGAAATTATCAAATTAATGGAGATATATACTGTTTTTTGGAATAAATAGAGATTATCAAATTATTCGAGATATATACTGTTTCTTGGGATAGATTTATATTAGTCACCTCTTGAAGAATTTGGATTGTGCTTATCCCTTAATAATCAAGTTTTGTAGCTTAATATTCTGATAAAATAATATAAATTTAATAATATTAAAATTTTGAAAATTTAGATGATAAATATTATCTAAATTAAATTTTTGTATGTTAAATATTATCCCTTAATTTAAGAAATAGATCCTAACAAAAAAAATGTTAATTAGATGATAAATAATTTCTAAATTAAATTTTTATATGTTAAATATTATCTCTTAATTTAAGAAATATATCCTAACAAATAAAAAAAAATAATGTTAATCTAATTTTATTTAATGATAAGAATGAATTAGAGTCCTGGTAGTATACTATTCATTTTTAGTTTTTTAAAAAACTAAAATTTTAATAAAATTTCTGCAATTTGATGAAGCCAACCACGTGGCGCAACAATAGCATCTAAGCCCAACTTTTATTGTTTCATATGTAAATAATTTTTTTTATTAATTTACTTAAAAATAAATGGATATTTTACTTTTAAGTTATATAGTGAATGTATATTGTGTGAGACTTAAGGTATCATAATATATATATATATATATTGAATGAAAGATGGTAGATACCTAAAAAAATATATAAAACGATTTTCATTAATACATTGAACTATAAGGCTCAATTAATCACATGTATTTAAATGAGTAAAACTTGAATTTAATAATTAAAAACTATCGAAAGTAACAATTGAAATCATATTTAAGTGGAAACCTCAATTCAATAATTAAGAACAATCAAAATTACTAAATATATAAATTTTTGAAGTAGAGAGACTTATATGAGAATTTAATTTTTGTCCTTGAAGCATGAGAGAAGACACCGAAACTTGAAGTTTAAGTCCCGTGAATATAAACTCATAAAACGTATACTTTTATTTAAAAAATTATAGCTAAATGAATTACAATTATATAATCAAAACTAAAAATTGAAAGTAAAAATCACGCTACATGTTTGTGTATATGCATGAAAAAAGAACTGAATTCAACAATTTTTTTTTATAATACACATTGCTAATTCTTTTATATATATATATATATATATATATATATATATTAGGATTAGATAGATTAGATGAAGAATTTGAGAATGATTAGGGGCCTATTTGGCAGCTGTACGACACCGGACCTCCAGGACCATTTGGGCCTTGAACCCTAGCTCTACAGTATGGCCCATGGTCATAACACCCCTGTCAGAAACTAGGCTTAAGGCCTACTAAGGCCATGGACACAGACCTCATGTCATCAGGTTCAGCCCAAAACCCGTTAGGCAGACTATTGTAATATATGCTCATCGGTTCATGGCTAGGGAGTTGCCTGGCAAATCATATCTCCAATGTGTAATTGCTCGGAAAGGCCATATCCCGGATGCCCGATACCGTCTTGAGAAGTATCGCTGCCGAGCATCACCTTCTGAGATGGGAACCAGTTCCAATGCCACTTTCACCACACCCCACTCCCAACTAAACACTCACTTAGCGATAACTACATTGGACCTCCTCTCCCACTAACCATAAGAATAATCATGATTCCTCCATTAATTTTAGGCTATAAATATGAGAAATTAAGGAAGGGAAAAGGATGTTGAGAGGTTCTGGATGCAGCTTAGGGTTGAGAGTCATAGAGCCATAAGAGTAAGAGGGAGTGAATTCAAAGGTTCGAAAGATATATTGTTGGGTCTCTAAGCAAGAATCACTCAGAGTAGGAAATACAAAGCCCACATTACAAATAGATTGTGAGCTCAAGTGAGAGTCAACCAGTTAATCCCGTTTTGGGTGTGCACAATTAGCGCCGTCTGTGGGAATCTCCTTCAAAGTTGTGGTTCGGTTGAGACTCACGCCTAGGAAATGTCTGGGAGACGTTCAGAGGGGTTCGCTGAAAGTGGTTCTGTGGGATCTTCCCAGGGATCTACATGGTGAGAATGAAGGCAAAAGAGGCGTGAAGATAGGGAGCGTGACCAAGAGGAAGAATGATCCGGCATTGGAAAGGGGTCGTACCAAACCCACCAGACAATGTCGGGTGCTTCATGGCACGGGTAATTCGACGAGAGAGATTAAGAACTCGAATGGTTGCGCAGACTAGTGAGAGATTTGGAGTTGGAGGCAAGGGGTAGGCACTAAAGAAAGGACCGAGACAACCGAGCAGGGGGATCTATGAGTGGGGAAGATCGTTATGGGACCGGATCCAATTGGTTCGATTCCCGCCGACACTAGGACCGTTCACGTTCACGCGAGTCCCACCGACACCAGGACCGTTCACATTCACGGGAGTCCCGTCGACGTCGAGAATATTCGTGTTCGTGAAAGTATACAGACCGGGGTTCGGACTCCCCAGAAGAGCGGTGGCCTCGTAATGCCGCCATGGATGCTATGAGCTGCACCTTACGCAGAGCTATTCGGTCGCCATTCTTAAACGACATCGAACAGGCCCCAATGCCGAGCAAATTTACACGACCACTATTTAACTCCTATGATGGGAAAACAGACCCGGTAGAACACGTCAGCCATTATATCCAAATGATGTCTCTGCACACTCAAAATAACGCACTAATATGTAAGATATTTCCCTCAAGCCTCGGGCTCACTGCATTGAGATAATTTAATGGGTTACGGAAGGGCTCCATTCATAGCTTTGCTGAGTTAATCCAAGAATTCGGTGTCCGGTTTGTAACCTGAAGCTGGGTACCACAACAGGTGGACGCGCTACTATCTATAAAGATGAAGGTTGGGGAAACCCTTCACAGTTATGCAAGTCAGTACTAGGAGCTTTATAATGAGATAGGTGGGGGGAATGAGAAGATTGTGGCGAACACCTATTGGGATGAGGTTGCCCAAGGACTCCGAACTATAGGAGTCATTGATGAGGAAGCCTCCTGAAGATATGAGGCAGCTTATGAGGTGTATTGAGGAGTATAAACGCCTCGAAGATGATCGGCTACAGAGTAAGGGAAGGCTCCTTTAGTGAATCGTCCTCAGTAGGGCGGTTTTTAGCTAAGGCCCTGGAAGGATTTAAGAATACAAGAGCCAGAGGTACAAATGGGGGAGGGTGACCCGTCTTGGAGGAACCAGAATTTGTACAGTACTTATCATAAGGATAAGGGGCATACCACCGAGTAATTAGGGCAGCAGGTGAAAGCGGGATATTTGAAAGAATTTGTGGTGGATTCCAAGAACCGGGGTACCAGGCAGGGTTCTCAGCAAAGGGGAAACCCTCTCCCACCGCCATTAGGAGTGATTGAAGTCATCCAAGCTGCCTCGAGGGGTACAGCTGTGACTAGAAAGGGGGTTTTGACTGTTGTGCCCATAGAAAATTACCCGGTCAAGCAACCCTCCGAAAAGAAAATGAAGCTTGCTCGGGAGCCCCTCGCTTTTGACGATGATGATTTGGAAGGAACAATTCAGTCACACGATGATGCGTTAGTAGTGACAGCTCGAATAAATGGTTTCATAGTAAAAAGGGTGATGATAGACCGGGAAGTGAGGCTGACGTGATGTATCCCGACCTATTCAAAGGCTCGGACTGAAAATCGAGGACCTCTCAAAGTATGACACGCCTATGGTCGGGTTTAATGGCAGGGTAGTGATTCCCCTGGGGCAAATCTCCCTTTCCATGAATATGGAAGCTAAGGAGGTAGTATTAACATTTATAGTAGTTGCCTTGTTTTCTCCATATACAGTGATTCTAAGAAGGCCATGGATTCATGCAATGGAGGCTGTTCCGTCCACCCTGCATGTGAAGGTTAAGTTCCGTACCGAGCAGGGCATTGCTGTAGTAAGAGGAAGCCAGCAAGTGGCTTGGCAATGCTTGGTCACAGCAGTTAATTGGAAGAATAAACGGGCCGATCAGAATGAGTAGTCCGAGGAGGTCCCATTATAGCAATTACAGGAGCCCCAAGAGGGAATAGGGGTTAGTTGTGCTGAGGAATTAATTAGGGTAAAGATACTATTGGATGTTGATAGGCATTTTCAGATAGGGGCAAGTATGAGGGTTGAGGACAAGGTAGAAATGTTGTTATTTCTTTTGCAAAATGTAGATGTGTTTGCTTGGAGCCCGTATGAGGTGGTCAGGATTGATCCTGAGTTCATTGTTCATAAACTTAACGTAGACTCGTCTTTTCCTCCAAAAAAGCAGAAGACAAGAAGGTCGGCTAAGGAATATGTTGAGGCAATGAGACAGGAGGTAGGGAGGTTAAAAGAAGTCAGGGTGATAAGGGAAATCTTCTTCCCAGAGTGGCTGGAAAATACCATAGTGGTCAGGAAGAAGAATGGCAAATGGAGGGTTTGTGTAGATTTCACGGACTTAAACCGAGCATGCCTAAAGGACCCATTCCCCATGCCAAAGATAGATCAATTGGTTGATGCCACTTATGGACACCCAAGGATGAGTTTCTTGGACGCTTTTCAGGATTATCATCAGATTGCCCTAGCTGCCGAGGACCAGGAGAATATGACATTCATCTCCCCTGATGCTAACTACCATTACATCGTGATGCCCTTCGGATTAAAGAATGCTGGGGCAACATATCAACGAATGATGATCAGGATGTTTCGGGACAAAATTGGGTGTACGGTTAAGGTGTATATTGACGACATGGTAGTAAAAAGTAAACAAGAGGCGCGACATGTAAAGGAGCTGCAGGGGGTATTTGAGGTACTACGGCAACATAAATTGTGCCTCAATGTTGATAAGTATGCTTTTAGGGTAGGGGCCGGCAAATTCTTAGAATACTTAATCACAGGTCGGGGAATAGAAGTCAATCCCGATCAGATCGAAGTCGTGAAGTGCCTCAAGCCGCTGAGCAACCCAAAAGAGGTGCAAGTATTGATCGAATTATTAGCCGCCCTTAACCGGTTCATTTCTAAGTTTGTTGATCACTGCCGTCCATTTTATCAACTCTTGAAGAAGTGGAGGAGATTTCAGTGGGATGAAGAATGTGACAAAGCTTTCCAGGACCTAAAAGAGTATTTGATACAGGCACCCATGTTAACAGCCCCAAAGCCTGGGGAGGACTTATTCATGTATCTTTTAGTGTCAGATCACACCGTAAGTGTCGTGCTTCTGAGGGATCAAGAAGTGCAGCAGCCCGTGTACTACATCAACAAGACTTTAGTTGACGCGGAGACCAGATACTTGCCCCTGGAAAAGCTGGTGCTGGCGCTAGTGCATGCTACCAGGAAGCTGCCTCACTATTTTCAAGCTCACACCGTATACATATTGACCAAGTATCCTTTACAATCATTATTGAAAAGATCTGACTTCAGTGACGACTCCAGAAAATTTTTTCAGGGTGTTCCTCAACAAGCATAAATTACACAATCTAATAAAAAGAAAATTTTATATATTGACAACAACAACAATCAAAAAACACACAAATACATAAAATTTACAATTGCCTTCTACGAGTTTTCATATTTTGAAATCGTTGCATGATAGTCTCATTATCAATGCTATAAGTTACATCTTTTCAATATACACAACCAAGCAATCATTCATCCACTGATCTCTCATTCGATTGCGCAGTTTATTTTTTATATATTTTATTGCTGAAAAACTTCTTTTTACTATTGCAGTAGCAACTGGAAGGGTCAAAGCTAACTTCATGAGCAAATAGACTAATGGATAAGTCTCATGCTTCCTTGTGTTCACTAACTTTTCAGCAAGGTCACTTACTCCTTGAAGCTCTAAAAAGAAGTCATTGTTGCACATATCAAAAATGTAATTTTGTAGTTGAGAGTCAAGTGCCAAAATATCTGTCCTAAGAAAATCAGAGGAATAGAACTTAGCTAGACGTATCAACTTTTCCTTATCGAAAACCACAAATGAATTACTTGGATTCAAACAAGCCATACAAAGTAGCAAATCGGTATTCACCTCAGAAAAACGGTTGTTAAGCTCTTGAAGTTGCATATCTATAACTGTGTAGAATAGCTCAACACGATAATAATGTAAATTTGTATTTTGTTGAGTGTTGCATCGCCGCCTCCCACTAACTACAAATATGTCATCCATGTTCAAGATAGAAATATCATGTGTGGTACAAAATGAAGACACTTCAGTTAATAAAGATTTCTATTCATCATCTCTCATCACTTGCAATCGTTACTTAGACACTTTAACAAGATCCATGGCATTTACTATATCCTGATTTTTTTTTTTTTTTGCAATGCTATTGACAACTCATTTGTGATCCCTAAAATGTTTTTCATCAAGTGTAGAGCAAAGACAAATTCAAAAGATAGAATTGACCTCATAATAGATCGAGTTTAACTTTTTGGTTGGAGAGGCCATCTTCTTCAATAATTTCAAGTACACCAACAATATCAGAGAACATCAAAATCAAGTTGAGAATAGTCTCATAATATGATCCCAACGTGTATCACTAGAGCATTTAAGATTTGTCTCTTGATTCAAACCTTGCCCACTTCTACGTACACCATTCTCTAAATCTTCTTTAATTTTGGCAAGTTGTGTATTTGAAGAGCATCTCGTCTCTTACAAGAGCCTCCAATAACAGTTACTAAATTACTAACAACATAAAAAAATTCAGCAATGTTAATGTAATTTTTAGCAACGGCAACTAGTGTCAGTTGAAGTTGATGAGCAAAACAATGAACATAAAATGCTGACTTATTCTCTTTCAAAATAAAAGTTTTGAGACCATTGATATCACCTTGCATATTACTAGCCTCGTCATAATCTTGCCAACGTAGGTTCAATAAACTCAAATTATGTTCACAAAGTAAACATTCAATAGCATATTTGAGTGATAAAGCGGTGGTACTTTCTACATGTACAACACCAAGGAACCGCTCTATAATAATTCTTTTTTTGTTCACATAACGAAGAACGAGGCTCATTTGTTCTTTCACTGAGATATCACGTGACTCATCAACTAATATTGAAAAGAACCCATTATCAAGGTCCTTGATGATGACTTTGGATGTTTCAAATGCAATTGCATTCACAATGTCTTTTTGAATAGGCGAAAATGCACTTTTGGTCCCTACATTTTGGGCCTATTCACAATTTGGTCCCTAAATTGATTTAGCTCCTAGGTCAGTCCTTAATTTTCAAAAATCGTTTTTAAAATAGTCCCTACCGTCAACCCAGTGACAGAAAATGCTGAGGTGGCAAACGGAAGTCCTAGCTGTCAAACCCATTTATTAAAATAATAATTAAAAAACTAGCGTGTCCCACTTACACCCACCTGACCTCTCACGTGGCACTGCCACCTCATCCATGTCAGCATTTTAATAAATAAAATAAGCCACGTCAGAAAATTAATCAAATATTTTTTTTATGGAAGAAAATTAATCAATTAAAAACACATTCCAACACTAAAATAAATCAAAAATCATATATATATTTTGAAAAAGACAGCTTTACATTAAAATTAAAACAGATATAAAAACTGGAATTTGTTTTTCATAAATCGATCAATAAAATTAAAATTATAATGCATAGATAAATAAAAAATTAAAAAATATGAAAACAAATGGATTAAGAGGCTTACTTTAGTTTTCATGGTATTGCTGAAGAAACTCGAGAGAGAGAGAGAGAGAGAGAGAGAGAGAGAGAGAGAGAGAGAGAGAGAGAGAGAGAGAGAGGACCTTGAGGATGCGGATCTCGGTGTTGAGGAAACGAGATGCACGAACGATGTCGTCGGTGTTGCCATCCTCGAATCTTCGAAGCTCGGATCTTCAACCATCGCTATTGATCATCCTCGAAGCTCGAATCTTCAACCATCGTTGTTGCAATCAGCAAGTTACTCTCTCTCCCTCTCTCTTGTTTGATCGGTGATGGTGGTAGTGGGTTTGATTGGGTTTTTATGCGTTTTCGTTGGGGTGGGTTGTGGCCGTGGAGATCAGTGTGGCTGTAGAAATCGGTGTGGCCATGGGTCTTGGATTGTGGGTTTTGGATTGGTGTTTACAGGTTTCGTTGGAGGTGGCTGGGTTTTTTTGGGTTTCCGTGGGGGTGGGTGGTCTGTAATGGAGGTAGAGATCGGTGTGGCTGTGAGGAAGATGGGTTTCTGCCATGAAGAATAGGGAAGAACAAGAAAATGTATGTTTCTTAGGTTTCTTGTGTTTGTTTCCCAAGAAAATTTATAGGTTTATGGGTTTGTTGGAGATTGGTTTGTTTACTGGGTTTATGGGTTTGATTTGTTGGAGAATTCGGTGTTGATTGTGTTAGAATTTGGGGAAGAACATGAAGAATTCAATGGTCTTGATTTGTAGTAGATCTGACGGTGTTAGGTTTGATGATCTCTGAGGTGTTGAATTTGGGTTTTTTCTTCTTGTTGTCATTTATATCCTAGTGATCTGGGTTTGAGATGTTGGCTGTTGGGTTTGTGTTCTTGTGGCAGGTTTGAGTTCTTGTAGCTGGGTTTGAATTGGGAAGAACACGAAGAACACGTTGAAGAACATAAAGAACATGAAGAATTTTTTTTTTAATTAAATATATATGATTTTTGATTTATTTTAGTGTTGGAATGTGTTTTTAATTGATTAATTTTCTTCCATAAAAAAATATTTGATTAATTTTCTGACGTGGCTTATTTTATTTATTAAAATGCTGACATGGATGAGGTGGCAGTGCCACGTGAGAGGTCAGGTGGGTGGAAGTGGGACACGCTGGCTTTTTAATTATTATTTTAATAAATGGGTTTGACAGCTAGGACTTCCGTTTGCCACCTCAGCATTTTCTGTCACTGGGTTGACGGTAGGGACTATTTTAAAAACGATTTTGAAAATCAGGGACTGACCCAGGAGCTAAATCAATTTAGGGACCAAATTGTGAATAGGCCCAAAATGTAGGGACTAAAAATGCATTTTCGCCTTTTGAATAACAGAGTGGGTAAGCTAGCAATTTTTCAGAGCGTTTTGCAACACTTCATTAATAGATTCATTGTGATACCCCAAAAATTGTAGAAGCTCAAGAAAATTTCCTTTATCACTTGAACCTTGAGATTCATCGTGACCACGAAAAGCTAATCCCCAGCATAAAAGGAATCTTATGCAATCAACTATTGCATTTAATTGAACCCGATATTCAAATTTATCTTTATTTGATTTCTTAACCAAAACACTTTGAATGTGTTGCTTTTCCTTCAGTAGATCTTCACTCTTCTTGACAGCGTGGTTATGAGCACTATTAACTCCTCCAACATGGAAATCTAACTTCACAAGCTGATTCCAAAGTTTGAATCCCTTCGTTGCAAAAGTCTCACCTCCTCCTTGCTTACCAACATCTTGTCCAAATAGGTAGCAATAAAAAAAAAATGCCACATCCTTGCCTATACTATATTCCAACCACTTTCTATTTATATACCATTCAGATCTAAATCGATGGGGCTTTCTAGAAAAATATGATACAAGGTAATCATGAACAGGTTGACAAAGGTCTTTTATTAAATAATATCTTCTTATTTCTTCATAATTATTAGGATGATAAGATGATATCTTTTGTTGTGGCCCAGGATTTGAAGGAAGATTTTCTAAATTAAAGTCAACACGAATTCGCTTAGAAGATGAAGGTGAATCTTGCACAAGAAATGAATCTTGCATAGGAGATGAATCTTGAGTACGTGGTTTTCTTATCAAATATTTGTCCATAATTTTAGAAAAATAATAAACAATAAACAATAAGTTCATTTGAAATATTAATAAAATTATCAATTATTGTTGTTTAGTTGTTTCATTAATTAGTTTGTCTTTTATAAATTATAATTTGTTATATTGTTGTTTCATTAATTATAAAATTATTAATTGTTATTTAGCCTAACATAATTTAATTTATTTGTCTTTTATAATGTATTGGTTAATTTAATTATACTGTTTTAATTATTGTTGTTTAGCGTAACAATAAACTATATTACTTTAATTTGTTTGTCATTAATTATACTACTTTAATTTGTTATATTGTTTAGCCCTTTGTGCATATTACACTAAAAGAGCCAGGCATTACACATCTCATGTGCAGCACAATAATTAAAGCAGTGTCATGTGCAGCACATTACACTGCTTTAATTATTGTTTACCCGGCCTCATGAGCCCATGAGCCCATCTACCCCCTCCTCACTCAACAGACAAGCACAAGCCTCATGCCCGATGCCCTAATCACAATACCCCTATATATTCAACTATTTATTTTAAAATAGGGGTCTTATAGTAATATTGTCATAAAATGATTATATTTCATTCTCTCCATATTACTCCAAAACAAGATTACTTACATTTCATTCATTTTCATTCCTTTCCATTTCTTTATTTTAAAACATTTAATCAAGGTTACTTGATTCCATTTCTTTCCCTTACTTAAATATATTTCATTCCATTCCATTCTTTTCCATTCCTTTATAATGATTCCATTTCATTCCATTCCATACTATTTTCTTATGAACTCCCAAGCAGAGCCTAAAAGACAATCAATATCTCACCAACACCAACACCAAAACACACTGACCAACACCAACAGATAAAATAAAGCCAAATTCAAAAAGACAAAAAACAGGCAAAAAGCAAAATATAAATAAAGCTAATTCGGCCAGCCAATGAGAGACTCACTGTTCAAAAGAAAGAGAGAGTTACTGAGTTAGACTCTTAAAGAATAAAGAGAGAGAGAGACTCATTCATTAATTTCATTTCATAGTTTTCATTTCAGTGAGATAAAGAGAGAGAGACTGAGAGACTAAGAGAGAGCCAAAAAGAAAAAGAGAGAGAAATACCTTGAGGGAGGGAGCACCGAGCATTGGAGCAGAGCGATCTGCGATCTGTGATGAGGGGTGAGCGACCAACGATGAAGACGAAGGGCAGGCGAGCGAGCGACGACAACAATGAGTGAGCTATAGTGATGACGAGCGAGCTGTGAGCAACATGACCGTGGATTTGGTTTGCTGAGGTTTGGTTTTGGTTTGCTCTGTATTAGGTTTTTTTTTTTTTTTTAATAAACACCTCTGTGTTGGAGTTTGTTTTGCTTTTACTCTGTATAGACTGTATTGGGGTTTGGTTTTCTCTACTAGCGACGTGACTGTGGGTTTGATTTCTGATTCTCTGTATTGGTTTTTTTTTTTTTTTTGAGAATCTGTGGGTTTACTACCTCTGTAATCTATTGGGCTCGCCATGGGCTTAGCTTGCTGTAGGCTTGGCTCTGTTACAATTTTTTTTTTTTTAGATTTTAGTTCAAAAAAAAAAATTTTTGGGCTTTTTTTTGCTTAAAAGTAGAATAGATAATTTTTTTTTTTTTTTTAATTTAAGGGTGTTCCTAATTTTGTGATTGAGGGTGTTCCTAATACAGATTAAATATAATTTTTTTTAGGAACACCCTAAGTTATACATGGCGTCACCATTGTTTGACTTCACGGGCCAGATAGCTAAATGGGGGACTTAGCTCGGAGCTTTTGACATAAGGTATAAACCAAGAAATTCAGTTAAGGGGCAGGTTTTGGCTAATTTTGTGGTAGATTTTTCTCATAAAAGCAAAGGGGCAATGGTTTGTCATGTGGAATGTCGACCATGGAAGGTGTTTATGGATGGTGCATCAAGCACCATGAGGGCTGGTGCCGGAATTGTCATTATCATTTCAAAAGGAGTACGGTTGGAGCACTCTTTTAGGTTGGGGTTTAGGGCTTCTAACAACGAAGCTGAGTATGAGGCCTTGCTTGCTGGATTAAGAACCGTTTTGGGTATAGGTGCCCGGGATGTAGAGATTTATTCAGATTCTCGACTAATGGTTAGCCAGGTGCAGTGCACTTTTGAAGCCCAGGATTCTCGAATGAAAGAGTACCTGCAAGTGGTAAAGTAAGTCATGAGTAAGTTTTGTACGGTAAAAGTGGCCTAAGTGGCCCAGGGATAGAACAGACATGCAAACTCTCTAGCCACGTTGGCATCATTGATGACGGAGAATGTGCCTCAGTTAATCAAGGTGGAACTCATAGCAAAGCCGAGCATTAATGCAGTTATTAGTGTTGGTGTTGCAGTGATTTCGACGACCAAGTTGTGTTGGATGGACCCGATCATCGACTTCTTAGCCGAGGATCGAGTTCTAGACGATGAGAAGGAAGCTAACAGGGTTCATCGAGTAGCTACTCGGTACTGGTTGTTGGCAGATCATAAGCTGTATCGGAGATCTTTTAGAAGGCCGTACCTTTTGTGCCTACATCCTAAGAAAGTTGGTGAACTCTTGGCCGAGCTATACGATGAGGTGTGTGGTAGTCATGTAGAGGGACGCTCGTTGGCGCACCGAGCGGTGACTCAGGGATTCTAGTGGTTACAGATGTAAAAGGATGCTGCCGAGTATGTGCGTAAATGCGAACGGTGCCAAAAACATGCCTCCATGATTCACCAACCAGCAGGCCAGCTGAACCCAATTAATAACCCCTGGCCCTTTGCATAATAGGGGTTGGATATTCTCGGCCCATTTCCCTGGGCTACGGGCAATCGAAGGTTTATTTTGGTAGCTGTTGACTACTTTACTAAGTGGGCGGAGGCGGAGGCGCTAGTTAACATTCATGACGTGGACGTTAAAAAGTTTGTGGAAAAATATAGTCACGAGATTTGAGGTACCAGAATTGCTCATATCTGATAATGGATTACAATTCGATAGTAGAGCCTTTCGCGAGTTTTGCAATGATTTGGGTATCAAGAATAGGTGCTTCACTCCGACGTATCCACAAAGCAACGACTAAGCCGAAGCCATTAACAAGGCGATTGTGAATGGGTTGAAGAAGATGTTAGACGGTGCGAAAGGCAGGTGGGCCGAAGAGCTACCCAACGTTTTGTGGGCCTACCGGACAACCCCTAGAAGGTCTATAGGAGAGACTCTGTTTTCCTTAACATCTGGGGCAAAAGCTGTAATACCGGTCGAGGTGAATATATGCAGTGCAAAGATTGCAGAATTTACGTCTGCCCAGAATGACGCTTTGATGGTGGAACGTCTGGATCTGCTGGAGGAGTACCGATAAGCGGAAACTATACGGCTGGCCAAGTATCAACAAAAACTTGCTCAGCATTATAACCGAGATGTAAGGACGAGGGAATTCAGTGCTAGAGACCTAATGTTATGCAAAGCGGTGGGAAACATGCGAGATACTAATGCAGGGAAGTTAGCCCTAACCTGGGAAGGGCCCTACAGGGTTACTACCATTGCGGGTGCATAAGCGTACTATTTGGAAGACTTAGACGAGAGACCGCTTCCTCGGCCATAGAATGTCCATAATCTGAGGAAGTTCTATCATTGATCATCCGTATACGGGGATGTAAATTCAACAAAACCTTGTATGTATATTTTGTTAAGCTAATACCATGATGACATTTATCCATGCAGGTGTATTTAATTCTATTATTGTTAACTAACCAACCTTGACCGGTTAGCATAAGGACAGGAGAACAGAGACAAATTATCCTAAGGACAGAAACTTGCCCCAAGTTTGATTTTTATCGTCAGGCAGGTGGAAACTTTACTTTAAACTATCTAAGGACAAAAACTTGCCCCTGGTTCGATTTTCATCACCGGGCAAATGGAAACCTTTAAACTATCGTCGAATTCTATCGTGCTCCCGGTTCGAATTCTATCGTCGAGCAGGTGGAAACCTTTAAACTATCTAAGGGCAGAAACCTTTTCCCTGTTCGATTCCATCACCGGGCAAGTGGAAACCTTTAAATTATCTGATAGAAACATGTCCCCAGTTCAACTCTCATCACCAAACAGGTGGGGACTTTACTTTAAACTAAGGATCAAAACCTGCTCTCAGTTCGACTTTCATCACCGGGCAGATGGAAACCTTATTTTAAGCTAAATGACCTGTTCCCCGGTTCGACTTCCATCATCGGGTAGGTGAAAGCCTTACACTAAATGTTTATAACAATACCCTTATAATTAAAGCTCCTTGCATTGGAAGAATTCGTGCCCGGTCCACTAAACACTCAGCTTGCAAGGAGTTATTTTTCATACTTGGGAAGTCTCTTTGAGCCAATCTCGGCCACTATATAGGCGAGGAAACGCCCATTCCTATGTAGAGCTAAAGGCATACTACGATCCAACTAGCCGGCAAGTTTTAATAATGAATAAAGAATAAAGCGAAAGCAATCACAGTGGTAAAGTAATAGTTCATAAAATGCTTGGTCCCCAAAGCCGAGAAATAAAGCATCTAACATAAACAAAAACAAATTAAAACCAAACTATTGTCCGGTTACTGCAGCCCGTGACCATAGGAAAGCAAACCCGAGAACAAACTTAAAGGAATTAAGGATAAGACAATTGTTTCTTCACCACAGCCTGGTGATTATGGGAAAACAAAACTTGAAAGCAGGAAAGTAAAACTTAAAGAAAGAGTTAAGTTAATGTTTTGTCACCACATCCTGGTGACTAAGCAAACCAAATAAAATAAATATAAAAGAAAAAAAATGCGCATAAAAATTAGATAAAAACACTAAGTGGCAAGATCAGTTGGGAGGAATTGGACAGTGTCATCGGCAGGCTGATCTGGAGCATCCTTGGCAAGTGGTTGCTGGGTTTCTTCATTGTTGGGAGCATTGAGGTTGCTAGTAACCTCAACATCTATAGTCTCCACATGAGCATCAATTGCTTTCACCAGTTCCCTCATGCTGGGGGTATCCTCATCATCAGCAGCATTTGCCTGAATTTGGACAAGGGGAGTAAGGGCAGGGCAGGGCATGGAATTTGCTGTCGGGCACTCCCATTACCTGAAGGGTAGCCAACCACCCTTCCTCGAACCCCTAGACTCGGGCTTGGTGGATAATAAGCTCCACGGAATTCTCAGCATTCGCAAAGCCCTTGTTGTACCATTTGTTTTTGCATGCCTCCAGGGCCGCCTTCAGGTCGGCAACTTCCTCGGCGTGGGCTAGGTTCAGACTTTCTACTTGCGCTAACTTCAACTCAGTTTCCCCCAACTTGGCTTCCATTTCTGCCGATCTTTTCTCATCCAGCAACCGAGCCTTTTCGAGGTCCGTGCCTTCTTTTTGGCAACCTCAACAGCTTTGCCCTTGTCCCGGGCCATGGCGTTGGCAACGTCCTTCAGCGCCTTTTCCCGTTCCACCTCTTTGGCAAGCTCGTTCAGCCTCTCACCGAGTATGTGAGTTATCTGCACAGACTGATAACACCATAAGATAAAGCTCAGGGGTATGCAAGGAGGAAAATCTTTCATATAGCTAAGTGAATGAGATAAAGTGAGGAGAAATTACCGCAATGGTATGCCATTGTAGCCACCGCATGATAGAGTCCTCAGAGTTGTCCGAGAAGAACTAGACATTTTCAGGCAACAGCAGGCCGTGCACAAGGCTTTCGGCCACATGCCCTCCCTCACCTTGGCCTACATTCTTACGCTTGTGGACGCGGGCAGGGGCTCCTTGCTGAGCATGAAAGTAGGTTGCCAGTGGGGCACGGCCCAAGACGAGGAGGCCACTTCAGCACCACCCCGGGCAGCGAGTTGAGGACTACTCACCGGTTCCCGGATGGTGATCTAGTCGAGGGCCGGGGGGGAGTCTTTGTTGGTGCATCACTTAATACCCTAAGCGGAGGGTCCTTTACACACTGCTTCTTTTTTTGGCGGCCAGACGGGGGAGGAGGAGGAGTATGGTCCTTGGCACAGGCTTGCTGAGGTTGAGCTGATGGTTGGGAGTCGGAAAAAAATCGGACGGCAGTTAGCTTCCTTCTTGTCACCATTTCTGCCTCTTGTTCGCCTTCGACCACTTCTGGTTCGACTGCTTATGCTTGACCTGCATTCCTTTCAATGGGAATATGTCCCTATTCCCTAAGAGCCCGAGAAACCTGTTCGGCTGACTCGTCCCTAATTGGAGCAAGATCTTCTGCGGTTGTGTAGTGAGGTCTAAGGTCTCGGGCTTCGCCGGTGGTCAGTGAGGGGGGAGGAAGTTGGTGTGTTGTACATCTATATAAGACAGTAGAGGGCTGTCTCGAGCGTCGAGCACGAATGAAGGGGGGGCTAATGTACGACATCGGACCTCTAGGACCATTTGGGCCTTAAAACCTCAGCTCTACAGTATGGCCCATAATCCTAATACCCCTATTAGAAACTGAGCTTAAGGCTTACTAAGGCCATGGATACGGACCTCATGTCATCAGGTTCAGTCTAAAACCCGTTACGCAGGCTATTGTAATATATGCTCATCGGTTCATGGCCAAGGAGTTGCCTGGCAAATCATATCTCCAATGTGTGATTGCTCGAAAAGGTCATATCCCGAAGGCCTAGTATCGTCTTAAGAAGTACCGCTGCCGAACATCACCTCCTAAGGTGGGAACCAGTTCCAATGCCACTCTCACCACACCTCACTCCCAACTAAACACCCACTTAGCGATAACAACATTGGACCTCCTCTCCCACTAACTATAAGAATAATCATGATTTCTCCACTAATTTCAGGCTATAAATATGAGAAACTAAGGAAGGGAAAAGGTTGTTGAGAGGTTCTGGAGGCAGCTTAGGGTTGAGAGCCATAAAGCCATAAGAGTAAGAGGAGTGAATTCAAATGTTCGAAAGATATATTGTTAGGTCTCTAAGCAAGAATCACCTAAAGTAAGAAATCTAAAACCCACATTATAAATAGATTGTGAGCCCAAGTGAGAGTCAGCTTATTAATCTAGTTTTAGGTGCGCACAATAGCCCTTCTCAAACACAAAACTACACATTTTAAACAACATTACACACATTTTCACACACATTTTCACTCACACATATATCAAGACACCCAAACAAAATTACTCAAACTAACCCACCAAACAGGCCCTAAATTACACTATGTTGTTGCATTTTTTTTAATAATAGACGTTGCTTTTATATATATATATATATATATATATATATATATATATTTATAACACATTGCTACCTATATATATATATGTGTGTGTGTGTGTGTTTTTTCTTACGTGTAGTATAGTAATTAAAAAAGAATTAGATGGATTAGATGAAGAATTTGAATTGTAATTAAATAAAGATATTTATCTACTTAGAAATTATCGGAGAAGAAAAATTATATATTTTTTTTGAAAATGATAAATGTTTTCTTTTACTTGCAGTATAATAATTAAATAAGGATTAGATGAATTAGACGAAGAATTTGAATTGTAATTAAATTAAGATATTTATCAACTTAGAAATTACAGGAAAAGAAAAATTATATATTTTTTTATAATATACGTTGCTGTTTTTTTTTTTTTTTTTTTTTTTTAATAATACACATTGCTACTGTGGGTGAGAAAGCCCAAAGCCATATGTTGGGCCCGAGGCCCAGTCCAAATTCGACTATCCGTCTGAATAGGCTAAAAGTATTAGTTCTTTGCCATCTTGGTGAGAGAGCAACCTATGAGGGACAAATGCTCCGTCCGAAGACAATCTAGTTGGGCCGAAGAGACCATATCCATCGGATCAGCCCAGAATTTGATCAAGTGGATATGCTGAGGATTTCCCTGCAAGGATTGAGCTCTGGGCGTGTCTAACTGCGTGGCTATCATGAAATCTCCTGCTAATAAAGCTGCCACCACCGCATTTAATGCACTGCAGCAACTTCCCTGGCCGCATTTATGTGGAGAAGACACCTGAACAGTGCGTCCACACCCATCACCACTCACTGCAGGTTAAAGCAAACGGCTGATGTGACTGGCACTCAAGTGGGCGCCTAGATGAGGGACAAGTGTGCGGTGGAGATGGGAAGAGAGTGTATATATAAGAGAAGCAGGCCTTACGAAGAAAGGAGGAAAAAAAATTGTATTCATTAAACTTACAAATATTAAGTCCCTTCGGTCGAAAGAGATTTGTGATTAAACTTCAGCTTCGATTACTTTTCCGGAGTTTGTGTGGGTAAGAACCGTTGCTAAGTCCAAATTCAGCCCTGTTGTTCAACCCATCCTCTACAAATTCATTGTTGGGACTTTGTTGGGCTTGCAACGCATAGTTGGTATCAGGCCCAACAAATCGGGACCCTACAGCTACCTTTTTATTTATTTATATATATCAATGTTTTCTTTTACGTATAGTATACTAGTTAAATAAGGATTAGATGTATCAGATGAAAATTTTGAATTGTAATTAAATTAAGATATTTGTCAACTTAGAGATTATAGGAAAGAAAAATTATATATTTTTTTAAAAATCTAAAAATTTTAAAAGAATTTTGTAATATAGTGCAGCCACTTGACACAACCACGACTAATATAGTAATTAATAAGACTTAGATGGATTAGATGAAGAATTTAAATTGTAATTAAATTAAGATATTTATCTACTTAAAAATTACAGGAGAAGAAAAATTATATATATATATATATATATTTAAAATTATAAATATTTTCTTTTACGTGTAGTATAGTAATTAAATAAGAATTATATAGATCAGATGGAGAATTTGAATTGTAATTAAATTAAAATATTTATCAATTTAAAAATTATAGAAAATAAAAATTATATTTTTTAAAAAAATCTAAAAAAATTTCTTTAATATAGTGCAACCACAACTTCTAAATTCAACTTTTATTATATATTATATGATATAATATAATAATATGACATGAAATAGATTTTATATATATATATATATGTATATATATATATATATATATATATATATATAAAAAAGCTAAATATAAAAAAGAAAAAAAAAAAAAGAAAAAGACTTCTTTCTCTTAAAAAATAAAAATAAAAGCTGACTTTTTAGTTCAATGCGAAATGCAACCTCAATGTCTGTATATAAATTTAGAACCAAGACCACCAACTCAAAAAAAGACCACCAAACTCAAGATCCTTTAGGAAAGTTCTGTCCTCATCTCCTATTTCTCCACAACAAACAAACCCTAACCCTAACCTAATCCTATCCACACCTCATTCACCACCCTCTCTCTGCAACAATGTCGCACTTCGGAAGAACAGGCCCTCCGGACATCACCGACACCTACTCTCTCCTCGTTCTCAACATCACCTTCCGTAAGCTCCTCTCTCTCTCTCTCTCTCTCTTCAAAATTTTTGTAGGTATGAAATTGAATGGTTTTGTATTTGATCTTGTTTGGGTGTGGATTTTAGGTACAACTGCAGATGATCTATTCCCGTATTTTGATAAGTACGGCAAGGTTGTCGACATCTTCATCCCCAGAAATCGCAGGTATTATACCTCTATAACCAAAAAAGAAAAAAGAAAAAAAAATCGGTGTTAAATTGAATAATTTAGCTTATTTTCGAGCTTTCGGCTTTTCGATTATAAGTATTAATTTTTGTGGTTTAGGACTGGTGACTCGAGGGGTTTTGCGTTTGTGCGGTACAAGTACGCGGATGAGGCGCAAAAAGCCGTGGATAGGCTAGATGGTATTTCCTCTTTCTATGTCTCCCAATGTATATATCATTGTTAATTGATTGCTGATTGCTTTGACAATATAAAATTTTCATTCAGGAAAAGTTGTTGATGGTCGGGAGATAACGGTTCAGTTTGCAAAATACGGGCCAAATGCCGAGAGGATGTAAGTTTTCGCTAATTGTGCTCCAATTGATGTGCATTGTTATAAAGGTGGAATCTTTAATTGTTTGTGCTTGTTTCGTGGCCGAATTTGTAGTTAATGGTGAGGTTTGTGAGATATTTAGGGGACATTATCCACCAAAACAACCTTTTGTTTTTTGCTACTATACAACAAAAACCAAGCCTTAGTCCCAATTTTTTTTGGGTTTGGTTTTGGATCTCAATATACTAGTCAGGGTTGGTCGCTATATTAGTTTTTGCCGTTCTATTTTATCACTACTATAATTATTGCATTTTTTTTTATAATGTTATCTGCAATTACTAATGCTGTTAATATTGATTTTTTGAATGAAGTTATTATTCACTTTGTTACCAAGAAAGTTCCTTCACTTCACCTGAAGGCAATGCATTTCTTTGTTGAACGGTTGGATTTAGGTTGAAGCATCAAGTTTGCATTGGTGGTGGATGTTTGCTGCTCTTTTGTTGTCGTTATTGTATTGTATGTAGATAGATTTGAATCCAGGATTTGTCTGATATTGTATCTTCAGCTAATTTATCGTTTCTATTGCAGTGACAAAGGTAGGATTAGCGAATCGTTCTCAAAGTCAAGCTACAGGTCACGAAGTCGCAGTCCTCGGAGAAGGTAACCTTCATTTTCCTTTCATCTCTTTTCAGAACACTTCTTTATACTCGATAGAATATCAACTGAGCTTTTGGTCTTTATATGCTTAATATTGTAGTGTGCCCATATAAATTTATATTAATGTTATTGTTTACCAGAAGCTTGACTATGGTCAATGACTCAATGGTCATGGAAGGGGAAAACACTCACTTTTGTATCTTAGTCTTATGAAGATTAATGCAAAATGATATTTTCATAATTACTTTATTGGTTGCATATTATCATGCATTTAAAAGCAGTTAGTGTGTAGCAAGTCCAGGTATGTAGATCACAGGGATTTAATTATCTTTGGTCACTCTGAAAAGGAGAAAGAGCCGAGGATAGCATGGAATTAGATATGATTGGTGTTTTGCACAATTGATTTTGTAGCTTGAGATTAATTATATACTTATGGCATATGGGCAGTTCATCAATCTATATTGTCTTGCTCAACATATGAAAAGCTCAAAATCTCCTCATCCACATTTTTAATCTGCCTCTCCATTTGATGTAGGACAAATACCTAAATTGGCTTTGATACCAATTTTGATGTAGGGTCTTTAAGAATTCAGAACTAAATTAGGGTTCTTCAATATGGTTGGATTTTTAAGGGGTTAGGTAGTTTAAGCAATGAAAAGAGGATCTTGTATTACTTTGATGGCTATTTGGTGTTAAAATTGTGAGTAGAACAAGAAACAAAGAAAGATAATGATGTAGGACAACTAGAACAATTCAATGATAAAATTGAAAGATAGGATAATAAAGGTTTGGAACCTGGGAATCAGCACCTAGGTCCTACGCTTGTTTGGAGTCAACACCAAATGGAGGAAAACCACTAGGAGTTGACACCTAGAATTGGTTGGAGTTGGTACCATACCAAAGATACTAAAAGAAATTATATATTCATCAAAATCATCTCTAATAATTTAGTTTTATTTATTCCTACATAATTTATTAGTATTCCTATATAATTTAGTTTTATTTATTTTTGGACATCAATTGTGTTTTTATTTTAGGCCCTTGCATTTAATTAGGTCAATTATTAATTTTATTTGAAGTTTAGGGTATTTTTTTTATTCAATAAGTAGGGTTTCCTCCCCAGCTCCATCAATTAGTAGGGTTTAGTTTAGTTTTCTTGTATAAGAAAACTATTGTACCCTGTTTTGGAGAGGATTTAGAGATGATTTTGATGAATGAAAAATTTCTTTAAGTTTCTTTGGTTTGGTGCCAACTCCAGCTAATCCTAAGTGTTGACTACTAGTAGTTTTCCTCTGCTTAGTTGACTCCAAGCAAGACTAGGGGCTGATTCCTAGGTTCCTAAATTTTATTTTCCTATATTTCAATTTCATCCTTGAATTGTTTTGGTTGTCTTGCGTCACATTGTATATGTTTTGTAGTGATTTGATGTTGTAATTTGTGTGTTTGATTGTATTGGTCTCCAGTTGTATACATCCTTAATACTTGGGTGACTATTTTTTGGGAAAAAAGGGTGACAAATCTTGTGTGTGTTTGCAAGGGTTTAAGTTGTTGGGAATTTAAGAGTGGAACAGAAAAAAAAAAGGATATATTTCTAGGCATCACCCAAGGCTTCCTTGGCACCACCCCTAGGGTTTCCTTGGCACCAAACCTCAGAGAATGTTGTATCACACAAACCTTAAATTCAAAGCCTTTGAAAATAAATTAGAAAACATTTTCTTTCCTTTTGAAAGCATTACATTTAAATAGAAGACTAATGCTTATTCCTAGTAGACATTGGACTTTGTAAAACTTTAATAAGAGTTGGACTCTTTGGGTTTTTACTACTAAGTCCAACTAAATAAATAAACCTAAATAAAACCCAAAAATTAAGACCTAAAGACCATTAATACAGTCCATGTCCAGAAAGTAGGAAATTACAAATTGCCCTTGACACTTAAAAATAAATAAAATAAAATAAAAATAAAAGTGAGATTGACTTTTTCTGCATTGCATAATTATAAGAAAAGTAATTGAGGGTTTTTAAACCATTGAAAAGGGGAGTTTCAGAGGAGCTGCTAGATTGGAAAGTATTCAGAGGAATTTTCTTTGGGGGGCTTTTGAGGGGATTTTCAAATATCTTTTAGTGGCTTGGGAAAAGGTGTGTTTACTTGTTGAATTGGGTGGTTTGGGGATAAGAAGTGTGGCGTAGTTTAATCAAGCTTTATTAGGGAAATGGCTGTGGAGATATGGGCATGAAGTTACCCACCTTTGGCGGGGAGTTATCTCCACAAAATATGGTGAGGGTCAAGGGGGGTGGAGTACGAAAGTTTGCAGGAGGACTCATGGATGTGGCCTTTGGAGAAGCATTCATGAAGGGTGGGAGAGTTTTTTTAAGCATCTGTCTTTTGTAGTGGGTGAAGGCACTCGGATCCGCTTCTGGCATGATAGGTGGATTGGTGATAATACCCTAAAAGATCTCTTATCCTGAGCTCTATTTGTGTTTAGCTGCCAAAAATGCTTGCATCTCTGACGTTTTGTGTATTTCGGAAGGGGGTACTGTTAGAGTGTAAGGTTTTATAGAGCTTTTGAAGATTGGGAGCTAGCTGCATCTTATTCTCTACTTTAGTTTATCCAAACTCGTATTCCTCGGGGTGATAGGAGAGATACTCTTTGTTGGCGGCTCAAAGATGATGGTAAGTTTGACACTTGGTCTTACTACCAAGCGTTTCGGGCTACTCTAAATTCTTTGTTTCCTTGGAAGGGTGTTTGGAAACCAAAGATTCCTAAGTGAGTGGCTTTCTTTTTGTGGACAACTACTCATGATTGGATTCTCACTTTGGATAATCTCATGCTTAGGGGTCGCCCTTTGGCAAATCGATGTTGTATGTGTTGTTGTGATGGGGAGTTGGTGGACCACCTTCTTCTTCATTGTCCTGTTACACATACCTTATGGACTTTTATGCTTCAAGTTTTTGGTATTCATTGGGTTATGCCAGGAGCGGTGGCAGGTTTGTTATCTTGTTGGCATCAGTGGCTTGGGAAGCATAATTCGAACATTTGGAATTTGATTCCAGGGTGCTTAATGTGGATTGTTTGGTTGGAATGAAATCATTGCTCCTTTGAGGACAATGAGAAGACGTTGGATGAGTTAAAGGTTTTATGCCAGCGTAATCTTTTTGAGTGGTCTCGTTGTTGGGGTTTTTATTAATTCTTATTCTCTCTTTGAGTTTATGTTTTCCCTTAGATTAACTTCTTGATTATCCTCTTTTTTGTTTTGCTATTTGTTTCATCTGTTTCTTGTTGTTCATCATCATGAACAACTTGTACTATTCATTTTTTACTCATTAATAATAGTTCTCTGATTACCTATCAAAAAATAAAAAATAAAAAATTCTTCTGGAATTTTTTCTAATAATTTGGAAATTACCAAACTACCTGTACTTTGGATTTTTTTTTGATAAGTGATAAAGATTTATTGATATCAAAAAAAGAGAGATACCCAAGTACACAGGGAGTATACAGGGGTGTAACATATCAAATTCAAAAATAACATAAATCAAGTAAATCCAAAATTGAAGAAAAAGGTTGGTTTCTCCACATTGATAACCAGTCCAATAAGGTTATGAAAAATAGAAGCTTGAGATCAGGCATAGAACGCTCATTGTCTTCAAAACACCTACTATTTTTTTCCTTCCAAATACACCACATCAAACAATGAGGAACAATCATCCATATATCTCCATTACAATGGCGACCAAGGGAAAAAAAAAGTTAATTACTTATAGTAAAACTTTATTAAATGGACCAGAAACTTTCTAAACTAAAGGAACATAATGGTAAGACTAAACTGACACCTTCCAGCCACCTTATAAGTTTGAAGTGGAGGGTGAGGTCATGGGTTCAAGAACCATCGGGGTGCGTGTGTAATTTACCAATCAAGAAAAAAAATAACCTATGAAAGGTGCCAACTAAGCCCCTCATTGGAACCTAGATAACAGTTTAATCTTGTTTTTACTTGAACTCTTTATTGTTTGCATCACTGTTTGTTTCAACTAAGTTGTTTACTAAAAATTAGTCAGTCAGAGATTTGCTGTACTTCAAGAGTTTGGAAAAAAGATCAAATGTGAAGATTTTTTTCTTTTGGGAGAGGGGGGGGGGGGGGGGTGTTAAGGGTGGGACTTGAGAAAAAATAATAAAGGTGTGTCACTTGCTTTAAGCTTAAAGGTCCTCTCTCCGCAGGTGCTGTTTAACCTCTCTGAACAGCATTGAATGTAGCTTTATGTCCTTTTTGTTGCCGCCAATGAAGTTGTTTTCCATACGCTCTTAAAATCCTAAAACACTGTATATTTGCCCTACCATTAGCCATCAAGTAGCCCATCAAACCAACTTTAAAGAACACATCTTAGCTGCTGTCCAAACAACATCCCTACGACTGGATTACTTAATTTTACATATTTTGTCATCCATCTAGATTCAATATTTATAACCCTAACCCAATCTAAACATCAAGCATTGCTCTATGTTCTTTTTGTTACTGCAAAGTGCAATTAAAGTTATTTGCCTTATTTAAAATTCTAAAACCCACATATTTGCTCTACCAGCTAGGCATTGTACCAACTTCAAAGGATCCCTCTTAGCTGCTGCCCAAAACTTCCCTGCCCTGCTAGTGGACTTAATTTTTTTTTTTTTTTATTCATCTTCATCCATCTAAATTTAATGTTTTTAAGTGTTGGCCAATCTACAAACGCTTGGGTTCTTTCTCCAATGATTCATACCCAAAATTCACCAGTTTTATTTTTGATAAGTAATAAGTTGTATTGTTAAAAAAAAGGAACACCCTAGTACACAAGGAGTGAACAAGGGAAAAGAAGTCAAATACAAAAATTGCAAGAGTCTAGGAAATCAATAAAAGAAGGGAATGATTGTTTTTGCAAAGCAAACAACCAATCCCTTAAAGTTCTAAAAAAGAGTAGCTTGAGGTCCGGAATAGATCTCTCAATATCTTCAAAACATCTACTATTTCTCTCCCTCTAAAGACACCACATTAAGCAATGAGGAATGATGGACCAAATGTAACCATTTCGATGATGACCAAAGCTGCCTTGCCAACACCCTAACAGCCCCAAAACAGTGTGCGGCATAACCCAAGTTACTCCAAATAGACCCAAAACCATAGACCATAGATCCATAGCAAAAGGACAATGAAGAAATAGATGGTCAACCGATTCACCATTTCTCTTACACACGTAGCACCAATCCAAAATCCACACCTTTCTTTTTCGTAATTATCAATCGTCAAGCATTTCCCTAAGGCAGCAGTCCAAACAAAGAAAGCTACTTTAGAGGGAATCTTCTGCTTCCAAAAACTTTTCCAAGCCAACTAAAATTCTATAATAATCTCTAACCATGAAGCCCTTATCTTTGCTAGGCATCCAACACATTTTATCCTCACCTAGCTCCCTTAAAGGAGAACCATATATGGTTTCCATGAAGTTTGACATAGCCTCTAGATCCCGCTCGTGCACCCCCCTAAAGAATCTCACATCCCAAAAGAGGACATCATTGGCGGACTTCATAAGCTTAGCCACACTGGCATCCTTATTCTTGCAAAATCTGAACAAGTCAGGATATCTACCAGCAAGAGAAGTCTCTCCACACCACCGGTCTTGCCAAAACTTCACTCCAGACCCATCATCAATATCATACAGAATATGGTGCGAAAAAGAAGGCCATCCCTGGTTGATATTTTTCCATAAACCAACACCATAAGGGCCAATCATAGATCTGGTACACCAGCCCCCCACACACCCACCCCCCCCCCCCCCCCCCCCCCAACACACACACACACATCCATACTTCATCTCTAACACTTGTCTCCAAAGGGCATCTTTCTCAATCCCAAATCTCCAAAGCCACTTCCCAAGTAAAGCTTCATTGAAAAGTCTTATCTATCCCTAAGTCACCTAAAGAAATAGGAGCACAAACAGTAGCCCAATTAACCAAATGAATTTTAGGATCATCTCCAAAACTGCCCCATAAGAAATTCTGCTGGAGCCTTTCAATTCGGTTAGCCACACTAGCAGGTATAGGAAATAAAGATAAAAAATAAGTGGGTAAATTAGAAAGGGTGCTTTTGATTAGGGTGACTCTACCTCCCTTGGATAAATATAAGCGCTTCCAACCCGCCAATCTCCTCTCCATTTTCTCCAGAATTGGATTCCATATAGTCTTATCCTTAAATTTGGCACCCAAAGGAAGACCCAGATATTTCATTGGGAGAGAACCCTGCTTGCAGCCAAGAATGACCAGGAAAAGGTCAAAATTATGGACTGCCCCAACCGGAACCAATTCAGACTTGCCCGGGTTAATCTTTAGACCTGACACCGCCTCAAACCAGATAAGAATTATACGAAGAATCAAAATCTGTTTTAAATCAGCCTCACAAAAAATTAGCGTGTCATCCGCAAAAAGGAGATGAGACACTGCCATGGATCTTCCCTCCAAGTTCCACACACTAAATCTTGACATGCGCCCTTCATGAATTGCTTTATCCAACGTCCTTCCAAGAGCTTCCATCACCAAAACAAATAACAATGGAGACAACGGATCACCTTGCCTCAAACCTCTGGTGCTACCAAAGAAACCACAAGGAGAGCTATTAATCAAGATGGAGAAACGGATTGTAGATAGACAAAAGAAGATCCATTGTCTCCATTTGGCAGAGAACCCACTTCTTTCTAACATCTACAACAGAGAACTCTAGTTTACATGGTCAAAAGCCTTGTCCACATCCAGCTTACAAATCAGCCCCAGCACCCCAGACTTCAATCTACTGTCAAGACATTCATTAGCAATAAGAGCAGGGTCAAGGATCTGTCTGTCCCTCACTAAAGCATTCACTAGTTTTATGATTGTAAAGTACCCATTTAATCATCTATGGCAGGTTTTCCTGATCCATGCTACATCAACCATTGGTGGTTGTCATCATGTGATTTGGCTTGATATCCAGGCTGTGCTTGTTTTCTGAATTAAAGACAACACGTATAGGTTTGATTGGAGCTTGTTTGGCTTTTCATTGGCAGCTCCTTGATATTTTTCATGTCCTTTTTGGTCATATGTTGAGGCCGTCTACAAAACTAACAAGATACCCATCGTGTTTCTGGGCTCCATGATCAATGAAGCTCTCTCAAAATATGGTTCGGCTGCATGACTTTTGTTGCTGTTAGAATGCACCCAACTTTAATTTAGCTCTCAAGTTAATCAGATTTGGCTAGTTTTACATCTCCATAATAATAGAAGCCTCCTTTATTTCCACTAGCTGTTTTTTGAACTCTAGGGATGTTTTTAGGGCACCAGGGGTTGGAGTTGTACTTGATACTGGGTTTGGTAGCATTGCCTTCTGAACTGTATTAAATCTTAAGTTGTGTGGAAATTATTTCTGCACATCTTCCTGAAAGTAGCTTAATTAATTATGTGCTTATGTCAACAATCCATAACAGCGACATTTTTGCTCTCCATTCTTAAATTATAGCAATGTGGTACCAGATTTCTTCTCTTTTTGGGAGGCAAGAAGGTTGATGTTGATCTTTTCAAGCTTATGTGGCCTGCTTCACAAGCAATCCGTAATAACTGATAATGTTTTCAGGTACCGTGATGACTACAGAGATCGGGATTACAAGAGAAGAAGCCGCAGTCGAAGTTTGGATAGGTATGACCGTGACAGGTATCGCGGGAGGGACAGAGATTATCGTCGCCGTAGCAGGAGCCGCAGCCACAGTGAGAGTCCTGATTACTACAGGGGCAGGGGAAGAGGCCGTTATGATGATGAGCGCCGTGGCCGAAGCCGAAGTCGATCTATGGATAGGTTGAAATTAAAGTTTATTATTGCCCTTTTTTTAAGAAATTAATTATTATGTCATTGTTATGGATGTATTCTGCTTCACCTTATATTGTGCTGATTCCATCTGTTTGTGTCACAGTGCCTCTCCTGCTCGGCGTAGTCCTACTCCTCGCAGAAGTGCTTCCCCACATAGGTCTCCATCTCCTAGGGGTGGAAGTCCTGATAGGCATAGTGGTGATAGAAGGTCCCCAACTCCTCATGGTGTTTCGCCCGCAGACCGTCCTGCTGATTCTCGAAGTCAATCCCCTTGAAAGTCAAATGTTGATGTGAGTTATCTAACCAGATGTATTTATGATCTGTTTCTATAAAAATATCTATAAAAAATGTATTAATTTTCAGTTTATGTTAGAAATAGATTATCTAACTTTTTTGGTTAATGATCCTTGTTTTTTCTAGGAATGATTAATGCGGGTTGTGTGGAAGTTCATGAAGACATATTGAGTAGTGCACCTGTGGCTGTTAACACTAATGTTGAGGAGCTTGATCGTCTTGCATGTTCTTATCAGAATGTTAAGTGCTAGTTTTGGTAGGACTGGACCTCTTTGATGTGTTAACTATTTATGTTGGACCTAATCCTTAGCTAGTCTTTTGGTATCCTTGGATGTCATAGTTTGTAGGTTGGTATTCAGTATCAATAGAGTTGTTTCTTGTGGGTTGTTCTTTATATTTATATTCTGTTATACGTCTGATCTTGTTGTGCCTTTACTGCATGTGCATTACCGTTTTTCAATTTTGTTTTGCTAGTTTACCCTGATTCATCCTGAGCTATTTATTGGGTTTTATAGTTATGTTCGGGAACAATGAGTGGGGCTTGATAGGCGGATGTTGAATTATGGCCGTTGATGCTGTATCTAAATTGTAGATGGATGATCGTGATAGCGATGCTGGTTGCAACAGTATTGCTGGTTTTAGAAGTATGATTTATCTAGCAGTATGCTGGTTGGAGGGACTATATGTGTTTACTAATTTTCTCTGGATGGTATAATCTTTGGTAAGACTTATATAGCTCAGCTCTTTGTTTCTGAAAAGCTATATATATCCTTCAGGATTCAGATTCTGACCTGATCATCCTCTTTGGTCTATCTTGAAAAAAGTTTGCCCTAAAAGAGTTTCTAGTTGCTGTGATGGTCTAAAAAGATGGACACAAGTTGAATGTGTATTTAACCAGTAGCTGATGATGAACATATGAGATGGACCTGTGATTCATTAACCGTGATGTGCATACTGAACATGAACTGCAAATTCAAAATGTGAACTGGTAAATGCTGGTGTGAGTTATGCGGCCAGAATAATGAAACATGGTAACAAATTTATGATTAATAATTTGTTTAGGATTATTAGAATTTACAATATCTAACCCCAATCCTTTAAGATTATAACTTCTGCTGCTTAATGTAGTGAGATGTTGTAGCACATGGGTCCATGACCGTAGCTGTGAAGTGGTTGCTGATGCTTGTACTATTGTATGATATACATTGGTTCGTGATTAACTTTGAAGTATTAGTGAATAACAACTGCTACCTGGCTGTTGCTGCCCTTTCGCTTGATGATGGCTTCCTGGCTGTCTTGCCGGCTTGCATCACTTCCTAAAGATCTGGTATAAAACATATGCCTGCCATATGTGGTGTGTGTTGCTGGATTCATAGTTTTATCTCATTGTTATAATGCTTTAAAATGTTAGCTCTTATATTATTTGGGTTGTCTTAATTATTATTTTTGTCATTCATGTCGCCCGTAATTTTAACACTGACTTTATATGATAATTCCAAAGTTCACCTTTTACTTTCTGTATCTTTTGGATCTTGATTTTGGTACTCTAGGATTTTCTTCATATCAAGTGCCTTATTTTTAGGGTTAGGCGTGACATTTTATATATAAAAAAGGTTAGGGTCAGGCTTGACATGTCTTGCTACGCGTGTTGGTTCTGCTTGTCCTTATCTAACCTTTTGCTTGCTGAGTCTGTGCAGTACCATCTGGTTGTTGGTTGTGGTGAATTTGAATTTAAGACATTGTTTGTGCTGACCTTAAATACTCTATTTGTTTTATATTTTGACGGTGAGGTTCATTGGTCATTGTCTACACTATTTTAAATGTTTTTCAGTTTTAATTTTGCAAATGATTTGGTGGATTTTGATGCTCTTATTGTAGGTATTTTTTTTTTTTAAATTTTATTTTAAATATTTATATTTATTTTCTCAAAAAAAAAAATTTATTAGGGGTGAATGGCAAATTTAAGCGGGTTTTGTTTTGGGGGGCGGCAGCGGGTTTGGGTTTGGCTATCGTAGGTGTGTAGGTCTAGGTTTCAGTGACGATGGTATTTGGGTTTGGTTGTGGTGGACATGGGTTTCAATGGTGTTGGTGTTTGGGTCTAGACAAGCAGTAAGGCTGTAGGTTTGGGCAAAATGTGTGAAAGAGAAAAAAAATATTGGGAAAAATATCATTTTCGTTTCAAAATTTTCACAAAAGTTTGTTTTTCATCCTTAAACTTTCAGAAGTTTGTTTTTTATCTCTAAACTTTGTAAAATGTTCTACTTTACATCCTTCTGTCTATATCTTTCTGTCTATATCTGTTAATTATATCTCACATGGCATAACAGAATACTGACATGGTATTTAACTTAAACCAAACCATTTTGTTTTAAAAAATTATGGGCTCATGGCGTGCCTTTATTGGCAGGTGGAAAACAATAATACCCGCTCATCTCACCTTCTTTGTTGAAGATCACCATTATAATTTATTAACTCACTCTCTCTTCCTACCTATTACCCTCTCTCTCTTAGCAAAATTGATACATTGATAATAGTCTGATCTTTGATAATAAAGACACTACTCAGAAAACCCTTTTATAGAAATCACAGAAAAAGTCAAAAATAAGAAATAAAAGAAATAAAAACAATTGTATGAGTATTTGGGGTATATGGGTTTCGTTTAGAGATTGAAGGCTTGCACACATATCCTGAAAGGGTTACTC
The DNA here is from genome assembly GCA_023736055.1 of Quercus glauca. Classification (NCBI taxonomy): domain Eukaryota; kingdom Viridiplantae; phylum Streptophyta; class Magnoliopsida; order Fagales; family Fagaceae; genus Quercus; species Quercus glauca. The sequence continues at coordinate 25,004,718 of CM043325.1, read as the reverse complement.
AAGAGATTTGGTGGAGAAAATGTTGAGAGAGAGAGAGGAGTTGGGTTGGTGATGGGGTTTTGTCTGTCTCGTAACTGAATATATTCCTTAACCAAATCACACGTCATCTTAAATTACATTTTTTACTAAGAGTATTTTCATTATTAAACTTCAGAATTGAAAATCCCCAATTGTGAGCTTGAATCTCTCTCTTCCCTCTTCGTCGGTTTGTAACTCTCTCTTATGTCGAAATCTAGCAAATATGAAGATTTCTGGTATGAAAATCATCGAAATCTGGCTGGATTCTCCATGTCCACTTTTATTCAAATTTTAAGTTTTGTGAACATGAAAATCCTTGACATTTTGTTTGGTTGCTTAGAAAAGTAAAAGGAAAATGAAAGGACATAAAAAGTAAACTCATGAAACTTAATTAAACGTTTCACAATGTAGTGTTTTGGATTTCGAAGAGTGGAAAAACTCAGTTGAACCTAAAATACCTTACTATGAGTTATTTTTCTTCATTTTCTCAATTGACAAATGAGAAAAAAAAAAAAAAAAGAACTCATCTTCCTGTCAAACCCAGCTGGCTATGTATTGGTGTGGAATGGGAATGTGTTTTCCACATGTGCCAATAAATGCATGACATGTGTACATAATTTTTGAATCAAATAGTTTGTTTTAAGTCAAATACCACGTCAACATTCTGTTAAGCCACGTAGGATATAAGAGTACTCACATCAGTGGGTGCAAAATAGAAAAAGATGCAAAATTTACACAATATTTCCTAAATTTGCTCTGCATCAATCTGGCTATTGTTGTGCAAATATACACATTTGCTACAGTAATCGTGCATATTTGCATGGTTACAGTAGATGTGTATAATACTATTTTATTAATTTTTCCTCTCACCTTTGCTCTCATCAGCCTTCTTCCCCCATATACCCTCATCAATCTCTCTCTCCCTTTCCCTAGTCTCTTCAATGTGAAGAAGAAAATGAAGACCCAATCACCAACAACCACCTGCACTGCCCAACCACCACCAGCACCACCGCAATCCAGCACTACCAACCTCCGCCAACACAACCCGCTTCAACGGTTGAAAATCCAAACACAAAATCAACCCAACCATCGAAAATTAATCTCAAACTCAACTCAAAATCAATTCAAACCAAAATCAATCCAAACCCGTCAAAAAACCCATCCCGAACCCAACTTAAAATCAACCCAAACCCACCGGAAAACCCATCCCAAACCCAACTCAAAATCAATCCAAACCAAAAACAAATCAAAACCAAACCCAACGAAAACCCATTACAAAAACCCAATGGGATCATCGGAGTTACCGCCGATCTACCTCGGAGTTGCCGTTGATCTACCTCAGAGTTGCTGTCATTATCTTTTGATCCACTGCCATTATCTTTGCCACCGGTTTCGTCGAATCTCCTCACCTCCATGTGTGAGAGTGTGTGGGTTTGGGATATGAGAGAGGCAGAGAGTTGAGAAAGGATGGAGAGACATGAAAGAAAGAGAGATGGGGAGTCTTTAATGGAGATAATGTTAATAAAATAATAATTAAAAAAAATAAAAAATATTATTTAAATAAAATAATGTGTATAATAGATGGATTGATGTTGGTATTTTGTAAAATGGTAGTGCAAAATAGAAAAAATAGGCTCTTATGTGTAAAATAGACAGAAAATTTTAGAAAGACCGATGCTGATGCTCTAAACTAATAGATATAGATGGAAGGATGTAAAGTAAAACATTTTGCAAAGTTTGGGGATGAAAAACAAACTTTGAAAATTTAGGAATGAAAAAAGAACTTTTGTGAAAGTTTAGGGTAGAAAATAAAATTTTACCCAAAACTATTTGAATAGAATGAATTATACCATAGAAAATGAGATGTAAAGTATTTTGTGTGGATTTGTAAAGTAGAAAAAATTGTTTTTAATATAGAAAAGCCATATTAAAGAATGCACTAATGAATACATTTAAAAATATATATAGTAGAATAAATAATGTGGCTACAATACTTATAATATAATTTGGATTATTTGCACTATAAGTAGAACTAGTTGGTAACTTGTGCAATGCATGAGAAAATTTTCATCGTATGATTTTTTTGGTAGTATAAGTGTATGATTTAGTAATTATGATAGTTATTAATAAACATTTATTATGATTATGTTTGTATATAAAATTCTTTATTGTATGTTTTATCATTTAAATAAAAAATAATATTTAAATTCAATTAAAGATTATATACTAAAATAGTGATGTGTAAAATTATGAGCACTCATAAAAACTATGGCACAATATTTTAAGATTAACCAAAGCATACTGTTTCAGTTTTTATTACACACACTTGGATTAGAATAATACAATATAAACCTTGATTAATATTACGGTGGATTTTTTTTTTTTTTTTTTTTGGGGAGAATAAACGGCATGATCTTATTCAAAGAAAGGAACAAGTTGATACAATAGCAAGGCAGCATATTAGACCAACCATGCTAAGACTATACAAACTTCAAAGCTTTCTCTCCTCCTAACAAATAATACCGTGTCAATATACAAATTTACATCAAGGATTGTATATTTACATCAAAGAAATAGCAAGACCAACCATGCTAAGACTATACATCTCTCGCATGTATGAAGACACAAACCCACTGTAATGTGGTCTGTAATATGTAATGTAACAGACCACATTACAGTGGGTTTGTGTCTTCATACATGCGAGAGATGCTTTGGTGCGTTTCGAAGAATTTTAAGTGTTTTGACCGGCTTTATAGTTTTGGGCTGTTAAATTCCCATTCTATTCTTATCACTTTATAATTTTTTGAGCCGAAATAATGGTGCTTGCAGTTCTTCAAAATAATAGGATTATATTTTCGAAAACCACGACCACATATTCAGTCATCTTCATTGGCAAATGCTATAAAGTATTAGGCAAAATACAAATTATAGCTATTAAGTAAGGTCTTATAAGTTTTTTTTTTTTTTTTTTTTTTTTTTTTTTTTTTTTTTTCTGTAAATTTATCCCATTTTGGAAAAGGTGAACTTTTCTAGCAAGTTTTTATTTTTTACTTTTCCCTTTTCCCTTGTGCCTTTTGTCCAATGCAATTTTATGAAAGGTAAATACATGATAGTGGGCTACACTTCCTCCATTTACGACTGTATACAAGTCAGGTATTGGGCTTATCAAACTCAATCCGTTTATCTTTAAACAATCTCGAGCGAGCCTTTTATTGCACTAGTTTCAAGCTGAACGTGCAATTTATTTTCCAAGGATAAGTCTTCAAGTTGAATTGAATATTACATACGAGCTCGAATTAGGAGGTGGCTGATTAGTCTCTTGAGTAAATTTCAAGCCAATTAGGAAGCTAGACTCGTCTTGCGGCAGGAATAGTCACAATTTTATTTATTTATTTTTTTTGTGCTTATGCAAGACTAATTATTCAGTACTTCGGGAGTATAATAAACGCATGTTTTCCTCTCTCACATGGTATTAGCTAGGCTCTACTAAAGAAATTTATAGTGGGATACTATTAATGCAAGAGAGGCGAACATGCATTTATTATGCTTCGGGATCATTAAATAATTACACATATTTATATTCTCATTCTAATTGGGTAAAAATTATTTCTAACTTGAGTAGCGCATTCCCTCTCAAAAAAAAAAAAAAAAAAACCTTATTGGATTTGAAAATGCTGACTATTTCGCAAAAAAAGAAGGAAACACAATAGCAATAATGCAAAAATTATAGGATTAACAATTAAGGCAAAAAGAGACTAAACTAAAATTTACTGGGTTTGAAAATGCCTCGACTTTTTGGCAAAAAGAGACTAAACGAAACACAATAGCAATAATACAAAAACTATAGGATTAACAACTAAGGAGTTGATGGAGTTTACTTAAGTTACAAAGCAATGCTTATCAGGGAATTATATCTACTCCTACACTCCTACTTGTAGATTAACTATAAGAACTACCTTTTTCCTAAGATAAAAGAAGGCATGTTGTCTTGATGTTGGACTATTGTTGAAGAGTAGTGTGTGCTAAGTCTGTTCTTTCTTCATGCAATTCACAAGTGGATTCAATTCCCGCGTCTTTGGGTGACTTGATTGGCCTAGGTTTTGTCACTCTAGGGAAACCAGTTGTCTGGTAGACTGGTTCATTACCTAGGGAGATCAATAATCTCTCAGCAACTTGACATTATTCTTTTTGTCAAACAAGAGAGATACCTCTGGAGTTTGGAGAAGCTTCACGTATGCACATGCTTGACCTATATTCAAATAAACTTGTGGGAAAAATTCCTAAGGACTAGGGGAAGCAGAAATCAATGTTCAATGCAATCGAGAAATTAATATAATATATAAGAAGATCATAAGACTTTTAAGAGTGAGATTCGGGCACTGACAAAGGCACGTCATCGAAACATTGCGAAGCTTCATGGTTTCTATGCACATGCTCAATAATCATTTTTGGTATATGAATACTTGGAGAGAGAGGAAGCATATATAGCTAAAATCCTAAGCAGTGTGGAACAACCAAAGGAGTTGGATTGCATAAAAAGGATTAATGTCAGGTTGCTAATGCTCTCTACTATATGCATCATAATTTCACCTCACCAATAATTCATCAGGACTTATTGAGCAAAAATATATTGTTAGATTTAAATTATGAAGCTCATGTTTCTGACTCTGACATGGTGATTGTACGACATACAGCCTCAGGCCCATTGGGCCTTGGCCCAGACACACTCCTAAGGCTTTCGTAAGCCCAAACCCAATGGTATGCCCGTTTCATTGATCGGAAGTTAGACAGGCTCATACCGAACATGTATGGATTGGTCGGGGGCTGCGCTTACCAGGGTCAGCCCACAACCTCAGCAGCTTGGTAGTGCCTTGGGGAATATCGCTGCAAAGCAACTTTTTAGAGGCTGGAACCAGTTCTAACGCCATTACCATTGTTTCCAAGGGAGCATATTCCATGTAAGGAATAATCAGATCGAGTCCCACCCACATAAGTGAGACCATAAGGTAATCATAAGCACCCCACCAACCTCAAGCTATAAATAGGGAAAAAGGAATAGAGAGAGGGGTTGGTCATTTTGAGCGAGAGAGAGAGAAAGAGAGAGAGCACTAGTAAAGGGAGAGAAATTTAGAGGGAGAAGAGAGTTCTACTAGTGATAAGTAACACATAATCCAAGCTCGGTTAGGAATTACCCATAGTAGGAAATCCATAGCCCACATTATAAATTAATTGTCAGCCCAATTCTGAATCTAGTCCACTTAGGTTTTTGGGCATGTATAATTAGCGCCATTTGTGGGAATCTCATACATAGCTGTAGTTTTACCGAGGTTCGAGTAAGAAAGATGTCTGGGAGGCACTCAGGAAGTTATGTCAAAAGTGGCTCTGAAGGATCTTCTCAGGGCTCTAGTTGGTGAGAAAGGAAGCACAAGAGAGATGAAGGTCGAAGATATGAGCAAGAAGAACAACATTTTGGCCTAGGGGAAGGGTCGTTTCAAATGTACCGATCAACGTCAGGCGCCTCTGGACACGAACGTTTTGATAAGAGGGATGAAGAACTTGAACGCTTACGTAGATTGGTAAAGGATTTGGAGTTGGAGGCAAGGGGTAGGCGTTGGAGAAGAAACCACGAATAGCACGCAGAAGGGTCAGCAAGTGTGGGGAGTAGTCATGGAGAGGCGTCCCATCAATCTAGTTCCTACCAACATCGGGATCGGTCTCGGTAGTATGCAGATAGAGACTCAATCTCCCCAGAGGGGCGACGACCTAAGAATGCTGCAATAAATGCTATAAGCTGAGCATTGCGTAGAGCTACTTGATCACTGTTCTTGGGAGATATCGAACGGGCACCTATGCCGAGCAGATTTACTAGACTTATGACTGGAAGATGGTTCCGGTGGAGCATGTAAGCCATTATATCCAGATGATGTCTTTGCATACTCATAACGACGCACTGATGTGTAAGGTGTTTCCTTCAAGTCTTGGGTCCACTGCTCTGAGGTGGTTCAATGGGTTGAGGAAGGGCTCGATTTATAGTTTTACACTGATTCAAGAGTTCGGGGTTTAGTTTATGACCTGTAGCTGGGTACCACAACCAGTGGACGCGTTGTTGTCTATGAAGATGGGAGCTAGGAAAACCCTTGGGAGTTACACCAGCATATACTGGGAACTGTACAATGAGATCAATGGGGGTAATGAAAAAATCGCAACAAGCATTTTTCGGTTGGGATTGCCCGAGAATTCTAAATTACGAGATTCGCCGACGAGGAGGCCTCCCGAGGATATGAGGCAATTAATGAGGCATATTGAGGAGTACAAAAGGTTAGAAGACGATCGGTAGTAGAACAAGGGTAAGGCTCTTATCACAAGTCAACCTCGGTAAGGGGGTTTTCAGTTAAAACCCCGGAGGGATTTGAGAATCCAGGAACCGGGCACTCAAGCAAGGGAAGTAAATGTGATGTTCAAAGAGCCAGTGCATAGAATTGTGGACCAAATTAAGAACGAACCATACTTTCAGTGGTCGAAAAAGATGGGGGGTAACCCATCGAGAAGAAATCAGAACTTGTACTGCACTTATCATAGGAATAAAGGGCATACCACTGAGTAATGCAGGGTGTTGAAAGACCATTTGGAGTAGTTTGTGAGGGCGGGGCATTTAAAGGAGTTCGTTGTAGAGCCAAGGAATCAAGAGACCGGACAAGGTGCTCGGCCTCGGGAGAATCCCCTCCCGCCCCCTTTAGGTGTAATAGCAGTCATCCATGCCGCTTCAGTGGGAACCTTGGTGGCTCGGAGAAAGGGGATACTGATCGTAGTCCCGATGAAGGATGGTCAGGATGCGCAACCCTCTGAGAAAAGGCTGAAGTATACCTGTGAATCCATTGCCTTCAATGATGATGATCTGGAAGGAACAACCCAGCTACACAATGATGCATTGGTAGTCATAACTCGAATAAATGGTGTTGTAGTGAAGAGAGTATTAGTAGACCAAGGAAGCGGAGCCGAAATAATGTATCTCAACTTGTTCAGGGAGCTTGGTTTGAAGAATGGGGATCTATCTAAGTATGACACACCCCTAGTTGGATTTGATGGTCAGATGGTGATCCCAAAGGGGTAGATTTCGTTCCCCGTGAACATGGAAGGCAAGGAAATGATGGTGACCTTTATAGTGGTTAATTTGTTTTCTCCATATACGGCAATTCTTAGTGGACCGTGGATTCATGCAATGGGAGTAGTCTAGTCCACGTTACACGTCAAGGTCTAATTCCACACCGAACGTGGTATCGCTACAGTAAGGGGAAACCAGTAAGTGGCCAAACAATGCCTGGTGGCTGCTGTCAACCGAGAGATTAAACAGAAGGACCTACCAAGGAGGTCCCATTATAGCAGTTACAGGAACCCCTAGAGGAAAAATGGGGCTAGTTGTGCCGAGGAGTTGATAAAGGTGAGTATATTACCCGATGTAAATAGGAGTTTCCAAGTAGGAGCAGGTATGATGGATAAAGATGAGGTAGAGATGTTGTTATTAGTACGAAACATAGATGTATTCGCTTGGAGTCCATAAGAGGTGCCTGGGGTAGATCCAAAATTCATAGTTCACCAACTTAACGTGGATCTGCTTTTTCACCCCAAGATGCAAAAGCCGAGGAAGTCGGCTAAAGAGCATGTGGAGGCTGTTAAACAAGAGGTGAAATGGTTAAAAGAAGTAGGGGAAATAAAGGAGGTTTTCTTCCCGGAATGGTTAGCAAACATCGTGGTTATGAAAAAAAAAATGATAAATGGAGGGTGTGTGTAGACTTTACCGATCTAAATCAAGCAAGCCCGAAAGATCCTTTCCCTGTGCCAGAGATTGATCAGCTTGTAGATGCAACGTACGAACATCCGAGAATGAGTTTCCTGGATGCTTTTTAGGGTTACCATCAAATTGCCCCGGCCAACATGGATCAGGAAAAAACGGCATTCATCTCCCCTGATGCTAATTATCATTATACCATGATACCGTTTGGCCTGAAAAATGCAGAGGCCACCTATTAAAGGATGATGACGAGAATGTTTAGGAAAAAAATCGGGCATATAGTGGAGGTATATATCGATGATACGATGGTGAAAAGTAAAAAGGAGCGGGGGCACATCGACGACCTTATGGACATATTTGAAGTACTCAGACGGCACTAGTTACGTCTCAATACTGATAAGTGTGCCTTTGGAGTGGGGGCTGGCAAGTTCCTTGAATACTTGATTACTCACCGAGGAATAGAAATGAATCCCAATCAGATTAGCACTATAGAACGCCTCAAGTCCCTGATCAATCTGAAGGAAGTCCAAATGCTGATCGGCATGTTAGCTGCATTGAACCAGTTCATTTCCAAGTTTGCAGACCACTGCCGTCCATTCTATCAGATTCGTAAAAAATGAAAAAGATTCCAGTGGACTGAGGAATGTGAAAAGGCTTTTCGGGATTTGAAGGAGTATTTGGTACGGGCTCCGATGTTGTCAGCCTCGAAGCCCGGAGAGGATTTGTTTATGTATCTCTCGGTGTTTGAGCACGCTGTTAGTACCATGATGATGAGGGATCAAGGCATACAGCAGCCCGTCTACTATGTTAGTAAAACCTTGGTCGACATCGAGATAAGATGTTTGCCTTTAGAAAGTTGGTATTAGCGTTGGTTCATGCCATGAGGATGTTGCCCTATTACTTTCAAGCCCACACCGTTTATGTGCTAACCGAGTGTCCCTTGCAGTCCTTGTTGAGAAGATCTAATTTCACAAGTTGGATAGCCAAGTGGGGGAGCCGGTTAGGTTATTTTGATATACGGTATAGACCTAAAAATTTGGTGAAAGGTCAAGTTCTTGCTAACTTTGTTGCAGAATTTTTCCCGAAGAGGGGGCTGGAGACTGTTTGTCATATAGAAGTTCGGCCATGGAGGTTAAGAGAGAATAAGAGAGAGAGAGAGCACTAGTAAAGGGAGAGCAATTCAGAGGGAGAAGAGAGTTCTACTAGTGATAAGTAACACATAATCCAAGCTCGGTTAGGAATTACCCATAGTAGGAAATCCATAGCCTACATTATAAATTAATTGTCAGCCCAATTCTGAATCTAGTCCACTTAGGTTTTTGGGCACGTACAGTGATAATTAGACAGTTGCTAAAATCTTGAGGTTTTATAGGCCAAAGTGATACTATTTTTATGATGCACGTTATGTTTAAAATTGTGAAAAATATTGTTTTCTTAGATTTATGGTAAAAGTTTACAAGGGAACTCCTATAATAAAATGAACCCAACTTTAGTTTATTAAAGAAACAAAAATAGCTAGGGATCACTCAGTAGTTTTCTTTATGCTTTTATATATTCGGTTAGAACAGATTGAATGTATTTGAAATTGACATCATTTTATTTATTTATTTAAATTTTCACAATTTTTTTTTTCTTGAGTATTGTGGGTGACGTGTTCGTCTGAAATCCGGCCACCTCATGTTAGGTCTGCTGGAACAAATTGTTGCCTTCCTAAGCATCTACAAAGAGGCTTCCATTACTAACCTTAACCCAGCCGGAAGAGAAAATAAAAGTCCTCCATTACCGAGTGATGCCTAACTATTTTGTTTCTTTTAATAAACTAAAGCTGGGTTCATTTTATAATAGGACCCCTGTAAACTTTTACTATAAATCTAAGAAAATAATATTTTTCACAATTTTAGACATTACATGTTCTAATTGGTGCATCATAAACTACTTTGAAATTGATATATATTGCTCCATTAATTATAACCTAGCTACCACTACAACATGCAAGTAGTGAAAAAATTTGTATCTCACTCAAACTTTTATGATAAGAAAAATTATATTTTGCCAAAAGCCTTAAAACTTAAATAACACATCTTGATGTTTTTAATGAAAATGACCATGGTTCAATCCTCCCTCCCCGTCGTAACTATCAAATATATATATATATATATATATATATATATTTATATATTTTGGTTGAAAAAAATCATCATCTGATTTGCTAACTTCTAATTAAAAATGCATTTTCACCACTATTTTAACATGATAAGAATCTGTCTAATATATAACTGGCAAATAGGAATCTATCTAATATTTTTCACTAAAAATGCCCTTGAATTGATAAACCAGTTAAGTAAATATTTAATAATTTCTACATATTAAAATTCAAACGGCTTGAGTAATTGTTTCCACTCTTCTACCACTGCCAGTATATCAAACAATCAATCATCCTTTCCGAAGAAGTTGGTAAGTTTGCCCGAAAGGCAAGTTGCATATATACTGACTACTCGATCGGTCTTCTACGTAAGGGACTGGTGGGGCCATGTGCATGCATGTCCTTGCAATTGCAATTGTAACGCCAAAATGGATTTTATCTATTGAAAGATTGAATTGAAATCCTTGGTCTCTCAATTCTACATAATTTACTTCTTGAATTATGTTCCACATATACAGCTGTGTTACTTTTTGACAATAAACCAGCAAATTAACCACTTACAATCTAAGCGACTTTCAAAGTCAAATTAATATCACAATGAGTGATCTTTAGGTTAAACTGACAAAACTACAGTAATAAAAGGAGCATGCAGCAGTCCGTACTGTGTATATATTTGTCTCTTTGTATATTTCTTTGCCAATTGTGTAGTGATTGGTTTCAAAAAATTTTAGATCGATGACTTTAGAAATCAAATTGTACCCAATATCCTCACATACGGCTAGATGTCTAATTTCTTTGACTACTCAGTCGTCTCTACAGGGAGTCCAACTTGCTGGTGATTTGGGTTTGATGGGATACATAATGCTTGTCAATTCCTTCATATTCAACGGTCATGTAGTGATGTAGAGCATAAAATTCAAAGCGTACTAATGCAGGGCGGACATTTCTGAAGATAATGGCAGACGTGCCTCTATTACGTTAAAAATATATGAATAATTTGTTACGACCTATGACTTTCTTGGCAAAGCGAAAAATCAGACCTCCCAAAAGACTAATGTGTATTATATAATTTTTTCATTGATATTATTTTTCAAAGCATTGTGTCATCTATAGAGTTATAGACTGCAAACTGAAATAAACAGCTAATCAACCTAAGGATTTTGCCTATAATTATAAACTCCTACTGATCAAAGACTTTTTTAACTAATAAGGATAATTTTCCTTATTATTCAAAGACTCAAAACAAATAACAGATAAAATAAACAACAAATGATAAATGTTCAAATGATAATCCACGACTGAATCCTCCAAGTAATTTTCTTTTTAATTCAAACAAAAATTTAGTCAATTTTAACGACGAAATTATTGGCTGTCCCTAGTTAAAATTTTATTTTCTTGTTTTAAATGGCCGATTATCAAATTGATTTTCTAGTTGACCTGGGAAACTAGTGAGGTGACACCCCTAATTGATAATTGCATATAAAACTTGTGATATATAATTCTAATTATTTATTGTCACATTGTTGAAAGGTGATGATGCAATTTGATCAATAGAGCTTGTATGTACGCATAAGTATAACAAAGAGAGACTGGATTAGGGTTTTTTGTGAAGATACCTCTCTTGAGATTGCAGTCATGTGTATTTATACTATGATTACTCCAAGCATACAATACCAACCGACCAAGAAAAAACTCCATTCCTTCATTGTTTCGTTCACATTATTTTCCCATTAAAAAAAAAAAGACATTATATATGCCGTTCCTTTAGTACTATTTATTGTTGTACATTATGATTCTTCAATGTCCCATCTAAAGAGTCTGTGAAAGTGAATAGAAATACATAATGATGATGCCAAAAATTTTACCAGTGAGCCACACGGTACTTGCACACTCGAAATCAATTCTTGCACAACACAAAGAGAACCTCACAGAGAGCACCGGTGTGGTACCGGCCAAATACCCTCCGAAGGTTAAGTTAGAATTATTCTCACAACTCTAGAGTGCTAGAGAGGAGGTAAATTATGCGTACCTTGATTCGTGAGGGTATTGGAGCTTTTATAGTAGTAGGGAGTTGACCTCTCTTCCTTAGCGCGGAAGTCTTTTCCTTATAGGAGTCCTCTTGAATGATCCCAAACGTGGTGGACAAGATATTTCCTTATAGAGAAGATTTACCTTCATGTGCGTGTCTACCAGAATCCTCCTTGTACTAGAATTCCTTTGATGTTGGGATTCTATGACGTATGTCGCAAGTATATCGCAACTAGGGTTTTCTTCCTGCCACATGGGTGGTAGACCTGTCACTATTTCCTACGTTCATGTGGGATCCGTCCATACCAGACTACAAATATTGAGCCCGTCCCCTATCGGCCCATGGAGGATGAACCATCAGGCCCATGCCATGGTGATCCGTTACCATAGATTTTTGCCTCTTCACATAACAAATTTTAAAGAGAGAGAGAGAGAGAGAGAGAGAGAGAGAGAGAGAGAGAGAGAGAGAGAGAGAGAGAGAGAGAGAGAGAGAGAGAGATTATGATATATGTTTGTTCATACGTACCCACCGGAGGAGTTTGACCGAAGAACTCAAAAATAGTCTCAACTTCTAAAGCCAAATCATTCCTCAAGTAAAACAAAATAAATCGTAATAATTTCATTGAATTTCTAAGGAGCCAAATATGAAGTAAGTAAGGATGAGAGAGAGACTTGGTGCTGCCGGAAAAGAGAATGCGCCGCTATCTTCACCGTAGTCAGCAACTTCAGATCTTGAGGATGAGGGAGAGGAGATGGAGATGAGTTTGGTTGGTTGGATCTCACATGTCTTAGTTTTAGTTTTTTTTATTTAAAAAAAAAATTGATATGGCAGTATGGTTAGTAGCTAATGTGACATGGAAAATAGTTTTTTATTGTTCCATTTGATATATTAGCTTTTTCTATATAGGGGACAACAATATGTACTAAATTGATACAATACTGAAAAAGTTATGAAGTAAATTAAAATACAGTGTGTAGAATAAGAACCAATTTTGCAATTTACCCTAATTTTTATAAATTTAATACACTTATTTCTATTTTAATTAATCACAAAATTAATTATGACATCAACTTCTAGTCAAGTCTCTGTGGGGCCTCAAAATATTTAAACCTTTCACTCATCAGTTTTTAAAAAATTGTTGACATCTCTTAGAGATGCTTTGGTCTGTTTTTGCGAACTTCAAATGTTTTGACCAGTTTAACTTTATAGTTTTGGGAAGAAAATGTCCATTATTTTTTAGGCTCCTAAACACAAACACAAGAAAAAAAAAAAAAAGAATCCCTGTCCTTTATATTCCATTCAATTCTTTTTCCTCTATAATTCGTTGAGCTGGAAGTGGTGCTTCTTCAAAATAATATGATTATATGTTTTTGACAACCATTGCCTCATATTCGGAGTCATCTTCTTTGGCAAATTCTATAAATATATTACTTGAAATTAAAAAAAAAAGAATAGATTATGAAATTACTTCAACTTTAATTTTGGATAAGGTGTCAAGTTGAATTGAGATTTGAGAATTGCTCAAGAATTACACACAAACTAAATAGGAAGCTACTGCTGTAGTCTCCTAAGGAGTAAATCTCAAGCTATGGCCCTAGACCTACCTGTCTTTGCTTCTAGATATAATAGTTTCAATTTCTTTTATTTTTTTCCCTCAGAGTTATATTGACTTGCTTTTATATGTAGTTATATACTCGTTCAAATGCTAAAATGATTACATCAAGTGGCCTTAGCAATTTTATATTTAAGTCCAACAAAATATTTAGCAGATATCTTGAAAGATCTAGTTGATTAAAGAATTAGATACACAAGAAGAAAACGAAAAATAAGACAATAGAGATTGACTTGTCAGCTCTCTCCAAGTCGTGAAAGAGAGTTGGCCGAATTTTCTAATATCTTTCTAGACACGGTATATCTAAGCTGTCTTTTATATATGCATTAGTTCACTAACCCCTTCTTGTAGTTAAACAAGACCATGCTGCCCAAGGCCCTCTTACTGCTTTCTCTCCTCATCTTCTTTTCTTATTTTCATGTTGCTTCTCCTGCTTCAGCCTCTTCAACAGCACAAAGAAGAGCAGAAGTGGATGCACTGCTCAATTGGAAAGCAGCTCTCCAAAACCAAACTGAGTCTTATTTATCTTCATGGACACTTTCTCCTAGTAATACAAGCTCTAGTTCAAGCCCATGCAGCTGGATAGGGATCAGTTGCAACATCGAGGGAAGTGTCACCAGCATAAATCTAACGAGTTTCGGTTTGAGAGGTACACTTGATTACTTCAACTTCACATCCTTCCCCAGCCTATCTATTCTTGCTCTCGCTTATAACTCACTTTTTGGAGATATACCTTCTCAAATTGACAACCTTTCCCAACTCACCATTCTCAATCTGGCTTTCAATCAATTCACTGGAAATATTCCTCAAGAAGTAGGGAAGTTGATGAAACTCAATGTATTAAGCTTCTCAAATAACCTTCTCTTTGGTTCCATTCCTTCTGCCATTGGAAACTTGACAAATCTTTCGTTACTATACCTTGCCAACAACCAGCTATCTGGCTCTATCCCACCAGAGCTTGGAAAGTTGAAATCTCTCACTGAGCTTCGCTTGAATTTAAACAACTTGAGTAATTCAATTCCTGCATCTTTGGGTGGTTTGGTTGGCCTAAAGGTAATGTCACTCTATGGAAACCAGTTGTCTGGTCCATTACCTAGGGAGATCAATAATCTCACCAACTTGACGCTATTCTTTTTGTCAAACAACAGCATATCTGGATTTTTACCAGAAAATATATGTCATGGTAACATACTTGAAGATTTTTGTGCAAGTAATAACAGATTTACAGGTACTGTTCCTAAAGGCTTGAAAAATTGCACAAGCCTAACAAGACTCCGACTTGATAGGAACAACCTCATTGGGAATATATCTGAAGACTTCGATATATACCCAGTGCTTGATTACATTGATTTGAGCTACAATAATTTTCATGGTGAGATTTCTCCAAACTGGGGAAAGTGTCAACTTCTAACAAGCTTAAAAATCTCCAATAATCAAATTATTGGAGAGATTACACCAGAGCTTGGAGAAGCTTCACGTTTGCATGTGCTTGACCTTTCTTCAAATAAACTTGTGGGAAAAATTCCCATGGAGTTGGGGAAGCTGAAATCATTGTTCAATCTCACTTTGAGCAGTAACAAACTTTCTGGCACCATTCCTTCAGAACTCGGAAGTTTACCCGATTTGGCCTATCTTAATCTAGCATCAAACAACCTAAGTGGTCCAATACCTAAACAGCTAGGCGACTGCTCAAAAATGTTGTACTTAAATTTGAGCAACAACAATTTTTTTGAAGGCATTCCCATTGAAATTGGCAATTTGTTGTCTCTGCAAGTTCTGTTAGATCTTAGCAGGAATGAACTCACTGGGGAAATTCCATGGCAACTTGGAAACCTGGTCAAATTGGAAATACTGGATATTTCTCACAATGAGCTTAATGGTTCCATCCCTTCCTCCTTCAATGGAATGCAGAGCTTGACGTTGGTTGATATATCCTACAACGAGTTGGAGGGTCCAATTCCTAACAGCAAAGCCTATCAAGAAGCACCAAGTGAAGCATTTACACATAATAGAGGCTTGTGCGGGAACCATACCGGGTTGATGAGTTGTAACCCTCCTGTGAAAGATGAGAAAAAGCGTAATCATGCAGCTTTTTTTATCATTATCCTTGTTCCTACAGCTGCATTCATTTTGACCATTAGTATTGGTATGCTTCATGTATTGAGAAGAGAAAGGAAAAAGGAAGATGGCGAGCTGAGAGATTCACATAAGGAAAATTTATTTTCAGTTTGGAGCTATGATGGGAAATTAGTGTATGAAGATATTAAGGAAACAACGGAAGATTTTGATGCTAAGTACTGCATTGGGGTAGGGGCAACTGGAAGTGTTTTTAAAGCAGAGCTGTCAACAGGTCAGGTTGTAGCCGTGAAGAAGCTACATTATGCAATGTTGGAAGATCATAAGACTTTTGAGAGTGAGATTCTGGCACTGACAAAGGTACGTCATCGAAACATTGTGAAGCTTCATGGTTTCTGTGCACATGCTCTAGAATCATTTTTGGTATATGAATACTTGGAAAGAGGAAGCATAGCTAAAATCCTAACTAGTGCAGAGCAAGCAAAGGAGTTGGATTGGATAAAAAGGATCAATATTGTTAACGGGATTGCTAATGCTCTCTACTATATGCATCATAATTGCACCCCACCAATTATTCATCGAGACATATCGAGCAATAATATATTGTTGGATTTGAATTATGAAGCTCATGTTTCTGACTTTGGCACTGCTAGACTAGTGAAGCTTGATTCATCTAACTGGACAGGGCTTGCTGGAACATATGGATACATTGCTCCAGGTAATTTGGTTCTATGTTCTTCCTCATATATGGCTTATTAATTCAATTCTGTTGGATCCATGGTTTAATAATAATTTGATAATTCACAATTATGTAGCAAGCTTACAACAAATAAAATGAAATTTCACTTCTTACCGCAATTTTTATATCATATGAAGTGTGCGTTTGGATTACACGTTTCCAGCGTGCAATCCAGCGTTTGCGTTTTTGGCTGGGTCCCATGGTACTGTTCACAATCCAGCCAAAAATGCAAAAACGCGCATACCAATGCATTTTTGGGTTTTTAATCAATAAGTAGTATCCAAACACACCCAAATAATAACATATGACATGTAAAAAATTCTATAAAAATAAGAATAATAAGATATAGATAGCACCATGGTACATGACTCGGTTGCAGCGTGGTACTTGCTCTTTTTAAGGAATTTTGCCGTACCTTGAGAAAATATCAAAGATACATCTCAACCGATACAATGGGTTCACTAGCATGATGCCCCCAAAATACCATAAAAATCAAAATCAATAAATTGCACAAGAATAAATATTTTCAATTTATTTGTCAATCAGTATTAAAATGCACCAACAAATTCTATGATAGAAATCATCAAATATAATTTTGCTTTTTCCCTTTTTCTCATGCATATATCATTTAAAATGAGACATCATAAAGTTTATATGTCTATTTGTTGATTGATTCATTCAAATTTTGTAGAGCTAGCTTACACAATGAAGGTTACTGAGAAATGTGACGTGTATAGCTTTGGGGTAGTGGCTCTAGAAATAATTATGGGACATCATCCGGGTGATCTAATATGCTCTCTTTCAACTTCTTCACCATCAACATCTTCACCATCAACATTGTCATCTTTGCCATCAAATGCCTACAGTATGCAGTTGAAGGATGTGTTGGACAAGCGACTAGCAACTCCTGATCCAGAATTGGCTGATGAAATAGTCACAATTGCTAGACTGGCATTCTCATGCATTAGTGCTAATCCACAAGTTAGGCCAACAATGCAGCATGTATGTCAAGGGTTATCAACTCATAGGCAATCTTTCTCTGAGTCATTTGACATGGTGACATTGAGACAGCTGTTGAATCTTGAGGTTTGATAAGAGTAAAAGAGGCCAATTGATTTATATACTTAGTGACACAAAGTAAGACACTTGCTATCTCCATGTATTGCGGAATAAAAGCAAATTTAGTTGTGCTTTTGTATTTTCGTCTAGAACAGATTGAATGTACTTGAAATTGCATCATCTCTTTTCACAAATTTTTCTTCTTGTGGATCCTGTGTGTATGTCTCAAATCTACCTCTTGGAAAAAAATTGTTGCCTTTCCAAGCATATACAAATTAAGTGCCTTCCATTACTAACCTTTGTGAGAGTGCTTTTTTTTCTTAGCACACAGGCCCAAGTAGAGATAAGGATCCCGAGCCCAAATACTTGTTATTTTGGTGGACTAGGCTTGGTTCACCACAGCTAAATGGGGCTGATTACGAACCAAGTTGTGCGCAAGTCATATAAAGCTCCTCAAGATGAAAAATACAATTCCTCTTAGTACCCTGGGGCGTACTGTCGTGGGATCCCGGGCATACTGTCGTGGGATCTCGAGGCGTATTAGGCCTGTAAGAACCCAGAATCTCTGGTTCTCTGAACTATATGATCTTTTCCATGTTTATTATGTAATAGAGCTTTGTCCTTTCCCTTTATCTCTATGGGTGCTACATAAAAAAAAAAAAAACAAAACACACTACACATATCTTCAAATAATTGTTAGTTTCTTAGATTAAGATATACATTTTAATACATATACATATATGTAAATGAGTTTCATGAAAATGATTCTGCCACGAGGATCCTGGCCCCAATTCTCACAGACTTGGTGCTTTTACACAAGACTTGTGGGATTTGGAACTCAAGTCCGAGTGGCTTTGCTTGAGCTTTGCCTTCCAAGATAGTTAGATGAGAAGGATTTTAGCAAGAAACAGTAAAGGAAGACAATGCAATAAAGAAATGCACGAAATAATTGTTAGAGATCCTCAAATCAATATGAGGTATTTCATTATTTTCTTGATTGTGGATTACAATATGCTCACTAAGACGTGATACAAGGTTCAACTAAGTTCAAAAGTTACAGACTTTGATAGCTATTCAAGCTTCTAAGACTTGCAAAGTTTGAATTTGTTGAATCCAAGCATATGCTATAGTGGCTGTCTCTGGGATACCGGGAGCGGTTCCTCTGTTTTCTTTTGGTTTTACAGAGCTTTTCCAATGGCTTTGCTGTGATATCTTTTCTCAGATCAAAATGGTGATAAATGAATGTTCCTCAGCATGGGTTTTCTCTTTCTTTTATAGTGCAACTCTAGGGCTTTGAGGCACGAGCGATTTCTCTCTTTTGCCCCTTGTGAGCTTGTACTGTGTCAGTTACCCAGAGGCTTGTCCTTTCCTTTTTCCTCATAATTTCTTCCTTTTGGTCCGACTAAGCTGAAAGCCCTTAGCTGGTTTTCCATTCCAAGGTTCCCTCTGTTCGCTGATTCTTCAGCTATTTGGCCATTTCTTCCACTTTTCCAGTTTTTTGGTTGCACTCCATCCTTATCATTTTCCTCAAATAGTTGGAACATTTTACTGCTGGGTTGAAAGCTCCTTCTGGTTACCTCTCTTTTTTTATGGTCTTCTCATTGTTGGTTCCTTGAGGCACAGCTCTTGCGTTTTGCTTCGTACTTTCTGATCCCACTGTATGTCTAGGTGCATGAGACCCGCATGCTCTTTGTCTTTTATCCCTCTTTTAAACTTGCTTCAATCCATTTTAGCTGTGTTGCACGTCCGAGGATCCTGAGCCTCTGGCAGCCTCTGGGGATCCCGGCCCAGCTCTTTCACTGGAATTTGCTGGACTTTTTAATGGCCTTTTTTGCTGGAAATCTGAACATATATAAGGCCTTGATGTTGATTCTTCTTGCTGCATGAATTGGGCTTTCTTTATTTTTTTATGGAATGGGCTTTGTTGTGAAATTTTGGACCTCAACATTAGCCCCCCGAGCTCGTGGGTTACCTGTAGCCCACGCGCGAGAAAATAAATTGTTTTTGGACACTTTCATGCTTTGTAGAACCAATGTGTAAATCAAATAATTCTTGAGGGAAACTCCAAATAAATTGCTACACTTCCTTCATGGAATGAACTTTCTTTTGTTGAATTGAAGTACCTCCAAGCCTTTGGTGGGTTTACACCTTGTAAGAGGAGGGAAATGTTGCTAGCTGGTTTGCAATGTCATTGACTAATCTCTTTGTTTAGAGACTTGCAAAAGTATCCATGCTTTTGTGGCTTCGAGTGATGTACTCTTAGAATTTTTTTTTTTAGTTACGCCTTCCTTGCTTCCTTAGGCTTCCTTGAACCAATTCCTTTTAAGAAGGTCAATCTTGTGTACTTTATACACCCACTTTTGGGTTTTCATACCCACTTGAGGCTCTTTCTCTTTGAACCCCTCGTTGGGCCTTGCTTACAATTTGCACCATTTGCTGGGACGTGCTATGGTTTGCACCTATTGCTGGTACGTGCTACAAGTTGTAACCATGACTAGGATATGCTTACAATCTGCACTTGTACCTATTGTTGGTACATGCTACAGCTTGTACCCATAAACTTTTGCTTTTGACCATTTTCTTGGTTGTACTTGGGAACTTTTGGTCTTGGCCAATATCTGAGTCATGTATTTAGAAAATTTGTTCTAGGCCAAGTCCTGGGCTAGGTACATGGAAAATTTGCTCTTCCCAAGTCCTAGTCCATGTCACTTGGAAAAAAAAAAGAATTGGTCAAGTCCTGTGCCAGGTACATGGAGAGTTTACCCTTTCCCAAGTCCTAGGCCATGCCACTTGGAAAATTCTGTTTTGATCAAGTCCTGAGCTAGGTACATGGAAAATTTTCCCTTTCCCAAGTCCTAGGCCATGCTACTTGAAAAATTTTGTTTTGATCAAGTCCTGAGCTAGGTACATGGAAAGTTTGCCCTTTCTCAAGTCCTAGGTCATGTTACTTGGAAAATTCTGTTTTGATCAAGTCCTGAGCTAGGTACATGGAAAATTTTCCCTTTCCCAAGTCCTAGGTCATGTTACTTGGAAAATTTGTTCATGACCATTGAATTTTTTTTTTCAATTTTCAAAGAAAGTTCCTTCGTAGCCCCTCGTTCTCAAGTGTACTCAGTGAACTGATTTCTTTTCTTTTCTTTAAAGGGTTGAGGATTTGTTTCCTTCTCTGAGGATCTTCTATAATATCCTCTCTTGGCTGTGAACAAATCTTTTATGAAAATAAACTTCTTTTATGAGTCATCTAAGGTGGCTTTCACTGGTGAATTGGTGGCCAGGAGCTCCACCAAGATGATTCTGTCATGGTGTTTTCTTCAAGTGGGTGATCCTCTTACGGGGATCCTGGAAGAGGAAGGATTCCTCTAGGCATGCTCGTTAAAGACTGTCTTCACAAATCTCATAGTCTGTTTCTTTACAAGGATCTCTACCGCTACTGCTTTTTTTAGAGATCTTCTCACTCGATAGGTACTCCTCTTCTTCAAGGAACCAGACCAGTAAGTTTGCTCCAGCTTAGCTCTTGGCAGCTCTGGGGATCCTTAGGACCTATGTTGTATTGGGAAATTAATATTAACCACTGGGCCACTCTTCAAGATCGCAAGGGCTGATAGAGGAGGGCTTTTATTGGATGTGAGCTTATCACCAATAGGATTTGGTGGTAAAAAAATAATGATTCAGTTGTTGAGATGCATGACCGCCAAATGCGCCCTTTCTATGTTGGGATACCTCATTTCGGTTTCCTTTAATGCTCTGTATGCTTGGGATCGGGATCCCAGGTACAACAATAATGATTTTGCCATAGAATAGTACCTATAAGGTAGGCAAATGACTCATGTTGAAGTTTTATGATTGGATGCTCAACTTCCCATATGAAAGCATTCTCCTTTTTTAACAGTTTGGATAGTCCACTAGTGACCAAGGCTAGTCTTGATGTGAACTTCCTAACGTAAGAAACTTTTTCCAAGAAGCTCTTGAATTCCTTGACCGTGGTATGGCTCTTCATGGTTGATATTGTTGTTGCCTTAGTTGGATCTATGAAGAGATCGATGTTAGGCAAAGGAAATTTATCCTTTGGACGTGTCTTATTTAATTTGAAGGAGTCTATGCCAATAAATCTTCATATTTTTCCATAGCTCCACCAGTTGCTCTTTTTTTTTGTACTAATAACTGATTGCTGATTAGGATAGGCCCCAAGTTCCTTGGGTCAGCCCCCAAGTTCACCTCTTCTAGTTTTTTCTTTGGTAGGATTTATGCCTTCCTTTCCATATCCATAAGTTTCTCCGGGATCTTCAAAAGCAGTATATTGGCCTTCCTCCTTCTGTCTTTTTTTCTGTCTGAGGGATCCTTCAAATCATGGGTATTGTTTCCTTCTTCTGGGATGGGAGCTCCTCGGGATCCTGGAGATGGGATATTCTGACTCATCGTATCCCCTGGTTCGTCCAAGATCTCTTCTTGGGCTATCATGTAAGATGGTGGTCCAGGATCCTTTTGTAGGCTACATTCAGGTCTCGCGTGCCTTCATAAGTAAAATTCTGCCTTCCTTCCAGGTTTCTTCTTCTTCTGGGATAGGAGCCCCCCGGGATTCTCAAGATAGGAGCCCCCGGGATCCTAACAATAGGATATTCTTCAGCTGGAGCTAATTCATCATAAAGTATATTTTCCACAAAGTTTACTTTGTGCTGGATGAAAAGACTAGGATTGGCAATGACTTTTGTGGACTTCCCATTCAATCCCTCTTTCATGTACTAGTGGTACATTGAGGGGATTAGGCAATACTTGTGATGTCATGGTTGGCCTTCAGAGCTAGTTGTAGGTGTCCTTCAGTGGTCTCTGTATCTCCTCCAGATCTTGTTATTTCCATGGGTGGGCCCAATTGTTGGGCTATAAGAAATGATAGATGTACTGTATAGTTGTTGAGCTTTCAATAATGTTGATTTTGCTGCTGACTTGCAATGTAGTGTTTCTATTGATTTTCTTCAAAATGTATTCAAGGCCCATCACACAATAGGCTTTAGCCCCCAGGACATGAGGTAGTTGTTGAACCATGCTTGATCCACCTTCTCTTGATGCTATTGTGGAACTTCTATCAAAATTTTTTTTGGCCTCCATTTTTTTTTATAACCATTTAACTTTGCTGGATCCATGGAGGTACTTCAACTTTGTTGGAACCAAAGAATTGTTCCACTTTGCTAGAATCAGAAAATTATTCCATCAAGGAACAACTTGAAATTTTTTATGGAACCAAAGAACTACTTCATTTTTGCTAGAACCATGGTTGGAACCAAGGAACTACTCAACTTCTTTGAAATCTAGGAGCTACTCCATTTTTGTTGGATTCGTGTCTAGACCCAGGGAATTACTCTTTTTTTTTTTTTTTTTTTTTTTTTTACTGGAATCTAGGATCTCATCAGCTTTGTTGGGATCAAGGATCTCCCAGGCATTGCTTCCTGGAGTCAAGGGTCTCCTAGGCTTTGCTGGAATCGAGGGTGTACTCAGCCTTGTTAGAATAAAGGATCTCCTTAGCTTTGTTGTGATCAAGGACCTCCCAGGCTTTGCTTCCTGGAGTGAAGGGTCTCCTAGGCTTTGCTGGAATCGAGGGTGTACTCAGCCTTGTTAGAATAAAGGATCTCCTCAGCTTTGTTGTGATCAAGGACCTCCCAAGCTTTGCTTCCTGGAGTGAAGGATCCCCTAGGCTTTGCTGGAATGAGGGTGTACACAGCCTTGCTGGAATAAAGAATCTCCTCAACTTTGTTAGGATCAAGGATCTTTCTAGTTTTGTTGGGATCATGGAACTACTCCATTTTGCCAAATCCATCGACAGAGCCAAAGAACTTGTCCATTTTGTTAACCTGCGCCATATGATATTATTATCAAGTTGCTGCAAAATTATTTAGCCTCACAACGTAAGGAAATTGCTTTGCTATGTAATTTATATTTCATCAAATCTCTTTGATTCGCTTACTTCTCATTCTCTTTTTTTTTTTTTTTTTTTAAAGAAAAAGAAATGAAAGAATATTATGAATTTTTTTCTAAAAGAAAATAAAACAGCCCCCAAACGTGAGGCAATTGCTTTATTGTGTAGCTCATACAATCTTCATTCCATCAATCTTTTTTTTTTTTTCACTTCTCCAAATTTTTTTTTTTAGCAACGGGACAATGTTTTGATTGTTAAAACATTATTACATGACCCCCCTTTTTGTAAAGAGTAGAATCCTCAAGAGAAACAAGATTTTGTTTCTTCTAGCTGAGTTCAACATTTATTTTCAACCTTTTGGTTGTACTATATAGGTTGGCCATACTCTATAGGTTGGCTGTACTCTCAAAACACCTTTAGTACTAGTTAAGTTTTTATGAGATCAGTGAGTTGCCTTTGGAGACCAATGGTACAGAGTAGTTTCACACCACCAATACCTCATTCATCAAGCATCTTCAAGTTTTGGACTTCAAAGCTTAGGACTAAACTAACTGCATAGATGCTAATCAAAGTTTAGGACCTCATTTTATTTATTTATTATTTTTCAAAACTAATTGACTTAACTGGGCAGTTGTCTTTTATGAATATCTTTAAATGAGGTCCATTTAAATGGAGGATGAGTATGACAACTAAACTTATCTATAATTCTATATTGTGTAGAACAAGTGTCTACTTCTATTATTAAACAATACAATGCTTTTGCTTTCATGCAACATAGTGATAGCTATCCATTTGAAAACCATAAACTTCAGTCCATTATGTTCAAAATATAAAATGGAGAAAATAATGACACATAAAACTTATCTTGTGTTGGGAAGTTCCCCAAAATTCCATATAGAGTCCCTTGGTAGGACGTTCGTTGGAGGGACCCGCACTTTTGGGATCTTGATGTTGAACGCACTAAGAGAAATTTTCCTTCCTCTAGGTGTTTCCTAGCTTTGGAGCCATGCTTGTGAAGGGACTACTTTTTCCCTCTCCTTTTTCCCAGTCCCCAGTGAAGTTGCCAAAATGTGAGAGTGCTTTTTTTTCTTAGCACACAGGCCCAAGTAGAGATAAGGATCCCGAGCCCAAATACTTGTTATTTTGGTGGACTGGGCTTGGTTCACCGCAGCTAAATGGGGCTGATTACGAACCAAGTTGTGCGCAAGTCATATAAAGCTCCTCAAGATGAAAAATACAATTCCTCTTAGTACCCTGGGGCGTACTGTCGTGGGATCCCGGGCATACTGTCGTGGGATCTCGAGGCGTATTAGGCCTGTAAGAACCCAGAATTTCTGGTTCTCTGAACTATATGATCTTTTCCATGTTTATTATGTAATAGAGCTTTGTCCTTTCCCTTTATCTCTATGGGTGCTACATAAAAAAAAAAAAACAAAACACACTACACATATCTTCAAATAATTGTTAGTTTCTTAGATTAAGATATACATTTTAATACATATACATATATGTAAATGAGTTTCATGAAAATGATTCTGCCACGAGGATCCTGGCCCCAATTCTCACAGACTTGGTGCTTTTACACAAGACTTGTGGGATTTGGAACTCAAGTCCGAGTGGCTTTGCTTGAGCTTTGCCTTCCAAGATAGTTAGATGAGAAGGATTTTAGCAAGAAACAGTAAAGGAAGACAATGCAATAAAGAAATGCACGAAATAATTGTTAGAGATCCTCAAATCAATATGAGGTATTTCATTATTTTCTTGATTGTGGATTACAATATGCTCACTAAGACGTGATACAAGGTTCAACTAAGTTCAAAAGTTACAGACTTTGATAGCTATTCAAGCTTCTAAGACTTGCAAAGTTTGAATTTGTTGAATCCAAGCATATGCTATAGTGGCTGTCTCTGGGTTTTCTCTTTCTTTTATAGTGCAACTCTAGGGCTTTGAGGCACGAGCGATTTCTCCCTTTTGCCCCTTGTGAGCTTGTACTGTGTCAGTTACCCAGAGGCTTGTCCTTTCCTTTTTCCTCATAATTTCTTCCTTTTGGTCCGACTAAGCTGAAAGCCCTTAGCTGGTTTTCCATTTCAAGGTTCCCTCTGTTCACTGATTCTTCAGCTATTTGGCCATTTCTTCCACTTTTCCAGTTTTTTGGTTGCACTCCATCCTTGTCATTTTCCTCAAATAGTTGGAACATTTTACTGCTGGGTTGAAAGCTCCTTCTGGTTACCTCTCTTTTTTTATGGTCTTCTCATTGTTGGTTCCTTGAGGCACAGCTCTTGCGTTTTGCTTCGTACTTTCTGATCCCACTGTATGTCTAGGTGCATGAGACCCGCATGCTCTTTGTCTTTTATCCCTCTTTTAAACTTGCTTCAATCCATTTTAGCTGTGTTGCACGTCCGAGGATCCCGAGCTTCTGGCAGCCTCTGGGGATCCCGGCCCAGCTCTTTCACTGGAATTTGCTGGACTTTTTAATGGCCTTTTTTGCTGGAAATCTGAACATATATAAGGCCTTGATGTTGATTCTTCTTGCTGCACGAATTGGGCTTTCTTTATTTTTTTATGGAATGGGCTTTGTTGTGAAATTTTGGACCTCAACAACCTTAACACCCCCCACCCCCACCTCCAACCCCACCCCCCAGCCCCAAAAAAAGTGTCTTCAATTACTGAGTGATGCCTAGCTATTTTTGTTTCTTTTAATAAACTAAAGGTGGGTTCATTTTATATTAGGAGCACCCTTGTAAACTTTTACAATAAATCTAAGAAGACAATACTTATCGCAATTGTTTGACAAAGCATATTTTAATTATTGCATCATAAAAATGATATTGGTGGTGGGCTATCGTGATATTGATGTTACTAAACTCACAACCTGCCATCTTAACAAATTGTGAAAAAAAGTTGTCTTTAGCATTTCTCAAACTTCATGATAAGAAAAACTACATTTAAAAAAAAAATCATTATCCAATTTGCTAATAACTACTAACAGTGCATTGTCACCATTATAATAACTAAAAAGAATCTATCTAATATAGGACGACTGCCAAATAAAGAATCTATCTAATTTATATTAAGGATTTTCTTTTTAGAAATGATTTTAATTTTCACACATCCACTATTTCACATCCAGTTTTATTTATTAAAATGTCATGAACATTCTCGCATCAATCGTGGATATGTATGTGAAATTGTGGGTATAAATGAGTGTGAAATAATATTCAGGATTTTCTTTTTAGAAATGATTTTAATTCTCACACATCCACTATTTCACATCCACTTCTATATATTAAAATGTGAACATTCTCACATCAATCATGGATATGTATAGGAAGTAGTGGGTGTAAATGAGTGTGAAATAATATTTATCCTTTATTTGATTGGTTTTAATCGATCAAGAGTCTTGAATTGATAAACCAGTCAAGAAATTTTTTAATAAATTCTACTTATGATAAATCAAACGGCTTGTGTAATTGTTTCAACTCTACCAATGTAACGAACAAGTACTTCATCCTTTTCCAAAGAAGTGGGTAACATTTCCAGAAAGGCAAGTTGCCTTTCAAATTGGTCTTTTACGTAAGCGATTATTAGTGGAGCCATGCCATTGCAATTGAAATGCCAAAACGGGTTAGTTATCTTTTTGAAATATCAAATTGGAATCCATGACCCCTATTCTCTGATGACATAATTCACTTCTTGAAATATGTTGTGCATAGCTGTTACTTTTTGACAAACCAACCCACCACTTAATCTTAACGAGCTTTAATGTCTAATTCATGACTGAGTTTTCTTAAGGTTGAACTGAAAACTACAGTAACACAAGGTACACGCAGCACAATAGGTTTAAAAGGTCGTAACCAGTGTATAAAGCTCATATTTTTGTGCAGTCTGAGAAATGTCATGATAGGCACCTGTCACACCTTACCTCTTTTTTATTTATTTAGAGAAGCTAATTCCTAAACTTAATTAAACCCACGATCTATTGCTTTTAATAGAAGGCACTTTCCAACAATGTGTGATTGGTTTCAAAAAAAACTTCTATATCTACTTTAGAAATCAAATTATACGCAATATACTAGATTGTGACTACTACTCACATACGGCTAAGGTCTCTTATAGTCATAGACGTTTTTTTTGACTAAGTCGTCGCTAGAGGGAGTCCAACTTGCTTGTGATATGTGGGGATTAATAAGTTACAATTACATAGTGCTCGTCAATTCCTTCACATTCATGTTCAAATGGACCAGCTCTCAAGTTTCAACTTTCAAGCCATATCGGTGAATGTGGAGCATAAAATTCAAAGGTTGAGATATGCTTGTCTTTTGTTAATTCCACTAGTTCTTCAGACCGACATTGCACCATTCCATTAGATTTTCTTAGACATTTCTGAATTTGATGGTAGACATATATACCACTATTACTTAAAATATAAATAAATAACTATCTTGCAATTTAAACAAAAATAAGTAATTTCTCATGTCGAAATTGGCTGTCTCTGGACCTCTGGTTACCAATTTGATTTTTCAAATGACGAAGGAAACTTGAGGTGACCCCCCTAATTCACAATGCATACAAAATTTGTGATACTCCAAATTATTTAGTGTTACCTTGCTGAAAGGTCATAACAAGAGCATCTAGATTTGCAAAGGTTTATATTCTTTATTCTTCTTCTTTTTTTTTTCTTTTTTTTTTTTTTAATTCAATAGTTATAAGGGGGGTGGGGATTTGAAGTTTAGATATTTCCATTGAAAACACAAAGAGGTGCTAACCAATTAAACTACAAGGCTCTTGGCAAGAGTTACTCATTTTTTAAACATATGGAAATACCATAATCAATACTTCTAACCAACCAACTTCTTTGAGCCGCTTGAGGGAAAAACAACTAAAAATTCACATGATGATGAACAAGAATGATAATAGCAACAACCATGACGATAATAACAATTTGATGCCTTCATTGATCTCAATTTATCAAGTATTCTTTTTACTTTCCTTATAAAATAATCAAAATTTAAAATGAAGAAAAAAAAAATTGTTAGGGGTCATATTTTTAGCTACTGGCATAATCGAGTCAAAACATAATTTCTATATACTTGAGTTTTAGGTTGAATGTCTCTAATTGTATTCAAGTGGTATTTGTTGAAGACAAAAGAAAAACAGCTCAAGAAACTGCTCAAGAAAGCTACTAGAATAGGTCCCTCGATACCTCTCAATACCTTTTGATCTATTGAGACTTAATGAAACTTAATACTTAGCTTGACACCTCTCAATTCATAGAGTCATGTGAATTCAAAATAGTAACTTCTATTCCAACCCATTATGACTTGGCATATTTTCGGATTCATGCACTAGGGTTCCAGGACATATAAAAGCCATAATTTTAGGTTGTCATTATAACACCAATTAGACACATGAAAATTGTGGAGCTACTACGATGTCTATGCGCTTAGGATTCTGTAACGAGCTGCTTTCGGTTCATTAAAGTGTGTTATTGCGAAGAAATTTGCACCTAAACTACAATAATAACTGATTGTTGTAGAGTTGGACATAAATAGGAGATTTGTGCAAAGAATAAGTTTTCTATAAGGAGTCCAAATGAATTGGAGCTAAGTTGTCTTATAAATCAGTAGGTTTTATTTAGGTAGATATTTTGAGATACGGTAAGATTTCTTATACTTGTAACCTTGATTCTTGTTAGCATTTTCTTTAACCCAAATAATCAATCATTAAGGCTTTTCTTGCAAAGGTTTTTCCTATCATAACCATATTGTCAAATTTATTTTCTATTGCACTTAACTCTAGATTAAGGAGCATAAATTCATGGGTTGTCGTTGGTGGTGCTAAAAGTTCAAGAAAAATGAATCATTTTCACAAGGTTTTTTTTTTTTTTTTTTTTTTTTTTTAAATAAATAACGTGAAATCTCACTAAGGCATGGTCCTTTAGACCTCCTCCTAGAGAGTAAATCATGTATACATAACTTCACCCACCAATATCGTGTACTAAGTAATCCAGATGAATTCCTAATAGGGATCGAACCCAAGATGTTTGAGTCTATGGTCCATCTCAACCCTCTAACCGCTAAGTTGCACATGACAAGTTAATTTCACAACTTTTTCCTATTATTTGCACCTGACAAGTTATTTTCAAAACTTTTTCCTATTATTGTCGTTTATGACGATAGATGAGAAGATGGTCGTAGTCTTCGAAGATAGGCACCATGAGAGGGACCTTCTAGAAATTCATGGGACCCTTCTAGAAATAAACATTAATGACTACCTCTTGGATCGGTGACTACACAAAGGCTGAAAAGTATCAAAGCATCTTTCGCTTTCGTTGATTTTGTTGTGCTTATTTTCCTTTTTATTGGCCATGATTGTCAAAAGTGTAATATTCTTGTTCAGCTTAGGACTTGGAATTTAAGTAAATCCAACATCATTTTATTTAACTAGACTATCCCAAGATTTTCGGAATGTTATTTCGAGAGAATAAATTTTCATATGTGGCAGGCTTATGCAGCATTTCTCTCACTAACATGTGGGCATGTCAGTGAGAGAGATGTATAGGCCCAGAGTGAGAGATACCAATTTCATGTCAGTGAGAGAGATGTATAGGCCCAAAGCAAGAGATACTGATCCTATTTCGAGACTAATATAGTTTGAGAGAAGCTTGTAAATTTGGGACCAATAAATATTTATAGAGGGTAGTGTTAAGCAATGCTACTCCCCTATTAAGGAAATACCCTGTTCACATATCACAAGTGCCACAAGAGCCAAGATTTAGGCCATTGTTGAAGATCATATTTACAATATTTGCATTAATGTAGTTACAAGATTCAGGGTCCCTATCTGCAAGTTTCATGTATATAAATCAACCCCATCAGAAGCACAAAAATAATAGGTAACTAGTCGCGGACCCCGCGCATTACGCGTGATAATATTTTTAAGATTGTCTCATTAAAATTTTTTTTTCTTTTCAATTTGTACTAATTTAATAAATAGTATTGTAATTCATAATCGTTTTTTCATTTATTATAGTAACAATCACAAAATGTAATGTACAGAATATCTGTTGTACCAAAATTAAAACAATACATTTTATTTATAATATTTTGTATATCATTAAAAAATATATATAATTTGGAAATTATTCTTTTAGTTTTAAACAACTTTTTCAAACCTAATTTTTTTTTACAATACAATCAAAAACACCAAGAAAGGTATCTAAAAAAATTAATAAAACTCAACAAAACTACAATTAAAAATATAAAAAAAAAGAAAGAGAAAAAAATATTGTAACTCTTTTTCCTTTTAAAAAAACCAAGGGTACAATTCCAGAGAGGGAAAAAGTAGAGAATTTTTTTTGGAAAAAGAAGAAGTATTGTATTAATGCTGTCATAATCTAATGTTACATCTAATCCAACATGTGAAAATGAATAGATAAATAAATAATTTTAAGCACAAAATTAAATATGTTTTCTTAAAAGTCTCAAAGAATATACTAATAAGATAAGGAAGATAAAGAACAATTCAAAATATTCACTACTAATTTGTAAAACAAAATATTTACAAACAGTGAAAGTAAACTGCACAAAGACCATTGTCTTCAACTGCACTAACTTTTCCTCATTAGCTTGTCCAAACTATTTTGTTGTTTTTCAAATAAATTAAAACCTAAAAACAACACAAAATTTAACATATTATAATATGATATTCCCTAAATGAGATCAACAACAAACACCATTCATTAAAAGTATTTGTTGTAAAGAAAATGATTAAAAAAAAATACTTACATCAAGGAACACATATGAATTAGTCAATAATATTCATCAACCTAAGGTAGAGATGCAAGAAAAATAAAAATTTCAACAAAAAAATCAAAAAAAAAAATTTGAGAGAGAGAGAGAGAGAGAACCTTTTTTGTATTGGAAAAATATGCAAAAAATAGGAGAGAGTGGCAAATTTACAGTAAAAGGCTGGAAATAAGAAGAGTCAAAATAAAGGAAGATAAATGGGCAAAATAATATTTCAAGTTAAAACCGCCCAAGAGAATATATATAGACAACATTTTTGTTTTGATTTTCCATTGATTTATTATTTAGTTATAATATCAAAATTAAAGTAGATGAATGTGTAAAGTTAAAACCGCTTAAAATGAATTTGTAAAGTCAATACTATTTTATATTTAATATTCTAATAAAAATTCGTGGTAAAAATAAATATTAAAAAGACTAATAGTGTGGTTGATGTCGTGGCGGATGAGGTAGCTTGACAAGAATGTAACAACAAAAAATGCTACGCTTCAACTTTTAGATATGTATAGATTTAATAAGAGATCAAATTCAGTAAAGATGTGTAAAACTCATGTTTTACCCCTTTAATCCTATCATGCTACATCATCTTATCACATATTTAAGAATAAACACAACTATACCCAATCAATTCTAATACCCATATATAAATCCAACCAAATTGGGAGTTTATTGAAATGTTATTAGATATAGTGCCGGTTTGGATAGCACTTCTTTCCACTGAATGTGGCGTTGCGTTTTCAGTTTTTTTTTTTTTTTTTTTTTTTATTCGGACTTATTGACTTTTGAAGGACAAAAATTACTATTCATAAACAGTGCGTTCACTGTTCATGTACTATTCACGATTAAAAAATATTAAAAATGGATCCCACGGTACTATTCATACATTTAAAAATTATTTTGCTATAATGTTTTCAGCAACAATCAGTTTTCAGTAACTTTCAGCAACAATAAGCTGTATTCAAACGGACCCATAGTAGGATGTATTGAATTTTAAGTAAAATATTGACATGACAATCTTTTATTAGATGGTGTAAAATATGAGTTTTACACCCAATTCTTATCAAATTCAAACTCATTTAATAAACAATATTTTTTTCTTATATAAGATTGGGAAAAATTTACTTATAACATGAGCATAATAAAAAAAATCATACAATCTACCTTTTTTATCCTTTGCCTTTTCTTCTCAAGGAAATTTCCATTTTTTCATCATTCTCTACCAAATACATAATAGAAATCCGGAATCTTTTATATCTTTCTACTTTTCCATCCTCTTATTCAAACAAACCCTAAAGCAATTATATAGAAGTTTTCGAGGACAGCTATCTATGTAATTCAAGAAGAATTACACTTCAAGAACATCATTCAAGGCAAAATAACATTCCCATCGATGCAATGTTGAGATGGTACTTGATCAATTTAGATGTGAATTGAACAACCATTCATAATCATCTAAAAAGCAAAACGATAACATGTTGACATGTCATTAAATTAAGTCACCTTGGGCAAGAAAATCCAAAACTATGACCATCCAATTGCAAGAAACATTGGTTCCCACGGAAAACCTATCTGACCATTCAATTCCACATATTACAACTCTATGCTCCATGAACTGTACAAAGTCCTAAAGTGAAGCAGTAGAACTCTCCCCTTCAAATCGCATTGGATGCAACCTGCTGAACTTCAACATATGTGCCGGTTTCTTCATTATATGAATACCTACATATAAAAGTCAAGATGATTTAATTAGGGTAGTTATCAGCAACCAATTAGGAACACAACACAACACAACACAACATCAAACAAATACTAAAAAGTAAAGGACGCATTAACATTACCATTGTCCTGATGCTGCAGAACAAAACAGTCCTGTAGATGGGTCATAATAGTACCCCAAACTGCTGCTATAGTAGTACCTGAAGCGTTGAAATACCCAAGATTAAATTAAAGAAAGCAGAATCAGGTTGGGTATGAAAAAGATACAAACATAGCCAATAAACAAATGTTGAATACATTTAAGGAAATACACGCTCATGCAACATTTGCATGCACTAATAATGAGATATCATAAAAACATGGAGACAAGTACACTCAGATCATTACAGAACACTATTACCAGATAAGATACAAGAGCCCATAAGCCTATACAGAGAACAGAAACTATTATTATCATTATATTGTCGTTACTACTCACAATAATCACATAATTTATCTTCACTGCTTTCAAGTAACTAAACCCACAAAACCATTTCTAGGAAAATACCGACCAATCATGATACCAAACAACCTCATTATGAAAGTTTTCAGGTGACCTATTAATAATAAATTTTTAGTGGAGGTGGCCTTACAAGGAATTTTCTTATTTGTTGCTGCTGGGCTCCATGGCCCAATACTGATAATGTCTTGCATCAGTGCAACCCATGGGGTATTTGGCTATGGTAATGACATGAATGGTCTGATTGAGTTGAAAGGGTGCATCATGTAAGAATTGCAGGTGCATTTGTTGATTAAGGGTTAGTCTACTCAAGAGGAAATGAATTTTATTTAGACATCTTATCACCCAAGTCTGTCTGGGCTATTACTGTGGCTAAGGCATCCTAACCTTCATAGTGAACAGGTTATTAGAACTTGCACAGTCCTGGTTATAACTTTATGGGCTATGTGGTATCATAGGAATAAAGTATTTGAGTGTGTGCAATGAACTCCTATACAGTTTCTAATGTTTTAGAAAGCCTTTGGTTGGCAGGTACTCTCTAGCTCTGTAAGGGAGGCTATGCTGGCAGAATTTGGTTCCAAGAAGACTGAAGGAGTGCTGAGGTGGCAGCTGATAGCATTAACAGAGGAGTGTGGACTAGCTGCAGATTTTTTTGGAAGGGGGGTGGGGATGGAGGGTGATAGTTTTTGTGGCCAAATGTCAAATTGGGCAGGAGGAATTTGTGTGATGTTACAGTTCTAACTACACATCAAAGCAGGAAGTCAGAGTAGTAGCACTGTAGCAGTAAGGGAGATTATGCAAAGAGGCAAGAGAGCAAGGCTTCCATCGCTTTATTTTCTTAATTTGGCAGTAGACAGGTGGGAAATATGTTTAAGGGAAAGAGGGCTGTGTCTTGGCTAGTTGAAGGAACTACTCAAAATGCTACCCATGTTTTTAGTTTCAAACAGTTAGTTATTAACATTATAAGGTTGTTCATGTTAATTAAAAAGCTTATATAAGATATATACATTTTTTTGTTTTTTGATAATTCAATAGTTGGGGGTGGGGGAATTGAACCCAGGATGTCTCCATTGGAGAAACCAGGAGTTGTCATTTGAGCTACAAGGCTCTTGTATTGTGTAAAATATATAAATTGATATTGATGTGTGTACTATAACTTCATAAAAAATTGATGCACAGTTTTGAGATTTATAAGTCTGAATTGTGAAGAATCCACATTCTTCTAGTCAAAAGAAAAAGGAGCAAGCATGCAAACACATACATACACATGCATGTGAGTGTTCAGACACACACACCTACACCTGATTCTAAAAGAGATCATCAAAGCATGAAAGCAAGTACATAGATTGTTCAGAACACTCTAGCGCTCTACTAAAGAGAATACAAGAGTATGCCAATGAAAATAATGGTAGCAATTTGATAGAACCAACAATCTACAACAAACAACTACAATTCCTATACTTGACGCTCTTAAGAGAGAGAGAGAGACCCTACAGCAACCATTTCTAAGAAAATATTGGCAAACCATGATAGCAAGTAAGCCACAAATTGTAGGGGTCAACTACTAGTAACAAAAAGTACAAAAGATTCATATGCTCAGCTTGGTCATGTCCGTCTATTCAGGCGGGGCAGGCAGATCACATCCATTTCTTCAAATGTAAAAGAGCAAAGGTCATTCAACCAGTTATTTTATGCTTTTTACTTCACCCCAAAAACAGTATTAAATATTTATATTTGAAATTGCATGCTTTTTACACTAGGTACGAAAAATATATATAACAAATGAATAAGAAGTTCTTTTCATTTATGATGACCACATCACATGGGTAGCGCTGCAAACAAGTGATCTGGTACGAAGCTCTGTTGGCTGGGATAAGCGGCTCAGCCCATTCATATTTTAAAAATCCAAATTGGAGAATGAAATCAGGCAGGTAATAAGCGAGCCTGAGACTGAACCTGAGCTGTAACTTCAAGGGGCTCAACTTATAGGCTTTAAGCCAAATTAACAAGTAAGATATTGTTTCAAGTGGCTGTCATCCATCCACATTAGCCATCATATAAGTTCCAAAACATTTCTCTCCAAAGACTTCCTTTAATCCCATTCTTTTGGTGCACTTCACCATAACCATTTATTAAATTTTATGGGAAATTAATGTACTCCTTGGGAGATTGCTATATCTATGCCTTGAAGAACCTCTCCTTGGATGTTAAAAAGGAAATTGAGGAATTTGTTCATGTAAAATATATAGATTTCAGCTGATCTGATATAAGTTCATAATTATTTTAGTAGATATCTTTCACTTTGAATTTCACTACAAAATTGATCGATTTATTCTCGTTTTCTATTTCATGTAGTTAGCAAATAAAAAAGTGTCTAGGGCTAGCAAAAGCACTTCACAAGAACAAGAAAAAAAAAACCACATATGACAACAATATTTAACATGATTCGGCCACAAGCAATGCCAACTAAAATCCACAATCAATGATATGGATTACAAACACTCAATCAAACCTTACAAACCAAACTCACAGACTCTCACAATCTGCATCAACCCAGTTTTTTCCTTACAACAACCAGGTAGATTTCACATCCTTGCCAAGATTTCATCCTACCCAGATTTCTCCTCCTCCTCACCTCTTATCTCAGCCAAGCCACCACACTCTAACCTCTTTTGGGTCACTTGGGTCTCAGATCTACTTTCTCTCTCCATTGAATCTGATCTGATACGGTTGTTTGGGTATAAAGTGGGTGAGTTTTGGGATCTAGATCTATTTTCTCTCCCATTTGAGATAAGATTTTGGGTACGTGTGGCTGTGTATATTTTTTCTGCTTTTCTTTCCACCAATCGAAGAATCAGACCACAGTACCAACAAAGACCGCCACCAACATGGCCAGAATCTCAATCCAATAGCACGGCGGCAGTTCGTGTTTTAGGAATACCAACAAGGTTGGCGCGGTGAAGAGAACTCCCCCAACACCGGCTGCACCGGCTGCTGTTCACCCCTACCCATACATCCAACAGAGCCTCAACTTACAAACACGAGTATCTTTTAACCTCAAAAATATACTAAATTACTCTTTGAAGATAGTCACTCATGTTTTTCTGAGAGTCTTCTCCTCTTCACATAGGGAATACACTTGGGCCAAAGCCGCCAAATCCTTTACAAAACTGTCTATATATAATAAATCCTATGTAAAAAAAAAAAAAAAAAAAAAAAAAAAAACCTGTACTCTTACTATTTACTATTTACTATCTTTTCTTTTTTTTCTTTTCTTTTTTTTTTTTTTTTTTTTTGTCACCCCTTGAAAATTTAAAAAAAAATAGAAAAGTAAAAACCTGACCATGTACTTGTGTAGTTTCTAGGTTCTTCGAGTTTTACTCCATAAAAGAACACCCACAGACCACAGCCAAAACTACCAGTGCCAAAAATGAAAAACCTCTTTTCTTTTTGTTCCCCGGAAAGTAAAACACCCACAGTCGTAACAATCCGACAGAGAGAAATCTAAAGGCCAATCTTGTGCATAAAGTCAGGAGGAAGGAATACATCTGCGCCGATCTGAGCTAGTGTTGTTAAAAGCGCGCTTAAACGCAAAGCGCAAAGCCCTTGGAGCTTTTTCCCTCTAAAGCGAAGCGCCCTCACAAAAGCACGCTTTTTTGAGTTTTTTTATTAAGCGCAAAGCGCGCTTTTTTGAGCTTTTTTTTTTAAGCACAAAGTGCGCTTTTTTGAGCTTTTTGTAAATTTTTTTTTTTTAAATCCTAATTTGATTTTTAGCCATTAGATCTAAATATGTTTGATATAAGCCATTAATTTAATATATAAAAACTAATAGTGTGGTATGCTACCATACACCTAAGCCTATCTGTTTAGATATTTTTGAACTTTTAACCACAACCACACAAACAAACGCTAAATCAGACACTCACAAAGATAACATTACTTAACATTTTAGTACTTTTTAGCCTTTGCCTTCTTGGTTCTATACTTCTATTTTGATTCCACCATGTTTTGTAATCATGGCCATCTAATATCATGGTTGCATATATTTTGTAAAGTACAAAAGAATTATATAAATGTTATATAAAATGTTTTATTGTAATTTATATGATTAATTGATCACTTGATTGTTGTATTGATCATTAATAAATTTTTTTTTTTTAATGTGCACTTCACATCGATCCAGCGGGCGCTTGCGCTTTGCGCCTAGGCTCCAGGAGGCGCTCAGCGCTTTTAACAACACTGATCTGAGCTTGGAGAAGCACTAATGAACCTGGAGCAATGCCAAGCTGCGTCAATGAGCTTCGATTTGTGCAGATCTGTCTGTTCTGAGTAGTTGGAGTGGAGATCAAACAAGAGATGAGAGATCTAAGGCAAGAATCGTTTTTTTTTTTTTTTTTTCATTTCTTTTGTTCTCAATTTTTTGGGTGGCTGTAGCTTGACTGCGTCCAGACCGTGTCCGAGCCGAGTCCCAATTAAGAAATTAATTTTTCCTTTCTCAACACATACTAGACCCGAATGAACACGTGTCAATGCAGTACCCGAGTCCTTCACGTCTCAGACACAAGTATGGCTGTCCTTTTTCTCGTGTTCGTGCTTCACAAAATAAAACAATACATATTCATTTTGGACTAGGAAGACCTCCTTTCGTAAAGAAGGAATGCCTAATTACTTCTTTAACAAGGAATAGACTTTCTACTCCAAGAAAACCCAAACTAACTATAAATAGGAATTTGAGACAATATCTAACAAGTAATCAACTAGTGCTCAAGCTTGATAAAAATTTCACTAATCCAAGCTCAAGCACGGTTGTTCAAGCATACTCAACGCTAATTTGGACTTGGTTGCTCCTAGGCATGAGCATAAATCGCTTAGCCAATCAGGGGTGAATGCACCTAGATTACCTAGCAATTAGTTCTGGCAAGAGGGGTTGGTTGCCTGTAGGTTTTACCAGCTAAAGGTGAGTCTGAAGTGTTCTTCTTTAGAAAGGTTCCCTACATTTAAATTATAAATAATAAAAAAAGGCTTGGCATGATTCATTTGTGACCTAGCAAATGGTATTACCTTCACCCTGCATATTTGAACCATTGCAAAACCCCACCCAACCTCCTCCAAAGAGAATGTCTTTATCATTATAACTAGGGTAGGAATTCCCATTGTAACGTTGCATAAATTCAAATCCTAAATAAAACAAGCAAACAAGTCATGAACACATCGAAGACATTAAATTTCATGACACATCAAGATCATCTTTTTTAAGTGACATATCAAGATCATCTCAGGAAAACCAGTTCAAAAAGAGAGAGAGAGAGAGAGAGAGAGGAGAGAGTACCCAGTGGACTCATCATACACGTAATCATTTTGCAAAGCTCCACCTGAAAACCAAGCAATTACAAGACAAAAGAAAAACCACGTCAAGCAACAAAGAAATAGTATTTCATATGCCAATAATGAATTATCTAGGCCCAATAAAATAATATGCCAAAATTTTTTTTATAGATAAAATTCTAAACTTTTGAACTTCTTACAATCAATAAAATAGCTTACTTTCTGATTCAGAGTTTAGGGTGCTTGCTGATGATTGGTTGACTGCATCAGAATTATGTCCAGAAACTACATTACTTCCATCAAAAGATGGTTTAGCAGTGGCATTTTCATCCTCCTCCCCAAACATATCATAAGCATCAGCGTCATTGCTTGATGTTTCAGCAGTAGACGCACTTGGGTTCAAGGTATCCACAACAGGACCAGGCAGCACTGTGGAGGCTACTTCAGTATCTGTCATGTCAGACAGCAAGCCATTTCCTATGCCAAAATAAGTAGAACCCCCCTGGCCTGCACTTGTTGATATGCCCTCCCCTCTTGCCTTAGCCAATCTCTCATAACCTTCTGAAGAAACGTGGTAAAAAAAACCATAGTTTATAATGCTATCTATAATCACCCACCCTTTTGCACCAACTCAAATGTAAGTGCGATTGAAGAAAACTGACTCGTGGAAAAATCAAATGTAAAATAAAAGATACGAAATAAATAATAATAATGATAATGCATGCATCCATTATGCCTTAATTGACGCCATGAGTGCAGAATTAAGTTTGATTCCATAAAATGACAGAAATAAATTAATAAAAATATTGCACTACATTCTAAAAGTGATAAACAAGTAGGTATTGATTTAAAGGCCATATATTAAGTGCGTAGGAACTTCCACCAATTGATATAGGTGGATCAAAATACTTCACAT
The DNA here is from genome assembly GCA_023736055.1 of Quercus glauca. NCBI lineage: Eukaryota > Viridiplantae > Streptophyta > Magnoliopsida > Fagales > Fagaceae > Quercus > Quercus glauca. Next base: position 24,965,081 of record CM043325.1, on the reverse strand, counting down.
TCTTTAAAAAACAAAAAGGCTAATTTTGGAATCAAGAAGAGCTCACGATTCAACTAGAAGAAGAAAAACTAAGAATTGGGCAATGAATAGTACCCTTTGGTGTATCAACAAATTACTACCCTCCCCTAAAAGAGAAGAACCAATGAGAATAAAGAAACAAATAGCAAGCGAGATGCTCAAAGCCCAGAAACACCAAGACTTAGGAACTAAGAAGCAAAAGGTGCTCCTCCTTTCAAGGAACCACCAGCCACTCCACCAGACTTACCTTGCTAATAGATCCCCTGACAACAGAGCTGAGAGGACCTTGTGGTGGAGGGGCAGTAGTTTAGTAGTAGGTATGGGAGGTCTTCGATTTCCAAGGATTGAACTAATTCTAGAGGAAGGGGGCAGACCTACAGACTTCGGATCATAGAACGAGGTAACAACTACAAGCATAATGTTCTTTCAGGCAGAGAAGGCATCCAATGGTCTCTATACTAAACTTCCAGATTAAACCACACCCATCCGGCCTCCAAATTCATATTTCACTACTATCCAATAACAGGAAAACCCATATAAACATCAATGGTTCTCTCCCTTTTCATCCCCATTTTTAAAAAAATAAAAATGAATTTTCAGCACTATACTTCCAAAGTAAATTACTCAGTCCCCATTGATCCTTACCAATCATATTGCAAAATATTCTAAGTGTACTATCAAGTACGACCAAACGCCAAAAATGACCCCTTCTAAACAGTTCACAGGATGCTGTTCATACCCAGAACAGTACCTGTGATTCTCAGTTTTCTTTTCTTTTCTTCATCAATCTTAACCTCCTTGATCTAAAACCAGCCTGCTTAATCAAAGGCCCTTGTGTGGAGTAAAGCCAATCTCAAAGTCTAAGTTTTAGGCTTGTTGCATAGTACATACATGCTTGATTATGTTTTTTCTGATCATGTAAAAACATGCCCACTAACACCAGAGGGGTACTCCTCTTTTTTTTTAATAAATAAAAAAGTTTATTGATGGACAAGAGAAGCCAAGTTCATAGGAAGTATTTTTTGATAGGACATAGGAAGAATACAATGGGAAAAATGCAATCAACCTCTCAAAGTACAAAGATCAATCAAGTCACATAATGAATACAAGGATAAAGAACCCAATGCTAACATCTTTTTTTTTTTGGATAATAAGGAATTTATTATTTTATATATATATATATATAAAGGAGAGCTCAAAATGGTGAGCTTTCTAAAGAATTACAAATGAACATCCATATGATTCAAAAACCCAACTATAGAGAAAACAAGAAATCCCCAATCTCAGTACAACAACAAAACAAAACAAAAGGCATTGGTGATAGCGGATCCCCTTAAACTAACCCCCCTTGAACTCTCAAGAAAACCACTTGGGTTACCAATACCATTGATCAAAATTGAGAACCAGACTGTCTAAATACACAACAATATCCATCTCCATTTTTTCTAGAACCCAGAACACCCAATTAGATAAATAAGGAAATCCCCCAGTTAACATGATCATATGCTTTCTCCACATCTATTTTACACAACACCCATGGAACTCTTGTCTTCAATTTGTTGTCCAGGCACTCATTGGTAATGAGTACGTAGACTAAAATTTCTCTGCCCTTCGTCTAAGACTCTAAAACTATCTCGTGAGGCACCACCTGCAATCTATTAACCAAGATTTTGGTAATAATTTTAAAAAAGTGAGACCATATTCAATACAATACTTGCTTAAATAGATAAAACCCACGCAAAACTAGGAAGAGAGAGAGTCCTAGCGGTTGGAGGCTTGGGATGAGTTGTAGACTCATACATCCTGGATTCAATCCCCACTAGGAGTTCCCCTAGATTACCTGATACACAGTTTTGGTGGGGTCCCTATGGGTGGGTCCAAAGGGCCCTACCTTGCTAAGAGTCCTATTTAGAAAACGAGACTTTCTAATAACTTAACAAGACTCAAACAAGATTAAAATAATCTAGAACCATAACTAAACATTCTTAACTACAGACCAAACATCCCACTTTTGTAATACCCAGGATGGAATAACTTCATTCAAAGAAACCGAAAGAAAAAGGAAAAAAGTAAAGACACTACAACTATATAGATTGATCCATCCAAAGACTACCCCTCTCATATGCAGAATCTATAGGGGAATCCAATAGTGAATTCTGCATTAAATCTTCCTGAACACATCAGGTGGTTAAACATTCCAAAATATGAAAACAAGCGAGCAAACACACAGACAGACATTTGTGTAAATTATCAGGACAACACAGTAGCAGACAACGCAATAATAAATACCAATATACATACAAAAGCGCACACATGCACACTTAAAGAAAGAGTATCATGTTAAAAAATGTACAAAGCAAAACACTGACCTGCCTCACGCTGAAAGACCTCCTGCTTTTCATGATACACATCTGCAGAACAGAAATTCCACCAATAAGTGACGCAATTTAACCAAGAGAAACGGATTCTTACAGAGAGTTGAATAAAAATGCAAATCTTTTAGGTTCTAAGGAAACCTGGGGTTGACAAAATTGAGAAAGCAAGCACTTTACCATATTCACCATTCTCCATCAGCTTCATTGCATCTTCTGTAAGCTGGTCAAATACAATCTTTGATTCAGCTGACATCTTCTCCTTCCTGTTTGAAGTACCCTTTAACCTTCTCAAAGCCCGCAAAACCTATCAGGAGATACACAATTAACTTTGTTACCCTAAATGAATACACAAATCATAATTCATACATGATGGAATAGTGATGAAATAATACTGCAACTCATATTCTTCTGCAATAGTATAAATTGAAAAAATCAAGCCAAAACAATACAATCCTGAATGGAAATTGAAAATTTCCCAGATACAACATAAGATATAAGTCATATGACTCTTAATGCATTCTTTAATAACCACCAGTGTATGAATTTTTTCACAATGCATAAGGTGCTGGTTATATTTTGTCATTGTATTTGTAACTCTAGGAAGTATTGCCATATTCAAAAAGAATAAGAGTCAGCAAAGGGATGATTAATCTCCTGCTACCACCTGCCAAAAACCTGCCGCCACCAAACCTAATGCTATCACCCCCAATTAATTTTCAACTACCACCTCCATCAAACATACAGTATGGCCACCAGAATACAGACAAAGCAGTATACCCCCACTCAACCTACCAAAATTCCTTTTGCTAACAATTTTCCTATCCCCAACCTTCATCGTCCCTTTTCAATAAACCCACCCCCAAGTTCCAATCCAACCCCCAGCAAAGCAAAAATAGTGTGCATCCCAAGAGGGTAAGGATGGTAAAGGGTGGACAGACATCAATAACCTAATTTGCAAGCAATTTTTAGGAGGAAGAGATCCCACAGTTATGCATAGAAAACACATTCACCACAACAAGTTCTGACCTTACTATAAACTAACCATAACTAATAAAATATTGTTTTGATAATTTAATAATTTGGGGCAAGGGGATTTGAACCCTGGATGTTTTCATTGAAAACACCAGAGTGTGCCAACTAGTTGCTACAAGCTATAATAAAATAAAAAACCTTAAATTAAAAAATGGTTTAACCCTAGACCTCTAATGACTTGACCTTTAAAACCATAGCATTCTTGCTTTAATTGGCATCACACTCAAGCCCCATAAAATAAATTTTGAATAAACAAATTTGTAAAGAAGCAACCAATCAATCTTCCATGGTTTTCATCGGAACTTCTACTTTAAATGAGTACACAGATACCATTACCATTGGTCATTGCACATTGTTATTTACAAGAGATGCATTGTGATCGTCTAGAATATCCAAATTATCTTTATATTCATTTCTTGTCACATCATATTGACTGACCTAAACACACCTTCAAAACAAAAAGGCCTAGGTTCGAATACAACATAATAGTATGCTGCTTTTTTGCAGAAAAAACCATACATAGTCAGTTTTTGAGAGAAAATAGTATGTACAATCTAGTATACACAATTTTCTAATCTTATTGACATTGTAATTACAAAATAGAAAGCTGAAAATGTTTACCATAAATAAATGAATTGAAAACACACTATAACTTACCGTTTCTCCTGGCTCAAGTATGTCAGCAATACGCCTCTTCATCGTTCCGATATCATCAGAGGAAAGGTCATTGGCATCATCTTCATTGTTTATTACAGCAGACCCTTTTCCAGCATACTTTGGTTCAGCCTCAACACTATCAAGCCATGCATCCTACACGAATCCATTTTAACTCAACATACGTGTACAATTCCGCGTCTAAAATGCATGACTAAAGTCCTTCTTTTTACCTTAATTTCATTATCGTTGACATATTCAACAAAATTTCCGTCCGCATCAAAATAGCCCTCTTCCCTCTCTTTGTTTAAATTGAAAGGTTCTATCTGAATCCCATCATCGACAAAGCTGTCATTATCCTGCCAAAAGATATCCCCATCATTGGCTACCCTTTCCATTGATCCAATAACAGATGAATCTGGCAATCATCTTGACTCTATAAAGAATGCTGCCAATTCAAGAAATAATCATTCAAAATTATAATTGCGCTCTAACAATAAAAAAAACAAACACGGCTCCAATTCCCTCACCGCCTAGTCGAAACTATACATCATAATTATAAACAATACCACCAAAGCCTAAGCGAGCTCGATACATTACTCCATTCTAGAAGCCTCAAAGTACATTCAAAACCGATATAAAAACTGAAAAGCTATCGACATAAATTAAAAATGCCAACCTGATAATCGACTTCAGCAGCCGCAACATCATTAAGAATGCCTCTACTTTCTTCAGTAAAGAGTTCAGCAGTGAACTGTGTCCGCCGCTTTGCACGCTCCTTGGCCGCAGCGCGGGGATTCATCAAGTCGATAGGATCATCGTCCTCAGCTGGACCGCGGTCCACGACCACCACAGCTTCTTCTGCTGCTGGTTTAACCTTCTTTCCCTTTGGGAACCTAACCCTCTTTGGCCTATAAAACCAACAGTCACTAAACACTCAGACTCAAAAATCTTTGGTTTTGAAACTTTCTGATTTCATTTCCAGGAAAACTTTGAAAGTAAGAGAGAGGAATGAATTTGAAAGTAAGAGAGAGAGAGAGAGAGAGAGATTAGGGTTTTGGGAGAGAGAGAGAGAGAGAAGAGAATTACGCTGAGGGTTTGTTGGAGGAGTCAAAGTTGTCGTCGTCGGCGTCTTCGAAGAAAGGGCGCTTGAGATTGGGGCGCGATGAATTACCTTCCATGGTGGAGAGTGGCGCGTGATGAAAACCTATCTCACGAATACCGAATCCTCTTCCTCTGTCTCTGTGTCTCTCTGAAATTTTGAGATTGTAGTCGATGTTTGGCAGCGGAGAAAATGTAATCCGGTCACCGTTTCCGTACCATTATAAAATAGATAGATACCGAGAGATTGAGTGATGTGAAGGTGAAAGAGAAATAAATAATTAATTATCAAAGAAATAAAAAAGGCAAATACGAGGCTTGTTCAATTTGATTAGGGGAAATAAAAATTTCAATATCAATTAATATTTTTTGATAAGCCAATATCAATAAATATTAATATACTGTTTCTCTCTCTCGCAATTACACAAATAAATAATTAATTATCAAAGAAATAAAAAAGGCAAATACGAGGCTTGTTCAATTTGATTAGGGGAAATAAAAATTTCAATATCAATTAATATTTTTTGATAAGCCAATATCAATAAATATTAATATACTGTTTCTCTCTCTCGCAATTACACACATCCACACACACATATATATTAATTATAATAACATTTTTATTATATCATTTTTTGTCGTACCAGTTGAAACACATGAAAATATTAAAATTCATAGGATTACTGCTAATGGATTAACATTCGTACACGTGAAAAAAAATTTGGAATTACCATTATTGGATTAATGGTGGTACTATAAAAATTGTTTATAATCTAAGCCTACAACTATCCTTAATATCTTTTTATTGGAAATGAATTTTTAACAAATCCATCATTGGATTACATCTTCTTCTTATATCTTCTATATTTGCAAAATTCTTAAAAAATTAAAAATTAATACCTATGTCAACAATAAATTGTTTAAATTGCAAGTTTTTGTAATTTAAAATTATGCATATAATATAATTTTATAGATTAAGATCATATAATAACTACTATCTGATTAATACAAAATTTGATATGTGTATTAAGAATGTAAAGAATATACAGCTTAACAATTAAATTTTCAAAATATGTAATAGTATTCATTTTATTTAGTAAGATTGTAGCCTTAGACTACAACCAGTTTTGTAGCTAAATGTTGTCTTTAAACTATTGACTATCTTGGCTCTAGAGAGAGACATAAGTGTTAGAATTATATACCCTCCAAAACCAATTTTATGGATTTTTTTTTTCCTGAATAAATATTTTATTGATTAAGCAAAAACAAAGAACAACCAAAAGAACTTGATCTGAGACCATCTCTATCCAAGTTAGGACAATTCGCCACTAAACTAAAAGATGGGCAATCACATTATCCTCTCTCTACATAAAAAATAAATCTACATTTGTAAAAGATTTAGCCAAATTAAGAATATCCTCAATTATAGCTTTGATGCTTCAATGAAAGGATAAGCCTGGTTTTTGCAAAGGTTATGTCACATTCCATGCATTTCCTTCAATAATTATGATGTTGAATCCCTTAGTTGCTACTCTATGAATAACACACCAAGCTGCTTCAACTTCACCACGAATATCACTTCCTGGACTAATTTGTTATTATCTCTTTATGGTCTCTTCTCACCAAAGCCACATATTTATTTCCTTCTATAATAGCTGCATCAAAATTCAATTTAACCTAATCCGTTGGTGGAGGATACCAAATTGGATCTCTAGATGGTTTCTTAATTAATTCTCTCCCTGCTTGTTTGTGCTCTTCAAAAAATTTCAATATTTGTCTCACAATCTCTATAGGGCTACTTTTGACTCCCTCTACCCTTACTTTGTTTTTTTATCATCCACAGGCAATTACAGACAATTGTAGCAAATAGTTGAAAATTTCTAGATTCTTCACCGTTTAGCCTGAGCAAGCCTTCAGGGTTCAAAATCATTTCCACCCAATTTGAAATTAAGAGGTTATTTAATCTATTCAAATTATATGGCCAAGGTGACATTTGCCATATTTGGGCAGCCCAGTCACATTGAAGATAATATGCTCTATTGACTCAACTACGTTGTTGCACAAATAACAATTTACAAAAGAGAGAACGAACCTGTTATTGAGGATTGAACAAGTAGATAGGAATCATAGGATGTTCCAGACTATTTTCCACGGGAGGTGTCTATCTCTCTATGAAATTTGAGATAGTTGCAATAAAATTTTATTTTCTATTAGCTTTCTATCTCTTTGTGGTATAACAATCTTTGAATGAAAATAGAAATTTTTATTTACTATTGCTTCCGCAAAACTAACAATAAAAAAATGTAGCCTGCATTTTGGTTGAAAAATGTCCAAAAATTGGATGTGTAATGGGTGGGTTCAATGTGTTAATCTTGTAAGAGCATTTACATGCCCAAAAAAAAAAGAACATTTTAACTCACCAAAAAGTCATTTTATCAATTTTATTCACTCACTTTTAAAACACATCCTACATCCATTCTTTATTTTGAATTACACTATATTAAAATAATTTATTTTCTATTCACATAATAATAGCAACTAAACTCCTCGCCCAACCTAGTGATTGCAACACTAGCCATCCAATGGCCCAATCTCAACCCATCACACCCCATTAGTTTCATTTCCACTTTCAATCTCAACCCATCACAACCTATACAACCATTCTTTTGCTCCTTCTACAAGCTTTGAGGCCACTAACGGACCACTATTCCTCCTCCATTGGCATCTTTGTCATTGAATTGGGTATGCTTGAGGCGTACGAGTTCAATTCCACATGCCACAACTATAGCGGATATGAACCACACACAGAGAGAGAGAGAGAGAGAGAGAGAGAGAGAGAGAGAGAGAGAGAGAGAGAGAGAGAGAGAGAGAGAGAGAGTCTAAAATGTTGGTGTAGATTTAGATTTAAATTTTTTTTATCAAGTATATATTTAGATAAGCACTATAGCAAATTCTAAATTTTGAACAATGATAACAAACCAAGTGTGGGAGTGTTTTTTTTTTTTTTTTTTTTAATTTATTTTTAGCTAGTGTAATCTATCTTAGAAAAAAAAAAAAAAAACTTTTTAGGGTGAATGCGTACAAACTTTCACCCTTTTGGATTGGTATGAAAGTATGAAACATAATTGACAACTTTGGTAAAACCTTTCATATATTGGTTTTTCATAGGATAAAGGGGATATTATTCTAGGTAGAGTACCCATAATTTTTTTTTTATTAGAAAAAACATTTTATCATATCTGTAAGGTTAAGGGCCCAGATTGTATATTGGGTCTTAGGCCTTGCCCAAGAGCATAGTAATCCGAGAACAAATGAGTGGTGTTGGATGGGTCAAGCTTAGAATCTAATGAGTAAGATACGAATGAGAGAGTGATTTGGTTAAGCACAGTTCAAATGTGTATCTTAAGGTTCAAAATAACCTTCCAAGAAGCTCCAGTAATAGAGACGTGCATATCAAGTGTACCAGAGGGCTAGGAGCTTAGAAATATTTGAGGGAAAGTTGCTACCACCATATTAAATGCTCTGCAACTAACTTTCTGGCTGCATTAATGTGGAGAAGACCCCTGAACAGTGCTGTCTTGGTTATCCCAACTCATAGAGAGTCAGAGGGATTGTCCGATGGGACAAGTATTCAAGTAGTGGTTTAGATGACCAACAAGTGTAGGACCAAGATCACTGAAAGAGACTATATAACATGGGAGACACTCCATAAAGAAAGGGGAGAAAAATTGGTAAGAGAAAACACTGTAACAGTTGGAATTATATCTGATGTTTCCTGGAAAATCAGTAAGTCGAATGATACGGATTCTGATGTAGGGCCTGAAAGGAAAATAAAGATAATCAAAGGTGACCGGTAGAGACCCGGTCTAAGATCCTCCGATGACATAGTTAGTATTGTTTGTAGTAATAATTGTAAAATGGAAGAAAATGTCTTAATCCCTTACCCTTTCGCAAGTGAGTCCTTTATATAGTGCTTGCTTAAGGCAGTTACTTTGTAACTTCTCCTATCATCGCAGATCTATGAGGTAACCTCCATAACTGTTATGGAAGTTACAACATTTGGGGTTTCATCCTTAACCATTTATTGTAGAACGGTTGGTGATGATAAAACATTGCATCTATTGAGAGCAGATGCAATCTCGTTCATCTCGTCTGTCCATCCTTAAGAACGGACGAGACACTGTTACAATGCCTTGTCCGTCCGTCCTTAAGGTCGGACGAGACATTGTTACAATGTCTCGTCTGTCTGTCCTTCAGGACGGACGAGACTTCTTTGGACGAGTTCGTTGAATGATTTTTTATTGGTCCCTTTCTTTTCTTGGATGAGGCATGTGGACGAGCTGGAGATTAGCTTTTTCTCCAACACCATTAGTTTTCCCGTGTCCACATGGGTCGTTCAACGAATTGGGTAACCTGTCGACACGTCCTTAGACGTACATAACTGGTGTCAAATGAATCAATATGCCACGTGTTAATATTTTATTGGCAATTAGTCTCATCGATTCAGTTTTTCAAGGTAGGTGCCGTGTGTCATTCTCGTATTGGTGGTGTTGTTTTAAATGCCCAGACCAACATCCTATAAATAGTGGAATACCTCCCTTAACCCTCCTCATTCTAGAAATTTCCTTCCTTGACATCCATCGTCTATAGCTTCTTCTAAGAGTCTCTCTTCGTCTAGAGTCCTCGTCCATCTAGAGCCAGGTATTCTTCTTCTCTCCGTCTTTAGGTTTTAAGTTTCTTTTATCAAAAATGTCAGTTGCTTCTTCGTCCGCTGATAGTATTGATAAAGATATAGACAAGTATTATGACGACAGTAGTGATAAGTCTAGTTCTAGTAGTACTAGTGACGTCAGTGGAGGAAACACGGGCGAGGACTATTCTTCTAGGACCCCTGGGTTCCCTCTTGAAGTCTTCCAGGAGCAACTTAGGAGAGCTTCTGGCTCTCAAGTTGGGTCCTCGTCCAATGTCCCCTCGTTTAATTCGATGGACGAGGAGGAGACCGTCTTTAGTTGTGCAGTAGGCGTTCATTCCAAGACGGATGAACAAAGACTTAGCAATCTTAAATCTTGGTACCAAATTTCGGACGAGTTTAACCCTAGGCTGCCCGCCCACGGAGAGTGGTGTTGTAATCCTCGTTCTGGAATTGGTGTCTATGAAGCTTATTTCCTGGGTGGCCTTAGGTTTCTATTAAACGTATTTGTTAGAGAGTTGTTAGTTAAGTTAGGCTTAGGTGTCTGTCAATTTAATCCCAATGCGTGGAGACTAATTATCTCCATGCAAATTTTGTGGAGAGAAGTTTTTGGTGGGGATCGTCCTCTCACTGTGTATGAATTCCTTTATTATTATAAACCTTCTGAAATAAGCCAGTCCGAGGGTTTTTACCAGTTCACCGCCAGGGCGAATGATTGTAGGTTAATCAAGTCCCTAACTTCGTCTGATAGGAAATGGAAGACGGAGTACATCTTTATCTCTGGCTTTTAGGCAGGGAACCCTGTGGACGTTGGTAGGGATCCCTTCCCTCCATATACTGGGGACTTAGGGAACCTTCGTTCTGAAGGTACGTTCCTCCCCCTTATTTACCTTTCTCTTCTTTATTTTCTGTTGTCTGCAATTTCTAACTTTTGCTTACTTATTGTATTGCAGCCATCAAACGTTCGTCTTTGAGCAAATTTCATCGCGACCGCATCCACAGGGCTCGTCTTCATTCAGACAGGAGTTTTCGTTCTTTAGTCACTTTGAGACATCTTGCCAAGTGGGGCTTTGGTCCTGAACCGTCAAACGAGGCTATTGCACATGAGGTTACTGTGCGCAAAAGTAAGTTTTAAGTTTAAAGGTTTTGTTGTGTTTTGTTTTTTTTTTGTTTTTTGTTTTTTTTTGAAAACTCTATGTTATACATTATTGATCTGTTTATTATCTTATCTTAGGAATGTCAACAATGAAAGGAAACAAAAGGAAGGACGTTATGGGTGAGGGAAAACGTCCTGAGGTTCAGCCTCAGGACCGTCCTGAGTTTCAAACACAGATTCGTTCCAGTTGGGGATAAAAGAAAATTCTTACCAAAAAACCTTGATCTAGAGGGGCTCCCCAGTCGTCGAGACAAAAGAGTGAAGCACAGCTCATCCAGGGGGGTTAAACCTAAACCTCCCTAGTCCCAACCTTCTATTCAGATAGTTGAAGTGGATTCGTCCACTCTGATTAGGTCCACCCCGTCCAAAGCTCCTTCGTCCAAGGTTCCTTCGTCCAAGTTTACTGCGCCTAGCTCGTCCCAGCCTTTTGAAAAGTCTTCTACAAAAATCATTGAGAATGAAGATCTTGCTTAGGAGCGATTTCAGATGGCTGTCTTGGACGAAGACATAAACGTCTGTTATGACATGGGCTTAAAGGAGTTTGAACACTCTGGCATCCATGACCTCTTTAAGGTATGTTCATATTCCTTTCTCATCCTTGTTTATTTAACAATTTTTCTTCGTTTAACCCTCCTTTGTTTTTACCTTTCTATAGGCCATGTCCAAGTTTATGGCGGTGTCTAGACAGGCAACAGAACTGGACAAGACGAGGGTTCAGTTGGAAACAAGGATTTAAGAAGTGAACAATGACTGCAAAAAATGGGCTGGGGTAGCTGCCAAAGCTAAGGAAGAAGTCGCTAAGCATAAAAAGCTGATTGAGGAGCTAAGGACTAATGCATCAGAGAAAGATACTCGTATTGACCATTTACAGAAGGCAAACGAAGAGCTGAGTACTCGACTCTCCAAGGAAAAAGAGGACGCTGTGGCTGAATTCAAATCGTCCAAAGTGTACACGGACGCCCTGGATCGTAATTATGCAGTTGATTTTGAGGACTTCAGAATGGATGCTATTGAGAACTTCCCTGAAGTCGACTTTAGCTCAGTTAAACTTAACCTTACCGCCAACACTAGTTCTCTTATTCAGACCGGCTCTGATGACGTCAATATTGAGGACGATGCTTCAACTCTACATCCTCAGGACGCCTCCAATGCAAATGCTCCCCAGACTTAGAAACTGTTTCAATGTTTCTTTTCTTTCTTTTGTTTGGTCCACTATTTAGGACATTTTCATGTATTTTAAGTACATTTATCTCATCCATAGTTTTAGGACGAGTTTTTGAACAAGTTTAATTTTACATGAGTGTTTGAACGTTGATCGTTCACCCTCAAAACAATTGAATGAATGTTGTTATTTTTCTTTTACATATGCAAGGACGAGATTTTTTTGTCTTTATATACTTTGTGCTTGACTCGTCCATATTTCATATATAAATTTTTACCATTTTTATTGGAATTTCACCATGTGAAATGGTAATCATTAGCATTACCCATCCTTAGACTTGACTGATTTTCATGTTTAATGAGGATAAGACCTTACATTTTTCTCATCCATAGACTAGATTGTTTTAGGTCTTCAAAACAATTGTCTAGGCATTTCCTCGTCTACAGCTTGGATGTGTATTATATTTTACTTCGTCCATTATGTAGATGAGTAGGCCTTGGGCTTACTGTGGTTTGCTCAAGCATAGGCTTTGCTTCGTCCGTTTCTTTGGACGAATAGGCCTTGGGAAAGTTTAGACGTCACATCTCCGCGTCCAGAGAATTTTCTCGTCTTGGGTTTTCAGCTTTTAGTAATATGGAGATCAGTAATTCACACAACATTATGTACATAACATAAAATATTGTTCACAGACGAGGCATACACTTAGAAGTTCATGCCTTTTAGGAAAATAAATACAAACCAAACCATAACTTTAATACAATAACAAAACAACACTAAAGTCTAAAGATACGTAAGTAAACAAACTTATGTATATAGACAAGTAGATAAACGGTTTCCAGGCTCGTCAAGGCTGGCATTTTATTGGTAGAACCTCCTCAGGTGCTCAACATTCCAAGGATGCTCCAATTTCCTCCCGTTTAAGGTTTCCAAGTAGTAGGATCCTTGTCTTTTACAATTAACAACTCTATAAGGACCTTCCCAATTAGGACCCAGTTTCCCATGAGTCGGGTTCTTAGTTGCCAAGGAAACCCTTCTTAGGACGAGATCTCCTATGTTGAAGCGCCTCCGTTTTACCATTGTATCATGTTGCCTAGCCATGAGGTTCTTGTATTTTGCTGTCCTTTGTTCTGCATTTGTCCTTACCTCATCTATTAGATCAAGGCTTAAATGGAGTTGCTCCTCATTATCCTTACCCTGATACGTCATTACTCTGTGGTTGGCCATATGCACCTCTGCAGGTATGACTGCTTCAGTTCCGTATACTAGCTTGAAAGAAGTTTCCCCCGTAGGGGTTCTCACCGTCATCTGGTATGCCCATAGAACACCTGGTAGCTCGTCAGGCCATACTCCTTTTGCCCCCTCAAGTCGAGTCTTGATGATTTTCAACAATGATCGATTTGCAACTTCAACCTGACCGTTTGCTTGTGGGTGGGCGGGTGAGGAGTAGTGATTTTGAATTCCAAAGTGTTCACAGAAGTCTTTAAAAAGTGCATTATCAAATTGTCGTCTGTTATCGGATACTAATACTCTGGGCACCCCAAACTTGCACACAATGTTCTTCCATACAAAATTCTTGACATTCTGTTGTGTGATATTAGCTAAGGGCTCTGCTTCCACCTACTTGGTGAAATAATCGATGCCAACCACTAGAAACTTCATTTACCTCGTGCCCAATGGAAAATGACCCAAGATGTCTAGCCCCATTGTGCAAAGGGCCATGGAACCGTCATTGGGGTAAGGTACTCCGATGGTTGTTTGAGGACATTACTAAATCGCTGGCATTGATCGCAGGCTTTGACATATGCCTTAGCATCAACTTGCATATTTGGCCAGTAGTATCCTGCACGGACGACTTTATGAACTAGTGAGCGAGCTCTTGAATGGTTTCCACATACTCTTTCATGAACTTCTCTCAACACGTAGTTCGCCTTGTCGGGAGCTAGACATCTAAGATAAGGTTGAGAAAAACCTCTTTTTTATAGCATTTCGTTCATAAGAACATACTTGGCCGATCTTACCCTCAGCTTTCTAACTTCATCTTTCCCTTCTGGGAGCCGTCCTTCCTTCAAATATGATACAATTGGGATCATCCAGTTTCCTCTGCTTTCTACTTGTACTTCTGGGATATCTATACTTGGTATGTACTGAATTTCGTCAAACTCGTCCATGGCTTCATTCGCTGAGGCTTCTTTTGCTAAGATATCAGCCTTTATGTTCTTCTCCCTTGGGATTTGGACAAAGTCAGCTTCTTTGAACTTTTTCATAAGGCGTATTACCTTATGAAGGTACTTTTTCATTCAATCTTCCTTAGCCTTATACATCCCATTTACCTGGCCCATAATCAACTGAGAATCTCCCAAGACGAGTATTGACCTTACCTTTACAGATTTAGCCAACTCCAGCCCTTTGAGGAGGGCTTCATACTCAACTTCATTATTTGTCGTCTGGTACTGCAGCCAAACCTTACATTTCAACTTATCTCCTTTTGGGGATTGTAGGACTACACCTATTCCTCCTGCATATTGTGTAGATGAACCATCCACATGGATAATCCATTTCTTCCTATTCTCCACTTCATCCAATTCATTATAATTTGGGGTAAACTCTGCAATGAAATCTGCCAGAACTTGAGCTTTTATGGTGAGTCTTGGTTGATATCTGATATCAAACTCATTGAGTTTGACAGCCCATTGGATCAGTCGTCCTGCAGCCTCCAGCTTATTCATTACTTTCTTGAGGGGATAATCCGTCATGACATTGATAACATAAGCTTGGAAGTAATGCCTTTTCTTCTTAGAAGCTGTTATCAATGCGAAGGCCAATTTCTCCATTAGCGGATATCGTCCTTCGGCTCCCCTCAGCGCTTTACTTATATAATACACAGGCCTCTGCACCTTGTCTTCTTCTCTCACCAGCGCTGAACTTACTGCATGTGGGGTGACTGCCAAATACAAGTACAATTCTTCTCCAGGATGGACAGGCTTAGCAAGGGAGTTTTAGTGAGATACGCCTTCAAGTCTTCGAAAGCTTTCTGACACTCGTTAGTTCATTCAAAGACTTTTTTAAGAACTTTAAAAAATGGCAAACATTTGTCAGTAACTTTAGAGAAAAACCTGTTAAGGACAGCAACTCGTCCGGTGAGAGACTGAACTTCTTTAATATTTCGCGGGGGCTTCATATCTAGTATTGCTTGAATTTTGTCAAGATTCGCTTCAATCCCTCTATGGGAAACCATGAATCCAAAAAATTTCCCGGACGATACTCCGAAAGCGCATTTGCTGGGGTTTAACTTCATGTGGTACTGCCTCAATGTGTCAAATGTCCCCTGCAGATCGTCTAGGTGCTTTTCTTCGTCCTAACTCTTCACCAGCATGTCATCTACATAGACTTCAACATTCTGCCCGATTTGTAGACGAAACATGTGGTTAACCAATCTCTGATATGTTGCCCCCACGTTCTTTAAACCGTAGGGCATCACCTTATAACAGAACATGTCTTGACTGGTGATAAAGGATGTCTTCTCTTGGTCTGTCTCGTCTATCTTTATCTGATTGTATCCTGAGAAAGCATCCATGAAACTAAGCAATTTGTGGCCTGCAGTTAAATCTACCAACTGGTCAATACGTGGCACCGGGTAACTATCCTTGGGGTAAGCCTTGCTTAGATCGGTGAAATCTACACACATTCTCCATTTGCCGTTCACTTTCTTGACCATTACTACATTGGCCAACCAATTTGAATAATACACTTCTTTAATGTATTTCGCCACAATGAACTTTTGAACTTCGTCTTTGATAGCATCATCTCTTGCAAGGACGAACACCCTCTTCTTTTGTCGCACTAGCTTGGATGAAGGACATACATTCAGACGGTGGGTAATGACACTAGGATCTATACCCAGCATGTCCTCATGACTCTAGGCAAAAACATCAATATTTATCTTTAAAAACCAGACGAGGTCTTTCTTAATTTTTTCTTCTAGGTCTGCTCCAACTCTGGTACACCTCTCAGGGTTATTTTCATCTAAGGAAATATCTTCCAACGCTTCAGTGGTTTCCGCCACGATTCTTTCTTCAATATTCATGGCTTGGATTTGCTCGTCTATGGCTAACATGGCTAAATAACACTTTCTTGCTGCTAATTGGTCTCCCTGTACTTGCCCTACCTCATGCTCCGTGGGGAACTTGACTGACAGGTGGTAAGTAGATGTGACTGCCTTCCACCTATTTAAAGTCGATCTTCCAATTATAGCATTATAAGAGGACGAGTAATCTACCACTAGAAAATTCACATCCATGGTTAACTATTGTGGGTATGCCCCAACCACTACTAGTAACGTAATAGTGCCTATAGGCTGTACTTTCATTCCTCCGAAACCTACTAAAGGCGATTGCACTGGACAAAGCTGGTTTTGCCCAACCCTCATTTGCTGGAAAGCTGGATAATATAGAATGTCTACCGAGCTTCTATTATCTATCAGCACTCTCATAATTGTGTAGTCAGCAATGAGTAAGGTGATAACAATAGCATCATCGTGAGGATGGTGAATTCTGTCGGCATCCTCGTCCGTGAAAGTGATCGCCTGCTCGTCCGTGGACCTTTCCTTTGGTGATCGTCTAGAGAGTTGGACGCTCTGCACTACCTTCAGGTATGCCTTCCTTGACTTGGACGATTGGCCTGTTGAACTTCCGCCAATGATAACTTTTATTTCTCCTAGCGGTAGTCGTGATAATTCCTCTACCTTCCCTTTCAATTTCTCATCCTTGTGGTCCTATCCAAGGAAATTCTTCAGCTTTCCTTGTCTTATGAGGTTCTCAATTTGATTCTTGAGATCAAAACACTCGTCCATATCATGCCCATGATTCCTATGAAAGCGGCAATACTTGTTCCTGTTGCGCTTATTGGGATCCCCCTTTATTTTTTCTGACCATTTCAGTGAAGGTTCATCTTTGATCTGCATCAAGACTTGCTTAAGTGGCTTATTTAACGGAGTATATTGCTGGTTGCGTGCTGAAGAATCTGTCTTCTTGTTTCGGTCTTTTCTGTCATCCGTCCGTCCCTTCTTTGGACGAAGACCTTGTTCCGGGTTGGGATTTGTCTCCATTTTCTATGTCCTCTTTTTTTTTTAGCTATAATCGCATCTTCCGCATTCATGAAGTTTTGAGCTGAATGGATGAGTTCAGCCATGGTTTGTGGCTCTTGCTCATAGAGTTTGTGGATGAACAAATCCAAATGAACTCCATTGTGGAAGGCTGCTAACAGCAATTTGTCGTCCATTTCGTCTACCGTCAAGGCTTCCCTATTGAAACGAGTGATAAACGACCATAAACTCTCATTTTCCCCCTGTTTAATCGTTAACAGACTGGACGTAGAATGTTTGTGTCTCTAGCCCCCTATGCAGTTATTGACAAACAACTTGCTTAATTCTTTAAAAGAACTTACTAAGTTAGGGGGTAATTTGCTGAACCACACTCTGGCTGGACCCTTGAGGGTGGTAGGAAAGGCTCTACACATTATTTCATCCAGAACTCCTTGGAGATGCATAGTGGTCTTGAAGGTGGCAATGTGGTCAAAAGGATCTCGATTTCCATCATATGAATCTAAATAAGGCATCTTAAACTTTGGCGGCAGGGGATGGCCGTTGATGGAAGCCGTAAAGGGAGAATCAGTTCTATGAACCAAGTCTTCTACTGGGTTTGTCCTCCTCATATTCTCCTTCATTTCGTCCATGACCTTTTTCATTTGATCCATCTCCTTTTCCAAATGAGGTATCCTTCGTGAGGTGGTACCCCTTGATTGACTTCCATGTTGAACATTCTCTCTGCCCTCTTAACTCCGAGTTTGTCCTTCTTCTTCATGCTTTCCATGCGTCTGCCTTCTCAGATTAATCTCCCTCCGTAGTTCTTGGTTTTAGCGAGTTAACTCTGCCATTGTAGCTGCCATAGAGTGCATATGTTAGATAGAGGATGTCTGCATAACCGGTGCAGATTGGCGATCGCGATAAGGGTTACTTGATGCATCCCTGCTTTCTTCATGAGCAGGGCTGGTAGCCCTCGATCTGGTCCGAACCGTCAACTTTTTGTCTTGGAAAAACAAATTGTAAAACAATTATCGCCTTCCACAGATGGTGCCAACTAATGTTTCCTGGAAAATCAGTAAGTCGAATGATACGGATTATGATGTAGGGCCTGAAAGGAAAATAAAGATAATCAAAGGTGGCCGGTGGAGACTCGGTCTAAGATCCTCCGATAACAAAGTTAGTATTTTTTGTAGTAACAATTGTAAAATGGAAGAAAATGTCTTAATCCCTTACCCTTCCACAAGTGAGTCCTTTATATAGTGCTTGCTTAAGGCAGTTACTTTGTAACTTCTCCTGTCATTGCGGATCTATGAGGTAACCTCCATAACTGTTATGGAAGTTACAACATTTGGGGTTTCATCCTTAACCATTTATTGTAGAACGGTTGGTGATGACAAAACATTGCATCTGTTGAGAGCAAATGCAATCCTGTTCGTCTCGTCCGTCCATCCTTAACAACGGACGAGACACTGTTACAATGCCTTGTCCGTCCGTCCTTAAGGCCGAACGAGACATTGTCTGTCTATCCTTCAGGACAGACGAGACTTCTTTGGACAGGTTCGTTGAATGAATTTTTTATTGGTCCCTTTCTTTTCTTGGAAGAGGCATGTGGACGAGCTGGAGGTTAGCTTTTTCTCCAACACCATCAATATCTATAACCTTTTTCAATCAATATAGACTGGAACAGACCTCCTCGGATTGGTCCGAGGATAAATTTACTTAGAAAATTTTTGTCCATCTTTGTTTGATTATCTTTTAAATCCATTCTAGCTGTTGTCCAACTCATTAGGACCTAGTTTTCTAACCCACTCTCTACAAATTTATTGTTCTGGGCTCATTGGGCCAAGATCCCTTCATATTTTGGGCTTGGGTTCTAAAACGTGTCCCTACAATATCTATACCATCTAATACATGCTTTATTTACATAATTTAAAATTGGTAAATATTTTTTCATTTGGTAATTCGACAATTGGAGAGGGAGATTTGAATCTTGGAAGTTTCCGTTGAAAACTCTAAGAGGCTTGGCAAAGGGTAAGAATTTGGACCAAATCCACTATAAAAACTTTACACATTGTTTAGAAACTTTAGATGGAAAGAAAAAGTGGAGAAGGGAAAGAAGAGAAAGGAAAAAAAAAAAAGTATTTCCATAGAGTGGTTGACTTGAGAGAAGAAAATAAAATGATGTTGAAGGCAGCATTTTTTGTGGGACCTGCGGTTTTGCTATCAACCCAAATTGGGCAGAGAGAAAAGAGAGGGGGGGGGGGGGGGGGGGGTGATGTTGAGATACTTTCTGACTTTTTATGTTATAAAATTACTAATGCACCCTTAACTTATGTTTAATATTTAATTTTTCAATCATATATAAAGACATAAAAAGTAAAAAATATATATTTTCCTTTTCCTTCCCTTTATAATCCAAACAAAGGAAAGATTCACTGGTTTTTTTTTTTTTTCCTATATCCAAACACATAAAAGCCTGTTTGGTACATGTATTTAAACACATGTTTTCAGTTTTTAAACAATATTACACGTATTTTCACATATTTTTTCACTCACTCATATTTTCAAAAAAATTGAAAACTGTTATTTAAACACACGTACTAAATATGTCCGAAAATACATTAATCATTATTGCTGGAGAAGAATGTGAAATGCTGAAGAAGAAAGCTAATAACACAATCAACGAATACTTTTGCCCACGATCTCTTACCAATATCTTTCCATACAGGAAGAAGAATACTCTTACATGCACAATCTTGAATGAAACATACATTATAAGTGTCAAACCCTGTCAAAGCTTAACTTCATCAACCACAACCGTTCTGTCTCCTACCACAAAATTGAGCATAGAGAACACATGTATGGCTTGCATTCTGAAAACCATATCCAATTGTTATGGTCTCACCCAGAGGATACCTTTCACTGAAGTTGTGAAGAACAAGCAACATGAGTTCTTGTCCTGTAAATATTGTCTCTTGAAAACCTGATACTGCAGATTTCACAACACCTCCTACCGCTATTTCATTCATTAAATGTTGAAGATTAAAAGACCAATATGAACAAGAAATACACGAGCACTTTCAGTCAATTTACTGAGATCCTTTCATTCATCTACAATAGTACATTCAACCCAATAACAAATTAGAGCAGAGAGAGAATTTGTGTGAAAACATTGCAATTAGTAAGTGTAGACATTCAACTGTTCCTATCTCTTGAATTTACAAGCTCAGCTCAGCAGAGCAGTGTTTACCCATTTGAAGAATGTGACACTTTTCCACCTAGCGTTTGAATAATAGCTTGGAGGACTTTAATTTCCTCATCACGCTTTGAGATTTCATCCTGCTTTGCACGCAACTCTTCCATGTGCAGCTCAAATACCTCTGTGGCAAAATATGAAGTGCATTGGACAAATTTGTATTTTGGAGGTAATTACACTGATAGAAAACCCAAAGTTCCAAGTGAATCTTAAAAAAAAAATTGAAATTTCAAGTGCATCAATGTCTAAACTATAGTTGTGTGACCATTTTAATGTTAATCCTCCATGAGTCTCAATTAACTGAGAGTTAACAAGAAATGTACATGAAGCCCCTCCAGCTGGTAAAGAACCTCCACCTGAGCTGCATGCACTCCCTTTAAGGATTTTTAACACCTAGAGGTCCTACAAGCAGCTCATCTAGGTTCTTTTATAAATCTGGGTCTGATATAATACTCTTGAAACTATAAGGTGAACATTTATGTAAATGAAATTTCTAGAGTTAATTTGCAGTTCGGATGAAACTCCAAGGTTGGTTATGTACTTGCTCCTTTATTTTGCCTATAAGAGGCCAGGGCTACCATAAGCCCCAAGCAGCTATTTAAAAATAAATTTGTATAAAACTCTTTTAAGGATAGCTAGATTTCTCATGGCAATAGAGTTGCTCCATTTTGATTCAAATAAAATTATTTACAAATAAGCGCAAATGCCAAGGCTCAAGCTCCACCCATTTTGTTATCCTAGCCTCTAATCCATGTTCAGGGTAGCCTAAATCAATGAACCTGTTGCTATCAGCTAAAACATTTAGATTTTTGTATCTAAGCAATTAAATTTAAACCTTTACAGAAAAGTTTTGGACATGACACAATCTGTTTTTGATCATCCAAATGGCTCTTCCACCATCTAAAAAATAGGTGAAAAAACGAGTGAGGGATTGAGGGGTGACATTGGGTGTGCCAACAAAATGACCAAGGGAAAAAAAGGAGAAAATGAATACATATATTATTAGTTTAGGATAGCACAACTATAAATTGAGCTTAGTTGAGCTTGAGCTCGGTCTAAACTTGGTCTTATGCCCAAAATCATTTTAATTGGTAAGTTACACACACAAGAAGTTGAAGTCATGAGTTCAAGATCTACTAAGTGCATGTGTAGTTAGTTATTAATCAAAAATAAAAAAGCAAAATAATTTTGGGTCAAAGCAGGAATGGGATTAGCTCAGCCCAGATGTTAGTCCTACCAGCCCAACAGGATGCAAAATATCTCAATCATAAGGGGCTTGGGCTTAGCTCATTTATTCTACCACAATTGTGTTGACTTTGAGAAGCATTGTGGTTATAATACATACAAAAATCAAAGATGCATTGTTTTGCTTCTGGTATGGCTAAATATATGATGAACTTAGTTGAGCCCAACCTCAGCTCTAGGCCTGAAAGCTTTTAAGGGGCTCAGCCCTAGATCAAATTCTCAAATATTTTCTGGCCAGACAATTGGGTTTCTGCTTAGCTCAGCCCAACTGACAGTCCTACCACTACCACAACAAAGTATGACATAGTCAGCTCATTGACTGTCCTACCACTATGGGCATTTCAAAGAGAGACAAACCACAAACAGTATGCCCTCATTATTGATTTTACAAATAAATGACAACCCTGATCAATATCAAATTAAAGTGCTATTGTTGTAATATACCACCATGAGAAATGTTAATGCACTTCAAGATAAATTATGCTACTATAGATGCATCTCTCTAATGATAGGAAAGGCCTCCAGCTTCAAAATCAAGATTTACATAAAATACAAAAAAAAAAAAAAAAAAAAAAAAAAAAAAAAAAAAAAAAAGGAAATAAAATGCAGAAAAAACTGATTTGGGAGATATTTGATAAAGAATCTTTCAATGATCCTAAAAAGGGGGCCAGAACAAATTCCCCATTCTTAAAAGGAAGAGACCCAGGCCAAAAGATGTGGCTGAAACAGGAAGATTTATTGAAATCTGCAAATAGAGAAGTAGAAGACTCTTTGAATTCAGGTTTTGCTATCTTTAAAACGGCCAAAAACTAGATTTCCACCATTGTGTTTACTTTTCAAAACCAATCAAGGAACAATTGAACTCACAAGAAGCTTCAAAAGAAACATAGATCACACACATACACGTACACTCCAATGATTCAAGCACCCTAGAACTGTAATATATGTTTAGCTACTCTCATTGTCTCATTTTAGTTGTCCATCTTCTCAGACCCAACTTTTAAAGCAAACATCATAAATTGCTTTCTCTTACACCAAAAACAAAAATTAAAAATTAAAAAAATTTAAAAAATGATCCTTAACACTTTTTTTAAGGATGATTTGTAAAGAAGATTATTGTATACACTCAATTTAGTAAGTACACATCTTCTTTCAGACCTGCACAAAAGGAGAGCAGAGAGCTGGACAAGTAATATGGTATGGAAGAAATATAATATATCCCCACTGTATCTTCTACTTAATTTCAAGAATTAACATACATGATTCATAAATTAAGGTTGTGCATCAATGAGGATCAAAGATGGCAATTGAAACCATTCTCTGCCCCTCTCCTACAAGAAAATTAGTTTGGACCGTTTTTGAACATGGATGGGGCAAATTAAAAGGTAGCAGCCCATTCTTAAATGGAGGGAATTCATATGGGTAAGCCAGGGATGGGGGAAGGAGAAGTACACTCTGCCACCCCATTTCCATTATAGAACCTCAAAGCTGTACTTCCATCTCACATCCTTAATTATATGCATTTAAATAACTGGAAACTAAGATGCATCAATTATTTTCCTCCAATATATGGTGCCGCATACTAAACTGATGAACTATATATAATAAAGATTGTTCTTATGGTGCTTTAGTTATAAAGGAACTAGGATGCACGAACACAGACAAGGACACGGACATGGGTATGAGTATGGGTATAGGTATGATACGGCGACACGAGCAATTTTTGTACGGCACCCCAAATGAAGTGTCCATGCATCCTACTAAAGGAACACAAAGAGTGACTATAATGATATAACCCAACCATATAACTCTTGATTTGGAAGTCACAAATTACTGACTACTATTACTCTTAAACAGTTTGTGTATCAACATGCCTCAATGACTCTTACTCAAGGAAGAGTATATGATCCATTCTCCCTTCATTTTACCTATTTCTATTTTTAGGGTAAGTAATTAATAATTTACAGATATATTAAAGGGAAAATGGAAAAACCAAGGATAGGACATACTTGTGGTGTTCTCGAGCTCTCTTGTAATCTCTTGTGCATGTAATTCAGCAGCTTTCTGAGCTGCTTCAGCCTGTCGTTTCTCAGAACGAGCACGAGCCGCAGCCGTGATGGCAGCATCGAGTTCTCTTTCCAAAGTCTCTACCCTTTGTTCAAGAACCTAAACAGATAAATACAGACAGCAATATATATTATTTTCCTGACACACAATTCATAGCAACTCAATATCATGAAACAAAATATTAGTTATCAAAAGTCACATTAATAGAATCTCACAACTTAACTATCAAGTAACATAGCTGGAAGAATCATATTAGTGAATTCCAATATAAAAATCAACTATACATCGTTCAATTATGGATGGTAAATCTATTGAAAACGCTATAAATCAAACAAAAGCAAGCAAGAAATGAAAAACCCAGATCAGAATATGTCAAAAAAAATGAAGAATAAGATGAAATTGAATAAAAAAAAAAATGGAAGTCAAACAAAGAGTGAAGAACCTTGATGGTACGGCCTTGTTCGGAACTGAGGGAGGCTTTGGCAAAGGTCTCTTCGTCAACAAAGACAGCTTTCTTGAGGAGTAGCTTCTGGAGTGACTCCAGATTCGAAGCCATCTCTGTCAGATTGGTTATGGCTCCGCTCCATCTCTCACTTCCTTTTCCCCTCTCCTCCATTGCCATTTCTGATTTCTCTCTCTCTCTCTCTCTCTGCGCTTTGAAAAAGAAAAGCTACCTCACTATGCTTTCTTGGGCTTTTCATGGTTTCTACCAATGGCCTTACCCGCCAACCCGGTTGGGAATAATCTCATTTTTTGTCAAACCAGTTTGAAAGAATGCAATTTTAGGCCTAACCGAATACTTTAAAATAAACATTTTTTTTATATATATTTACAATTTTACATATCACTTATTCACTTCAATAATAATAATTTTTTTATATATTTACATATTACTTCAATAATATGTAGTTTATGAACCATCAATATTATATTATAGTGTTTTATTTAAAATTTTTTATTTTACTTTTTAATATGGCTAATTTATTGGAGTGATGTTAGGAATAAGACTACTACATACGTCATACAAAGTAATGTGCCACCAATAAATAAAAATTGATTCAAATGTTCATTATAAAAAAAATAAATAGATAAAAATAAGCCTTAGAAATCCTTAATTATAAGACAATTTCCAATGGTGCTTTAATCAATATACGAAGGAGATCAATAATGTATTTATTCTTATTTGGGTTTATTAATAGTTAATAATAGAATTAGAAGATAATATATGGTGTATTCTATACATGTAATTAACAACCCTCTCACGCATGTAGAGTTTACCTACTTCTGAGAGGATAGTATATAAATATACACTCCCTTTTTTGGTGCAAAATTTTGGGTGCCACGCCCTTACTAGTAAACTTATGTACCCACTAAAATCAAACCAACCATGTTTGATTTATAAGAAAGCAGAGGAAAAGAAAAGAAGTTTGCTGGGCCGTTTGAGAAGTTTTCTCAAATTTTTTTTTTTTAATAATTCTTTTCTCACATTTGTTTTTCTTCTAGGACGGTATTTATAAAAGGATTCCTAACTTTGTTAGGATTTCAATAAGGTGGCTGAATGAGTTTGACGGCCCAATAGTGATACTGGGCCCAGATTTGTAATTTATGGAATTGTCACATCTAAATTAGCATTTGGGTCTGGATATCTCTAAGAGCATTCACAACAGTGGTTGTAAAATTTTTGCTATTTAGCTACACAAAAAGTCACTTTATCTATTTTACTTACACATATGCTGCAGCAGTGAATCTATTTTAGTTTTTAACACAATAAAGTAATATACACATCACAATAAAATAATATAAACATTACAATAAAATAATATATCCTACTACAAAAAAAAAACAATTACAGCACCAACCATAACCACTGTCAGCCACATCCACACCCACAACCACCACCACCACCACCGGTTCAAGCAGGCACAAAAAAAAAAAAAAAAAAAAAAAAAACTCAAATCTCCAATTTTTTTCTTCAACCCAGACCAAACAAAATAAAAAAATCACGAGAAACCCAACCGATCGGCGAGCAAGCACTCCGATCGGCGTCAACAATCATGGTTGATCGGCGGCAACACCCACACCCACCACCACGAAACCCACCCGAGCCACCACTGATGCCGACGAACCTAGCCATAGCCCACTGATGCCGACGAACCCAGCCACCCACCAACGCCGATCTACCCACACAACCACAACCACCACCACACCACAGCCCACAGCCCACAGCGGAGAAAAAAAAAAAAAAAAACCAAGTAAGGCGCGAAATGGGTTGGCGGGGTGGATCGAGGCCGAGGTCTGCGGTGTGGATCGACGGCGAGGTTTGCGGCGTGGATTGGCGACGAGGTCTGCGGCGTGGATCGGCGGCATGGAGGTGGGCTGGCAGCAGTGAGATGAAGTTGAGAGAGAGCTGAGAGAGGTGAGAGTTGAGAGAGGTGAGAGCTGACAGAGAGATGAGAGCTGAGAGCTTGATGAGAGAGATGAGAGAGCAGATTATTTTAATAGGAGGTTCAATAAAAAATTAATTTTTTTTTTACATGTCTGCTACAGTGCACATGTATTTATACATGTGCATTGTAGCAAATCAGCAAAAAATTTTAAGTTTACCTCCACTGCTGCAAGGCTGTTTTGGTATATTGGTGGAGCTAAAAAGCTATAAAAATAGCATTATAGCTTTTTAGCTCCACTGCTGTGAATGCTCTAATAAGGTGCTCGGCCTGCCCAATGGTGTGGACTTGAGTGGGACCAATCATCTTAAAACGAGATCTCATTGAGTTGGACTTGTGCAAGGTTTGGGCCTACTCCGACTGCACCAAGGGGGATGGTCATGGCCTAGGCTCAAAGTTTCTGTTAAAAATAATAGAAGGTACTCATTCGACAAAATTTAATGCAAATTATACAAAAAGATAATTATTCTCTCTCTAGGTGAGCTTCTCTCACTTCAGTGAGTCTTTCCTTTAGTTTCTACCGTTGCTTTTCCTTGACGTCTTTTGTCCACTGAACCCATCTTTTCACCCTTGCTTAAGCCAATCACTCCTCTTTCACTTCTTTCTTTCACCTCTAACGTCTTATCCCTTTTTTTGCTTCTCCTTACTTGGCTCTTTGTTACTTTTCTCACTCTTTGGCTGTGCTCTTTGTCTTAATCCTGCTTGGAACTTTAGTTCCTTCCTTTTGACCTTTCATCATCTTTTTGCTCCTTTCTTCGTCCTTTCTATCATCATCTCTGCATGCAACCCTAAGACCTACTGTAGTTTAAGGTCTTTGTCCTATGGATGTCCCTTTGACCCAAGAGAGTTTGGGTGGACAGAGAGCAGTGAATTAGGCGTCAGCAATGACTTATTTGCTGATTAAATAGAGTCAGAGTACTAGTTTAGTGAAGATGAGGAGTTGCCTTTTGCTAGACACGGCCCGGTGTTAGAAGCTGACCCTAAAGAGCTCTTTGTGCAACGTGACTTTTGGAGTAACTGTGCAATTGGTTTTATCCTTGATTATCGTAGATTTTCAGTATCGCACCTACAACACATTATTGGTGCTGCATGGCGTATTCAAGGTGCTGTTACTGTGGTGGGAAGGGATTCTTCCTTTTATATCCTTCACTTTGAATCAACAGATGATCTAAACCATGTTTGTGAGGAAGGACCTTGGTCTGTTGGTGGTGCTCTGTTTATTTTGGAAAAGTGGAGGCCTAATCTTGTCATTAGTAATCTTACGGTGAACTTCATCTCGGTGTGGGTCCAGCTTCATGGCCTTCCTTTAGAGTATCAGTATCCAGAGCTAGCAGAGAGAATGGGGCAATTAATGGGTGTGTTTGAACGGTTGGACTGGGAAGACAACATGCCACGCAACATCCGCTTCATGCGTGCTCGTGTTCGTATTGATCCATGGCTTCCTGTGATGGCAGGTTTCGTTCTTAGATTGGATGATGGATCAAAAATATGGATTCAATGTAGATACGAGAGAATCCGCAAATTATGTAACAAATGTGGTTTGATTGGCCATACTATAGGCCAATGTACACAGAGCATGGATGATATCGAGGTGATGTTGGTCTGACAGCGTTTTCGGATCCAGAGCTTGCACCAGGTACACTTTAGCTTTGATGCGCTTGAACCTCTTTTTTCAAACGATCTGAGACCTTTCTACATTCAGAGACGACGTTGGTCAACCCAAATACGTTTTGGCAACCTCATGCATCCTCATCACCCCCATCCCCCACCCTTCTTCCCAACCCAAACACACAGGCAACCCCTCTACATCATAATTTGAATACCCATGTGGACACCTTAATTCTGCCATTAACTCCCTAAACCTGGACCATCATCCCTTACCTCCGGCCCCACCGAACTCACCAGTAACTCATGACTCACCTCCAGTTGATTCTCCTCATCATTCTTGGACCACTGACACAACATACTCCCAGCAACAACTACATAATCACCTCTTCAATGAACCTGGTTCCACCTTCTCTGTTAGACCCCTGTGGTTACCCCCTGTTTCGTCTAAAGCTGGTTTTTGGAATGAGAGTTATAAAGGTATGGTTAAGGCTTTTCAATAAGGAACCTGAATGAAAGAAGGCATGAACTGTGTTGAAGATGTCAAACTTAACTGTATTCTTGATAAAAGAATGCAGGAATACCATCAGGGCAGTAGCTTTATTAAGACCTAGTTGAAACACAGTAGATTCAATTTCCTCATTGGTAATAGGACAGTCAAGCAAAAGGAGTTGCTGATTAGAGAGTTTTGGGATAGGGAGAGTTCTGATCTCCTCAAGAATTTTATCAACCTCAACATGG
Organism: Quercus glauca; assembly: GCA_023736055.1. Classification (NCBI taxonomy): domain Eukaryota; kingdom Viridiplantae; phylum Streptophyta; class Magnoliopsida; order Fagales; family Fagaceae; genus Quercus; species Quercus glauca. The sequence continues at coordinate 24,936,455 of CM043325.1, read as the reverse complement.
ATAGTAACTTCGTATGACTGCCTAAAATGATTAACTAGGATGTCCTCTATCTCTCCTTGATCCTTAGTTAAAACACCATCAGGCTTTTAGAGTTGCAAGATCCTATTCCGGGCCCTTCTTTGCCTTACTATAGTCTGGTAGAATCGAATGTTTTTGTCACCCTTCAGGATTCAATCATTCCTAGCTTTTTGGGCCCACATAACCTCTTCCCTATGGAGCAAAGTCTCCAACTCCTCCCTTACAACTCTCTCCCTATGGACATCCTCCAAAGAAGCCATTGAGTTTTGTAGAGATTGTAATTGGAGTTTTTTCTGATGAATCTCATGCTCTAGCCTCCCAAAAACCTCCTTATTCCATATGAGAAATTCTTTTCTAACACTAGACAGTTTAGTACTCAACTGAAAAGCTCTAGACCCTGTACTTTGACAATGCCATGCCTTTTGAATTACACCCTTGCAAGAAGGATGAAGCAACCACATTCTTTCAAATCTAAAAGGCCTTTTTCTGAAGGGTTGTATGAACTCAAAATCAAGCGTAATAGGCCCATGGTTTGAACGAATGATTGGAAAATTCCTAAGGGCATACCTAGGATAAGAATTCACCCTCTCAACCCTAGCAAAGGCCCTATCTAATTTTTCTATAACAAAGTCCTCTTCTTCTCTCCTATTCATCCAAGTAAATTTTTGTCCAGTAGACACTGGTTCACAAAAAGCCAAATCAGTAATCAATTGATTAAAGGAATCAGCTCCAGCAATTGTTCCTTGGTGGAAAGAGAACTTATCATTTTGGTTAAGAATTTGGTTAAGATCACCAATACAGAGACAATTTGGATGAGCTAAATTTTTTAGAGTCTTAAGTTTGTTCCACACTTCTACTCTTTTAGAAAGCTCAGGATTACCATAAACGAAAGTGATAGAAGTTTTTTAACTTATATAGAAGTTAGAAAATTCTTAGGCATGCCATTCCACGTCCACCCTAAAATGTTGAACCCAAAGCTTTTTAATCTCTGTGAATGACCATGACTATCCTTGATTTCTGAAGAATCCTAAACTTGCCTTAGGACTGAAGGGTCGTTCTGTCCTTACTTTGCTCTTAGTTCTTGAGAGAGAAGCAAGGAAAAGAAAATACTGCGCAAGATTTTGAAAAACATATCATTGAGGAAAAGGGCTGAAAAATCAAGAAATATTGGATTTACCCTTTAACGAGAATTCCATGAGGTGATTCTTTTGCTACAGCAACCTGCATAAAAGGGATTTAAAGTTCATCTAACAATGTCCAAAACATTCTAGGTGCCAAAAAGTGCATATACAAAGGAATTTGGTTTCAAGAAATGCGGCAAAATTAATTTGAACCATCACTAGCATCATAAATTAAAATGTGCTCAAATCCACATACATGAGCATCTCTATCTGTAACAAGGTAGTAAATTTACCTCATCAGATCTCTTTTATTTTGCAAAGCCATTTGTTCACAATTTGGAATCAATCTCTTTATTAACCCTTCATATTTTATACCATGCATTTTAAGCAGCATAGTTATTCAAAATTTCCTTCAAATATTTTCAATTAGTAAGAGTAATATTAAAAAAAAAAAAAATTGAAAGCACACATAATGGCAAAGCCATTTGTACCTAAGTTGTAAACAATCTCTCTAACCCTTCATTTTTGAAACCATGCATTTTCAGCAGCATAGTCAATCACATTTGTCTTCATATGTTTTTGATAAGTAAGAGTAATATTATTAAAAATGAAAACACTTGCAGGGGTATATGAAGTATGCAAGGATGCCTCTAAAACATTACAATAGGAAATTTAACATTCATTAAATTTCCGAAATATAGATGTTAGACTGCCCAAAACTGTTTTCATTCATAAAAGAGATTGTGAAAAGAAAGCTTTCCACTTCACCAATGATAGCTCTTCCCATTGAAAGTCCTGCTGTTTCTTTTATGCAAATAGCCCAATAATACACAGCAGGACAGCTTTCCATATCAAAATTTTGTTGTTGCGATCATACACTCCTCTTCCTCATTGAAACACTAACAGTCCTCCTGGGAATAACCTAACGAACCCATAAGAATGAAAGAAAGAGCGAACGAAAACAAGTGACCCTAACTTCCTACCTAATGAGATTTAGACATGCCACTGAACAATGTATTAACCTATGATCAATTTTCTTCACTAAATTTGGACATTCTACATCAACTTAGTATATGCTGTGTGTAATGAGATTATCCACTTTCAAAACCTCTCCCAAGGAAGCTGTCCCAAAAAAAAAGAAAAGAAAAGAAAAGAAAAAGCAAAAAAGCAACATTCCGTCATTCCATTGCACCTGAAATACTTTTCCGAGGGAAAGAGATACCATTAGACTCTCTCAAACCCTACAAAAGGCAGCAAACATCAAAAACATCATTATGTTTTAATCTCCCAAATCATCCTATCTGCCCCTCCACTGGACGTAATTTAGAATACAGCAACAAAAGGAAGAATTCATGAATTCTAGTGTTCAAAAGCACACATATCTAGAATTTCTAAGCATGAAGGAAGATTGATACTGCCAAAATCAAGCATCCATTCATAACTAAATATTTAAGTTCTAAGGTAGAAAGCCAAACATTATTTAAATTCTAAAGTTTTCTTTCTCCCCATCTGGTTTGTATGAAGCCAAATGAAATTACTTTCCATACAAACCCACACCATCCAAACATACCCACTGAAAAATAATCAAGCATCTTCATCTTTCCTTAACTCTGCAACATAAAACTATAATTATAGTGTTTATCTTCAATTATTGTCTCTCTATTTTTATTCTTTCTCAAACTGAACACAGAAAGTTTCTTCTAGCACCAAATCGTTCAAGCCTACTCGCATCCTCAAGGTCCTATCTCTTCTCTTATGCAATGTTTTGTGTGAATTCTCTGTTTTATTTCTTTCTTTCATTCTTTTTATATTTATTTATATGTTTCAATTTCTCTTTGGATGATGAGAAAGCAGAGGGAACATACATATATTTTTTTTTCCTGGGTTTTGACTTTTTTGTTTTATAGTATCTGAATTTCTCCTCTTATACCAACAGTGATTTTTAAATTACAAGCACAGAGGAAGCTTTTGTAATGATTTAACGTTAGTTAAATAAATTTCTGCATAAATAATAATCATAATAACGTGAGTTATCTACTTTGGGGTGAAAATATCCAAATACCAAGTTTTGCCAAAATTTGTAACAAACTAGCATTATTTTGAAAATATTTAGTAAGTTATCACTTTTTAAATACTTGAGTTCAGTGAACTCGAGTTTCTAGTGAGTCGCCAGCATGGTACTGCTAACTTGAAATTTGTGTAATTAAAAAAAATAATGTGGTACTTAATATTACTGAAATCGAGTATCTCCTTTATAGTACTCGAGTTTAGTGCAATCGAGTACCTTATTTTTCTTTTTTCATTTTTCTACTTTTTGTTTCTATTGAAATGGCTTGAATAGTCAAACTTAGTGGTTTGACATTAGCCCAAAAACCATTAAATGACTTGCATGCCCATGTCAGAAAGATGCATTATATTCAAGAAGTTTCGTGCGTGAAGAAATGCAAGAACTTGCATTAAATGTTCTTCATGAATTGTCAAAGAAGATGGACAGGAACAACACCTGACATGCAAACCAAATTCATGCTTCTTTTCTTTTGGCTGAAATGGATGACACTTTGGCCATAAATGCTTGCCATTTTCTTTGATTTGACAAGTTTCATGTCGGTGTAACTATTGATATTTCGGCTGAACTTTGGCTATAAATAGATGGTGAATTTGAGAGAAGATGCAAGAGTGAGTTCCTACGAAAGATTAAAAAAAAAAAAAAAAAAAAAGTTGCCTCTACGTGAGACGGAGAGATAGAAAAGAACTCGACTATATGAAAAGTAGAAAAAGGGGGAAAAAAAAGGTACTTGACTGTATGAAGCTCGAGTACTATAAAGAAATACTTGATTTCAGTAATATCGAGTACCACATTATTTTTTTAATTACACAAATTCCGAGTCAGCAGTACCACGCTAGCGACTTACTAGGAACTCGAGTTCACTGAACTCGAGTACTATTTACTATTCAAAACTCGATTTTGTGGAACTCGAGTACTAAAAAAGTGATATATTGCTAAATATTTTCGAAACAGTACTAGTTTGCCACAAATTTTGTCAAAATGTGGTATTTGACTATTTTCACCATCTACTTTTTATAAAAATTAAACAAACAAAAAATGTTGACTTCACTGAAAACAGAGGACGTGAATGCCCAGTAAGGCTAGGATCGTTGCCACTAGCTTGTTTTTTTCGTCTTATTATTATTTAAAAAAAAAAAATTAAATGGTGCGAGGTAATTAGCAAATTGGGTGTAGTTGAAAGATTGTTGTGACCTTAGTTTTATTAATGGCTTTCGTCTCTCTTTCACATACTCACATACAAAAGAAAAAATAATGGTCATTCCTTTATTAAAAAAGCAATTATATAATAGGAATTGAATCATGTGCTGTATCTAAGATATTTTTGAGCTTTAAAATCACTACTGCAAATTCATTTCTCAAATCCGTAAGTTTTCATTTTTCATACACGTCCATCTCTTTTATTCAATCCTTTCACTCTCTCCTTAAAATAAAAAATCCATACCAAATCATTCCTATTTTTCTCTATGAAAGCTTGAATATGTGTGAAAATACAAGAGCTGTTGAGACCCCCAAATCAAAAATTACGGTTCGGTTGATTTTACTCTAACTTAAACTAAGTGCGAAATAGAGCAAATACGAGCGTACAAACAATAAAACTACTCTAAGCTATATTCATCAAATATCAACAATAAAATGAAAGCTAAAAGAGTAGGGAAGAGAGATGCAAACATAAGATAACACTGATACGTGTTATCGAAGAGGAAACCGAAGTACTCGGCGAAAAACCTCTCCGCCACTCTCCAAGCGGTAAATTGATTCACTAGAGAATAAGTTGGAGTACACGAATAACAAAAGACCATCCAAGTCTAGTCTACCCCGTATACTTAAGCCCTCCAAGCTCCTATTACTAACTGACTTGACAAAACCTTGTTTTCTCTAACTTTCCGGATCACACAATTTAACCTGATTGCATCCACCGAACAAATGGCTTCTTCCAATGCTTCCCAGCAGCACCAAAACCTCACTTTACACTTAGAATGAGTGTGGTAAGTGTTTGAGTTATCAACCTTTCAAGGATTTGGATATGGAACGGTAGGAGTTGAGGAAATCCACAAAGGATTATGTAGAGGATTATGGGTATAACAATCTCTAACTCTCTAGGGTTTTATCTAGGGTTTTCTCTCTGAAAAGCACTCCTTACAATATGTGGGTAATATGGGTATATATAGAATGGGTAGAGACATGGTGTAGCAAATATGCCAAAATAGCAAAACGGATTGTTTCACAGGTATCTCGCGGGAAGGCCTTACCTGCGAAATACTTGCGAAAACCAGTTGTCATGACTCTTCGCATTCCAGTCATGTGCTTTGCACATGGCTCACTTTGCGGGAAGGCTTCTCGCGAAATTTCTCGCGAAATCCACATTGTCTTCAATAATGTCTTTAGTCTTCACACACTCTCTCTCTCACACACAACCCATACAATGAAATCTCACATAAAATACATGGTACATATGATTGAACAAACTTACAATCAAATTTGGCATGAAATTAAAGTCAACACAAAATAGTTGTAAATCACAACTTTACACTCTAATTTTTTTTTCTTTTAGTTTTTCTTTCAATTTTAATTGAAAACTACCTCTTTTTTTTAAAAATCTTTATTGTAGTTCAATACTTGCAGTTAGCATATTTCCAATGTCTTCCATTAGCTCTCAAAAGGCCTCCTCTTCATCATCATTTTCATCTTCAACATCCCGGTGAAAATATGATGTCTTTCTCAGTTTTAGAGGTGAAGACACTCGCACTAGTTTTACAGACCATCTATATGTTGCTTTAAAACAAAGGGGCATAGTTACCTTCAGAGACGAGGAAAATCTTGAGATAGAAAAATCTATTTCACCAGAGCTTTTGAAAGCAATATAAGAATTGAGATTTGCAATTGTCATTCTCTCAAGAAACTTTGCGTCATCAACATGGTGCTTGGATGAACTTACAAAGATAATTGAATGTCTGAAAGAGACGACCACAACTGTTTTTCCAATTTTTTATGAGGTAGACCCATCTGATGTATGAAAACAAACAGACACCTTTGCCCAAGCCTTTTCTAAACATCAAGAATGTTTTAAGGACAACATAGAGAAAGTGCAAACATGGAGAGCTACTTTAGAAGAAGTGGCAAATCTCAAAGGGTAGCACCTATTGGATAGGTAATCCAATTTGACATATTACTTGCTTTTAAATGTTCAAACTTCAAATAAATACTCTTCTTATCTTAAGCCTTGTTTTGAACTTTAAGTAAAGCAACATAGATGTTCACACTTCATTTTTATTTTGACTTGATATAGCCAACGGAATAGAACATTGGATGTTTACTTTTTGTTTTCGTCCTATTTATGGGTGGTACTCACTAGATTTCACACTCTCTCCATTGCAGGTCTGAGGCACAACTTATCCAAAATATTGTGGGAGAGTTCTAGCATAAATTGAGTTATGTATTCTTTGAAGATACCAAAGACCTTGTAGGAATAGAACCTTGAGTGAAGAAATTGGAGTCATGTTTGACTATAGGGTCTAATGATGTTCACGTTAGAGGGGTTTGGGGGATGGGGGGAATAGGTAAAACAACTCTTGCTAGAGTTGTTTTTCGTATAGTTTCAAATAAGTATGAAGGTTGTTGCTTTCTCCTAAATGTCAAGGAGGTTTGTGAAAAAGATGGTTTAATTCCATTGCAACAACAACTCATTAGAAAAAATATTAAATGAAAGTATGAATATACAAGATGTTGGGACATTCTGGCATTTTACCCCTTTTTTTTTTTATTTTTTTTATTTTGCATTATGTTCCTGTTTCGATACTCGATGACCTTAAAATCAGTTACTTAAAGTACTCGATTGGTTTAAAATCGAGTTATGCCCGATCAAACTTAAAAAAAAAAAAAAAAAAAAAAATTGCATGGAACTCGAATTCCTGGAAATCGAGTTCCATGCAAAAAATATTTTACTGTCATCACCCCATACAAGGTTCAAGGAGCCTTATAGTGGCGTTTTTAAGCCCTATAGTGACGTTTTAAAACCCTATAGTGGCATTTTCCTGCAAATTTTTTTTTTCTAAGTGTGATTGTCCCATGACAGGTTCAGGGAGCCCTATAGTGATGTTTTTAAGCTCTATAGTGACGTTTTAAGCCCTATAGCGGCGTTTTCCTACAAATTTTTTTTCCCAAGTGTGATTATCCCATGGCAGGTTCAGGAAGCCCTATAGTGGCGTTTTTAAGCCCTATAGTGGCGTTTTGGAACTCGATTTCCATAAAATCGAGTTCTATGCAATTTTTTTTTTTTTAAATTTGATCGGGCATAACTCGATTTTAAACCAATCGAGTACTTTAAGTAATTCGATTTTAGGGTCATCGAGTATCGAAACAGGGGCACGCACCTATATAGTTTCAAAACATGGGCATAATGCCAAATATTTTTGCCCAAAAGGGCAAAAGGCCAGAATGTCCTATATATATATATATATATATATATATATTTTCTGCTCTGCTCTGAAATTCTTATTTTTTTAAAGTAGGATGTTAATGTGATTCGTGGTTCAAATGAAAAGGACATATATCATCTACATTCTTCATAATTGATCTGTGGGTCAACTGAAAAGAATCTATATCTACATCAGTAGCGGTTTTGGTAACATTCTTAAGCGAGCATAATTAGGAAGCTAAGCTTGTACCCATATGTAAACAGGTGTGTGATAAACAACCAAATAAAGAGCTCTCACCTGAGACAATCTTTTATGCTAAAAGCATTTAATTTTGATTTATCTGTCACCACAACATGTTTTGAATGACTATATATTGCTCAATTGTTACATGCCATGATGAATCAGTGATTTATGATAATAGAATATGGAATAGTAGGTAGTACTAAATGGCCTCAGCTATGTGTGGCTTTTGTTCTGGAATGTAAGGAAATCATCATTCACATCTTTGTCCTATCACCTATGTATTGCTTGTGTAGAAGCATTGATGAGACCTTGATCGAGTTTAAAAGAACACGGTTGCTTCGGCATGAATTATGTAAAATTCATAGTTTAAAAGTCTTAATTATATAAGTTTTTACCATAAGATTTTTGTGCTTTTGCCTCTTAATGTACTTGAAAGTTTTTCCACCTTTCTAAAACTTTCACTCTGGATCAAATTATTGGCTTAAGGTTTTCCATACCCATTTCAGATCATTACCAGACCAGGCAGAGCTGAAACAAACCAAAAGTCCTATCTCCAAATCGTACCTTAATTAGATTATACCCAGCAAAGAGACTTGACTAGAATTTAAATTAAAAGGACAGCAATAGACGGTAGAGAACCTGACCATACAACAAACTTGATTATATATTACTAAGCATATCATTTGAGACATATTCATCTTTACAGTAATCAGACTTGAGAAGGCAAACAACTGTGTTGACAAGGTTGAAAGTTGTAGAAGGTATCCTGCTTAGTGCTTAGATTGGTAAGCCTTCTTGTTTTACTTGCTATCATTGCTGTATTGAATCTAGAATTAAAATTTTCTCATATTATTCCCATTGGGTTTATTATTTAGAAGGATGTATCATAATCATAGCGGAAAGATGTTAAGCTTTCATAATCATTGTCATTCATTTTTTGAAAATCTTATATTTTTTGTCATTCAAAACAATCTACATCTGTTAATAGGAATTTAAAGTTGTCTTGACACTTCAACTTGGAAACAGCACCAGGTTAGGGAGTCATACTCTCCTGAGGTGTCTGGTCAAATTTTAGTCACCCCTATCCCAAGGTAAGGAGCTATTGATAAGCTGATATGGCCTCAATGATATAAGGTCAAAATAAGCTACCATTGAAAGTAGGGGAACTTAGTTTATAGGAGACATTTTTGTGAAGATTGAAGCTTCCTTTGAAGTTAATAAAATTTGTGTGGAACGCATGAGGACTTATTCAACAAATCAAAATAGTGAAACGAAACATAGTGAGTGACAGTGTGTTTTATGCAATGAGGAAGAGGAAAACTTGGATCTTTATCCCTTAAGTGCTCATGCTATCTTGTTTGGATTAGATTTGAGCCTTGGAACTGAGTTTATTTCTCCTTGCTCTTTCAAGCAGTGGTTGGCTCAATGGATGGAGGATCCAAATTTGTATAGATTGATGTTTAAGGGTGGAAAAGAGTGTGCTTAAGAAGTGATAATGCTTTGTTTTGCAGGTATGCATAAGCCTCTATTGCACATCAGGTAGATCAGAGTGACTGCAGGAAAGTACCAAGGCAAGTGTATCCAGTTCTGGAGGGTTGTGGATGTTGTTGACAATTGAGGGACACTAGCAGAGATGGTGTGGATGGGGTGGTTTTGGCTATGAAGCCAAATCATGTGATGGCAAGCTGTTGCAGTTCTTCCATATGCAACCAAATGGCATGTAGCTGGATGCCTGGCTGTGCAAAAAGCATTAACTGAGGCTATACAGCTTGATTTTTGCAGACATATTTCAACAAAATCTAGAGTGGAGGACCTCTTTTTGAGAAAGAAAGCCCCTTGGCAAAATTTTGTGCTGATTGAAGGCCACAAGTGCATGGAAGTTGGTGAATGCTAGTGGTTACGTATGTTGTGCATAAGAGAGTCATTCCAGATATTGGGGCCCTGGCTACTCTTGCTTTCTAATCTTATAGACATTTTTGGACTCTATTAATAGCCAACCATTCTGACATTATTATATCTAAAAACCAAACCAGAAAAAATGTTATCTTTATACCTTTTTTTGACTTATTTAAGCCTTGGGAATATGTCTGTGTGCATCCATTAACATTTTAAGACATTACATAAGAGATTTGTTTCTTTGTGTAAATTCCTGTTAAAGCAAATAAGAGCAATTGACTTACCATTTAAAATTGCTTGAGACCAGCTTTTCTTGCCTCATGAAGCTTCTGCCATCCTGGGTATTCCGCTGAGTCGTCGCTGCCCTCCAGATAAAATTGCTTGGGCTTACTCCCCATCGGGTTTGTTCACCACAAGCAGCACCTATAAGCTCCTTGTTTCCGGTGATGCTGTCAGTCAAGCAGGAAGCTCGAATGTGGATACTCAAAAACATTTTTGGAAGGGAGTTTGGGGAGCTTGTAATGACGCTCTGCCAACTATGAGCAACCTCTTTCGCCATCTGGTCTTGCAAGGATGTTAAGAATACTTGGAGCTCAGTCCAATGCTTCCACCAATCGAGCGCCCCCCAAACCCTGAATTTTTGTGACTTACTCTCTCAGTTTTTGCAGGTTCAGGAAGATTACAGAAAGGAGGTGTTTGCTATATCAGCTTGGTTCTTGTGGAATCGGAGAAACGCTATCCATTTTGGCCAACCGGTGCACCTTCGGCTCATATCATCTCATTGGCGGGTAACTTGCTGCAAGATTTCTTGGCTACTCAAGAACTGGACCTGATGCTGGCTTGCTCACCCATCCTGCAACAATGGTGCCCTCCGGAGCTAAACCAGCACAAAGTCAACTTTGGTGCTGCAATATTCAGAGCTACAAATTCGGCTGGAATTGGAGTAGTTGTTAGAGACTAGAGAGGTGAATTTTTTGGCGCGTTGTCTATCTCTGTGCCGCTGTCTCATACCGTTGCTGATATGGAAGCCTTAGCGTGTTGAAAAGCTGTCAAATTTGCTGCTGAGATTGGTCTGCAGAGAGTAATTTTTGAAGGGGATTCAGCCATGGTTATCAATGCTTTAAATCAAGGTAGTGCTGGATTATCAACCTATGGAGTCGTCATTGAAGACATTTGCTGTCAAGCTATGGTTTTTCAGTCCTTTGTTTTCAATCATGCTAGTCGTTCTTGTAACTGTGTTGCCGATGCTTTAGCGAAAAAAGCTAAAGGCAGTTGGGGTACCCAGGTGTGGCTCAACGATCCTCCTAAGGATATTGCCTCCTTCTTGTTATTTGACGTTCATTAAGTTCTTGTTCTTATTCAATAAAAGCCCAGGCTTCTTGTTTGGTTTCTCAAAAAAAAAAAAAAGACTTGACTATTTAATGGCTTTAGCCGAGTAACTATTATATACATTTTTTTGTTGTGCATTAACAAGATATGCGTCTTTTGAGTCACGTTATATAAATTTCCAATAAAAAAACTTTGCTCAAATGGGTTAGAATGGTAATAATAAGAAGATAAATGAAGTTTAGAATAGCTTCTCTCGTTTGTTAATGGAATGATGAAAATTGCATAATTAGTTCCAATTTAAAAGGATCTAGGGCAAAACCATCTAGTCTTTTCAAGCGTATAGTAGTGAATTATTGCTATGCTGCATAACATGATCATTTGGTTTCAGCCAAGGAACACAAACAGTTGTAGAGAATTCACAACACTAGGTAATGTATTGAGAAATCTCATTAGTGCTTAGAGAATTTAGAAGTTATTAGTGAACTTATTGAAACCCTCATATACCTCATGATGCAAATCCATTCACAAAGTCATGAATTTTGAAGATGGGATTCCCACTAAATTTTTTTAGATTACATTTTCAATCTTCATTTATTATTATTCATTTTTAAAAATGGTTACAACCAAAATCATTAATAATGTCTTCAACTGCCTTTTGTTCATCTACCAAAAAAAAAAAAAAAAACTTCAACTGCCTTTCAAAATCCCCTGCCTCTTTCTTTTCCTTTTTCTCTCTTTCAAAGAACACAACAAGCTTTCTCTTCCTGTCCTATCAACGATTTCTAGGCATTTGCTATACCTTTTGGATTTGCAATGCAACAAATCACATAAACTACATTACACAAAAAATTTCCTAGTCTATAACAATCATCAATTCATTAATGGAAGTGAAACGCTGCAAAGGAACGATTGCATGACGTAATCGTTTGACTTTCAAAGAACTTGGGTGCAATTGTGAGACCAAGATAGCTATTTTAAAGAAGCAATAACTTCAGACTCCCGTCCTCAAAGGCCTCTCCCTGTTGGTTGGTTGAAACCGCCTAATGGATTCTTTAAAGTCAATGTTGATGGTGCGTCTGCCAATGATGGCAACCATTCCAGTATTGGGGTCATTATTAGGGATGACAAAGGCCAAACCATTGCAGCGCTTAGTAAAGTCCTTCAGGCCCACTTTCCTGCCGAGGTCGTGGAGATGATTGCCCTTGAGCAGGGTGTTCTTTTGGCTTAAGAAATGGAGCTTTGCCAGGTCATTTTTGAATCGGACGCTCTCAGTGTCATCCAAGCCATTAATGAAGGTAACACAGGCAGTGCAGCAGGGCATCTCATTCAAGGAATCCTGCTTGCCCGTGACACCTTTTCCAGCTGCAGCTTTCATCATTTGAAAAGGGACTACAACAGGGTAGCCCATGAGCTTGCCCAGAACGCTAGGCGGAGCAGCACTACATCTCTGTGGAAAGAAGTGAATCCTCCTATAGTTTCAGCTCTAATTTTACTTGAAAGCTTGTAATCTTGCTCTGCTTTGTTTTGGTTTCTTTGTACTCTGTTGTATGCCAATTTCTTTTGATAAAAAATTTATTTTTTCACCCTAAAAAAAAAAAAAGCAGCCGCCGGGGGGGGGGGGGGGGGGGGGTGGGTGGGGGAACCATAAAAGGCACAAAGAAATCAAAACTCTGCAAAGAACTGAGTGAAAATGAAGAAGTTCAAGTTGCGGGAAACATTTTAGGTCATTGCTAGTGGAAGAGGTTTCACAACGGTGTCAATGCTGAATACTCTTGAAGAAAATGTATACACAGAAGAAGTATCCTATCTCAAACTCAATTATGAACAGATTTTTAGATGCAAAATTATACAAAGGAAGCAAATGGAAGAAGAGAATAAGAATAAAGAAATTATTGAGAGCCAAATAAACATAGATGTAAGCTGTATAATTCCAAGCAGTGAGTTACAGATAACAAAAAAAATGTCAAAAGTGTCAATTGACAGAAAAACATAACATAATTTTTTTTTTTGGTGAAATGAAAAATGGTTAGGATGGGATTGTGGCACCCCTTAACCGTCTACGAGCAAGACCTCATTTTTATGAAGGATAAGGGGCAGCACCGCTTCCCTAGTGGCGAAAGGACTCGAATCCAGGATCTAAAGGCCACTAGTCCACTCTTAACAGTAGTGAACATAATATATTTAGAGGATATCAATTAATTAATATACATCCTACAGACATGCCTTTGCCCATAAATAACAATGTGGATATAGATGGTTTTCACAAATAAAAATTTTCAATCAATTTTAGTGATCTACAATCATGGAAGGCACAAATAAGTAACCTCACTTCATAAATCTGAGGCTTCAACAGTCTCCGGAGTAAAAAATATTAAGCCTCAATAATAAGAGGCTGCAACCATACATTAACAACCTTACCACTTATACCAAAAGCTTATACGGTTAAGAAATTATAGATTTAATCTTTGTTGGGGGTGAAAAAAAAAGTTCTTCCCTCCGACAAATGAGATTTGTGTTGGGTTGGAGGCCTAAACTGAAACTCGACGATGGGCTCAAAGCATGACCTAAAGGCTATTGGTGAAGATCCGAAGAATTCACGTTATTTTATGCATTGGGCTTAGGTTGAGACTGACAAGGATGGCCTATAAATAATTCCTACAAAAGACACATCAGCATGATTAAAAAACATTCTGCAGAAAATAGCCCAGCAGTAAAGTATCCCAGCAGTAAAGTACGACAGAACAGAATAAATCTCCAGCTGTTAACTATTTCACAGATTAAGGAAAATATCTACATTTTCAAACTCATCATCCATTGGCTCTAGAGAAGAGTCTTTTAATACAATAATATGAGGGAAAAATTCTATAGTAACAGCTACATCATAGCCTTCAATAGTAAATGAGTAAATAAATATTATGGGTTCTATTATAGCAAATAATGAGGAAAACTTAGAGTAAAATGAAGGGAGAGAGAGAGATTCCAGCTAGTGCAGCAAGATCATTATGGTGCCAAGGTATGCTCATGGATATAGTATGTGTAGTGAGTAATGAGGGACATTTCAGGTAGTATAAGCAGTGAGAGAGAATGTCTCGTAAAGCTGTTGGGACTTTCTGCTGGGGCTAACTGAGTGTTTTTAAGTAGAGGTATGAGGGGTGTTTTTGAGTTAGGAGCTGGAGAACTCAGTTTCTATACTTGAAGCTGAGAGCTCAGTGACTCAGAACTTTGTTTAAAGCTTAGAGAAGGCTAGACAGAGAAGTTAAGGGAGAGTTAGAGTCTATTGGTGTATTTCTTAGTGTGTTGGTCTTGTTGAAGTATTAATGGAGAGTTCCATTTATAGTTGGGTTTCAGGGGGTAATTAGCAAATAACCTCTGCTAAATCTTCCTCAATTTTCAGAAAATCCTTAGAGAATTGTTCCTAGGATTTGGACCAAGAATTGTAAGCTCAACCTTTGGAAAGTTCTTGTCGTTTTGGGTAATAACAGCTAGGATTCTGACTTAGCATTAAATGCTGATTGGCCTTAGTTGATGGGATTAGAGCATTCATTAGGCTAATGATCTTGGTTTTGCTACTACTAGAATCAGAGCTCCCTAGGGCAGATTGTACCACCCCAAGCTAGGTGTCAATCTTGGAGCCCTATGCTGGGAACTCTACTGGGATCCCTTTAGTACCCTCCAAACCACATTTCCCTGAGTTTCCCTATTTGGGTTCATGTGTTTGGTCCATGAACCAGAAAATACACATTTTTGGCATGATAATGAACTATTTTCAAGTTGTTGCAGGAGCTTTCATGGTCTGGTTATGGCTGCCCTTAGCTTTTGACCGAATGAGTTGGAGAAGAGAGGAGATATAGCTAGCTGAAGCTTCCCAACTTTATGTCATGTCACCTCAGCTTTATGTCACATGAGAAATGATGGAAATCAGCTTAGCAAGGAAGGGTTTAACCCTTGCTAGACACATGTCCCTCTTCTGATCTGATTGGACAAGCTGAAACTGATGGCAATGGGCTCCAGTTATCAAGTTGCACTGAGACTTGACTGGTCAACTCACGTGAGCTTTAGCTACTAGGATTTGTATGTGAGCTTGGCTGAGCCAGTTGGGCTTTGTAGTTAAGCTTCGTTGGGCTTGGTTATCCCTACAAAAATGAATAGTTTTGTCATGGGTGATATACATGGGCTTTTATAAATTTTGTAAGAGAAGTATTTTTGAGAGATGGGTAATTTATATTTCCCATGAGTTAGGGACTTTAGTATATGAAAATATATTTTTGCCAAGAAATAGTTTTGGGCTTTGAGCATAATGCAATTGTTTTTGCCAAAATAGTATTTTGGGCTTTCATAAATAGTTGCCAAAATATATTTGGGCTGTGTGAAATATGTGCCAAAATAATATTGGGTTTTATGAGTAGTTGCCAAAATAAATATTTGGGCTTTGTAAAATAGTGCCAAAATAATATTTGGACTTTATAAAATAGGTGCCAAATTATTATTTGGGCTTTGTAAAATTATTTGAGATTTTGTAGAAATATTGCCATGTAGCAACGGACTTAGTAAGAGTGCCGTGTAGCAACAGACTTTAGAGGTGTCGTGTAGTAACAGGATTTTAAGAGGTGCCGTATAGGAACGGACTTTTAAGAGGTGCTGTGTAGCAACAAGCTTTAGAGATGCTGTGTAGCAACAAGCTTTAGAGATGCTGTGTAGCAACGGGCTTTAAAGGTACCGTGTAGTAACGGGCTTTGGAGGTGCCGTGTAACAATGGGCTTTTAAGAGGTGCCGTGTAGCAACGAGCCTTAGAGGTGCCATGTAGCAACGGGCTTTGTAAAGGGTATTGTTGGGCTTTTTGAGTTTTGCCCACAAGTTAAATGATTTTGGGCTTTTATGTAGAGATAGTGTAATTTTGTGGCCCAATTTTGGTAATAATGTGATTGGTATTTTTGTGGAAACCCAAGTTGGATAATATGTGAGATATAATGGGTAATATTTGTGAGAGAGCACAAGGTAATTTATAGGGCTTATATAGGAAATATTTGTGGGAGCCTAAGTTGGGCAATAATGTGGGAAATATTTATGTGGTTTCAAATAGCTTATGGGCTTGTGTGGGTATATATTTTTGTGAGTGGACTAAGGAAATTAGGGCCCAAAAATTTGTACCTCAACAATCTTTTAATCATTATTATAACACTCCCTCTAATGTTTGAGATTATACTCCCTTTTAACATGTAGGATCCAACACAAGTGATTTTTAACTTTCTTAAATGGGAGGTAAAGTAGAGATAAGATTTGAACTCAAGACCACTTATTTCAATACTATGATGAACTATTAGTTGTTCCAAAAGTTTAAACTATTAGAAAATGGTGAACCTAATAATTTACCTATTATTCTAATGGTTTGAAATAGAATGACATGTCATGGTCTATCAACTTGAAACTCTATATTTGGTAAAATTTCTCATTTGCTAAGACGGCTACTAGAATGAATTTCTTCTTCTTTCCTTCAGTTTTTCAGTTTTCTCTATTGAGTAGAAGTTCTCATCCACCACTTCAATGGGGTATCTGCAATTGTATATCTAACTTGGTTTATTATGGTAAGGATTCATAATCGACCCCAAAATTTGAGACTAATGCTTCTTGTTGTTGTTATACTAAGCTCCTTAAACTCATTTGCCAATTGGTGGGACCTCGAATTCCCAAATTATCGCTAAACAAAAAATTAACAATTAAGAACAACCAAGAATCCCCCACCACTGCAAAAGGGCTAGTACTACTGACAAAGACATGATCTCTAAACTACCAATAGCAAGTAAACAAGAAACTAGGCTATGTTTGGCACTGTTGTTTAAACAATAGTTTTCAGTGTTTAAATAATAATAATACTTTTAACACGTATTTCTATAACACTTAAATACGTATTTTTATAACACTAAAAACTGAATAACAATACTTAAACACTGCTACCAAACGGGCCCTAAGAATTGGGTAACCAAAAAAACACAATTTCATACAAGTAATCATGAATTCTCTCAACTGGGTTAGCAAAAATAACCAAGAACCAGAAATGAAAATTCAGAAAATTGAGAGCTGAAAGTTGTAGTGGAGCTGGGGGTCAATCTTGACAATGGAATCATCATCGTTGTCATCATGGTTGTGGCATTTGGACTTGTCTTTCTACAAAATTTCGTTTATTCATTAACAGTAAAATTCCGTTTGGACTTGTGTGTTTTGTAAATTTCTATTGTGTTTATAAAAGTTTTTACAAATTTTTGTATAACTTTCTTTTTTGAGAAAGATTTTTTTTTTTTATAACTTGATAAAATGCTAAGTAGTGATTGAAATAAGATTACTTTTACTTTTTTTTGTTTGTTTTGTTTTATAAGAATCTTACTTTCACTTTAACCTAGCACTATTATTGTAAAGTTGTATTTTACAACTATGTTTTGTTGGCTTTTATTCCGTGCCAAATTTGATTGTAATTATGTTCAATCGTTTAAAACCCTGTATTTGTTGTGGGACTTGATGTAAGGGTTGTGTGATAGAAAGAGTGTTGAAGACTCAAGCATTTGAAGAAGTGAAGGATTCTCGCGGGTATCTCGCGACCAAGCATCCTGCGAAGTGAACCATGTGCCAGGCACATGCTAGAATGCGAAGAGTCATGCCAGGTGGAGACAACTGTGTCTCGCGAGTATCTCGCGAGTAAGGCCTTCCCGCGAGACACCCGCGAGGCAAGCTGTTCTGCCAGCCTGTACTTTTTGAGTCACACCTTTTGCACCTCTCCTACATATACCATCATTACCCACAATTGTTGAGGAATGCTTCAGAGAGAAAACCCTAGCCAAACACATTGGTAATTAGAGATTGTCTTCCCCATCTTTCTCTATACAATTGCTTGTGGTATCTCCTCAACCCTTCCCTCTCCATTATCCATATCTTTGAGAGGTTGATAGCCAAAACACTTACCACACCTTTGAGAGTGCTGAGTGATTTTTTGGTGCTGCTGGGAAGCATTGGAAGAAGCCTTGAATGGCAGATGCAACATGGAGCTTGTTGCGGGATCCGGATAACTAAGACAAGACACGGTTCCGAGAAGCCTTATTGGAGTAGGAGCTTGGAGGGCTTAGGTACATCGGGTAGACTAGGCTTGGAGGGTCTTTTGCTAATCCATGTATCCCAACTGATTGTCTAGTGGATCGATTTTCGCTTGGAGGGCGGCGGAGAGGTTTTTCGCCGAGTTCTTCGGTTTCCTCTTCGATAACACGTCTCGGTGTTATTTGTGTTTGCATCCTTCTTCCCTACTCTTGTTCATTTCATTTTTACTGCTGAGTTGCTTTAAATATGGATTAGAGTAGTTGTTTTGCTTATACGCTTGTGTTTACACTATTCCGCACTTGTCATTAAGTTAGTGTAAAATTAACCAAGCCGTAATTTGAATTTAGGGGTCTAAACCGCTCGTGTGTTTTCAACACATTTTCGAGCTTTCAGTTATTACTTTTATTATACATTAACCACAATAAGTCATCTTATTAAAAAAAAAAAAAAACCACAACAAGTCACCTAAGAAATTATGACAAAATTATAAAAAAATTTGGTATCATTAGATTTATTTTTCATTCACTAGTATTTACCATAAAATGTGATGGTAAGGCCAAAAATGATCCTAAAGTCTAAAAAAAGTGACATTTTAATAGGTGATGGTAAGGCCAAAAATGATACCTTCTTTTATTTTTAATAAAGACATCTAGGATTCAAATCTCCATACCCTCAATTATCAATATATTACCAAGAATCTTGTAAGTAGTAGCTTAATGATGTAACTAATTTCCTTTATGATGAGAAAAAAATTAAAGTCTCCCCTTGGCCCAAATTTGAGTTCCTTGGCCTAAGAGGTGGATGGACCTAGGCCCAAAAAGCTCAAAACAATGAATTTGTAGAGAATGGGTTAGAAAAACTGGGTTTTACTTAATCAAACAACAAATTAGGTAGGTCTTGATGACAAAAGAGTGAAAATAAACAAGTTCAAGTTAAAGAAAAAAGTCCTTAGCAAAATCCAAGGAGACTATTATTATATATTGCACTTAAGTATAGTTCCAAATTTGGTTCTTGATTGCAACAGTGTTTCTTTTCCTGGTTTTTCGATCCCCTTCCCCCCAGGGGTCTCTTGCATTATATATCTCCCTTTCAATGATCTTAGCCCTCCATTTGTTGATCATCTAAGCCACTACTTGAGTGCTTGTCCCATCGGATACCCTCTCTAGCTCTCTGTGAGTTGGGATAGCCAAGGCAGTACTGTTCAGGGGTCTTCCTCACATAAATGCAGCTAGAAAGTTAGCTGCAGAACATTTAATGCGGTGGCAGTAGCTTTTCCTTAGATATTTCTGAGCTTTTATCCCTCTTGTGCGTTTACGATACACGTCCCTGTCAGTAGAACATCCTGAAATGTCACCTTGTATGATAGCACATGTATTTAATCTGTGCTTTGCTCATCCGAGGAGGTGAGCCTCCTCGAATTACCTTTCCCATTCTCTCTGTTTATATCTTACTCATGGAATTTTGACTTGACCTTCTCATTACTGTTTATCGGTCCTCGGACAAGCCAACTTCCTTGGACAAAGCCCAAGGCCCAATATATAATCTTGGGCCTTAGTCCCTATAATAGCCCCTAAAAACTCCAATTTTTCCCTCTCATCCGAGGAGAAAAAGTGGGGTTTTGATTTGTTAAGGTTTAAGAACAATAAATTCTTCAGCTTGCACATGTGGGAGTACCATTTTGCGCGTCCCATAACCATCACTGTCGCTTCGTAGTCTGCGATGCGTCATTAATTGCTCTAGGCAGCGCTTTGTTCCCTGCATCCAACGGTGAGATGCAAATCCTACAGTTGACATTTCTCCTTGAATTTTGAGCGAGATAACTCCCACTAAACTCCAACCCCTATATAAGGCACTTGGGGAAATCATTTTTCCTCATTTCACAAGTTCTTAAGCTCTCCAAAGATCCCTAGCTTTCAAACCTTCAAGACTTCCTAAACTTCTAAAGTCTCCAAGTCTTTTCCTCTGAAAAATTCAAATCTCAAAGAAGTATCAGAAGCAACTAACGTCCTTACTCTCATAAATTTCCTTTTTTCTAGGTTATTATCTCCTCGGCCTTCCATTTTTTATTTTCTTCTCTTAAAAACTTCATCCCTTTCCTTTTAGTTTGACCAAATGGGTAGGTTTAAGCACCTGGTAGACTTTGAAGCCGGTATGGAGGGTTTTAGAGCTAAGTATCGCATTCCGCAGGGAGTAGCCCAACGGTATTGCGCTCCAAACCAAATAGTCACACATAGGGAGGAGGAGGAGGTTGTCATTCCTATGAATGCTTTCATAGAAGGAGGAATGACACTCCACATGGATAGGGTGACCCGAGACTACCTGATCAACCATAGGTTAACTCCCCATCAGTGCGCCCCTAACTTGTTTAGGGTCTTGGGTAGTGTAGATGCTTTTAACAAGCGTATGGGCCTAAGACTCACGTGGCACGATGTCGTCCATATGTATGAGTGCCACAAGCTTAAAGGCGCAGGATATTACCTCTAGTCTCGGTCCGACATTGTTAGACTGATATCGTGTCTTCCTAAATCTAACAAAGGCATGAAGGATGACTATTTGATCACCTCTAGGGATTAGCATGACGGTCTTCATTGCCCAACTTGGGAGGGAGATCCAGGTGGGGTACCCTAAGTTTAGGTCCCTTGGCATGGGGTTTAGCCTTTATAGCTTTACTTCCTTTCAGTTTCGACTCTTCGCCTTCCTCTGATGATAATTTTTATCGATCTAACCATGATTTCCTTCTCGGATGTTTTTACAAATAAATAGCACGTTGCCCCAAGACTCAGCTTGGTCAACATTCCAGCACTCAACAAGTTGCTAAGGTCCGAGATCTTTGTGAGTGAAGACGGGCAACAGCCATCCACTTAGTATTGGACTTCGAGACCTTGTTAACCGCGTTCCAACACGTGGGCCAAGCAATAAGGGTAGGCGATCCTAGAATCCATCAGATCGACATCTCACGACCCGATTTCTTATCTCGGGAGGACCTCCCACTTGTTGAACTACCTCCCCAACGCTCTCCTCGAGAAGTAGCTGCTTCGAGGGAGGAAACAGCCTCCTCGCGTTTATCCCTCGAGGCTGAGATTGACCAATTTCATTTTGAAGAGGACAAGGAAGAAAGGGCAGATCCCATAATCCAGCTCCTGGATTCCAAGGTCGGGTTAGACAAGCAATCCATTGCCTACTCTCCTAGGCTCATTATTGCCTGTGTTGATCCCAGTTTCGAGGAGGACGAGGAAATAGATATCAATCTGAGGAAAGGACTGAAGGGTCTCTTTGCTGCGAGGAATAAAAGGGGGTCGTCCAAGGATGCTCCCAAATCCCAAGTTCTTGCTAGTCTCCCACCTCCTCATCCTCTCCCTATGATTTCAGTCAGACTACTTACTTGTCCCGATTTGAAGAAGAAGAGGAAGGTGCACGAAGTGGAGGAGGGTGAGATAGTTCCTCCGAAGGGGGTAAAGCAGCCCAAAAATGCCAAAGACAGGCGGACTTCCTCTACTGACAGCAGGGAGGAATCCCTTGAGGCTGAGGTGTGCCGACCGCCGTGCACTTGGGCTCCAAGGCTGGAGCTGGATGGCATTGCAATCCCCTAGGACGCTTTAGTTTGAAGCTTCCATGGGGGTATTCAGGCTATATTGCTGAAGCCTTAGAGCAATCTCTTCTTCTCCCCCGAGATATGGATGCTCTCAGGCACTTCAAGCAGCCTGACCTTTTCTTGTCCCTGAAGAGGGATCTCGCCATAGTAAGTAATCTAACATATTATTGAATTATGTACTTAACCGCTTTCTTATTCTTTCGCTTTTTTATATGGGATTCCTTCGTCATTTTTATGTAGTTTACTCAACAAATTTTAATGGCTGAGGAGTGGGTTAAGGACGTCCGTAATTTGGTTAGGGTTGAGGCCCAATCCTGCGTAGAGGAAGAGACCTGGGGGCTGTCAAGTAGGAGCAGATTGAGCTGGCCAACAAGCTAACTGAAGAGGAGAGGGCACATCTGGGTGCCGAGGCCGGTTTAAAAACTGTTAAGAAACAGGCTGAGGACTAGCGCCAAAAACTCCACATCACTGAGATAGAGTTGGCAATTCAAAAATAGCTGGTCTTGGAGCTCAAGGCTGATCTGTAGAAGGCCAAGGAGGCAGTTCGATTAGTGAATGAGGTAACAGTGGCTGAAAAGCAAGCATCCTACGCCCTCGGTATGGAAGAAACACAAGTTAGGCTCACTGAGGAGCTAGCCGAGGTATGCAGGGATTACTGCAATGTAACATGGGTAGAAGCCCTCAACATTGCAGGAGTCCCTGCAGACTCAGAGTGGAGGCAACCGGGGAACATATTCTACCATCTCGACATCCGTGAGATTCCAGTTGCCCTCCCATCTCCCTCTGCCACAGCTCCTGAGTCTTCAGAGCAGCCCTTGACTGCCCAGGCTATTCTCCCCCTCCCAGAGGCTCCAAAAGGACCCAGCCCAGTTAGTGACTAGGGCCAAGGGGTTGAAGGGGCCAAAGACAAAGGTGAGGGCAAGGAGACTAAGTCCTCCTCAGAGGCCAAGGATGTTGCTAAGGCTAAAGCAAATGAGACAGAGGCCAAGACCAAAGATATTGATCCTTAGGCCAAGGATGTCCCTGCCACTCAGCCGAGCCAAAAAGAAGACCCCTCCAAGGCCAAGAACTAGTACTTAGGACTTATCTTGTAGTTTTTTTTTTTTTTTTTTTTTTTTTTTTTTTTTTTTTAAATTTTTGTGGCATTTTGTCATTGTATACAATGTATTCCCTCTTCTGTTTAATGAAAGTGTCTTTCTTTTCATCTTTTGTACCCTTACTTTATGTGCTTTAAAGCTTAGTACCATTAAAAATTAAAAATAATACACTGCCAATAATTTAAATAACTTGGCGAAGTACCAGCGATAAAGAGGTCTACCGCATACTTGTATTAAGAATTGAACCTTCCGTAATGAAGGCTAAATATAATGAAGATAAATATATACTTTGTAAAAAATAAAAAGGGGCAGACAAACTTTATCCTGCTCATCACTTAGATAAATAAATAAGGGTTTCAACTTGCTCAAATCCATCAATCCGAGGAGTTGGGTACAACCCTGGATTTGTTTTGACACTTAGTAAAAGACCAATAGATATCACAGTGTTAATTTTCCCCAAGTATACGATCCGAGGAATCAGGCATGACTAAGGTTCTGTTTAACACTTATAAAGATGTCACTGAGTGTTAATTTTTTCAAAGTATGTGATCCGAGCAACCAGGCATGACTAAGGTTTTGTTTAACACTAATAAAGATGTCACTGAGTGTTAATTTTTCCAAAGTATGTGGTCTAGGAACCAAGCATGACTAAGATTTTGTTTAACACTTATAAAGATGTCACTGAGTATTAATTTTTCTAAAGTATGTGGTCCGAGGAACCAGGCATGACTAAAGTTTTGTTTAATACTTATAAAGATGTTAATGAGTGTTAATTTTTTCAAAGTATGTGGTCTAAGGAACCAGGCATGACTGAGGTTCTGTTTAACACTTATAAAGATAGTAATGGGAAGTACAATGTATTACATAACAAATGAGAATATGACAAAGGGAACCTTTATTAATAATAGTACCTTTTCAGGTTGTTTACATTCCAAAGGCATGATATTACATGTTCATCTAGGTTTTCAAGAAAATACGCTCTTATACCAACCACCGAAGTGATGCGATATGGCCCCTCCCAATTGGGCCCTAGTTTTTCCCATACTGGGTTTTTTGCAGTACCTAGAACCTTTCTCAATACTAAGTCATCAGGCGCTAATGGTCTTAACTTCACGTTAGTGTCATACCTTCGCTTAAGCTTGTGTTAGTAATACGCCAACTGGACCATGGCGTTCTCTCTTCTTTCTTTAATCAAGTCTAAGCTCTTTTCTAGTAATTTGTTGTTATTGCTCAGATTGAAAGAGCTTGTTCTCAACGTTAGAAAGCCAGTCTCTAAAGGAATAATAGCCTCGGCTCCATAAGTCATCGAAAAAGGGGTATCCCCTGTTGACCTACGAGGCGTGGTTCGATACGTCCACAGGACATGTGGCAGTTCTTCCACCCACTTTCCCTTTGCATCATCCAATCTCTTCTTCAGTCCGTTTACTATGACCTTGTTAACAGCTTTAGCTTGTCCATTCCTTTGGAGATAAGCTGGGGTGGAATATCTATTCGTAATTCCAAGATCGCAACAGTATCTTCTGAAGGCCTTGCTATCAAACTGGAGGCCATTATCCGAGACAAGGGTACGAGGGACCCCGAAACAAGTGACAATATTTTTGCAAACAAATTTCTCGGTATCTACATCCCTGACATTCGCCAAGGGTTCAGCCTCGACCCACTTGGTGAAATAATCCGTGCCAACTAGCAAGTATCTCTTGTTTCTTGCTGCCTTGGGGAAATGGCATACAATGTCCAAGCCCTATTGAGCGAAGGCTAAGGGCTAGACAGAGGATTAAGGACTCCTCCCGGCTGGTGTATGTTCGGCGCGAACCTTTGACATTGATCACACTTCTTCACATATTCTTATGCTTTCTTTTGCATGTTTGGCCACCAATAGCCTTGGGTGATGGCTCTGTGCAACAAAGATTTGCCTCTAGTGTGGCTTCTACAAATTCCCTCATGTAACTCCTCAAGAAGTAATTTGGTTGCTTCGGGGTGTATGCATAGCATGTACAGCCCAGAAAATGAGCGTTTATATAATTTTTGGTCATCGGACAACCAGAATCGAGGAGCCTTCCTTCGTACTTTGTCAACTTCTGATTTCTCCTTGGGCAAGATATCCTCCTTCAAGAATAGTACCATGGGATCCATCCAGCTAAGCCCTACTCTAACGTGGTGAACATGGACCACTTCTCTCTTCATCTCTGTGGGCTTGTACAAGTCCTCCACATGGATAACTTGAGGCAAGCTCTGCACCGAGGAGGTCGCAAGTGTGGCTAAGGAATCAACATGTGTGTTCCCACTTCTAGAGATATGCAATAGGTTGAAAGATTTAAACCCTGATTGCAAATGCCTAACTTAACTCAAGTACCCTTGCATTCTTTCATCTCTCGCGTCTAACTCTTCTTTCACTTGGCCAACGATTAATCTTGAGTCCGAGAACATCTCTACTGCCTTTCCGCCCATTCTTTGAACCATGACCATTCCCATTAGTAGAGCTTCATATTCAGTTTTGTTATTTGTGACCGAGATGCCCAGCTTTAACGATTTCTCAATGGTGATTCTTTCAAGTGATACTAGGACAAGCCCTACTTCAGATCCCCTTTGGTTCGCTGCACCATCAACGTATACCTTCCAGAATGAAGGTTCTTGTAGGGAGATCATGCCAACTGAATTTTCCATCCATGCTTTTGTACCCCATTTGGCAATCCTCCCAGTGAAGTCAGCACTCCGAAGTAATGATCGAAGTGGAAGTTGGGTTATAACAACAACGGTATGGTATTGGAAGTAATTGGGGAGCCTACGGGTAGCATGTACCATTGCCAAAATGGCCTTCTCCAATGGTAGATAATGAACTTCTGTCTCATGTAATGACTTGCTCACATAATAAACTAGCATCTGTACTCTACCATCAACCCGTATCAGAACCAAGCTCATCGCGTGGGAAGCCATTGCAATGTAGGCAAACAAAACCTCATCCACCTCAGGTCTAGACATGATAGATGGCCGAGAAAGATATTCTTTCAACTGCTGAAAGGCTAAGACACAATCCTCGGACCACTCAAATCCCTTCCACTTGTTCAACAGTAGAAAGAAAGGCCTGCACCGGTCTGCTGACTAAGAGATGAATCGGCTTAGGGTAGCGATCATTCCTGTCAGCTTCTGGACTTTTTTGGGATTCCGAGGTGGCTGTAAATTATTGATTGCTTTGATCTGGTCAGGGTTGACTTCAATTCCATGGTATGTGACCATGTAGCCTAGGAACTTCCCTAATCTGACACCAAAAGAACACTTGGCAGCATTAAGTCATAGCTTGAGTTTCCTCAAGATTTCAAAGATATTCTTGAGGTCATTAACGAGTTCAGATTTCAACTTGATCTTGACCACCATGTCATCTATATAGACTTTAATGTTTTTCCCTAACTGTGGCTTAAACATCCAGGCCATCATTCTTTGGTAGGTAGCCTTTGCGTTCTTTAAACCAAAATGCATCACTTTATAATGGTAATTCTCGATAGGAGTAACAAAAGCTGTCATCTCTTGGTCGTCCAAAGCCAAAGGTATCTGGTGATAGCCTTGGAAAGCATCCAAAAAGCCCATTCGAGGATAACTTATCGTGGCATCGACTAGTTAGTCGATCCGAGGCATGGGAAAAGGGTCTTTCGGGCATGCTTTGTTCAGATCTGTGAAGTCTACACATACTCACTATTTTCCATTTTTCTTCTTCACAACCACGGTTGGGTACTCGGGGTAGAACACTTCTTTAATGGCCCCAACCTGCTTAAGCTTCATCACCTCGTCCTTGATAGTGTCAGAATGATCCTTAGATGATCGCCGAGGTGGTTGCTTCTTGGGGATGACCAATGGATTGACGTTCAAATGATGGTAGATGAAACTCGAATCCACTCCTAGAGTTTCATAAGCATTCCAAGCGAATACATCAACATTCCTCCTGAGAAATTCCACTAATTCTTCCTTCTCCTATGTTGGTAACTGAGCTCCAACCTAAAAAAACTTCTCCGGATCATTACCTACAGCGAACTTCCCCCAAATCTTCACATTTAGCCTCCTTGGTTGGCCATTTCACAAATAATACTGGGGACTTTAATTGCTATAATCCTCTCTTAGTAGAGGCCAAAGACTCAGCCATAGGCTGATGCAAAATTACAGACATGAGGCTCTGCCTAGCAATAGATTGGCTCCCAATCAGCTCCTCAATCAGATCCCTCAACGGATACTTTACCTTCTAATGTAGCGTTGAAAAAACAGCCCCTAGGGTATGAAGCCAGGGTCTAGTCACAATGGCCGTGTAGGGGGAGTACGCATCCACCATGATGAAGTCCACTTCAACTACCTCTGATCCTGCCTGTACGGGTAACCTAATCTGGCCCTTTGGGATGACAACTTTCCCATCAAAACTTACTAAAGGTGAGTCATAGGCTGTCAGATCTTCAGGCTTTAAGTTCAGCCCTCTATATAAGTCAGGGTACATGATCTCTACATAACTGCCCTAATCTACCATTACTCTCTTCACATCATACCCCCCTATTCTGAGGGTAACCACTAAAGCGTCATCATGTGGTTGGATGGTTCTAATCTTGTCTTCGTCTGAGAAACTCAGCGTCGGTTAGACTTCCACTCTAGCTTTCTTTAGCTCAGAGTTAGAGTCCTCTGTTGATTGCCTAGCTACAGACATTACCCTAGAAGGGTGAGAACCAGTTCTCCTGAGTGCAGCAAAGATGACATTGATTGTGCCTAATGGAAGCCTTGAAAGAGCATTCCCCTAACCCCCTAACCTTGACTGGTCCCCTTGTCCGTTGGGCTGGTACAGAAATTGTTGCAACCTTTCCTCTCTGACCAGTTGCTCCAGATGGTTCCACAGTATTCTGCAGTCCTCGGTAGTATAACCCCGCTCTTGGTGGTACTGGCAATAAAGGCTCTGGTTGCGCCTCAAAGGGTCCCCATTAATCTTATTTGGCCATTTGAAGTATGGCTCGTTCTTGATTTTCTCCAAAACTTGGTGCACCAGTTCTCAGAACACAGTGTTAACCACTTGAGGTGCTGTAGGCTCAGACTGTCTGGCAAAATCCTTCTGGGGTCTGTTATTGTTGTAGCGGTCCGACCTAAAATCCCTCATCTTTTAAGGAATAACCTTGCCCTTACACTTGCCTTGTTGCTAGTCCTCCTCAACCCTCTTATACTTATTAATCCGATCCCTGAGCTGGCGTATGCTGATAACAGGTTTCCCAGTTAAAGACTTCCTTAAACCATGCTTAGTAGGTAAGCTGAGCTTGAAAGTGCTAATAGCTACATTGTCAAAATCACCATCTATCTCGTTGAACATCTCCCAATATATATCTGAATATGTTTTCAAGGTTTCTCATTCTCTCATAGACAGAGATAACAAGGAAGCTAAAGGCTGAGGAACCCGGCTGCACCTAATAAAGCGGGATCCAAACGCCTGAGTGAGCTCCTTGAAGGAATCAATGGAACTCACCCTCAAACCATCAAACTACCTCATTGCTACAAGCCCCAAGCTAGATGGGAATACCTTGCAAATCAAGGCCTCGTTCTTGGAGTGTACTGCCATCCTTTGATTGAAGTGGCTAACATGCTCCACAAGGTCTATTCTACCATTGTACATGGTGAATGTGGGCTAAGCAAAATGTCGAGGAAGTCTCCTTCCCTCAATCCAACGCATGAAATGTGATTTGGAAATTTGGTTGAGTGCTTTACTCATAGCATCATTTCCCAGGCCTCCCGAGAACAAATTTCTGTTTTTGCGCTCATGATGATAATCGTCATCATATGAGAAAGACTTGCTAGGAGGAGTCCTTAATCTGCGCTGATAGTTGTAATCTTCTTTGCCTAAAAGAGAAGTCATAATTGGATGGAGCTCGCTTTCGACGTTCATATCGCAAGCTTCTCTTCAGGTGATCGATCTCCCTCTACATGGCTCTGGCATTCTTTTCATGAGAGACGTGGCTTTTACCCCAAGATTGGCTCTTACTGGTATGGGTAGTATATACAATTCCCTCTCGATCTCTCCTTTGCTTAAGATCACGGAAGTGATCTCGACGATGAGACCCCATGGATTCTACCTAGTTTGAACCTGAACCTCTCATTGTTGAACGTGAGACTTACTATAACACCAGCTTTCCCACAGACGGCGCTAATTGTAAGGCCCAAATTTGAGTTCTTTGGCCTAAGAGGTGGATAGACCTAGGCCCAAAAAGCCAAAAACAATGAATTTGTAGAGAATGGGTTGGAAAAACTAGGTTTTAGTTAATCAAACAACAAATTAGGTAGGTCTTGATGACAAAAGAGTGAAAATAAACAAGTTCAAGCTGAAGAAAAAAGTCCTCAGTAAAGTCTGAGGAGACTGTTATTATATATTGCTCTTAAGTATGGTTACAAATTTGGTTCTTGATTGCAACAGTGTTTCTTTTCCTGGTTTTCCGATCCCCCTCCCTCCAGAGGTCTCTTGCATTATATATCTAACTTCTAATGATCTTGGCCCTTCATTTTTTGATCATCCAAGCCACTACTTGAGTGCTTGTCCCATCGGACACCCTCTCTAACTCTCTGTGAGTTGGGATAACCAAGACAGCACTGCTCAGAGGTCTTTTCCACATAAATGCGGCCAAAAAGTTAGTTACAGAACATTTAATGCGGTGGCAGTAGTTTTTCCTTAGATATTTCTAAGCTTCCATCCCTCTTGTGCGTTTACGATACACGTCCCTGTTAGTAGAACATCCTGGAAGGTTACCTTGTATGATAGTACATGTATTTAATTTGTGCTTTGCTCATCCGAGGAGGTGAGTATTCTCGGACTACCTTTCTCATTCTCTCCATTTGTATCTTACTCATGGGATATTGAACTTGACCTTCTTATTACTATTTATCGGTCCTCGGACAAGCCAACCTCCTCGGACAAAGCCCAAGGCCCAATATATAATCTTGGGCCCTGATCCCTAAATATATATATATATATATATATATATATATTTCCTCCACCTCAAACTCACTCTTTTTTGGAACTCAAAAAGTGCAAGAAACTCCTACAAAGTACCTATCAATTTAGGATAATTATATTGTAAATTTGTAATGTTACGGTGTAATGGTTAAAAAACAATTATTAATTATGTTTTCTACCATGTAGTCGGGATTGAAGAGAAAGAGGGAGAGATATGTTGTTGGCCCATGGGCCCAACTTTTTTTTTTTGCATAAAAGTGAAGAGGTTATTATCTATATATATATATATATATATATATATATATATAAAACCGAAACTTTTGAAACTCTTACAATTTTCCACATCATCACTATTTTCTTTTTCTTTTTATTTTAGGTTTTATATCTTATATAGAACCCACCAGAAAAACAATAGACAAAAGTTTGAATTTTTATTAATATCAATAATATTGAAAAACGTATACAAACTTGGAGGCCTATTTAAGGGCTCCATAAAACTTGATAGACAAGAAAATATATTATAAAATAAGTCCTAATTAATACCTAACTATAATAGGAACCAAATTTGACCTAAAAAAACATTAAAAGAACCTAAAAATAAGGAAATAAATCACCTAGACCTAAAATAACGTTTTTTGCATAAAAATACCAAAATAATAATATCCAAAAAAAAAAAAAAAACTTTAGGATTAAGAAAAAAAGAGAGAGACTCCTGGTAGGACTCTCTCTTCTCTCCTTAAAACCCTAACAATTACCATCTCTAAACCCTAAACTCAACTTCACTTTAAGATTAAAAAAATAAGAAGGAGAGAGACTCAAGTAAAAAAAAAAAAAACCCGTAGGTTTTACCTTTTTTATTTGCTTTCACATGTGCCTGAAATTTTCATTCTATCTTATTGTTTTATTATGTTTAGAATTGATTTTCTTCTAAGTATTTAGGTTAATCTTTATATTTTGATAGTGTTTTTATGGGTTTGGTTTTTGGGTTGAAATTCTAATAATTATTTTATATTGTATATGGCAGATGAATCATCTCTATTTTTTAGAGAAAAATCAAAACTGCAACTTATGTCTTCCAGTCCAAGGTGTGGTAAATTTTTATATGTTCTTGCTTTATTGAGAATTTTTATTTGGGTTCATGTTATTTTTTTTTTTTATTAAAGCTTTGATTTTCGGGTTGATTAATTATTTGTTTGGATTAATTTCAATTAATTATTTGTTTGGATTCAACGTAAAAGATAATGGAATTAGGTGTTATAAATTTGATAATGTTCCATGTTTTGAATTGTTTATATTATTTAGACTCCTGGTAGGACTCTCTCTTCTCTTCTTAAAACCAAAGCAATTATCATCTCAAAATCCTAAACTTAACTTCACTTTAAAATTAAAAAAATAAGAAGGAGAGAGACAACTAAAAAAAAAAAAAAACGTAAGTTTTGTCTTTTTTATTTGCTTTTATATGTGCCTGAAATTTTTATTCTATCTTATTGTTTTGTTATGTTTAGAATTTATTTTCTTCTAAGTGTTTGGGTTAATCTCTATATTTTGATAGTGTTTTTGTGGGTTTGGTTTTTGGGTTGAAATTTCTAATAATTATTTTATATTGTATACAGCAGATGAAGTATCTCTATTTTTTGGAGAAAAATCAAAGTTGTAACCTATGTCTTCCAACCCAAGGTGTGGTAAATTTTTATTTGGTATATTATATATGAATTTTTTGAATTTGAAGGGTTTTGTTTGGTTTTGAAGTAGAATTTGTGGATTCTATAAAATTTGGAAGGTTTAAGTTTTGAGGTTTTTGGTATTTGCGTTTTGGTAGGTTGATCTTAATTCTTTACCTTATATGTTTTTTCTTTATTGAGAATTTTTATTTTGGGTTCATGTGATTTTTTGTTTTCTTAATTAAAGCTTTGATTTTTGGTTGATTAATTATTTGTTTGGATTAATTTCAATTAATTATTTTTTTGGATTCAATGTAAAAAATAATGGAATTATGTGTTATAAATTTGATAATGTTCCATATTTTGAATTGTTTATATTGTTATTGTAGGGTCCAAATTTGTTGGGCCAGGTATCAACTCTTTGTATTGTGAGCCCAACAAATTCCCAACAATAAATTTGTAGAGAATGGGTTAAACAACTGGGCTGGTTATGGATTTAGCAACGGTTCATACAAGCAAACCAATGTAAAAAGGGATTCAAACTAGCGTTTAACAAGAATCTCTTTGGTCCGAAGAGGCTTAACGTTTAAAAACTTAGTGAATACAATTTTTTCTCTCCCCCTTTTCCGTGAGGCCTGTTTCCCTTATATATACACCTCCCTCCTCATCTTCACCGCACACTTGTCCTTTATCTAGGCGTCCACTTGAGTATTAGTCACATCAGAAGTTTGCTTTAACCTGCAGTGAGTGGTAGTGGTTGAGGATGCACTGTTCAGGTGTCTTCTCCACATAAATGCGGCCAAGAAAGTTGCTGCAGTGCATTAAATGCGGTGGTGGTAGCTTTATCTGTAAGATATTTCATGATATCCACGCAGTTGGGCATGCCCAAAGCTCGACCCTTACGGGGGAATCTTCAGCGTATCTACTTGATCAAGTTCTCTGGAGATCCGTTGAGTAGAATCTCTTCGGACCGGCCAGGTTGTCTTCGGACACAACATTTGTCCCTTATTGGTTGCATTCTCACCAGGATGGCAAAGCGTTGATCCTTTTAACCTCTTCAGACAGGGAGTTGTATTCAAACTGGGCCTCAGGCCCAACATATGGCATTGGGTTTTATCACTCACAGTTATTAATACGACTAAATAAGATTTGTTTTTATCTTTGTAATTTATATCAGTTTTGAGTGTGTGTATATATATAACTTTTGGTAATTTTGCTTTATTAATTTAACCTCTTCAGACAGGGAGTTGTATTCAAACTGGGCCTCAGGCCCAACATATGACATTGGGTTTTATCACTCACAGTTATTAATACGACTAAATAAGATTTGTTTTTATCTTTGTAATTTATATCAGTTTTGAGTGTGTGTATATATATAACTTTTGGTAATTTTGCTTTATTAATTTAAGAATTGTAAATTACTTCGTAGGTTTCAGTAACTATGCACCTGCAGTGAGATATTGACAATATAAGCATATATATATGGTATTAACATTTTATAAAAATCTTTCTTACAACCCAATAACATTCTACGTTAGACAACACTTCTAAACTATAGAAAAACATAGAAGTTAAATATTTATTCCCATTGTATTTTATGTAATTATGACAGATCCGTTTTTTTTAAAACGCTAACTAGAAAAATGTCTATAATATGTATATTATCAACCCAATTTTCTATTTCTTAATTTCTTAGATTTTATTATATCAATCTTTTTTTCTTTTAAATTCTTGGTGGGCAAATCAGTCTCTCACTTATTCTTTTACTTTAACGTGATGTTGGTTAATTGTCCTTTTATTTAACTATCCCGTGTATCGCACGGATTAGCGACTAGTTTTATATAACAAGTAAAGCGTCAACACGACTTGACCAAGTAACAACTCACAACCTCATGACAAACATCTTACATCACAAAACTATAAGACAGAGACACAAGAACATAATGCAAAGTTCGACACACAACAACATAAAGACCAACTTCAATTAAATGTTAGAAGGGCCTTACATGTTCCTTCTAATTTTTAAAATGCTCCCTTACAAGGTTGTTGGGCCAAACTTCTTGTGCAATTGGGCCTCAACTGTGTCTGGGATAGTGATTTGGGCCTAGACAAGCCGAGTAAGTAATGCAAATTTATGTTTGTTTATATTATTTTAAAGATAATGCAATTTAGGGTCTGGTTAATGATTTTGCGGATAATTAGGAACTAGGAGAGTCTGGATCTTTTCTCAAAGATCCCATGGAAATGCCAAGTCTACATGCCAAACCTAAAACGAAAAATGTGGCTATCAAGTAAATAAATTTAGCTAGAAAATAATTTCACACGTGTTGCTCAATATTTTCTTCTAGGTAGATAGGGACAGACCTTCAATTATCCTCTTCTTACTTATCTCTTAAGCATTTCCAAGTGCCACTAGTCATTTAAAAGCGTAGTTGAACAGTAAAATATGATTTACAACAGTCAAGAAAAGTGAGCACAATAATGGTGGATGACTCACATGGTGTGACCTATTTCATGCAGCCATAGGACCAGGTGTTGAAATTATAACATCATAACATCTAATCACTGAGGAAAGTACTCTTTTTTTCCTCCTCTTTTCTTTTGCTTTGTAGACTATATAGAAAGCCAAGACCTATGTTGCTAATTGGTTCACTGGATAAGGATGGCTATTACAGCTGCACCACATGTAAGCATTGCTTATCTTACCTGACTCTTTTTTTTTTTAATTTTTTAATTTTATTTTTTTTTTCAAGAATTTCTTTACCTAAATCATGTGAAGATGTCTTCTTCTTCTTCTTCTTTTTTAAATTTTTTTTTTTTTTTTTTAATTTTTAGAAGTAAACTATTGTTCATTATAAAGTGAAATATCATCCACGTATTTAGCACATATATATTAGGGAGGAGAGAATGTATGAGTTTAATATCTAAAGTTTTAAGGGTCTTTTGAAAACCAATTCGGATTATACTTATATATAATCACAAATTCTAAAAACCAAGGGTTTGGTTCTTAAATTGAAAAGCATGATTTCAATTCATGGTAATTATGTCGATGACTTGCTTGATAATTTTTTTTTTATTAAACCCCATCAAATTCGAATGGCTAAAATTAAAGATGCCTAGTATGCACCCATTATATTTACAAACATGGATATGTAATGTAATGTTTGATCAACAAGATTCAAGATTTCAAATGATTTTATTTGTGATTGGCATATAGGTCATAAATACGCCAATTCATGTGGTAAGGGAAAATGTCGATCTTAAAAGATATGCTAAAATGCCATTCACACAACCTAATTTAAGATTGCCTGGTTGATTAATTATAAAGTATGCAATTTGCATGAGAAATTATTTCCTAAATATGGAATATTGCACCTCTTTCTTATATAAATGTGAGTCTTTATATGGATTCCATCTTTTATATGAGAAGAAGGTGTAATATACCAAATATATTAAATAAATTTATAATTTACACAATCAAGTATTGAAATAATATCAATTTGCCATTTTTATCAACGTTCATTTGAATCTTGTCATTAATACACTCAAAAAAGAAAGAAAGATAAGATATCACTTTTTTTTTTTTTTTGGAGAAACAAACACACACACATGCACACAAGGGAGAGGGAAAAGGGTTCTAACTCAAAGGCACACCACAACTCCACTCAAAAGCCATGATAACTTTTAAGGGAGGGTGGGGCAAGTTATACTACACACAACACACTCTCTTAAGCAATGTGAGACAATTACCCATTCTTTTTTTTGAGAAACAAACACACACACACGCACACAAGGGAGAGGGAAAGGGGTTCTAACACAAAGGCACACCACAACTCCACTCAAAAGCCATGGTAACTTTTAAGGGAGGGTAGAGCAAGTTATACTCACACAGCACACTCTCTTAAGCAATTTGAGACAATTATCCATTCTTTTTTTTGAGAAACAAACACACACACACACACGCACACAAGGGAGAGAGAAAGAGGTTCTAATACAAAGGCACACCACAACTCCCCTCAAAAACCATGGTAACTTTTAAGGGAAGATATCACTTTGAATAGGAAAATACAAAACAATATTGTTTTTAGGTGCATTAACCACAAAAATGTGATTGACTATGATGAAATTTACACATTGATATCATTGTAATGGTAAATGGTGTAAATTATAAGTTTTTAAAGCTAATGAATCGATTTAAAAGTGATCCTAGACTTTGAGAGTGTAAAATGTATTTTACCTTAAAATTTAAGATGCTACATAGCCTTAGAAATATAAATTTTTCATTACAAATATTTGTAATCGATCCTATTAATGAGAATTTACCCCTTTAAGAATATAGGCTAATATGTAACAGAATTGTGATCCATTTAAGGTGTAATTAAATCATCTTTCATCTATATGTTACTCAAGGAATATTTTTGAAAAAAAAAAAAGCATCACCCTAATAAATTCTAGAACATGTCATCGTGCTTTGTGATAGATTTTCAATTTTAAGTGTTTTACTTAAATGTATTGAGAAATCTCATTGGTGCTTAGAGGGGGAAAAAGTCATTAGTGAACTTATTGAAACCATCATATAGTTCCCATTGAATTTTATATTACATTTCAATCTTCAGTTATTATTAGTTTATTACTAATTTTGTAAAAACGGTTCACCTAGAAATCTAGAATCAGTAATAATGTTTTCAACTGCCTTTTGTTCATCTAAAAAAGAATCTTCAACAGAAAAGTAAGAAAAAAGATTTAAGAAAAGTTTCAATCAATTGCTGAACAAGTGAACCATCCATTTTCATGTGAGGTTATGGTGCTGCCACATTAAAGCACTTAATTTATGTATTTAGTTATTTTTCAGTCCTCCAAAAACAAAAACAGCTAAAATAAGATTCGTAGATTCAAATTTCTACATTATATATATTCCTCCATATTTTTAGCTACAAAACTTATGCTAAAGGATTTTCAATACAAGTTTTCTACTTGGGGATCAACCAATTTTTAAGACCAATGAGCATGAATTTTAAAAAAAACTAAAAACTTATAAATATGAGCAACCTCATTGCAATCTAAATGAAAATTCACAATAGTGATTAGTGAGCCTATTCTAATCATTTAGCTAACCAATACATAAATTTATTCTCCTTTTCATTTAACATACATACTAAGCCAAACAACTCAAACTAAGATTCAATTCAATTCTTTGACTTTTCTTCTATTTTCCTCAACTTTCTCAGCAACCAAACCAATAATAATGAAGCCAATAAGATTATATTCACATTTCTATCCTTTTCATTCAACATCACAAAACCAAACAAGTCAAATAGTAAGGTTCTTTCCTTAATTCAATTCTTTTACTTTCCTTCTCTTTTCCTCAATTTTCTCGGCTACCAAACAGAGAGTTAGGAAACCAACAAAACCTGAACAAGAAAACAAATATATAAATCACATAAAATAAGCTCAAGAATTGAATCAAATCACAAAAACAAAAGCCAAGCACCGTTGAAATCACAAAACCAATCAGCAAACAGAGAAAACAATCAAACTCCTCAAATCAATTCTTTTCCATTATATTTCATTGCTTTTCTTAGCTACCAAACACATCCCCAATTCAATGCAACTCCAATTTGCACGTGCAAACACACTACTTCCAAGATCTACCCAACAAATTTAACTAAAATGCACCATTTAATCGCCAATACAACACCATTAACATGATCATCATTAACTCTTATTTTCTCATTCTTTCAAAAAAAACACCGAAAAAATGAACTAAAGGCACAAGATTTAAAATCAAACACTTTATTTTTCCTTTTCAATTATTTAATTTTCTTTGGTTTTCTAAGTAACCAAATGTAACGTAAAAAAAAAAAAAAAAAAAAAAAAAAAAAACTAAATTCTACCAAAATTTTTATTTAAAAAACTAGACAAAAATGAAAAGATTGAATAAAATAATTAATACCAGTAATTTCTGTATGAGTATACGATTGAAAATTAAAGGATCAAATTGCTATCTTTGAGCTGGAAATAGTAGAAAATGAAAGAGTGGAAATAGAGCTACTCCGTACTATTTTTCTTTTTTTGGTGGTAATTTTAGACTAACAGAATGGGTACACGTGTCATTTTGAATACTTGACGGTGGATTTGGTGGTTTATGTGACAATTAATAGTAGATTAGTGGTGTCTTTTTTTTTTTTTTTGAGAAGAAGTAGATTAGTGGTGTTCTTATAAGTGTCCATTTGAGTAAACGTTGTTTTTTTTTTTTTTTTTAATATATATAATTTCAATAGTTATAACGAGGGAAGAAAGATTTGAAAGTTTCCGCTGAAAATACTGGCTCTTGGCAGTTTAATTGAGTAAACTATTTTAAAACACTACTAGTAGTATATCCTAGAATTAATTGAAAATTTTAAGCAAAATAGATAAAATATTTTATAAATATTATCAAATTGTATTAATAATTAGTTAATAAGCCACATACTGAAATGTAGAGGATTCTATTCATGAGGTTGTTTCGGAATTTGAACCTAAAACCCTTACGAAGAAAGTCAAAAGATTATATGGAAAAAAGAGAGAGTAAATCATAGTTTTAACTTAGTGGATGTTGAGCTAAACTTTTTTGTTTATGTTTGTCTAGAGGAAAAAATTTATTTAAGTCCATTGAATATTAATGTGTCTCGTAATAGAATTCTCTTCATTTTATCAATTTTATGGTTAAGATTTCTATTTTTTGAATTTAATAATGATAAAATATCTTCATTTAAAAAATTAAATAACTTAAAATTCATATACTTTAAATTTGTAAAATTTAATTTAAATTATGAAATAGATTGATTTTAAATAGAGATTATCATTTTCTATAAAAGAGAGTAAGGTTTTTAGCCTAAGTAAATTTTGTAATAAACTTCTTATTCATAGTCCTATCTTACAATAATTTAGCACTCTATACCATATATGATTCATGCTACCTTTTTCAAACGATAATATATTTCCTCATCATATGTTATTTGATGAAGGAGAGCTTCCTTGAAGGTGCATAAAAGGAATATTTTTCATTTGTGATTTTGATTTGATTGTCAACTCAACTTGATGGAAAAGCATGCTTTAAGATGACTACAATTAGCTAATATTGATGGTACAAAGGGTATAAAAATTTTGGTGTTATTAGATTTATTTTTAATTTACTAGTACTTACTACTTACCACGACATGTTATGGTAAGGCCAACAGTGATCCTAAAGTCTCAAAAAAGTGACATTTTAATAGGTGTTGAATTAAGTGGATAGCTGTTTAAAGAGCTCTATCCTAGGTTTGACTTGGCGTGCTTCCCAGTTCGAGTCCAAGTACTTGAACTTTAAAAAAACTCCCTAGATCAGCGATTTACCCCACTAGGACCCACCCATCACGAACAATGATTAGTCTCTAGTTGAAAGGTTTGAGGATACACAGTGGAAAACCAAAAAAAGAAAATAACTCTGTTTAGAGAGCTGTGTAGCTCAATTGGCAATATATTTTTGGAAAAAAAAAAAAGTGAATAGATTTTGATTGTTAGTACAAAAATATTTTCAATGGTCTTTTTGTAAATAAAACAAACAAGTTGAGTTTTTGTTGTTGTTGTTGTTGTTGTTGTTGTTGTTGTTGTAGAAAGGGATGTAGCATTAAACTAAATAGAAAAAATAGGTTCAAGACACAGCCTGTTTACATACAGCCCACGACAGTCAGCCTTAACAACAAAAATAATGTCCATAGGAGGACTAGAAAAGACAGCAAAATCCATCTCCATGGATGATCCGAGCTTTGCCAATTGGTCTGCACAGCTATTTGCTTCTCTATAGACATGCCTAAATCTTACTTAAGGGATCTGAGTATCCAATTGTTTGCAATCCTTCATAAGAGAAGAAATAATTACATTAAAGTTAGTCTAATTTGAGAAAGCATCTACCAAGGCTTTGGCATCCATCTCTACAATCAATGCTTGAACCTGGGCTTGCATACAAAGGAAAAGCCCATCATTGAGGGACCACAACTCGGCAAGGAAACTATTCACTGGACCAATTTTTCTGGCATAACCAATCATCCAATTACCCTGATCATTTCAACCACACCTCCACCTCCAGCCAACCCGAGTGAATCAACTGAAGAGCCATCCGTGTTAAGCTTTTTCCAACCGGGGCTAGGCTTTTCCCATCTAATGCTTTTCAAAACCATTCTTTTTACTACTGTGTGGCTACTTGCACAGTGATTGTATTCCATGACTCGGGCCAATATCTCCTTAGCAACATTCGGGTTTTGCACTCCACCTTTGAAGATATGATGGTTTCTATTTTTCCAGATCATCCATATCGCGAACAAAAACACCTGAAACCATGGCAGCTAACTTGACCTATGACTCGGCTTAGCATTACAATTAGAAACCAGCCACTCCTTTAGATTTTCAGCAAAAAACACTGGGTCCGAGGGAAGCACGCCAAGTTGGTACCAAATGCCTTTAGCCGAGGGGTAGTCA
Source organism: Quercus glauca (assembly GCA_023736055.1). NCBI lineage: Eukaryota > Viridiplantae > Streptophyta > Magnoliopsida > Fagales > Fagaceae > Quercus > Quercus glauca. The sequence continues at coordinate 24,896,481 of CM043325.1, read as the reverse complement.
CATAGAGCATGGATTATATTTTCAGGACCGTTTAGACAGATGGGGCAAGAGTTTTCTACTGCAATGCCTCTTGCTGAGAGGCACTCCCTGACACCGATGCTGTGGTGCATGCATTGCCAAACAAAAAATTGAATTCTTGGCAAGGTTTTGAGCTTCCAAATCCACTTCCCCTTAAAAGAGACTTCCAAGTCAGGCACTAAGGTCAGGGAATACGCTGATTTTAAGTCAAAATCTCCCTTAGACGAGAGCTTCCAGGCCAATTTTAAGTCAATAGCTTTTACGAAAGCTCCTGGTATTACTTCAACTAGTTTGTCCCTAAAGGAAGCTTTAGGAGACCCCCATACATTCTGTTGTCTCTGTGATTGGCCGCCTTCATTTGGACCTTCATTGAATTCAGCATGGTGAACGTCCTTCACCTTCTTTTTACTTCGCGATAGCTCAGCTTCCTCCTTTCTAGAGAGAACCCAGTGTTTAGACGGTCCCATTAGTGTTTGAAACTTAGACACAAACAAGTTGAGTTATCATATAGAAGAACATTCCAAAAAGTTTACATTCACTCACTTTTCCCATTTCCCCAAATCAACTCACGTGACCTACTCTTTCTAAAAAAAAAAGGGTAAAATATCATTTTCGTCTCTAAACTATCACAAAAGTTCGTTTTTCATCCCTAAACTTTCAAAAGTTCTATTTTCGTCCCTAAACTTTTCCAAACGTATTGATTTTCATCCTTCCGTTAGGCCACGTCAGCACTCAATTAACGGAAACAGACGGAGGGACAAAAATCAATACGTTTGGAAAAGTTTAGGGACGAAAATAGAACTTTTGAAAGTTTAAGGACGAAAAACGAACTTTTGTGATAGTTTAGGGACGAAAATGATATTTTACCTAAAAAAAAAAAAACTCATGTGACCTACTCAATTTATTTCTCATCTCACTTAAAATCTTGACCATTCCTATTCTCAATTCCAACATCTGTGGCCTTATGATATGTGCTTTGAGTCTCTATAGTCTCTTTTCTCTTCTTCTTCTTCTCCTTCTTCTTTGTATTTTCTCTCTCAACCCGGCTTTGCTTCATCTCGTTCTTTTTTTTTCTTTTTTTCTTTTCCCATTTTTTCTCCTGTACGCGATGAACTAGTGTTTTAAGGCAGTGGGTTTGCTTTGTAACTATTGGGCTAATAGATTTTTAATTTTTTTTTTCTTTTTAAGTTTTTGTTTTGTAAAGTTTTTGGGTTTGTTGCTGTCAGTCGGGATGGGTTGGACTGATTGGGTTGATTCATGATTGGAGGGGAAGGGCCAACTGTAATAATGAAAAAAATATGCCTAATAAAAAAACTTTCTTAGGGTCAGATGGCCCGGGCATTTGGACCCCCACTGGTTCGACCCTGCCACTAACTATTTGAAAGCAAAGTTAAATAGTAAAATAAGAAATCCAGGTTAAAATACCGCAAAATATAAAATGGAGAATGCCCCCGACCCCTATATTAAACTAAACACTAATGGTAGTGCTAAAGGTAATCCATGATTGGCTGGTGTAGGAGGCATATTAAGAAATCATCTTGGTGGTTGGATATCTGGTTTCTCCCTTCATTTGGGACTAGCAACAAATAATATGGCAGAATTGGCCGCTGTGAGACAGGATTTGGCAATTGCTTGAGATATAGGGTTTAAATTCATACAACTTGAGCTTGAATCTACTGTAGTGCTAACTTGGTTAACAGAGACACATGCAACTTATTCTCCTAATATGATACCTTTAATTTGTGATTGCAGGAATCTCATGGATCAGGACTGGGAAGTACAAGTGCTTCATATTTACCGTGAAGCAAATGACTGCGCGAACGCTTTGGAAAAGCGAGGAGCTCACCAGGAACACCTTTTGTTTGTTTATAGCTCATGTCCTAATTTTGTATATGTATGTTATATGCGGGATTTGGCAGGCCTCCGGACAAATAGACTATGTGTTCAATGGCCAAATGTTGTTGATGTATAAACACTTAACTTATAAAGAAGACCCGCGTTTCCATTAAAAGAAATAAATAAATAAAAAATAAGATGTACAAATGTGAAGAAAAGTGAGCATAAGCATCACCATCAGCTTTCTTATAAATAATTTCATTTTGACACACCAAAAGCCTACTTTATCATTTTAACACACCACTTTACAATACCCCATATTCTATTTTTTCCTTCAACACATTAAAATAATATATCCAACACATTCAAATAATCTAAAAAAATGACATTTTAACCACCAACCACCCACACCCATAAATCAATCGCCACAGCCCCCAACCACCGGCCACCCCCACAAAATCAACCACTGACCACCAATATCAGCCACTGCTACCAAAAAAAAAAAAAAAATCAAACAAACATTACAACAAATATCAGCCCCTACCCAAAAAAAAAAAAAAAAAAAAAACACCACAACCCGATCTGAGACCATCCTAAATCTCACACCCATAATTCGATAAACCCACCACCTCCACCTTTAACCAAAATCAGCCAACCACCATTAGAAACATTGCCACAACCACCAAAAGAGAGAGAGAGAGAGAGAGAGAGATTGGCGAGGTGTGGAGAGAGGAGAGATATACAGCTTTAGGCGAGATCGACGGGCGGTGGCTCCAGGATTGGTAGCACGACAGGGGCTTGAACTCATAACTTGACGACACGACAGCGGCTTAAAGTGTTGCGGAGTAGAGTGAGGACGAGAGAGGAAGAGAGAGAGAAAAAAAAAATGAAAGTGAGAAAGAAATAGGGAGCAAGAGAGATGAAGACCAGAGAGGAGAGGGAGAGTTGTGTTGCAGACGGAGAGAGAGATATCTGATGGGAGGAGAGAGAAAAACTAATTAAATAAGCCAAAATATTTTTGGCATTGATGTCCGTATCGTCTCATATTTGAGATGGTACTTTAGCTATGTGGCAAATTTTTTGAGATTTGGAATACTTGATGAGGGTTGGTTTTTGTTGTGCCAAATGCCAAATATTTGGCATTTGGCACACCTGATAGTAATGCTCTTATAATGGTGGATGAGTCACATTGTGTGTCCTATTTCATTCAGCCATAGGGACCAGGTGTTAGAATTATGACATGATATCATCATTACACTGAGCAAAGTACTTTTTTTTTTTTTTACTCCTCCTTTTCTTTTGCTTTGTAGACTATAGAAAGCCAATGATCTATGTTGCTAATTGGTTAAGGATGGCTATTAGAGCTGCATCACATGTAAACGTGCTAATCTTAACATGACTTTTTTGTTTTAAAATTTTCTTAACTTAAATCATATTAAGATCTCTCTCTCTCTCTCTCTCTCTCTCTCTCTCTCTCTCTCTCTCTCTCTCTCTCTCTCTCCAAGTAGACTATTGGAAATTCTAAGTGAAAGATCAACTCATCAACCACTTCTTTAGCATATGTACTCTAGGGAGGAGAGAATGTATGGATTTAATATCTATAGTTTTATGGGTCTTTTAAAACCAAATCGGACTATAATTATATATAGTCACATAGATTCTTTTTTTAATTTTTTTTTATAGAAAAAAGTAAATAAATTTTATTGAACTAAATCCGATTGGAAAACAATATCCAAATCACTAGGCAGAGATTCTACCCATACATCTGTGTTTACAGATAAAACTACTATTTTAGCTAAGCATGAGCTAATCTATTTCCTTCCCTTCAAACATGCTGGAACTTTCAATACTAAAGAGTAGCGCCTAAACTTTGACTCTCATCTATCACATGACCAAACAAAGCCAATGTTTTGGTTCTTAAATTAAAAAGCACACTTATAAAAAAAATTGAAAAGTATAATCTAAATTCAATTCATGGCAATCATGTCAATGACTTGTTCCATAATGTTTTTTATTAAACACCTCAAATTTGACTAGCTAAAATTAAAGATGCCTAACTTTTTATGTCATATCAAATTTCATTTAAATATGATGTTATTTATTATTTAGTTAATAAGCTTATTTTTTTTATGTATAAATTTAAAATTTAAATATTTAATTGATAACATAACTTTTATTTATTTCTAAACACGCAATGCAAAAGTTGAAAATAAACCTTTTTCAACTAAAAAAAAGCCAATAACTTTGATTCTATTTTTAGTAGGAATGGCAATGGGTCGGGTTTGGGCCGGGTTTTTCCATACCCAGACCTGACCCACGGGGCGAGACCCGTAGCCTGGACCCGGCCCATTTAGGGTTCCGAGTTTTTTTTCGGGGCCCGAACCCGCCCCAGTCGGGCCCCGCGGGCTCCGCGGGCCCCGTTTAGGAATTGGGCCCAATTCGTGGCCCAACCAAAAAAAAAAAATTTAAACCCGGATTTTAATTCAGGCCCAGATTTTGCCTACATTAAGCCTGCATTAATAAATCATATAACCGTGTAAACTTTTCTATATGGCCAATCTGGATGTCTTCTCCTCAAAATCCTCATTATACACCCATAAAAAAAAAAAAAAAAAATCCTCATTATACAATAAATCATATACCAAAAAATGTCTAAGCAACCCAACATTTTACTCAATAGAGCAATAACAGGTTTTGCTTTTCACAATAAATCATCATTTGATATTGACACATTCTTGGTCTAAGAATCTTAAGACCATTTGAATTCTAATCTAAACCCAAAAACAGCGACAGCTCGATGGGAAGAGTCAACAGTGTGAGCTAAGGGAGAGGGACTGAGGGTCGGACTGGGTTGAGCATCACCGTGTCGGAGTGAGGGTGGGGTTTGTGACGATGGTGAGGGTCGCCCTATCGGAGTGAGGGTCGGACTGAGGGAGGGTGAGGCGGTGGTGTTTTTTTTTTCTTTTGGGTATGTTCGGACCGGGCTAATGTGGGTTGCGGACTGTTGGGTGTCTAGCCATCTGAGCTTTGGTGGTGTTCACGGTGGTGGTTTGAGATAGAGTGAGGGTGAGGGAGTGTGGGACTATCAGATTGAGAGGAAGGGAGGCTGCTGCTGAGGATTGAAGGGGAAATGGGGGATTAGGGTTAGATTTTTAGGTATAAATATATATAGGGTATTTTAGTAATTTCACTATACCGGGTTTTTACAGGGTCGGGTTTCGGGTTTTTTTGATAAAACCCGGACCCGACCCGGACCCGCTTCGGGTTTTTTTTTTAAACCCATACCCGACCCTATTTCTAATCGGACCGGGTAAAACCCGGCCCATTAGGGTCGGGCCGGGCCGGGTACCCGCGGGTCGGGCAAAAATTGCCATCCCTAATTTTTAGGAGTGGAGATACAGAGAAAATGGAACAAAGATCAATCATTTGGTCCCACGAGTAACGTCAATTCCAATGATGAAATGAAACTTCCTAGTTCCTACAGCTTTTCTTAACTCTCCGACATGCTATAATAGTTTTCCTCTTAAATTATTGTCTCTCTATTTTTCTCTTTTTCAAACTGAGCACATGGACTTTTTTACCACCAATCGTTTAAGGCTACTCGAATCCTCAAGGTCCTCTCTCTTCTCTTGGGGCTTGCATGGGTCGGGTTGGGTCGAGTTAAGGAGATTTTTTGACCCAACTCATTATAGTGGGTCAAAAAAAAATTCAACCCAACCCAACCCAACCCAACCCATCTCATAAGTCTAACCCAACCCAACCCAACCTAACCCACATGGGTAGGGTTGAACTCATGGGTTGGACAAATTTATTATTATTATTATTATTATTAAATTGAGTAGAAAAAAAAATATAAATATAAATATATTAAAAAAACCCCAAAGACTAGTATAAATGTAACTTCTTAAAGGTAAACAACACTAATGATTAAACAACAATAGTAATTTACAAGGGTTTGTGTGAACTAATTGGCTTTTATATTGGATAGGAAGAGCTAGCTATTTTAAAAAATTGATTAATTATATAATTATTAAATATATGGGTGAGTCGGGTTGAGTTTGGCGGGTTTGGAATTTTATGACCCAAATTCGACCCGACCCACTATCAAGAAAATTTTTGTAACCCAACCCAACCCAACCCACCAAGCCCTAAAAACCAACCCAACCCAACGGGTTAGGTTGGGCTAGGTCGGTTTTGGTAGGTTGGCTGCAAACCCTTACTTTTCTCTTATGCAATGTTTTGTGTGAATTCTCCGTTTTCTTTCTTTCTTTTTCAAACAAAGAATCTGAATGCCCAGTAATACTAGGATCACCACAGGATTCACAAGAGTTTACAATACCAATAAATGAGAGATATGTCTGTTAGGTTCTAAAGACTTAGGATTTTATGTATTTAGAACTCTAATATGTAATGTTGGCAAACCATGATCAAAACAGTTTGTTTAGTCTTATTTAGACTTGCTCAAAGTTGTGTAATTCATATAAAGTTAGAATCGAGTTAATGCAGAAGCTATTGTGCATTTTGGCCTAGCTCGATCGATCGAAGCTTAGGCTCGATCGATCGAAAGTCGGCCAGATTGCGTTTTTCTACAGATTTTCAACTCAGCCCTATCTGATTAAAACGTTTAGGGTTTTATGTTTTTGCCCTAGGTATATAAGGCAAACCCTAGCTACGTTTTATGTAGGCTCTTGTTGCTCATATTTGCAGTTTGTGTGAATCTCTTGTGAGATCCTTGAGGAGCTTTCCTTCACATAAACTTAGGGTTGTCAAGAAGGAGATAACTTCAACATCTTGATGACCAACTCAGTTGCTACCATTGGAGTTTAAAGAAACACAAGCGGGAATGCTTGTATCTGGTGGTGAATCCAAGAAAGAAGGAGTTCGTGGATTCGAAACTTACACGTGGTCGTGTCAGTAAGTTCTACTGGTGGGTAGTAATAGGAAGTTGAGCGTGGGTGCTTGTAAGTCTTATTGTATGAACTTCATTTCTTTCATATAGTACCTTGAGGATAGCTAAGTTAAATCATCCTCAGGTTTTTTATCGGTTTGGTTTTCCTGAGTGATCATATCTTTGTGTTATTTATATTTCCGCTGCTTTATACTTGATATGATTGTTTGATTGTGTTAACCTAGATTTGCATAATTTGACTAAGTTATTCACTTGGCTAATAACTAGGTTAATCCAATTGTTGTTTTAAGGGGTCTAAAACCTAACAAGTGGTATCAGAGCGGGTTGCTCTCTTATTGTATATCTTTTGATCTCTGAGCTGATCCTTGACCCCTGTTGTCATGGAACACGGACACTTTCTTGTTATTCCTTCTCACTTTGATAGGAATAACTATGCTTATTGGAAAGTAAGGATGAAAGCATTCCTAAAATCTATTGATGAGAGGGTTTGGAATTCTGTTGAGTACGGATGGGAGAAGCCCACTACTCCTGTGAGTGAGTGGCAAACTTCTCAAAAAGAAGCAGCTGCGTTCAATAGCAAAGTTATGAATGCTATCTTTAACGCTGTTTCTATGGAGGAATTTAAGAGAATCTCTAATGTTGAGGTTGCTCACACTGCTTGGAATATCCTCCAGACTGTGCATGAAGGCACAAAAGCAGTTAAGATTAATAAATTGCAGCAATTAACTTCTAGATTTGAAAGCATTAGGATGTCTGATGATGAAACTTTTGATAAATTTTATGCTAAGCTGAATGATATTGTTAATTCTGCATATAATTTGGGTGAAATCTATGACCAACCTAAAATTGTTAGGAAGATTCTTAAATCTTAAACTGAAGACTTTAGACCCAAAGTAATTGCCATTACTGAGAGCAAGGATGTGGACTTCATCCCTGTTGATGAACTTGTTGGAGCTCTTCAGTCCTATGAGTTGGACCTACCCAAAGCTAGCAAATCCAAGTCAATGACTCTTAAGTCAGTTGATGATGTAGAGGTTGGTGGATTTGATGATGAGCTCCCTGCTATAGAGATTGCTTTCCTTGCCAAGAACTTTAGAAACTTTCTCAGGAATAGTAACAGAAAGGCAAGAAATACAAACACTGCTGAACCTGGAAATTTTAGGAAGAATGATCCCATTAAGGTTAGCAACACTGAAAAATCTAGAGAAAAAGTAGGTCAATCTTCCAATAATTCTTTAGGTCCTCAATGTTTTGGATGTCAAGGGTATGGTCATGTGAAATCTAAATGTCCTACATTCTTGAGGTCTAAGGGTAAGGCTATGGCTGTAACCCTTAGTGATAATGAGGTTTCTGATGATGAGTCTGGATGTGACGAGAATGGAAACTTCATTGCTTTCACTGCTACTGCTGTAGTCAATGAAAGCGTGTCTGTTGAAGAGAACCCTTCTAATGGGGAGCTCTCTGAAGATGCAGATCTTCAAGAAGCCTATAATAAACTTTGCAAAGTTGCTGCAAAGGATGCTATAAATGTTGAACTTGGCCTGAAGAAGATTGAATCTCTTGAGCTTGATAAGAAAAATTTACTTGTTAAACTGTTTGATGCTAATGAACTTTTGAACAATGTGAAAACTGAGAATATGCTTTTGATTGATAAGGTTAAGAAATTAGAACTTAATTTATCTGTTACTAGATCTGCTAGTTCTAAACTTGATCATATGCTGAGTGTTCAAAAGTATCCTTCTGACAAATCTGATTTAGGTTTTGTTGAAAGCGTCACTGTGTCTGCACCCCATTCCACAAACTTTGTTCCTTCATCTTTTTCTGAACTTTCTGTGAGTGAGGTTATGAGTGAAACTGTCAAACCCCCTGTGAGTGAGGTTGTCAAACCCATAGAAATTTCACCATCTAGGAAGATTAGGGTTGAGTGAAAGAGTCTAAACCTAAGGAGTTTACCCTTTCTAAGGACAAGATGCATGGTAAACCTGGTTGGGTTTGTCATTTTTGTGGAAAGTCTGGACACATTCGTCCTAACTGTTACAAGTTCCAAGTTGCTAAGAGAGCAAACAAACCAAAAGTGTCTATGCCTCAAGCACAATATCCTATGGCACTAATTGGTAAAGGCTTTAAACCTTTATTCCAATCCTGGAGTTGGAAATCACTTGAACGTGAATAGGAACTCCAATGCTCATGGTGCATCTAAAAGGTTTTGGATGTAAAAGACTCGATCTAATTGAGTCTTTCTAACATGGTCCTTGTGCTTCATTGTTCTATTTTTTTGTGGCCATTGTTCTTTGGTTTCTGTTGGTTTTTGTTTCTGGGATTTGCATTGCATAACATTCATGCATTTCACTCTAGGATTTGTTATGTTTTCTCTTTTAAAATTTTTTAAAAAAAATAGGGAGAAAGCAAAATATGTTTGGCATGATTTTTCTTGGCTTTTGAAAACAAGGTTGGTCAATTTATTTTCACATAACATATCTTATGTACCTTGTTTAGCTTTGATGAGTTTATTTATTGCACTTTACTAGTTGAAACTTTGTAGTGCATGTTGTGTGGGAAAGATGTTTATGATTTTTGATCACTTTGTCTTGATCTTGAAGTCACATGTTATTTGACTGTCGGACTTGATCCTTTTGATAAAGGCATAAATAACCATCTCACCACTATTCACTAGTCAATCATGAATACCTTAGTGCATATCGTAAGATTTTGTACTCGAGAAAGTGTAGCACATGCACAAAAAGAACATAAGGTGTAGCCTCGGTTTAATTACTTAATTCTTAAAATTAGTGTGTACTATTAGGCTTGATGCCAAATCACATAATTAAAATTGGTGTGTACATTATCCCGGTTATTTAATAAGTTTCTGAACAATTAAAATTGGTGTGTACAATATGAGGCAAACAAGAAACTTACATGATTGCAAGCTTTTGTTCTAGGAGATGTGAGAGTTATATGATGTAACTCTTTTGATAATAGTCTCTTTCAAATTCTATGTGATGAATTTTGTAGACCTTGTGTTTGATTTCTATTCACATATCACCTCACATGTATTTCAAGCTTTTGCTAGTTGCACACATTACACAAGTTACTCTTTGCTAAACTTTGAACATGTTATTGTGTGTGTTTTTTGTTTGACCAACCAAGTTTGAAAATACATTGAGTTATTATGCACAACAAATTTGTTGCTTGAGAATTTAAAGGGAGAATGTTTGATTTTTTTTTTTTTGGAAAAATTGGGATTAAAACTTGGGTTTTTGAAAAAACATTTCATCTCATTCTCATGCATTTTGTTCATCAATTTCAATGCTTTGAGTGTTACTGTCCAAAATGTGTTTGTTTTTTCAAAACTGTGATTTTTCTCAAAAATTTTGTGAGCTTCTATCTATTTCGATCGATCTAGTCTGTTTTTTGATCGATCGAAATTGTGCTTAAAATTTTTTTAGGAGTCTCGGACTATTTCGATTGATCGAATGTAATTTTCGATCAATCGAATATCGTGAATCAGATTTTTTAAAACTCAGATCTTGACTTTTTCAAATCACTTTTTCAAAAAGTTTTCAAACCTTTTTCTCTCTCTCCGACTCGGCAAGCTCACTCAGCAAATTTTTTGTCGTTTTCCTCCAAAATTTTTGCAAGGTTTTTCTCCTCTAAGGCCGGTAAGTCCTTTATACCCTTCCTTTTGAGTTTATTTTCATGTTTCATGCTTTTTTCATTGAAATTTTCTAACCTATTCCTATTTGGGGTTTTTGATGATTCAAGCCATTTTATGTGAAATTAATCATTAGGTTTTTGTTGGGACATGATATAAACATGATCTTGATGGTTTAATTTGATCAATTTTGTGTTTTGTGAGAAATTGAAAATTCTAGGGCTTGTAATTGATCCAAATTGGGAATTTGTTCAAATTGGGTTCAATTAATGCAATTGGCTTGTTGAATTGATGTAATTGATCATTATATTGTGAATTCTAGCTTGTGTGATGATCAATTGGACAAATGTTTCCTAAAATTTTAACAAGTGGTTTTTAAATTTTGGGGTTTTTGTTAGAAACTCTATGCTTAAGCCAATTTTGTGAAATTGAATTTAATTTTACTGCATTAGAACATGCATCATGACATTGTGCTTGTTCATGCATCATATAGATTTTTATTATATTTTTTTGTGGTAACTTGCAGTCTGCCCTTAGTTTGTGTTTTTGTTTTGTTCTTTTTGGTTCTATCCTGGTGTTTTTGTCCTTTTCTTAGCATCATGTCTAGGAAGACTAGAACTCATACGTCTGTTCCCCCACCTTCTCCTCCTCCTTTTGACCGTGTGAGGTTCCCTAGTGAGAAAAACCAGGAGATCTTTGATACTTTGAACCTTAAGAGAAAGATTTGGGCTGAGCGTTCTGTTGTATTAGATGAGGTTGATCCTGCCATTAGGGCAAATTTTGAGCGACAGGGCTGGTTACCTTTGTTGGATATTTCTGATCCTCCTCCTCTGGCTACCCTGATTTGAGAGTTCTTCTTGAACATCTCTATCCGCGTCTATGATTCCAACACTTTGATAAAGAATTGGATACGAGGTGTAGAGTACACCATTACTCCTACGGGAATGACTAATGCTCTAGGGGTACCTTTGGTCTAGCACCCTGTCTACCAGTATGATGAGTCTCCACCCTTGGATGATGTCATGTCATACATCACTGGGTCTTCTATCCAGTGGGGTTCTAATCCTCGGATCACGTCTGCTGAGCTTCTTGAGACTACCTATCTTTTTCTTAGGATAGCCTGTCATTCTATTTGGCCTATCTCTCATCTTCACACCATTCCTCTTGAGCGGTGTGCATTTTTGTACGCTCTTGTTACTAATGCTCTTATCAGTTTTCCTCACTTGTGTCTTCGTTATTTGAATGAAGTTTATAGGAGTTCATCTTCTGCTCATGCTCTTGTCCATCCTATTTTTATTCATAGGATTTTATTATATCTTGGTTTAGATAATTTCCCTTCCTCTAAGCCTGTTTATGTTATTGCTCCCATAGGTGCGTCTTTTCTTAGGCAGAGGGCTGCTCATCTTCGAGCTGGCTCTAAACACCATAGGTCTGAGTCTTTTGGTACCGCACCCCCTCCTTCTTCTTCTACAGGTCCTGCTAGTGAGGATGTTGTTGATCCTGTTAGTGATGCTACTCCTGCTGATGTTCATCCACCTCCTTTGGATGACTTTGATATACGTCGTACCTTGGAGACTGTCATGACCGTCCAGGCGGCTCATGGTCAGATTTTGGTGGACTTGCTTGATGAGCTACGTGCTTTGAGAGCTAATTTGGCGCATTTACATCGTTCACCCTCACCACCTCCTTTTGATGATGGCATGTGATTGTCCTTTGGCATTCCGTCACAAAAAGGGGGAGTAGAGTTTTGTTTCTTGTAGAGGAGATTTTGTAGTTAGGGGGAGATTTCTTTTGTTTTTGCGAAACTAGTGAGATTTCTTTTGTTTTTGCAGAGCAAGTGGTGATATTAGATTGTATCTAGGTGCTTCACTGTGTATACTTTCTTTTGATATCATCTTTGGGCTATTCATGTTAGAAGGAGATACATTTATTCTGATATATATGATTCTTGATTCTTGTGTTCACTGCTTATTGATTTATATTTATGAGTTATTCATTGATATATGTCTTTATTCTGTGTTGTGTGAAACATACAAGAATGCTTTATTTTTGTTGTATCTAACTTAGGGGGAGAGTTAGTTTACATCTTGTTGATTTACTGTTTTGCTGTCACACATTCGTGTGTTTCAGGAATATACAGGTTGATTCAATTGAGCTGCTGTCTACACTTGTAACTGATGGATAGTAGTTAGGATTGAATTTGTTGTTATGAGCATTATTTTTGTAAAGGGCTTTTACTTGTATACTTTGAGTTTTTAATTTGTGTTTTGTCACGGATTGCCAAAGTGGGAGTTTGTTAGGTTTTAGAGACTTAGGATTTTATGTATTTAGAACTCTAATATGTAATATTGGCAAAGCATGATCAAAACAGTTTGTTTAGTCTTGTTTAGGCTTGCTCAAAGTTGTGCAATTCATGTAGAGTTAGAATCGAGTTAATGTAGAAGCTATTGTGCATTTCGGCCTGGCTCGATCGATCAAAGCTTAGGCTTGATCGATCGAAAGTTGGCCAGATTGCGTTTTTCTGCAGATTTCCAACTCAGCCCTATCTAATTAAAACGTTTAGGGTTTTATGTTTTTGCCCTAGGTATATAAGGCAAACCCTAGCCACATTTTATAGAGGCTCTTGTTGCTCATATTTGCAGTTTGTGTGAATCTCTTGCGAGATCCTTGAGGAGCTTTTCTTCACATAAATTTAGGGTTGTCAAGAAGGAGATAACTTCAACATCTTGATGATTAACTCAGTTGCTGCCATTGGAGTTTAAAGAAACACAAGCGGGAGTGCTTGTGTCTAGTGGTGAATCCAAGAAAGAAGGAGTTCGTAGATTCGGAGCTTGCACATGGTCGTGTTAGTAAGTTCTACTGGTGGGTAGTAATAGGAAGTCGAGCGTGGTGCTTGTAAGTCTTATTGTATGAACTTTAATTCTTTCATATAGTACATTGAGGATATCAAGGTTAAATCCTCCCTAGGTTTTTTACCGGTTTGGTTTTTCTGGGTGATCATATCTTTGTGTTATTTATATTTCCGCTGCTTTATACTTGATATGATTGTTTGATTGTGTTAGCCTAGATTTGCATAATTTGACTAAGTTAATCACTTGGCTAATAACTAGGTTAATCCAATTATTATTTTAAGGGGTCTAAAACCTAACAATGTCGCAAAAAATAACTACGCCACTAACTTTTGTGTGTGTGTGTGTGTGTGTGTGTGTGTGGAATAAAAGACATGTTAATGGTTATTTTTGCACACATATCTTTCATTTATTAGATTTGATACGACTGACGTGATATCGTTTGATACAAAATACTTTTTTCACACTTAAGCCTGACACTACCTACTAGCTTCTTTTTTTCTCATATATTTATTTTTTAAAATGGCCCATGTGCAAGGTAGTTGGCAACTAGAATGTAGTTGTGAGAAGTGAGATTGTTGAGAATTTTATTGTGACCTCTCGCCCCTCTTTCACATATTTACAAAATAATAATAATAATAATAATAATAATAATAATAATAATAAGGGTAAATTTCACTAACTACCCCTGAGGTTTAGGCAAATACCAAAGAGGACCAGAAGTTTTCAAAACTGACCATTTCAGTCCCTGAGTACAAATAGACTCTAACGCTATTAACCTCTCCTCTCATCCCTTTCTCTATCTATCTTTCTTCTCTTTCTTGACTGATAAAATAGAAACTCCCCTGTAACTTTCTCAGTAAACAAACAGGGAAAGAAAATGCTTGAATGAATCCAAAAATCAAAACGGAATACACATAACAAAAATCACAAATCCATCAAGAACTGTGACCAAAAAAAAAAAAAAAATCAACCTCTCAACTCAAAATCCTAATCCAAAACCAAACCCAATAAATCAAAACCTCTCTTAACCAAAAACCCAAAACATCTTCTCAAATTCACAAACACTGCTCACTCCATCACCAAAATCCCTTACCAATGGCTCTCAAGCTCAGCATCTTCATTAGCAAGAAAAAATCTTTGCTCAAACCATTGCAAACCCACAAAACCTTTGCTCAAACCAAAGCAAACCCACCTCGCCGATCCAAACCAAAATACAGAAACCTCCGCCACCGATCCATTGCCGATCTAAACCAAAATCACCAACCTCCACCGCTGACCCACAACCAATCCAAACCAAAATCCACACCTCAGCCGCCGACCTACCGCTGACCCAAACTAAAATCACAAACCTCCATCATCGACCCACAACCTATCCAAACCAAAACCCACACCTTCGCTGCTGACCCACAAATAACCTAAACCAAAATCCACAAACAACCTCCATCGTCGACCCACAAATATCCCAAACCAAAATCCAAAGACAACCTTCACCGCTTCCGCACCAAAACCCACGAACCACTGCTAACCCACAGCATGATGCAGTTGAAAGACCACGAAAACCAACACCGATCCACACTGAAACTCGCAAACACCATTTACCCACAGCACGACACTGCCCAAAGACCACGAAAACCAACATTGATCCACATTGAAACCCATGAACGCCGCTTACCCACACCACGGCACCGTCGCAAAGACCACGAGAGAGAAGAAAGGGACAAGAAAGTCAAAGAAAGGTATGAGAGTGGAAGAAGGTTAAGGCAGTCAGAGAGATTGAGAAGAAAGGTCTGAGAGTGGAAGAGGGATGAAGGATTTAGGGAGAGAGTGAGAAGAAAGAAGGATGAGAGAAGAAAGGTTTGAATGAGGGTGAAAGAGAGAAACTAATAGTTAAATAACTGTGTTAGGTTCGTTTGGACTTAAGGACTCAAAGGGTTAGTTCTGAAATCTTTTGGATCTCTTTGGTATTTCTCCAAACCTCAGGGTAGTTAGTGAAATTTACCCTAATAATAATAATAACAACAACTAGCCTCTAAGCATGCGCTCATGCGTGTGCTTAGAGACTCTTCTATTTTTTTTAAAGGTTAAAATTTTTTGTTGATGTGAAGTGGTTAAGACTTAAAAAAAAAAGTGATTTTTTTTTTTTTTGAAAACAAGAGTTTAGGTAGTTGGAGCATTTCAAATACTTGAATAGAGAGTATTATTATTTTGTAGGCAATGCTTTAGTACAAGTTAGACATATATTTTTACCTGACTATTTTTTAGTTTTTTCTCTACATTTTTTTTGGAGAAACGGTTTTGTCTCTACTTAAACTTAGGAGTGTTGGGGGTATTTTTGAACCAACAAAATGTCTGATCCAAATAGAAAAAGCCCCTTAAATAGTACTAGTATAAATAGGGAAATTATTGTGGAACTGTGTAGTTCCAACCAATATATACAAGACACCTCATTAGAAATGCTTACATAGGCTTTTATGTCACATCAGCTCAATAACCCCTACTCATCTTAATGCTTGTTAACCCCGTTTGAGTAGAATTCAAAATTTAGAAGTGAATTGGGCGGGCTTCACTAGAATTGCAGTCTCAGTCAAACTTTCAAATTTCATTTTTTAGATATGCCATCTGCATCAAAATTCTAAAAACCTACTCTCTCACAATCTCCCCGCCATAGCAGTATCCACCTTTCCTCCTTCAGCTCTCAAATCGCTCTCTACAGGCCCAAGCTCAGATCTCCCTCCTTTCGGGTTAGCTCTCTCTATCTCTCTCTCTCTTATTTCCTTCTGTTTAGAGTTTAACAAAATGTCTGATCCAAATAGAAAAAGCCCCTTAAATAGTACTAGTATAAATAGGGAAATTATTGTGGAACTGTGTAGTTCCAACCAATATATACAAGACACCTCATTAAAAATGCTTACATAGGCTTTTATGTCACATCAGCTTAATAACCCCTACCCATCTTAACGTCTGTTAACCCTGTTTGAGTAGAATTTAAAATTTAGAAGTTAATTCGGCGGGCTTCACTAGAATTGTAGTCTCAGTCAAACTTTCAAATTTCATTTTTTAGATATGCCATCTGCATCAAAATTCCAAAAACCTGCTCTCTCACAATCTCCCCGCCATAGCAGTATTCACCTCTCCTCCTTCAGTTCTCAAATCGCTCTCTACAGGCCCAAGCTCAGATCTCCCTCCCTTCGGGTTAGCTCTCTCTATCTCTCTCTCTCTCTGATTTCCTTTTGTTTAGAGTTTTGGTTCTTACTATTGATTGTACTGTTTCCTTTCTCTCCTCTCAGTTTTTTTTTTTTTTTTTGGTTATGTGGTGACTGGTGATGGTGAGCAACTTAAAATTCCTCTCTCTCAGGGGTTTTTTTTTTTTTTTTTTTAAATTTTTTTAATTATTATTATTACTTTTTTTTAGGACTAGGTTCATTTGGAGTTCATTTTGTGGTTTCTGAATTGAAGAGATTGATTTAGTTTGGATTTAGGATTTTTCGTTGGATTTGATAAACAAGGATTTTTCACCTTTGTTTCTTAGGTACCAATGCTTTGATGGGCAATCCAAACCTTTTAGATTTCAATTGAGTATTTCCTTTTGGTTCTTGTTTTTGTTCTGAAAATTCATTTATTTGGCTTGATTGAAAGGTTCACTCTCCTGAATATTTACCTTTATTACTGATACGTGAGTCCAAGCATATTGTAGTTAAGTATTTCATGTATTTGAAGTTGATAGTTTATTGAATATTCGTAAATTTGTAAATGGACTTTCAAATTGAAATTTCATATGGAGGTGTCATTTGTGGTGGGCATGTTTTAGCTGTGTTGGGGCGGGAAGTGGATTTAGAAAGGGGAAATATATGCTTTGGCTTGAATGAGAGACACTTGTAAGAGCATAGTTTATTTTTCCTATTTTCATGTGTTCATGTGTTTTATAATTTTGCATATGAGGTGTTTAAGAAAAATGCAACTTAATGATAACTATGGATGTTTGTATGGTGTAAATTAAAATGGTTTGTTGGGTTTTACTAATGTAGAATCAAATTGAATAAGAAGCAAATGCAACAATGCATCTTTTGTTTAGTTCCATTAGAGTTGATGTCACATGCATATTACTTTTAGCAACCATGTGCAACTTCTTTTTTAATTAATATTCATGAATTTTTACTTGCAGAGGCAATTAGCATTGATGCCCAAATTAGAACAATTGAAGTTGCCCTATGAATGAAGGTTGAGGGCTAGAGGCTAAGCTGAAGCAACAGTGGGAGAAAAAGTAAAGTTGCTAGGATTGAAGTCAAAATTGGAACATTTAGATTTATTCATCTAAGATAATCAGGTCAATGTCAATGTAGATGGGAAGGATAGGGAGATTTTTCCCCTCCCCCTAAGTTGAACTCTCTTGTAGTCCTTAATTAGAAGAGGTTTTTTTTTTTTTTTTTTTTTTTTTTTTTTTTTTTTTTTTTTTCACTCTTTGTTTATATCTGCTTTGTAGAGGGAAATTTCTTTTCTTTAGTTGTAAGAATCTTTTTTGATCTCTTTCTTGTTTATGTGATAATAGAGGGAAAAGAGATTGGTTGTAAATGACTATAATAGAAAAGAGATGCAAAAAAATATTGAACTTATTTTAAATCTTGTTGCTCAAGACATGTAGTAAGCTTTGGATGGGTTGTTATAGCTGCTCTAGGAATGAATAGTTCTAAAAATTCTTTTAGAAAGCAACTTGGGAGTAAGAAGCTGCCATTCCAAAGATAGTTGTTGTAATGCTCAAAATTGAAATGCAAGCATAAAAATATGGATCATCATTCTTTGTGAGAAGCAATAGTTGCCTGGTAATAGCCATCCAATGTTCATAGCCAGACATTTCAACCTAAAATAACTTCAAATGCTCCCTGTCATTATAACTACCATTATATTAATATACACTATAGAATGTTATGAACTAGCCTATTGAAATTGTGAGGGAAAAAGAATTTGAGTTCTAATTTTTTGCTTTCATCTTTATTAATTTGTTTCTCTTTAAATAGCATACAGTGCATGACATATCTACAATACAATTTATGATAAACACCCAACTCATAACATAAGCTTGATAAAAAACTAGCAAACAACCCAATCCTCCTCTACACTACAGAAAGTTTAGGAAATAAAATATTAATAATTTTTATCTCTAACTAATGAATCCATCTCATCCAAAGCCAATAATGACATCTCCTTCATGTTCAACTTGTTGATCCTCATCTTTGGCCTATTGCTTATCCTTATCTTTGGCTAGACGAGATTCCCTCTACTCCAAGCATTTTCCAAAATGCAAATGCCTTCTAGGTTTGTCTGAATCATAACACAAAATCACTAAATTATTGTCCATCAATAAAAATCTATTGTCTAAGTACTTCATGGTTTCAACTATCCAATATCCACCATTGCATCATTAACTGCATTCAAAAGTACATCAAAATGCACACAAGTTTGCTAGCACAAATGTCAATTATTATTATTGTCAATTAGATTGACAAGCCTTTATCACAATACTCATAAACAAAGAATAAAACTTATAGCATGGTCATAGCACTAATCTTGATATAGTATATAGAGCATTGCACCTCAGATCTAGCAAATGAAATTACTTGCAAATTAAAGTTAAAAAACACTCAAGAGTTAACGTGATAACAGGTCCAAGAATGAGTCTTGATGATTGAACTAAGCTTTTCTCATGGAAATAACAAGTTGAATGAAAAACCTATACCCAAATTCCTTAAAGATGACATGGTCTTTTCATTGGGGCATTTTATCAAATGTGTTGGTTACAATGAGTCAGTGATAGGAGGAATGAACATAAATTGTGAAATTAATTGGCCATAAATACCTAAATACCCAAAAGAAAAATCATCAAAGAGATCAACATGGTTATCAATGGAAACTAAAGAAAAACAAAATAAAAGATCACCAAGAACACCTATGGCATAAAATGTCATGGGCTAAGAAATCCGGGAATTTCATCCTACAAAAAGAAAGGGAAAATAGAACTCACCCCATTCATTGGTTGAATCTTGAAGCATTATCATCCTTTGTTAAAGGAACAACATACCTCTCTAATCTAAAAATTTGGATTACCCATCAAAGCATTTTGTATATCCAGGACGAGGAAGCGAGGGATTACGATAGAGAAAACATAGAGTAGGCGTGCGGTGATAAGCAAAGTAGTGCTGGGGTTGTCGTTGCTGGCGAGTGGGACGTTGGAGGTGATTCCGCCAAAAATACATTTTGTTTGGTGTTGGGAAATATGTGATATTCCATAAAACAAATTTTGAAGAAAAGTTTTCAAGTCCCGCCATTTACATCTCAAATTTGAATTTGGTCTAAAAACAAAATTTGAAAACACTCTCAGAAGAACTGACGGGGTTAAAGGGACGTTAGACATAATGGGTGACATGGCAGGTTAGCTTACATCATCAATTTTTAATGATCTGTCTTCTTCTTATTGGTTGGGACTACACAATAATTTCCCATATATATATATATATATATATATATATATTTTTTTTAATGTTTTTTCATGTCTTTCGTAACGAATTAGAATTAGTTATTTGTTAACTAGTTTGTTAGTATTGTTTATTTAATTGTAGTTGTACTTCCTCGCTTCTTCTTCTTTTTTTCTTTTTCTTTTTTTACTATTATGGAGGCCTCTTTATTAATGTTCTGATTCCTAATCGAAATTTCATTAGTTATTTAAATGAATCACCTTTTCCTAACCTCATTAAGCTTCCTGAATAAAAACTCAACAATTTCCGTGATTATGTTATGATAGTTTTATATTTATTGTGGCCAAATTCCATCTACCAGTAAATAATTAATTTATGAGTAAGTTTTTGACTTTTGTCATTAACATTACCTATAAATTAATAATTAATGGTAACATTGTTTTCACTTTAACCTAACACTATACTACTTTTATTATACATCAATCACAAGTCACGTAAGTAATTATGAAAAATGTATTAAAAAAAAAGTAGTTATGAAAAAAGTTAAATGTCGTTAGATTGATTTTTAATTTACTAGTATTTACCATGAAATGTGATGGTAAGGCCAAAAGTGATCTTAAAGGCTAAAAAAGTGACATTTTAATAGGTGTTAATTAAATTAAGTGGACTATTGCTGAGAGTCTTGTAGCTCAAATGCTACCTCTTAGTATTTCTAATAGAGATATTTAGAATTCAAATCCCCCACCCCAATTATCAATATATAAAAAAAATTTAAGCGGATATATATATATATATATATATATATATAACCTCTACCTTAGACTCACTTTTTGGAATTCAAAAGGCACACACAAATGCCTATGGAACAACAATGCTAAGACCACAATAGATTACATAACTTTTGTCACAATACACCATTTAGCACAACAAATTTTACAACTTTCAACACAACTCGCCAGGCGGCAAAAAGTTGTGGTCCTAGTATTTTTTTTCCTATGGAATACCTATGGATTTAGGATAGTTATATTGTAATGATATGCGGTGAGCTATAACAAAACTAGTGTAATTTGTTATGGTTTTAGCATTTTTTTTCCTATGAAATATCTATGGATTTAGGATAATTATTTAGTGGTTAAACAAAGTTCTTATTTATGTTTTCTACCTTGTAATTAAGGGTTAAAGATGAGGTGGTATTAGACTATGTATTCGGTGCATGTATTACCCCACTCAATGTGAAAGGAGCGATACATGCGTCGAATGCATGGTATATCTTCTTGTTAGAGAGATAGATAGAGGTATGTTGTCCTCCATGGGCCTAACTTTAATTAAATGTTAGAAGGGCCTTACGTGTCCTTTTTATATATAAAATGTTTACTTACAAGGTCATTGGGCCAAACTTCTTGTGCAATTGGGTCTCAACTGTGTTCAGGATGGTTACATTTAGGCCTAGACGAGCTGAGCGAGTAAGGCAATTTATGGGTCTGATGAATGATTGTGTGGATGATTGGAAATGCCAAGCCTATAACATGCCGAACCTAAAAAGAAAAATGTGGCTATCAAGTAAATAAAATAAAATAAATTTGGCTATTAAAAAAAAAAAGGTAATGAGGATGCGCATATTTTGGCCCAATACGCCAAAAATATTGATAATGAATTGTATTGGATGGAAGATTCCCTCCCGTTATTTTAGAAGCTTTGTATCAGGATTGCTTAAATACGAATGAATGAATGTATATATGTTTTGCCTTCAAAAAAAAAAAAATTTGTTTTTAAGCATTTCCAAGTGCCACTGACTTTTAAAAAGCATAGTTAAACAGTAAAATAAGAGGTACAGAAGTCAAGAAAATTGAGCTTAATAATGGTGGATGACTCACATGGTGTGTCCCATTTCATCATTACACTGGGCGAAGTAGTCTTTTTCGTTTC
Source organism: Quercus glauca (assembly GCA_023736055.1). Lineage (NCBI taxonomy): Eukaryota > Viridiplantae > Streptophyta > Magnoliopsida > Fagales > Fagaceae > Quercus > Quercus glauca. The sequence goes on along the minus strand of CM043325.1, from coordinate 24,874,821 downwards.
CTCCTCTTTTCGTTTGCTTTGGGGACTATTGAACATAATGGAGAGGAATCTTCCAAGTTCCAACTAAAGAATCTTCATACAACTTTTGAGAGACTTCATAAAACTTTCCTTAACTCTCTGACTTTAACTATAATAGTGTTCCTCTGCAATTATTGTCTCTCTATTTTTTTTCTTTCTCAAACTGAGCACACAGAGAGTTTTTTTCTACCAGCAAATCGTTCAAGCCTACTCACATCCTCAAGGTCCTATCTCTTCTCTTATGCCATGTTTTGTGTGGATTCTCTGTTTTATTTCTTTCTTTCATTCTTTTTATATTTATTTATATGTTTCGATTTCTTTTGGATGATGAGAAAGCAGTGGAAAACTGGAAAAGGGGAGAAACATACAGATTTTTTTTTCCTGGGTTTTAACTTTTTTGTTTTATAGTATCTGAATTTCTCCTCTTATACCAACAGTGATTGTTAAATTACAAATAAATTTCTGCAATGATTTAATGTTAGTTAAATAGATTTTTTTTCCTGGGTTTTGCTTTTGTAATGATTTAATATTAGTTAAATAAATTTCTGCAGAAATAATAATCATAATAACGTAAGTTATCAAATTTGTATAAAAAATAAACAAACAAAATTTTTTTGACTTCACTGAAAACAGAGGATAGAGGATGTGAATGCCCAACAAGGCTAGGATCACTGACACTAGTTTGTTTGTTTGTTTTTATTTTATTTTATTTTTCTAATTTTTATTTTTTTTAACAAAATTATATGGTGCGAGGTAATTAGCAAATTGTTAATTGGGTGTAGTTGACTTGAAAGATTGCTGTGACCTTTGTTTTATTAATGCCTTTCGTCTCTCTTTCACATACTCACAAACAAAAGAAAAAATAATGGTCATTCCTTTATTAAAAAAGAAATTATATAATAAGAATTGAATCATGTGTTGTATCTAAGATATTTTTGAGCTTTACAATCACTACTGCAAATTCATTTCTCAAATCCTTAAGTTCTCATTTTTCATCCACTTCCATCTCTATTATTCTATCTTCTCTCTCCCTCCTTAAAATAAAAGATCCATATCAAATCATTTCTTTTTTGCTCTAATTTTTTCTTCTTTTAATTTTTCTTTCAATTTTAATTGAAAACTACTTTTTTTTTTTTTAAATCTTTATTGTAGTTCAATACTCCAACATATTTCCAATGTCTTCCATTAGCTCTCAGAAGGCCTCCTCTTCGTCATCATTTTCCGTTTCAACATCCCAGTGGAAATATGATGTCTTTCTTAGTTTTAGAGGTGAGGACACCCGCACTAGTTTTACGGACCATCTATATGTTGCTTTAAAACAAAGGGGCATTGTTACCTTTAGAGATGAGGAAAATCTTGAGATAGGAAAATCTATTTCACCAGAGCTTTTGAAAGCAATAAAAGAATCGAGATTTGCAATTGTCATTCTCTCAAGAAACTTTGCGTCATCAACATGGTGCTTGGATGAACTTACAAAGATAATTGGATGCCTAAAAGAGAAGACCACGACTGTTTGGCCAATTTTTTATGATGTGGACCCATCTGATGTACGAAAACAAACAGGCACCTTTGCCCAAGCCTTTTCTAAACATGAAGAACGTTTCAAGGACGACATAGAGAAAGTGCAAACGTGGAAAGTTGCTTTAGAAGAATTGGCAAATCTCAAAGGGTGGCACCTACTGGATAGGTAATCCAATTTGACATATTACTTGTTTCTAAATGTTCAAACTTCAAATAAATACTCTTCTTATCTTAAGCCTTGTTTTGAACTTTGAGTAAAGCAACCTAGATGTTCACACTTCATTTTTATTTTGACTTGATCTAATTAATTTACATTTTGTATTTCTTTCAAATTTTTCTTGCACAAAGTCATTTATATTTTCTTGGTTTAGCCAACAGAATAGAACATTGGATGTTTACTTTCATTTTTGGTACTATTTATGAGTGGTACTGACTAGATATCATTCTCCTTTATTGTAGGTCCGAGGCACAACTTATCCAGGATATTGTGGGAGAGTTATGGCATAAATTGAATTATGCATTCTTTGAAGATACTGAAGACCTTGTAGGAATAGAATCTCGAGTGAAGGAATTGGAGTCATGTTTGGCTATAGGGTCTAATGATGTTCGCATAATAGGGGTTTGGGGGATGGGAGGAATAGGTAAAACAACTCTTGCTAGAGTTGTTTTTCATAAGGTTTCGAGGGAGTTTGATGGTTGTTGCTTTCTCCATAATGTTAGGGAGGTTTGTGAAAAAGAAGGTTTACTTCCATTGCAACAACAACTTATTAGAAAAATATTAAACGAAAGTATACAAGATGTTGATGTGGGAGATTTCGTGATCAAAAATAGATTACATCATAAAAGAATTCTTCTCGTTCTTGATGATGTAAACCAATTAGACCAGTTGAAAAAGTTGGTTGGGAAGCATAATTGGTTTGGTTCTGGTAGTAGAGTTATCATAACAACAAGGGATAAGCATTTACTACATGTACATGAAGTAGATGAAATATGCATAGCTGAAACATTAAGCAATGATGAAGCTCTTCATCTTTTGAGTTTGAAAGCTTTTAAAAAAGAATGCCCTCCCGAAGATTATCTACAGCTATCCAAAGATGTCGTACAATATACTAAAGGTCTTCCTTTAGCTATTGAGATTTTGGGTTCCTCTTTGTTCAATAGAGACATCAATCAATGGAAAAGTACATTATCTAGGCTTAAAAAATTTCCGAAACAGGAAATTTTCCAAGCACTTAAAATAAGTTATGATGGACTACACGAAACAGAGAAAAAAATGTTCTTGTATATTGCATGTTTTTTTAATTATGGGAACAAAAATAGTATAGTGAGGAAACTAGATTATCTTGACCTTTACCCTGATGTTGGATTAGTGGTTCTAGTTGAGAAATCTCTCATAAAAATGAATGACGTTCAAGTGTGGATGCATGATTTAGTACAAGATGTGGGCAAGAAAATAGTTCATGAAGAGTGCCCTGAAGAGCCTGGAAAGCGTAGCATTTTGTGGTCATTCGAAGACATTAATAGTGTACTAACAGAAAATACGGTAAGAGGTTATTTAGAAAATTTAAACATATACCCTATAATACTATTCAAAAAAGTTCAACTTAGAGTAGCTTTGGTAATCATAGATTTTGCAATTCTCTAATCCCTTTTGTTCATGATTATTAGGGAACAAAAACAATTCAAGGCATAGTCCTAAAGTTGCCTAAATCAAAAAAGGCATTTTGGAATCCTGATTCATTTTCACAGATGCATTATCTTAAATTGCTACAAATTAGTAATGTTCAACTTCTCCACGAACCCAAACATCTTCCTATTAGCTTAAGATTTCTTGAGTGGAGTGGGTACCCTTCAAAATCTTTGCCATTAAATTTCCAATCAAATGAGCTTGTTGAACTTTACTTGTGTCGTAGCTGCATTGAACAACTTTGGAAAGGAGCAAAGGTAATTTAAGCATCCTTGTACTTATTTATATTTAAGTTCCATTAAATTGTAGGGATTTGTTGAAGCTAATTGTTCTTTTTTTTTTTTTTTTTGGTTGTTGTTGCTTTTAATAGTCTTTTGAGAAGTTGAAAATCATCCATATGAATGGGTCTACAAACCTTAAAGAAACCCCTGATTTGATCAGAGTCCCAAATCTTGAGGAAATGGTTCTTGAAGATTGTTTAAATTTACGTGAGATTCACCCTTCATCTTTGGTTCATAAAAGGCTTACTCTTCTCAATCTACAAGGTTGTGTAAATGTCAAAACTCTTCCAAGCAAGTTTGAAATGGAGTCTCTTGAGGTTCTTATTCTTTCTGGTTGCTCAAAACTAAAAAAGATTCCAGAATTTGGAGAAAACATGCAACGTGTATTAAAGCTTTATTTGGGTGGAACAGCTATTACTAAACTACCAACATCAATTGGGCATTTGACAAGCCTTGTTTTATTGAATGTAAGAGATTGCAAAAGTCTTACGTGTCTACCAAGCAGCATTTTTAATTTGAAGTTGCTTAAAGACGTGAATATTTTGGGATGTTCAAAACTTGAGAGATTGCCTGAAAATGTGGGTTACGCTGAAAGTGTAGAGGAGCTGGATGTGAGTGGAACTGCTATAAGAGAGGTGCCTTCTTCCATTTGCCTCTTAAAAAATCTTAAAGTGCTATCTTTCAATGGATGTAAGGGGTTATCATCATTTAATTCTACATCTTGCTATGATCTCCTCCGTTTTTCTTCAAGGCCAAAAATTGTAGATCCCCTAGGATTGTCCTTTCTATTAGGGTTGTGTTCTCTCACTAAATTGGACCTACGAAATTGCAATCTTAGGGCAATCTCCGATGATGTTGGTTACTTATTCTCTTTAAAAGATTTATATCTAAGTGGGAATAGTTTTGTTTGTCTACCTGACAGCATCGGTCAATTATGTAAGTTGGAAATTATGGATTTGAAAAATTGCATGAGTCTTCGATCATTGCCAAAGCTTCCAGTAGATATCGTACAAATTTGGGGAGATGGTTGTACCTCATTGGAAGTGGTAGCAGATCTCCAAAAACTTAATTCTTTTTGTAAGGGAGAGCTTTATCTTCAAAATTGCAGTAAACTGGTTGACAATCAAGATGTAATAGACATGTTTTTTGCAGTGATAAGAAATCACCATCAGGTCTCTCTCTCTCTCTCTCTCTCTCTCTGTGTATGTTCTAAACAACCTGCTTTGTTTGTTTTAGGGAATCTCTCGTCCTAATCAATATGATACGTCAAACTACAATAGGAGATATGACATGATTATTCCTGGAAGTGTAATACCGAAGTGGTTTATCCATCAAAGTATTGGGGCTGAAGTGAATATAAAAGAACCTTCTCATTTGTGTGATGATTGGATGGGGATTGCTATTTGCGTTGGATATTCTTCTTCTCCTTCCAATTTTTCTATATCTTGTAAATTCATAGCAAATGGAAAAGAAATGTCTTTAATAGTGCACGATCCTTTTCTAAGTAATGATTTATTATTAGATCATATTTGGCTATGTTATTTGCTTCCTCAATACGACATTGACGACATAAAATTACTGAACAAATGTGAAGCAAACGAATTGAGTCAGATTGGCCTTAAAATTGAAGGCAATTCATGCATGGTGAAGAAATGCGGACTTCGTATGCTATACAAGAAAGACATAGAAGAACTCAACCGAACTATGGCTTAGAGTAGCAATACTAGTATCACTCCTTATGAGGACTTGGGTGTTCTCCATCATAATTTCGACAATTCGGTAGTGGTTACAGAAGATAACAAAGCGAAGAAAATTCGTGACCATTACGATGGGACTGGACCTAGTGGAGAAGGAAGCTGTAAAGTTGTGGCACACCCAAATAGGATTGGAAGGCTCCATGGTGACTTTGATTGTGAGGACTACTTCGAATGTGGTGAAGAGATCAATGATTAGCAAGAATCTAGATGGAATTGGAAATTGAGTTCAAATGCTCTGTAAGTCAATGAATTCAAATTAATTCCTATTTGTTCTATCTTGTGGTATATATTTGTACTTTTATTTCATTTTATTTTAAATTCTAAGCATGCGTTTGGATTAGGATGGAAAATTAAAATTATTTTACTATTCAGCTTATTTTTGCTACTATTCATGAGCCTCATTGCACTTTTTGGTACTATTCATGGCTCTACTATACTATTTCAACTAACTTTTACTTTTATTTATAGTACTTTCAGTAATAAGTTTTCAGTTTTAGCAAAATAAGTGGTATCCAAACACACCTTAAATAGTATATTGCTTAGCACTTATTCCAAAAAAGGGCATCATTGAAGATTGTATAGATCACAATCCCAATGATTAGTCTAGCTAGATGTAGCATCTTGCTTTCTCGAAGGTTTTATGTGGTTGTTTACTAACTGACAACCAAAGAAAATGCTCTTTTTCTGTTTAAAAGAGTTCAAATGATATATATATATATATATATATATATATATTGCTCTGCTCTGAAATTTTTATTTTTTTAAAGTATGATGTTAATGTGATTCATGGTTCAACTCAGTTGATTTGTGGGTCAACTGGAAAGGAAGCTTGTACCTGTATGTAAACAGGTGTGTGATAAACAACTAAATAAATAGCTCTCACTGGAGACAATCGTTTATGCTAAAAGCATTTAATTTTGATTTATCTGTCACCACAACATGTTTTGAATGACTATAGTCTATATATTGCTTGATTTTTAGACATGCCATGATGAATCAGTGATTTATGATAATAGAATATGGAATATAGTAAGTAGTACTAAATGGCCTCAGCTATGTGCAGCTTCTGTTCTGAAATATAAGGAAATCATCATTCACATCATTGTCCTATCACCTATGTATTGCTTGAGTAGAAGCATTGATGAGGCATTGATCGAGTTTAAAAAAATACGGGTGCTGCGACATGAATTATGTAAAATTCACAGTTTAAAAGTCTTAATTATGTAAGTTTTTCCCATAAGATTTTTGTGCTTTTGCCTCTTAATGTACTTGAAAGTTTTTCCTCTTTTCTAAAAGTTTCCCTTTGAATAAAATTATTGGCTTAAGGTTGTCCATACCCATTTCAGATCATTACCAGACCAAGCAAAGCTGAGACAAACCAAAAGACCTATCCCAAATCGTACCTTAATTAGATTATACCCAGCAAAGAGACTTGACTAGAATTTAAATTAAAAGGACAGCAATAGACGGTAGAGAACCTGACCATGCAACAAACTTGATTATATATTACTAACCATATCATCTGAGACATATTTGTCTTTACAGTAATCAGACTCGAGAAGACAAACAACTGTGTTGACAAGGTTGAAAGTTGTAGAAGGTAGCCTGCTTTGTGCTTAGATTGGTAAGCCCTCCTGTTTTACTTGCTATTATTGCTGTATTACACCTAGAATTAAAGATTTCTCATATTATTCCCATTGGGTTTATTATTTAGAAGGATGTATCATAATCATAGTGGAAAGATCATTCATTTTTTGAAAATCTTATATTTTTTTGTATTATATAATGGGATACCCTTAGAACAGTAAAAACAATCTGTATCTGTTAATAGTTGTTTAAAGTTATCTTGACACCTTGACTTGGAAACAGCACCAGGCTAGGAAGTGATACTCTCTTGAGGTGCCTGCTCAAATTTTAGTCACCCCTATCTCAAGGTGAGGAGCTACTAATAAACTGATATGGCCTCATGATATAAGGTCAAAATCAGCTACCATTGAAAGTTGGAGGAACTCAATAATGGATTCTCATCTAAGGGTCATAGCTCTTAGATGGAGACATTTGTGGAACGCATGAGGACTTGCTCATCAAATCAAAATAGTGAAATGAAACATAGTGAGTGATAGTAAGCGTGTCTTATGCAATGAGGTAAGAGGAAAACTTGTATCTTTTACCCCTGAAGTGCTCAGGCCATTTTGTTTGGAATCTTTGGATTACATTTGAGCATTGGAATCGAGTTAATTACTCCTTGCTCTTTGAAGCAAGTGGTTTGCTCAATGGATGGAGGATCCAAAATTGTATAGATTAATGTTTGAGGGTGCAAAAGAGAGTGCTTAAGAAGTGATTATTCTTTGTTTTGCAGGTATGCACTAGTTTTCATTGCACAACAGGCAGATCTGAGTAACTATAGGAAAGTACAAAGGCAAGCATGTCCAGTTGTGGATGTTGCTGACAATTGAGAGACACTAGTAGAGATGGTGTGGATGGGGTGGTTTTGGCTATGGAGCCAAATCATGCGATGGCTGCCTGTTGCAGTTCTTCTATATGCAACCAAATGGCATGCAGCTAGATGCGTGGTTGTGTAAAAAGCATTAACTGAGGCAATACTGCCTGATTTTTGCTGACATATTTCAACAAGATATAGAGTGATGAGCACTTTTTGAGAAAGAAAGTTCCTCGGCAAATTGTTGTGCTGATTGAAGATCACTAGTGCACGGAAGTTGGACAACGCTACTGGTTATGTATGTTGCGCATAAGAGAGTCACTGCAGATCTTGGGGCCCTGGCTACTCTTGCTTTCAAGTCTTATAGACATTTCTGGACTCTACTACTAGTCAACCATTCTGACATTATTGTATCCAAAAACCAAACCGGAAAAAAAAAGTTATCTTTATACCTTTCTTGGACTAATTTATGCCTTGGGCATATGTTTGTGTGCAATCATTAACATTTTAGGACATCACATAAGAGATTTGCTTCTTTTTGTGAAAATTCCTTTTCATTTCTCCTGCTAAAGCAAATAGGAGCAATTGACTTAACCATCTAATGGCTCTAGTAGTAACTCTTGTATACATTTTTTTGTTGTGCATCGACAAGATGTCTTTTGAGTCACGTTATATAAATCTCCAACAGAAAAACTTTGCTCAAATGAGTTAGAAGGGTAATGATAAGAAGAGAAATGAAGTTTAGAATAGCTTATCTTGTTTGTTAATGGAAGGATGAAAATTGGGTAATGAGTTCTAATTTAAAAGGATTTAGGGCAAAACCATTTATTTTTTTCAAGCATGTAGTAGTGAATTTTTGCTATGCCGCATAACATTAGCTTTTGGTTTCAGCCAAGGAACATAAACAGTTGTAAAGAATTCACAACACTTGATAATGTATTGAGAAATCTCATTAATGCTTAGAGGGAAAAAAGTAATTAGTGAACTTATTGAAACCTTCATATAGTTCATCATGCAAATCCATTTGCAAAGTCATGAGTTTTGAAGATGGAGTTCCCATTGAATTTTATATTACATTTCAATCTTCAGTTATTATTACTCATTTTTTTAAAACGGTTACATCTAAATCAGTAATAATGTCTATTTTGAACAATTTTTAAAACCAATGAGCATGAATTTTAAATAAACTAAAATACTTGTACATGTGAGAAACCCCACTACAGTCCAAATGAAAATTCACAATACTTATTCTCCTTTTCATTTCACATACATACAAAACCAAACAACTCAATCAGTAAGATTCAATACAATTTAATTCTTTGACTTTCCTTCTCTTTCGCTCAACTTTCTCAGCAACCAAACTGATAATAATCAAGCCAACAAGGCAATAATATTATATATTCACATTTATATCATTTTCATTCTACATACATCACAAAAACCAAACAACTCAAATAGTAAGGTTCTTTCCTCAATTCAATTCCTTTACTTTCCTTCTCTTTTCCTCAATTCTCTTGGCCACCAAACAGAGAGTAGGAAACCAATAAAACCTGAACAATGAAACGAATATCAATATCAGAGAAAATAAGCTCAAGAATTGAATCAAATCACAAAATCAAAAGCCACGCTAGCACCATTGAAATCAGAAAACCACATCAGCAAATAGAGAAAACAATCAAATTCCTCAAATCAGTTCTTTTCCTTTATATTCTTCACTATTCCTTGCTTTTCTCAGCTACCAAACACATCCTAAATTCAATGCAACTCCAATTTGCACGCACAAACACACTACTTCCAAGAACTATGCAACAAATACAACTAAAACGCACCGTTTAATCGCCAGTACAACACCATTAACACGATCATGATTAACTCATAGTTTCTCATTCTTTCAAAAACAACGAAAAGATTTAATACGAAATCCTTTTCTTTTTCAATTCCTTAATTTTCCTCGGTTTTCTGAGTAACCAAACGGAACATAAAAAAACTAAAGTCTACCAAAAAAAAAATTAAAAAAATAATACAAAAATGAAAAGAATGAATTAAATGATTAATAATACCTGTAATTTCTGTATGAGTTTGCGTTTGAAGATTAACGAATTAAGATGATCACTTTAAGCTTTCAGACAGAGAAGAGAGAGAGTGAGGGTAGCATTGGAAATAGCGGAAATGAAAGCGTGGAAATAGAGCTACTATTTTTTTTGGTAATTTTAGACTAACAGAATGAGTATATGTGTCATTTTGAATATACGAGGGTGGATTTGGTTGTTTGTCTAATTGTTCCAGAAAAAACACAACGATTACTTTCTTTTTTGTGGATGGGTTGGTTTGATTTTCTTCAAACTTTGTATTACATGATATTGGTAACATAAATGTGCATACATATGTTTTGTTTAAAACATAATTTTTAATTAGCTTTTATATAGCAATCAATATAATCGAAACGTTTGACTTTTTATTGACCGTGTCTCATTGCGCAACGTGTCTACATAAATTACCGACATGTCTATGATTAAAAACACAAACAATTGTATCTTTTCAGTTAAACATTCACCTTAAAAAAAAAAAAAATGCCTATTATTACAAACTAGAGACAACTCTTGGGCCACATGTCTACATTTAAAAACCAAATAGTTGTGCCTTTTACGCTTAGTGTTAAATTTAAACCCACACCGTTTCAGTGGCTAACCACTTTATCTACCTTTTATATACATTGTTTACTTATTGTACTCTTCTCTTCCGTTTACCGTTTTCTATTGTTCTCTTTTCCCTCTGCAAGACAAACCCAGTGAACATTGAGGACGAAGAATAGAGTAGCCTTGCACCACCGATCAACCAGCAAAACCTCTACGATAAAACTGACTTCTTTTATTGTTCCCTTTCATTGTTCACTTTCACGCTACTGTTATTGTTCAATTTCTTTTTCACTGTCACGCTACTGTGTTTTTAGTTCCTTCCACTAATTTGATAGAAATATTGTTTTTCCATTGTATGCTTCGATTTAGACAAATTTAGTCAATTTTCCTAATTACACCACGTTTGCTTTGGTGATATAAAAAGTTTCCCTTGCTTTTAAGAGATGACAAATATAAAAGCCATGGAAGAGTTGGGTTTCTGACTTTGCATTTTTCATGGTAGAATTTATTTAGTTATGTAGTTCCATATATTTAATACTCTTCAATCTGTTTGTTCTGCATATTTGTTGTGTTATTTGTTACATTACAAGAACTGTTCAGTTTGTTAATAGGTTGTGTATATTTGTTTTAATTATTTTTATTTATAATAACAATCGTTAATAAATAAGACATTGAAATTTTGTGCACACCATGTGTTTGACAGAATGCCTTACTTACTCTTGCATTAGTTTATAGTCACTTCATGTTGTGTGCCTCTTGGTTTTAGTTGCTATTGGTCATTGCACTTTTTCCTAATGTGCATATAGGCATTGCATGTCTTCAATGAAAGTTCACTTGGTGTGCAAAACACTAGTGAATGTTTAGACCCCCAATTTCAAAATAACCAACACAAGTTTATACTCAAACAATAAATGTGCGGAATGATAAGTACAAGCAATACCGAAATAAACAAACAACTCTAAATCATAATTAATCACAAACAGCAGCAATAAAAAGCAAGAGTAAGGGTTAGAGAAATGCAAACACAAAGATAACACCGACACGTGTTATCGAAAAGGAAACCGAAGAACTCAGTGAAAAACCTCTCAGCTGCCATCCAAGCTGTAAAATTATCCACTAGAAAATCAATTGGGATACATGAATAGCAATAGACCCTCTAAGCCTAATTTGCCTGATGCACCTAAGCCCTCCAAGCTTTTTGCTCTAACAAGGTTAAGCCTAACCATGTCTTTTCCAGCTTTCCGGATCTCGCAATAAGCCCATTGCACCAACCAAATGAATTGGTCCTCTCTGAACTACTTGCTAAGCACCAAATAATCTTCTCACTGATATGGGTATGGTGAGGTAAGGATTTGACTAAGCATCCTCTCAAGGGTATGACAATGGAGAGGGTGAGAGTAGAGGAATTTAGAGAATTAAATGTGTAAGATTATGGATGAATTAATCTTGTTTTTCTCTAGGGTTTCTCTCTCAAAATTCTCTCTGGAAGCTCTCTATATTTCGTGGGTATAAGAGTATTTATAGTAGGGTATGTGAGGAATGTGAAAAGTCATTTTTCCACAAAACAAGGGGTTTTGGCAACTCACCTTCGCGACTAGGACGAGTCGCAAGTTCTAGTTGCGAAATAACTGACTGGCCAGACTGTCCTTTTTTGTCCTATAGTGCCCCAGTTGTCGTGACCCTTTAGCTTCTTGCATGCTTCACACATGTGGCATTTTGGTGAGCCATCAGTTGCGAGCCACTCGCGAGATCTAGTCGCGAGAATGCTCTTGAATGCACACACACTTGAATTCTTCACACACTATCTCACACACAACCCTTACATGATTCCCACCTAAATATAGGGTTTCTAATTGCTAAATTACAAGCAAATTTGGTACGAAATAAAGCCAACACATGGTTGAATAAATTCAACCTTACAATCAATATACACGGCAATTTAGTACAAACTTACTTAAAGGTCTCCTATTTGCCAGCCATGCGACACATCACTTGAGGCATTTAAAAATATTTTGCTCATCAATTTGTCTCTTTATATATGCCTTTTAAAGGAAGGAAATTCAACAATTGTTAGTGTTGTCTTTAAAAATAGGTTTTATTTCAAGTTCTTTTTTTAAAAAGAAATTATCTGTAGGACATTGAGAAATATAAGATTTTAATCCAGCAAGATTTAAATAAATAACATTTTTTTTTATTTGTAGTTACATGCAAAGTATAGATGTTGAACAATTATTGAATTCTGATGCGAGGGGGTGTATTCTACTGCATTTGAATCAGTGATTCAGTGTTATTCTGTTTTAGTTCAATGCAGCCAAACAGATGCATTGAGAATTGAATAGAATTTTAGTTTTAATTGTTTCAAGCATTCAAATTTAGGTAGCTACTTGGTAAATCTTTGTTTTTACGGTATTTAATTCAAAAAGAGATGTTATCTATCTGTTTATTATTTTCACTCAACTTGTTAATTGGGGATAGAATATAATGAAATGGCTATTTGTCTAATTGTTCCAGAAAAAAACACAGCGATTACTTACTTTTTTGTTGATGGGTTGGTTTGATTTTCTTCAAACTTTGTATTACATGATATTGGTAACATAAATGTGCATACATATGTTTTTTTTTTTTTTTTTGAAACATAATTTTCAATTAGATTTCATATAGCAGCCAATTTAGCCTCATTATAAAAATTGTTGGTGTGTCTTGAATTGAATAAAATTTATTTAATTCAACAGCCTACTTATTTTAAGATAAGTGTTAATGTAATTTAAAAGTTCCACTTATTAGGCTAAGAGCAGCAGCTTTTGTATCTAAATCTTTTTGAGATTAGTGTGGAGCATTTCAGTTAAAAAGAAGCTTGGATCGGCCACAAGCCAAAAAATATATTAATAAATAAATGAATAAATTATGTTCCTAGGATTACATACGATATCATTTGTTAGGCTTAACACCTAAGAGCTTCTTGAAATTCTAACCAGATCTTTGTGGTACTTATAATTATGAAGTTCACACACAATCCTTCGTTTCCAGATTTTTAAACCCACCAATCTTATAACAATTTGATGACATTTAATTGAATCTTCTTTGTTAATGAAGGTTGTAAATAATGAACTTCTTCTGTGATCATGCTTGTGTTTTTTCTTAAATGGTGGAGGAAAATTATGAAATGCAAAAGTGCAGTGGATGATATTGCTCCAATATTTATGTTGAGCTTAAATAATTACGAGCTAAGCTTAGTTTTAGAACCTAAGAGCTTGTAGTTGATGAGAAAAATAAACTAAGGAATTTTATGCTTGTGTTTGTACTTTTCCTTATAAGGTTCTTAAGAGTTCGTTTGTCTAATTGACTTTGCTTAAATACAATGTGTATTTTGTATGTTTCATTCAAGCCATAAATGGAAAATGGTTGTAATTCAAACTTTTTTTTTTTTTGCAGAGATTAAATAAAATTTGCAATATTTGTATTGAATTTTTTTTGTATCACCCAACTTAAAATTCATTTAAATATCTGTAATATGCCTGCTGTTTTCATAATGATGGAGATGTTGGTTAAAGCTTGCTAAAGAGTTCTGAATTGTTTATATAAAATACTTTCGTTAAATATGTTACTCTCTAATTTTATATAGAACATTACACGAAGTTGATAAGAAGGCCAAACAGATTTTGGCTAATTAGAAATGGTGTTATTTTCTGCATTTTCAAGTTGAAGACAATCATGTAAAATTATGCATGACTGTCCCTTCTTAGACTCATACCATTATATTTTCATTAAGAAAAAAGGTGCACTTTAATTTTTTCTAAGGTTGTTATTATTTTCATTTTCTTTTCGCTCTTGGAGAATATATTTCCGTTTAGCTGACAATAGACCATAATATACAGGGTTTAGAGAGTTCTTATGAGCTCCTTCTATGAATAGTTTTGAAGGAGGCTTAGAATTCATGTATGTTTAAAAAATAAAAAAGAAATTTGTTGAATACTTAAGTTGCCAGAGTCCATTTTTTAAACAAGTTTAATCAATTTTCCAAAATTGATAGGTCTACCTATAAGACAAGATTCTATTTGGGCAACAACCCAATGTTTACCTCTCTTTCTTTATAATTATTATGATCACATTCATTTGATTGAAAAAACATAGTTTTGCTTAAGATTTTCTAATATTCATTCTTTTGATGTTTGGGTGTTAAGCATTCTTGGTCAGCTTCTGCCTTCTTTTATATCCAATTGTCTTTGCAAATAACACAATATGTGTTTGTGTACTTTTATAATGCCTGGACTGCATAAGATTTAGCTATTCTTAATGAATAATTATGTTGGGTTAAAATGAATTGACCCCTTTGCAAATTAATTAATTACCCAAGTTAATTAATTAGATCAATTTAACATGTAAAGCATCGTAGCACAAACAAATCACCAATTATCTAAATGTAGCGGAAAATAAATTTGACACGGGTGATTTGTTTATGAATGGGGAAAATCACCGAGGCAAAACCCCACCAGGTGAATTTAAGGTCATCACTCCTAAGAATCCAATATTATCAATCACAAGCGGTTACAAGTAAAAAGAATCTTACCAAACCCTTTGGCCTATCTCGAAATACCAACCTACAGTTGAACCCTTACCCCAATACCCAATTGGACTTGAATCTTGAATATCATCATCATCATTCAACACAAGATCATGCAAATCTAAACAATCAAGAGTTTTCATGACAATGGGGGTCAATGGATCACATAGCAAAGATTAAAACCTAATCAGAGTATGCCTGCTCTGATACCACTTGTTGAGTTAAAATGAATTGACTCCTTTGCAAATTAATTAATTACCCAAGTTAATTAATTAGATCAATTTAACATGTAAAGCGTGGTAGCACAAACAAATCACCAATTATCTAAATGAAACAGAAAATAAATTTAACACGAGTGATTTGTTTACGAATGGGAAAAACCACCGAGACAAAACTCCACTGGGCGAATTTAAGGTCACCACTCTCGAGAATCCACTGTTATCAATCACAAGCGATTACAAGTATAAGGAATCTTACCAAACCCTTTGGCCTATCCCGAAATATCAACCTACAGTTAAACCCTTACCCCAATACCCAATTGGACTTGTATTGTAGCGGTAATCTCTCCGTTTAATGCATGAATCCCAGTATGTGACTAACCAATGATGCACAGATCCTAGTACGTGACTAACTCCACAGCAACCCTTTGATTGTTGTAGTTGATTTGCAGCAGCTTCACATAAAAACACCAATAAGATCTTCGATGTTGGTGCAAGAGACTTTGCTTGGTTACAGAACCCAAAGGCGTACAAGAAACGTAGCAAGAACTCTTTCTTCTGTAGGAGGAGGCTAGGGTTTCAAAAGAAAATTTTATGAAGCTCTCTAGGGTTAGGTTTTTCTTTTTCTACTACCTCCTTTAAATAGGAGCTTAAAGGGCTCTCCTATTCCAAATAGGTTTACACAAACTTTGGGCTTTCCGAGTCCAATAAGGATTATACAAACCCATATACAAATAGCCTTTTAGAATAAAAATGTTGTTGGCTATAGGTTGAATCTCGTAAGCTTGATAGATCAAGACATGTGTCGAGCTTTAATGAATCTCGACAGATCGAGCTTCTATCGAGGAGGTATCGAGACCTGCAGATTCCACTTTTCTTGAGCAGTTGCAATGTAACCACTTGTAATGATCATCTTGAACCTACTTAAATTTACCCAAATACAAGTAAAGTGCGTTTGGTCAAAGGATATGCCAATTACATTAAAATATGTCCCTTACAATCTCCCCATTTGGCAATCCATGACAAAACCACAAGAGTACATTGAATATCCTAGAATACATTCTACTCAAGATTACAGAACAAATAAGCCTAGTCTAAAATATCTTAACCTTGGAAGTTGCTGCAAGAAGAAGGTTCAGAATCTTGACTTGGCTATAATTTGTCTTTCTTGAAAGGCACTAAATGAAACACATCAAGGTACCATGTGGAAAATAATAACAAGTTAAATAAACAAGAAATAGGTGTATAAAGAGAGAAAAGAAACAACGCATGTGAGACAAAGAGTGAAACACATACATCATCATCAAATATAGAAACAACACATGATGTATGTAAATAGTTACAAAACTAAAAGATACACAACACAAAATATATATCAATATCAAAGTGTACCAGACTAACTCTCCCCCTAAGTTAGTTGCACCAAAAACTTTCTTCCCTTTAACATGAAGTTCTCCCCCTGAGGAAAGACATTCAATTCTCAAAATTCTCCCCCTTTTTGACATGATTGTCAAAGGGCATAAAAGACCCAAAAAGACTTGACCAGAGACAAGTAGAAAATTGATATAGAGGGAACGAGGAGAACAAGGAACCATAGACCTACAAGAAAAAAGAAAAACAAGATGCTATGGACATAAAGGAAAAAAAATGCAAAACAAAGAAAAAAGAAATGCATGCAAAGGTATCTCGATCGATCTAGGTGGTGTCGAGAATCTATCGAGAAGAAGCCAACCTCGATGGATCGAGAATCTGTTAAGGATGTGTCAAGCAGACAGAGAGCACAAGATTTTGGCTCGATGGATCGACCTATCTATCGAGAAGCTGTCGAGGTCAAACCCAAAAATCTTGATAAAAGAGGTATCTGTTGAGATTCTGTCGAGAAACTATCGAGGATGCAGAAAATAGGGTATTCAAAGGGGGAAAAACACATAAAGATGAATGCAACAAGTAAGCTACTCAACCAAAGATCCAATCAACATATTAAGCTTTCAAAACATCTCTTAACATATATGAAAAGCATAGATAGATCCAAAAACACACACACACACTAAACAAGTCTAACCAATTTTAAATTTCAAAAACAAATTAAGATAGTTTAGTGAGCATATATTAACACATGTATCTCCTGTGATGGCTAAATCACATTGTACCTGTACATGTATCAAAAGTAGCAAAGAATTTGCGTGTTGTGTGTGAAAACATAGCAAGAGTGCACAAGTTTCTCATATTATGATGATTTGAGATATGAGAACATCTAGTACACTCACACACAATCATAACTGCTTGATAGAGACTATCACCTTCGAGGTACATCTATAACTCTCACATCTCCTAGAAACACGCTTGCAAACATTTTTTAAAAGCATTTTGATTCTTTTTTCTTTTATTTTCTTTGCATATTTTTCTTTTTGAGCATAGCTTGCATGGGCATGTAAGAGAGAGAAGAAATACCCAATTATGTAAGCTTTAGCATCCCAATTTTGCTATGCCGAAGCATACAGATGTCATATATGATTGGCGAGCTTTAGTGGTGAAATGGTTATTTTTGCCTTTCTCTTAGGATTTTCTAGTCCTTCTCGTCAAAAAGAGTGATATGAGTATGAGATATAAAAGATAGTCTTAATCTTACTCATCACAAACACGAGCCACAAAGTTCACTTGCTTAGTTGTGCATTGAGATGCTCATCTAAGCTACAAGAGATACAAAGTTTATAAAACATTGTTTCAATGGCCATCTAGGGTACACAAGTACCAATATACACAAACACACTGTTTTTGTATTTTTCTGATTTTTCAATTTAAAAAAAAATAAAAAAAAAAAACTGAAAACAAAAAAACAAAAACAAGCAAACAACTATAAAGCATAAAAACTAGATGCAAATGCATGAAAGCATGATTCCAAAAACAAATAAGAAATCAAGTAAGAAAGTCCAACTTTAGACAAAAAGAATTAAAGCAGAGGACAAACAATTAGGTCTTAGGATCCTTCATCACCCACATTGCATGAGTCTTTGGCTGTGTCTAAGGACGGACGCAGGATTTCAAGCTAGGGGGCCAGAAATAAGCGAAAAAAAAAAAAAAAAAATTCGGGGGTTGGTGCGGACCTTTTTTAATGTAAGCCTGTCGAATTTCATCACATTGATTAACATGATATTCCCATATTTGTTTGCATGTTCCGGGATCATAATCCAAAAATTCAAGATCAACTCTTTGAAATTGTGTTTGAGAGATTGGAACATCGACATTTTCCAGAATTGGGAAATGCATATTTTCTAGAATTGGAACATCCACATTTATAATAACTACTTATCAAAAAAAAAAAAAATCTATTAATAACTATATAACAATATAACCATTAAACCAAAATAGAAAAAGAAGTATAAATAGAGTAAAAAAAAATGAATAGATGAGGCTCACTTGTTTAAAACTTTAATCCCTGTACTCTTTACAGTCAAACTCCATATTTTCTCCAATAAAAAATACTACTTATTAAGCTCACAATTTCACAAACCCCACTTTCCTCCCACAAAACCCAACTCAGCTACCAAACCAAAAAAATACTACCTACCTTTCTTCGCATCTTATTCTGATTCTGATTCTCTCCCTCTTCCAATTCCAGCAAGTCAACTTCAATTTTTTGTTTTTGTTGCTCCATCTACTCGGACTTTTGATTTTTCGTTCATGCTTTGATTCTAGGAATTTCCTTTTCGTATTTGTTATTGCTTTGCTTTACTGAAATTAGGGTTCTCAAGTGCTTTCTCTAATTTGAACAACGGTATCAATGGAGGCTTTGCTTGATTGATTTTTATATTAGGGTTTTGGTATTGAACCATCTTCTTAAGGCTGCTTTGTGTGAGTGAGTCTCAGTAGTTAGTTCGTGGTAACTGGGGTTTAATTAATGGTGGATAGAAATACTGCCCTTGCAAAGCCTATATGGATGAAGTAAGCTAAAGAATTTTATTTATTTATAAATTACACACTCAGTTCCTCTTTGAAAAATTTTCAATTTTAGAGATGTAATTTGGTGGAGCTGTTGAAGTACGAGATGGGTCTCACAACTCGCAACCGTCACGGTGTCATGGCGACACGACGTGGGCGTGGGCAGCGGCGTCACGGCGTGGGTGAGTGGGTCTCTGTCTCTCTGAGTACTCTCTATCTCTACTCTGTCTCGCCTCTCTATCTCTCTGTCTCACCTCTCACTTCCCTTTCTTTTTTTCTTTTCTTTTTCTTTTGTTTCCTTCATTTTTTGCTTTCTTCATTTGGTTTTGCACTGCTGAGAGTGAGAGTCGAGTTTTTTTTTTTTTTTTTTTTTTTTTTTTTTTTTTAAGATTTACATGGGTCATGGGTTCTTGGGCTGGCCGGATGATAGGCTAGGGTTCATCATTTTTAGGAGGGGGGCCTAAGCTAAAAACTCAGGGGAGGCCGAGCTAAAAACTCAGGGGCCCAAGCCCTTTTTTTTGAAAATTTTACTTGCTAAAAAAATTTTTTTTTGGGCCTAAGGGGGGCCCGGGCCCCCTTAGCCCTCTACCTGGGTCCTTCCTTGTGTCCTAGTATGACTACTAAAGGACATAGAGGAATTATAATTCCCCTTAAATTGAGTTAAAAAGCTTAAGACTTTTAATAACTCACCAAGAATAGGTATAGAGCCTTTAGACAAAGGATGAGACCTATTGGACACTTGCTTATGAGGAAATAACTTAAAACAATTAGGGCGAGTGTGACCATAACCGCCACAATGGTGACAAACATGAGTAGTTTTAGATCTACTTGGCTTCCTAGAAAGAGGTCTAACCTTGGAGGTTGACAACTTAGGACAATTTGGCCTAATATGACCAACAGTATGACAATGATGACAAGTGGGAACAAATTCAGAATTTTTATTTGATAGGTCAAGAATGTGTTTGTTAGGACATATGTGATTAAATGTTAAGGAACATACATCAACATTTTATGTAATTGGTTAATCCTTTGACAAAACGCACTTGTAATTTGGTAGATCTAGGACGTGTTTAATGCTTCAAGAAACAAGGTTTCAAGTTCAAGTGTTAAAGCCATGCAAGTTTGTCCAAGAATCAAGTCAGAAAGTGCTGTTTATTAAAGCTCAACAGCTAGCTCGACAGCTAGCATCTATTGAGATTTAAAGAGAGCTATTTCAACCCGAGGCTTGACAGCTTTTCGACAGATAGGGTATTTGTCGAGGTTTATAAAGTTCTGATTTTTTTAGTTCTGATTTTCATCCAATCCGTGAATGTATGTTTGGGCTTTCTTTTCTCACAACCCTAAACATATATAAGATTATTTTAAGGGCCATAAAAGGACACAAGTTGCACAAGAGCAAATTTCACAAGTGTGAAAAAGAGAGTGACCGGAAATCTAGTTTGCCCTAGTTCTTGAAGAAGCTGTTGTGTCTGCACACCATAGGGTTTTGTGACTAAGCAACTTCATGATTTTCATAGTGTGATGAACTGAAGAACTTTGCAGCCACCATCCTTCTCAAGTTTGTGATCAAGTCGCGTACTAGGATCCGTGTAATTAGTTAGTCACGTACTGGGAGCTGTGCATTTAAAAGGAGAGATTGTCACTACCAAACAAGTCCAATTGGGTACTAGGGTAAGGGTTCAACTGTAGGTTGGTATAAGGTACTGGGATTCCTTTACTTGTAACTGCTTATTTTGATAATAATGGATTCTCGGGAGTGGTGACCTTAAAATCGCCTGGTGGGGTTTTTGCCGTGCAGGTTTTCCCCATTCGTAAACAAATTACCGTGTCAATTTATTTGTCGCTACATACTTAGTTTAATTGGTGATTTGTTTGTGCTACCACAAATTTTGCATATTAGTTTGATTAATTAATAAACTTGGCTAATTAATCAATTAATTCATCACAGGGGGTCAATATGTTTATGGCCTATCAAGTGGTATTAGAGCAGGCACACTTTGATTAGGGTTAATCTTTACTGTGTGATCCATTCACCCCTGTTTGTCATGGATAGAGGACAGTCTCTTATTATACCTCCTTTATTTGATGGCACTAACTATGCATACTGGAAAGTACACATGAGAGCTTTCTTGCAGTCTTTAGATGAGAAAGTGTGGTAAGCTGTGTAGCGCTGGACCAAGCCAACGGAAGTGCTGGCCGACTGGGATGATGCTAAGATCAAGGCGGCAAACTTCAATAGTAGGGCATTGAATGCTCTATTCAGTGCAGTCACAAATGAAGAGTTCAAGAAGATATCCTCCACTAAAACTGCAAAGGAAGCATGGACCATTCTCCAGACAACCTATGAAGAAACTAAGGCTGTCAAGTATTCAAAGCTTCAGAGGCTCACTACAAGCTTTGAAGAGATCAAGATGGAGGAGGATGAGTTGTTCGATGAGTTCTATGCCAAACTCAAGGACATAGTAAACTCAACATTTAATCTTGGGGAAACCATTCTTGAACCCAGGATTGTGAGAAAGGTGCTCAGATCTCTACCCGAGAGATTCCATACCAAGATCACTGCCATTGAGGAATCAAATGACATTGACAAAATTCATTTGACTGAGTTGGCTGCAGACCTATGAGTTGGGTTTAACAAGGATAGGGAAATCAAGTAAGAGCAAGAGCATGGCTTTGAAATCCAAGAGCAGTGATACTGATGAGTCTTCTGATGATGAAGATTCTAAGATGAAGTCCTACACCACTAGGCAATTCAAGAAGTTCATGAAGAATGGCAATGCAAAGGGCTTCGACGAGGATTGTAGGCAATCTAGCTCCTCTCAGTTCAAGAGCCAAGACAAGGGGAAGAAGGATGCTAGGGATGGCGGTTAGTACACTGTTCCCTCGAGACCAAAGTGCTCTGGGTGTCAAGGCTTCGGTCACATGAAACAAGAGTGCCCCACATATCTCAAGACCATTGGAAAAAGCAAGGCACTTGCTGCAACATTGAGTGACACCGAGTCTGAGGATGATTCTGACAATGAGGATGATTCCGACAATGAGGATGACAGAACCCTGAATGCCTTCATTGCCACTGTCAATCCTATTAAGGGGATTGTTGAAGATGTGGATGAAGAAGAGGACTTAGTGGAGTCTAAATTTGAGAAGATGGATGAACAAGATGACATCCATACAGTCTATGCAAAGTTATACAAGGTCTCAGAAAAGCATAAGAAGTTGTATCAAGGAAGTCAATACCGTACCGGAGGCTGTACCGGTTTAGCCATCGGTACGATATATTTCGGGTACCGGTCAATATCGGTGTACCGTTTCGGGTTTACCGCTATTTTATATATTTAATATATATATATATATAACTAACAATAAATGTGAATTTTTGTTTAATTGACTAGACATTTAAAAAAAATTTATAAGGCAAATTCTAGATCTCTTTTTTACTCAAATCTGAAGTTGTTGCACATGTACAAGCCAAGGTATACCTGCCAACATTTGTTTCTACTTTTTTTAGTTTTTATTCTCTTCCACTATTTTTTGTATCTTTTTTATTTTTATTTTTTTTATTTGCAATGTATCTTTTATTATTATTAATATATATATATATATATATATATATATATATATATATATATATATATATATATATATATTTCCTATATCAATTGCTCCTTCCCTCGTTTTTATCATCTTGAATTTATTTTCTTTCACACCTTTTTTTTTAATGCTTCACAGACAGACGGCAGGCCTAATTGATAGCACTTCCCATTTTGTTTTCTCTTTTTTTTTTTCTTCTCCACATCACAAGCCTATCCTATTCACCTGACACCTACCTCCAATTTCCAAGAATGCTTTATCTTCACACGTTTAAACACTCTTCAGTTTTCAAAGTATATTCATTCATTTATTTTTTACTTTTAATCTATCTCCTTTAGTTTCACTTTCACCTCACCTTTCTCTCTAGTTTCATCTCCTCTCTCAAGTGCCACCGTCCATCACCACTCAAGATTCAATGAGAGGTTGTTGGCTTCAGTGAAAAAAGATACAGTGAGTGCATGAGGTGATTCTAACTTCATTTTGCAAAGTTATTGTGCATTTTTCTCTTTCTTTCTGCTGGGTTTTCTTAGCTTACTCAAATTTGCACCATCCTACCCTTAAAAAACTGCCAAAATTACCAAAAAAAAAAGAAAAAGAAAGCATTTTGTGTTTCAGCCCGGTATCCATTTACCAGCCGAAACAGCTGAATTTCGCTGGTACGGCCGATACGCAGTCGGTACAGCTAGTATTTTTTTGGTACGAAACAAGGGGGTTATCTGTGCCGGATTACTGGCTGGTACGGTATATACCGGCCGTACCGGCCGCTACGGTACGGAATTGACTTCCTTGAGTTGTATAGGCTGACCACTAAAAAGCTTAATGATGTGGAGCTTAAGCGAGAAGAAATCTCTACAAAGTTTGATGAAGCCAATCAGACGATTTGAGCACTAAGATTTGAGAATAATTTCTTGGTTGAGAAGACCAAGAAGTTTGAGGCAGAACTGTTCCAAGTCAGAGCTTAGCTGGAAAGGACTTCAAGCGCTAAGCTTAATGAGATGCTCAGTCTTCAGAAATCTGCTTTCGATCGAACCGGTTTAGGGTATGATTTCTCTTCTCCTAGCATTGCTTCTACTAGTGCTACTGTTTTTGTTCCTCCTGCTAATAATATTAAAGCCGAGAACAATGATGTTAAAAATGAATTAGCTAGTGAGAACATATACAAGAGTAAATCTATCTTAGGAACACTCTCTAAGCTTGATAAGAAAGAGATTAAACACCCTAGGGCTAAGAAGGGAAACTCTCAAAAACCTAAGCAAAAAAAGCAGCATTTCTATCATTATTGTGGAACAGCTGGACATACTCGACCTAATTGCTACAAGTGGTTAGCCACTCAAAAGAGCAACAGCATGATTGCGGCGGGTGAACAGAATCAGTTTCCATCCTCTTTTGCTCATCTTGGAGATCTTCTCAAAGCCCTCATGTTCTTTTCAAACTTGAACGGTTTTAATTCTTCCCCCTCATTGCCAGATCAAGGGTTTTCTAGACGGAAATGTTCCTCCAAGGTGTGGAAGGAAAAGGGCTCCAAGTGATTCTATCACTTATTTTTTTCTCCCCTTCGTGTTTTTGTTTTGCATTACTTATGTGTTTTGCTTTCTAGTTTTGAGTCACTCTAGTTTTATGCATTGATTTGTTTTGTTTAACATGTCTTTCTTTGGTTATTTTTCAGTTTTGCTTTGTTTTTTTTTTTTTCATATAAAAATAAATTTTTTTTGAAAAATTAGAAAAATACAAAAGTAATGTGCGTTTGTGTACATTGGTACTGGTGTACCTTGGATGGCCATTGAAACAAAATTTTCTAAACTTTGTATCTTTTGTAGCTTAGATAAGCATCTCTATGCACAACTAAGCAAGTGAGTTTTGTGGCTCGTGTTTGTGATGAGTAAGATTAAGTGATCTCTTGTACTTAACACTCGTATCACTCTTTTTTAAGGGAAAGACTAGAAAATTCTAAGAGAAAAGCATAAATAACCATCTCACCATTGTTGCCTGCCAATCATGAAATGACATTTGTATGCTTCAGCATAGCAAAAGTGGAATGTCAAATGCTTAACATAATTGGGTATTTCTTTTCTCTCTCTTATATGCCCATGCATGGTTTGCTTAAAAAAAATATATGCAAAGAAAAATAAAAGTAAAAAAAATCAAAATGCTTTATATGATTGCAAGCGTGTATTTTAGGAGGTGTGGGAGTTATAGGATGTACCTTGAAGGTGATAGTCTCCATCAAACAGTTAAGATTGTGTGTGAGTTAAAGTGATTTTCTCATATCTCAAATCATCATAACATGTAGACACCTATGCAATCTTGTGATATTTTTCACACACAACACGCAATATTCTTTGCTACTCTTAATACATGTGCAGGTACAATGTGATTTGGCCATCACAAGGAATATATGTGTTAATGTATGCTCACTAAACTGTCTTGACTTGTTTTTGAAATATAAAATTGGTTAGACTTGTTTAGTGTGTGTGTGTGTTTTGGGATCTAAATGCTTATCAATTTTATTGATGAGAGATGATTTTGAGAGCTTAAAATTTTTTTTGGATCTTTGGTTGAGTAGCATGTTTGATTGCATTCATATCTGTGTTTTTCTCTTCTTTGAAAAACTGTTTTTAAGCAATCTCGACAGCTCCTTGACACCTGGCCTATTTATCGAGTTCTTCAGCTTCTTTTTATCGCAGTCTTGACAGCTTCTCGATAGCTCCTTGATCCATCGAGATAGTTTGTGTCTCCTCGATAGCTCCTCGATCCATCGAGCTTCTTTTTGTTGTGGACACCTCTAGACACTTGCTTGATAGCTGCATATGTCGACCCTTTAAAGCTCAACACCTCTCAATCTGTCAAGAATTACTGGGCTTCTATATATAATGTCAACGCGATTCAAATGTCATTTCTCTCGATCTCTCTTGACTTCTATTGCCTCTTCACCTCCTAAAACCTCTCTCTCTCACTCCAAACTTCATCCTCAACAATTTTTCGGCCTAGATCAAGTTTTTCTTCACTTAGTAAGGGTCCTAATCCTGCTTTTTCATGCATTTCATGCATTTGACCTAACTTTTTGGGATTTTTTTTGAAACTTTTGGGGTTTTTCAAAATTGATGAAGTTATTGTGAAATTTTTGGGATGAGTTTTGTATTTTTGATCTTAAAACATTATGCATTGCATCTCATTTGCATTATAACAATGTTTCATGCATTCTTAGATGTGTGTTTACTTTGTTGCAAACATGTGTGTTGGTAGGATTGGATTGGGTTAAGCTCATGATGTTTTTACTATTGCATATCACATGCTCATGTATTTTCATGCATACGTACGTTACATTCTCTATATTCTTATATATTGAACTATATTGAGACTTTTCTGATTGTCTCTTTCTCCCTCTCTCTCTCCTTCTTTTGGTTAGTTGCGTCATGGCAACTAAACAAAAATCTACTCTGTCTCGGAACCCTCTTCGTTTCGGGGCATCCACTTCTTCTGACCCTACTCCTTCACATGTTCGGTTCCGTGATGATAAAGGTCGACAGGACTTTTTTGAGAACTTCCCTAGATGAGGCGTTCATTCGGAACGCCAAGTCATTTTGTCAGACTTCTCCGACACTGACCTACCCACTGTCATCTACAGTAGGGGTTGGGAGTCATTGTGTGACGTCTCGGTCACTTGTCCATCCATGCTTATCCAGGAGTTCTACTCCAATATGCATGGATTTGATTATTCATTGCCTCTTTTTGATACTCACGTTCGAGGTATGCGTATTGTGGTCACACCAGATATTATATATGATGTGCTCTGTGTCCCGAGGGTACAACATCCTGACTACCCAGGTTGTGATCATTTGAGGACTGTGTCCAAAGATGAGCTCATATCCTCTTTTTGTGAGCGTCCCTCTGATTGGAGTGATCGTTAGTTCACCTCTTTTTTCAGCCTTTGCTAAAGGCCCTAGGTTTCTTAACATGGTTATGACTTTTGTTCTACATCCTCTTTCTCACTATAACTTTATTACCGAGCCTCGTACTGATTTTTGCTTTCTCTTTTAGAGCATCTTACTATAGATTTTTCCTCTTACTTTATTCTTTCTATCATATTTGTACATAGGGATACGGCGACCCGTGATAAGCTCATCTTCCCTTCGGCTATCATGAGGATCTTACGCCATTTTTTTGTTCCCTTTCTCGTTTTAGACCACTTCCATGTTATGTGTGCCATAGACGCCGCTACTGTTAAACGAAGCGAGGCGTAGCCACATTCGAGGTGGTCCGGGTCGGCAGCTCCTCCCACTCCTTCAGCTCCATCCACCTTCGCTCCTTCTTCTTCTACAGGAGGTGTGACTCTTGATGCAATCATGGCACAGCTTCAGCGCATGGATGCTCGCCTTGACACTCTCAGTAATGAGTTATGTCAAGTGAACTCCCATGTCGGCCGCATTGCTAAACGGCAGGCTCGCCTTGGTGGCTTCGTGGAGTCTCCCTCTCCTCCTCTCGAGGCATCCGAGGACGATGATGACTCCGATGATGATGATGATGATGAGGATGGAGATGCTAGCTCTTCCAGTGCTGACGAGATGTCTACTTGATACTCTTACCCTTTGTCACTCGTGACAAAAATGGGAAGTAGTTTTGGATATGAAAGTAGTCATACTCATAGAGGGAGGGTTAGTATAGGAGATTTTTGTTCGGGGGAGTGTTCATATTTTGAGGGATGTAGTAAGGATTTCATGTATCTTTTTCTTTCCTCTATATTTTAGATACATTGTTCTTGTACCTTAGATCTTGTGATCATATTGTGATAGCAAACCTTGCACTTGTTGATATATATACATTTAAAGTTGTTATTACAGTTCTTTCGCCTATCTCTCCATATGTTGTTTATTTTCTATCTTTATACACATATTTCTTATATAATGTATGCAACCTATTATTTCTGTTTCACACTAAGATGCATTGATGAGTTTTGTTTAAAGTGTTTTAAAAATATAGGTTGTCAAAGTCTACTTGCCATAAACTATCTTCTTGCAAAGTTTTTCAAGAGTTTGTGTTAGGATAGATTTTATTGTATTTAACAAGTAAATATGAGTTGAGTGATTTATGTCTTCTCTCATATCTCATTTGTTTGTTGTGGTTTTGTCACGGATTGCCAAAGGGGGAGATTGTTAGGACATATGTGATTCAATGTTAAGGAACATATGTCAACATTTTATGTAATTGGCTAATCCTTTAACAAAACGCACTTTACTTATAATTGGGTAGATCTAGGATGTGTTTAATACTTCAAGAAATAAGGTTTCAAGTTTAAGTGTTAAAGCCATGCAAGTTTGTCTGAGAATCAAGTCAGAAAGTGCTGTTCATTAAAACTTGACAGCTAGTATCTATTGAGATTTAAAGAGAGCTATTTCAGCCCGAGGCTCGACATCTTCTCGACAGATAGGGTATCTGTCAAGGTTTATGAAGTTCAGATTTTCTGTTCTGATTTTCATCCAATCCGTGAATGTATATTTGAGCTTTCTTTTCTCACAACCCTAAAGATTATTTTAAGGGCCGTAAAAGTACACAAGTTGCACAAGAGCAAATTTCACAAGTGTGAAGAAGAGTGTGACCGAAAACCTAGTTTGTCCTAATTCTTGAAGAAGTTGCATTGTTTGTACATCATAGGGTTTTGTGACCAAGCAACTTCATGATTTTCATCGTGTGATGAACTGAAGAACTTTGCAGCCAACATCCTTCTCAAGTTCGTGATCAAGTCATGTACTAGGATCTGTGCAATTGGTTAGTCACGTACTGAGAACCATGCATTTAAAAGGAGAGATTGTTACTACTGAACAAGTCCGATTAGGTATTGGGGTAAAGGTTCCACTGTAGGTTGGTATAAGGTACTGTGATTCCTTTACTTGTAACCACTTGTTTTGATAATAATGGATTCTCAGGAGTGGTGACCTTAAAATCACCAGGTGGGGTTTTTGCCGTGTAGGTTTTTCCCATTCTTAAACAAATCACTATGTCAATTTATTTTCTGCTGCATACTTAGTTTAATTGGTGATTTGTTTGTGCTACCACACATTTTGCATGTTAATTTGATTAATTAATAAACTTGGCTAATTAATCAATTAATTCATCACAAGGGGTCAATACGTTTGTGGCCTATCAGTGTTGACCCCTTATGATGAATTAACCAATTAATTAGCCAAGTTAATTAATTAATCTGATTAACATTCAAGACGCTTGGTAACACAAACAAATCACCAACTAAAGTAAATATGCAGTGGAAAATAGAGTTGACACGGTGATTTGTTTATGAATGTGGAAAACTTCCAAGGCAAAAACCCCACCATGTGATTTTAAGGTCACCACTTCCAAGAATCCACTATTATCACAACAAGCGGTTATAAGTAAAAGAATCTCAATACCTTATACCAACCTACAGTTGAACCCTTACCCTAATACCCAATTGGACTTGTTCTATAGTGACAATCTTTCCTTTTAATGCACGGCTCCCAGTACGTGACTAACCAATTCGATGCACGGATCCAAGTATGTGACTAACCACCAACTTGAGAAGGATGTTAGCTGTAAAGTTCTTCAGTTTATCAACACGACAAAGATCATAACGCTCTTTGGTTACAAAACCCTACGGCGTACAAACACAATAGCTTCTTGAAGAGGAAGATGAACTAAGGCATATGTCTCCGGTTACAATATGCTAGTGAAAAATCTTTGCATCAAGTTGCACTCACTTGCATCATCTATGATGGCCCTTAAAATAATCCTTATATATGTTTAGGGTTGTGAGAAAAGAAAGCCCAAACATGTATACACGTATTGGATTGAAATTAGATTTAAAAATCTAATTTTCATAAATCTCGATAGATAGCTTATCTATCAAGCAGTTGTCGAGCATCGGGCTTGGACTGCCTCTTAAACCTCGATAGATCCTATATGTCAAGTTAGCTATCAAGCTTTAAAATCCAGCACTTCTTCACTTGTTTCTTGGACAGACTTGCATGGTTTTAACACATGAACTTGAAACCTTATTCCTTGAGGTATTAAATAGATCCTAGATCTATCCAATTACAAGTAAAGTGCATTTTGTCAAAGGATTAGCCAATTCTGCATTGACATATGTTCCTAACATGAATCACATATGTCCTAACATTATTCAACCTAGGAGGAGTTTTAGACATAGATTTAGAAACTTCAGTATTAATATCAGATTGTTTACCTTTGTCTATCCTAGCAATAGTAGCATTCAACTCTTGATTATTCCTTTTAAATGGAGGAATATAAAAATCTTTTTCTTTTGAGTTAAGCTTAACAACAAGTTTGGCACTAGTTAATTTTTTAACTTCGGTTTTAGATTCAACTAGTTGCTCTTCCAAACTCTTAATTTTGTTCACTTGAGATGAAATTTGACTTTTAAATTTCTCATTCAAATTATTAGCTTCATCCAATTTTGCAATCAATTCATCTCTTTCAAGTTTGACCTTTCTAAAGTTAGCTTTTAATTTGTAGAACATTCAAGAGATTTCATTCAAAAATTATAAAGCTTGCAATAGGTATCTTGAATATCATTATCATCATTCAACACAAGATCATGCAAATCAAAAAAATCAAGAGTTTCCACGACAATGGGGGTCAATGGATCACACAACAAAGATTAAAATCTAATCAGAGTGTGCCCACTCTTATACCAATTATTAGGTTAAAATGAATTGACCCCTTCGCAAATTAATTAATTACCCAAGTTAATTAATTAGATCAATTTAACATGTAAAGCATGGTAGCACAAACAAATCACCAATTATCTAAATGCAGCAAAAAATAAACTTGACATGGGTGATTTGTTTACGAATGGGGAAAACCACTGAGGCAAAATCCCACCGGGTGAATTTAAGGTCATCATTCCTGAGAATCCACTATTATCAATCATAAGCGGTTACAAGTATAAGGAATCTTACCAAACCCTTTGGCGTATCCTGAAATACTAACCTACAATTAAACCCTTACCCCAATATCTAATTGGACTTGTATTGTAGTGGCAATCTCTCCGTTCAATGCACGAATCCCAGTACGTGACTAACTAATGATGCACGGATCCCAGTACATGACTAACTCCATAACAACCCTTTGATTGTTGTAGTTGATTTGTAGCAGCTTCACATAGAAACACCAATAAGATCTTCAATGTTGGTGCAAGAGACTTTGCTTGGTTACAGAACCCAAAGGCGTACAAGAAACGCAGCAAGAACTCTTTCTTCTATAGGAGGAGGCTAGGGTTTCAAAAAGAAAACCTTATGAACCTCTCTAGAGTTAGGTTTTTGTCAAAGGATATGCCAATTACATAAAAATATGTCCCTTACAAATTAGATTCTTGGACTGCACAAGAAGCATCTATTGTGAAACAATTAATTAGATCATTTGCTGCACTATAATTGTCTACATTATTCTCTTTAAAAATATTTTAAATTTTTTAATGAAAAAGTTTTTTAAAAAAATTTATGGAGTTGTACCCGGTTCATCCAAATGGGTTATGGGAAGCTGACCCCAACCAGCTTCCCCATACACCATGAGGATCATCAACTGGAACTACAAGGGTTTGGGCAAATCCTCCAATGTCAGAAAATTACTCGTGAGACCAAGCCTAACATTTTGTTTCTGATGGAAACTCTTCTGGTAAAGGATAAAGGTAGTACTATCTGGAAGAAGTGTGGTTTTACAGAGGGTTGGGAATTACCTAATGAGGGTCTCAGGGGTGGCCTTCTTCTTGCTTGGATGCCACATCATCAACTCCACATCTGCTATGAGTCAAAGCACTTTGTCCATACAAATCTTGTGGACAACCGAGGTAGATGGGCCAGGATTCGATTTAGTTGACAAAGGGGAAGTACGGCCCAATCCAAGAGACCCAAGTCCAGGTTGTTGCAAAATCTGTGAGCATCCTCCCTTGTTAGGCCAAGGTCTGAATTCTCTTGCCCATTTAGGTTTTCGTTTAAACTATTCACCTCCCCCACAAGGCCCGTACCCAACTGGTTCAAGTTTTCTCGTCTTCTTTGGGTTCTAGAGGGGCTGGGCTTGCTTCCTGGATAGACAATGGCCATTGCTAGAATTGCCCAGCTCAAATCTAAGACGGCCACAATTAACCCTCTCCATCAAAGGTTCTATGATTGAATCTGAAGATTCCGAAATCTGTCCTTGATTTCACCAGGAATCAAGTAATGTTGGCTATGCAATTTTGGAGGATTCATTTTAACCCCAATTCCCTAATTGCTAAGACCTTTAAAAAAAAATATTTCCCTAGGACTTCCATTCATGATTGCATTCCCACTACAAAAAAAACTAGACTATTGCGGCGGTTTTTTCGCTGTAGGTGTAAAAACCACCGCTATATGTCGCCTATTGTGGCGTTTTTTGGGACCGCTGTTATAGGTGTGGTTTTTTGCGGCGTCCTATAGCGGCAAGACCTAAAACCGCCAAAATATATATGTTTTAGCGGCGGTAACGAAGATATAGCGGCGCTCCAAAAACCCACCGCAATAAATATATCATTTTGAGCAGATGCTATAGTAGCGGTGGAGAAAAACGCCACAATATGCAAGATGTAGCGGCGTTTTGTATGACCGTTGCAATAGGGATCCTTTTTGTGGCGCCTTTTCTTAGTTATAGCGGCAAGTTGGACCGCCGTTATAGACCTTTAAATCTCTAGCCCCAAAATTTCCCTTTCTCTCTGTTTTTTTTCTGTCTTCCCTCTTATTAGGTTTTCATTTTCCCACTTATTCACTTTCACTCTCTCCAAACTCTCACTCTCTCCAAAACTCTTCATCTTCATGTTTGCCAACATCACTTCATCTTCGTTGTCGCCGCTGTCACTTCATCTCCATCGCGCCGCCGTCACTTCATCTTCGCACTCACTGTCGAAGGTTTCAATCCGAGCTAACCCACTCATTTCTGGTAAGTTTCATTTTAACTTTCCTTCATTTTAACATTCCTTCATTTTTTGTTTTTTGTTTTTTGTTTTTTTTTTTTGATCGGTGCTTCTCAGTTTCCTTCTAGGTGCAAGGAATGTTCCATCTCCATCTTTATTTCCCAATCCAAAGGTACTCTCCCTCTCTCTCGGTTTGGGTTTTTTTTTTGGTTCTGTGATTTTTTTGAATTGGTATTAATTTATTATGTTTTTGGTTAATTTATTTGGTTAATTTTCTGAGATCTATTTGGTTAATTTATTGTTTTTTTTTTTTTTTTTTGGTGTTTGAATTGGTATTGGATTTTGAGGTTCAGTTCAGCAAGCTAGTGTGAGATTTCGACTGTGCAACAAAAATTGGAACTATTATTTTTGATTCATTGGTAAGTTATACATGCACTCAGTGATTGAAGATTGTACTATAACTGCAGTGATAGACTGATAGGATAGTTAGGACTGTGAGTTGGGATTAAAACTTAGTTTAATTGAGTTGTATCATTGATAATTATGATTTTGTATCATAATTAAGTTAGAATTTCTTGGATATTTGTAAACTTTTGAGGGGAAATATATATTGAGATAGATCATAGAAGTATTAAAAATTGAATAACATATATGGCTAAAGTCACTTCAGTTGTTGTCTGCTGGTCACTTTGCTATCATGGAGGTGAATTGCATGTAACCTGGCATTAAACTCTTTCAAGCAGGGCAATTATCACCTTAGGGACGATGTTCTATGCATAACTCAAATACGCATTAATTTCTTATTATTGTTTCATACTCATTTTCTTCAAAAGTGCTGTTTAATAAGTAAGAACATTCATGGCGTTATTATGCTTTATTTTTTATTCAATTAGACAGGGAGAATAGCTTTGTATTTTAGAATCAGAGTATGCGCTTCCTAGTTGAAGGGGTTTATTTAGACCCCTTCTATTCCGGATGACTAATGGTGGTTAAGAAGTGGGGGAAAGTTTGTTCTCTCCTCATTTTGAGAACTATTTTGTAAAAACTGCATTCTTCACTGCACCTTTCTTTCCATTTTTCTTCTTTTTTCCCATATTTGAATAGTTACAATGATGAGCATAAACTTTATTTGAGACATCGGAGTTTCTATTGACAAGTTTTGCATGTTTGTCCATGATAGCTCAAGAGATAAATAACTCTGTCAAAGAAAATCAGAACAAGCTCACATTGGCTCTTCTAGAGAAAGCTAAGGAAATATGTGCTAGTCGAGGGGTATGTCCACTATTTTTCATTCCTTTTTTTAACAAAATTTTATATTATTGGCAGTAGCAACTCAATTATTATTCAATCCATTATGGTTTTCTTCATAATTTAATAGCTAATGGTACTTGATAATGTTGTATGGACATATCAATGTACTCATCTAAGACTTATAGAGATGGATCATTAATGGTACCATACAAGGCCTTGTTTAATTAATTGAAAACATCATATTACTTAATTCCTAAATGAAATAAGGATGATTTCCCAACTCCAAGTAAAACAATAGAACCAAGAATTAGAGGACAAGGAGCTTATTGCTATTAAGTTATTTGCTTTTGCTGCCATCGTTGTCTCCTACCTTCGATTGCGAGATGGTGTATCTCATTGGCAATTTGTTAATCATCATTAGGGTGAGATCAAAGAAAGTTGTCTTACATGGTTACTTAGTCATGGGTACAATATATATATATATATATATATATATATATATATATATAATTTAGTAGTATTGAGTAATTTGGTGTCCTATGACTTGGACAAAATCTTTAGTGCTGCTTTGTTTAGTTATTGAGAAAATGTGGGAAAGGAAAAGATATATTGGTGGTTCCTGGTTATTGTATATAGGGTTATAGCATTTGGGATTGTGTTTCTTGTGAATTTGATTTTGACTATATGGACTAGAAGAATGTTCATTTTCTTATGCTAAGTGAACCAAATTGTTTTAAATTTATAATCTTTTGGTTGTAGTGGTACCTATCTATGTTGTCTTAATTGGTAGTGTTTCTTATGTAGCTTGGCTATGTGTTTGGTGATCCATCCCATGTTCTGTAATCTCACTTTTGGTTTCATTTGACTTCTGGCTAAGTTTGACAGGTGCATCTTCTATTACTTGGAAGGAGAATTGAACAAATTGCAGTAGTACTATTGGAAAGATACAAGATCTTAATCCCTGTTGGTGAAATAATTAAGGTGCTCTCTCTCTCTCTCTCTGGTTGTGGTAGGTTGTTGAATTAGGGTAAGCAAGTGGCTTGCTTGGAGTAATAAGGTGGTTTTATTTGATATTGGGAATGTTGACTGTTTTGTGTAATACTAGATGATTCTTGTTGAGTTGTTTTTATTTGATTAATTCATTTTAGGCTATTGCAAGGAATGATGTTATAGTTACCAAATGTATTAATAACTTCTCTATGCGTTTAAATTCATTGTTTTGTTAGGAACATAGCTGAAAGTGAATGATTAAAAATGATTTGTTTCTTAAATTAAAGTGAAATTGTGTAAATGAAATGTGTGTTGACTCTTGCTTTGTGTTTTTATGAAATGACATTATAGGTATTTCTTGTAAACCACTTTATAGCAATGGATAGGAGTTGGATGAAACTTACGAATAGAAGGTCGCGAGAATATTTAGATGGAGTCCAACAGTTTCTGAATTTTGCATCTAACCATGCACACCCGAATGGAATGATTTCATGTCCGTGTAAACAATGTGTGCATACAAATTCGTGGCCTATAGATGTCGTACGGGCTCACTTAGTGTTAAAAGGGATTTGTAGGGGTTATAAGCCTTAGGTTTTTAATGGGGAATCATCATCTGCACAGACTTCTTCTAAAATTCCTAATAGTCACGTCCAAGAAAGCCTGATAGAGTATGCCAATCTTTGTGATATGTTGCATAACATGTTCCCCATACAAGATATGGCGTTTGGGCCAATGGAAGAAGTCCTTATTGTGCAACAACCCACAGAAGGTCCTAATGAAGATGCACTTCAGTTTATGAAATTGCTTGAAGATGCTAATCAACCTTGTTATGAAGGTTGTAAGCATTTTAGAAAATTGTCAGCCATTGTGGATTTGTACCACATGAAGTGTCTTAATGATTGGACCAACAAATCATTTACCATGTTGCTGCAATTTATGCTTGACTTTCTTCCTTCAAATGCTAAGTTTCCAAAAGATTGTTATGAGGCTAAGAAGATTATTAAGGATTTGGGCTTGAGTTATGAGAAGATTTATGCTTGTCCTAAAGATTGTATTTTATATTGGAAGGAGAATGCCAATCTTGAAGCTTGTTTGAACTGTAACCGTTCAAGATGGGAAAGTAATGAGTCTAAAGGTCAACAAAGTACTAATGCTTCCTCCAAGAAAAAAGAAAAGAAACCTGCAAAGATCCTATGATGGTTCCCCTTAAAGCCAAGATTGCAATGACTATTTATGTCTCCTGAAACAGCCAAGCATATGAAGTGGCATGCCAAAGGTCGTGTGAATGACAGGTTACTAAGGCATCCTGTTGATTCTAAAGCTTGGAAATCATTTCACTCTAAGTACATAGAGTTATCATCCGAGCCTCGTAATGTGAGGCTTGGATTAGTAGTCGATGGATTCAACCCGTATGGAAATATAAGTAGTACTCATAGTACATGGCCTATCATTTTGATCCCATACAATCTCCCTCCATGGATGTGCATGAAAAGATCTTCTTTCATGCTATCATTATTGATTCCCAGTCCAACCTCGCTCGGGAATGATATAGATGTGTACTTACAACCCCTAGTAGAAGAACTGAAGGAATTATGGGATGTTGGGGTAAAAACGTTTGATTTGTCTTCCAAAAAATCATTCCAAATGCATGTTGCATTATTGTGGACCATAAATGATTTTCCTGCATATGGTGATATCTCAAGTTGGAGTACCAAAGGTGCTCTTGCATGTCCCCTTTGTAACTATGATAGTCAGTCTCGTTGGTTGAAATATGGAAGGAAATTTAGTTACATTGGACATAGGCAATTCTTAGATAGTAATCATAAATTCTGTAAGCAAAAACAATCATTTGATGGGCATGTTGATACGAGATCAACTCCTATTACGGTATCCGGAGGGGAAATCATGTTACAAATGAATACTGTAGTCAATCATGTGTTTGGGAAGAAAACAGTTAATTTGCCCAATAAAAGAAAAAGAGGGGAGGAAGCCTTAACTGTGTGGAAGAAGAGAAGTATGTTTTTCACCTTGCCTTATTGGGAGGACCATGTGTTACATCACAATCTTGTCGTAATGCATATTGAAAAGAATGTAGTCGATAATATAATCGGCACATTGTTGAATTTGGATGGCAAGACAAAGGATAATTTGAAGGCACATCAAGACTTAACGGATATGGGTATAACAAGTGAACTTCATTTGGAAAAGGTTGGGAATGATAAGACACGTATGCCACATGCCTGCTACCATATAAATGCCAGTGAAAATGATGGTTTTTTACAAGTTTTGAAGGATGTAAGAGTGCTAGATGGATATTCTTCAAACATCGCACGTTGCGTTAAACTCAAAAAACACAAGATTAATGGGATGAAGAGTCACGATAGTCGCATCTTAACACAGCAACTTTTTCCGATAGCAATATGCGGATCATTCCCCCCCGAAGTGAGTAGGCCTTTAATTGGCTTATCTTGTTTCTTTAGGGAGATATGTTCCAAAGTACTAAATGTGAATGAACTTGAGTCTCTTGAGAAGAGAATTGCAGTGACATTGTGTGAGTTGGAAAGGATATTCCCTCCCTTTTTCTTTACAGTGATGGTACATCTAGTCATGCATTTAGCTAGCGAAGCCAAAGTTACTGGCCCAATTCATTATTGTTGGATGTATCCCATAGAGAGGTAACACGTATAGTAACTTTTTCTATCTAATTAATTGTTTTTCACACCAATTTCCTATTGTTGATCTTGGGTTTTCCAATAAGTACTTGTTAAGACTTAAGTCTTACGTGCATAATAAAACTTATCCAGAAGGCTCCATTGCAAAAGGGTATATAGCAGAGGAATGCGTAGCATTCTGCTCACACTACTTTAAATCTGTTGAAACTGCATTCAATCAACCTGTAAGGAATGTCAAGGAATCCATGGGTGTGGTGGTGAGCATTACACTAGATTCAAATTTATGGATCCAAACACATCGTTATGTGCTATTCAATTGTGAAGAAATCACCCCACTTCGCAAGTAAGCAATATGTCATTGCGTACCCTTTCATGGCATTCAAGTACAATATTCTAACTTAACACTAACACGTTTGTCTACATAGTGTACACATAGCGGAGATTAAGGCTAATTTCCCTTTTCACGTAATCAATGATGTTATTCAAAAGAAGCACATGGAGAAATTCTACGACTGGTTTAGGAACTATGTAAGTAAAGCATATATATAAAACTTGGTTGTTTATAATAGGTGATGTCAATGTCTATATATAAAACTTGGTTGTAACACTTTAGATAGCATACTTATAATAAGCGTCATTGTTTATATTAGGTGATGTCAATGGATGCACTTGAGAAAAAGAAACTCTCTGATAAAGTCATATGGCTTGCTCGATATCCAGATAAAGAAGCAAAACAGTTCAAGCGTTATGTTATAAATGGTATGAAGTTTCGCACCAAAGATTCTGAGGCAACTAAGAAAACTAAAAACAGTAGAGTTTGTGTTGTTACTAAAGGTGGTGTTACTTATTATGGTGTACTAATCGATATTATTGAGTTGAACTACTCTGATAAGTATCGATATGTACTATTCAAATGTCAATGAGTTGACATTATTAGTGGGAGAGGATGCAAACAAGATGAGTTTGGATTTTCCCTTGTCAATTTTTCACGATTGATACACACGGGTGGTCAATTGATTGACGAGTCTTATGTATTAGCATCTCAAGCTTCACAAGTGTTTTACGTCGAAGATGTGAGACATAAAGATTGGGTGGTGGTGGTCAAAACAAAACCTAGGGAGGTGTTTGATGTTGGTATTAATGCTTCACATGATAATGATGAAGTGGGTTTCTACCATGAGAATGTCCCTTACAAAGTAACTACTGATGATGCAAATGACTACCATGCTTGGGCTCGACTTAATGAAGAAGGAACTATTTATGATACACCATTGATAAGTGAGGATGAATTGCTTGAACAAGACTTTATCGATGATGAAGAGCTTAGTGATGATGTTTATGAGTCTAATGATGATGAGTCCAATGATGATGAGTCTTAGAGTTTCAAAACCTCTCTCTGGTTAGTTTCTTCTCCTTAAAATTGCTTGCAATTATCTCCCATCTAATTGTTGAATTGGCTGAATTGTATGTTTACTTTGGAACTCATTCTTGCAATCTTTGCATCTATGGAACTATGAATTTTGGATAGATGGTAATAGGAAAATATAGATGGTAATTTTGGGTCATTTTCATAGTTAGTCTATAGTACGAGGATACTACCTAAAGCTATGATAGGGTGTTGAATTGAAGACTAAATATTTACCCTCTATATATGAAGAACTATGATAGGGTGTTGCACTAATAATTAATAATCTTGATTGGCTCTCACCATTCTTTTACTATATATACATATGTTCTTTTTTTGTTTCTTTTTCTATTTTTTCAGTTGAAGAACTTATGGATGACTTGTGATATGCCTTCTTTTATTCTTTCATGTGTAACTTATGGTGGTAGTTGCATGTGTATGTATATATGTATTTGTATTTTTTTACACAACTAGGTTATTGGTGTGAAGATTCCTAATTGTTCTTCTGGCTAAGTTGCATGGTTGCTACTAACCCAAAAAAGAAAAAGAAAAATAGAAGCTACATGATAACTTCTTGTGTAAACTAATGGTACAAAGGTATATGCCTTAAGTTATGTTTGCATTTCAGTCATCGAGTAGTGTTTTCTTTTTAAAGTAAATAATTTCAGTAAAAACCAAAAAGGAAGCACACAGGCTACATACAAATATTAGCCATCAATACTTGACATGTTTTGATCTTCAAATGTGTGTAATAACAAAGCCTGATAATGTGGTTTGATCTTCACATGGCAGGTGTATGTACAAGTGTACTAAAGAAACTTTGTCATGAAAATGGTCTGGATAGGTGGCCATATAGGAAGGTAGACTTTTAAGGTCCCCTAATTTGTGCTCATGTTTCAAATTGCTTGGCTATATTGTTATTTCCATTTTCACCCTCCCATTTGGGTATAAGTAGAGGTGGTCAAGGTTGATTGTCTTCATTGTAGGAGCTTATCTTAATCATTACAAAAAGTGGCTTGCACTATGCAAACATTTGAGTGATAAAGAATAATGAGCAACAGTAGCTCCAGTATAGGTTTTGGTCAGCTTTCTTCACCTGCTAATGTGTACCTATGAATCAAACATGTTTGTTAGTTTTAACTTTTTTGCTCAAATGTCTCAGTTAGTGGAACTACTACAAGGACATTTGAGTTTGGAAGGACCCGTGTGGTCAGGCCCAAAGGAAGGCACCAGGCTACTATAGTGGCTACATAGCCTTGGTGATAAGGGCTCAAGGTATTAAAGTTAGTTCTATATTGAAATCTATCCTTGCTCACAGTATCAATCATGCAATAATAGTTTTGAGATGGTCCTTATCTTTACTAGTTTCCAATTTTTAAAATTTTTTTTCTTCTTGGTTGAGGAAACACTTAGTGTGTTATAAGTTGTTTAATAAGTGGATTTGACATACTAAAAAATTTAGTGTGTTATAAGTTATAAGTTGTTCAGGTGCTTGGTTTGCCACATTCTTCTTTCCTTTTCAATATTTGTGATGTTCTTCCTTTCAGGAGCTGATTTCTATCAGTGTGCTTATTAATTTATATCATATCATTAAGACAAACATTTTAACTGTATTTTTAATCCTTTATTCTTGATTCCAAAATTTTTAAAAGTTGATTGCATTTTCTATGTCCTTGTTATGATGCTGCCAGGCTCTTGTCTCTACCTTTGCTAGTTTGATCAAGATTTCCTAGTTTAAATGAGAACACATTTCATCTCAAGCGACCCATTGGATCCTCTATTATGCTGATGGCCATTTATGTTGCTTCTTTTGTAGGAATGGGCATCTAAACATTTTTCAACTCCTTTCTGAGCGCCTGAGTTATGGGATTGCCCAATCCATGCAGATATTGATGAGAGAACTAACATTTGGTCATTAGGATGCACTTTGTATGCAATAATGTGAGGACTATTCCTTATCTTTTGATATGATTACTATAGTTCTAGCATTGAGCAACTTTTTTATTATATCTTGTGTCTTATAACTGGAACTTCTCAGGATTAAACTATTTGAGCAACTATTCAATTAAACAGAATGTACATATTGTATATATATAGATAGACACAAATATATAGTCATACATATATTTAGGTTACTACCTAAAGCTATGATTGGATGTTGAATTGATGTGGTGGAAGAGAAGATGGAACTTGAATTGAAGACCAAAGTGTACCAATGGCATCTTTTTGCAAAAGTGTTGAAGGATTTGTTTAAATACTTTGGAACTTTGATAATGGTTATAGACGATGTTATATGTATTTGATAATATATTTTGATGTTAATATTACGTTAGTTTGGAGACATTTGTGGTATTGTGTTAATTAGTTACAAGTTCTTTGTAATAGGTTTGTAAAAAAAAAAAATAGTGGTTTAAATACAGGCTGGAGGGGAAAAAAAAACTCTATAGCGGCGGTCAAAAAGTGCCGCTAAAGGTGCATATATTATGATTTAAATGATTCCCTATAGTGGCATTTTCTCCCACAACTAAAAGTTCAATGAGCTCGTTTTAATTCATTCCCTATAGCAGTGCTTAATGCCCGCCGCTACATGTTGCCACAATAGTAGTGGACATAACCCGCCACTAAAAGTCAATATACACAAATTCTAACAGCATATGGCAGCGGTTTTCTGCCCGCCACAAAAACCAAAAAGGCCACTAAAAGGTGTATCTATAGTGGCATTTTTTGTTATTCCCGCAATATAACTATAGCGGCAGTGAAAGGTTGGCAAGTAGAACCGCCGTAATAGGCCAAATGGACCTTTAGTGGTGGTTTTTTTGGGCTTTTGTAGCGGTTTTAGCCCACCGCAATAGCCCAGTTTTTTTGTAGTGTCCCAAACCTCACCAGTCTTGATTTTGGAGGAATATTATCAAGCATGAAAACCAGAAACTTAGGGAATGTAGATGGTAGATGGATAATGGATCCAAAATCCCTTTAAGTCACCCTGCTTGGTACTCTTCCGAAAATCTAAACAATCCAAATCTCACAACTGGCACTGTAGCAGACTTGATAGACCAGAATAGTTGCTCTTGGAAACTAGATTTAGTCAATTCCCTTTATCCTTTCCCTATGTGCAGTGAAATCTTGAGTATTCCTTTGTCCAAAATTGGGGCGGTTACAGATAAGCTTATGTGGAAATTTTCCAACTCAAGGGATTATAATGTTTATCAAGCCTACCAGGTTCTGATGCATGATGCAAGCAACACCCCTCTGCAAACCATTTAGCTGTTCCCCCCTTCCCCCCCATGTTGTGTGGAACACAATTTGGAGAATTAATGTGCCCCTAAAGATTTGCAATTGTATTTGGAGACTCTTGCATGATAGTCTGCCAACTTTTCTAACTCTAAAACATAGGGGGATTGCTAATATGGGGCTATGTCCTCTTTGTGATTTAGAAGAAGAATCATTCACTCATCTTTTCCTTACGTGCCCTTTTTCTAGAGCTTGTTGGTATGGATCCCAACTTGCTATTCAGTCCACTAAGATTGATTCTGTTTCTGTCTAGCAGTGGGTTACCAAAACAATCCTTGATCACAAACATTTGGAGGAAGGAAATATGCATTTTTTACAACGCTTCTGCACCATCATCTGGTCTATATGGACCCATAGGAACAAAGTGGTGTATGAGGGACTAAAACCGGATCCTTTGACTGTAATTTTAACCTCTCAAGCTTTTTTTTTGAGGGTATCAGGAAGCTTTTGGCAATTGTAACAATGCTGATACCAAAAATGGTAATCATCTCACACAGAATCAGAGGTTGGATGGACATTGGGATATCATCATCAAGATCGCATGTGTTAGGAAAAAAACAAGCTAAGAGACGTGCTTACTCTTATGAGGCTCAAAACTTCCATTGTGACATTGTGTTCAAAGGTTGCCATAGCAGTGCTGCAAAATTAGCTTTTGGTGCGTTATTAGAGGCTTTGGTAAAAGCTACAGGTCTAGCTAGGAGACATAGGTACAGTCACGTTTTGATCCTATTATGCAGATAGTAGCCCTTCTTGGCAGGAAAGAACTATTATGCAGATATGTTATCCTTGAAACAGCTTGGCCTTATCTTTAAGCTCTTTTTTGTGCCATCTTTTGTTATTAGCAATGTTTAAAATATAGCTCCCTTGGCTACCAGCTCTCTTATGCACTATAGCTGGAACTTGTCACCAACTGTGTAACTTTTCTTTCTAGGGTTAAAAAAAAAAAAAAAAAAAAAAAAGCAAATTCTTAATCAATTTATTTGAAGTATTTATTTATTTCATTACAAAAAAAAATAGAATTAGGGATTATCCAACTAAAAAAAAAAATGCTTTGTTATTTTAAATTTTAAAATAAAGACTTATACCTTATCATGTTTATTAATTTAATAAATCATATGTATTAATGAATATAATGCAAAAGTAAGTATGTAATTGCTGATTTTTAATCTACCAATCACAACTTGACACCT
The DNA here is from genome assembly GCA_023736055.1 of Quercus glauca. Lineage (NCBI taxonomy): Eukaryota > Viridiplantae > Streptophyta > Magnoliopsida > Fagales > Fagaceae > Quercus > Quercus glauca. The sequence continues at coordinate 24,831,460 of CM043325.1, read as the reverse complement.
TAATAAGTCATGAAAAGAAATGTCTAAAATAGATTTTAGGCAATTGTTTAAATTTAGGTTATTGATTCTCATATACTTATTATACACCATTAATATGCATCACTCATTTCACATTTTAAATGTGAACATCAATAAAAAAATAAAAAATAAAAATTGTCGTGGCATGTGAAATTATAAATATTATGTGTTACATTTATTTACATTTATAAAAACTTATAAAAATAACAAAAAAGACATATAGTTAAGAATCTTTTAGCTCAACTTAGTTTTTGGTATCCCTAAGTGAAATATTAAATATTTAAATCCTCTGCATTTTAGCTATTGAATTATTGAAAAATAACAAAGGCCTGTATACTAGACTTCTCTCTATCTCAGGGTGGTGTGATCTAAGTCATTCATCTAAGTAAAAACTTTGGTCATCAATGATTCAATATAGATGAAAGTGCTTAGCTAGGAAAAAAAAAAGGCCAAATTTTTACAATATTTCTTTTTTATCCAAAAAGAAAATATATCATAATTTTTTTTTTTTTTTGAGAAACTACTTGATATTTTTTATAACAATTGAGCGAGCAACTTTCTATTATTTTTTATTGCGTCATCCTGAATATTTTTTTATGGACAAAGTTTAGCTACAAAATTGATTGTAATCTAAGAGTCTAAGGTTGTAATCTAAGAGTTTGGAAATGAATTTTGATAAATCCACCATTGGATTATGATGATGATAACGAGTACCTCCAAATCCTCCAAATATTCGTCCATGTGATTCGTCCTTAAGGAAGGTGGACGAATTGAAGCCTTGTCACCGTCATAGCCTCGTCCGTCATCAGCAAGGACGGACGAGGCAGATATGGACTTGGCCAAAATGGAAACTATGACAAAATTGGCTTTACCAATGAACCAATACCTCCTTTGTCCAAAACTAAGCTTCAGTCTAGATAAAATAACTTCCATGGAAGTTATGGAAGTTATTTTATACTCTGATAAGTTCCTCAACAATAGGAACGGTTTATTGAATAAATAACCGTTCCATATGCACTATATAAGTATTTTTCTACAAAGAGGTAAGGCATTCAGACTTTTTTCTCTAGAAAACAGAACAGCCTTAAAGTGATTTTTCTCCATCCCAAGTCACTAACTTTATCATCGGAGGATCATAGGCCGGCCTCCACCGGTCTTCTCTCTGATTGAGTTTGGTTTTTCAGGATTCCACCGTGAAGATTGCCAAAGTCCGGAGACTTTCAATCCACTGATTTTTCAGTAACATCAGTTGGCGCCGTCTGTGGGAAACGCAAGTTGTTTTACGATTTGACTTTCTGCAACAAAAGGTTGAATGGTTCGGACTAGATCAAGGGCCACAAGCCCAGGCCATCAGGGAAGCAGAGACGCTTCAAGCAACCCTCATCGCGATCGCCAATCAGCGCCTGTTATGCAGTCGCCTTCCATCCAACACATACAATCCATGGCGGCCGCGATGGCGGAGCTAACTCGCCAAAACCAAGAATTGACTAGGGAGATGGAGAGGCAACGCCGTGAAGGACATGCTGAGGGACAATCCCAAAGTCAGGAAAACAGAGAAAATGCCGAGCCCGAGACTCAGTCAAGAGGTACCACTTCGCGAAGGGTGCCACATTTGGAGAAAGAAATGGATCAGATGAGGAGGGTTATGGACGAGATGAAGGAGAACATAAGAAGGGCAAATCCCGTCGAGGATTTGGTTCACCGAACAGATTCCCCATTCACGGCTTCCATCAATGGGCATCCCTTACCTCCAAAGTTCAAAATGCCTTCCCTGGATTCATATGATGGAGCACGTGATCCTTTTGATCATATTGCTACTTTCAAGACAACCATGCATCTTCAAGGGGTTCCAGACGAGATTATGTGCAGAGCCTTCCCTACCACCCTCAAAGGACCAGCACGAGTATGGTTCAGCAAAATACCTCAAAATTCCGTAAGTTCTTTCGAGGAATTAAGCAAATTATTTGTCAATAATTTCATTGGAGGACAGAGACACAAGCGTTCTTCGTCCAGTTTGCTGACCATAGAGCAAGGGGAGAATGAAAGCCTGTGTTCTTTCATCACACGCTTCAACAAGGAAGCCCTGACAGTAGACGAAGTGGACGACAAACTATTATTGGCAGCCTTCCACAATGGAGTTAACTCGGACTTATTCATTCACAAGTTGTATGAGAAAGAGCCCCAGTCCATGGCTGAACTCGTCCACTCAGCCCAAAATTTTATGAACGCAGAAGACGCCATCATAGCTAAGAAGAGGAAGAGAGCTGAAAGAATGGAAGTCAACCCCCCGCGTCACTCTGATCAAGGGCCTCGTCCAAAGAAGGGACGAACAGAAGATAAGAAGGACCGAGACAGGGATAACAGGAAGGCAGGCCCATCAGCAAGGAATCAGAATTACACACCATTGAATGCCCCACTTGACCAAGTACTCATGCAGATCAAGGATGACCCTTCCTTGAAGTGGCCAGAGAAGATGAAGGGAGATCCTAACAAGCGCAATAAGAACAAATATTGTCGCTTCCATAGAGATCATGGCCATGACACGGACGAGTGCTATGACTTGAAACAGCAGATTGAGAATCTCATTAGACAAGGAAAGTTGAGACACTTCGTTGGAAGGGATTACAAAGATGAAAAATTGAAAGCAAAAATGGAAGAGCCATCAAGACCCCCACTTGGAGAAATAAGGGTTATTATTGGAGGGACATCAACAGGACAATCCTCCAAGGCAAAGAAGACGTATCTCAAGGCAGTGCAAAATGTCCAACTTTCAGGACGCTCCTCAGGGACGAAGGCGACGGACGAGTCAACCATTTCTTTCACAGATGAGGAAGCTGAAAGAATTCATCATCCACATGACGATGCCATAGTCATTACCCTACTTATAGCAGATTACACAACCAGGAGGGTGTTAGTGGATAATGGGAGTTCAGCAGATATATTGTATTATCCTGCCTTCCAGCAGATGAGGCTTGGACGAGATCAGCTACGTCCAGCATGCTCACCACTGATAGGGTTTGGTGGAATGAAGGTGCAACCCGTAGGTACCATTACCTTGCCTGTAGTGGTAGGGTCATACCCGCAGCAGATAGCTAAAGAAGTAAATTTCCTTGTGGTGGATTATTCGTCCTCATATAATGCCATCATCGGAAGACCAACCTTGAACAGTTGGAAGGCGGTAACATCTACCTATCATCTATCAGTCAAATTCCCTACGGAGTGTGGAATTGGACAAGCACAAGGAGATCAGTTGACAGCTAGGGAGTGTTATTTAGCCATGTTGGCTATGGACGAGCAAATGCAGACCATGAGTATAGAAGAAAGAAAAAATGTTGCAGAACCGACTGAAGTATTGGAAGATGTTCTATTACAAGAAAATGATCCAGAGAAATTCACTAGAATTGGGACAAGTATGAAGGAGAAGGTGAAAGAAGACCTCGTCCAGTTTCTAAGAAAGAATGCCGATGTTTTTGCATGGAGTCATGATGATATGCCTGGCATTGATCCAAGTGTAATCACTCATCGACTGAATGTATCCCCCATTTCTAAGCCTATTCGCCAAAAGAAAAGGGTGTTCGCCCCTGAACGAGAGAAGGCTATCAAGGAAGAGGTTCAGAAGCTAATCACATCACAGTTTATCCGGGAAGTCTATTACCCGGATTGGTTAGCGAATGTAGTGATGGTGAAGAAGGCAAATGGCAAGTGGAGGATGTGCGTCGATTTTACTGATCTGAACAAAGCTTGCCCTAAGGATAGTTATCCTTTGCCACGTATTGATCAACTAGTTGATTCTACAACTGGTCATCAACTGTTAAGCTTCATGGACGCCTTCTCAGGATATAATCAGATAAAGATGGACGAGGCAGATCAAGAAAAGACATCATTCATTACTAGTCAAGGTTTGTTTTGTTACAAGGTGATGCCCTTTGGTTTGAAGAACGCAGGGGCAACTTACCAAAGGCTGGTTAATCATATGTTTCGTCCGCAGATAGGACGGAATGTAGAGGTGTATGTGGATGATATGCTTGTGAAGAGCTTAGATGAGGGAAGCCATTTAGATGATCTTCAAGAAACTTTCGAAACACTCCGACGATACAAGATGAAGCTGAACCCGAGTAAATGTGCATTCGGAGTATCGTCAGGAAAGTTCCTAGGATTCATGGTTTCAGAGAGAGGAATTGAGGCAAATCCGGACAAGATTCAAGCCATACTGGACATGGAACCACCGAAGAACATCAAGGAAGTCCAATCCTTAACTGGACAAGTTGCAGCTTTAAACAGGTTTGTCTCGAAAGCCACTGATAAATGTTTACCCTTTTTTAAGATTCTCAGAAAGGCATTTGAGTGGACGGACGAGTGTCAAGAAGCCTTCCAGGACCTAAAGCACTATCTTACTACAGCTCCGTTGCTAAGCCCGTCTGTGCCAGGAGAAGAATTATATCTGTATTTAGCAGTGTCCCCACATGCTGTCAGCTCAGCGTTAATCAGGGAGGAAGAAAAGGTGCAAAAGCCAGTGTATTATACTAGCCGGGCGTTGAGAGGGGCGGAAGGAAGGTATCCATTGATGGAGAAGTTAGCCTTCGCGCTAATAACGGCCTCTAGGAAGTTAAGACACTACTTCCAAGGTCATGTCATTATAGTCATGACTGATCGTCCACTCAAGAAGGCAATGAACAAACTTGAAGCTACAGGACGATTGATCCAATGGGCAGTTGAGCTTAGTGAGTTTGATATTCGGTACCAACCGAGGAATGCAATAAAAGCACAAGCCCTGGCAGATTTCATTGCAGAATTCACCCCAAGTTGTGAGGAACTGGATGAAAAGGAAGACGGTAGAAAATGGGTCGTCCATGTAGATGGATCATCTACACTGTATACAGGAGGTATAGGAGTTGTTTTGCAGTCACCAGAAGGAGACAAACTGAAATATAAAGCTCGCTTGCAGTATCAGACCACTAACAATGAAGTAGAGTACGAAGCCCTTCTTAAAGGGTTGGAGTTGGCTAGATCTGTAGAGGCGAGCTCGATACTTGTTCTGGGAGATTCACAGTTAGTCATGGGCCAAGTAAATGGAACATGTGAAGCTAAAGAAGAAAGAATGAAGAGATACTTGAAGAAGGTGTTACATCTTGTGAAGAAATTCAAAAAAACTAATTTCGTCCAAATCCCAAGGGAAGAGAACACGGAAGCAGACACTCTAGCGAAGGAAGCCTCCGCTAACGAAGCCATGGACGAGTTGGATGAAGTACGGTACATACCAAGCATAGATCTTCCAGAAATGTTGCAAATAGAAGGAGAAGGGAATTGGATGACTCCGATAGTCTCATACCTGAGGGACGGAAGGCTTCCAGAAGGGAAGGACGAAGCCAGGAAGCTTAAAGTTAAATCGGCAAGGTACATCCTTATGGACGAGGTGTTATACAAAAGAGGTTTTTCACAACCATACCTGAGGTGTTTAGCTCCAGACGAAGCGAACTACATTTTGAGAGAGATTCATGAAGGAGCATGTGGCAATCACTCAAGAGCAAGATCACTCGTCCACAAAGCCGTCCGTGCTGGATACTATTGGCCAAACATGCAAGCTGATGCTAAGGCATATGTCAAAGTCTGCGATCAATGCCAAAGGTTTAGCAATATCCCTAGGCAACCATCAGAGTATTCGACTCCAATGATGGCCCCGTGGCCCTTTGCACAATGGGGGCTAGACATTCTGGGTCCATTTCCGCTGGGGGTAAGGCAAATGAAATTCCTCGTAGTTGGTATCGATTATTTTACCAAATGAGTAGAAGCGGAACCATTGGCCAACATCACACAACAAAATGTCAAGAACTTTGTGTGGAAAAACATTGTTTGCAGATTCGGAATACCAGGGTGCTAGTATCAGACAACGGACGACAATTTGACAACACACTCTTCCAGGATTTTTGCGCACATTTTGGAATTCGAAATCACTACTCATCACCAGCCCACCCACAAGCTAATGGACAAGCGGAAGTAGCAAACCGGTCCTTGCTGAAAATTATCAAGACTCGGCTTGAGGGGGCAAAGGGTGTGTGGCCAGATGAATTACCAGGTGTCTTGTGGGCTTACAGAACAACAGTGAGGACTCCTACAGGAGAGACTCCTTTCAAACTAGCATACGGAGCTGAGGCAGTTATACCCGCAGAAGTGCACATGGCTAATCATAGGGTGACAACGTACCAGGGTGAAGCTAATGAAGAACAACTCCGTTTGAACCTCGATTTAATAGACGAGGTAAGGACGGATGCCGAGCAAAGGATGGCAAGGTATAAAAACCTTATGGCAAGGCGGTATGATGCAATGGTCAAACCAAGACGATTCAATATAGGGGACCTTGTCTTAAAAAGGGTTTCCTTAGCAACAAAGAACCCAGCCCATGGGAAGCTGGGACCAAATTGGGAAGGCCCCTATAGAGTTGTCAACTGCAAAAGGTAAGGATCCTACTATTTGGAAGCCCTTGATGGGAGGAAGCTGGAGCATCCTTGGAATGTGGAGCATTTGAGGAAGTACTATCAGTAAAGTACCAGTCTAAAAGAGCATGACTCTGGACAAGATCAAGGGTTGATGTTTGTGTGGTTTTATTATTGTGTGGCTTTATTATGTGTGGCTTTATTACTATTATTATGTTAAAATTGTGGACGACATTATAATTTGTGTTGTTTAAATAAAGGCATCAGATATATGCCTCATCTATGAACAATGCTTATGAATAATATTTGTGGAATGTACATAATGTTGTATAATTCACGTTTTCCTATGCTACGTTTTTTCAAATTTATACCTGAAAAGGTTGAAAAGCTGAAGACGAGAAAATTCTCTGGATTCGGAGATGTGACCTCAAGCTTTCCTATAAAGGCATGCTCGTCCGTCCAAGAAAAGGACGAGGAAAATTTCATGCCGGAAACCAAAGTACTAAGCATCCTCGTCCGTCCAAAGGAAAAGACGAGGTAAATTCCATGCTCAAGAAAAATAGTCCAAGGCATCCTCGTCCGTAACATGGGCCAAGTAAAATATAATACTCAGCCATTATATGGACGAGAAAAAAAAAAACATATGTTTTCAACTTGAGCCTTCCGCTAAAAAGCTGTCCATGGACGAGTAAAAAGCATAGACAAGTCTACGGACGAGTTATGGTTACACTTAACCATTTCAAGAGGTTTTTACTAACCATTTCTCAAGAATGAAACACAAGTAAAACTTCCATGAAAAATGGTTTTATGTATATGAAATATAGACGAGCAAAACAAGAACCATACATAAAATTAAAACATACTCGTCCGTACATATGCAAAATGAAAAATGGTGTTAAGGGTGGATATCCTACATCCAAAAACCTCTTGATAAATTTAAATGATTGTTTAATACCTCATCCTAAAACTTCGGACGAGATAAGTGTATTGAAATTACATATAAAAAAAAAAAGAGAAAACAGGTAAAATTACATCAATAACTTTTTTCTTAAGGGAAACAAGTTTTTCCTAAGACGAAGGAGGATTAGCTTGGGAGGCGTCTTGAGGGGGAAAGGTTGAAGCATCATCTTCTACATTAGCATCCTCGGAGCCAGTATGGAGGAGAGAGCTAGTGGTAGCAGCATTAAGATTCAGTACTATGGAGCTGAAGTCCACACTTGGAAACTTCTCCATAGCCTCCATCCTGAAGTCTTCAAACCCAGCTGCATAATTGGTGTCCAAAACATCAGTATATTGTTTGGACACCTTGAATTCAGCCACTGCATCTTCCTTTGCTTTGGAGAGAAGAATGTTGTTCTCTTCGTCCTTCTTCGCCAGGACCTCAAGACGAGCGTCCTTCTCCGCAGCACTGGTTTTAAGCTCCTCAACTAAAGACTTTAATTCTTTCACCTCTTCTGTAGTCCTGGAAGCCACCTCTGCCCATTGCTTAGCCTCGTTCCTCAACTCCTGTACCCTCGTCTCCAGCAAAATCCTCGTCCTGTCCAATCCTGTGGCCTGCCTGGACGCTGCTATAAACTTTGACATGCCCTACAAAAAAAAAAAGAGAACAAATAAAAGTTAGAAAAAGGAAGAGAGAAAGAAGGAAAATAAAATCCTTAGTCAAGACGAGAAATGAGTTTTTTACCTTAAAAAGATCGTGAACACCAGAGTGTTCAAAGTCTTTAAGGGACATGTCATAACAGACGTTTATATCTTCGTCAGTTACAGCCGTCTTGAAACGTTCCCACGCTAAGTCCTCATTTTCAATAATGTTGAAAGGGACCGCTCGAGAAGGCTGAGGAGTTGACACAGTCTTGGACGGAGGGGACTTGGACGTAGTACTCTCAGTTGGGATGGATGAGTCAACATCCACTATTTGCACAGGCTGCTGGGACGAGGGAAGAGTGGGCTTGATTACCTGGGACGAGGTGCCCTTAGCTTTTTTACCTCTGCGACTGGGGAGGTTCGCTAGATCCAAGTTTTTAGGCAAAGTTTTTCTTTTCTCCCCAATCACAGGACGAGCTTGAGGTTCAACTTCAGGACGCTCCCCCTCAACAGCCACGTCCTTCCCTTTGTTTCCTTTCATCGTTGCCATTCCTAAAAAAAAAAAAAAAAAAAAAAAAAAAACTTCTAAATTAAAAAAAAAAAAAAGAAAAAAAAAAAAAAGAAAAGTAAACAATATGCAAGGGTGTTTGGAACTTGAAACTTACTTTTCCTCACTGTGACCTCGTGGGCAATTGCTTCGTCAGAAGGATTAGGACCCAATCCCCACTTAGCAAGTCGCCTAAGTGAAACTAAGGAATGGAAATCTCTATCCGCGTGTAGACGAGCCCTGTGGACGCGGTCACGAAAAAATTTGCTCAAGGACGGACGTTTAACGGCTGAAACAAACCAAGTAAACATAATTATAAGTTAATTATCTATGTTGAAAGAAAACAAAAAGTTATTATTAAAAGAAAAAGGGGAGCAACTTACCCTCAGGACGAAGGTTTCCTAAGTCCCCGGTATAACGACCGAAAGTGTCCTGGCCAACGTCTATAGGACTCCCAGCCCAGAAACCGGAGACGAAGAAAAATTCCGTCTTCCATTTTCTGTCAGACGAGGCCAAGGACTTGATCAATCTACAATCTTTACCCATGGCAGTAAATTGGTGAAAGCCAGGGGACTGATGTATCTCTGAAGGTTTATAACAAAAAAGGAACTCGTCCACTGTAATAGGACGGTCCCTTCCGAACACTTCACCCCACAAAATTAGCATTGAGATGATTAATCTCCATGCATTTGGGTTAAATTGGCATACTCCTAAACCTAATCTAAAAAGCAACTCCCTAGTAAAAGTGTTTAAAGGGAATCTTAAACCTCCCAAAAGGTATGCCTCGTAGACGCCTATCCCAAAACGAGGGTTGCAACACCACTCTCCACGGACGGGTATCCTAGGGTTAAACTCATCTGGAATTTGATACCATTCCTTAAGATTTTGGAGCCTTTGCTCGTCCGTCCTAGAAGGAATGTCCACTGCACAACTGTATACAGTGACCTCCTCCTCGTCCAAGGGACCAGATGGAGGAGCAGTGGACGAGGTACCAGCATGAGACCCTGAGGCCTTCCTAAGCTGATCCTGTACAACTTCTAAAGGAACTCCGGGGACTCCAGAAACATACTCGTCCGTGGTGTTCCCTCCACTACTATCGCTAGAACTACTAGAACTATAATAACTACTCTCGTCATTGTACTCGTCTATGGCCCTATCTACACTATCGCTGGACGAGGAAAGCACAACCTCAGCCATCTTGCAAGAAAACTAAGGGCGAGGAAAAGAAAGAATTACCTGGAACTAAGACGAAGGGAAGCTATGGACGCAGGAAGCTTCTAGACGAGGATCTAGGACGAGGAAGGATTAAGAGGGAAATTTCAGAAGTAGGAGGGGTAGTGGAGGCATTCCACTATTTATAGGGAATAAACTCTGGCACCTGGGACGACGTGACCAGCCAACGGATGCCACGTGGCACGTCCCTCGGTTAATCAATCGACCTGATTTTTTAACCTATGAAATTGCGACACGTGGCACTCTCCGACTTACCATTAATACACCTCTTACATCTTCCTCTCTGGACGACCCATGGACAAGGGGGCAACTGATGATGATAACGAGTACCTCCAAATCCTCCAAATATTCGTCCATGTGATTCGTCCTTAAGGAAGGTGGACGAATTGAAGCCTTGTCACCGTCATAGCCTCGTCCGTCATCAGCAAGGACGGACGAAGCCTCGTCCGTCCCCAAGGACGGACGAGGCAGATATGGACTTGGCCAAACTGGAAACTATGACAAAATTGGCTTTACCAATGAACCAATACCTCCTTTGTCCAAAACGAAGCTTCATTCTAGATAAAATAACTTCCATGGAAGTTATGGAAGTTATTTTATACTCTGATAAGTTCCTCAACAATAGGAACGGTTTATTGAATAAATAACCGTTCCATATGCACTATATAAGTATTTTTCTACAAAGAGGTAAGGCATTCAGACTTTTTTCTCTAGAAAACAGAACAGCCTTAAAGTGATTTTTCTCCATCCCAAGTCACTAACTTTATCATCGGAGGATCATAGGCCGGCCTCCACCGGTCTTCTCTCTGATTGAGTTTGGTTTTTCAGGATTCCACCGTGAAGATTGCCAAAGTCCGGAGACTTTCAATCCACTGATTTTTCAGTAACATCAGATTACATTTTCTTTTTATATCCTCCATGCTTGCAAAATTTTTAGAAAATTAAAAATCAATAGCTATTTCATAAATAAATTATTTAAATTGTAAGTTTTTGTAATTTAAAATTATGCATAAATTAGAAGCTTATAGATCATATAGTAAATAATATCTGATTGACACAAAATTTGACATGTGTATAATGTATTAAAAGCGTATTAATATGGAAATGACCCCTGAACAGTAACTTCACAGCTAGCAACCCTTTCTACCACCTTCAGCAGAGTTTTGATGGGACAAGTATCCTGAGAAATGCCCTGAGGTATACAGGTGGAGGGTTGAGATGCATGGAAAAGGGATATAAAAGGAAGGGAACCCCCCCCCCCCCCCAGAAAAAGGGGATGAACATTTTTAGGACCAATAGATCAGGAAAGAAAACAGTGAATGACCTGGTGTAAAACTTGAACTATATTTATATACAAGAAACTGATCCTCGAACTTGCCTAAGGAGGTCATTATCCCCAATTGCTGTTTAAATAATGTCTATATGTTATTCTAGGCTATTCGGCCTTAAACTTGGACTTAGTTCAGAATTGCACTTGAACTAGTTTCTCACTCTCTTCAAAAATTAATATGTAGTAATATTAATTTTTTTTAAAGAAAGTTGTAACCTTAGACATAACTAATTTTATAACTAAACTTTGTACTCGTTTTACCATCTCCCATTAACTAACAACCCATGAACTATTTTACTGTATAAAATAAAATATTTATTGAAAATACATAGATAGATATAGAGGTGAAAATAGTCAAATACCACATTTTGGCAAAATTTGTGGCAAACTAGCACTGTTTCAGAAATATTTAGCAATCTACCACTTTTTTAGTACTCAAGTTCAATGAACTCGAGTTTCTAGTGAGTCGCCAACATGACACTACTGACCTGAAATTTGTGTAATTAAAAAAATAATGTGGTACTCGATATTAGTGAAATCGAGTATCTCTTTATAGTACTCGAGCTTAATACAGTCGAATACCCTTCTTCTTCTTTTTTCTTTCTACTTTTTGTTTATGTTGGAATGGCTTGAATAGTCAAACTTAGTGGCTTGACATTTGCCAACAAACCATTAAATGGCTTGCATGCCCATGTCAGGAAGATGCATGATATTCAAGAAGTTTCATGCGTGAAGAAATGCAAGAGTTTGCATTAAATGTTATTCATGAATTGTCAAAGAAGATGGCCAGGAACAACACCTGACTTGCAACATGAATTTGGTTTGCATGTCAAGTCATCTTTGTCTTTCTATTATCTTTTTTGTTTTCTTTTTTTTAATTAAAACTAGCTAGTTTATTTTGTAAAAAATATTTTCCTTTAAAAGAAACTTGTAAACAATTAAATTAGAACATTTTCATGGTTTCCACTTTCCAATTAGCTCAAGTTAAAGGTGCTATTGCGAGGAAGAAGGTGTTATTGTTGTGAAAGGTAAGGTGGAGAGTAGACTAAAATTTTTATTTATTTATGTTTGAAGAGGGAAAAAAATAATATTATATATATATATATATTAAAGAAATTAAAAAAAAAAATAGTCTTGCATTGAATAATAAGTTAGTTAAAATAGAAATGGTAGAGTTTCAATTTAATAAAACTCCCTTGGGCTAGTGTGAATGCTATTAAACCAATGAATAGTTATAGAGAATAAATTGGGTCAAGAGCTAGCGTAAAAGGTGTGTTTTACACCAGCCAATCCTAACCTGCCACGTCATAAACTTTTTTTTCTTCAGCAAAACAAATTAAGCCTTAATCCTTTCTCCCTCTCTTTCTCTTCTCTCCTCACCCAATCTCTCCATTTCTAAATCAAACCTATGACCTCCATGGCCATAGCTTCAAAACTGAACACAAGTGCCAACTTAGAAATTTTTAAAAAAAAAGTAAATTAAATTTAAAAAAAAAAAAAAAAAAACCTTAAGTCTAATTTAAACTAAAATCATTTCTTCACACTCCATGGATAGAATCTATCACTCTCCACTGTCCATGGCCGGAGCTCACTCAGCCTTCTTCTCCACCATGCGCCAGAGCTCACAAGCAAACAAATGGTGAGCAGATCAAGTTTCTTCTCCCTTTCTCTTTCTACAAAAATCTAGTTTGAAGCTCGCTCTCTCTCTTTCGACTTTTCCTTAGATCAAGATCTCTCTCTTTCGGCTTTCTCTTTGGGATTTGGGTTTGATCTGGGTTTAGAGAGAGAGAGAGAGATGGGCTGAGATCGGTGGTAGTCGTTGTGAAGCAGTGTTTGGTCCGGTGGTGGGTGGGGTTGGATCGTTGGATGGGTTTTTTTGTTGGCGTGGGTTACGGTGGCTTAATGGACTGATCGGTGGCAGCAGTGGAACTCGTCAAGAAATGTGACAAGTGTCAACGGTTTGGGAATGTCCAGCAACTTCCAGCAGAGAGACTAACAACGATAGCATCCCCGTGGCCATTTGCGAAATGGGGAATTGACATCGTCGGCCTACTGCCCCTAGGTAAAGGTCAAGTAAAATTCATACTAGTTGCTATTGATTACTTTACGAAGTGGGTCGAAGTAGAAGCACTAGCAACCATCACTAAGGCAAGAATCCAGAGCTTCATGTGGAAGAATATAATTTGCAGGTTCAGGATTCTGAGGACGATCATATCTGATAATGGGCGACAATTCGACAGTCAAGGCTTCAGGGACTTTTGTTTAGGCCTAGGCATCAAGAATCAGTTCTCATCCCCAGGACATCCACAGGTGAATGGACAGACGGAGGTGACAAATCAAACACTACTCAAGATTATCAAAACCAAGCTGGACGACGCGAAGAGTGCCTCGCCAGAAGAGTTGCCTAATGTCTTGTGGGCTTACAGAACCATAACAAGAACCCCAACAGGAGAAATCCCCTTTAGACTCACCTATGGCACTGAAGCAGTGATCCCAGTCGAGGTAGAAGTAACCAGCATCAGACGAGAGGCATTCAATGAATAAGACAATGATGATCGTCTGCGAGTCAACCTAGACTGTCTGGACGAAGTAAAAGACGAAGCTTATAGCAGAATGGCAGAGTACCAGTAGAAGATGACTGACTATTATAACAAGAGGGTAAAACTCAGATGACTTGGCAAAGGTGACCTCGTCCTGTGCAAGGTCACCACAGCGACTAGAGATTCTGCCCAAGGAAAGCTCGACCCCACATGGGAAGGACCTTACCTAGTCGTCCACTACTCTCGGCAAGGCAGCTATCACTTAGAAACCTTAGACGGACAAAGGCTCCTGAGGCCATGGCACATTGAGCACTTAAAGAAATACCACCAATAGATGTAACAGATAAATGTATTCATTATTGAAATTAATAAATGAATTATTCAGCTAATGTCTCCATACAAGCAGGTCCGAATTAGCTGGAAGTCCAAAAAATGACAAGATCTCTAAAAGGGTGTAAGTCACAAAAGCCAAAAATGGCTAAGTAACAAGATTCCGCCTAGATGGATGTAAGTTACTAACGATGGCAAGATCCCTAAAAGGGTGTAAGCCACTAAAGCCAAAAATGGCTAAGTAACAAGATTCCGCCTAGACGGATGTAAGTTACTGACGATGACAAGATCCCAAAAAGGGTGTAAGTCACAAAAGCCAAAAATGGCTAAGTAACTAAATCCTGCATAGACGAATACAAGCTACTGACGATGAAAAGATCCCTTGAAGAGACAAGAATCTTGCAACAAATTAGAATAGAACTCAGGATGAAACTAGTTCACTAAAACCCTCGACGAGATCCCCTGAAGAGGTGCTGGTTGCAAGAAATCAACAAAGTAATAGACAAAAATCACTGACGAAGAAAAGGGAAAGTCACAACTAAAAATTTCACTAAGTGCACAACATGGACGGTTGTAAGATCCCACAAGCATATCATAAACCAAAGAGTGTGCAATCACAAATACAAGTAAGTACACAACTACAAATTTAATTAAAGCCCAAAAACCATGGGCAGTTACTATTGTTTTCACATCTAAAGGCCCATAAACACTAGGCCAAAAATATTTTTCTTTAAACAGGTCAAAGAGAAATTGTTATGAGATTAGATTTACAAAAAGCCCAAAGCATAATGGGCACACACAAAAAAAGAGAGAAAATTTTTCATAAGGATCAGGTTCAGGCATTAATAGCAACATTGTCACCAGTGGGGGCGTCACCAGAAGAAGCATCATCAGTAGGGGCATTCTCAGGAGCATCAGTCTCAGTGGCCGAAGACTGGGCAGCCTCGTCAGCAACCATCTCCTGATCAACCTCTTCCAGGTCCAGCTTCTCCAAGTCCACTCCGGAGGGATGCTTGACGAGGTACCTCCTCAGAAGCTCGAAGCCCTTGAAATACCAGCTAAATAGGACGGTGTTGTACTCGTCAGTAGTACGGAAAGCATCGACAGACTTAGCAGCAATAGTATTGAGCTTCTCCTTGGCATCTAGAAGTTGCTCATCCTTCTCTAGTGTCAACTACCGCTCAGCTCTAAGGTTGTCATTCAAGGTCTTCACTTTTTCCTTCAAGAAGGTAGCCTCGCCCATGGAGTCGATAAGTTTCTTCTTCAATGTAGAATTCTCCACCTCCAGAGCCTCTATTCTGGATGTGAGAGACGCCACCTTAGCCTCTTGAGTAAAGTACTCAGAGGTAATATGGAGACTTTCCCCCAACACATGGAAAGAAGTTCAAAATTGTCAGTAGAATGAGAAAGGAAAAGAGACTAAAAGTTGCACAAACATTTTACCTGAACAAGCTTATGAACGTGGCGAGCCGCGACATTATTGAAGGGCACACCAATTCGGAGAAGAGTTGCAGAATGAGGTTAGCGAAGAAAATGCTTAGAACAATGATTGGAAGTTTTTGAGAAAAGTGAAAAGAAAAATGAGAAGGGGAGAAGTTTGAAACCAAGGCTTAGAAAACTGAAAACCAGCGGGAAACCCAATAGTCCCACAAATTGGAGCATTAACTCCACCGGTTAAAATGTGCCACATAGGCCACAACCTATGGAATGCCGCCACTATGCATTTAATATGGAGCGAAACCCAAGAGTCTTTTATAGCCCATAACCTTTCATATTCTATGGTCGTCATGACACGTCATGACGACCACAGAATCGAGGGGCAGCTGACGGAGCCGATGAATTCGTCTCCCATAGACAATCTTAGTGATACAAATGAGGATGCACTCCGACGAGCTAAACAAATACTCACGTCACTGACAAAGGGAACCAGGCCATTCAATGCGGCCAATTATGCCCGGAGCGGTTACAGAGCTAGCTGTATGAACCATTAAACCATATTGAAGCCACATTACACAACATAAAACATTACCAAGAGGGACATTACGACCACCATAAATACCCTAACGGATAGAAGGTGTAAAAATATATATAAGGCCCTCACAATATCAACACAAGGTATGAAAAATACTGAGACAATTTTTACTGTTATTCTACCATTCTGTTTTAACTTGCAAAAAGCTCCCTTGTACTGACTTTGGCATCGGAGGCGTTGTGGCAGGCACCACACCGGTGACCACCTTTGAGGATACATTCACACAGATTGGAGATTGGCTCCATTTGCCTACTCTGACCGATGAACTTACGCTTCATCAGCACCGTTTTGAAAATATTTAGCAATTAGGTCTTGTTTCTGGTCATCTTTTTTGACAATTCATGAAGAACTTTTAATGCAAGCTCTTGCATTTCTTCACACATGAAACTTCTTGAATATCATGCATTTTCCTGATATGGGCATGCAAGCCATTTAATGGTTTGTTGGCTAATCAGTGGCGACTCTAGGAATTTTGTCCAGGGTGTTCCTATTCCACTTTGAAAAAATTTTGGGTCATTTCAATCTATTTCGGGTGTTTCGGGACGTTTCGGTAAATATTGGCCAAAATTCAAGATTTGGCCGGCATGAAGTTTGTGCTTAAAAAAAAAGTTCTTAAAACAAAAACAAATTTGCATTCTGTATATCGGAAAACCTCAAAAGGAAAAAAAAAATGAAAAGAAAATAAATGAACAAAGGTACCTGTACAATAAACTATAAATTCATTTGACATCTTAATAAAATTATTAATTATTGTTGTTTAGTTGTTTCATTAATTTGTTTGTCTTTTATAAACTATAATTTGTTATATTATTAATTATTGTTGTATTAATTATAAAATTATTAATTGTTGTTTAGCTTAACATAATTTAATTTGTTTGTCTTTTATAATGTATTGGTTAATTAAATTATTAATTATTGTTCATTAGTTGTTTTTCCCAATTGATTATTAGTTAATTAAATTATTGTTTATTAATTACACTAGCACACATCACATGTGCACATTACACTAAAAGAGTCATTCATGTGCACATTACACATCCCATGTGTTGATGTGCACATTACACTGCTTTACCCAATTACCCGGCCCCATGTGCCCATCAGCCCATCCACCCTCACCCCACTCAACAGACAAGCCTGCAAGATGCCCCCAATCACAAGAGCCAGCTGCCAATAAGAAAATTTCACAATCACAAATCACAATAACATTACACTAAAAGACAATATCTCACAAACACCAACACCAACACCAACACCAACACACACCAACCAACGGATAAAAATCATAAGATAAAACCAAATTCAAAAAGTCAAAAAATAGGCAAAATATTAATAAAGTTAAAGGTTTACCGCTTCAGCCAATCACAGTTCAGATAAAGTTACTCTTTAAGAATAAAGAGAGAGAGACAGAGACAGAGTCTCATTCATTTCATTTCAGATTTCAGAGAGAGAGAGAGAGAGACTGAGAGAGAGTCAGAGAGAAAAAAAGGGAAATACCTTGAGGGAGCACCGGAGCAGCCGAGCAGGAAGGCCTAAAGAGTGAAGGTTGAGGCTGAGGCAGTGACCGTCGAGCGATCTGCGAGAGATGAGCGATGCAATGTGCGAGTGATCTCTGACGAGTGATCTCCCATGAGTGACAATGTGCTCTAGATTGTGACTGGACCGATCTCCGATGAGAGGTGACGATGTGCTCTGGAGTCTGGACTGCGACTAGACCAATCTCATCTAACTTCTAATGGGAGCCGTTGTTTTGTTTTTAGGTTTGCTTTAGCTTTAGTGGTTTCTGATGTACTAATTTACTGATTTGAGGTTTCTGATTTAGTGATTTGTTCTATATTGGGGTTTTTTTTTTTTTTTTTTTTTTTTTTTTTTTTTTTTTTGAGAATCTGTGGGTTTGCTTCCTCCGTAATATGTTGGGCTTGCCATGGGCTTGATATTGGGGTTGCCGTTTGTTGTTTTGCTCTGTTACAAAAATTTTTTTTTTTTCAGATTTTAATTGAAAAAAAAATTTTTTTGGGCTTTTTTTTTTGCTTGAAAGTAGAACAAATATATATATATATATATATATATATATATATATATATATAATTTGAGGGTGTTCCTTTCTTGATTGAGGGTGTTCCTATTTTTTTTAAGGGTAAACAAATAAAAAAATTTTAATTATTATATATAAATTTTTTTTTCAAGTCTGGTGTTTCTAGGAACACTCTGAGCATAACGTGGCGTCGCCACTGTAGCTAATGTCAAGCCACTAAGTTTGACTATTCAAGCCATTCCAACCGAAACAAAAAGTAGAAAAAGGAAAAAAAAATGCAAGATACTCGACTGTATTA
Source organism: Quercus glauca (assembly GCA_023736055.1). NCBI lineage: Eukaryota > Viridiplantae > Streptophyta > Magnoliopsida > Fagales > Fagaceae > Quercus > Quercus glauca. The sequence goes on along the minus strand of CM043325.1, from coordinate 24,813,085 downwards.
AGCTCGAATAATATAAAAAGATACTCGATTTTATTAATATCGAGGACCACATTATTTTTTTAATTACACAAATTCTAGGCCTCTAAAAACTTGAGTACTATTTAAAACTCGGTTTTGTGGAACTCAACTATTAAAAAGTGGTGCTAAAAATTCTAAAACAGTATTAATTTGCCGTAAATTTTCACAAATTTTCTCAAAACGTAGTATTTGGCTATTTTTAGCTAGGTATAGACATAAATAAAATAAAACAAAATGAAGCGAAATGAAGAAGAGCACGGCCGCAGTCTCAGTCACAGAACAGCTCTGCCTTTCTCTGTTACACAAGTGTAAGACTCTCAAAACCGTGAAGCAAATCCACGCCATTTCGTGCAAGACAGGCCTCGACACCGATCGCGTAATAGCCGGGAAGCTCCTCCTCCATTGTGCTGTTTCAATATCCGATGCACTTGACTACGCTCGCCGACTCTTCCATCACTTCCCAGACCCAGATGTTTTCATGTACAACACTATCATCCGAGGCTTCGCTGAATCCGATACCCCACGGAATTCTCTTGTTGCATTCGTCGAAATGCGTAGAAGAGCATGTGTTTTGGATAGCTTCTCTTTTGCGTTTGTGCTTAAAGGGGCGGCCAATTATGGGTGTTTGAGAGGTGGGGTTCAGTTGCATTGTGATGCTATGAGGCATGGCCTAAATACCCATCTTTTTGTTGCGACGACTCTTGTGAGTATGTATGCAGAATGTGGGTGTGTGAGTTCTGCACGGAAGGTGTTTGAGGAAATGTCTGAACCAAATGTTGTGGCTTGGAATGCGGTGCTTACTGCGTGTTTTAGATGTGGGGATGTAAAGGGTTCGGAGGAAATGTTTGATAGGATGCCAATTAGGAATTTGACGTCGTGGAATGTCATGCTTGCTGGGTACATTAAAGCAGGTGAGCTTGAGCTGGCTAAGGAGGTGTTCTTAGAGATGCCTGTGAAAGATGATGTTTCTTGGAGTAGTATGATTGCTGGGTTTGCTCAAAATGGTTGTTTTGATGAGGCATTTGGGTTTTCAGGAAACTGTTATGGGTGGGAATGAGACCAAATGAGGTGAGCTTGACAGGGGTTCTATCGGCTTGTGCTCAGGCTGGGGCGTTTGAGTTTGGAAAGATTTTACAAGGGTTCCTGGAGAAAGCTGGATTTCTTTGGATGATTTCAGTGAATAATGCACTCATGGATACATATTATAAGTGTGGGAACGTGGGCATGGCTCGATTGGTCTTTGAGCGAATGCCAGAAAATAAAAGCATTGTTTCTTGGACAACAATGATAGCAGGACTTGCAATGCATGGTAATGGAGAAGAAGCAATACAGCTTTTCCATGATATGGAAGCATCTGGAATTAGGCCTGATGGGGTCACCTTTATTTCTAATTGAACAAGGCTGTAAATATTTTTCTAAGATGAAAGATGTATATGGCATAGAACCAGTGAGTGAGCATTATGGTTGTATAGTTGATCTATATGGTCGAGCCGGTAAGTTGCAGAAGGCCTATGATTTTGTTTGTCAAATGCCAATTTCACCAACTGCTATTATTTGGCGGACTCTTCTTGGGGCTTGTAGCATTCATGGTAATGTCAAGTTGGGAGAACAAGTGAAGGAAAGGCTTTCTGAACTTGAACCCAGCAATTCCGGCAACCATGTTCTTTTGTCAAATATTTATGCCATAGCAGGGAAATGGAAAGATGTTGCCACAGTAAGAAGATCAATGACTGACCTGAAGATCAAGAAAACTCCTGGTTGGAGCATGATTGAAGTTGACAAGATCATGTATACTTTTGTGGCCGGTGGAAAACAGGACAAGATTACGGAAGAGGCCTATGAAAAGTTAAGGGAGATAATCTCAAAGCTTAGGATTGAAGGAGGTTACGTTCCAGAGGTTGGGAGTGTTTTGCATGACATAGAAGAGGAAGAAAAGGAAGATTCAGTGTCTAGGCACAGTGAGAAGCTTGCTTTAGCTTTTGGTATGGCAAGATTATGTGAGGGAAGTGTTATAAGAATAGTGAAGAATTTGAGGGTGTGCAGGGACTGCCATGCAGTGATGAAGCTGATCTCTAGAGTTTATAGATTGGAAATTTTGGTGAGAGATAGAAGCCGCTTCCACTCTTTCAGAGATGGCTCTTGTTCATGCAGAGACTACTGGTAAGTTGCGACTGGAAGAATTTCCAGAAGGATATATCTTGCACATTGAGGAAAACAATTGAATCAATGTCTGCCTAGGATTAAGCCAACTCTCGGATCCAAAAATATTGAAAAAGAAGAAAGAACCGAAAAAGAGAGATTGAGCAAGAAGGCGACAATGAAGGTCTAAAGAAGAAGCGGCAAAATATTTGTCTAAAGGTTTTTCTTTCTTGATATCTGGGGCAACCGGGTAAAATGGATGGTCCGATGAATTTCTTTTGGGTTTCATAGGTCAATTTGTAGGCGCAGGTATTATTATTATTATTTTTCAAGTTTTAATTTTTTTTGGGCCAAATAAAGTTTAGGGTGGTCAAATTTGATTTGATTTTATTGTTTTTTTAAGGGTAGAAAAATCCTAAAATTTTAAGTATATTATGTATAAATTATTTTTTCTCCAGGTCAGGGTGGTCTTGTGACCACCCTGCCTTCAACATGGCGGCGCCACTGGTCTACGGGAGGTATAATTGTGGTGGTTATGGATCATAGAGTCGAGATTAGCAATGGTGGGAAATAAGTGTTGAGTTTGAGATTGTGGTGGCCCAACTTGTAGTGCAATTCTTGTCTGCGATTGGCCTACAAGATGTTTAAGAAGGGAGTGCAGGCTGGTTCTGGAACGAACTACAATGGCGGAAGACCTTTGGGTTTGGCAATGGGGCATCTTGATGAAGTCTTGATGGGTTGTTACTTGTTAGAGAGTGGAAGTGTCAGTCATGCCTGAAGCTGTGTGACTAGGCTGCTATAACATTAGTTCAATATGCTATTAAGGAAGATTGTCGTGGGGTTTTGCTAGTGTCCTGATTTTATTCTCGTCATCCTAACCTAGGAAATACCTTCTAAATTGCCTATTTTCTATACGACAAAAGGTCACAACAAACGCATTAATGCAAAACATATATCATTACTAGAAACATTTTGTCAACCTACAAACCTTTTTCCCCGCATGGTTTTGAAGCTTCGTATCAGATTAGGATCAGGTGCAATGCCCTAAACACTTAGTGCAATTGCCCCCTCTCCGCTGATAATTTTTTATTTACCACTTTCACTTTTTAAATGTTTTTCCACTTTATTTATTATGTGGAGTCAAAAGAGATACGGAGTTCGAAGGGAAGGAGGATTTTCTTGGGAGCTCAAGAGATGGAATAGATAGGGCTTCACCTCGTTTATGTATCTCATACTCCTAAAACATCTCTTTTATTTCATATTTCATTTGTGATTAAAAGTTACTTTTTTCGATTCTCTATCTCAGCCATTGAGAGCTATTACATTAGGTGCAATGCTCGCCTGATCTCAATCCTTTCGTACAAATCTTAGCATTAAACAGAGTTAGAAAAATTTCAGTACATAAAGAATTTGAGTGATGAGAAACATGCAATTACATAATGTTATAAATTACCCCATGATTCCTTTGTTTATTATTATTATTATTATTTTAAAAAAAGACTAAGGGAATCAAGTATATTGCATTTGCTTTTTGCTTCACACCATTTTAGATAAAATTTGCTACTCTTTCTACCATTTCTACGTTAGATTGATGCACAGATTTTGGGAATATAGAAAAATTTTGGAATGTCTTCCAATAATTCCTACATGTCCATATGAAAAACATCAAATTGTGAATACTATAGAATTTACTATACAAAGCTTATAATCTAGTGTCACTAATCATTAAAAATAAATTCAAATATTCATTTATTAGGCAGTTAAATCCATATCAATCACATTCATTATCATATTAGTTTATAAGTTTTATATAGTAAAATTTGTAACAATTTTAACGTTTTCCTTCATATTAATTATCTTTTCAATTATAGACTTTCTTGTGTTAGAAACAAAATTTAATTACTTTCTAGAGAAACCCAATATGCTGGGATTAAGAAAACAAAAATGTTAAATGAAGCACATAGTTATTTAGATACCAGAGCATGATGCTATTTCAATGTGGGTAAGATAAAAGTCGAAATATATTTTTTTACCTTAAGTAAGTTGTGATGCAATTGGGTGACTTTAGGGGCTGTTTGATTCATTTGGGGGCCTAAAGCGAAAACTGATTATCTTGTTTTAGATGCAAAATTACTACTAATTAACATGAACTACGTAGAATTTTTTCTTATTTTAGATAGTTTATAGACAAAAATTTTGACAAAACTTTTCACACTTGTTCATGTGACAGATTGATAGTGGTAAATAAACATTACTACATATTTTGAAAATTTAACTATTGAATTGCATGTTTTTTACACTCTTAATATACATCTAAATTTTTGTGTCAATCGGATGTTATTTACTTTATAATTTATAAGCTTATATTTTATATATAATTTTAAACTACAAAAATTTGCAATTTAAACAATTTATTGATGACATCATGGTTGTCAAAATCTCGATTTGAATCTTATGATTCTACGATTTTATAATCCCACCTACCTAAAACGATCCGGATCTTTTAAGGATTTCTGCATTCATTCAAGATTGGTAGAATCATACGATTCTGACGATTCCCAGCGATCCTAGTTTCTTGTAATATTTTTTAACTTGACAAAAAGCTCAGTTGGACCCAAATGATAAATAACATCTCAATATACCAAGTTTTGCTATTCTAATGTAGAGAGATAGATTGCCACATTTTGAGGTTTTTGACATTTTTAAATGACGCTTACAAATAAATGTTGTGATGTATAGTAATTATATCAAATGGATGCAAATAATTTTTGGTTTTTTATGTTGAATGTATAATTTATGTGATTATTTAATATATCAATGTGTATTTTTTGTTTGTTTTTTTTCAAATAATGTAAAATCTTATGATCTACAATCAGATTCTATGGTCCACGATCGCACCTACTTCCCACGATTCTACGTAAGATCCCGATTTTGACAATCTTGGGTGACATAGCTATTGATCTTTAATTTTCTAGAAATTTTGCAAGCATAAAAGATATAAAAAGAAGAAATAATCCAACAGTGGATTTGTCAAAATTCAAATCCAATAAAAAGATTTTGAGGTTGCAACCTAAGACTATAACCAATTTTGTTGCTAAATTTTGTCCTTAAAAAAATATTTTATCATATTTATACTATTTAATACATACTTTATTTACATAATTAAAAAATGGTAAATATTTTTTGTCTTGGTAATTCGACAATTGGATAGGTAGATTTGAACTTTGGAAGTTTCGTTAAAAACTCTACAAGGCTTGGCAAAGGGTAAGAATTTGGATTTGGACCAAATCCACTCTAAAAACTTTACACATTGTTTAGATGGAAAGAAAAAGCGGAAAAGGGGAAGATGGGAAAGGGAAAAAAAAAAGATTTTCATGGAGTGGTTGACACGAGAGAGAAGAAAATAAAATGATGTTAAAGGAAGCATTCATTGTGGGACCTGCGGTTTTGCTATCAACCCAAATTGGGCGAAAGAGAGAGGGGGGGGGGGGGGGGGGGGGGGGGGTGGGGGGAGGGGAATGTTAAGATATTTTCTGACTTTTTATGTTATAAAATTACTAACGCACCCTTAAACTATGTTTAGTATTTAATTTCTTAATCATCTATAAGGATATAAAAAGTAAAAAATATATATATTTTCCTTTTCCTTCCCTTTAAAATCCAAACACAGGAAAGATTCACTGGTCTTTTTTTTTTTTTTTTCCTATATCCAAACCCATGAAAAAGAAAATACTTTAATCGTAATTGCTGGAGAAGAATGTGAAATGCTGGAGAAGAAAGCTAATAACACAATCAACGAATACTTTTGCCCACGATCTCTTACCAATATCTTTCCATTCAGGAAGAAGAATACTCCTACTCTTACATGCACAATATTGAATGAAACATACATTAAAAGTGTCAAACCCTGTCAAAGAATGACTTCATCAAACACAACCGTTCTGTCTCCTACACAAAATTGAGCATAGAGAACACATGTACGGCTTGCATTCTGATCACCATATGCAATTGTCACACACACTCACACGCTCAGGAAACCTTTCACAGAAGTTGTGAAGAACAAGCAACATGAGTTCTTGTCCTGTAAATATTCTCTTGAAAACCTGATACTGCAGATTTCACAACACCTCCTACCGCAATTTCATTCATTAAATGTTGAAGATTAAAAGACCAATATGAACAAGAAATACACGAGCACTTTCAGCCAATTTTCTGAGATCCTTTCATTCATCTACAATAGTAAATTCAACCCAATAACAAATTAGAGCAGAGAGAGAATTTGTTTGGAAACATTGCAATTAGTAAAGTGTAGACATTCAACTGTTCCTATCTCTTGAATTTACAAGCTCAGCTCAGCTCAGCAGAGCAGTGTTTACCCATTTGAAGAATGTGACACTTTTCCACCTAGCGTTTGAATAATAGCTTGGAGGACTTTAATTTCCTCATCACGCTTTGAGATTTCATCCTGCTTTGCACGCAACTCTTCCATGTGCAGCTCAAACACCTCTGTGGCAAAATATGAATTGCATTGGACAAAATTGTATTTTGGAGGTAATTACACTGATAGAAAACCCAAAGTTCCAAGTGAAATCTTAAAAAAAAATTTTTTTTGAAATTTCAATTGCATCAATGTCTAAACTATAGTTGTATGACCATTTTAATATTAATCCTCCATGAGTCTCAATTAACTGAGACTGAGAGTTAACAAGAACTGTACATTAAGCCCCTCCAGCTGGTAAAAAAACTCCACATGAGCTGCACACACTCCCTTTAAGGATTTTTAGCAACTAGAGGTCCTACAAGCAGCTCATCTAGGTTCTTTTATAAATCTGGGTCCGATATAATGATCTTGAAACTATAAGGTGAACATTTATGTAAATGAAATTTCTAGAGTTAATTTGCAGTTGGGATCAAACTCCAAGTTTGGTTAGTACTTGCTCCTTTATTTTGCCTATAAGAAGCCAGGGCTACCATAAGCCCCAAGTAGCTATTTAAAAATAAATTTGTATAAAACTCTTTTAAGGATAGCTAGATTTCTCATGGCAATAGAGTTACTCCATTTTGATTCAAATAACATTATTTACAAATACGCGCAAATGCCAAGGCTCAAGCTCCACCCATTTTGTTATCCTAGCACAACTATAAATTGAGCTTAGTTGGGCTTGAGCTCAGCCTAAACTTGGTCTTATGCCCAAAATCATTTTTATTGGTAAGTTACACACACAACTGGGATGGAAGTTGAAGTCATGAGTTCAAGACCTACCAAGTGCATGTGTAGTTATTTACCAATCAAAAAAAAAAAAATTAAAAAAAAAATGCAAAATAATTTTGGTTCAAAGCAGGAATGGGATTAGCTCAGCCCAAATGTTAGTCCTACCAGCCCAACAGGATGCAAACTATTTCAATCATAAGAGGCTTGGGCTCAGCTCATTTACTCTATCACAATTGTGTTGACTTTGAGAAGCATTGTGGTTATAATACATACAAAAATCAAAGATGCATTGTTTTGCTTCTGGTGTGGCTAAATATATGATGACCTTAGTTGAGCCCAACCTCAGCTCTAGGCCTGAAAGCTTTAAAGGGGCTCAGCCTAGATCAAATTCCAATAAATCTCACTCAAATATTTTCTGGCCAGACAAGTGGGTTTCTGCCTAGCTCAGCCCAATTGACAGTCCTACCACTACCACAACTGAAAGTATGAAATAGTCAGTTCATTGATTTTCCTACCACTATGGGCATTTCAAAGAGAGACAAACCACAAATAGTATGCCCTCATTATTGATTTTACAAATAAACGACAACCCTGAACAATATCAAATTAAAGTGCAATTGTTGTAATATACCACCATGAGAAATGTTAATGCACTTCAAGATAAATTATGCTATTATAGATGCATCTTTCTAATGATGGGATAGGCCTCCAGCTTCAAAATCAAGATTTACATAAAATACAAAAAATAAAAAAAGAAATAAAATGCAGTAAAAATCTGATTTGAGAGATAATTGATAAAGAATCTTTCAATGATGCTAAAAAGGGGGCCAAAACAGATTCCCCATTCTTAAAAGGAAGAGGCCCAGGCCAAAAGATGTGGCTCAAACAGGAAGATTTATTGAAATCTGCAAGCAAAGAAGTAGAAGACTCTTCGAATTCAGTTTTGCTATCTTTAAAATGGCCAAAAACTTGATTTTCTCCATTGTGTTTACTTTTCAACACCAATCAAGGACCAATTGAACTCACAAGAAGCTTCAAAAGAAACATAGATCACACACGCACACATACACTCCAATGATTCAAGCACCCTAGAACTTTAATATATCTATAGCTACTCTCATTGTATCATATTAGTTGTCCATATTTTGACTGAGAAGAACCTTCACTGACCCAACTTTTTAAGCAAACATCATAAATTGCTTTCTCTTACACAAAAAAAAAAAAAAAAAAAAAAATGATCCTTAACAATTTCTCAACTCTTTACGGAATATTATTGTTCATGTCCTTGTCTGTGTCCGTGTGATATCATTCAGTTCATTCAGTTAAAAAGGAACTAGGATGCACAAACACAGACAAGGACACAGACACGGGTATGTTACAGCGACGCGAGCAATTTTTGTACGGCACTCCAAATGAAGTGTCCTTGCATCCTACTAAAGGAACACAAAGCGTGGCTATAATGATATAACCCAACCATATAACTCTTGATTTGGAAGTCACAAATTACTGACTACTATTACTCCTAAACAGTTTGTGTATCAACATGCCTCAATGACTCTTACTCAAGGAAGAGTATATGATGCATTCTCCCTTCATTTTTACCTACTTCTATTTTTTGGGTAAGTAATTAATAATTTAAAGTCACCACATCTTTGCTAGAAAACAATTTTTTTTAACAAATCTATTAAAGGGAAAATGGAAAAACCAAGGATAGGACATACTCGTGGTGTTCTCAAGCTCTCTTGTAATCTGTTGTGCATGTAATTCAGCAGCTTTCTGAGCTGCTTCAGCCTGTCGTTTCTCAGAACGAGCACGAGCCGCAGCCGTGATGGCAGCATCAAGTTCTCTTTCCAAAGTCTCTACCCTTTGTTCAAGAACCTAAACAGATACATACAGACAGCAATATATTAGTTTCCTGACACAGAATTCATAGCAACTCAATATTATGCAACAAAATATTAGTTATCAAAACTCACATTAATAGAATCTCACAACTTGACTATCAAGTAACATAGCTGGAAGAATTATATTAGTGAATTCCAATATAAAAATCAACTACACTTCGTTCAATTATGGATAGTAAATCTATTGAAAACGGTATAAATCAAACAAAAGCAAGCAAGAAATGAAAAACCCGGATCAGAATATGTAAAAAAAATGAAGAATAAGATGAAATTGAATAAAATTAAAATGGAAGTCAAACAAAGAGTGAAGAACCTTGATGGTACGGGCTTGTTCGGAACTGAGGGAGGCTTTGGCAAAGGTCTCTTCGTCAACAAAGACAGCTTTCTTGAGGAGTAGCTTCTGGAGTGACTCCAGATTCGAAGCCATCTCTGTCAGATTGGTTATGGCTCCGCTCCATCTCTCACTTCCTTTTCCCCTCTCCTCCATTGCCATTTCTGATTTCTCTCTCTCTGCGCTTTGAAAAAGAAAAGCTACCTCACCATGCTTTATTGGGCTTTTCATGGTTTCTACCAATGGGCCGGTTTTGGATTTACCTGCCAACCCGGTTGGTACTCATTTGACAAAGTTTAATGCAAATTATACAAAAGATAATTACTCTCTCTAAGAGAGCTTTTCTCGCTTCAGTGAGTCTTTCCTTTAGTTTCTGCCGTCGCTTTTCCTTGACGTCTTTTGTCCTCTGACCCCATCTTTTTACCCTTGCTTAAGCCAATCACACCTCTTTTACTTCTTTCTTTCTTTCACCTCTAACGTCTTATCCCTTTTTTTGCTTCTCCTTACTTGGCTCTTTGTTACTTTTCTCACACTTTGGCTGTGCTCTGTCTTAATCCTGCTGCCTAGAACTTTAGTTCCTTCCTTTTGACCTTTCGTCATTTTTTTGTTCCTTTCTTCGTCCTTTTTGTCATCATCTCTGCATGCAACCCTAAGACCTACTGTAATTTAAGGTCTTTGTCCTATGGATGATCCTTTGACCTAGGAGAGTTTGGGTGGACAGAGAGTAGTGAATCAGGCGTTAGCAATGACTTATTTACTGATGAAATAGAGTCAAAGTACTAGTCTAGTGAAGATGAGGAGTTACCTTTTGCTAGACACGGCCTGGTGTTAGAAGCTGACCTTAAAGAGCTCTCTATGCAACGTGACTTTTGGAGTAATTGTGCAATTGGTTTTATCCTTGCACCTACAACACATTATTGGTGCTACATGGCGTATTCAAGGTGCTATTACTATGGTGGGAAGGGATTCTTCCTTTTATATCCTTCACTTTGAATCAACAGATGATCTAAACCATGTTTGTGAGGAAGGACCTTGGTCTGTTGACAGTTCTCTATTTATTTTGGAAAAGGGGAGGCCTAATCTTGTCATCAGTAATCTTATGGTGAACTTCATCTCGGTGTGGGTCTAGTTTCATGGCCTTTCTTTGGAGTATCAGTGTCCAAAGCTAGCAGAGAGAATGGGGCAATTGATGGGTGTGTTTGAACGGTTGGACTGGGAAGACAACATGCCACGCAACATCCGCTTCATGCGTGCTCGTGTTCGTATTGATCCATGGCTTCCTGTGGTGGCAGGTTTCGTTCTTAGATTGGATGATGGATCAAAAATATGGATTCAATGTAGATATGAGAGAATCCACAAATTATGTAACAAATGTGGTTTGATTGGCCATACTAGAGGCCAATGGATGATATCGAGGTGATGTTGGTCCGATAGCGTTTTCGGATCCAGAGCTTGCACCAGGTACACTTTAGCTTTGATGCACTTGAACCTTTTTTTTTCAAACGATCTAAGAGCTTTCTACAATCAGAGACGACGTTGGTTAACCCGAATATGTTATGGCAACCTCATGCATCCTCATCACCCCTATCCCCCACCCTTCTCCCCAACCCAAACACACATGCAACCCCTCTATGTCATAATTCGAATACCCACACTTTCCCTGATCTTATGACCCCCCCACACTGGTGCCCAGACTCTTTAACCTGATGGGCCTTCACATGCAAGAATTTTACCTGAAACAAAACATGCACACATTTATTCTGCCATTAACTCCCTAAACCTGGACCATCATCCCTTACCTCCGGCCCCACCAAACTCACCGGTAACTCATGACTCACCACCAGTTGATTCTCCTCATCATTCTTTGACCACTGACACAACATACTCCTAGCAACAACGACATAATCACCTCTTCAATGAACCTAGTTCCACCTTCTCTGTTAGACCCCGTGGTTACCGCCTGTTTCTTCTAAAGCTGGTTTTTGGAGTGAGGGTTATAAAGGTATGGTTAAGGCTTTTCAATAAGGAACCTGAATGAAAGAAGGCATGAACTATGTTAAAGATGTCAAACTTGACTGTGTTCCCGTATTCTCGTTAAAAGTATGTAGGAATACCATCAGGGCCAGGAGCTTTATTAGGCCTTAGTTGAAACACAGTAGATTCAATTTCCTGAATTGGTAATAGGATAGTCAAGTAGAAGGAGTTGCTGATTAGAGAGTTTTGGGATAGGGAGAGTTTTGATCTCCTCAAGAATTTTATCAACCTCAACATGGACAATAACTTTGTATGACTGCCTGAAATGATTAACTAGGATGTCCTCTATCTTTCCTTGATCCTCAGTTAAAACACCATCAGGCTTTTGGAGTTGCAAGATCCTATTCCAGGCCCTTCTTTGCCTCACTATAGTCTGGTAGAATCGAGTGTTTCTGTCACCCTTTAGGATCCAGTCATTCCTAGCTTTTTGGGCCCACATAACCTCTTCCCTATAGAGCAAAGTCTCCAACTCCCCCCTCACAACTCTCTTCTTATAGACATCCTCCAAAGAAGCCATTGTGTTTTGTAGAGATTGTAACTAGAGTTTTTTTTTTATGAACCTCATGCTCTAGCCTCCCAAAAACCTCCTTATTCCACATGAGAAATTCTTTTCTAACACTAGACAGCTTAGTGCTCAACTGAAAAGTTCTAGACCCTGTACTTTGACAATGCCATGCCTTTTGAATTACACCCTTGCAAGAAGGATGAAGCAACCACATTCTTTCAAATCTAAAAGGCCTTTTTCTAAAGGGTTGTATGAACTCAAAATCAAGCATAATAGGCCTGTGGTCTGAACGAATGATTGGAAGGTTCCTAAGGGCATACCTAGGATAAGAATTCACCCTCTCAACACTAGCAAATGCCCAATCTAATTTTTCCCTAACAAAGTCCTTTTCTTCTCTCCTATTCATCCAAGTAAATTTTTGTCCAGTAGACACTAGTTCACAAAAATCCAAATCAGTAGTCAATTGATTAAAGGAATCAGCTCCAGCAATTGTTCCTTGGTGAAAAGAGAACTCATCATTTTGGTTAAGAATTTGGTTAAAATCACCAATACAGAGCCAATTTGGATAAGCTAAATTTTTTAGAGTCCTAAGTTTGTTCCACACTTCTACTCTTTTAGAAAGCTCAGGATTACCATAAATGAAAGTGATAGATAGTGGGTTACCTCGGTTGTCCATAAGATTTGTATGGACAAGGTGCTTTGACTCATAGCAGATATGGAGTTGATGATGTGGCATCCAAGCAAGAAGAAGGCCACTACTGAGACCCTCCCTAGGTAATTCTCAACCCTCCATAAAACCACACTTCTTCTAGATAGTACTACCTTTATCCTTTACCAGACGAGTCTCCATCAGAAACAAAATGTTAGGGTTAGTCTCACGGGCAATTTTCTAACATTACAGAACTGCAGAGGATTTGCCTAAACCCCTACAGTTTTAGCTGATGATCCTTATAGTGGGGAAGCTGGTTGGGGTCAGTTTCCCATAACCTATTTGGATGAACCGGGTACAACTCCTTCTGGTTACTCGCAGTAGACAGAGCTTGAGCTTGAGCTTCATCTTCTGTATCATTGTTACTCTTTGAACAAAAATCGCACAGTAGGCATTGTCTAAGATTGCGACCAAATCTTCCCAAATCCTTCCTCAATCTTTTCTTAGTCCTTTCAGAATTCACAGTGGTGGATCGATAGTCATTGTATTTCAGACCAAAAGATAGGCCAGGATCCGATTAAGTTGACAAAGGGGAAGTAGGGCCCAGTCTAAAAGACCCCAAGTCCAGGTTGTTGCAAAATCTGTAAGCATCCTCCCTTGTTAGGCTAGGGTCCGAATTCTCTTGCCCATTTAGGTTACTGTTTAAACTATTCACCTCCCTCGCAAGGCCCGTACCCAACTGGTTCAAGTTTTCTCGTCTTCTTTGGATTTTAGAGGACTGGGCTTGCTTCCTGGACAGACAATGGCCATTGCTAGAATTGCCCAGCTTAAATCTAAAATGGCCACGATTAACCCTCTCCACTAAAGGTTCTATGATTGAATCCGAAGATTCTGAAATTTGTCCTTGATTCCACCAGGAATTTCTAGTAGGGGCATGACAAAGGGGTTAGAAAGATGCACCTTATCAATTGGAACAATATCTGCCTTCCTAGGAGTGAAGGAGGTCTAGGGTTTAAGAAGTTTAATTTAATGAATCGAGCAATGTTGGCTAAGCAATTTTGGAGGTTCATTTTAACCCCAATTCCCTAGTTGCTAAGACCTTCAAAAAAAAATATTTCCCTAGGACTTCCATTCATGATTGCATTCCCAAACCACACTAGTCTTGGTTTTGGAGGAATATTATCAAGCATGAAAACCAGAAACTCAGGGAATGTAGATGGTGGGTGGGTAATGGATCCAAAATCCCTTTAAGTCACCTTGTTTGGTACTCTTCTCAAAATCTAAACAATCCAAATCTCACAACTGGCACTGTAGCAGACTTGATAGACCAGAATAGTTGCTCTTGGAAACCAAATTTAGCCAAATCCCTTTATCCTTTCCCTGTGTGCAGTGAAATCTTGAGTATTCCTTTGTCCAAAATTGGGGTGGTTTTAGATCAGCTTATGTGGAAATTTTCCAACTCAGGGGATAGCCTACCAGGTTCTGATGCATTATGCAAAGCAACACCCCTATACAAACTAGGGGTGTGCAAAAAACCGAGAAACTGAAAAAACTGCTTCAAACTGACCAAATTGATGCAAAAATTTCGGTTTGGTTTCGGTTTTATTATATAAAAAACTGAAAATTTCGGTTAAGTTTTCGATGGCAAATTTTAATACACTGAACCAACCGTACCAAACTGAAATATATTATTATATTATATTTTATATTAAATATATAATATTTTGTAAATATTTGACTCTGACTCTCTAAGATACGCTTTGGCTATTCTAAAAAAAAAGAGATTCGCTTTGGTAGCTTTGTGTTGGGCGGTGGGCCTCCATCATTTCATTTTAAAACAATTCAGTGATTCACAATTGGGCCTTTTTTTGTTCAGTCATCAAATGATTCAAAATTTCAAAATTCAAATGATCCGGCCTAGCTTATCTTTTTAAACATAGCATTTTAAAACCCATTAGATCAATCACCTATAATTAAACTAAGTAAATATCTACTCTCTCTAAAAGTAAATATCTAATTAAATTAATTAAACTAAAACTAATTAGACTATAAAATCAAAAGTTGGAAAACCCTACCCTACATACCCCACACTTTTCACTCTCACACTTTCCACTCTCTCTCACATTCAGACTTCAGACAACCTCCACTCCACAGTCCCTACCTCTCACGCCGAATCTCCCTTTGTCGCTGCCTCCACATGCCGCCCTCCCCACGATGGCTTGATCATCAGCTTCTCATCTCACGATGAGTCTCTGTTTTGAAAATCTCGATACCCTCTAACCCTCTCTCTGTTTTGTGTTTTAGGTTTTGAAAATAGTGAATCTCTGTTTTGTAGTAACAAAATAAGATCAAGATGTTTATTTTTCAAGTTTTAATGTTTTATATGCAAATAAAGTTAGGGTTTTGAAAAAATCGATAGCCCATGTGCTTGGCTGCTTGTGCTAGTTGGTTTCTTTATTAAAGTTAGCTCAGTTGATGGCCTTTGTCTCATGTAGTCGTTGAAAATCTCGATAACCCTCTCTCTATTTTGTATTTTGGGATTTGTTTAATACTGAATCAATAAAGTTAGGGTTTTTAAAATACTGAATCTCTATTTTGTAGTAACAACATAAGATCAAGATGTTTATTTTTTCAAGTTTTATATGCGAATAAAGTTAGGGTTTTGAAAAAATCGATAACCCATTTGCTTGGCTACTTGTGCTAGTTGGTTTCTTTATTAAAGTTAGCTAATTGCCTTTGAATTCTTATATATAAAGTTAGTTGTTTATTTATTTATTTATTGTTGATATATTTTTGTTTATTGTTGTTTATATGCTGTGAATCTGTGACTGTGATGTTGAGTTGTTATTTTCTTATTGATGTTACAGATTTGAAAATCAATAACCCCATGTGCTTAACTGTGATGTTGGTGTATTTGTTAATAGTTGACTGTAATGTTGGGGTATTTGTTTATTATTGCCTTGATATTGATGTATTTATTATTATCTTATTGACGTGTTTATTGTCTGCTTGTTTTTGTATACTAGAGTCCTCATTCTTTTTTTTTTTTTCTTTTTTTTTACTTGTTGGCTTGTTGTGTTATTGTATACTAGAGTAGAGTGAAGAGTCCTTTTTTTTTTTTTTTTTTTTTTATTGTTATCATTTTTTTTTTATTGTAGACTAGACTCATTTTGGCGTTAAATTTTTCTTTTTTACTTTTTATAGTTGCTAACTTATTGTGTTTTATTTTATAATGTAGATGAATGAGACAAGAGAAATCCCAGAGGGTCAACACAATGAAGCGGGTCAAGGGGCAACCAATGTGCATGAAGACAAAGGCAAACCCCCACTCCCACCAAGTGTAGGTAATACTGGTAAAAAAAGATCTACTGTTTGGGGTCATTTCACTGTTATTGAAGGGGGGAAAAAACCTAGGGCAGCTTGTAACTACTGTGGCACAACCTGTGCTTGAGACACTAAGTTAAATGGCACTACAGCCATGAGAACTCACATACAATCACAATGTTTGAAATATCCTTCTAGGGAAGACAAAAAATCCTTCTAGGGAAGACAAAAAAAACCAATCAACCCTAGCATCCAAACCTAAAGAAGAAGGAGAAAGTAGTGGCAAACTTGTGCCTTAGGTGTTTAATTTTGAGGAATGTAAGAAAGCATTGGCAGAGATGATTATTCTAGATGAGTTGTCTTTTAGATTTATGGAGGGTTTTGGTTTTAGGAAGTTTATGTTTGTTACCCAACCTAGGTTCAATCCAATCCCTTGCTGCACAACAATTGCCAAAACTTGCTTTAGGGTGTTTTTAGATGAGAAACAAAAGTTGAAAGAAGCCTTAAGAGAGTAGCGGGTTTGCCTTACCACAGATACATGGACATCCGTTCAAAATTTGAACTTCATGTGTCTCACTGCCCATTTTATAGATAGTGATTGGAAAATACACAAGAGGATTCTTTGTTTTTGTTTAGTGGAAAATCACAAGGGTGAAACACTTGGGAAGACGGTTGAGATGTGTTTACTTGATTGGGGGATAGACAAGATTCTAACTATTACAGTTGATAATGCTGCCTTTAATAGTGGGCTGATTTAAAAAAAAAGACTAAGCATAGGAAGGCAACAATTTTAGGACATAAATACTTGCATGTGAGGTGTAGTGCTCATATCTTGAACTTGATTGTTCATGAAGGGTTAGTTGAAATGGATGAGACAATAGTGAAGGTGGGGAAATCTGTGCGAAATGTGAGATCATCTCTACAAAGACAAAGCACATTTAAGTTATGTGCAGAGAAGGAGACAGTTGACTTTAAAAATCAGTTGTGCTTAGATATGCCCACTAGGTGGAACTACACCTATATTATGTTGGAGAAGGCCGAGAAGTATCAAAAGGCTTTTGAGAGATTGGAGAAAGATGATCCATATTTTCTTATGAAAATTAGAGAGGAGGCAAAGGAAGAAGGAAATGATAGACATGAGGTTGCTTGGGGAATGGATGATGTGAATTGGGAAAAGATTAGGATCTTTTCGAAATTTCTTAAAATTTTCTATGATGCAACCTTGCGATTTTCGGGTGCTAATTATGTCACTAGCAATTCTTTCTTTTTGGAGCTCATGTCAATTCATGACACAATTGAGTTGGAGCATGAAAAAGATAGTTATTTGTTGAGAAAAATGGCTGCTTACATGAAGAACAAATTTGAAAAGTATTGGGGTAACTTTGATAATATGAATCACTTGTTATATGTAGGGTTAGTTCTTGATTCTCGATACAAGTTGAGGTATCTTGAGTATAGTTTTGGTACTTTGTATGAGAGGCAAAAGCCTGTTGATATGGCAAGAAGAGTAAATGTTGTTTTGGAGGATTTTTATAAATCTTATACTCAAAATCAAGTGGGGAGTAGTAGTGCTAGTGCTGCTACACAAGCCCAAGGCCAAAAACCAAGTGGATCAATGGAGGGAGTTGATTCTAGTGTGGTTGATGCGAAGGCAATGAGGATGATAGGATTTAAGAAGCAATTGAAGGATATTGATTCTTCAAATACCAAATCAGAGGTTGATAAATACTTGTTAGAGAGTTGTGAAGATGTCTTTAATAATAATTTTGATATTTTGGCTTGGTGGAAGGTTAATTCCCCATGATACCATGTGCTTTCAAGAGTTGCATGACATGTTCTTGCAATTTCAGTATCCACTGTGGCCTCAGAATCTGCCTTTAATACGGTTGGTCGTGTCCTTGATCCTTTCCGGAGTTCATTGTCTCCACTTATGGTGGAAGCCCTCATTTGTGGTCAAAATTGGCTCCGTCCTTCATCGGCTCCAATATGCCTTCGTGCTGCCATGAATGATGTTGAGGAGTTTGAAAAGCTTGATGGAGGTATGACTATTATTTGTTATATTAAAAAAATGACTTTTTGCTTCTTTATTTATTAAAAAAAATTCTGCATGTCTATTATTATTAAAAAAAAAAATGAATGTCTTGGATTCTTGGCATATTTATTGTTTTATTGTATATTCTGCATGTCTACTTCTTTCTTTATTAAAAAAAAAAAATAAAAAAAAAAAACTAAATGTCTTGGATTCTTGGCATATTTATTGTTTTATTGTACAAGTGACTTTTATGTTTTTTTCATTTTTTTTGTTTGTAGAACTCGTGAGTGATGCCGCATTAACATTGGAACTAGGCATGTCCACACCAACACCTATTGAAGTTGATGGTTGAAGATTGCTCTTTGCTCTTTGGATGGGTGGCATTGATGATGACATTGGGTTTTGTTAGATTCTATTTTGACAACAACTTGACATATTGATATGTACACTTTTTGCTATTAGACACTAGTAGACAATGGCCTACATCTAGATATAGACTTTTATTTTGAGCTTTGACAGTGGCCTATACATAATACATTGACAATATATGATATTAGGCAATAGGCAATGGCATATGGCCAATTTATTTTGAGTCTTTGGATATAATTCTATTATGTAGGTATTGACATATGGACAATATGTGGACATTGACATATTACTAATGAAGTAATGAAATCTGCACTAGTTATTTATTTTGACTTGCACAATTTATTTTTAAATTTTGTTTGTATTTGATGGGTGCTTGTAACAAGTTACAAATTAGTTTGAGCACTAGAGCAATTTTTTGCTCAAGATTATTTCTGGATTTATGAATCTGTGTTGACAGGTTGTGCTTGTGCAAATGTATTGTTGACAAGTTATATCATGTTGACAGGTTATTTTTGGATTTATGAATATGTGATGTGTATTTTAATGAGTATAATAGAAGCTCTAAAGCAGGTTATGAATTTATGACAAGTTGTGATTTATGAATCTGCTATATGTGTTGTATTTTTGGATTTATGAATCTGTAACAGGTTGTGATTTTTTTTTATGAATCTGCTATAATGTGTATTTTTGGATTTATGTTGAGCAAAAGCAAGTTAGGAAAAATGTAAAATGCAAAGCAGGTTGTGATTTTTTCTTGCTTGTAAAATGCTTAATGGATGTGTAAAAAGGCCAAAAAATGACCAAAGTTAAAAAAGGCCCGAATCTGTGCCAAAATGGCCAATACAGAAAGCTAAAAATGGCCCAAAGATGGCTATTGCCAAAATAGAGAAGGCCCGAATCTGTGCCACAACTGGTTCCTAACAAAAGCCCAAAATAGGTTTCTAAAAAGGACTTAATTAGAGCATAAAAGGGCCATAAAACAAGAGGCTTGAATACTGCATTTAAAAAAAAAAAAAAAAAAAAAAAAAAAAAAGAGCCCAAACAGAAAATTTTTGGAAAAAAAACCAAAGGCCTAACTGGCCTAGACTCCAGGCCCAAAAACTGAAACCGACAATTTTTCAACTATTTCGGTCGGTTTCAGTTGAGACTTTTACAAATCGAAAATTTCGGTTTCGGTTGGCTGGATAAAAAAAAACCGACCAAACCGAACTAGTTACAACCCTACTGCAAACCATTTAGCTGTTCCCCCCACCCCAATGTTGTGGGGAACACAATTTGGAGAATTAATGTGCCCCTAAAGATTTGCAATTGTATTTGGAGACTCTTGCATGATAGTTTGCCAACTTTTCTAACTCTAAAACATAGGGGGATTTCTAATATTGGGCTATGTCCTCTTTGTGATTCAGAAGAACAATCATCCACTCATCTTTTCCTTACGTGTCCTTTTTCTAGAGCTTGTTGGTATGGATCCCAACTTGCTATTCAGTCCTTTGAGATTGGTTCTGTTTCTGTCCAACAGTGGGTTACCAAAACAATCCTTGATCACAAATGTTTGGAGGAAGGAAATATGTGTTTTTTACAACTCTTCTGCACTATCATCTGGTCTATATGGACCCACAGGAACAAAGTGGTGTATGAGGGACTAAAACCGGATCCTTTGATTGTAATTTTAACCTCTCAAGCTCTTTTTTGCAGGTATTGGGAAGCTTTTGGCAATTGTAATAATGCTGATACCATAAATGGTAATCATCTCACACAAAATCAGAGGTTGGATGGACATTGGGACATCATCATCAAGATCGCAGGTGTTAGGAAAAAACAAGCTAAGAGAAGTGCTTACTCTTATGAGGCTCAAAACTTCCATGGTGACATTGTGTTCAGAGGCTGCCATAGCAGTGTTGCAAAATTAGCTTTTGGTGTATTATTGGAGGCTTTGGTAGAAGCTGCAGGTCTAGCTAGGAGACATGGGTACAGTCACATTTTGATCCTATGCAACAGCAAAAGGCTTGTTCAATTGTTCAATAGGGATAGTAGCCCTTCTTGGCAGGAAAGAACCTATTATGCAGATATGTTATCCTTGAAACAGCTTGGCCTTGTCTTTAAGCTCTTTTTTGTGCCATCTTTTGTTATTAGCAATGTTTATAATATAGCTACCTTGGCTACCAGCTCTCCTATGCACTATAGCTGGAACTTGTCACCAACTGTGTAACTTTTCTTTCTAGTGTTATCAAAAAAAAAAAAAAAAAAAATGCAAATTCTTAATCAATTTATTTGAAGTATTTATTTATTTCATTACAAAAAAATAGAATTAGGGTTTATCCAACTAAAAAAAAATGCTATGTTATTTTAAATTTTAAAATAAAGACTTATACCTTATCATGTTTATTAATTTAATAAATCATATGTATTAATGAATATAATGCAAAAGTAAGTATGTAATTACTGATTTTTTATCTACCAATCACAACTTGACACCTTAATAAGCCATGAAAAGAAATGTCTAAAATAGATTTTAGGCAATTGTTTAAATTTAGGTTATTGATTCTCATATCCTTATTATACACCATTAATATACATCACTCATTTCGCATTTTAAATGTGAACATCAATAAAAAAAAAATCGACATGGCATGTGAAATTATAAATATTATGTGTTACATTTATTTATGTAGGGACACGATTTTGGCCTTGGCCCAAGATGTGATTAGATCTAAGCCCAATAAGCCCAGAATAATAAATTTGTAGAGAGTGAGTTGAAGAACTAGGCTCTAATGAATGACTTAATAGTTAAGATAGATTTCAAAAGATAATCAAACAAATATGGATAGAAGTTCTCCAAATAAATTTACCCTTGGACCAATCCGAGGAGATTTGTTCTAGTCTATATTGATAAAAAAAAGGTTACAGATATAATTTCAATTGCTACAGTCTTTTCTCTTATGAATTTCCGATCCCTTACTCATGGAGGGTCTCTCATATTATATAGTCTCATTTGAACGATCTTGATCCTACACTTGTTGGTCATCTAAGCCACTACTTGAGTGCTTGTCCCATCGGACACCCCCCTCTGGTTCTCTGTGAGTTAAGATAGCCAAGGTAGCACTGTTTAGGGGTCTTCTCTACATTAATGTAACCAGAAAGTTAGCTACAGAGCATTTAATGCGATGGTAGCAGCTTTCCCTTAGATATTTCTGAGCTCCCAGCCCTCTCGTTACACTCGAGATACACGTCCCTGTCTCTGGAGCTTCCTAGAAGGTTACATTGAACCTTTAAGATACACATTTAAGCTGTGCTTAACCTATCCGAGGAGACATTCCTCCTCGGATCGCCCTCCCATTCGTATTTCACTCATTAGATTCTAAGTTTGACCCCTCTAACAGCATTCATTTGTTCTCGGCCAAGGCCCAATATACAATTTGGGCCTTTAACCCTATAATTTACATTTATAAAAACTTATAAAAATAACAAAAAAGACATATAGTTAGAATCTTTTAGCTCAACTTAGTTTTTGGTATCCCTAAGTGAAATATTAAATATTTAAATCCTCTGCATTTTAGCTATTGAATTATTGAAAAATAACAAAAGCCTACTAGACTTCTTTCTATCTCAGGCTGGTGTGATCTAAGTTATTCATCTAAGTAAAAAATGTGGTCATCAATGATTCAATATAGATGAAAGTGCTTAGCTAGAGAAGAAGAAAAAAAAAAAAAGGCCTAATTTTTACAATATTTCTTTTTTATCCAAAAAGAAAATATATCATAATATTTTTTATAATATTTTTTCTTGAGAAATTACTTGATATTTTTTTATAACAATTAAGTGAGCAACTTTCTATTATTTTTTATTGAGTCATCCTGAATATTTTTTTATGGACAAAATTTAGTTACAAAATTGATTGTTATCTAAGGGTCTAAGGTTATAACCTTACTCAAAATATGTTCCTTAAAAAATAAAAATAAAACTTACTTTATATTTTTTTTTATTGGAAATGAATTTTGACAAATTTACCATTGAATTACATTTTCTTTCTATATCCTCCATGCTTGCAAAATTTTTAGAAAATTAATAATCAATAGCTATTTCATCAATAAATTATTTAAATTGCAAGTTTTTGTAGTTTAAAATTATGCATAAATTAGAAGCTTATAGATCATGTGGGGTAGTTTTTGGGTGAGTTATAGCTCCAGGCCAAGGGTGTCCTTGTAGCCTTTGGCTTTTTCTCATGCCCATTGGTAGTCCCACATCGAAGAATTCTTCCCCCACTTTCTGCCTTATAAGCGATGGTACACTACTCATTTGCTTCATCGCTTATAAGGCAGAAAGTAGAGGAAGAATTCTTCGATGTGGGACTAGTAATGGGTATGAGAAAAAGCCAAAGGCTACAAGGACACCCTTGGCCTGGAGTTATAACTCACCCAAAAACTACCCCACATATCATATAGTAAATAATATCTGATTGATACAAAATTTGACATGTGTATAATGTATTAAAAGCGTATTCATGTGGAAATGACTCTTGAATAGTAATTTCACAGCTAGCAGCCCTTTCTACTACCTTCAGTAGAGTCTTGATGGGACAAGTATCCTGAGAAATGCCCTGAGGCATATAGGTGGAGGGTTGGGATGCATGGAAAAGGGATATAAAAGGAAGGGAACACCCCAGAAAAAAGGGGATGAACATTTTTAGGACCAATAGAACAGGAAAGAAAATAGTGAATGGCCTGGTGTAAAACTTGAACTATATTTATATACAAGAAATTGATCCTCGGACTTGCTTGAGGAGGTCATTATCCCCAATTGTTGTTTAAATAACGTCTATCTGTTATTCTAGGCTATTTGGCCTTAAACTTGGACTTAGTTCAGAATTGCACTTGAACTAGTTTCTCACTCTCTTCAAAAATTAATATGTAGTAATATTAATATTTTTTAAAGAAAGTTGTAACCTTAGACACAACTAATTTTATAACTAAACTTTGTACTCGTTTTACCATCTCCCATTAACTAACAACCCATGAACTATTTTACTGTATAAAATAAAATATTTATTGAAAATACATAGATAGATATAGAGCTGAAAATAGCCAAATACCACGTTTTGACAAAATTTGTGGCAAACTAGCACTGTTTCGGAAATATTTAGCAATCTACAACTTTTTTAGCACTCGAGTTTCTAATGAGTCGTCAGCGTGGCACTGTTGACCTGGAATTTGTGTAATTAAAAAAATAATGTAATACTCGATATTAGTGAAATCAAGTATCTCTTTATAGTACTCGAGCTTAATACAGTCAAGTACCTCGTTTTTTTTTTTTTTTTTTTTTTGGAATGGCTTGAGTAGTCAAACTTAGTGGCTTGACATTGGCCAACAAACCATTAAATAGCTTACATGCCCATGTCAGGAAGATACGTGATATTTAAGAAGTTTCATGCGTGAAAAAATGCAAGAGCTTGCATTAAATGTTCTTCATGAATTGTCAAAGAAGATGGCCAGGAACAACACCTGACTTGCAACATGAATTTGGTTTGCATGTCAAGTCATCTTTGTCTTTCTATTATCTTTTTTGTTTTTTTTTTTTAATTAAAATAGTTTATTTTGTAAAAAATATTTTCCTTTAAAAGAAACTTGTAAACAATTAAATTAGAACATTTTCATGGTTTCCACTTTCCAATTAGCTCAAGTTAAAGGTGTTATTGCGAGGAAGAAGGCGTTATTGTTGTGAAAGGTAAGGTGGAGAGTAGACTAAAATGTTTATTTATTTATGTTTGAAGAGGGGAAAAAAATAATATTATATATATATATATATATATTAAAGAAATAAAAAAATAGTCTTGCATTTGAATAATAAGTTAGTTTTTTTTTTATTTTTTTTTATATTTATTTTTATACAGGATATAATTTTTACTCTAACTTAATCTAAGTGTATATGTGAATGCTATTAAATCAATGAATAGTTATTTCTCTCCAAGAGAATAACAATAACTATTCCTTAATATTTGTACAATAATATTAAGAATTAATATATCGCAATAAATACAAACCCCTCTTTGCATATAATAATTATAAAAATAAAAATAAAAATCCTTAAAAGATAACATTTCATTTATTAATCTTCTCTAAATCATGGTTTTCAAACCCGGACCGTTCATTGAACCGTAAAAGGGAGAGGTTCAAGGTTTTTGAGGTCCAACTGAGGTTGAACCGGGGTCGAACCGTGATGATGTCATAATTAATTTAATAATTAATTAAAGCCTAAATATAAATATTAAATTTATAAAACTAGTAAAATTGACTAACATATCTATATATATGAGGGAAATTTAATGATTTTCAAGAATATATTTAATAATTAAATAAGAAAGTTAATAAAATAAAATAATAACCATGAAAACATTAAAATTTATGATTAATTTTTGAAGTAAAGTTAAATATCTTTGAAGGATTTTAGTTATAATTTTTTTATATTCATTGAAAGAGATGGATAATTTAATTAAGTAGAATAGAATTGTGTTAAGTTGTTTTTATAAAAAAAAGAAAAAAGAAAAAAAAGAAAAAAAAAAATTGCATTAAGTTTACTTTAAGTATTTTTTTTGTTATTATTGAGCACCAACTTGCAAGCTTGGCTGAGTGGTTAGGCTCCAGCTGTATACCTGACCGTGCATGGGTTCTAATCCTGGTAAGTGCATTTTCAAATTTTTTCTTATTTAAGAGGCATGCTTGAACCGGGGTTGGACCGTACGGTTCATGCCACCGGTTCTGCATGAACCGGGCGGTCCAACCCCGGTTCAAGGGGTTCACGGAATTACTTAGAATGCCCGGTTCTTGAGCTTAAAAAACCGGATTCCTATCCGGTTCCTCGTTAATCCGGTCGGACCACCCGGTCCGGTCCGGGTTTGAAAACTATGAAAACAGCATCAAAAGAGAGGGCAAATCCTTAAGCCATAGGATCAGCTACACTAATTTCTTGAGGAGCAACCAGAGAGAGCAAGCACTGAAGCAAAGAGGAATACAACTCATAAATTAAGCGTCCATAAATAGCCCTTGAAAACTAATTTCTTGTAACAAGCTAAATAAATCTTCATCTGCACTTCCAAAAATAAAATCACGATATCAATATCTCTGGCAAACTTTATGGAGTCAATTGCACCTAAGAGCTTCAAATTCTAAAGAGAATCCACCATGAGAATCACAGATAATAATCCCAAGTCCAGCACAATCACAATGTGGGAAATAAGCAAAAGCCTGGTTCAACTTATAAACAATGTTAAATTATTGATTCTTTCAAAAGTTTAAAGCTATTAGAAAATAGTGAATTTATTCATTTAATTTAACACTCCACCTTCAGGTGTAACGGGGTGTCAAAATCAACTCAAACCCACTCACTTAAATGAGACCCAAACCCACTCAATTATTAATTGGGTTAAATGGGTATTAACCCAATTAAACTCAATTAATATTAATGTTTATTGGGTTTTAACTCAGTTAGACCTAATTATGATCTAAGTATTATTTTTACAAATCACCCAACTTTAAAATACCCAAAACCACTAAAAATTACCAAAATCCCCCCTAAACTTAAAGATAACCAAAATATCGCCTAAACCTAAAAATGACCAAAATATCCTTAAAAACTTAAAAAAAAAAAAAAAAAAAAAATCAAATTACCCCTAAACCTTAAAGATCAAAAACAAACACGTCGAAATTATGTTTGCCATGTATAACCCCCCAGAGATGCGCTATTCTGTTCTTGGCCAATGGCGTGGTTACAGTGCTGGTGGGTGCCAAGAAATTCAGTGCCTTGCAGAGTTGCAATCAATGTCGAAATTCATGCATTCAATTCTGACGTATGTAATACAGATAAATGAGAAGTAGATACGACTATAAGAGCATTAGCATTGGAAAATGCTAATGCTACTCTATTTTACCATTCCAAAACCTCACTTTGTCATTATACCATCCAATTTTACAATACCTCCTACATTCCAAAACTCTATTTTTATTAAAATATTATTTTTTAATCTTTCTTTAATATTTCTTTATAACTGTTTTTTTTTTTTTTCAGGCTTATGTTTCCTGCACTTTTCAACAGTTTTTTTTTTCCTCTCCTTCTCCCTTAACCTCTAGCAACACATAAGCCATCAACAACCACAGCCATGACACCTCAACCCATCAACACCTCAACCCATCAACAACCACTGGAGCAAACCCATCAACAACAATCGCCGATTTGAAACCCAGCCCAGTCAGAAAATTTCTCCACCTTCCCTCAACCTCTACACCGCGCCTCCACTGCCCAGTCACCACCACCGCGCCTCCACCATGCCCACCACGCCACCACTGCCCACTGCCCACCAAAATCCCACCAGAACAAAAACCCACATAAAAAAAAAAAAAAAAAAAAAAAAAAAAAAAAAAAAAAACCCACTCCGTGACCCACGTCGACCAAAACACAGAACTCAGACCTCGCCGACCAAGCACGACACAGCAACCCACGGTCAAACACAGTAACCCACCCTCTCCGATTCAAACCTCTTTCAAACCCATCGGAGCCATCTCCAGCAACCCACACCCTCTCCGATTCAAAGCTTTGTCAAACCCATCGGAGCCATCGAAGCCATCTCCAGCACACCTAGCCCGCCGATCCACGCCGATCCAAACCCACCATCAACCGATCCCAACCCACCACCATGCCCAGATCAAACCACGAACCCACCACCACCACGAGCCATCTCCAACACACCCAACCCACCATCACGCCGATCCAAACCCACCATCTCCGGTGCAAGCCTTGAACGAGAAAGAGAGATGTGAGATGAGAGAAAGAGAGACGGAGAGATGGAGTGGGAAACGGAGAGACAGAGTGGGAAACGGAGAGACAGAGTGGGAGTGAGAGGGAGAGAGGACTGAAGTAAGATGGAATAAAAATTATTTATTCGGTTTAGAATTATGCTACAATGCAATTCTAAAGGTAGAATTGCACTGTAGCAAGAATTGCAAAAAATTTGCAATTCTTGCCTTTAGCATTTTCTGATGCAGTAGTTTTTAAGGGTTGAAATGCTAAAAACACCTTAGATATAGCATTAGCATTCTCCAATGCTAAGAGCATTAGCATTGGCAAATGCTAAAGCCAAATCTAAGGGATATTTAGCATTTTTGGTCTCAAAACCAGCTGCATTAGAGGATTGCAAACAGCACTATTGCAAATTTTTTTGCAATAGTGCTACAGTGCAATTCTAAACATAGAATTGCACTGTTCACAGTATTGCAAAAAAAAAAAAAAAAAATGATATTTTACTCCTTTTTATACTCGAAATTTCTCTCTCATCCCTCTCATTTTTTCTGTTCTCTTCTCTCTCTTCCTTCTCTGTTTTTCCATCTGCTCTCTCATCTCTGAAGCTTCATTGCCGAAATTTCTCACCCATCTCACACGGCCTATCTCTCATCTCTCATCGCACGGCCTCTCTCTCATTGCACCGGTGATGGGTTTTGGATTTTTGAGGTTGGAGGTTGGATCAGCGTGGATCGGCGAGCTGGGTTTGGATCGGTGGGCTGGGATCGGTTGATGGCGAGCTCCGATGGTGGCTCCGGTGATGATTTTTTTTGAATGGGTTTGCTCCGGTGGCTCCGGTGATGATTTATTTTTAATGTATTTGAATGGGTTTGCTCCGGTGATGATTTTTTTTGAATGTATTTGAATGAGTTTGCTCCGGTGATGATTTTTTTTGAATGGGTTTGCTCCGGTGGCTTTAGGGATATTTTTTTTAAATGGGTTTGTTCCGGTGGCTCCGGTGATGATTTTTTTTGAATGGATTTGAATGGGTTTGCTCCGGTGATGATTTTTTTTGAATGGGTTTGCTCCGGTGATGATTTTTTTGATCGCTGTGTGTGTGTGTGTGTGTGTGAGACTGTTGAAAAGACTGTTGAAAAAACTGTTGGAAATAAATAACAAAGAAAGGTTAAAAAATAATATTTTAATGAGTAAAAGAGTGAAATAGAAGTTTGGGATGAAGGAGGTATTGTAAAATTGGATATTATAATGATAAAGTGAGGTTTTGGAATGGTAAAATAGAGTAGCATTAGCATTTTCCAATGCTAATGCTCTAATGCTCTAAGAAGTAGTCTTTTTGGCATTGTGGCTCACCATGTATAAGATAACATTACTGTGTGAAACTGAAAAGCATTCAGGGTTGCCAATATCACTAAAACATTCAATGCCTTGCAATTATAAGAGAATGCATAATTGTTGCTACTTCTCTTGGCATCATGATTCATCATGCAGTGTCCGCTCTAAGAAGAATTTTTCTCATGGTGTTCTTTAAGAAATATAAATTATACAATCTAATAAAAGGAGAAATTTATATATTGACAACAATAATAATAAAAAAACATGTAAATACATAAAGTTTACAATTGCCTTTTACGAGTTTTCATATTTTGAAATCATTGCATGATAGTCTCATTATTAATGCTACAAGCTACATCTCTTTCAATATACACAATCAAGCAATCATCCATCCACTAAATATAGAACAAATTATGGAGTAAAATTTAATTTTATTGACATAAAAAAAAAACTGAGGGCGTTCCCAAAATTTTTTTGAAGGGTAGACAAATAAAGGACCACCCTGGTCTTAAGGTGGTGCTGCCCCTGTCAACATGTTCAAAGATAATATTACCCTGGCCTTAAGGTGGTGCGGCACCTGTCAACATGTTCAAAGATAATATTGCACCATGCGAAAGTGAGAATGAAGTTTATAGGTAGGAGTATATTCTCTGTAGTTTTCTGACAACTCTTAATATATACAAAGGGTGTAGACAAACAGTAGTACAAGAAAAAGGCTCCTCTCCTCAATAATTGTTTAGATGAAACAAGCCAAGCTCAATTGTGGTAAAGACAAAAGTGATCATAAAACATCATCAAGAAAAAAAAAAAATGCTCATGATACAATTATACAAATGTGATGATATGTACGTAGCAAATTGGACTAAGCTAAAAAATTTTCAAGTTATCATGACTAACAATGTATCATCCACATACAATTCAATAATTATATTATTCAGATTATGTATTTTTTTATACTAAAAAAAAAGTCTGAGGGAATAATATTTTGCGTAATGTTATTACAAAATTATCCATGCTATCTCTATTTTATTAGCTTTTAAGCAATATACAAAATAATATTTTAGACATTTAGGGAAATTTACAAAATATTATTTCCTAAACAATTAGGGAATAATATTTTGCGTAATGTTTTTAGGTGTCAGGGATATTTCAGACATTTTTAAGGCTTCGAGGGGTATTTCGGTCATTTTTTCGATTTCGGGGGCATTTCGGTCACTTTTTAAGTTTCGGGGGTATTTTGGTCATTTTTAGTTTTGAGAGCATTTCAGTCATTTTTTAGGTTCAGGGGTATTTCGGTCATTTTTAAGGTTTCAGAGGTATTTTGGTCATTTTTGAGGTTTTAGAGATATTTTGGTCATTTTTAGTCTCGGGTGTATTTCAATCATTTTTAGATTTCAGGAGTATTTTGGTCATTTTTTAGGTTTCGGGGGTATATCGGTCATTTTTAGGTTTTGGGGGTATTTGGTCTTTTATAGGTGTCGGGGGTATTGTGGTAATTTTCTAGGTTTCAGGGATATTTTGGTAATTTTAGGTAGTTTTTGAGCATATTTGGTCTTTTTTTAGATTTAGGGATATTTTGGTAATTTTAAAGGGTTTTAAGAGTACTTTAGTCATTTTTAAGTTTTAGTGGCATTTTGGTAATTTTGATTATTGGGTAATTGGGTGGGTTGGAGTTTATGCATAATAATTGGGTTGGGTTGGGTTGGGTTGGGTTGGGTTTAGTGTAAGATAAATGAGTTTTATGTACCCAACTCAATTATGCTTATCAAAACCCACCCATTTGACTCCCATTCTGTAGGAAATTGAATTCAAGACCTTTTGCTTTGATATCATGTTAAATTATCAATTCTTTTAAAAAATTAAGCTATTAGGAGATGATAAATTTATTCATTTAAACTAACAAACACCATCTAAAGGAGGTTTCCAACGCTGGGAGACCTTATCAAAGGTTGAAAACCATGTACTTGTTCCCGCACATTCCTCTTTTGTCTAAAATCATTGTAAAGTTGTTCATTGGGCTGAATTAGATGAGCAGAGGTCTAAATGTATATTTATATATATATATATATATATATATATATATATATGAAATTGGGATACAAACTGAACCAATTGTCAAATATAGGTGTAGAATTTTATTCCAATTCGTTTACTGCACCAAACGTGCTCTTATTCACGAGCAACTACGAGTACTTGTTTTCCAACATTGCGGCCACTAAAGAGTCCTAGGAGAGCTGCCGCCCCATTCTCAAGGCCTTCAGCTATGTCTTCCACATAAACTATCTTTGATTCTCTGATGTATGGCAATATGTGGTCTAAGAACTTGGGATAGAGGTGATAGTATTCAATAGCTGCAAATCCTTCCATACGAATTCGCTTGTATATGATAAACATCAAATTTTTAATCCCTTCAGGCTCATCAAGATTGTAGGTTGAGGTCATTCCACATCCAGCTATACGCCCGTGTTCTCTCATGTTTAGAAGAACTGCATCAAGCATTTTTCCTCCAACGTTCTCAAAGTAAATGTCAATACCATTCGGGAAATACCTGCCATGCCAAAAGAGAAACCAATAGTAATGTGTATTGCATTAATAAATAAAAAAAGTTAAGATTACATAATTTGTGAAAAATAACTTAATTTAAATAAATTTTCTTTAGTCTTGTATTGTTTTATACCAAACAACTATAATTTATATAGTTTAATGTGAGTTCCAGTTAGTTTAATTGATAAAGTCTCTTATGGTTAAATAAAATTAAATAAAAGATTTTGAGTTCAATTCCCGCCTATATCAAAAATCAATTGGTATCTTGGTTTGATGATAAAAGAATTATTATCAAAAGCGGATATCATTAGTTAAAATTCTCTCTCTCTCTCTCTCTCTCTCTCTCTCTCTCTCTCTCTCTCTCTATATATATATATATATATATATATATATATATATATATATATATCATGTAGAAAAAGGTGAGCTTTAAAAGCCAATGGTGACATTATAGATTGGTACCACACATGTAACACACAGTAGCAAATACTGACCTTTTTAAAGCTGCATTCAAATCATGCTCCTCTTTATAATTGAAAGCCTCATCGAACCCAAACTTGTTCTTCAATAAATCAACCTGATTGAAGATAACAAATAAGTATTCATTTAACAGAGGTTATATATGCAATTAGCACCATCTCTCCTTTACCAAGAAACAAAAAAGGAAAGTAATTATTTCATGTGTACACTATTTCCAGAACATCAGTAGAGACATGGCAACGTATTTTGTACCACTTGCTCTCAAAGAGAGAATTAGATATGAAAAATTAGATGGTGACTACACAAAGTCGATAAATAGTCAAAAATTCAAAAAGTTCTAAATTCTCATAATGTTAGTTCAATATATAAATGAAAAATGATAAAAGTATTACAAATTTCAATAGTTGATGACTAGTGTAAATGGTTTCAAAAAAACAATTATTAAAAAAAAAAAAAAAAAAAGACAAATTAAAATGGTGATACATTAGTAGTTAAATTGTCACTGTCATGTCAATTTTCAATTATAGTTTGCTTTGAATTTATAAACTAATATATCAATTATAATGTTCTTATAATAAAATTCTATTTCCTTGACATCACTTGTTATTTATTACACGTGTATGCCATGAACAATTTTAAAGCATACGGTGGTCAAAGGGAAAGCAATCGATCAGTACTAATTTCCAGGAAGCTACGCAACAAAAAGATTCCCTATAATTATATAACTAAAGGAATTATCCTGATAATACTTTTTTTTTTTTTAGGAACTAGGATTTTAAAATTTATTAATCACTAAAATAATATATGCCAATATTGTTATAAAAAACAATAACAAAACAAAACAAAAAGATGAGATGTTTAGGGTCTGTTTGGTCATAGAGTTTAAAAATTGTTGTTTAAAAAGATGTGAAAATTGTAATTTAAAAAATATTGTTGAAATACTTGTTTTTAGTGTTTATAAAACAAAAAAAATGTATTTGATATCATGGTTTAAATAACATGTTTCAGTGTTCAAAAATATAAAATGTGTTTAGTATGTGCGTGTTAGATTGTAAAAAAAAGCTGAGCAAAGTACAAAATAAATATTTTTTAATGCCGCACAGTTGCTGTCTGTGTGGGTGAGAGAGATCCTTGTTGATTCGGTGTGAAGAGATTTGAGGAAGAGAGGAGACAATTCTTTCAAAAAAGCTGACCAGGTGGGCCCATAATAGTGTTCAACCTAATTACAGAAGTGCCACTGAACACTAGTTTTTGTTGTTAAAAATCAGCCCGGAGGTGATTTCCAAAACCATTATTTTAAACATATGTTTTGAACAATATTTTTCAAACAGTCCTGTTGCGGAATGGTCCACCAAATGCATTTTTTTGTTTTTGGACACTAGTGTTCAATGCTTGAACACTGAATACTATGTTTTGAAATCAGTGACCAAACGCCCTCTTAATTTCTAAAAACACAAAAGAAACATAGAAAAATATAAATAATTGAAACATGAGATTGCATTGTTTATTATATGTTATCTATACAATATAATAAGTTACTAGATCTTAAAAAAAAAAAAAAAAAAAAGAAAAAAAAAAGAAGAAGAAGAGAGAGAGAGAGAGTTAGTAGACCTTTTGTTGACTTCCTGCACTTCCAACCACATAGCAACCCATCAACTTTGCGAATTGTCCAACGAGCTGACCAACTGCGCCGGAAGCAGATGAAACGAAGACATATTCTCCTTTCTTAGGAGAACAAATTTCGTAGAAACCAGCATATGCTGTTATACCAGGAAAACCTATATATAAACACATTCAAAATATGGAGGGGAAACCCAAAAAAAAAAAATCAGCATGAATCTAATTTGTCAATTGTTTTTATATTATATTAAAAAAAAATTATCTTCAAATCAAAGAAAAAGAAAAATATAGTATGGATAAGTATAAGTGACATTAGGGTCCTTAGTTCAAAATGTATCCCTCTAGAGTACAAGTGACAGTAAAAGTACAAGCACATACGATGATTTGAAAAGTGAAAACCACTCACTAAAGAAAAATGAGCAGTCGTAATTATAAAAGCTGCCATAATAACAATTTGTCATCTCACCAAATTATGAAATATTGTGGAAGATTTTATAGCCATAGTTGATTGGATAAGTTAAATATATAAAGTGAGAGGCAAAATTAATGACCACCAAACCAAATAACTAACCAAGAATTCCAGTGTAATAGGAAAGTGGTACATCTGTATGGTGAATTTTGGTAAGGTTAGGTTCCTCAACTAGGCTGTACTCTTCCCATACAGCTGGTCCCCAAACAAAGTCACCTTCTTTATAGTTTGGATGCTTGGAATCCAAAACCTTGGCCACTCCATAGCCCGATAATGCCTGCATGTTTGCACCAATTCACAATCGCTAGCTCAAAACTCAAAACTCAAAACTTATAATCAATCAATTTGCATTAATAGTCATATCTACATCCTAATACAAAATTATCAAAATATATATAATCTAGAGAGGCACAAAACATTTCACAAAAAATAATTCACAATTGTCGATGAGTCAAATTGTGATAGGCCCAAGTAAGAACGAATAAAATTTTACTAATTTAACTGTTATGAAAATTGTTGTGTATTACTGTATATTTGTACACGAAAATAGAGACTTACTGAGCCAGGGGTATAGGAAGTGAAGACCGAATCTTCAGCTCTATTCATGCGAATCCGCATAACCGGATCGCATGATAAGTATAGGTTCTTCAACAGAACTGCTTTTGATCCATTTGGGATCTCCAATTTGATAGTACTAGTTTTCACGTACATGTCTGATTCTTTCGCAGAACCAGTGACATAGTCCCTCAATATCAGCTGCTTGTTGCTCACTTCCTTTCCAACACTAGCAGCCATTGCCTCTATATCTCTATGTGTTTGTGTTTCGATATTTTTTTTCCTCTGAAATAACATGTAGTGGTGGTGAAAGACTAAAATTTGTGAACAAAGGTCCTATTTGTAGTACACATATTCTTAATGTTTTATTCTGTATAAGTGTGTTTTTTTTTAATTAAAACTAAATGTTCATGTTATTGTGTCACATAAGTCATTGCCTCATTGGTGGTTTGAAAGAAAAAAAAAAAAGAAAAAAAACGTCATTGATGATGGTTTTTTTTTTTTATCATGTCATTGTTGATGGTTGGTGCTATACTTTTTGAAGCGGAAAATGTCATTGTATTTAGTTGACCAATCATATTTCTTTATATATCATGGCTAGGTAAACAAATAAAGGGAAATCTTAATCAATGTTTTTAGGGTATTGGTTTAGAAACTATTTTTAATAACATTTTATTAAGAGAATGATAAAATAATATGTGTAGACAATTTTTTAATTTGATATATATACTATAGTTCTGTGATTCTCAGAAAAATGCAGTTTTAATTTGGTACTTTGTTTTAGAGTATTTTGTCACTGTATGCAAAATTTATAAGTAATCTCTTTTAATTTGATGATATTTATTTTAAGATTTAAATTGTTTCGCCTTTTACTTTCTCTTTGACATACAACATGAGATTTTTCAAGTTTTTCCTATCTAGAACCCAGCCACCTTGCACTTTAATCTTTACATTTTACTGGTAAAATTAAGACTGATGAATCTTTAGCTTTTCCTTTCTCATTAAGTCCAAGTCTTGTATGAAATGGCCCTACGAATCTATTCTGTCATCAGAACATAAAACCTGGGTGAAATTTTTTTAAATACGTTGAGATCATTTTTTGGTATGTATTTTGGAAATGTTATTAGTTTCATCCCATTGTATTTTGTTTCTGAAGAACCAGGCATGCTTGCTAATTGTCTTGTATTAAGTCTATTTAGTGAGGACAAATAATTTGGTGGTGATCCATGATTACCGATGTTGAATTTCTTAACAATTATGGATTTTTTTTTTTTCATTTAGTAATAGGTCTATTTAATGAGGAAAATTAGTTTGGTGATGCATTCCATCATCACTGAAGTGATGTTGAATTTTGTAAATTACAAATTTTGTTCACTTCAGTCTATGAACATGATATATATTATGTTATTAACCTTGCCATTACAAGCCATCAAAAATAAAACAGATGTGCAGTTGATTTGTTTTAGAAACTATTTTTAATAACATTTTATTAAGAGAATGATAAAATAATAGGTGTAAATCATTTTTTATATTTCTCATGAAAGTTATGTTAAAACCTTTCTATTATAATTTATTAACAATTTCCATAAAAGTATCCATTAACATGACCTATAAATAAATGATTATAATATATTAAATGTGATGGGTTCCAATAATAGTAATATGTTTGTAGTACACATATTCTTAATGTTTTATTCTGATAAATTTTTTTAAATTAAAACTAAATGTTCATGTTATTGTGTCACATAAGTCATTGCCTCATTAGTGGTTTGAAAGAAAAAAAAAGAAAAACGTCATTGATGATGGTTTTTTTTTGATTATGTCATTGATGATGGTTGGCACAATACTTTTTGAAGCGGAAAATGTCATTGTATTTAGTTGACCAATCATATTTCTTTATATTTTATGGGAAATGTTAATCAATGTTTTTAGGGTATTGGTTTAGAAACTATTTTTAACTAGTTGCTAACCCGTGCAATGCACGGGAAACTTTTTAGTAACTATAAGATTTCAGCAAATCGAATGCTTTAAAATTTGAAAATCTTAAAGAACTTACATTAGCACTCATCAATTTGTTTACAAAACCAATGCTAAATAGATCTACAAATTGCATTCTCATATCCTCTGTCATTTGCAAGGTGACAGGATTCTTTTCATTACGGTTTGCATCCTTTTATCCTTCAAAAGCTTTAAGAAGTGTCATGTGGTCAAGTGCATGTTTCTCCCCAAATGATCTCTTAGGCAACCCTTTATGTTGACCATAGACTAACCCAATTTCCTAAATCAAAACCAATCCACCACAATATCAAAACCTAAGTTATATTGAAAATCCAAATTAAAAAAAAAAAAAAAAAAAAACCCTTACCGGTGGATGTATATAGAGGGTTGTATATAGAAATGGACCCAAATTAGGGTTTCAACCACTATAAAACCAATTCTAATTCAAAACAAAATCTAACACAATTACATACAATGCATTTAGTGAGTCATTGTGGTGTAATGCATGGACTTGTTTGATAAAATATGTCAAAGTATCTGTATGGAATTGGAGGAAGGAGAAATAAATTGAAAGCAATGGAATAATGTTACTATATTATTTTCTTGGACACCTGCCATGCTTGGTTAGTTAACAGTCAATAGTATTTTTGTTTTAATGTAGGATGAGAGCACAGGTGGTGTTTCAATGTAAACCATAAACCATAAAGTTGACTTAAAATAATGTGAGAGTATAACTATCAAATTCTAAATAAATAAATAAAAATGCAAGAGGGAGTGAGATTTTTTTTCAAACAAAACCCACAAACCCAATAGGTAAACACAAATTGAATATACCAATATGAATATGTATGTAGAGCTTACATAGGTCAATCCCACATACATATAAAAGATGTGTTCAATACATCTATTCCATAAGAAAATTTTAGATAGAACCTAACATTGTTCAGTGATATCCATAGCATTAGAGTGCTATTACATAGCTTTGCCATTTACGCTACATACATTTAGATAAAAATAATTTATGTAGTGAAGTCATAGGTTGCAGCATCATTTTCAGCCGTTTAAAATGATTGCTTAAATAAAAGCACAACAATTAAAAAGAAAACCAAAATTCCAAAGAACTAATCAGTAAAAATCATTACTCTTAACCAAAATTCTAAACGCTTTTAGTTCTCTATTAACAAAATTATAACTCACAGTTCTAGTTATGAGTTGCAATACAAATTCTCACCAATAGTACTTGCTATAATTCACAGATAACCCAAAAAAATCAACTTATAGCAACTAATAACCTTAAAGACTAAACTTAACAGCATAATAACATATAAAGAGAGCAATAAAAAACTCTAGACTTTTTCAACCAATCCAAACATATTCTAATTTTTACCAATCCATAATAGAGGACATTCAATAAACAGATGTAAATTTTTTACCAAGCCTTTAATCTACACTGATTCTAATTTCATTGAGACATTTAGTCAAATGCTTAGGGTTGGCCTATTTTCAAAAAGGATACCAATTCTTATATCATTCTTTCAACCATTATACCAACAAAAACATGAGAGAGAGTGAGAGAGAG
This sequence comes from Quercus glauca, assembly GCA_023736055.1. Lineage (NCBI taxonomy): Eukaryota > Viridiplantae > Streptophyta > Magnoliopsida > Fagales > Fagaceae > Quercus > Quercus glauca. The sequence continues at coordinate 24,775,204 of CM043325.1, read as the reverse complement.
TGAGACAAAGCAAGAAATCTGGTAAATTTGTCAAACAAAATTGGATTTTGAATAACATAGCTCTTCAAATTGTTCATCCTACTATAGTTCCATAAAGTGTTGAATACATACTTCAAGAGTAATGTCTAGTATCTACAAATTTCCTCTACATATAAATTTTGAGTTTCCATTTTAAAGAAATACATTCAAATGTTTTCTTATTTCAGTTGACAACCCATGTACATAGTTACTCTTGTAGGCCTTTTGTCAAACATATAACAAATATGGCTAAGAAATAGAACTTAGTTGATATATAGGTGCTGAAACAAAGGAACTTAAAAAAAAAATTATAGTAATGTAATCTAGAAATTAAAAACTTTTTGACAGAAAATTGATATACCACCACCAAGTTCAGGCTTTAGCCAGAAAATACAATTTATATTCAATACATACAAAAAAAAGAATTGGGCATGAGGATAACCTTATTGCAACCCATGAACATCATTGTTAGTCTATTACCCCACCCAGCAAATCTGTCTCAAAGAGCTCCTCGACGGTCATTGCAATCTTCTTTGACACAAATTTCCACCTTAAATCGCCAGAACCTAAAGTAGAAAAAAAAAAAAAAAAAAAAAAAAAAAAAAAAAAAAAAAAAAAAAAAAAAAAAACCCAATTTTGCTTCAAAACCGAGATGGAAAAATAAATAACACAAATTTCCATCTTAAATTGCTAGAAACCTAAAAAAATAAAAAAAAATAAAAAAATAAAAAACCTTTTTCAATGCCGGCAAACCAAAGGTCAACCATTTAGCAAGAGCAACCCAAAACACCAAAGTAGATCACCACAACCACAAACAAAATTCCATGAACAATTGAAGTGGAGAAAGAACAGTATATTGGAAGTAATAACTGGGCAAGTAGGTTTTCAATTGAAGAGCAAATCAGAAATCTTACCTCGGCTTTGGACTTCCTCTACAGAGCAAGCTGGCTTCAGTTGCAATTGACAGCCAAAACCCAACACATCCGAGGGTTAGGAAGTGAAATCCCTAAAATGACAGAAAAACCTAATTAAAGACAAAATCCCTAAATTGACAGAAAAACCTAATTAAAGACAATAGATTAATTGAGAAATACCGAGAGAGAAGGGTCTAATACGGAGAAGGGCTTTGGCTGAACTGTATCTGCGATTGGAGTGAATCACTTCAGAGGAGAAGGGGAACGGGATCAGGTTTTGTTGGAGCTAATATAGGTCGTCTGGGTTTTGGATGATGGAGAAGGGGTTTGGCCATGGGATGTATTTTGGACGATGGAGAACGTTTCACCGTGGGGTGTGTTTTGAACTGGGAAGGATCAGGGAACGGGAGAAATAAAATACTTTTTTGAGAAGGAGAGTATATATACTCATAGACGAAGAGTATATATTTAATAAAAAGAAAAAAAAATCAGATTTAAAAATTTTTAAAAAAAATTGCTGACGTGGAAAATTGTGGAGCTAGCAAAAGCTTCGGTTTTATATATATATATATATATATATATATATAACATTTTATTAAGAGAATGATAAAATAATATGTGTAGACAATTTTTTATATTTCTCTTGAAAGTGATGTTAAAACTTTTCTATTATAATTTATTAACAATTTCCATAAAAGTATCCATTAACATAACCTATAAATAAATGATTATAATATATTAAATGTGATGGGTTCCAATAATAGTAATATGTTAGTAGGGTTGGAGTATATTAAATACCGATATTCTTAAGGTATTTGTTATTTGAGAGATGCTACGTATACAACAATTCTACAACATTTTTACAATAAATCACAGGTGGTTAATTGTTATTGGTTCAAATTTGAAACTAACACTAAGATTACTTTTTTGCCCCAGCAATAATAACCAGTAACAACCTGCCACTTAAGATTTGTTGTAAAAATGTTGTAAAGATGTTGTAGATATATCATTTCTCTTGTTATTTTTAAAAAGTTTTGAATCATGATCTGGATAGGCGGCGCAAAATTAGATAACAATTAGAATTTATAGTGAATTCTAATTCTGTTTCGACCTTAATATAAATATATATTATACAATTAACACAAATTTTGTCATATGCGTTAATAAAGTAGATAACATGCAATCCAATACAGGCAGTCAAAATATTAATTTAATAAAAATTTATTACATATGTAATATTAGTTAAAGTTAGATGAGTTGTAACATGATTATGACTCAATTAAAAGAAATTATCCAAATGACTACCAATTTTTTTAAGTAAAGTTAGATGAATTGTAACATGATTATGACTTAATTAAAAAAAATTATCCAAATGACTACCATTTTTTTTTAATAAACAGTAATACTTATTAGAACATACACGAAAATAATAACACTAGTGTTTTGAACTGGATTTATAATAAATTACATAACTAGAGTACAACTACAAAAGGTTCTAACATTTGTAGTTGTAGACTGGGGTTATAAACAGCAGACACTAGACACACACAATCAATGTGGGATAAACATCCCTTTTTTTTTTAGTAAACAGTGATACTTATTAGAACACACATAAAAATAGTAATACTATTGTTTTAAACCGGATTTATAATATATTACATAACCAGGGTACCATTTTTAATTTTGTTTTTTCCTTCTCAAATTTGGGCATGAAAGCTATTCCTACTATTGCTGGTATAGAGTTTGAAAAATGGTAGGGTGATGAAAATAAAGACATTCTAATAATAACTTTGTAGTTTAACTAGTTCACACTTCTAACTATTTCTAGTAGATACATCCATACTTTAAATCTCCATACCTTATAAAAAAGTATTTGATATTAAATAATACCATGTTAACAATATTAAAATTTAATATATACGACACAAAATACTTTTTCGTAAGCCTTAACCGTGGAATCATAAAAATCCACATATGAAAATGAGCCTCACATTTATTGGAGGGAGGAGTATTAAACATTGTTGACGCAATAATTGCCTAAAGATTTCATATTTGTTGAGGTAAGATCTGACGGGTTTGAACAAATTATTAACGGCACTAGCGGCTGTGCCAATCGTTTTTCGTCTAAGTTGGTTGGAACAATCAATTTTCAAAACAATGTTATCATTTCCTGGTATTGGTCAGCAAAAAGATAATGAGCTAATGGTGTTTTCGTAAGTGTCTTGTTATTGAAAATATTATCTGATCTTATCAGACTATCAGTAAGATAATGAGCTTCTTTTCAAAAAAAAAAGATAATGATCAATTTTTTTTAGGGTGTTTAGAATGCTGCCTTTACTAGGTGAAAACAGTGAAATACCACATTTTAACAAAATTAATGACAAACTAGCACTGTTTTGAAAATATTTAGCAATTAGGTCTTGTTCCTGGTCATCTTTTTGACAATTCATGAAGAACTTTTAATGCAAGCTCTTGCATTTCTTCACGCATGAAACTTCTTGAATATCATGCACCTTCCGGATATGGACATGCAAGCCATTTAATGGTTTGTTGGCTAATTAGTGGCGACTCTAGGAATTTTGTCCAAGTTCCTATTCCACTTTGAAAAAATTTCGGGTCATTTCAGTCTATTTCGGGTGTTTTGGGACGTTTTGGTAAATACCGGTCAAAATTCAAGATTTGGCCGGCATGAAGTTTGTGCTTAAAAAAAAAAAAACAGTTCTTAAAACCAAAACAAATTTGCATTCTGTACACCGAAAAACCTCAAAAGGAAAAAAAAAAATGAAATGAAAAGAAAAGAAATGAACAAAGGTACCTGTACAATAAACTATAAGTTCATTTGAAATATTAATAAAATTATTAATTATTGTTGTTTAGTTGTTTCATTAATTTGTTTGTCTTTTATAAACTATAATTTGTTATATTATTAATTATTGTTTCATTAATTATAAAATTATTAATTATTGTTTAACCTAACATAATTTAATTTGTTTGTCTTTTATAATGTATTGGTTAATTAAATTATTAATTATTGTTCATTAGTTGTTTTCCCCAATTAATTATTAGTTAATTAAATTATTATTTATTAGTTACACTAGCACACATCACATGTGCACATTACACTAAAAGAGCTAGTCATGTGCACATTACACATCCCACGTGTTGATGTGCACATTACACTGCTTTACCCAATTACCGGGCCCCATATGCCCATCAGCCCATCCACCCTCACCCCACTTAACAGACAAGCCTGCTAGATGCCCCCAATCACAAGAGCCAATTGCCAATAAGAAAATTTCACAATCACAAATCACAATAACATTACACTAAAAGACAATATCTCACCAACTGACCAACACCAACATACACTAACCAACAGATAAGAATCATAAGATAACCAAATTCAAAAAGTCAAAAAATAGGCAAAATATTAATAAAGTTAAAGTTTCACTGCTTCAGCCAATCACAGTTTAGATAACGTTACTCTTTAAGAATAAAGAGAGAGAGAGAGAGACAGAGACAGAGAGAGAGACAGAGACAGAGACTCATTCATTTCATTTCAGATTTCAGATAAAGAGAGAGAGAGAGAGTCAGAGACTGAGAGAGAGAGTCAGAGAGAAAAAGAGGGAGGAAATACCTTAAGGGAACACCGAAGCAGCTGAGCAAGGAGGCTTGAAGAGTGAAGGCTGAGGCTGAGGCAGTGACCGTCGAGCAATTTGCTAGAGATGTGCGACGCGATGAGCGACGATGTGCTCTGGACTGTGACTAGATCGATCTCCGATGAGAGGCAACAATGTGCTCTAGAGTCTGGACTGTGACTGGACCGATCTCATCTAACTTCTAAGGGGAGACGTTGCTTTGTTTTTAGGTTTGCTTTAGCTGTAGTGATTTTTGATGTACTGATTTACTGATTTGAGGTTTCTGATTTAGTGATTTGCTTTGTATTGATTTTTTTTTTTTTTTTTTTTTTTTTGAGGATCTATGGGTTTGCTTCCTCTGTAATCTGTTGGGCTTGTCATGGGCTTGATGTTGGGCTTGCCATCCGTTGTTTTGCTCTGTTACAATTTTATTTTATTATTATTTTTTTCAGATTTTAGTTGAATTTTTTTTTGGGCTTTTTTTTGCTTGAAAGTAGAACATATATATATATATATATATATATATATATATATATATTTTTTTTTTTTTAATTTAAGGGTGTTCCTTTCTTTGATTGAGGGTGTTCCTATTTTTTTTTTTAAGGGTAAACAAATAAAAAAATTTTAATTATTATATATAATTTTTTTTTTCAAGTCAAGGTGTTCCTAGGAACACCCTGAGCATAACGTGGCGTCGCCACTATGGCTAATGTCAAGCCACTAAGTTTGACTATTCAAGCCATTCCAACCGAAACAAAAAGTAGAAAAAGGAAAAAAAATTGCAAGATACTCGACTGTACTAAGCTCGAATACTATAAAAAGATATTCGATTTCACTAATATCGAGGACCACATTATTTTTTTTATTACACAAATTTTAGGCCTCTAAGAACTCAAGTTAGTGAACTCGAGTACTATTTAAAACTCGATTTTGTGGAACTTGAGTATTAAAAAGTGGTGCTAAATATTTTTAAAACAGTGTTAGTTTGCCATAAATTTTCACAAATTTTCTCAAAACTTGTTATTTGGCTATTCTTAGCTAGATATAGACATAAATAAAATAAAACAAAATGAAGCAAAATGAAGAAGAGCACGGCCGCAGTCTCAGTCACAGAACAACTCTGCCTTTCTTTGTTACACAAGTGTAAGACTTTCAAAACCCTGAGAGTCTTACACAGTTTGCCTACCGCTTATGCGTTTGTCGTGGTCCGGAGACTCGTCTACACAGTTTGCCGCCCGTCCTTGACTTCTTATGGCGTGAGCTCCTGACTTCCCATCCCTTATGGCTTGCTCTCCTTAGGGGCTGGTCTTTATTTAGTGGTGGGCCTTTCCTTTTTTCGGCCTTCTTTTTAGTTTTTTCTACTGCCCGTCGTTTCATTCTGCCAATCCTGCTGATATGTTATTTGACCTCAGCCTGCTGGGCCTCTTTTAGGCCTACTGCCTATTCTTCTCTTAATGACTTAATAAGGACATTTGGTCTTGGCATTACATTGCTCGTGGGCTATTTTGTCCCATTCATTTTTTCCTGGGCATCCTCTGCCCATTTGCTTTCATCGAGCTTCCTTGGCCATTTTTCCTAGCTCTGCGTTCTCATGGGCTTTTGCTAACCCATTTGGGTTTCCCCGGCCCAATTACCTCATCCTTCATCCTTGGGACTCATGGACTGGCCATTAACCCCTACTTTCTTTGCTTACATTACTTTGGGCTTGCTATAACCCTTTCTCACTTTTCTACATCACGTATTGCCCATGAGTTTGCTACTTCTCTCTTTCTGGGCTCATTTAGGCCCATTTGCTTCCTTAAGGCTCATTTGTTTATCTCCTGGGCTTGTGATCCATTATTCCTGCCGCTTGGGCTTAATGGTTTTTTCTTTCCCCTTACTAACTCTTTTCTACCCGTGTTGCTGGGCTTCTTCTTTCCATTGGGCTATTCAAAATGAGCCTCAACAAAGAGTTTGTATTAAATGTTCTTCATGAATTGTCAAAGAAGATGGCCAGGAACAACACCTAACTTGGAGCATGAATTTGGCTTGCATGTCAAGTCATCTCTGTCTTTCTATTATCTTTTTTGTTTTCTTTTTTTTCATTAAAATTAGCTAGTTTTTATTGTAAAAAATATTTTCCTTTAAAAGAAACTTGTAAACAATTAAATTAGAACATTTTCATGGTTTCCACTTTCCAATTAGCTCAAGTTAAAGGTGTTATTGCGAGGAAGAATGTGTTATTGTTGTGAAAGGTTAGGTGGAGTAGACTAAAATGTTTATTTATTTATGTTTGAAGAGAGAAAAAAATAATATTATATATATATATATATATTAAAGAAATTAAAAAAAAAAGTCTTGCATTTGAATAATAAGTTAGTTAAAATAGAAAAGGTAGAGTTTCAATTTAATAAAACTCCCTTGGGCTAGTGTGAATGCCATTAAACTAATGAATAGTTATATCTCTCCAAGAGAATAACAATAACTATTCCTTAATATATGTACAATAATACTAAGAATTAATATATCGCAATAAATACAAACCCCTCTTTGCATATAATAATTATAAAAATAAAAATAAAAATAAAAATCCTTAAAAAATAACATTTCATTTATTAATCTTCTCTAAATGTATATATTTGAAATTAGGATACAAACTGAACCAACTGTCAAATACAGATGTAGAATTTTATTCCAATTCACTTATTGTACCAAACGTGCCACTACAAAAAATGCGGACTTTAACCCCATTTCAAAAACACAGCTATAGACCCTAAAAATGCAGCTATAGGCTATAGCTGCGTTTACAAATGTGGCTTTTACTTCTTGACAATAACCCCCTGCGAGGTCTATATCCGCGTTTTTTTTAGTGTGCTCTTATTCACGAGCGATTGTGAGTACTTGTTTTCCAACATTGCGACCACTAAAGAGTCCTAGGAGAGCTACTGCCCCATTCTCAAGGCCTTCAGCTATGTCTTCCACATAAACTATCTTTGATTCTCTAATGTATGGCAATATGTGGTCTAAGAACTTGGGATAGAGGTGATAGTATTCAATAGCTGAAAATCCTTCCATACGAATTCGTTTGTATATGATAAACATCAAATTTTTAATCCCTTCAAGCTCATCAAGATTGTAGGTTGAGGTCATTCCACATCTAGCTATGCGGCCGTGGTCTCTCATGTTTAGAAGAACTGCATCAAGCATTTTTTCTCCAACGTTCTCAAAGTAAATGTCAATACCATTCGGGAAATACCTGCCATGCCAAAAGGGAAACCAATAGTAATGTGTATTGCATTAATAAATAAAAAGTTAAGATTACATAAGTTGTGAAAAATAACTTAATTCAAAATAAATTTTCTTTAGTATTGTATCATTTTATACCAAACAACTATAATTTATATAGGTCAATGTGAGATTCAGTTAGCTTAACTGATAAAGTTTCTTATAGTTAAATAAACGATTTGGGCTTCAATCCCCGCCTATATCAGAAATCGATTGGTGTCTTGATCTGATGATAAAAGAGTTATCATTAGGAATGAGTACCATAAGTTAAAACTCTCTCTCTCTCTCTCTCTCTCTCTCTCTCTCTCTCTCTCTCTCTCTCTCTCTCTCTCTATATATATATATATATATATATCATGTAGAAAAAGGTGAGCTTTAAAAGCCAATGGTGACATTATAAATTGGTACCACATGTTGACACCCCCATTTTGCAACCCACATTTAACATCACCGGGAGGGTAAAAGGGTAATTTTGACTTGGAAATATGCATCTTGATTCTGATCATTAGATTCTTAATCTCATTTCATCAAAATGATCTTGATATTGTAACGATCAAATCGACTGGTCATAAGCCCTAATCGGACCATCAGATTGAAAGTTATCATCAAATCAAGTTTTAATAGCCGAAATGCACTATCACAAATTGAGTCCGACTATATGTGATTATGAACAATTGATTCCAATTGGTTATAATTCTAATCAATTTGAGATCAGTGATGTGTCATAGTTTGATTGGTTAGGACTACATTTTATGGTGAGGATGCATACACCTAATTAATTAGATAGTTAAACATTAATTATTTAATGAGTAATTTGTGCAATTATCTTTTAATTAGAGTAAATTTGGAACCAATTAAGTCTGAAATAGGAGTGATTGGAGCCATTTAGTGTTAATTGGGAGCTAATTTGGGACATATTAAAATTAATTGTGCTGAAACTATTTTCTAACAAATGACCTCTGCTCACCATTTCATCAATATCTCTCAGAATATTTTGAATCTGTAAATGAGGTTAATTTTCCCAGAAACTAGACATCCAGGGCTTCAATTTGAGCACAAGAACGAGACAATTCCGATTAGAATTGAGTCAAATATGATTTTTTTGAAGTTGGCTCTACAAACTGTTACAGCAGCTACGGGAAAACCGAATTTTGGCTTGTTTCTTACTCCTACCAATCTTTCCATTTAATGCACCAGATTTTTCCCAAAACTAAAATGAGGTCTAGGTTCATGATTCTTTGTCAACCCTCATTAAATGGCCTTCCATTAATATTTCCTTCACCACTACTATATAAACTCCCCTCTCCTTCATTCCAAAACACACTAAAACCCCCTCTCTTCTCTTCTCTTGAGTTCTAGTGAAGTAGAGTAATCTTATCATATATTGGTCTTCCTGAGACTCAAGGTATTGAGTGAGACTCACTCTCCCTCTCCTAGTTCTTCTTTTTTTCCTCCTCCCTTAGGACTTCTACCAAAAGTCTCCTCCTCTACCATATGGATCTTGCATGAAGGTAGAATCTCTTTCCCTAACTAGTTTTTCATGTTGCCATAATGAGAATTTAGGATTAAAACATGATAGTAATTATTTAAATTCCCTTGAATATGTTTGAATGTTCTTATATATTCTTATGTGTTCTTTACATGTTCTTGGTTGTTCATCACATATTCATGCATATCACTAGTTTTGATCTTAAATCCACATAAAAAAAAAAATGAAAAACATGTTTGTTTCATAATTCTTTCAAATTCTTGAATCTAGGATATCACCATACACACACATTCACTAGAATTTAATTTTTAATCCAAATGCAATGCTTAATAAATTGGATTAGGGTTCATCACATGCACACACATTAAATTCAACATGCAAATTGATTGACATATTGGATGATATGATATGAATGTTGGCCACTATAGTCTAGAAGACTGGTTTCACCAGGCAAGGTGGGTGCCTAACACCTTCCCACTTTGTAACATAGCCTCCGAACTTAGATTAAGGGTTAGTAGATCAAGTGCTTATCCATGTAATTTTCGATTTTTAGATTGTAATTAGGAAACAAAGTCATGTACTTTATCTTAGATTGTATCTAGGACCAAAGTCATGTAATTTTCCTATGATCAATGTAAATTTCAAATTAATAAAATGAGGAATTTTTTTTTTCAATTATGGTTTTCTTATTTTTCCAATAATTAAATAAGTGGTGACTCTATTGTTAAACTCTTAATCTAAATGGGAAAATATAACTAGTCGAACCTCCATTTTGAAAGGCAATAACATGACTCCACCAATTCACGTGGGTTTGGCCCAACATCCTATAAAAAAGGGACCCGGGGGCGCGGTCTCTCACACCACATATGTAACACACAGTAGCAATTACTGACCTTTTTAAAGCTGCATTCAAATCATGCTCCTCTTTATAATTGAAAGCCTCATCGAACCCAAACTTGTTCTTCAATAAATCAACCTGATTGAAGACAACAAATAAGTATTCATTTAACAGAGGTTATATATGCAATTAGCACCGTCTCTCCTTTACCAAGAAACAAAAAAGGAAAGTAATTATTTCATATGTACACTATTTCCAGAACATCAGTAGAGACATGACAACTTATTTCGTACTACTTGCTCTCAAAGAGGGAATTAGATATGAAAAATTAGATGGTGACTACACAAAGTCGATAAATAGTCAGAAATTCAAAAAGTTCTAAATTCTCATAATGTTAGTTCAATATATAAATGAAAAATGATGAAAGTATTTCGAGTTTCAATACTTGATGACTAGTGTAAATGGTTTCAAAAAACAATTATTAAAAAAAAAAAAAAAAGACAAATTAAAATGGTGATACATTAGTAGTTTAATTGTCACTGTCACGTCAATTTTCAATTATAGTTTGCTTTGAATTTATAAACTAATATATCAATTTATAATGTTCTTATAATAAAATTCTAATACCTTGACATCACTTGGCATTCACAGTAGTGGTGCTATATTGATATATTTGTATTTTTTTACTCCTCAAACACCAAAAAGCATGCTCCAGCAGTGGAGCTAAATCTATTTTTTTTAGCTCCATTACTATAGTGCACATCTATAGATAGATGTGCACTATTCATGAAAGCTAAACAAAAAAAATATTATTTTACTCCCCTTTTCATTAAAATAATATTTCTTTTCTCTTTCCTTTTCTCTTCGTGTTTCACAGCTCATCTCTCTCTCTCACGCTCTCTCTCTCTCTCTCTCTCTCTCTCTCACGTTACTTCCCTCTGCTCTCTCAGACCAAATCTCATCTCTCTCTCATCTCACAAATCAGGTCCTGCCCTTGTCGCCGCCGGTCGTGCCCTTACCTCCGCAAGTCACGCCCTTGCTGCCACCCTTGAATCCATCTCGCTCAGTCCTCCACGCTGCCGACCCACCTCCCCACGCCGTCGACCCATCTCGCCCAATTCTCCATCTCATCGCTCACCCAACGTCGATCCAAGCTCTGTGGGTGGCTGGGCTGTGGGTGGGTTTGTGGGTAGATCAGTGTGTTCGTGGTGGTGGCTCGAGTGGGTTTCATGGTGGTGGGTGTGGGTGTTGCCTGGTGGGTCTGGTGGGTGTGGGCTAGGTTGATTTTTTTTTTCTTTGTTGTGGGATGTGGTAGTGGTGGTGGTGGTGGTAGTGGTTGTGCGTGTGGCTGTGATAGTTATGTGTAGTGAATATATTATTTTATTATAGTGAGATGGATTATTTTATTGTAATAGATATATTATTTTATTGTGATGTTTATATTATTTTATTGTGTTGAAAGCTAAAAAAGATCCATTGCTGAAGCATGTATGTAGGTAAAATAGATAAAGTAACTTTTGGTGGAGCTAAATAGCTAAATTTTTAACTTCACTGCTGTGGATACTCTAACACGTGTATGTCATGAACAATTTTAAAGCATACGGTGGTCAAAGGGAAAGCAATCGATCAGTACTAATTTTCAGGAAGCTACGCAACAAAAAGATTCCCTATAATTATATAACTAAAGGAATTATCCTGATATTACATTTTTCTTTTTAGGAATTAGGATTTTAAAATTTATTAATCACTAAAATAATATATGCTAATATTGTTATAAAAAATAAAAACAAAACAAAACAAAAAGGATGAGATGTTTAATTTCTAAAAACACAAAAGAAACATAGAAAAATATAAATAATTGAAACATGAGATTGCATAGTTTATTATATGTTATCTATACAATATAATAAGTTACTAGATCTTAACAAATAAAAATAAGAGAGAGAGAGAGAGAGAGAGAGAGAGTGAGTAGACCTTTTGTTGACTTCCTGCACTTCCAACCACATAGCAACCCGTCAACTTTGCAAATTGTCCAACGAGTTGACCAACTGTGCCGGAAGCAGATGAAACGAAGACATATTCTCCTTTCTTAGGAGAATAAATTTCGTAGAAACTAGCATATGCTGTTATACCAGGATAACCTATATATGAACACATTCAAAATATGGAGGGGAACCAAAAAAAAAAAAAAATCAGCATGAATCTAATTTGTCAATTGTTTTTATGTTATATTAAAAATAATAATATTATCTTCAGATCAAAGAAAAAGAAAATATAATATGGATAAGATTTTATTTCTTATATTTAAGGGTGTATATATGGTTCAGATATATCTTATATTTATAATATTTAATCCAAATCGTGATCATTAGGATCCTTTATTCAAAATGTATCCTTCTGATGAGTACAAGTGACAGTAAAAGTACAAGCACATATGATGATTTGGAAAGTGAAAACCACTCACTAAAGAAAAAGGAGGAGTCGCAATTATAAAAGCTGCCAAAAGAACAATTTGTCATCTCACCAAATTATGAAATATTGTGGAAGATTTTATAGCCATAGTTGATTGGATAAGTTAAATATATAAAGTGAGAGGCAAAATTAATGACCACCAAACCAAATAACTGACCAAGAATTCCAGTGTAATAGGAAAGTGGTACATCTGTATGGTGAATTTTGGTAAGGTTAGGTTCCTCAACTAGGCTGTTCTCTTCCCATACAGCTGGTCCCCAAACAAAGTCACCTTCTTTGTAGTCTGGATGCCTGGAATCCAAAACCTTAGCCACTCCATGCCCAGATAATGCCTGCATGTTTGCACCAATTCACAATCGCTAGCTCAAAACTCAAACTTATAACCAATCAATTTGCATTAATAGTCATATCTACATCCTAATACAAAATTTGTCAAAATATATATAATCTAAAGAGTCACAAAACATTTCACAAAAAATAATTCACAATTGTTGATGAGTCAAATTGTGATAGGCCCAAGTAAGCATGAATAAAAATTTACTAATTTAACTATTGTAAAAATTGTTGTGTATTACTGTATATGTGTACACGAAAATAGAGACTTACTGAGCCAGGGGTATAGGAAGCGAAGATCGAATCTTCAGCTCTATTCATGCAAATCCGCATAACCGGATCGCATGATAAGTATAGGTTCTTCAACAGAACTGCTTTTGATCCATTTGGGATCTCCAATTTGATAGTACTAGTTTTCACGTACATGTCTAATTCTTTGGGAGAACCGGTGACATAGTCCCTCAATATCAGCTGCTTGTTGCTCACTTCCTTTCCAACACTAGCAGCCATTGCCTAGCTCTATATCTCTATGTGTTTGTGTTTCGATATTTTTTTCCTCTGAAATTTGTGAACAGATGTTCTATTTGTAGTACACACATTCTTAATGTTTTATTCTGTATAAGTGTGTTTTTTTAATTAAAACTAAATGTTCATGTTATTGTGCCACATAAGTCATTGCCTCATTGGTGGTTTGAAAAAAAAAAAAAATGAAAAATGTCATTGATGATGGTTGGCACTATACTTTTTGAAGCAGAAAATCTCATTGTATTTTGTTGACCAATCATATTTCTTTATATAACATAGCTAGGTAAACAAATAAAGGGAATTGTTAATCAATGTTTTTAGGGTATTGGTTTAGAAACTATTTTTAGTAACATTTTATTAAGAGAATGATAAAATAATAAGTGTAGACAGCTTTTTATATTTCTCATGAAAGTGATGTTAAAATTTTTCTATTATAGTTTATTAACAATTTCCATAAAAGTATCCATTAACATGACCCATAAATAAATTATTATAATATATTAAATGTGATGGGTTCCAATAATAGTAATATGTTAGTAGGATTGGAGTATATTAAATACCGATATTCTTATTAAGGTATTTGTTATTTTTAAAAAGTTTTGAATCATGATCTGGATAGGCGGCGCAAAATTAGATAACAATTAGAATTTATAGTGAATTCTAATTCTGTTTCGACTTTAATATAAATATATATTATACAATTAACACAAATTTTGTTATATGCGTTAATAAAGTAGATAACATGCAATTCAATACAGGCAGTCAAAATATTAATTTAATAAAAATTTATTACATATGTAATATTAGTTAAAGTTAGATGAGTTGTAACATGATTATGACTCAATTAAAAAAAATTATCCAAATGACTACCAAAATTTTTTTTTTTTTTTTTAAGGGGGACCATTTTTTTTTAGTAAACAATAATACTTATTATAATACACATGAAAATAATAATATGTTTTGAATCGGATTTATAATAAATTACATAACCAGAGTACAACTACAAAAGGTTCTAACATTTGTAGTTGCAGACTGGGGTTGTAGACAACGGACATTAGACACACACAATCAATGTGGGATAAACATCCATTTTTTTTTAGTAAACAGTAATACTTATTAGAACACACATGAAAATAGTAATACTAGTGTTTTAAACCAGATTTATAATATATTACATAACCAGAGTACCATTTTTAATTTTGTTTTTTCCTTTTCAAATTTGGGCATGAAAGCTATTCCTACTATTGCTGGTATAGAGTTTGAGAAATAGTAGAGTGATGAAAATAGAGACATTCTAATAATAACTTTGTAGTTTAACTAGTTCACACCTCTAATTATTTCTGATAGATACATCTATGCTTTAATTCTCCATACCTTAGAAAAAAAAATTTTATATCAAATAATACCATATTAGCAATATCAAAATTCAATATGTACTCCACAAAATACTTTTTCGTAAGCCTTAACCATGGAATCATAAAAATAAAAATCCACATATGAAAATGTGTCTCACATTTATTGGAGTATTAAACATTGCTGACTCAATAACTGCCTGAAGATTTCATATATGTTGAGGTAAGATCTGACGGGTTTGAACAAATTAATAGCGGCACTGGCGGCTGTGCCAATCGTTTTTCGTCTAAGTTGGTTGAAACAATCAATATTCAAAACAATGTTATCATTTCCTGGTATTGGTCGGCAAAAAGATAATGAGCTAATGGCGTTTTCGTAAATGTCTTGTTATTGAAAATATTATCTGATCTTATCAGACCATCAGTAAGATAATAAGCTTCTTTTCAAAAAAAAGATAACGATCAAAATTTTTTTTTTTAGGGTGTTTAGAATGCTGCCTCTACTAGGTGAAAATAGTAAAATACCACATTTTAGCAAAATTTACGACAAACTAGTACTGTTTTGAAAATATTTAGCAATTAAGTCTTGTTCCTGGTCATCTTTTTTGACAATTCATGAAGAACTTTTAATGCATTTAATGCAAGCTTTTGTATTTCTTTACGCATGAAACTTCTTGAATGTTATGCATCTTCCTGATATGAGAATGCAAGCCATTTAATGGTTTGTTGGCTAATCAGTGGCGACTCTAGGAATTTTTTCCAGGGTGTTCCTATTCTACTTTGAAAAAATTTCGAGTCATTTCAATCTATTTTGGATGTTTCGGGACGTTTCGGTAAATACCGGCCAAAATTCAAAATTTGGCCAGCATGAAGTTTGTGCTTAAAAAAAAAAAAAAGTTCTTAAAACAAAAACAAATTTGCATTATGTACACTGAAAAACCTCAAAAGGAAAAAAAAAAAATGAAAAGAAAAGAAATGAACAAAGGTACCTGTACAATAAACTATAAGTTCATTCGAAATATTAATAAAATTATTAATTATTATTGTTTAGTTGTTTCATTAATTTGTTTCTCTTTTATAAACTATAATTTGTTATATTATTAATTATTGTTTCATTAATTATAAAATTATTAATTGTTGTTTAGCCTAACATAATTTAAATTGTTTGTCCTTTATAATGTATTGGTTAATTAAATTATTAATTATTGTTCATTAGTTGTTTTTCCCAATTAATTATTAGTTAATTAAATTATTGTTTATTAATTACACTAGCACACATAACATGTGCACATTACACTAAAAGAGCCAATCATGTGCACATTACACTAATTTACCCAATTACTTGGCCCCATGTGCCCATTAGCCCATCCACCCTCACCACACTCAACAGACAAGCCTGCAAGATGCCCCCAATCACAAGAACCAGTTGCCAATAAGAAAATTTCACAATCACAAATCACAATAACATTACACTAAAAGACAATATCTCACCAACAGATCGACACCAACACCAACACCAACACACACCAACCAACGAATAAAAATCATAAGATAAAACCAAATTCAAAAAGTCAAAAAATAGGCAAAATATTAATAAAGTTAAAGCTTCACTGCTTTAGCCAATCATAATTCAGATAAAGTTACTCTTTAAGAATAAAGAGACAGAGACAGAGACTCATTCATTTCATTTTAGATTTCAGATAAAGAGAGAGAGAGAGAGAGAGAGAGCGAGTGAGAGACTGAGAGATAGTCAGAGAGAAAAAGAGGGAAATGCCTTGAGGGAGCACCGGAGCAGTCGAGCAGGAAGACTTGAAGAGTGAAGGCTGAGGCTAAGGCAGTGACCATCGAGCAATTTGCGAGAGATGTGCGATGATGTGTGAGCGATTTCCCATGAGCGACGATGTGCTATAGACTACGACTGGACTGATCTCCGATGAGAGGCAATGATGTGCTCTGGAGTTTGGACTGCAACTGGACCGATCTCATCTAACTTCTAAGGGGAGGTGTTGCTCTAATTTTAGGTTTGCTTTAGCTTTAGTGGTTTCTGATGTACTAATTTACTGATTTGAGGTTTCTGATTTAGTGATTTGCTCTGTATTGGGTTTTTTTTTTTTTTTTTTTTTTTTTTTTTTTTTTTTTTTTTGGAGATCCATGGGTTTGCTTCCTCTGGAAAATGTTGGGCTTGATGTTGGGCTTGTCGTTCGTTGTTTTGCTTTGTTACAATTTTTTTTTTTTTTTTCAGATTTTTGTTGAAATTTTTTTTGGGCTTTTTTTTTTTTGCTTGAAAGTAGAACATATATATATATATATATATATATATATTTTAATTTAAGGGTGTTGCTTTCTTTGATTTAGGGTGTTCCTATTTTTTTTTTAAGGGTAAACAAATAAAAAAAATTTAATTATTATATATAATTTTTTTTTTCAAGTCAAGGTGTTCCTGGGAACACTTTGAGCATAATGTGGCCACTAAGTTTGACTATTCAAGCCATTCCAACTTAAATAAAAAGTAGAAAAAGGAAAAAAAAAATGCAAGATACCCGAATGTATTAAGCTCAAATACTATAAAAAGATACTCGTTTTCACTAATGTCAAGGACCACATTATTTTTTTAATTACACAAATTCTAGGTCTCTAAGAACTCGAGTTAGTGAACTCAAATATTATTTAAAACTCGATTTTGTGAAACTCGAGTATTAAAAAGTAATGCTAAATATTTTTAAAACAGTGCTAGTTTGCCATAAATTTTCACAAATTTTCATATTTGGCTATTTTTAGCTAGATATAGACATAAATAAAATAAAACAAAATGAAGCGAAATGAAGAAGAGCACGGCCGCAGTCTCAGTCACAGAACAGCTCTGCCTTTCTCTGTTACACAAGTGTAAGACTCTCAAAACCGTGAAGCAAATCCACGCCATTACGTGCAAGACAGGCCTCGACACTGATCGCATAGTAGCCGGGAAGCTCCTCCTCCATTGTGCTGTTTCAATATCCTATGCACTTGACTACGCTCGCCGACTCTTCCATCACTTCCCAGACCCAGATGTTTTCATGCACAACAGTATCATCCGAGGCTTCGCTGAATCCGATACCCCACGGAATTCTCTTGTTGCATTCGTCGAAATGCGTAGAAGAGCATGTGTTTTGGATAGCTTCTCTTTTGCGTTTGTGCTTAAAGGTGCGGCCAATTATGGGTGTTTGAGAGGTGGGGTTCAGTTGCATTGTGATGCTATGAGGCATGGCCTAAATACCCATCTTTTTGTTGCGACAACTCTTGTGAGTATGTATGCAGAATGTGGGTGTGTGAGTTCTGCACGTAAGGTGTTTGAGGAAATGTCTGAACCAAATGTTGTGGCTTGGAATGCGGTGCTTACTGCGTGTTTTAGATGTGGGGATGTAAAGGGTTCGGAGGAAATGTTTGATAGGATGCCAATTAGGAATTTGACTTCGTGGAATGTCACGCTTGCTGGGTACATTAAAGCAGGTGAGCTTGAGCTGGCTAAGGAGGTGTTCTTAGAGATGCCTGTGAAAGATGATGTTTCTTGGAGTAGTATGATTGCTGGGTTTGCTCAAAATGGTTGTTTTGATGAGGCATTTGGGTTTTTCAGGAAATTGTTATGGGTGGGAATGAGACCAAATGAGGTGAGCTTGACAGGGGTTCTATCGGCTTGTGCTCAGGCTGGGGCGTTTGAGTTTGGAAAGATTTTACAAGGGTTCCTGGAGAAAGCTGGGTTTCTTTGGATGATTTCAGTGAATAATGCACTCATGGATACATATTGTAAGTGTGGGAACGTGGGCATGGCTCGATTGGTCTTTGAGCGAATGCCAGAAAATAAAAGCATTGTTTCTTGGACAACAATGATAGCAGGACTTGCAATGCATGGTAATGGAGAAGAAGCAATACAGCTTTTCCATGATATGGAAGCATCTGGAATCAGGCCTGATGGGGTCACCTTTATTTCTATATTATATGCTTGCAGTCATGCTGGTCTAATTGAACAAGGCTGTAAATATTTTTCTAAGCTGAAAGATGTATATGGCATAGAACCAGTGATTGAGCATTATGGTTGTATGGTTGATCTATATGGTCGAGCCGGTAAGTTGCAGAAGGCCTATGATTTTGTTTGTCAAATGCCAATTTCACCAACTGCTATTATTTGGCGGACTCTTCTTGGGGCTTGTAGCATTCATGGTAATGTCAAGTTGGGCGAGCAAGTGAAGGAAAGGCTTTCTGAACTTGAACCCAGCGATTCTGGCGACCATGTTCTTTTGTCAAATATTTATGCCATAGCAGGGAAATGGAAAGATGTTGCCACAGTGAGAAGATCAATGACTGACCAGAAAATCAAGAAAACTCCTGGTTGGAGCATGATTGAAGTTGACAAGATCATGTATACTTTTGTGGCCGGTGGAAAACAGGACAAGATTACGGAAGAGGCCTATGAAAAGTTAAGGGAGATAATCTCAAAGCTTAGGATTGAAGGAGGTTACGTTCCAGAGGTTGGGAGTGTTTTGCATGACATAGAAGAGGAAGAAAAGGAAGATTCAGTGTCTAGGCACAGTGAGAAGCTTGCTTTAGCTTTCGGTATGGCAAGATTATGTGAGGGAAGTGTTATAAGAATAGTGAAGAATTTGAGGGTGTGCAGGGACTGCCATGCAGTGATGAAGCTGATCTCTAGAGTTTATAGATTGGAAATTTTGGTGAGAGATAGAAGTCGCTTCCACTCTTTCAGAGATGGTTCTTGTTCATGCAGAGACTACTGGTAAGTTGCGACTGGAAGAATTTCCAGAAGGATATAGCTTGCACATTGAGGAAAACAGTTGAATCAATGTCCGCCTAGGATTAAGCCAACTCTCGGATCCAAAAATATTGAAAAAGAAGAAAGAACCTAAAAAGAGATATTGATCCGGCAAAATATTTGTCTAAAGGTTTTTCTTTCTTGATATCTGGGGCAACCGGGTAAAAGGGTTGGTAAGATGAATTTCTTTTGGGTTTCATAGGTCAATTTGTAAAAAATTTGTTACTGGGGGGGGTGGGGGAAGATGAATTTCTTTTGTGTGAAATATATATACTTCTAATGGTTTTTTAAAAGTTTGGGGGGCCAAGGACCCTTTGGGCCCTGTGATGGCTGGAGGTATTAGTATTATTATTATTATTACTGGAGTATTATTTTTCAAGTTTTAATTTTGTTGGGCCTAATAAAGTTTAGGGGGTTAAATTTGATTTTATTATTTTTTAAGGGTTGAAAAATCATAAAATTTTAAGTATATTATGTATAAATTTTTTTTTCCCAGGTCTGGGTGGTCTTGTGATCACCCTGCCTTTCAACATGTCATCGCCGCTGGGAGGTATTGGTGTGGTGATTATGGATCATAGATTCATAGAGTCGAGATTATTGTGGTGGCCCAACGTGTAGTGCAATTCTTGTCTGCGATTGGCCTACAAGATGTTTAAGAAGGGAGTGCAGGCTGGTTCTGGAACGAACTAAAATGGCGAAGACCTTTGGGTTTGGCAATGGGGCATCTTGATGAAGTATTGATGGGTTGTTACTTGTTAGAGAGTGTAAGTGTCAGTCGTGCCTGAAGCTGTGTGACAAGGCCGCTATAACATTGGTTCAATATCCTATTAAGGAAGATTGTCGTGGGGTTTTGCTAGAGGAATGTCCTGATTTTATTCTCATCATCCTAACCTAGGAAATACCTTCTAAATTACCTATTTTCTAGACGACAAAAAGGTCACAATAAACACATTAATGCAAAACATATCTCATTACTAGAAACATTTTGTCAACCTACAAACCTTTTTCCCTGCATGGTTTTGAAGCTTCGTATTAGATTAGGGTCAGGTGCAATGCCCTGAACACTCGGTGCAATTGGCCCCCTCTCCGCTGACAAATTTTTTTTTACCACTTCCACTTTTTAAATGTTTTTCACTTTATTTATTCAATGTAATCATATCATAAATATCAGGTGCTGAGGTGGCCACGTATATAGTGTCAAAAGAGATATGGAGTTTGAAGGGAAGGAGGATTTTCTTGGGGGCTCAAGAGATGGAATAGATAGGGCCTCACCTCATCCGCGTATCTCACACTCCTAAAACATCTCTTTTATTTCATATTTCATTTGAGGTTAAAAGTAACTTTTTTTGATTCTCTATCTCAGCCATTGAGAGCTATTACATTAAGTGCAATGCTCACTTGATCTCAATCCTTTCTTATAAATCTTAGCATTTTACGGAGTTAGAAAAATTTCAGTACATAAAAAATTTGAGTGATGAGAAACATGCAAGTACATAATGTTACAAATTACCACATGATTCCTTTGGTTATTATTATTATTATTATTATTATTATTATTATTATTTAAAAAAAAAAAAAAAAAGACTAAGGGAATCAAGTATATTGCATATGCTTTTTGCTTCGCACCATTTTAGGTAAAATTTGCTACTCTTTCTACCATTTCTACGTTAGATTGATGCACAGATTTTGGGAATATAGAAAATTTTTGGAATGTCTTCCAATAATTCCTACATGTCCATATGAAAAGCATCAAATTGTACTGGAAGTGAATTCCATCTGAAGTGCTTTTGGACCTGATCCACAAAGAATTGAAGCTTTGGAAAAATTTTTAGCAATCCTTTGTCTGAAACATTTCTAGGAGAATATTGCCGGGGAACATTTTTCAAATTTGACTTTCTTAAGCTGTGTGCAATGGAATGATCCGACATTCATATTAAGAGTGATGCGGAGCTTGGGAATACTATAGAATTTACTATACAAAGCTTATAATCTAGTGTCACTAATCATTATTAATAAATTCAATTATTCATTTAATAGGTGGTTAAATCTATACTAATCATGTTTATTATTACATCAGTTTATAAGTTTTATATAGTAAAATTTGTAACAATTTTAACATTTTCCTTCATATTAATTATCTTTTCAATTATAGACTTTCTTGTGTTAGAAACAAAAGTTAATTACTTTCTAGAGAAACCCAATATGCTGGGATTAAGAAAACAAAAATGTTAAATAAAGCACATAGTTATTTAGATACCAGAGCATGATGCCATTTCAATGTGGGTAAGGTAAAAGTCGGTTTTTTTTTTTTTTTTTTTTTTTTTTTAACCTTAAGTAAGTTGTGATGCAATTTGGTGACTTTAGGGGTGGCTTGATGCATTTGAGAGCTTAAGGTGAAAACTGATTATCTTGTTTTAGATGCAAAATTACTACTAATTAACATAAACCACGTACAATTTTTTCTTATTTTAGAAAGTTTATAGACATAAAAAATTTGATAAAACTTTTCATACTTGTTGATGTGATAGATTGATAGTGGTAAGTAAAATGGTGATGTTAATGGTGGACCTAGATGAGAATTAGTAAAAATTTGCTATCTCAACTATTATGAAAAATGTTGTGAATTTTTTTGTGTGTTTTTCCCTGGCTTTTTATTTTTGGAGAAGTGCAACATTCATAATATTTTTCACAAATAAATGCTAGGTGTTAAATTGCTTTTTGTTTTCTAATTGAACCCACCATTATAATTATTTTTTTGCCATTAATAATAGGCTATAACTACCTGCTATATAGGATTTATTATAAAAGTATTGTGAAAAATATTATAGACATAGTATTTCTCTCTCTTTTGTTTGTTTTTCATTTGATAAAAAAATATTTTTTTATTTATTAGTTATAAATAACTTTATTGGTTAAAATTTAGGGCATTTTTTTTACTTGGGGCCTTAAGCGACCTCATCAATTGCATCTAGCATTCAACCGATAGGGGGTGACTTTCATGAGTCAGAAGCAAAATTTAATGACTTTCTAGATAAACCCGATATGCTGGGATAAAAATTGTTAAGAAAACGAATGATAAATGAAGCACATAGCTATCAAGAGACTAGAGTATGGTGCCTTTTCAATGTGGGTATAAGGTAGAAGTCGAAATATATGCAATTGGTGAAATTATCAACTTTTATGTCTTTAACAGTGAGAGATGTCCAAAATTCTGCATTAAAGTCAGTCAAGGCAAGAATCCCAGCCTTGTAAAGGCCTAGGGCGTTAATGGCCAAAAGAAATTCAACCCCAAGAAAAATACACTACAAAGTTCCACTGTAATCTTTACTGTTTAGAATTACCAATCATTGGGTCCATTATAAAATGGGTCAGGCTTAGGTTCAGTATCTAGTAGTACTGGATCTTTTGATATGATAACATGTGTCCACTTTTAGACATGTGTCACCATTTGACCGGATTTAGTGCACTATTCAGTGCATTAGATACACTAGACTTAAACCAAGTCCTTATAAAATAACCCCTTGATGCTACTACTTTGCTAGGCATGATCCCAACATATTCTGGATTTCAAACTAATATTTCATGTATTTTGTGTGTTTTTTTTTGTGACTTTTTATTTTGAGAATCAACACACAGAGGGTTTATTTATTAAGTTGGAAAATCTTCAATGACATAATGTAAAATGTTCGGTGGAACATCCTCCATCCAAATTTGCAAAGGAAAGAAAAACTAGCTCTCCTCACTAAGGTATGTGCAACATTGTTAGCTTGCCTTCTAGTATGGGAGAGAGAAGGTACTCAAGGAACCCACTATAGACATGAAGTCTTTAATTATGTGACCAGCTAGTGCAAGAGCTAAGTCCCTCGTAGACAAAGCTTTTATCACACCTGCAGCATCGCCTTCAAAAATAACATGTTGAAAACCAAGCTCCACTGCAAACACAGCAGCTCTTCTTGCTGCCACCATTTCCAATACTTCCACCGATGAAGGAAGGGCAATTTTCTCAGATAATGCTGCCATGACTTCCCCATTTTCATTTTGGATAACAACACCGACTCCTGCTTCTCCAGAATCAGCAAAAACTGCATCATCAAAGTTTGCTTTCATCTCACCTGGGGCTGGGGGCTTCCATCTGTTAGGGACTGGCTTCAGTTTCGGACCACGAATAGGGAGTTGCTGCTGGAACTTGGACAGCAATGTAGAAGCCGATTCAAAGACTTTATGAATGGGCAAACTCTGCTCATTACATCTTAATTTATTTCTCCGAAACCACACAGACCAAGCCACCATTGCACACACATCTAGTCTAGCCGATTCCTTTAGGATAGCACTCACCAAGTCAGAGACTGATCTCAGTTGAGGATACCGACTTCGGAGCCATGGAAATTTTGGTAACCACACAGAATTAAGGGCTTCACAACTCCAAAGGGCATGGAAAGAATCCCCAGGGGCAATCTGACATTCACTGCATAACGAGTTATCTAACAATTTTCTTTTCAGCAAACTTACTTTTATGGGTAGGGCATCAGAACAAGCACGCCATAGGAAAATTTTCACCTTATTTGGAACTCTTAAGTTTTCAAATACTCCCCCAAAAAATTCTGGATGTTTCCACATTAGAAGCCGAGGCCCCCTCACTATTTTCCAGCTCACATAGCATTTGATAACTCGTTTTCACTAAATACACCCACGAATTACATCTTGGCCAAATAATACAATCCTCTTGCCGTGACATGCATAATGGAATGCCCATAATCCTCTGAGCCCCAAAGGGAAGAAATAAGGACTCAACTAGATGGTGATTCCAGCCACCTGTATCCGAATCAATCAGCTGAGAAACTGTCCATTCTTCGGCCATGTCCACCTGTGCAGGGACGGAACCAGAACTCGAACGCGGGCGGGGGGGGGGGGGGGGGGGGGGGGGGCGACCAAAGTCTTTTGTTTGAGGATTTAAGAAATTGGGATATCAATGTTAGAGAAGGCAAGGTGACAATATCATTATTGGTTTTTTATTTTTTTATTTTTTTTTGGATAAAAACTATACTTTCCCATAATCTACAAATCAAGAAACCATACCTCAGCCAATTGTGGAGTCACCAATGGACCCAAGGAAGAAGGTTGGAGCATTTGTAATTTATTTGGTTAGGGATTTGTGATTTGTAATTGTTTATTAGTATTTTGTTGTTGTTGTTATAGACCAGATATGTTATTTGTTTGTTTGTAATTTGGGTTTGTCTAAAGGTTTTCATTATTTTCTAGATTTATGAATTGTTTGCTGGTGTTTTGGTTTACATAAATGTTTATCTTGGTATTCTTAGTACAACTGGGCAAAAGGAATGGTCAAATAATTTTTTTTTTTTTTTTTCATTTGTCAATTTGTAAAACTTTTGTGGGAGGGGGGCCAAGAATAAATATTAAGGGTCAAGATCTAAAATTTTGTGTACCTGTGGAGAAATAATTTTTGTGACGTTGATATATTCAAAGTTTCTTTTTATTAAATTTTGTATAATTTAAGTTTCTTAGTAACTGCAGGCTGCACTTCTATTCATTGTTAGTCACCGTATGCTAATGACTCTATGCTCTGAATTGCTTATGTTTTTGACAATATTCACTGCTTCGTGCCAGTTATAGAGAATTTGGTTTCTCAAATTCTAGATTGTTTCCAATGTGATGGCCTTTTTAAGGTAGCATGGTCAGCACTATTTTTATAAGATCTAAAACTTGGCCAAGATGATCTAAAACCATCTTGATAATATCAGAATTGTTGGTGATGTTTTAAGTGTTAGTTCTCAAAACTCCAACTACTCCTAAACCATATGGCTCTGGCCACTATGCAATGAGAGAAGATGTCTATTATTGTTTCTTTGGCCTAGTTACAAAGGGAACAAATACTATCAGCATTACATTCTTTGATTTAGGTTATCTTTTGCGGTCAACAGATTGGACCCATTTCTCCATAGCAAAATCTTTACTCTTTCATGTAACCTCAACTTCCATAGTTTTTCCCTAACACATCATTATTTGCATTGTCTAATTGTTTCTTGGCTCACTCTATAAGCCGATTTGACATAGAAACATCCTTTTGGATCTTTAAACCACACTAGTTTGTCCTTCCTTGGCATTAAAGGAATTGAGATTCTCTTGATAGCCTCAATAGACTCTGTATCAAAGAGATCCATCAAGTCGTCTTCTTTCCAATTATGGGTTCTTGGGTTGATGAGGCTTGACACCATTAAAGATTTTACCGCAATTGAGTCTTCCTTTGGTATTGGTTTTAAACCATCCATTGAAGGGACCCAAGAATCCATTCCTACATCTATTGAAATCCCATCCCCCACGATGTAACAGACACCTTTGACAACTTCCCTTTTTGCATTCCCAATTGCTTTCCACATAGGTGATATTGACTTAGCAAAACCTCTTCTGAGTCAATCATCTCTAACTTTATACTTGATTCTCAACAACATCATGCACAAGTTATCCCTTTGGATGCTACCATCTAGGTCAAAATTTCAATTAAGACAGTATTAAAGCCTATTGATTTTCTTAAGCCAAGACCCCAACCTTCTTTGGAAGATATAGTTTATTCTAGGACTTTCAGGCTAAGTTCCTGCCATCAGAGCTTTTTGGATTCCACAAAAACCTTCTCATTAGAGTATCATAGTAGTTACATACCTTTCAAGGGACTTCAAATGTGGACATGGTGAATTTGAGGAAGGCTTGAACCACCCACTTGATTATAGTGCATCTTCCTGCCTAAGACATGCACCTTTTTTTTTTTTTTTTTGATAGGACAGGCACTTGTTTCTCCAGCTTGACAATCTTGCCTCTAGCTTTTCATGGTAAAACTTGAAGTCTTGAGTTTTGGTTTTGTGGTGACCAATATGACATCTTTTTGGACTATTCATTTGTATGATTTGCCTCATTACTCTAATTGTTGGTTGCTGTGTGGATTTGGAGAAGATCATTTTAGATATGTTCCTATTTAACCTTTAGCTAAACCAGCCACATTATTTCTCCCTGCATTCATTTATTTGCCTACCCTTTTTTTTTAATGAATAACCCATCTAAATGTCTTATGTCGAAACACCTCTTGCCGTGTGTATGCTAAAATACTTAATATTCTCAAGCCAAAAAAAAAAAAACACCTCTTGCTACAATATGAACAGGTAAGACCATTAGTAGATTAAAATCCCCTAATCTTTCCACCATGGTCCATTGATGAGAATTGCAAAGGAAACAGAGGAAACACACTCTGATGATGTCCGGTCCACAAACCTGTCATTAAACCCAAAATTTCCCACTGCAAGACAACCCTTGGAGCATTTACATCTACAAAATTTTCTGTCTATTTTAACATAAGAATCTTTTTTTTTTTTTTACATACCCACTTTTTAAAACAACCCACATCAAATTATCTATTTTACACTATATTTTATTAAAATATCAAATTTTCTTGATTTTATTAATTGTATCTCTTTATTCACACACAACAACCACCATCCACTCTCTTTTTTTATCATCAAGAATAAATAACTAAATGAAAAATGAATAATGTCATTGTAAATTTAAACGGTTATAGTGGCCAAAATGGCTCAATAGCACTGTTTACTAAAATATATATCAATCTATCACTGTTTCAGAAATATGCAGAGATCTACCACTTTTTGGGTATTTGAATTTGGGGAACTCAAGTTTTCCATGATCCTTGAGTCCCATGGAAAAAATTTCCGACAAACTTGAGGGGTATTTTTTCAAAGAACTTAAGTTCATGAAATTGGAGTACCATGGTACTCGAGTTCATGGGTAAATCTTTATATATTTTCGAAACAGTGGTAGATTGATATTTATTTCGATAAACATTGGTATTTGATCATTTTGGCCCAGTTATAGTAGCAAATTTGTAAATTTACATAATTTATATGAATTAATGTCAGTGATTTTTAGGTAAAACTGTGTTTTTTTTTTTTTTTTTTTAAGCGAAAGAAATCTCCAATTTTAACATGGCTTGTTAATGTCCAATTTTATAGCCATTATTTAGCTTAGCTCGCTCATTCTCAGACCAACAAATCACGCAACCTCAAATCAACCCCCCCAAAAAAAATCAAATGCTCTTTCGGTCCACAAAGTTCAAACTCACCCAACTCTTTCTCCTCATCTACAGAACAAACACACCTAATACCAAAACCAAAACCCAAACCCAAACTCTTCCACTCATCCTCTCTTTCTCAAGAACCCTCACCACCGCCACCAATGAATCGCCTAATAAAAACGACGCCGTCTCAAACAACGACCAGTACTTCGCCGCAATCCACCACGTCTCAAACATCGTCCGCCGCGACTTCTACCTGGAGCGAACCCTCAACAAGCTCTCCCTCCGCGTCACCTCCGAGCTCGTCTTCCGCGTCCTCCGCGCCTGCTCCTCCGCCGCCACCGAGTCCCACCGCTTCTTCAACTGGGCCTTAACTCAGCCCAACTACCACCCCACCTCTCTGGAGTTCGAAGAACTCGTCAAATCCCTCGCTCGAGCTCGCAAGTTCCAAACCATGTGGGACCTCGTCCACCGCTTCAACAAATCCCAATCCCACTCCTTCTCCCTCTCCCCCGAAACGGTGTCGTTCTTGATCGAACAGTACGGAAAGCACGGCCTCATAGACCAAGCCGTCGAAATCTTCAACAAATCGCACAAAACCCTAAACTGTCCACAAACTATTGAAATCCACAACTCTCTACTGTTCTCTCTCTGCGAAGCGAAACTCTTCCATGCCGCCTACGCCTTAATCCGCCGCATGGTTAGGAAAAACCTCGCTCCGAACAAGCGAACCTACGCCGTCCTCGTCAATGCCTGGTGTTCGGCTGGGAAATTGAGAGAGGCGCAAGACTTTCTCGAGGAAATGAGCCGAAAAGGCCTCAATCCGCCGGTCCGCGGCCGCGATCTCCTCATGGAAGGCCTGTTAAACGCCGGCCATCTCGAGGCAGCCAAGGACATGGCCAGAAAGATGGCGAAACAGGGCTTCGTGCCCGACCTCGAAACTTTCAATTCTCTAATCGAATCAATTTCCAAGTCTAACGACGAAGAGGTCGAATTTTGTGTTGGTCTTTTCAATTCAGTGTGTAAATTAGGCCTTTCTCCGGATATTAATACGTATAAGATTTTGATCCCCGCGGTGTCGAAGGCGGGGATGGTGGACGAGGCGTTTAGGTTGTTGAACGATTCGATTGAGAAAGGGCATAAGCCGTTTCCGAGCTTGTATGCCCCTTTGATAAAGGCAATGTGTAGGAGGGGGCAGTTTGATGATGCGTTTTGCTTCTTTAGCGAGATGAAGGTGAAGGGGCACGCCCCGAATAGGCCGGTGTATACCATGTTGATAACAATGTGTGGGAGGGGAGGGAAGTTTGTGGAGGCGGCTAATTATTTGGTGGAAATGACTGAGTTTGGTTTGACGCCGATTTCGCGGTGTTTTGATATGGTTACTGATGGGTTGAAGAATTGTGGGAAGCATGATTTGGCTCGGAGGATCGAGCAGTTGGAAGTTAACATTCGGGGCATCTGATGTACATGTATTATTGATTCAAGGCTTGGCTTATTAGTGCTTGTTGTGAGTAGATGTTAGTTTGATAGATTCTTTTTTTTAAAGCAATTTGCATACATGAATGATGGTTGAATATTCAGTGTTTAGCCGTTTTTACAAGGATTTTTTTTTTTCTCCCTTTGTGGGTTCCTTGTAAAAGTTAATTTCTTCAATGAATTTGCTCTATATTACTAGAAATTTTTATTTTTTTGCATGAAATGATACTCTAGCTTGCCTTTTGAGCCTTTAAGTTTATATATCCGCTTGACGGGAGGTTGATTTTAGGCTACAGAATGTGTTTTCGTGGCAACAAAGGAGGAAAACAGATGAATTTAGCACTCTTGACATGATATACTTGATCCAACTGTGGGATGCATGAGGGGCAAGCTTGAAGTTTACTTTGGAGTATATGTGAAAGACATCGGGGGTTGTAATTTCTTTTTCAAAAGTCACTGTTTGATCTAATTGAGGCTGGAATAAGTATAACTCTAGTAAGTAATGCTGCAAATGCAGTTTGATGCTTGTTTTTGATCTGCTACGCATTTAGTCTTGGTGATGTGAAGTTCTTTTTCTTCTCAATATTGCCATACACAAGTAGTTCCAACTTTTAGTTTCATTTTACACTACAGTGGAAAGTATACCTCTCTCTCTCTATTAAAAAAAATTGTTATGGCTGTTTTATTCAAATTTGTTATCTATTTTGTGATTTGCTTTTTTTTTTTTTAGTAATAAATTAATATGAGTCAGTTTTTCTAGACCAGAATTCTAAGGTCAATGACACTAGATGTCTTTGTGTCTGCAAGAGTTGCCAGAGTGGCTAGGTTACTTTGAATAGTCCAAAGAATTCACTTCTGAAATAATCTGAACTAACCATGCCAAGAAGTTCTGCATCTCTGTCCAATAGCTACATAGATACAAATATTAAAAGAAGAAGAAGATATTGTATTAATGAATTGGAAAAAGGGAAGAGCAAAAAAATGCTTTTGCATTATTTCTTTGTGAAAGTGAATACTATATCTGTTTTCCAGATCAAGATAGTCTGTCCCTCAAACTGGGCTAGCTGAAGTAGTATACTCAAATGAACTCACAACAAAGTATCAACTGTAATGGCTTCCATGCACGAGGAGCAAGTTTAAAGTTCACTTTGGAGTATGTGTGAAAGACATTGAAGGCTATATTACTTTTTCAGAAGTCACTATCTGCCATACACTAGTAGCTCCAACTTATAGTTTCAGTTTACACTACAGTGGAAAGTATTCCTCTCTCTCTCTCTCTAAAAAAAAGATGTGATGGCTGTTCTATTTAAATTTGTTATCTATTTTGTGCATTGCCCTTATTTTTTTTTAGTAATAAATTGATATGATCAGTTTTTGTAGACCAGACTTTATGACAGTAGATGACTTAGTTAATGCAAGAGTGGCCAGAGTGGCTAGGTTACTTTGAATACCCCAAAGCATTCACTTCTGAAATAATATGAAGTGTGCCAAGGAGTTCTGCATCTCTGTCCAGTTGCTTGACTTGCTTCATAGATACAAATAGCTAAAGAAGAAGATATTAGAGGTATTAATGAATTGGTAAAAGAGAAGTTACAAAAAAAAAAAAGAAAAAAAGATTGATAATAATAAATAAATATAAATCTCTAAGCATTATTTCTTTTAGAAAGTGAATATCTGTTTTTCAGATCAAAATAGTCTGTCCCTCAAATTGGGCTAGCTGAACTAGTATACTAAAATAAACTCACAACAGAATATCAATTGTAAAGACTTCCATGCACTTTGAGTGGATGAACCTAAACAATATGCTCACATAGAAGTGCATGTTATATATGTTGCCCAGTAAGTTTAAAAACAATGCTTTTATGTAAAAAATTAAATAGAAGAAGAAGTTTAAAAACAATACTAATTTTGTGACCTCAAGAACTGCTCTTTGAAATCTGATTCACAAGGCTTGGTGTCTTGTCACTCGTATTTATGCCAAGGAGTTGACATGTATTTATGTCTCTTTTATATTACAGTCTCTATGTTTTGTATTAAGAATGTGTTAATGATCTTAGCTGGTTAGTGGATCACTTTTTTATGTGACTACAGGATAAGTGCTAGCTGTGAGACCTTTTATCATCCGACTTTTGAGAGTTCTTGCAGATTACAGAGCTACTAATACTAAATTTGATTTATGGTAGATGGCAAAGAAGCTAATGCAAGTTGCAAATGCAGAAGGCCTTCAAGTTAAAAACTTTTGGTATTCATGTCTAAGTGGACACAAGTGCTCCGCCTGCTCTCCTCCGATATTTCACAAACAGGAAATTTTTTTTTTTTTTGGGGGGGTGGTGGTGGGGAATGACACTGTGACAGTGGGGATGGTAGTCTTTCAGTATTCTGTTGAAACTTAATTCACTGGTTAGTAAAGGAGACAAGGGTAGAAAGTTATTAAAGACCTGGAAGCAGATTTTGCAGAAGTTCATAGTCCTGTGAAGTCTTATGCAAGTGATGATGGCCCTGATGACTGGATATAATTGATTATTAGTCATAAAAGACTATCTATTGGCTTTATTGAAAAGGATAGGAAATGCTAAAATGATTTTATTGCTTATCGCAATGTGATTGGCCTATTATCTGCTTGTTCTTGTGCAGGCCCATTTTTGATCTCATTACATTTTGTTTTTAAAAAGAAAAGAAAAAGAAATAGAGAAAAATATATATGTACTAGAATATAAGATGTAATTCTTGTGCTCATTAAATAGAATTCTGATTTATTTATGTCGAAGAATATATTCTAATACAACTATTATCGTCAGCATTTCAATATCTATTTGCAATTTGTGTGTAAGGTTGTTAGTTATTGGATTTATCCAAGAATTTAAATAAGTTGGTGTTGACTGCACATAATTATGGATAACTGATTAGTGCTGACCTTGTTGGCAGTTTGAATTTTGCATAGAATTCTCTCAGAATAATTTAGACAAGGTGAAGCCAATATTTTAGTTTGTACGTGCCTTTGGGGGTATAAAATAATCAATAATTTATGGGTGACCACTATGTTTATATTAATGTTAATAATTCTACAATATATGTTACTAAACTATATAAACCTATTAAATATTTTAAGCTTCTGGTCCAAAATTTAAAGCATTACGTTCCAATTTTTTCTGTAGGCCATGGTGTCCTTACTCAAAGCCTTGCAATTGGATACTAGAGGTTCCTTTTGTCTGCCACCATACACTTGCACTACTAATTGCCACTTGTCAACCATTCAATTTACTAAAGTTGACTAGTTGCTTTTTTCAGTTTCCAAATACCTACTCCATCTACCTAAACAACTAAAAATATAACAAAATAAATAAAATAAGAGAAATGTGAATCTTCTATTATAAATTAATAACTGGTTCGGTCATTTTTTGGGTATCGGGAGGTATTTTTGGTCATTTTTTGGGTTTTAAGGATATTTTGGTAATTTTCAAGTTTTTGGGATATTTTGGTCATTTTAAAGTTTCAAGGGGTATGGTCATTTTTTAAGTTTCGGGGGTATTTTGATAATTTTTCAGGTTTGGGGGTATTTTGGTCATTTTTGGGTTTCAGGGGTATTTTAGTCATTTTTTTTTTGGGTTTGGGGGTATTTTGGTAATTTTAAGGTTTTATGGGTATTTTGGTAATTTTTTAGGTTTCAGAGGTATTTTGGTCATTTTTTATGTTCCAGGGTTATTTTGATCTTTTTTTGGGTTTTTAGGGGTATTTTGGTAATTTTAAGGTTTTGGTGGTATTTTGGTCATTTTTTTAAGTTTTTGGGGTATTTTGGTAATTTTCAGGTTTTGGGATATTTTGGTATTTTTTAGGTTTCGGGGGTATTTTGTTCATTTTTGGGTTTTGGGGGTATTTTGGTAATTTTTAGGTTTCAGGGTATTTTGATCATTTTTTGGGTTTCGGGGGTATTTTGGTCATTTTCTAGGTCATGGGGGTATTTTGGTCATTTTTAGGTTTTGAGGTATTTTGGTCATTTTTGAAGATTTTAGAGTACATTGGTCATTTTCACTTTAGGGACATTTTGGTAATTTTGATAATTGGGTTATTAGGTGGGTTAGGGTTTACCCATAATAATTGGGTTGGGTTGGGTTTGGGTTAAAAGCAATTAGTTAAATGGGTTTTAATGGGCAAATGAGTTTTATATACTCAACCCAATTATGCCCACCCCAAACCCACCCATTTGACACCTTAAATGGTGCTGAGATCAAAGTCTTAAGGAGGCTTTTCCAGAATTGTATCAATAAACTAGCGATAAAGAAGCCTTTGTGGTGGATAATTTGAAGTTTATCAACTTTGTTAGAGATGTGCAAGATCCTCTCCAACAAGGGGAAGCCTCCATGGCAGTGCTCCATATTAACAGAAGACATATATGAATGGTTCTTATAAGTGATCGTGTAGAGGTATTTAAATTGGCAAGTGCTGCCTCCAAAGTCCTATTTGAATGGTTTTTTTCATTACAAATGAGCTAGTAAAGAGGGGACAGAAGCACCAGTGCACCTTTAGAGACTATAATGATTGTCCAACTTTTGTTTACGAAAAATATGCACGTAACACTCCTTTCTAGTGCCCTATGGACAATGATTGTAAGTAAAAGAAAAATGTGCAACACGAGGGGACGGAAGCACCAATGCACCTTTAGAGACTATAATGATTGTCCAACTTTTGTTTACGAAAAATATGTACGTAACACTCCTTGCTGGTGCCCTATGGACAATGATTGTAAGTAAAAGAAAAATGTGCAACACGAGGACTTTTCCAAAAAGTCCTCTAGTCCTATCATATGTACCCATCTCTCTATGTAATTAGCTAGGGGGAAGGGGACAAAGTTTAGCTTCAAACATATTTGGAGCTAATGGATCTAAAACCCACTTAAAAAATTAACACGGTTATATATTTTGAAAATCTAATCGTTGGATTGCATGTTCTTTATATTCTTAACTCAAGTGTTAAATTTCGTTCCAATCAGATATTATTTACTATTTGACCCATAAAGTTTTTTTTTTTTTTTTTTTTTGTATGTATAATTTTATATTACAAAAACTTGAAATTTAAACATTTGTCGATAACATAGACATTGATTTTTGATTTTTTGGAAATTTTTGCAAGTAAGAAGGATATGAGAATAAAATGTAATCTAATGGTGGATTTATTATAATTATCCAATAAAAAAAATATTGAGTGGTGTTGGAACCATTAATTACAAACAAGTTTAGAGCCAAACTAGTTTGACAAATTTTGGCTAAAAACATTGTTCTAGCCGAAGGCTACAACTTCACTTAATATCTATGTTTATAGATCATATAGTAAATAACATCCGATTGACATAAAATTTGACATGTGTATTAAAAGCATAAATAGCATGCAATTCAACGGTTAGATTTTCAAAATATGTAACAATATTAATTTTTAAAAATGAAGTTGTAACTTTAAGTAACAATCAAGTGTCCTAAATAGTTTAGATTGGCAAAGTTTTTATTTTATTTTATTTTTCTTCCTAGTTAAAAGATGGTAGATAGATGAGGCAAATCTTATTATTCTCCTAGTTAAGACATTAATTCCCATACAATTGATATTGTGATGTATGCTTTATTTTGGCAAATGGACGCCAAGGCAGACAAGGACGGAGACCCGCCGGGGTTAGGGGGCCAATTGTGCTCCCATAATTGATCTATTTCTCTGCTATATATTTTTCACATTCTTTATATATATATATATATATATATATATATATATATATATATATATATATATATATATATATATATATATATATATATATATTACGATTAATGAGTTGTTATACTTGTTATACTTCAAAATTCATTGAAAAAGTTATTATAGTTTTTTAGTGCAGTTTGTGGTGTGCCTTTGTGTTAGAACCTCATTTTTTATTTTTGTATGTGTGTTTCTTAAAAATAAATAAAAATCCATTGAAAAAATCTTTCTTATTTTATCTATATCTTTTAAGATTCAAAATCTATAAATGAAAAAAAAAAAAAAAAAAAAAAAAAAGAAAAAAAAAAAAGAAAAGAACTGAAGAAAAAAGAAAAACAAAGAAGTAAGAGTATTCATTAAAATTAAAGAACATTACCATTTCTTTTTACAAGTGATAAAAAAATATTGATAATATGATCTTGAATTCTTTATATAATAATAATAATTCTTCAGAAAAAATAGTTTGTATAATGCAATTTAATTATAGGTATAATTATAAAACAAACTCCAAATTTCAATATTATTGTTAAGGGTAAATTACATATATGGTCCTTAACTTTTACATTGTGTGTCAATCTGATCTATAGCCTTTCAAATGGGTTAATTCGATCCCTAACACTTTAGTATTGTGTCAAAATGGTCCATGTCGTTAAATGATAGATGGAAAATGGTGACATTTTTAATGGCTAAAATAAAATATAATTTTCTTGTTACATAGATTGCCACGTGGACTGCCATGTGGCCTAAACTTTGAATAAAATAAAAAATAAAAATAAAAAGTGCACATGTAAACACATGGAGGCCCCAATCCCCATTGCCTCTTAGGGTCAGGGGAGTAGAGAGTCTATGGGATAAGTCCATGAAAGAGTGTGTGTAACACCCCGACCCCAAATTAATAGTTAAACTGTGTTTAAATAGGTAATTATTATTTTAAGTCACTTACTATGTGTTTAAGTGATAAATTATTATTTTAAGCCACTTTCAAGAGTATTTAATAAAAGTATTATTTTATAATACTTTTGAATAAGAATTGTAAAAATTATAAATAAGTGAAATGGCTAATTGCATTATGTATATATATCAAGTATGTGCAAAACTATATTAAGTGATTAAGTTACGAGATATATATATATATATATATATATAGTTGTTGGACTATATTAAGTGGCTAAAGTTATGATATATATATATATATATATATATATAGTTGTAGGTGTTTTAATTAAACATGATGCATGGGATAGTATAGTAGAAATTTCATCCACAT
The DNA here is from genome assembly GCA_023736055.1 of Quercus glauca. Lineage (NCBI taxonomy): Eukaryota > Viridiplantae > Streptophyta > Magnoliopsida > Fagales > Fagaceae > Quercus > Quercus glauca. The sequence continues at coordinate 24,738,989 of CM043325.1, read as the reverse complement.
GCAACCAATGGAAATTCAACACAACTAATACCAAAGTTTCATGCATGATGACAAACTCCAAAGGCCAAGACTTGGCCGGCCATGCAATGGAAAAAGAACTCCACCTAATTCTTTCCTTGACTTTCTCAAGCAATTAGAACATATATGCTCTTTTAGGGTGATGGATATAACTTTATAAAGGTAAGGATATATATATATATGTATGTATGTATGTATGTATGTATATGCAAGAATTATTTTTGTAGCAAAGTGAGTGTGAATGCAAGAATTGTCAAAAGTTGGAAAAAGGGGGTGTGATATTTTCTTCCTAGCATCCCACGTATCTCACTCCAATTGTCCACATTCTTATCTTCTTTTGTGCCCCAAAAGTCTTCTCACTTTTCTGATTTTCTTGGCTGCATCAGATCAGAAGTCCAGCCCTCTTTCTCTACTTCTTTTTCCTCCTTCTTTGTTCTTGTTTCTCTCTTCTCTCTTTGCTCTTACACGGCAGCCCTCCCTCTCTCACCAAGACAAAATATTCCTCTCTAAAGATGAAATTAAGAGCCTAACACTAAGGTTTTGTGGGTAAGTAATTTAAACTTCATCTGATTTTGTGTACTTGGATAGTATGATTGGTTGTTTATTTTCATTCTTTATCCTCTGTTCTGATTTGTGAGACTGAACCTGTGATTCTGTTTTTGTAAATTAAAAGAGTGATGGTGTTATGGACTATTGAATGCTTATTAACATATTTTAATATGTATACTATAGGTATAAAAATACCCAAATGAAATTAAGGTCAATTGCTATTTGTTGATGATTTTAGAAAGAACATGCACTGAAGCTGTCCCTGTGACAGATTTGATGTTTACTAAAAGAAAATTATGTATTAAATTGTATATAGTGAATTTAGATGCTAGGATTATTTTATATGAAAGCCAAGACATGTAGGGTTGTTATGGAAGTGGTCTCACAGTATTTGGATGAGTAGAAAAATAATGGTGTAATTTCTAAGTTGCATGAGTTTCTGCCAGGACAGATTTGAACATGTTGTATTGTATGATTTTTAATAAATTATGGTTTTATGCTTTGACCACGAAAATTTTATGGTTTATATTGGACATACAGAGGAATTTCTCTGTAAAATTGTATGAGGTTTGGATGTGATTTGATGGTCCGTTTGTATTTTATAAATGAAGTATATGCTGCTGGAATAAAACAGTGAACAGCAAGGGACATGCCTAACTTTGAGGATTTAATTCAAAAGTTAGGGTAAATGATTTGAGCTATAATTTATTTTGCTCATCATATGATATGTCTAGATCATAGAGTAATTTTTGTATAACTTGGTTCAAGGTTTTAGTACTCAAAGAAGGGGTTCTAAACCGTTCAACGGTTGTATTTATGAAGCTGTTTTACTGAACATGCTGTATGTTTCCTTAAGTGTGTTTATGGTTACATGACAATGCTTAAAAGAGTTTATGTTTATGCATGCATTGTTGCCCTAAGCTCAAAGTATATTTTGAAATGAAGTTAGCTCCTATGGAGATATGATACAAATATGAGAATGATGGCATTTCTTTAGGTTGGTACGTTATTTGTTGATGTGTGCATAATATGTTTGTGGGAACCTCGTTGAGGTGGGAATTAGAATTTCCTTGATTTTAAGAGATAGGCTTTGAGATGAATGTGTAAGTTTATGTTAAGGAATAATGGATAGTAACAAGCCTTGATTTTGGTTTAGGTGTCACCAGTCGTCAGGTTTAAGCTCCTTCAACTTTAAGCTCTCAGTTCCTCTGCTTTCAGGTAAGGGATAAGTTATATGGGCATTTGGTAAGTCATGAGGTTATTTTAAAGTATATTATGCATTAAAATGTTTTTGATTAGAGATATGGCATGTAAGCATTATCAAACAAATATATGTTCGTGAGCTTTTCGAAAACTTATGTATATGATTTAAGCATATTAATGCTATTATCAATTCCACGAACATGATGAAGAAAACAATGGAAATGCTTTTATTACGAAACGTCATGCAAAATAAGAAAATTCAGTATGATGTATAAGTATGAAACGTTTTCGGGTTATGTTCTCTGGTGATCTGAACTCTGCCAGTAGGGGTTAATTACTGGCTTTCCATGGAAAACGTTATATGATTGGCCATTAAGTGGGACTGGCTCTGCTGTACCCGCCCTTGTTGGTTATGGCCAACTTGGGGGAAGCCAACCTACCCCCATGGTTGGAAGATATGTATTATGATGTAATCCCGGGAATCCCTGGCATTGTGGGGAATGCTGGATGCCTAGCACTGTGGTGCTAGAAGCCTCCCAAATAAGTACAGACTTATCAGATATGGACTAACCAATAAGTTATGTATGAACAGCTATATTATGTTATTAAGCATGAGAGAATTATTTTGTTTAAATGCATTATGAAAAATTAAAAGCTCTCATGAAAATAAGAAGTTTCTGATGAAAAGAAAGCTGTTCATTAAAGATAAAAGTTTCTGAAGTTCTGTTATGCTATAAAGATAACGTTTATTATGAAAGTACAAGTTATGTTAAGAAGTTATCTGATATCAGTTTTTCTTTATGAAACGTTAAGTTTTATGATTATGAAAGTTATAATATTTTATAAGAAGAAGTTTATAAAGGAAAGTTTTATTATTAATTAAGATGCTTCCAGTTTAAGACAAAGTTACCGATTATACAAATTAAGTTAAATAATTATTTTGTAATAAAAATATATACGGTGACTTTGTAAGAAATGAAAGAAATTCAATCCGAAGGGTTTCGATAAGATTATTCTGATAAGGAAAGGGAGAACAACTATTTTCCTACGAAAAGCTTACAAGCTATTATTAGAAATAGTATAAAATACTATGCATGAAATGATGTTCTCCTATCCGAACGTTGATAAAATGAAATAAATTGATTTACATGCATCCTTATTAAATTCTCATATATCTTACCTTTACTGAGCTGTGTAGCTCACCCCTTCCACTCTTTCAGTTAACAGGTTTATTTTGGAGCAGAGGGAGCCTTAGTCGAGTTTTGGAAGGAGCTAGTTTTAGTTTTAAATGTATAGATTCTGAATTAGCAATTTGATGTTAGTTTGTAATATTGTGTATTTTAGGATCTAATGAAGGTTGTGTACCTTAAAATACTAAGAGATGTATTATGTGAAAATGTGGAAATTAAATGACTGGTGGATTATGTTATATTTGGAGTACAGTGTAGATGCTCTGAATATCAAGTGAAAAGTTATACCAAAAAGTAAAGAAACAAGAAAGAAAAGAAAGAGGAAAGCTTTTGGTAAAAGTTTTGTAAAAGCTAAGTTGGTTCTTGTTAATATTAGGTTTAGGCTTGATATTAGCATACCGGTCATAGTCACAAATCCGGGTATCGGGTTTGGGGCGTGACAGTGTGGGTCTATGGGTGCCATTTCAGGAGAGTAGAGAGTATGGGTTTGGGATTTGAGCATTGACAGTATTTGATTCTTGGTTTCTGTTAGGATGCCAAGAAAACGACATTTCTTCTAAGTGGACGAGGCTTAATCTTTGGTTTTGAAATTTTTTTGAATGTATTTGTTTCCAAGGAAAGTTTAAAGGAAATATGAGAAAATGCACCCAAAAAAAAAAAGGAAGTTGAAGGATGCATTTACACATGCAATTGGTTTTTCTTTTTATAGTTTAGGCCATGTGGCACTTCAAGTGGCAAGAAAATTTATATTTTATTTTGGTCGTTAGTCATTGTTGATGGGAAAATTTTGATGTTCCCAAATAAAATATGGGGAAATAAAGTCCAAAGGCTTTCGGTGTTGTGTAAGTCCGCCCAAGCAAGAGATAGAGGCTGCACCCTAATAAGAAAACAATAATAAAGCACAATAAACACGTTACTGTTATTAGTTTGTTATATTATTAGTCATTTTACAGCGTCATAGTTCAAATCAGTCTTCTAGCAGTACGGTATTATCACCAGCGGTAGGGTAATTCCAAGTTAATAAATGTGTTTACATGGTAAAAATCATATGTTTTCCTTATTATTTTTAAGTCAACATAAGGGAGAACTTTCATAGTATCCAAAGCATTATGGCCTTAATCATAATAATAATAAACAAGGATTAAAGACTTCATAGATACAAATAAAAAAGGAAAAATAGGATGGAATGAAGGGAGAGAGAGATCCCAACTCAGTGCAGCAAGTATTAAACTAAGATTTTGGTGGGTGTGTGTGCATAAGGCATGAATGAGGTAATGTGGGCTATTCTGAGTGAGTGGAATGGGATTAACACTGAGGTTAAGGCTTTTTGTGAGTGGTGGGCTGTTTATAACTAGTTGAGAGACATTTATAGGTTGTGATTGTGTGAAAGGGGGAAAAGAGTATCTGAGATTAGATGAGTATGAGCTAAAGATGATGAGTGGTGAGCTTGAGGGAAGCTAAACCACGAGCAAAGTAGTAAACAAACCAAAAGTTTCAGAGAGGGTAGCTAGTTGTTTTTTGGTTAGTTGCTTGTGTTTTTATAATGGAGTTTTAGAGAAACATTAATTGACAAGAATCCAAAAATCACAAGACATAAGAGGTGATGGTTCAAGACTAATCTTCTTAAGATTTTTGGCTAGAAGTAGGAGATTTACTTTAGGGGCTACCTTACTTCTTTGGGTAATAATGGGATTTTAGAGTGCTTTGCATTTAATGCCAGGATTTCTGGGGCTGAGCTGAATCAATATGATTAAGACGTGTATCAAGAACGAATCCTAATACTGCAACTGAGATTTGGACCTCGAAGAAGTAAGATTTAACACTCCAAGCCAAATGTCCAGCTTGAAGCCTACTTCAGGGGGTTCCACTGGAGATCTCTTTATGCCCTCCAAACCATATGTTCCCAATTTTTTCCCTTTAGGATTCATGGGCTTGGCACATGAATCATATCTTGAACGTTTTTAACATTTATAGCATCAATTTGTTGAAATTTGGATAATTTGGTGTCAGCTCCCCTTCCGCTGGAGGTACAGTCTTGAGGAAGATGATAGAGTTCCATCATCCTTTAGACTTCAGCTGATATGACAGCCCTCGGGCACTATTCACGTCAGGTAGAGTGTGGCAGAAAATTGATAGGAAAGCCCCTAATTCATCCTCAAAGACTTGGTTCTCTTGTAGGGGCCTCTAATTGTACTTTGGTTAGGGATTAAACAAGGGCTGGTTGCCCATTTTCAAGCCTTTTTTTGGGACCTTTTTGGGCTGGAACTTTGCTCCATTTTAGCACTTTTAGTTGGGCCACATGGCCCTCTCATTGTTTGGGCTTGTTCCCTACTCCATGAGATTCTTAAGCCTACAAAATGGACATTAAAGACATGCTTTGCCATGAGTTTTTTACTCCTCATAGGTTTTAGTTGTTAGTGGAAATAAAATGAATCCATGAGTTTTAATAAATATTTATGATAGATTTTTGGTATTAATTTTCATGGGCTTTAAATAATAACTTGTACAGTTTCTTATAATTTTTGCTATGGATTACTTTGTAAATGATATTTTCTTTGAGGCCTTTTAAATAATGAGCTCCCAATATTTTCTTGAGAATAATATTTACCATGAGTTTTAAATAAATATGGTAACAACCACTATAATGGAATAAAGTGATGTTCTCATGAGTTTCTCTATAGATAATCATAATGGACATGTAGGATTAATAATTACCATGAGTTTTGGTAATAAATATTATGAATGTCGTGATGTAAGATAGATAGTGAACATGAGTTTATAATATCAAATAAATAAATGTCAATGGGTCTAATAATCATAACTTTCCACGGACTTTTATAAGATGATTGCTATGGGTTTTGAGAATAGATAATTCATAAATTCCATGAACTTGTAATATTATAGTAATAGGTTTAAGAATCTAAAGTATTGTTCATTATTGAACTTTTAAGTGAAATAACTATGATATAGTATTTTGCCAAGTATCAATAATCTTAGGCTTTTGATAAAATAGTGCCAAGTAGTTAGCTTGGGTTTTTAATAGTACCAATGTAAGTTGGACGTTTGATATTGCCAATGAGAATTAGGTTTTGATATTGCTAATGAGAATTGGGTTTTGATATTGCCAATGAAAATTGGGTTTTAAATATTGCCAGCGAGAACTAGGTTTTGATATTGTCAATAAGAATTGAGCTTTGATATTGCCAATGAGAATTGGGATTTAAATATTGCCAATGAAAATTGGGCTTTAAACATTGTTAGCGAGAATTAGGCTTTGATATTACCAATGAGAATTGGGATTTGAAGTTGCCAATAAAAATTGAGTTTTTAATATTGCTAGCAAAAACTGGGTTTTGATATTGCTAATGAGAATTGGGCTTTAGTATTGTTAATGTGAATTGGGTTTTGGATAAATAAATTGCCATGGGTTTAAACCATGGGCTTTGATTATGGATTTGAATTCCATTGATAAAAATTGTTTTGCCATGGATTTGAGCCATGGGGTTTTTAAATATTGCCAAGCATAAATATTCTTGGGTTTTAAATAGAATAGGATGTGTGTATTGGGTTCATAGGATCGATTTTGGGCTTAGCTAAATAATGATAATAAAATTGGATAAAATATGAGCTTTTAGGCTTTTTGTGATAATTTATATCGTAACCCAATTTAAGCAATTAGATATGAAACATTTGTTATTAACATAATAATAAAGCAAAAAATATTTGGGAAAATCCAATAACTTATTAGTGGTATTTGAAAATAAATAGGTGGTACTCAAATAAAATTAGGTGTAAAAAAAAGTACCCTAATAGTCATGTCAGTATTTTCTATACAATCATACAATAACAAAAAGTTACGGATCAAGTTGACATGTTTAAAAGGCCTAAATGTTAAGGACAATATATGTAATTTACCTTAATTTTAAATTAATCTTAATAAAATTCAAATGCTAAGATGTTCATTATATAGTTTTAAAGTTCTTACAATTTTAAAATTTTATAAATATATATTACTCAAAATAACAAAATTTACATATAATGTACTTGAGTTCTATCTAGCCACAAAACATCCTTATGAATCATAGATAGAATTTTAACTTTAAAAACATGAAAATAAATTTTCATGTGTAAAAAACCTTAATAGAAAAACATAACAAAACACATATACCTTTTTTCTTTTTTCTTTTTTTGGAGGGGTTTTTTTGCATTAAAATATCACTTAGTATTTTTATGATTGCTCCATAAAAAATATTTTACATGATTGACCTTTTATCTCTCTCTCTCTCTCTCTCTCTCTCTCTCTCTCTCTATATATATATATATATATATATATATATATATATATATATATATAATTATATATCAGTTATAAATTATGCCCCTCTTAGAGCATTCGCATCCGCTATCTTCAAATTATTCTTTTTTATCATCTTAAAAGCTACTTTATCTATTATATCATACCATTTTATAACACACCCAACATCCCAACTTTTATTTTCCCATACAACACATTAAAATAATATAATCAATAAAATAAAAATAATAACAAAGTATATCCCACTTCTCTCTCTCTCTAATCTCTGTTTCTTTTACTCTCTCTCAACCATCCACCACTGCCGCCGCCAAACTTCCCAATCACACCACCCACCATTGAAAGCACCACAAAGAGCTAACCTTTGGTTATCTTGCCCAAGAAAGCAAAGAATGAGAAACCAAGAATAGAAAGCATGCACTTTATAACCTCACCACAACCCACCATGACCAAACACAACCCACCGATCAACCACAACTCAGCAAACCCAACCTAGCAAAACTCACTGCTCATTCAAACTTAAACCCACGGCAACACCACCGATCAATAACCCATAACCACCGATCCCAAAACCCATTAAACTCGAAACCCATCAACCACAAATCAACCATCAACCACTGATCAACCCATCGACAACCCAGAACAACCTGATCCCAAAACCCATCAAATTGCGCCCCCAGAGAAACACAACAACCTCGCCATGCCACGCTGATCGCCGATCTAGAAACCAGAAACCTCCATGCCATGCCACCACTTGACCACGCCGCCACCACACCCATGTCGAACCCACGACCCACGCCAGGAAAAAAAAAAAGAAAAAACCACCACCGTGAGAGAGAGAGAGAGAGAGAGAGAGAGAGAGAGGATGAGAGATTGATGAAAAGAGAGAAAGAGACAGATATTTAAAGGTAGGGAATAAAATATATTATATCGGTTCAGAACATTGCTTCGGTACCATCATGGTACTGTAGCACAATTGCAATTTTTTATACCATTAGAAGACCAAGTAATGGGCGTTTTTTATGCTTGGATGCTAAATAATAGCAACATATACCATTTGCATCACTGGGTATTGATGCTCTTAGAGGAAAATCTAGAGAATACAATAGGTCTGTACTTGGCATAAACTCCCTATTTTATGCCCTCCAATTGCAAGTGTGAGAGACTGCGCCCCTGGCCCGTTTTTATGATATTGGGCCAAACCCACGTGAATGGGTGGAGTCGTGTTATTGCCTTTCAAAATGGAGATTCTGCTAATTATATTTTCCCCTTTAGATTAAGGGTTTTACAATGGAGTCACCACTTATTTAATTATTGGGATAAATAAGAAAACCAAAATTGAAAAATTACTCATTTTATTAATTTTCAATTGAATTTACATTGATCATGGGAAAATTATATGGCTTTGGTCCTAGATACAATCTAAGATAAAGTACATAACTTTGTTTCCTAGTTACAATCTAGAAATTGAAAATTACAAAGATAAACATTGGTCTATCAACTCTTGATCTAAGTTCGGAGGCTATGTTACAAGGTGGGAAGGTGTTAGGCACTCACCTTGCCTGGTGAAACCAATCTTCTAGACTATGGTGGCCAACATTCATATGACATCATCCAATATGTTATCCATCAATTTGCATGTTGAATTCATTGTGTGTGCATGTGATAAACCCTAATTTAATTAAGTATTTCGTTTGAATTGAAAAATAAATTCTAGTGAATGTGTGTGAATGGTGATATCCTAGATTCAAGAATTTAAAAGAATCATTAAACAAACATATTTTTCATGTTTTTGATATGGATTTAAGATCGAAACTAGTATTGTGCATGAACATGTGATGAACAACCAAGAACATGTTATGAACATATAAGAACAATTAAGAACATTTAAAAATATTCAAAGGAATTTAAATGATTATTATCATGCTTTAATCTTAAACTCTCATCATGGCAACACAAAAAACAATTAGGGGAAAGGGATTATACCTTCATGCAAGATCCATATGGTGGAGGATGAGACTCTTGAGGAAGTTCCTAAGGGTGGAGGAAAAGAAAAGTTAGGAGAAGAAAAGTGAGTCTCACTCAATACCTTGAATCTTAAAAAGACCAAGATATGATAAGACTACTCAACTTCCTAGAACTTAAGAGAGGAGAAGATAAGGGGTTTTTTGTGTGCTTTGGAATGAAGAAAAGGGAGTGTTTATATAGTAGTAGTAGAGGAAATATAAATGGAAGACCATTTAATGAGGGTTGACAAAGAATCATGAACTTAGACCTCATTTTAGCCTTGAGAAAAATCTAGTGCATTAAATGGAGAGATTGGTGGGAGTGAAAAGCAAGCCAAAATTCGGTTTTCCCGTAGCTGCTGTAACAGTCTGTAAAGCAAATTTCGAAAAATCATATCTAACATAATTCTGATTGGAATTGACTCGTTCTTATGCTCAAATTGAAGCCCCGGATGTCTAGTTTCTGGGAAAATTAACCTCATTCACAGATTCAAAATATTCTGAGAGATATCGATGAAATGGTGAGCAAAGGTCATTTGTTAGAAAATGGTTTCAGCACAATTAATATTAATAGGTCCCAAATTAGCTCCCAATTAACATTAAATGGCTCCAGTCACTCTCATTTCGGACTTAACTAGTTCCAAATTTACTCTAATTAAAAGATAATTGCACAAATTACTCATTAAATAATTAATGTTTAACTATCTCATTAATTAGGTGTATGCAACCTCACCATAAAATGTAGTTCTAACCAATCAAATTATGACACATTATTAATTTCAAATTGATTATAATTATAACCAATTGGAATCAATTGTTCATAATCACATATAGTCAAACTCAATTTGTGATAATGCATCTCGGCCATTAAAACTTGATTTGATGATAACTTTCAATCTGTTGGTTCGATTAGGGCTTACGACCAATCGATTTAATCATTACAACATCAAGATCATTTTGGTGAAATGAGATTAAGGATCTACTGACCAGAATCAAGATGCATATTTTCAAGGTGAAATTACCCTTTTACCCTCCGTGTGAGGTTAAATACGGATTGCAAAATGGGGTGTCAACAGCAAGTTGCCACATCAGCAATTCACTAAAGAATGAAAAACATCTGCCACAGAGAATTAAATCTCCAAAACCCAATTTCAGTGAAAACCCTCCCAAAAGAACCCATCACCGATTCGAATCAAGTGCTTACCCAAAAGAACTCATCACCAATTCGAATCAAGTGCTTTTCGTCAAACCAAGGGTGATATGGCAGATCTGGGACTAAATGGTGAGATCAGCTATGGAGAAGCGAAGGCAACTTGGAGTTGGCTTGACAACTTGGGTTTGCAGCAGCAGCTTGAATAGCTTGTTGGCTGCTATTTGATAGGTTAGTGTCGATGGTTTGAAAGAATTAGATCTGTTTGTTGGGTTGCCGGCATGTGGGTTCGGGTGGTGGTCAGATGTGTTGACAACAAAGGAATTTATTTTGAGTAATACCTTATGGATTGACGATAACAAGCAGGTTAGGCAGCTTCTTGGTGGGTTTTTTTTTTTGTTGTAATTGATTGGTGGTGGGATGGTTGCAGCGGGGATGCGTTCTTTTAGGTGGTGTTGAAATTGGGTTTTGGAGATTTGATTCTCTATGGCAAATGTTTTTCATTCTTTAGTGAATTGCTAATGTAGCAACTTGTAATTGGAGGGCGTAAAATAGGGAGTTTATGCCAGGTTCAAAGCTAATGTATTCTCTCTTTTTTGTTGGTTGAAAGTCTTTAAAGACAAATCCTAGTTTTGCCACTAGAGACAACATTTAGTTATAACTAGTGTATCTTTTTTTTTTTTTTTTAATCTCTTGTTTATGTTTTTTTTTTTTTATATTTTTTTTATATATAATTGATTCAAAAAAATATTTTTTTAATTTGATTTGAAAATAATTAGCCTTTACTTTTAAGTAGTGGGTCATTCTATTTTTTTAATTAATTAATAAATAAAATATAACAAAACATTTAAGTGTAAAACTCACAATTGAATAACAAAATATCTAGCTTAATGTTATTGTCTTAAACCTAAAATTATATCAAGCTATGATTTTGCAAAATATTTTCTACTTGATCATCCAAATTCCATGGTTGCTTTTTACACTTTATTTAAGTTTATAAGTGAAGAATTAGTTGTTGCAGCCTTGCAGGGTAGATGCAAATCCAGAAGAGCCAAACTCTGTTGCACAGTGCAAAATTGAAGAAGACATAAGAGTCAGGTGATACCGGTGTTAGGCTCTTTTGTAGTGGTACTTTGAGTTAAATAATGTGTTTGAGTTTGGTAATAGGGTGTAATGTAATTAAAGTGTGTGCGTGTGTTTAGCAATTAGTTTCTTTCTCAAAAAAAAAAAAAAAAAAAGAGAGAGGTGATACGTACCAGTGTGGTGCCGACTTTAAGATCCTCCAACAATCAAGTTATAAATATTCTCTCTCCCTCTAAGTTTTATTGAATTTTTCTCATACATTGAGTACTTAGCTAGCTGGATCCTCTATTTATTGGGCCTTTAGAGCGTTGATCTGATCATGCTGATCATTTACCCTTGATACATTTAATCAAGTTAATGCTTAATCCCTTCTTTCTAGGGAGATGACATATTTGCATGATCTTCTTGTAAGAGATCCGTTATTTCCTTTTGTGGTTTTCTGTTTGAATTTCGAATTGGAGTGTTGGTGCCTTTACTTGGCACTTCGTCTTTTGAGGTTGTCTTTGTCCTTGATAGGTTAAGTGGATGATTTTGTGCTTCATCAATAAGTGTTAATGTTTTAAAGTTTAGAATCGAAAAAATTAAAATATATGACAAGTTGTGATGGTAAGTTATGGTTGGTGAAGTATAACGAGAAAAACAAAAGTAAGTAAAGAGGATATGTATTCCGTTTGATCTGTAACCTAAATAGAATGTAATCTTTTTGTGGATTGACTATGAATTTAAATGCCTTTTCTTCCTTCTCCTTCTTTTTTTTTTTTTTTTTTTTTCTTCTCTTATCATTTCTTCTCCTCCACTTTTTTTATCTGTACTCCATTACTCTCTCCATAAACAACACCAGAATGTACACTAAATAATTATCCATCTGAAAAGAATAAAGCTGTTCATCATTTTTTTTTTATCTGGCTACTAGTTCATCAAAGGAAAAAAGGAAAAGATTTGGCTCCAAACATGTTTGGAGCACTAGACTTCAACCACTAACAAAAAGATTTTTTTTTTTTTTTGAGAAAGACAAGGACTAAAACACACACACAAAGGGGAGAGGGAACCCAGGTTTAATATCACACAACTCACAACATACAAAAAGATTACATGTGTTTCATTATGTGCAATGTATATGATTCACTTTTTTTTTAAGAAATGTAAATGACTCACTTGGTGTGAGGCATAGATGTTTATTTAATTTTTTGCAATCTATATAAGTTTTTAAAAAAATATTGGGTTTATTCTACTCTAGCCTAATCTAAGTGTATATGTGTATGAAACTCCCTCCTGGAGACTTGAACCCCGACCCTTACCCCCCACACCTTACAAACACTAATACTTGTAGAGTGACCATCCCGCCAAAGGTGCACAGTGGTTTACATCCGAACTAAAATTGAAGAAAATGGGAGAATCTTGATACTTTCCCAATATATTCATATATACATACTATTCTTAAACCTTTTTAATTCTTAAGCCAAAAGACATTACGAGTTATTTTTTGTAATTAATAAATCTCCAAAAACAAAATTTTCACAATCTTTCTTTTTTTTTTTTCATAATGACTAATGTGGTATATAGTTATTAATTCATAATAATAAAAAAGTTATGTCAATAGTAGTTGCATATGAAAATAATGAAACTCTAATTACAACTTTTTATTTTTATAATTCGGTAGTTACAACACAAAAGAGAGGGAATTTAAAACTTTGATGTCTTGGATATACTAGTAGGTGCTAATTGCTAACCAATTGAACTACAAGCCTTAAAAGGCAACGAGACTCTTAACACTCTAATCACAACTTTCTCCCTTGACAAGTTGACAAGTTGTTAAAAATAGTAATAATTATCTAATAATACCATCCTTTTTACTATAAATCAAAAATACATTATCTAGAAGTTTAAATACCTTAAATAAATTCGGGTAAATTTCATTCACACCTCCTGAGATTTGAGCTAATGCCAACCAGGTCCAAAACTTTTCAAAATTAATCAATTTAGTCCCTAAAACAGTTGAGAAAAAATAACTAACTGTTTAGAGACTAAGTTGACTTTAAAGAACAAATTAACTATTTTGAAAAATTTTAGATCTAGTTGATATTAGGCTATTAGCCTAAACCTCAAGATATATTAGCGAAATTTATCCAATAAATTTTAATCAAAAAAGCATACCCATTGAAACAAAGAAGTGTAGAAGTAAGAAGAGCGTGTGCACATGCATAAAAAACAAAAGAAAAAGTTGGCAGGTGCACATCTCAATTCTCAAGCCCTCACAAAAAAAAAAAAAAAAAAAAAGAAAAAGAAAAAGAAAAGAAAAAAGAAAAGAAAAAAAGAAGAAGAAGAAGACACGAGAATGTTGCAGTTGGGTTCGATTCAGAAGGTGCATGGGCATGCACGTGGCAAGCTTCCATTGGCAATAAGATTTTGTGGCATTTGGATCGATTATGCGAATCAACCTGTGGGCCCAACATAAATTCTCGCTTTCCGGCTAAGCCAATGTATCAAAAAGATTTTTTCTTTGCTTCTCAAAATAAATAAAATATTTTTTTCTTTTTTCTGCCTTTTTCTCTTCCACTTCTTTGCTTATTAATAATTTTGTATTTATTAGTCTCAAATGGTTGACTTAGTGCTAGTGGTTCTAAGGTCAGCATCTTGGGCCACTTCATAAGATTTTTCTCTATAACAATCTATGTCAGATACTTAAAGAGGTCTAAACTTTAAACACCCTTATATGTCAAAAAATAATAATAATAATAATAATTTTGCATCACAAAAAAATCAATAATTTTGCATTTCGGGTTAAAAAAAAAAAAAAAGACTGCATTTGGCATTTATCTTAAATATCAAACTTTTTTTTGATGAACATCTCAAATATCAAACTTTCATTGTCCATATTCACCCTATTAATCGACAAAATGGCTAACATGTCATTAACTTTTTTTTTTTCTTTTTTTTTTTTTTTTGCGAGGACATGTTAGTAACTTTGGGACCCAGAAAATGTGGCCGACTTGCATCAAAATTGGCCGTGACCATTTTATATGGCTTAAATTACACCTGTCATCAACCTCACTTTTTCTGATCAGTGATCACCTTCATGTTTTTTGCAAAAGGAGAATGGGGTAGATGATGTCTATTATGTGACTCCAAAATTTAGTTTGCATTAAATTGATATATATTGGCTGTAAAAGACACACCTTTGGCTTATTTAGCAACCAAAAAAAGAAAAGAAAAAGAGAACCAAGAAAAAAAAAAGATACACCTTTGGCTTTGAGAAAGGAGAAAGGGTATTCAGAATAGCATGGGGCATGTATTTGCCTTTTTGTGTAACTTTCATGGTTACTTCCTCCAAAAAGCCACAAGACTATTAAGGTTTAATTATTATTGATATAGGCCCTTTTATATATATATACCATTGTCAATTTCTTTAAGACCTTATCCCCTCTTCCGGTGTATATATGTTAAATACTTAGCATTCTCAAAGAAAAAAAATTATTATTGACATATTCAGTTGATAAATAAATCTCAAAAATTTATTTTATAAATAAATGTGACATTTGCTCTTATCCTGCCATGATGATAAAGAATAATGACATTTGCTCTTATCCTAGGAATGATACATATTACATAGTGAATGTGTTATAAAGGAAACATTATGAAGATAATTTTATTAAGTTTTTTTTTTTTTTTTTTCAAAATAAAAGTAATGCCCGTCTGAAAGCTTACCATCACTTGATTATTATTATTATTTTTTTTATAATTCGCTAATCGGGGAGAGAGAGTATTTGAAATCTAGACGTTTCTATTAGAAATTCTAAGAAGCTATAAGCTCTTGGCTATCATCACTAGATTCTATCTTATTAAAATGTAAACTAAGGGTTGAAAATTGAACAGCATCCATATTTCGTTGTCCAAAATATGACTTTGTTTTTTCCTTGAAAGTATAAGCATGTTTCATTTTGACTAGTTATAATAAGAAGTCCAACTACGAATCCCACTTTCACTTAGAATTGAAGATCAACTTTTTTTTTTTAAAATAGAGAAATATTATATATATAATTATAATTTGAATCTATAATATTTGTTCCATTATCATTATTCTTTATCATCATGTCAAGATATCAATTGATTTTTTATATAGAGAAATTCAAACCAAGTATCCTTATTTGATGATAACAGTTTTTACTAGTTGAGCTAGCAATAACCGAGAGAAAAATACTATTAAACTATAAGAACATAAATGAATAAATAAAAGAAGTGGGGAAATTACCAAAATATGCCACTCTTTTTTTCTCTCTTTTTATTTAAGTAACAAAGTGTTAGGAATTGTAGGAGAACTGACTTAATTTAAGATAGTCACCTTTCATAGAGAAATATTAAGAGAGAGGAAATGCAATAAATAACGAATTGATTTGTGGGTTCCAATTAACTCAACTGGTAAAATTTTTAATAGTTGTATAAGAGACCTGGGGTTCAATCCCTGCCTATACCAAAAAACTGATTGGTGTCTTGATCTGATAATAAAGAGCTATCATCATGAGCGGACGCCATAGGTTGAAATTCTCTATAAAAAAAATAATAATAACGAACTGATTTATCATTTTTATATCTAATGTTGAATTACGCTCATTTATTTATAAGAGATTAGTTCTAAATGTGTTTGCTGCGTTATATGTGCTTAAATCCTAACTAACCCATCCTAATCTTAACTAACTAACTAACTAATTAAAAGGATTGTAACCGTTATTATTTGATTCCTAACACACACAAGGGAAAGGGGATTTTCTTTTTCTTTTTTTTTTTTAATGAAAGGAAATGAGGTTTTGGTATAAAGGCACACCACAAACTCTAAACTCTACTTAAAACTTAAAAGATGCCACTCTTTGACATACAAGACTGACCTATTAAAACATCAAGACAATTGACAATTAGTGGATATGGGTCATATACTCGTATGGGATAAGAAAGATAATTGGTAATAATCACATCCTTTTGCATAGTTTTTTTTCTTGATTTTTTATTTATTTATTTTTTTGCAAAATAAAGGTATCCAAATCTCTTCAAGTATATGACAATTCTAGCTAAATTGAAAAAAAAAATGTCTAACCTACTATAAAATGAGTAATTTAAGATATCAATATTCTATCTATCCAAAATATATATATATATATATATATATATATATATATATATATATATATATATATATAAGAGATTAAATTCTATAAGAATGGGGTGTAAAACTTATGTTTTACACCATCCAATAAGTGATTGCCACATCAGCATTTTACTTAAAATTTATTAAAATTCAATACATCCTACCATACCTAATAACATCTCGATAGATTCCCAATTTGGTTGGATTTACATATAAGTATTAGAATTGATTGAGTGTGATTGTGTTTATTCTTAAATATGTGATAAGATGATGTGGCATGTTGGGATTAAAGGGGTAAAACATGGGTTTTACACCACGTCCTTATAGAATTTAATCTCTCTCTCTATATATATTCTAAATTAAGGAACAATTTATTGGATTCCCACAGAAAATTAAAAGAAATATATTATTATAATTAATTATTGATGTCACACTTTCAAAGTAAAAATAAATTCTTTACTAACACGTTTTTGCCTATAAATGTTTTACCTTATTGATGTCACACTTTCTATATGTTTCTTTTTTTAAATTAATGGAAAAGGTATAAATAATTTAAGGGTAAATTAGTGTTTAAACTTTCAAAATGTTTTATTTAAACCTCAGAATTTTTAAAAACTTTTCATTCTAACCTTTTATCACTTTTTTTTTTTTTTTATAATGTTTACACCCTCAAACTGTCAAATATCACATGATTAGTTGGTTTAAATGAAATTTATTTCAAAATATGAAGTTTGAATAAACTTACCAAAAAGTCTCAGGTTTAAGTGAAATTATTTGAAACTATAAGGTCTAATGAAATGTTTTTAGACTTCAAGATTTAAAAGATACATTTTAAAAGTTTAAGGTTTAAATAAAACATACCCTAACTTTCTCAACAAAAAAATAATAATAAAACATACCCAAAATTCTAAGATTTCAAAAGTAATTTACCCTAATTTTAATAGATATCTGAATATTAACATTTTATCAAAACAATGTTTCTATACAAACAAAAAATTTATTTCCATAAAAAAAATTTATATAAAGATTACTTGTATGATGTGGGAGTATTGGGTGGGGTAGTCATTTTTGCAACTGACCCAAACCTCATGCCTTATTTTTATTATTATTGAAATATAAAAAAAATGATTTAACAGCTTAAAATTTCAGTGAGTTTCAATTAATTCAATTTGTAAAGTTTTTCAAATAAGAGTCTTGAATTCAAATTCTACCTACCATTTGATGTTTTTGATTTGATGATAAATAGCTTATAAGTCCTACATTCAAATCTTATGGTTTCTAATAATAATAATAATAATAAATAATAAATTTAATGAATTGAAGGTAATGGCAACATTTTATTTTATTTTATTGGAGAATAGTGGCAACTGGCAACTGGCAACTTGACAAGGAAGTAAGTCAGTGGGGAAATTTTTTTGTCTCCCAAAATTTCTAAAAGAAAATATAAAATAATTCAAAACAAGAAGTGACATGTTCACAGTATTTTTTTTTTTTTTTTTTTTGAGCAAGACATGTTTACAGTATCCTATTAATAATACCGTAATTTGTAATAACCTGCCACTTAAAATTTATTGTAAAAATACTGTGAACATAGGCCTCATTTGCTACACCACTCAAATACATTTTCAATTTTTAAATAATATTACATATATTTTCACACACTTTTTAAATACACGTACCACACATGTTTCTCACTGAGAACCGATATTAGAGAAATAGAATAGGAAAGGGTTGTTGCAAATTGGACACATAGACAGATATCAATAACAGAAAAATCAAAGGAAAAAATCTTTATCATCAATTAATTAAAATTTTTTTTGTTTGTTAAACTTTAAAACATAAATTATTTCCTCCACGCGACTTAAGAAGATTTTAAGCCTCCATCAGTCAAAGTACTGAAGCAGCTCGGAGAGACAAACAAGAACAATTGTTTATTTGCAAGGGACCCACTGTCACTTCGCGCGTGTCATACACGCGTCTTTAAAGAGTGTCAGCTTCATGATTTTCACATAAAAAATTTTTTTGCAAGAAAAGTATTAAAAGTAAATGCTTTGAATACTGTGTTTTGAGACTCACAGTGTGTGTTTTGTGCCTTTTGGATGTGTGTGCGAGTGTTCAAATTCATATATATATATATATACAAAACAAAATAGATGTGTATTTGTTTTTCTATATGAGGCCCTCTATAGGCTGTAGCGTCTCTTGCTCTCCAGCTTTAATGGCGTGAGAGAGCGTACAGGGTGGTATATCTACGGTCCCATATGGTATAACCGTATCTAATAATCCCTTCAATCTTTGCATGCTTCACCAACTCCTCACAAAAGAAAAACCCAAAACCCAAATGACATGAATTTTGTTGGAATGAAATGTAACTGAAATTTCTCTTCCATCCTCACAAAAAGAAAAAGAAAAAAAAAACCATTACCCAGATGATAAAAAGTGGTAATCTCTTCTGGGTATTTGTTATTTAGTCAGTTTTGAATCGATATCTGATGTGGGTTTTCTGATTCTGGAGATTGGGATTTGTTTGGTTTGTGGTCTCTTTCTGTTTGGTGCAGAGTTTTATGTGTATTGTTGTTGTTGTTGTTGTTGTTGTTGTTTGATTGTTTGATTTTTTTTTGGAAGAGTTTTGAGATTGGAGAGAAGATGAAGAATGATAAGGAGCTTGAAATGTTGTTGGATGAGATCCCTCATGCAACATCACACAATATACATAATCATCCTCATCCTCATCATCTGCATCAACAACATAATCATACTCATCTTGTTGGTCATGGCTTGAATGGTATGTATGTTGATGATCCTTCATGTCATTATAATAATAATAAGTATACATGTGCCTCCTCTCCTGTGAGTATGTTGTCTTTGCATTCAAATGGCTCTTCATCAACACTGTGCTCAGGTGGGAATTCTTTCTCTGACAATGGATCACCTACCACACCTCCATCGGAAGAGCTTAAACCCCACATGCCCTGTGGAAACTCTCATTACCCAGATGGATTATGGTTGGATTCTAAAATACCCGTTTCATCTGTTAGGAATAAAACCAATGAGAGTTTGATTGATGAACTGAGTCTGTGTAGGAATCTTAGTAATGTGTATATTAGCAATGGGAAAGAGGAATTTTCTAATTTGAGATATTTCTCTGTAGACCGGGATAGGCTTCTGCATCGTGATTTTTCTTTCAGTGGGAGTAATCAAACCACTATTGACAAACATGGGGACTATGACAATGTCAGGAGAGGATTTTCTGATTACATGAGATTTCAATCCCCTGTTCCATCAAATGCTGTGAGTTTTGATGGTCAGATGAGTCCGGCATTGTCGGGATTGCAGCAAGAACATAACATGGGCAGTTTATTGGGATCAAGGGTGTCCCCCAGAGAGGCTGATAACTTTTTCCCTCAGTTAAATTACTGCAATAGCTCAATGAATTTTCCATGGCAGAACACAAAAGAGCAGATGGATAACTATTACCTTGGAGGAAGTCCTGTATCCAATTTCACCACTTCTTTGAGTGGTCTTCCAATGGCTGAGTCTCTATTTTATGCTCAGCAAGACGGAATGAATTTGAATGAAGCAAGAGGTGTACTGAATCTGCTCAATGCTCCTCAAATGACTAGCCCAAGGCCTCATTTGAGTGTTGAAAACGCGCTACATTTGAGCCTTCCACTATCCAGTAGGGGGATTAGGACACCTTTAAATATTAGAATTCCACAACCAGGTCTCGAGTCTCTTACTAGTGATGAGAGTTTCATTATTCAAGGTGAAGCTTTAAATCATTCAGTCAACAAGGGATTCAATCCTTCAAGGGGTCGGAGTAAGGTTGCCTTACATGAAATTGGTATGAGCAAACGTCTAGAAAGGTCACGGCTAGATGGCTGGCACCAAAGTGCAGAAATTTGTGACAATGCTCAAAGTGCAAGGATAAATTTTCCATTCTCTCTACCACCTAAGTATAACTCTCTGGCAGAAGCTCAAGGATACGTATATTTGCTAGCAAAGGATCAGTATGGCTGTCGATTTTTACAAAGGATTTTTGATGAGGGTACCCCAAAAGATGTGCAAATAGTATTTAATGAGATCATCAACTATGTAGTTGAACTTATGGTGAACCCATTTGGGAATTACCTTATGCAGAAGTTGTTGGATGTGTGTAATGAAGAACAGAGATTGCAGATCCTGCTTATGGTAACTGCAGAACCAGGGCAGCTTGTTAGAATCTCTTTAAACCCTCATGGGTAAGTCATAGGCATATTAAAATTTTCATATCTCCTTTTTCTTTTGTTTTGTCAACATTAACATGTCTTTTCTTTCTATCAGCACTCGCGTGGTACAGAAGCTGATTGAGACTCTCAAAACAAGGCAGCAGATTTCAATGGTTATATCTGCCCTTGAACCAGGGTTTCTTGCTCTCATCAAGGACCTGAATGGAAATCATGTGATCCAGCGTTGCTTGCAATGCCTTAGTCATGAAGATAACAAGGTGAACATTTAAATTTTCTTTTAAGTTGTTTGAGTTTACACAATTGCATGCTAAACATATATGTAATATTACCATGGTTGGTCTTCAGTTTATAATATATACTTTAGACTTATCTAAATAATTTTTACTACTTATCAAAAAAGTTTATAATATATGCTTTAGTATGCCTGATTGCTCATATCTGTAATTTTTTTTAAATTTATGATCCTAATCATTGTGCACAATTTTAAACCTTTTCACATTGCTTTTCTGTATAATCTGATTTACTCTCTACCTAACAAACATCCAATTTTGTCACTACGAAAGAAATGGAAATCCATATCAATTTAATTGAGAAATACTACAACATCTGTTTATGATTTCATGTGATCGGTTTATGATTATAAATTGTGGCCTAAATTTCTGAAAATTCAATTTCATTGAATCTTTTCCATCACATTGTTTGGTGATGTTCCAGTCGTTATTGTGTGGAATGGTTGTGAATTAACAGCACTTAAATAATTTCAAGCTCACTTTTTCTTGGAAATTTCAGGCTTATTCTACTAATGGTAGATAGGTTAAACAATTGTCTCTCAAAGTTTTAAGCTTTTGTGTTTATCCCTTATTTGAATGAATAGTTTTGTGATGTCATTCTTACATTGACTTTCTGTGTTTTATAAAAACAAACATTGGTGCTAGTTTTCATATTGAGGAACAAATAATAAACTAAAATCCAATCAGATCTCAGATGTTTATTTAGAATATACTGTATAAGAAAAAGATGCTCATGAGCTGCATTAAATTTGATTTCCTCCAACCTTGTATAAACAAGCCTGTGCATTTGTCTGAAATATGTGATTCTTGAAATAATTGATAACACTCAACTTTCCTATGTGGTGTTCTCTTATTATGCAAAATATTAGTTCAAAAACAGATATAATCACATGTCAAGATCAGTTATTGGTGTGAAAAACATAATCTAAGATAGTTGAGTTGCTACTCCTCTACTTTCAATACATTTTTATATTAACATGTTTAAGTCATCAGATTTCACTAGCCCATCAGAATATCCAAATGACCATGTGTATACCTGAATGGTCAGTGACAGTCCACTAGATTGCCATATTATGAATTCTTTTAGTTCAAAGTAACTGGACAAACAAGAAAATTAAGTTAACCAATAGAGCATTTGGACTGTTTGAGATTATTATTAATTGATTGATGTAATGGGGCATTTGTACTTGCATGAAGGACAATGACATGCCTTTTGGCTTTCTTCTAAGTGTGCATTGTTTTCTTATGGTCAATAATCATCAAGTTGTTCTAGTTACCTTTTGGCTTCTAATCATGTTTGTTCCCAATCTATCACCACTTACACTTTCAATGATACATTTATCAAACTAAATGTCATTTGAGAATAAATTATGATATCATTAATTGCTATTAAGGTGTACAATTTGGTCATTATAACTTACTGAGTTACCATGAAAAGATCATTGCATGAGAGTTCACAAATTGGTTGCAACAAATAGAAGACTCTACTTTAATTTTTAATAATTTAGTTGAATATTGTTTTGGTCCTCGCTAAAGTTTAACAACAAACCTTAGTCCCATACTTTGGTATTGGTCTCGTGTATTCTTCTTTGCCATTCTATCCTATCCAAAATCATACTTTCCGTTATCTTCTTAATTAATGTGAACTATTTTACTACAAATAGTGTTATTTGGGTCTTCCTCTACATCATTTTCTTTCCCTCAAAGTCTTACAAGATTTAAGTTCAGATTTTAGCCATGATTCAGACCTAAGCTTTTGCAAACACATCAAAGCAGAAGTGTTGTAAACCAAAAAAGAAGAGTATTTTACAATGAAGAATTCAGTGGCCTGGTAGATGGACCTTCAAGAAAAGAATTTTGTGAAGCATTCCTATACTGTTTCCCTTTTTTAATTTATTGCTAGGTATCACAAACCACTGGGGAATCCCTCAAACCCCCCTATATTGGATACATTTCAAGCTGTTGGACCTTCATGACAGAAGTTTGTGAAGCATTCCTATATTGGATACATCTCAAGCTGTTTCCAATAATTGGAGAAGTAGTAGATATAAATTTAGCTATTGAAACAGAGCATGTCCTTGACAGAACACATGATATAGGATAATGGTTTCATATGAAAAGTAGTTTATATTTATACTAACAGAATCACCATTAGAAAATTAAATTTTACAATGGCTAGAGAAGGAATAACTGCGGTATCTGACCTATATTTTACTTGTGGTTCCAGCACAAGAGGTACTGGAATCCTCAAACCCCTCCTTCTATATTGGAAACATTTCAAGCTGTTGCCAATAATTGGTGAAGTAGGAGATATAAATTTACCCATTGAAACAGAGAAGGTTTTCATATGAAAAGTAGTTTATATTTATATTAACATAATTGCCGTTAGAAGAATTAAAATTTTCAATGGCTAGAGAAGGGACAATCACAATTTGTTGCAGGAATACTAGGATAATCATGTTTTTGTGTTGATTAGTTTGGCAAAAAATTTGACTCAATCCTGCCATTTTATGATTAAAAGAAAAGAAGGAAAAGAAGGACTTTACTTTATAGAAATCAATGGGCTATACAGTAATCAGCCATATTTGGTTGAAGTGGTCAATTGGGCTTTCCTTTGTATACTTCCCATATGTTAGGGTTGTTCCCCTTTACCTCTTTTCTTTTAATGGATTTTTATTACATTAATAAAAACCTATATGTAGTTATTGAAGTGGTATCTGCCTTTCAGGGTCATGTGCACCTACTTTAATGCTCCTTTAGTTTTAATATGTAGTCTAGCCACACCCTCTTAATGTGTGCTAGACATTGTGGGAATTGTAGTATCAACATAAAATGATAAAGAGCTTTTATCAATATAAGAAATGGAGTTGTCACGGCTTAAATGCAACTGCCCTGCAAGATTCTGCAAACAATCTAATTTAGTTTCTTAGTTCATTAGTCTAGTAAGGAATTGTATTAGATGTGGCATTAGAAAAAGGCAAATGCTTACCAGCAAATGTAATCTACTTTTTGTACCAAGATTGAGGCATCTAATCTGTTTAAGCTGGCATGATAATTGATAATAAATACATGAATCAGAATGTATTTATTTTTTTCTTTGAATAAAATTATAATAAAAGAAAAAAAAAGCCTTTAGATGCAAAAAAGGCATGCCTGTCAGTGTTTAGAGTAATAGACTCTTCCCTCCCCGTATCCATGTGCCATTTTTAGTGGGAACAAATGAAATGGTGTTTAGACTCATAATTTGTTTGCCATTTCTGCATTTTCTTTTAGTCATTCTTTCTCTTCATTTAAATTTACACTTTCTTTTCTTAATATGTATCTGGCAGTTTATATTTGTTGCTGCTGCAAAGTATTGTGTTGACATTGCAATTCATCAACATGGATGTTGTGTTTTGCAAAGATGCATCAGTCATTCAATTGGGGAGCATCGAGAGAACTTGGTTGCAGAAATTTCTGCCAATGGACTTCTGCTTTCTCAAGATGCTTATGGGTAATCAAAGAAAATATAGCTCCACTATTATCACTCAATACTATTTTTACTAGTAGTCATATTAAGAAAAGTTATTTTGTTCGAATATCAATAAATCAAATTCTTCTTGTTTAACTTTCTCTAAGTGATGAAAATTGTATCCATATTTAACTATCATTAATTCATGATAGTTTGATCAATCTAAAGCTACACATCATATGTTCAAACTTTTAATGAAATGGAAATGTGGTAGACATGTACACTAGAAATATATGTTCAGGTTCCAGATTTAGGAGCTTCTGCATATGGCACTGATCTACTATTAAGCTAATGGTTGATAAATCATAACTTGTCTCAAAAGCTTAAGTTGTTAGGAAATGATGAATTTAATCACTATTTATATAAAAAAAAATGGTGAATTTAATCATTTAACTATTATTCTAATATTCCCCTTCACGTGTGAGCGTGGACTTCTTCTCAATAAAGTGGGCCAGGATATGAAAATTTTAATTTCTTAAATGGAAGGTAGAGTGGGAATAGGGTTCAAGCTCAACATCTCATCTTTAATTCCATGATAGATTACTGCTTGTACCAAAAGATTAAGTTGTTAGAAAATGATGAAGTTAATCATTTAACCATTATTCTAACATGATGATAACTAAACTTTAGTGTGTGTGTGTGTGTGTTATCAACAACTTATTTTGAATCATTCGTATTCCAATCCAAATCCTAATTTGTTTGTAATAATTGTGAACATTATCGTATTGTTAAAATCATTGTAATAAAATGTCTTATCATAATGCAAACATATTTGGAAAAAATATATATGTATATATATGTTTTGATCCTATAAAGTCCATTAGCTTTGATTGTGACCTTTCCTTGTGGACATGCAACTGGGGAATCATTCAGCTGACAAGCTCAATGAAATGCTGAGCTTCAGGTTCATGATTTGGTTTATAACACAACTACCTTCTTATCTTTCTCTTCTCTTCCAACCCAACCTGCTCTTCTCAACTGTGTTTTTGAGTAAACTGAGCTTGTTGGTAATTTGGCTAATTTGCTGTATATTTTAACAAATAGCCTTCTCTATTGGTGGCCTGTTCTTTGGAAGGAGAAATATATATAGAACTAGAACCTTGTGGTCCTCAAAGCTTATTGAAAAGCAGAGGCAATTATTATTATTATTATTATTATTATTATTATTTTGACAAATGAGGGTATTTAAACTTCTTCGAGTATCTGACTATTCTCTCGGGTGTATGCAGTCCCTCCGTCCCATACACACCAGGTTATTACAGGGAGGAATCCCATGGGGGTGGCCCCAAGATGTTGGCAAGAGGTTTCGAACCCAGGATCTCATGGATATCATGAGACCCTAGGAACTACTAAGCCAATAATATCCATAGTTTGATATAAATTTGAGTCAAGTTGTGATTTATTAACAATTAGCTAAATTGTAGATCTGTGGGCCCAAGATGAAAATTGTTTCCATATTTAACTGTCATTAATTAATGATAGTTTGCTCACCTATTTCATGTAAAGTGGATTGGTGCAATATGTTTCCCTTTTTGTGTGTGTGGTTCTACCCTTTCTTCTGAATTTAAATTCTGTTTTTTCTTTTTGGCAGAAATTATGTCATTCAGTTCATCTTGGAGTTGAGAATCCCTTCTGCCACCTCAAATTTAATCTCTCAATTTGAAGGGAACTATGTACACCTCTCGAAACAAAAGTTCGGCAGCCATGTGGTTGAAAAATGTCTTATGGTATTTAATGATGAATGCCAATCAAGACTTATTCATGAATTGCTATCTTTTCCTCAATTTGAACGGTTGCTTCAAGATCCACATGCTAACTATGTTGTTCAAACAGCTCTTCGAGTTTCTGAGGTATGGTAATCATTTACCTGTTATCAACATCTTTTTTTTAAGCAACTCCCTGTGATCACTCTTTAGGGTTGTTGCACATGCTCGTGTCCCCCACTCTACCCTCCCTTGGTATACTGTATACTTATAATCTCTCTTGTCCATAAATCTTGTTAGTCACATCTAAGACTTTGGTCATCTTATCCTTTAATAATGTCCTGATTTTTCCTTTCGAACTAGGGTCCTATCCATAATGCATTGGTAGAAGCAATTGAGTCCCACAAAGCAATTTCACGCAACAGCCCATATTCTAAGAGGATTTTCTCGCAGAAGCTTTTGAAGAAGTGATGTACATTCTTCTCTTTTCAGTTTGAATTAGTTTTGTTGTTATACACCATTACTAGCATGTTAACTACCACTATCATTGCAATCATCGGAAATTCTAACTTTAAATTCTGAAGCTGGTAGCCAGTCAGAGTTTGTCTTCTCAGGACTGCATAAAATATCCTCCACATGCTCAGCAGAGTAAGGAAGATAAAGAAATTTTGCTTCCAGTTTAATTCTGGACATAATGTATTATTCTGTTGTGTTGTTGATCATTGTGTTGGATATTACTATTCTGTTTATTGTAGAATTTTCACTGTATTTACTATTTAGTGTATAGAATGTTAGGATTTGGCTGCTGATACTGTACAATATAATGCGGATGCTTTTTCCATTATTTTACTGCACAATGTTTATGCATGTAAATGCATGATGTTTGTCCTCTTGCACTTCTTGATTTTAGTAATGTCAAATTTATTTTGATGTTTAAGAATGTAGTGGAAATATTGCCAATACTGAAGTGCAATTGGGGAGGGTGCCATATAGAAGTTTGAGATTCTCCTTACGTAGTATATGAAAGTTCTGAGACTGCTCCATGAATGAAGCTGCTTGTGGTTGTTTTCTTCAAGAAGCCCATTCAAACTCACTAACAAATCAAAATGCAGCTCTGATCTTCAAGAAAATCATATAAAGAACCCGGTAAACCAATCAAAGTCCCTAGCAGCCCCAAAATTTTGTTTTGGGAGTTGGGATTCTATCTTAGACTGTACAAATCCATGCAAAATTGCAAATTGTGGTGGGACTAGTCGAGTTATGTTAATGCTTGTGCTTGTTGAAGTTTAACCAACCAAAATTTGCATAGTACCTGCGTTACTGAGCTTAAATTCATTTGATCTACCACTTGGGTCTGAACCTTTGGCAGAACTAGATATACAATACAAGCTATCTTATATGAAATGGTATATGTTGTATCCAATATATGTAATCATTCTCTCACGTAAGGGTGGGTACCATACTTGTGAGGTTCGCCCTTAAGTGAGGGTGGTTATATATGTCCGATGCACGATGGGTTTTCTCATTTTTCAAATGGTTAACCAATTACCCAGCATTGACTGACAGGTTGTTATGACCTCCACTACCACATGAAGCACCCCTTCTTCTGCCTTGTGGTGCTATGGTGAACTAAGGGGTGAAAATGGATTAACACTCTTCAATCAAATGAAAGAGTGTTCATTGAGGAAAGGCCTAGCCTCCTATAGCAATTTCTTGCTAAGTTTGGAAAATGTCTGATAACCTTTATTGGCTTCATCAATGGTTAAATATATATATATATATATATATATATATATAGATAAAGAGAATTGAAATCTGCTGCAAATATTTGTAATGTTAAGCATCATTATATTTGTGATATATGTATATATGTATATGACCTTACGACCGTTAAAAGAGAAGAGAATGTATGTGACAGGCCTAGACATCTAACACACCGAACTTAGAGTTATCGTACCAGTATGGTAAAATCTATCACAGAGCCAATATCAATCCTATCAAACTAACGACTAAAGTGGATAACAATCCAATCCTAAGCTATTCAAATAACAGTTAGATAAACTAAAGGGACAAGGCAACTATTAAAAGATTATTATAACAATTGTGCAAGAATCCAAACTCTTCCCTGAAAACAATCCGCAACTAGGCTAGAGAGTAGGAGAGAGGAGATAACTTCTGATGTAATAATAACATGAATTCAAGTTTGTGCTCAGCTGGGCATGTCCTCTGCATTAAACTGTAAATGGCTGGCAGGTGTCTTCAATGGGTTATGGGTAGTCAACTTTTGCATATTAACAGTGGCTATAGTAACCACACAGGATGTGGCTTGATGGTAGGAGTCCTCATTCTGCATCCAAAAAGGAGCGGTTCGAGCGATAGTCTCAGCAAGGCCCGTGTGGTACACATGATATTACCCATTGCTGTCACGTGACGTGGAGTTGATGAGCCCACGCCGGAGACCCCCTTTTTTATTCAGAAAAAAAAAAAAAAAAAAACAGTGGCTACAGTATGCAAGGGGAGGCACAGTGACAGTAGTCTATACTGATTGCTTCTGCAATAGCTACTTTGACTTATGTGTATGTTGTGATGACCAATAATTTCTACTATAGCGTATATGGTTGAATTTAAAGCTATATTGGAAAGAGTGATATTTTTTATTATCTGAAAACATAGAGATTGTGATAGACTTCTCTTCAACGGACTTGCCTTATATCCTTGCTTTGTAGTAATAAAACCAATGTTCTTCGGTTGGAGTAATGCTACAACTAATAGAGATTTTACAAAAACTTCTTTTTAAGTAGGGCATTGTGTACATTTGTTAGTGTACATCGTTGATACACATCATGCATTTTATATATTGTGAATATACATAAAAAATAAAACAACAAGCGTGAAATTATAGATACTGTGTATAAAAAGTGCACATTAACAAGTGTGTAAGAATATATTCCCTTCTTATGCATAAAGCATGGTGCGATATGCATGTGATGTGGCAAATTTTTATTTTATGTTTGGATGAGTTATTAGTTGCCGCATCATTTTGTACAACAACACATCACTTTATTTGTCAAGTCTTTTACATATATACATCTATTGACTATTGTTTAATGGAGCTAAGTTGGCCAAAATAAGCTTTTATGCCAAATCAGCCCAAATCAACTAAGTAGTATTTTTCTTAGTTGTACATTTGTTGAATTTTTGTTGTGAAATGGCTCCTAGAATAAAGTAACGTGTCACACCACACTATTTGTATGCTGTAGTTTTACCTAATGGGCAGCAGCTAGTATTCAGCAATGAAGCTTCTGTATAGCAATAGGTTGTTAAGTTTCAGCCTTTGTCTTGCAAGTCATTTCATCACCACACCCCACCATTAACCAATTAAATGCAAGTCATTTTTTATTGAAACTTATACTGGCCTTGAAGTTGTGTGTGTGTGTATATATATATTCGTTGTTGGTGAAGTTGTATAGTGGGCTAGTTAGACGAAGAAGTTTCAGTTGATTTTCGTGTAAAGTTTGGCTGACCACTTAAATATTAAAGCCTCATATACTATCTCCTCTTAAATTTTCTGTATTCCTCCTTGTTATTTCTTTTATTTTCAACAATTTTTTTAGAAGATATATTTGTTGAATTGGGTGACCAATACTTCTCACTTCTCAAGCATTTATTTGGGTTAAAAGAAAAAGATATCTCTTATGTCTATTCCATCAAACTAGCATTTCAGTTTTAGAAGATACATCTTTCTCAAAAAAAAAAAAAAAAAAAAAAGTTTAGAAGATACATGGTCACTATAGGTTAAACTAGTCAGTAAAGTTTAACAAAAATATAATTTTTTTTTCTTTTTTTTAATCTAAATATAAAATTTTATAATTATGGTAATTTTAAAAGACAATTATTATGATTGTGTTTGTATATTGAACTATTTATTCTACCATTTCAAGAAAACAGCTTGTGAGTGCACACATGCACAAAAAAATTATAATAATACTAAAGATACAAATTATTTTTTAAATTTTTTTACAAATTGCTGATGTGGTTTATTGGTAAATGAAAAAGTGATATTAATGGTAGGTCTAAATGAAAACCAATAAGAGGTTGGCCACATTAACATTTTGTAAAAATATTGTACAATAGTTTGTACATGTAGCATTACTCAAAAAATTAAGAACAATCACAATTGCACACTATTTACATTATTTAATACTTTTTTTTAATTGCGCTCATCAATTCTTTGTAGTGTTGTAAATAGCTGCACCTAAGAAATTGAGTTGGACACTTGGCATCAAATTAGACTTTCAATTAAAATTTAATTTGGAATTGAATTGGATTTTTTTTCTTAATTTTTGGCTTTAAGAGCTTTAAGTGTCGTTATTGTGGTCTTCTTGGCTTCTATGTTAGGTGTTAATGCATCATTTATTTGGCACAAAAATTAAAAAAATTAGAAGGGACATATGATTCAAAATTAGCTATCCAATTTAAAATTTAATTGGGCTTTCTCTCAATTTTAACTTTAATATATATATATATATATTATAACAATGACGTATAAAATTGTGAGGTATCTAAAGTTTATGTAGCAAAATATTATGAAATTAACTAAAAGTCAGAATTCTTTGATTTTAGACAAACTAAGGAAAAAAATATGGAATATGATGAAAGTGTGCTGCAAGAATAAAATTATTGTACAATACATTAACTTGAAAATGAATCTATTTTCGTACAATGAAAACTTATTTGAATTCTGAAAACTAGAATAGTACTTCAAATACTGATATTCATTCAAAAACTTCAAAATATTGCAAGGATAAATTTTTTTTTTTTGATACAATTGAAAGGTTTTGGATACAGTGAAATGTTTGAAAGGGAAGGGAACTTTAAAATTGAGGTAGGCTAATTTTTTTAGCCATGACCCCTAAAACTGATACAAATGCCTTTTATAGGCTCACAAAAGTGAATGAGTAAAATCGCAATAAAACAATGAACAATAAAAGTGAACAATACTAAACAATAATGAATAGTAACTATTGGCAAAACGGGGGATACTGGGCTTTTGCCCTTATTTTGTAAAAATAATAACAATATGCCCATGTTTTGAAACTATTTAAGTTTGCATCCATGTTTTTGAAACTCAATTTTAACAAAATCGAGTTTGGTATAAAACTTGATATCTTCAAAATCGAGTTATATGTAAATTTTTAATTGAAACTCGACTTTAGCAAAGTCGAGTTTCACTTAATGTATATATATTTTTTAAATTAAGTGGTAAAATATGCATAGAACTCGACATTGCTAATGTCGAGATCTACTTGTAACTTGATTTTGTTAAAATTAAGTTTTAAAACAGAGATATGGACCTAAATAATTTCAAAACAGAAACATATTGCTATTATTTTTGCAAAATAAGGGCAAAAGCAACGGGTGACCCATAAATATAATAGATCAGAGTCTGTTTGGATAAAATTTATTTTGCTAAAACTAAAAACTGAAAATACTGTAGCAAAATAATTTTTAAATGTGTGAATAGTATCATGAGACCCATTTTAAATGAAAAAATTGCTGAAAAGTGATCTTTGCGGCCGAAAGCAAAAAAAAAAAAAAAAAAAAAAAAAAAAAAGAAGCTGAAAACATTTATGGCATCTACTGTGGAGCGTGGGTCCCAACAAATTTCCAAACGCAAACATAAAAGGCAGGAGTAAACATGGATCCAAACCTACAACAAGTATCTAAATTAGTAGCTGTTATTTACACAAAATGAGCTATTAAGAGATAATTTTAATGGGTGATTTAATCAAACAATATTCAAGCCCATTCAAAAAAAATTTTTTTAAGCCCATTCTCTTATAAGCTTAACGGGCCTATGGGTGGCTAATAAGATAAAGACCAAGCCATACATGTGGGTGTGTCATCACTCGCCACTAAGCTAGAGAGAGGCCAAAACGGCCCAATACCACTTTTTTTCGAAATATTTAGCAAAAAAACAATGTTTCGGAAATAAATAGGAGACTACCACTTTTTCTAGAACGTGAGTTTCAGAAACTTGAGTTCCTCATCAATTCTGCCACCGTGGCACTGCTGAGTTGGAATTTGTGCGATTAAAAAAATTTATATGGTTTACAGTACTCGAGTTTACCAAACTCGAGTACTATGTAAATTTTTTTTTTTTTTTTTTTGTTTTTGTTTGGGGATAATCGACAAATAAACATAAAGATAAAAATAATTGGATTTTTTATGTTTTTATTTATTTAAACAGAAGCATTGTAAAATATAGAGATTTTAATTTCAAAATATGAATTTAATTTCTACATTAATTAAAATTGTTCATTGTTTTCTCATAAAAATTGTTCACTGTTTTCTGTATAAACTATTTCTACGATTTTGCATAAAATTATTTTCTGTTTAGCATTATTTAAGAAATTGTTCACTTTCTTTTCTGCATAAATTATTTTCTATTTACTGTTTAAAAAATTGTTCACTGTTTTCTCATAAAACACCTAGTGAAATCATGTTTTCTAAATTTAAACGCCAAATTTGAATGCTTTTTCATGTTTAAATTTCACAATAATCGAATATATTTTTCTGCATTGATAAAATCTGTTTCTACATTAATAAAATTTGCTCTCTGCACATCATATTTACTATATATTCAAATCTACTTACTGCATTCATAAAATCTGTTTTTTGTATTAATTAAAACTGTTCACTGTTTTCTCATAAAAATTGTTCAATGTTTTCTGCATAAACTATTTCTAGCATTCTGTATAAAATTATTTTCTGTTCAACTTTATTTAAAAAATTGTTCACTCTCTTTTATGCGTATATTATTTTCTGTTCACTATTTAAAAAATTGTTCGCTGTTTTCTCATAAAACACCTGGTGAAATCGTGTTTTCTAAATTTAAAAGCTAAATCTGAATGCTTTTTCATGTTTAAATTTCACAATAATTGAATTTGTTTTTCTGCATTGATAAAATCTGTTTCTACGTTAATAAAATTTGCTCTCTACACATCATGTTTACTCTATATTCGAAGCTGCTTACCACATTTATGAAATCTGTTTTATGCATTAATTAAAACTGTTCACTGTTTTCTCATAAAAATTGTTCATTGTTTTCTGTATAAACTATTTTTAGCATTGGCACAGTTATTGCACTTAAATGGTTTTTGTGTTTTTTTAAATATGTAACCATATGAATAATGGACAAACTCCATGAAAGAAAAATGAATGTTTCGTATAAATCACCTAACGATAAATGCCTCGAAAAATTTGAATTTGTAAAAAAGTTCGAATTAGTTGAATGTAGAACTATTCATTAAGTAAAACTGTTTTCTACATTAAGTAAAACTGTTCACTGTTTTCTCATGAAAATTGTTCACTATTTTTCGCATAAACTATTTCTAGTCTTCTGCATAAAATTATTTTCTGTTCAGCATTATTTAAAAAATTGTTCACTCTCTTTTCTGTGTAAATTATTCTCTGTTCACTATTTAAAAAATTGTTCATTATTTTCTCATAAAACACCTAATGAAATCATGTTTTCTAAATTTAAAAGCCAAATTTGAATACTTTTTCATGTTTAAATTTCACAATAATCGAATATGTTTTTCTGTATTGATAAAATC
Source organism: Quercus glauca (assembly GCA_023736055.1). NCBI lineage: Eukaryota > Viridiplantae > Streptophyta > Magnoliopsida > Fagales > Fagaceae > Quercus > Quercus glauca. The sequence continues at coordinate 24,704,989 of CM043325.1, read as the reverse complement.
TGTTTCTACGTTAATAAAATTTGCTCTCTACACATCATGTTTACTATATATTCGAAGCTACTTACCGCATTCATAAAATCCGTTTTTTGTATTAACTAAAACTGTTCACTGTTTTCTCATAAAAATTGTTCACTGTTTTCTGCATAAACTGTTTTTAGCATTGGTGCAATTATTGCACTTAAATGGTTTTTGTGTATTTTTAAATATGTAACCATATGAATAATGGACAAACTCCATGAAAGAAAAATGAATGATTTGTATAAATCACCTAATGGTAAATGCCTCGAAAAATTCGAATTTGTAAAAAAGTTCGAATTAGTTGAATGTAGAAATTCGAGAAAAATCGATGGAAAATCAATAAACGTATCAAATCGTGAAGGTGTACATAAGATGTACAGATAGTCTAGACTTGTTGAGAAATTTGATTTTGTTGAAAGTACAAAATAATGAAAATTCAATGGAAAAGTATGTATGTTAGATGTATAAATCGTATGAATTTGTTTAAAAATTTGAATTCATTGAATGTTCAAAACTGTGAAAACTCAAGAAAAAATTGTGTACATTAGATGTACAGATAGTACGAATTTGTTGAAAAATTCGAATTCGTTGAGTGTGTAAAATCGTGAAAATTCAAATGAAAATTGAAGAACATACCAAATTGAGTAAACTTAATGGAAAATTAATTACATTAGATGTACAGATCATCCAAATTTGTTTTCAAATTTGAAGTTGTCAAATGTACAAAATTGTGAAAATTCAATTTAAAACTATGTACTAATGTACTAATCATCTTGATTTGATGAAAATTTCAAAATTGTTGAACATACAAAATTGTGAAATCTTAATGGAAAATCGAAATTGTTGAACGTACCAAATCGTGAAAATTAAATGGAAAGGTTTGTACATTAGATGTACCAATATTTTGGACTTGTTGAGAAATTTGATTTCGTTGAAAGTACAAAATCGTGAAAATTCAAGAGAAAATTGTGTACATTAGATGTACAGATCATTCAAATTTGTAAAAAACAAAATTTAGATGTACAGATCGCTTAAATTTGTTGATTGTATAAAATCTTGAAAGTACAAAATAAAATTGTGTAAATTAGATGTATAGATAGTCTGAATTTTTTGAAAAGTTTGGATTCGTTAAATGTACAAAATCATGAAAATTAAATGGAAAACTGTGTACTAATGTATTGATCGTCCAAATTTGTTGAAAAATTTGAAATCGTTGAATGAACAAAATCATGTAAACTCAACAGTTAATGAGCAGTTAATCTTTAGATTTGCAAAAGTTGAATGTACATAATCATCAATTGTCAGACATTAACAACAACATTTTGTATTGCATAGAACGTGTAAACATTAACAACAACGTCTAATGTTCGTAGATAGAAACTTTTGGAAATCATCATTACTTGAATCTGAGAAGTCTGAAATATCTCTTTCATCATCAAACGCAGTAACTTCATTAATAGACTTGATGGCTCAGTCTTGCGACTTCCCCTTAGATGCTTCTTAGCTTTTTGGATTGCATGAAAACGGTCTAATCGCCTTTGCATTTGATTGTTCTCTTGTTCAAGACGAGCAAGTATGTTGGCAGGTTCATCTCTAGGTAACTCGGCTGAGCATGCCTTAGGAACTCGTAACCCATGCCATCAACAAAATGGTAATATAATAGCTATTTCTAAGGTTCTACTATTTTTAAGCTTAGTATCGGTTTACAGCTTATTTAGCTGTTTGCTAAACTTTTTGCTGAAAGTGTACTAAATTATATTTGTACTTTGAAAAAATTTGAAAAGGTGAAAAACAATGCAGGAAAAAATGAGGTTTTAAAAAGCTGTACACAAAAACTAAAAGCTAAAAGTTGAAATTAATGCCAAACAGACTCTTATCTCTCTTCAGGTTTTATTTTTTTGCATAATTTTTTTCTTCTTTCTTAGATAGTTGTAATAAATAAAAGAGAGAAAAAATGTTCTAGAATTAAATAATTTAGCAAGAAATAACTGTGCAATAATACCATATTTTTATTAGAATCCAACAACTCCTCAGCTATAGTGTGTGTATGTATATTTTGCTAGCACATAGAGTATTAGAAGTGAATTTAACCCAACGAAAGATTTGTTAAAATTCACATCCAACAATGAAATATTGCATGATGTAAAATAACTTAGAGTTACACAAAGTGTAACTAGGACCCAAATCCACTTGTATATCATACTCTCAAATCTAACGCTGTCTCCATCTAAATAGTCTCCCCTCGATCTAGCTAATTAAAGCCTGAGCTAATGAACTCACATTCTTGTGTATTTTTTTTTAAACACATCTATTTTTCCTACATCACCAAACAAAAAACATGAATCTATTATTTCTCACATTACTTTGGATTCCAACTATCTTTCTTGTACTCATTCTCATCCTCTCTTTGTCATTGATTTTGAAACAAAGGAAAGTCAAGAAAGCAGCCAACCTTCCCTCGGACCCTCCAAAGCTTCCCATCATTGGCAACCTCCATCAAATTGGAAACGCCAACCACCATTCCCTGTGGAATCTCTCTAAACAATACATACCTACCATGCTCCTACAATTAGTTGTTCATTGTATCATGATACAAGATTGTGTCCACAAATACGAGATTATAGTTTTATTGAATGAGATGAAATTCGATGAGCTTACATTAAATTTGGCCCCGCCCCCACGTTTAAATCCTAGCTCCATCCTAGTCTCTTATCTCCATCTTGACTAATTAGTAGCTTTGAAACTACTATACATTGGGTATGATATTGTCACATGTGAAGCCTGAGAATATGCTTTTGCTTGATAAAGTTAGGAATTTGGAACTTGAATTATCTGTTACTAGAGAACAATCTAATAGGTCTACAAGCTCCAAACTTGATCACATGCTGAGTGTTCAAAAGTCTCCATCTGAAAAAACTGGTTTAGGTTTTGTAGAAAGCATCTCTGTGCCTGAACCCCATTTCACAAACTTTTGTTCCTTCTTCTGAGCCTCCTTTGAGTGAGATTGTCAAATCTGCTAAAGTTATACCTCCTATGAAAATTAGGGTTGATCTTCAAGAGTCTAAACCTAAGGCTCCTAACCCTCCTAAGGCCAAGTTGCATGATAAGCCTGCATGGGTTTGTCATTTTTGTGAAAAATCTGAGCACATTCATCCAAACTGTGATAACACGTCAAATTTTTTGTCAATTGGATTTTGTTTACTATATGATCTATAAGTTTATATTTTATACATAATTTTAAATTACAAAAACTTGCAATTTAAACAATTTATTTTATTTAGAATACTATTTTATATTATTGTTTATATAGGTACAAAGTTTAGCTACAAAATCGGTTGTAGCCTAAGACTACAACTTTACTCAATAAAATAAATATTACTACATATTTTGAAAATCTAACCATTGAATTAGATGTTCTTTACGCTCTTAATACATTTGTCAAATTTTTTGTCAATTGGATATTATTTACTATATGATCTATAAGTTTATATTTTATGCATAATTTTAAATTACAAAAACTTGCCATTTAAACAATTTATTGATGATATTACTATTTTTTTTTATACAAGATAGAAATTTCACTCTAGCTAGCCTAATCTAAGTATATATGTGTGTGAAGTTCCCTCCTAGAGACTTGAATTCTAGTCCTTGCCCCTCACACCCCACAAGCACTTAATACATTTAAAGTGACCTTTGTGCCAAGAGTGCCCAGTAGTATATAACTATTTTTCTTTAATATGGAAGTTGTACACAGACAAAAAAGGGCAATAAAACTTATCCACGTGTGGCATGACTAAAATTTAAGTTGTCTGCATTTAGTTTGAAATTTGACACTTTACCCACCTGAAGTTAACTCAGTTAGAATTCTGTAACTCACATCTGTTAAAAACAGAGTTAAATATGTAATTTTGCTAAACTTTTATGACTATTTTTTCCAAAAACACAAAAATACAAGATCAAATAAGATCAGAAAGAATCCAGTGGAATACTTGCATCATGGGATTTCAAACTACAGGTAGTTTGAAATTTGACACCTTACCCACCTGAAATTAACTCAGTTAGAATTCCGTAACTCACATTTGTTAAGAACGGGGTTAAATATGTAATTTTGCTCTACTTTTATGTCTCTTTCTTCCAAAAATACAAAAATACAAGATTAAATAAGATCAGAAAGAATCTAGCGGAATACTTGCATAATGTGATTTCAAACTATAGGTAGACAACTTAAATTTTGATTAAATCTCAAGTGGGTAAAGTATCAAATTTTAAACCACATTTAAGCAACTTAAATTTCGATAAAAATAGAGGTAGGTAAGTTGTAATTTGGCAAAAAAAAAAATTTTTTTTTACTCACCCCCACCCACAACAAATTCCTAACTCCACCCCTATTGACCTCCCAAAAAAAATTTTCTAGAGCAACATAACGGACAAGTCAGCAATTAGAATTTATAAAAATTAAGTATATGCACACCCGCTCTATATAGCGCGGTATTAACTATTGACTATCAACAGTTGCTTTCCTGTTGATTTCGTACAACCAGGCCCAGATGAGTTGGGATAATATTTTATATAATTATCATATGTCAACCTCGAAGAAAAGAAACAGCTCTCTTAATAACTATTTTGGAAAGAAGTGCAGGCTATCTCATGGTTTATTTTCTTTCAACCTCTTCAACATCTATTTCCCTCTCTCACAATAATCATGGGGTTAGTCTGTATTGCAATGAAGATACCAAAGCTTTAGATTTTTACTAGGCATGCTGGACCATATAAAGTTCATTGTTATGGTGGCACTTACACGTTTGGGTCTGCTCAAACCGCCAGAACAAGCAGCTGAGACTGAAGAACATTCCACTAGTTATGTTCTTGTAATGGATGGTATATGTTAGGACATATGTGGTTCACATGTTAAGAACATATGTCATACTTTTATGTAATTGGCTAATCCTTTGACAAAACGCACTTTACTTGTATTTGGGTAGATTTAGGTTGTGTTGAAATACTTCAAGAAACTGTGTTTCAAGATCAAGTATTGAAGCCTTCAAGTCTATTCAAGAAAACAAGCTGAAAGTGCAGATTCATTAAAGCTCGACAGCTGGCTCGACAGCTGCATCTATCAAGCTTTAGTAAAGCTGTTCAAGCCCGTAGCTTGACACCTTCTCGACAGCTTCTCGATAGCTTCTATCTGTCGAGATTTATAAAAATCAGAATTCTGATATGATTTCTTGGGATCCGTGAATGTGTCTTTGGGCCTTCTTTTCTCCTAATTCTAGACATATAAAATGATTGTTTCAAGAGCGGTCAAAGAGTTCACAAGTTGCACAAGCATTGAGCAAATTCTGTTCATGCAAATTGTGACTGAAAACGAAGTTCTTAACCTAGTTCATCTTTTCTGAAGAACTTGCTGTGTATGTGCACCCTTGGGTTTTGTGACCAAGCATCTTCTTGATCTTCATCATGTGTATGAACTGAAGAACTTTGCAGCCAACCCTTATTTCTAGTTGGTGATTGAAGTCGCGTACTAGGATCCACGCATCTGGTTAGTCACGTACTTGGGAGCTATGCATCAAAAAGGGGAACTGTCACTATAGAACAAGTCCAATTGGGTATTGGGGCAAGGGTTCAACTGTAGGTTGGTAAGGTACTTAGGATTCCTTTACTTGTAACGCTTGTTGTGATAATAGTGGAGTTTCGGGAGTGATGACTTGAAAATCACCTGGTGGGGTTTTTGCCGTTAGAGTTTTCCCCATTCATGAACAAATCACTTGTTATTTATTTTCCACTACTTATTTAGTTTATTGGTGATTTGTTTGTGCTGTCACGCAATTGCATGTCAATTAACCTAATTAATAAACTTGGTTAAATTAATTGGTTAATTAATCACAAGGGGTCCATTCCTTTGTGGCCTATCAGTATAACTCCATCACTAATCGCAGTCGACAGTCTAATGGTGTTGATCAAATAGTCTAATGGTGTTGATCAAGAAGAGGGTTCCTGTGATAGAATATAGTGGTTTTGTTGAAAGACATAGAGCACTGAATGATGATGAAGACGTGGATATGGAAATGGAATGTTCTGTCTGCTTGAATTGCGTGGAGAGAAGCCATGAGATCAGAGAGCTTTGTAATTGCTACCATGTGTTTCACAAGGAGTGCCTGGATAGATTGGTGGATGAGGGTCAGGTGACCTGCCCTTTGTGCAGAACTCTACTGTTTCCAGCAAAGACAGAAAGGATTATTTAGATGTTATAAGAGATATCAAGGTAGTATATTTGTTTGGTTAGAAGTATGAGACAGGAGCTAGTGGGCTCACAAAGCTCATCTTCAGGCATCAATGATTCTATAACACTTATCTGAACTTTTTGAATTGGCTCCAGATTGTCAAAAGACATGATGAATATGATGTGTAAAAAACAGAAAATTATGGAAATCACCGTACACAATTTTAATTATAATGTGTAAGGAGTGTGTACTATTTTGAGTGTGTAACAATATACTTTTCTTAAGTTACTATGCTTCACATTGTCTCTAGGGCAATGATTATCCCAAATCTGTCCCGATTCATTGTCATTGTTTTCGTTTATTATGGATACTTGTGTAAAAATTGTGGACATCTTGCACGCAATTTTGGATATGATGTGCACGAAGTGTGACAAAAATTTTCTTGATATCCAAAGCCTAGTATATGGCTTTTTTTTTTGGGAGGGGGGGGGGGGGTTCTCTATCTCTCATTTCTATTTAGATTGACAATCAACTTTTCATGAAAAAATAATGTAGAATAGACCACCATGGCATTCCTAGACTCTCACGTGCACTTGAAATCATCGCACAAGGCACAAGTAGAAATCATTGGCCATGAAGTCGGAATCGCAGGAAATTTAGTAGGTTAAAGCGAAACGACCTTCTGAGCAATAGTCATCTCCTTGTCATGAGGTACCTCCTAAAAATAGCGAATTCCTCCATTTAGGCCTCGAAAATTGCGATTCTACTATTTATAGTAATTTTTGTTTTCTTTATAACTTTTTTATTTAAAAGTTAAAATAAGGCCCCACTTGTTTTGATATGACCCTTAAGATCTATATTTTATGATTCTGCATTTAACTTAATTTTGCCATTTTTGAAAAATTTTGGTATTTTGTCACATAATCATGTAATTAGTGCAAATTACAAATTCAAACATTTCCTAATCGTCTTAGGGTTTTACTTTCTCAGTATTTATATGTTTTGTAGCCGTTGGAGGCAAATCACATTATTATCAATAAAATTGCAGAGTCTTTCTCAAACTTTTCTTTAGAGGATTCCAGTTTATCTCTTTGTGAATTTAGGGAACTCCTCATGGATTCGAGGTTTACTATCTAGAAGCTAACAGTTTAATTTTTATCCATCAAAGAGAACATCGTGTATGCTCTCTTCAGGCTTCTGTGACATAAGAAAACATGACATTTATATGAATCAAACTGCAAGTCTGCAAGTGAATTCAATTTAGAACCTATACAAAATGACAGCAAGATAATCATATCAATCATCCAAGACAAATCAGGGATCTTAATTAGAAAACAAGTAAGATATCAATCATTAATATGGAATAGGAAACTTAATGAAAACAAGTGACAAGTAGTGTGGAGGCAGTCACGTAATTATACATATTAGGACAACAGTCACGAGTTAATGACTAATTTCACTTAAAAATAAATTAAGAGATAAATTGTCTTTTGTCCTATTATGTTTTGTTTCACGCACTCAACAACAACGTAAGAAATATGTATAGATAACATTGACTTGATAGGATGACTCTAGTCTAGTCTACTATTTTCTTCGATTTCTACGGTATGTGACTGGACCTAATCAAACAATGACTTGGTAATGATAGATCCTCAAATATTGTTCATATATTTTCAAGCTTTTTGCCCTTCTCTCAGTTGAAAGTGCAGCGCTTATCTTCGTCGTCCTTTTTCCTGTGCAGTGTCCTTTTCCTTACGTTGTTGTTGTTGAGTGCGTGAAACGAAACATTTTAGGACAAAAAATAATTTATCTCTTAATTTATTTTTAAGTGAAATTAGCCATTCACGAGTGTACAATAATTTGACAAAAATTATATATATAAATCTAAATGGATTTAAGTTACATCTAGTATATATTTGTAAAAAGGTTACACTTAAATTTTTGGGTTTGATGTTAATAAGATCTTAAGGTGAGAAAGACACTACCTGTGTGTGTTTGGTTTCAAATTAAAAAGTTAGCTTAATTTATTATTCAGCTTATTTTTGCTACTATTCGTAGATCCCACTACACTTTTTAATACTATTAATGAGTCCTACTATACAATTTCAGCTAACTTTTACTTTTATCTATAACACTTTCAGCAAAAAGTTTTTAATTTCAACAAAATAAACGAATTCCAAACAGACTCGACATCTTATTAATGTTTTATAAAACTTAATTATGTACTGCCTCCAAAATTAATATGCACCACTTTATAATTTATTTGTTTAATATTCTACACCTTTCCTCTCTGAACTTATCTCTTACAGCTTCATCTTCTTGCGTAGGCCACAAAACCAGCAAAGAACAAAGCGAGTTGACATGGCAAGTAGCGTTGTACCCACTGGCACTTCACTTATATTCAAGCAACTCAACGAGACATGTTGCAGTCCCTCATAACTACTCAAGCTGCACATGGTCGGCTTTTGGATATGTTAGGTTTTTAGACCCCTTAAAACAACAATTGCATTAACCTAGTTGATTACCCAAGTAATTAACTTAGTCAAATTATGCAAATCTAGGTTATCACAATCAAACAATCATATCAAGAAAATATAGCAGTGGAAATATAAATAACACAATGATATGATGACCTAGGAAACCACACTGGTAAAAACCTAGGGAGGATTTGACCTAACTATCCTCAAGGTAAACTTGAATGCACTATACGAAAGAATTGAAGTTCATACAATAAGATTTACAAGCCCCCATGCTCGACTTCTTATTGCTACCCACCAGTAGAACTTACTGATATGACCACATGCAAGCTCCAAATCGACGAACTCCTTCTTTCTTGGATTCTCCACAAGTAGAAGCACTCCTGCTTGTTTTTCTTTAAGCTCCAATGGCAGCAACTGAGTTGATAATCAATGTGCAAATAACATCTTCTCCTTGAAAACCCTAAGCTTTGTGTAAAGGAAAACTCCTCAAGGATCTCACAAGAGATTCACACAAAATCGCAAATATGAGCAACAAGAGCCTTACAAAAAACGTGGCTAAGGTTTGCCTTATATACCTAAGGCAAAAACATAAAACCCTAAACATTTTAATGAGATAGGGCTAAGTTGGAAATCTGCAAAAAAATGCAATCTGGCCAACTTTTGATCGATAGAGTCTAAGCTTCGATCGATCGAGTCAGGCCGAAAGTAACAATTACTTTTGCAGCCTCTCAATTCCAACTTTACATAAAAGATATAACTTTGAGCAAGCCTAAACAAGACTAAACAAACTGTTTTGATTATGGTTTACCAACATTACACATTAGAGTTCTAAATACATAAATCCTAAGTCTTTAGAACCTAATAAACTCTCCCTTTGGCAATCCGTGACAAAACACAAATTAAAAGCTCAAAGTTTACAAATAAAAGCCCTTTACCAAAATAATGCTTATAACAACAAATTCAATTCTAACTACTATCCATCAGTTGCAAGTGTAGACAGCAGCTCAATTGAATCAACCTGTATATTCCTGAAACACTCAACAAACGCATAAACGCATGTGTGACAGAAAAACAGTAAATTAACAAGTATGTAAACTAAATCTCCCCCTAAGTTAGATATAGCAAAACAGAGTTAACTCCCCTTTAAACATAGCATTCTTGTACTATTCACACAACACACAATAAAGATATATATTAATGAATAACTCGTAAATATAAATCAATAAGCAGTGAACACAAGAATCAAAAATCATATAAATGAAAATAAATGTATCTCCCCTAACATGAATAGCCCAAAAAAAAAAAAAAAAAAAATCAAAAGAAAGAATACACAGTGAAGCACCTAGATACAATCTAATATCTCCACTAGCTCCGCAAAACACAAAAGAAATCTCCCCCTAACTACAAAAACTCCTCTACAAGAATCAAAACTCTACTCCCCCTTTTTGTGACGGAATGCCAAAGGATAATCATAAGCCATCATCAAAAGGAGGTGGTGAGTGTGAATGGCAAAAATGCGCCAAATTGGCTCTCAATGCACGTAGCTCATCAAGCAAGTCCACCAAAATCTGACCATGAGCCGCTTGAACAGTCATGACAGTCTCCAAGGTACAACGAATATCGAAGTCATCCGAAGGAGGTGGAGGAACATCAGCAGCAGCAGCACATCACCAACAGGATCAGCAACATCCTCACTAGAAGGACCTGTAGAAGTAGAAGGAGGAGGTGCGGTACCAGAAGGCTCAGACCCAGGGTGTTTAGAGCCAGCTCGAAGATAAGCAGCCTTCTGCCTAAGAAAAGATGCACCAATGGGAGCAATAACATGAACGGGCTCAGAGGAAGGGAAATCATCTAGACCAAGATATAACAAAAACCTATGAATAAAAATGGGATGAACAAGAGCATGAGTAGAAGATGAACTCCTATAAACTTTGCTCAAAGAATGAAGAAACATATGAGGAAAACTGATGGGAGCATCAGTAACAAGAGCGTACAAAAACATACACCGCTCAAGAGGAATGGTGTGGAGATGAGAGATGGGCCACACAGAATGACATACTATCCTAAAGAAGAGATAGTGCAACTCAGATAGCTCAGTAGTGGTGATCCTAGGATCAGAACGCCACTGGATAGAAGACCCAGTGATGTATGACATAACATCATCCAAGAGAGGAGACTCATCATATGGATAAACAAGGTGCTGGACCAAAAGTACCCCTAGAGCATCAGCCACTACATCAGGAGTAATGGTGAACTCTACACCTCGTATCCAACTCTTTACCAAAGTGTTGGAATCATAGACGTGGATAGAGATGTTCGAAAAGAACTCTCTAATCAGGGTAGCTGGAGGAGGAGGATCAGAAATATTTAACAGAGGTAACCAGCCCCGACGCTCAAAATTTGCCCTAATGGCAGGATCAACCTCATCTAACACAACAGAATGCTTAGCCCAAATTTTTCTCTTAAGGTTCAGTTTCTCAAAGGTCTCTTCGTTTTTCTCACTCCAAAACCTATCACAGTCAAAGGGAGGAGGAGAAGGTGAGGGGATAGACCTATGAGCTCTAGTCTTCCTAGGCATGATGCTAAGGAAAGGACAAAGACACAAAAATAGAACCAAAAAGAACCAACAAAAACACAAACCAAGGGCAGAATGCAAGTTAGCAAAAAATATAGAACAAAAATATATATGATGCATGAACAATCACAATGTCATGATGCATGTTCTAATGCAGTAAAACTAAGTTCAATTTAAGTTCAATTTCACAAAATTGGTTTGCGCATAGAGTTTTTAACAAAAACCCCAAAATTTTAAAACCACTTGTTAAGTTTTAGGAAAATTTTGACTAATTGATCATCACACAAGCTAGAATACACAATATAATGATCAATTACATCAATTCAACAAGCCAATTGCATCAATTGAATCCAATTTGAACAAAATCCCCAAATCGGATTAATTTCAAGCCCTAGAAAATTCAATTTCTCACAAATCCCAACATTGATCAAAATAAACCATCAAGATCATGTTTAAATCATATCCCAACAAAAGCCCAATGATAAATTTCACTTAAAATGGCTTGAATCATCAAAAACCCCAAATAGGAATATGTCCAAAAATGTCAAGGAAAAATGCATAAAACTTGAAAATAAAAGAAAAAGTAAGGGTATAATTGACTTACTGGCCTTAGATGAGAAAAAACTTTGCAAAAGATTCAGAGGAAAATAACAAAAATTGTGATGAGTGAGCTTGCCGAGTCGGAGAGAGAGAGAAAAAGGTTTCAAACTTTTGAAAAGTGTTTTGAACAAGTCAAAAACTGAGTTTTTGAAAAACCCGATTCACAATATTTGATTGATCGAAAATTACATTCGATTGATCGAAACAACTTGAGACTCTTAAAGAATTTTAAGCACAATTTCGATTGATCGAAAAACAGACTGGATCAATCGAACCAGACAGAGGCTCACTAAATTTTAGGAAAAACACAGTTTTGAAAAACAACCACATTTTGGGCAAGAACACCTCAAAGCATTGAAATTGAAGAATAAAATACATGAGTATGAGATGAAATGCTATTTCAAAAACCCAAGTTTTAAACCCAGTTTTTCCAAAAAAAATATCAACCATTCTCCCTTTAAATTCTCAAGCTACAAATATGTTGTACATAATACTCAAGGTATTTTCAAACTTGGTTGGTCAGACCAAAAACACACACAATAACATGTACAGTGTTTAGCAAAGAGTAACTTGTGTAGTGTGTGCAACTAGCAAAAGCTTGAGATACATGTGAGGTGATATGTGAATAGAAATCAAACACAAATTCTACAAAATTCATCACATGGAATTTGAAAGAGACTATCACCAAAAGAGTTACATCCTGTAACTCACACATCTCCTAGATCACAAGCTTGCAATTATGTAAGTTTCTTGAATTTTGCCTCATAATATACACACCAATTTTAATTTATTCAGAAACTTATTAAAAAGTTAGGATAATGTACACACCAATTTTAATTATGTGATTTGGCATCAAGCCTAATAGTACACACCAATTTTAAGCATTAAGCAATTAAACCAAGGCTACACCTTATGTTCTTTTTGTGCATGTGCTACACTTTCTCGAGCACAAAATCTTACGATATGTACTAAGGTGTTCATGATTGGCTAGTGAACAGTGGTGAGATGGTTATTTATGCCTTTCTCAAAAGGTTCAAGTCCGACAGTCAAAGACATGTAACTTCAAGATCAAGACAGAGTGATCAATAATCATAAACATCTTTCTCACGCAACATGCACTACGAAGCTTCAACTAGTAAAGTGCAATAAATAAGCTCATCAAAGCTAAACAAGGTACATATGACATGTTATGTGAAAATAAATTGACCAACCTTGTTTTCAAAACCAAGAAAAATAATGCCAAACACAATTTGCTTCATCCTTTTTATTTATTTATTTTTATTTTTATTTATTTATTATAAAAGAGAAAACATAATAAATCCTAGAATGAAATGCATGAATGTTATGCAATGCAAATCCTAGAAACATAAAACAAAAAAAACAAAAACCAGAGAACAATGGTCACAAAGAATAGAGCAATGAAGCACAAGGACCATGTCAGAAAAACTCAGTTAGATCGAGTCTTTTGCATCCAAAACCTTTTAGATGCACCACGAGCATTGGAGTTCCTACTCACGTTCGAGTGATTTCCAACTCCAGGATTGGAATAAAGGTTTAAAGCCTTTACCAATGAGTGCCATAGGATCTTGTGCTTGAGGCACAAACACTTTTGGTTTGTTTGCTCTCTTAACAGCTTAAAGCTTGTAACAGTTAGGACGAATGTGTCCAGACTTCTCATAAAAATGACAAACCCAAGCAGGTTTACCATGCATCTTGTCCTTAGAAAGGGTAGACTCCTTATGTTTAGACTCTTTCAGATCAACCCTAATCTTCCTAGATAGTGAAACTTCTATGGGTTTGACAACGTCACTCACAGGGGGTTTGACAGTTTCACTTACAACCTCACTCACAGAAAGTTCAGAAGAAGAAGCAGGAACAAAGTTTGTGAAATGGGGTGCAGACACAGAGATGCTTTCAACAAAACCTAATCCAGATTTGTCAGAAGGATACTTTTTAACACTCAACATTTGATCAAGTTTAGAACTAACAGATCTAGCAACAGATAAATCAAGTTCTAATTTCTTAACCTTATCAATCAAAAACATATTTTCAGTTTTCACATTGTTCAAAAGTTCATTAGCATCAAACAATTTAACAAGCAAATTCTTCTTATCAAGCTCAAGAGATTCAATTTTCTTCAGGCTAAATTCAACATTCATAGTATCCTTTGTAGCAACTTTGCAAAGTTTATTATAGGCCTCTTGAAGATCTGCATCTTCAGAGAGTTCCCCATCAGAAGGGTTCTCTTCAACAGAGACGCTTTCATTGACTACAGCAGTAGCAGTGAAATCAATGAAATTTCCATCCTCGTCACATCCAGACTCATTATCAGAAACCTCATTATCACTAAGGGTTACAGCCATAGCCTTGCCCTTAGACCTCAAGAATGTAGGACATTCAGATTTCATATGACCATACCCTTGACATCCAAAACATTGAGAACCCAAAGAATTATTAAAAGATTGACCTACTTTTTCTCTAGATTTTTCAAGGTTGCTAACCTTAGTGGGATCATTCTTCCTAAAATTTCTAGGTTCAGCAGTGTTTGTATTTCTTGCCCTTTTGTTACTATTCCTAAGAAAGTTTCTAAAATTCTTGGCAAGGTAAGCAATCTCTGTAGCAGAAAGCTCATCATCAAATCCACCAACCTCAACATCATCAACTGACTTAAGAGCCATTGACTTGGATTTGCTAGCTTTGGGTAGGTCCAACTCATAGGACTGAAGAGATCCTACGAGTTCATCAATAGGGATGGAGTCCACATCCTTGCTCTCAATAATGGCAGTCACTTTGGGTCTAAAGTCTTCAGTTAAAGATCTAAGAACCTTCCTAACAATTTTAGGTTGATCATATATTTCACCCAAATTATATGCAGAATTAACAATATCATTAAGCCTAGCATAGAATTCATCAAAAGTTTCATCATCAGACATCCTAATGCTTTCAAATCTAGAAGTTAATTGTTGCAATTTATTAATCATAGCTACCTTTGTGCCTTCATGCACAGTCTGGAGAATATTCTAAGCAATGTAAGCAACCTCAACATTTGAGATTCTCTTAAATTCCTCCATTGAAACAGCGTTAAAGATAGCATTCATAGCTTTGCTATTGAACGCGGCTGCTTATTTTTGAAAAGTTTGCCACTCACTCACAAGAGTAGTGGGCTTCTCCCATCCATACTCAACGGAGTTCCAAACTCTCTCATCAATGGATTTCAGGAAGGCTTTCATCCTTACTTTCCAGTAGGCATAATTATTCCATCAAAGTGAGGAGGAATAACTAGAGAGTGTCCATGTTCCATGACAACAGGGGCCAAGGATCAGCTCAGAGATCAAAAAATCTACAACAAAAGAGTTACCTGCTTTGATACCACTTGTTAGGTTTTTAGACCCCTTAAAACAACAATTGTGTTAACCTAGTTAATTAGCCAAGTGATTAACTTAGTCAAATTATGCAAATCTAGGTTATCACATCAAACAATCATATCAAGAAAATATAGCAGCGGAAATATAAATAACACAATGATATGATGACCTAGGAAACCACACCGGTAAAAACTTGGGGAGGATTTGACCTAGCTATCCTCAAGGTAAACTTGAATCCACTATATGAAAGAATCGAAGTTCATACAATAAGACTTACTAGCCCCCACGCTCGACTTCTTATTGCTACCCACCAGTAGAACTTACTGACACGACCACGTGCAAGCTCTGAATCTATGGACTCCCTCTTTCTTGGATTCTCTACAAGTACAAGCACTCCCGCTTGTTTTTCTTCAAGCTCCAATGGCAGCAACTGAGTTGATAATCAAGGTGCAAATAACGTCTTCTCCTTGAAAACCCTAAGCTTTATGTAAAAGAAAACTTCTCAAGGATCTCACAAGAGATTCACGCAAAACTGCAAATATGAGCAACAAAAGCCTCACAAAAAACGTGGCTAGGGTTTGCCTTATATACCTAGGGCAAAAACATAAAACCCTAAATGTTTTAATGAGATAGGGCTGAGTTGGAAATCTACAGAAAAACTCAATCTGGTAGACTTTCGATCGATAGAATCTAAGCTTCGATCGATCGAGCCAGGCTGAAAGTAACAATTACTTCTGCAGCCTCTCGATTCCAACTTTACATAAAAGATACAACTTTGAGCAAGCCTAAACAAGACTAAACAAACTATTTTGATCATGGTTTGCCAACATTACACATTAAAGTTCTAAATACATAAATCCTAAGTCTTTAGAACCTAACATGATACCTTGATGGGTGACATGGCTAACTTGCGTATTATTCAACTACATAAGTTGAGAGGTTCCTTGTGTTTTGCTCCACCTCCTAGACCCTCTGATTAAGTTTGCTTTGACAATAAATGCAATGATAGGAGTTGATGGATTAGGGGGAGTATTATTCTTTTTGGAGAGAGACTTTTTTTTTGTTTGTTTGGTAGTTGTGTTTGTAAAGCAATATGATAAAGCTGAGTCAAAACGACCTGTAGTAGAGCTGTGATAATACTAAACTGTAGGTAGCTTAAGTTAGGTGTTATCGGTGGAATTAGTTACTGTTCCAAGTCCACAGGTCAGCACCTGATTCGTCCATGCACATATCAGCACTTGATTAAATTATGCTATGGTTTGTTTGGTTGTATCCACACTCTACGAAGTTAGTTATGTATTTATTAGAGTCTATAATTAGAATCAACTAATCACTAAGTCGTGCGATACACAGAATAATTAAATAATAATTAAAAGTATTTATTCTGTTTAAAGGTCTATAACTTGACTTAAAAAATGTATAACTTGAAAATGAATGAAAAAAGTAATTTTTTGTTCAATATAATAATTTAGAAAAATTCTTTTCTTTCATGTCATTGGTTCCACATAACACATCCCGGCGTGGAGTATTCTATGATGATGACTTCACACAATACTAAATTGCAATTAAATTTACTATCCACCATCAATCTAATCTATGTTATCTTGATAGTAGATTTACGAATTACATTCTCATATCCTCCATCATTTAGAAGATAACTGAAGTAATGATTGTATGTAATGTATAAATTTTATTCTGTTACAATATAAAATTATTAAAATAATTAAAATAAAATCTAATGTTTTGGAAATTTTTTGAAATAGAATTTTAAATTTCTTAAAACTTATAGAATTTTTTGAACTATCACAAGTAATGAGAATTTAACCATTTTTTGTAAAGAGAAGATAACCAGGCTCAAATTTTATTTTATAGCATAAGATGTTACAGTTAGATCTGTACCATATATAATACGTTTGTCCATTATGATAGTTCCAAATAATACCCTAATACCTATCTATATGAGTTTTCTTTTTAATGATGCCATAAAGGATGGAGTTTAGTTGAAGTCATTTAAGATCCAATGAATCCAATAATTTTTTTTTTTAAATGTAATTTCAAAAGTCTTTCAATTGTAAATTTTTTTAATCATAAAATAGATTCTATCTAAACTCTGAAGGAAAGCATTTGTAACGAAGGAGCTTCATAATCTTCATTGTGTTGATGAATTGAAGAACTTTGCAGCCAACATCTTCCTCAAGTTGATGAGTTAGTCGCGTACTGGGATCTGTACATCGAATTGGTTGGTCACATACTGGGAGCCGTGCATTGAAAATGAGAGATTGTCACTACAGAACAAGTCCAATTGGGTATTGGGGTAAGGGTTCAACTGTAGGTTGGTATAAGGTACTGGGATTCCTTTACTTGTAACCGCTTGTTATGATAATTGTGAATTCTCGGGAGTGGTGACCTTAAAATCACCCGGTGGGATTTTTGCCGTGTAGGTTTTCCCCATTCGTAAACAAATCACCGTGTCAATTTAATTTCCGCATTTAATTATTTGGTGATTTGTTTGTGCTACCACGCTCATTGCATGCAACTTAAATTAATTAATTAACTTGGCTAATTAATTGGTTAATTCATCACAATGAGTCAATACATTATTGGCCTATCACTAATACAATCACTATTTATTTTATTTTATTTTTTTCAGACTGTGCCTTCTTTAGTTCTTTTTCCTTTTATATTTCATCAAAATTTTTCTAATTGACCAAAATATCTCCTATATATATGTTAGCATTAAACCTGATAAGAAAAACTTTACATACCTTTTGTTTTGAAGGCGCTCCTAGGACCAATATCAATGCAAGAGACTGTACCAATAGAGTAGTGTTGGAAGAATAATCCAAAATATATATAAATATATATATATATATATATATATATTTAAAATATAATATAGATATGAAAAATTGAGTTGAAATTGCAACAAATAATCCCTAAAAAGAACTATTTATAATAGAATATAGGGTTATGGATTCCTAATCAAATTTGGTTATATAAGTTTTTTTTTAAAGGGGATGAATATGTTGGTAGAGTCCATTTGATATAAAATTTAAATCCTATTGAAATTAAAAATGATATATATATATATATATATATATTTGTTAAGTCTCATTTGATATAATTATAGAGTTTAAATCCTATTAAAATTATAATTTCTAATCAACCTTAATATATATATATATATATATATATATATAAAATAAATAAAAAAAAGAAGAGAAAGAAAATGTGATTGATAGATATAAGGAAATATGATAGATTTTTTTTTTTTTTTTATAAATGTCATCAATGTAGAAATTATCAAATTAATGGAGATATATTCCATTTTTTGGGATACATTTATATTAATGGAGTTACTATATAGTTTGTTAGTATTATCTAAAAATTCTCTAATTAGGTGATAATATAAGATTCCTTTAAGTATAGTGGTTGTATGACACCAAACAACTAAATTTAAATTTTTTTTTTAAAAAAAATTTAATAAATTTCTGCCATTTAGTGCTATAAAATCGAAAGAATTAAATCGAATTAAATCAAGTTAAAAATATAAATAAAAAATACTGACGTGGAAAATTGTGGAGAGGTTAACCAAAAGTCAAAGGTTTCGGTTATATATATATATATATATATATATATATATATGAGATCAAAAACTCAAAATTTCATTCTATCAAAATCTTTCATTTCCTTTACTCAAAATTTCATTCTATGCTTTCATGGTTTTTGCTAACATGTGGTATCAAACTATTTAATACCACATGCTCTATATTTGTTGCTTATCTTTAGTATAGCATTGTGATATATTCTTCATCCGTCTTTATTCCACACATGGCTTTGATGGTTTCTTTTCAGTGTTTCAAGGAAGACAAGTATATTCCAATCAAGAAACTCAGAGCCTATTTGGTAGTCTTTCAAGTTTTGTTGTTTAAAATGATGCGAAAATAGTAGTTTAAAAAATGTTGTGAAAATACGTATTTAAAGTACTCATAAAGAAGAAAAAAAAAATGTATTTGGCACCATGTTTCAAACAACATATTTTAAAATGTGAAAAAATATAATTCCGTATTTGGTATGTGTATTTTTTTTTTTAAGTGGTAACTTTCTAACAAGTACTATTATTTTATTAACATTTATTAGAGGAGTACAAGTGAGAGAGAAGGGAGGAAAAGAGAGAAAGAATAAAAATAAAATAAAATGAAAAAAGATGAGGTGTGCATGTGAGAGAGAGAGAGAGAGAGAGAGAGAGAGAGAGAGTCGTAGTTGTTAAGTCTCATCTAGAGGATCCCACACTTTTCTAAATATTTACAAAAGTGTCATTGAGTAATGTTATTTGAAAACTGAAAACTAGTAGGAAGAGTTTTCTAAATTCAATGTTTAAACACTCTAAAATGAGAAACGCAACTCAAACACTCCTAAATGAAATCTCTTACCAAACATGTTTTTTTTTTTTTTGGCCCATTGTTTTCAGTATTTAAACTCTAAAAATTATTTTTTGAACTACCTTACCAAACAACCCTCAACCTCTTCTTTCAACTTCTAGGTTAGATGTTTTAGGTTGGGAATATTATTTAATTGGGCTTTATGTATCAATTTTGGTTTTTTCATGGATTTCTAAAAGCGGAGATTGTTAGATTTAAGTTTTAGGGTTCGTTCGGTTAGGGTGAAACAAGGAGGATAGAAAATAGATAAGAGAAAAGTTGAGAGAAAACTAATTTTATAGGTGTTTGATTTAAGAGAAAAGGAGGATGAAATTGGTAGAGCCCATGTATTTTCTCTCCTGGCCCACCAAAATATTTTCTCCCCTATTTAGGCAGAAAATAGTGGGGAGAGGAATAGTTACAGTCAATGACTAAACTACCCCCTTCTCCTCTTATGTTTCTTGGTTAATTGCTTCTTTTTTTTTTTTTTTTTCCTTCCCGGGTGTGATACAACAAGTGCCACTATTCTTTCATTTTTGTGAGTGCTTTGACTGCTTTATTTTGTTTTGCTCTTCTTCTTCTTTCTTGTTTTTTTTTTTAATTTATTTATATTTTTATTTATTATTTTTTTCTTTTTTCTTAACTAGACGTGATATTTATTTGTGCTTCATACAAGTACCACTATTATTTCATTTTTGTAGGTCATTTCTTTTGTTTTGCTCTTCTTCTTTTCTTTTCTTTTTATTTTGTTTTTTAACTGCAAGTGAAATTTTTTTTTTTTTTACTTTGTTTTTTGGGCATGATTTTTCTTTTTAAATATATTTGGGTGATTTCTTTTTTTTCTTTTTTTTTTTCCATCTCTCCACTTCCATCTCCAACCAAACACAAATGAAGGAAACTAAGGTTATATTTGGTTATTGTTTTTGTTTTTTGTTTTTTGTTGACTTGTTTTTAATAATAAAATCAAAAAATAAATTTGTTATGTTTTCAAAGTTAAAAACCCGCTTGGTTAGTTGAAAAGGAAAAACACCACACAAAAGAAGTTCTCATTAATTTCTGTATTTTTAGCATCCATTATAACATAAGCACAGAAGAAAAAAATAAATAAATGGAAGATGAGGGAAAATCCAAAGTTTTGATAGTGATGGGATTTAAGTCCCTTCCAACGAGATTAATGTATGGGTTCATTTAAGTTCTAACATACGTCAGATCAGATCAATATTTGAACTACTGGATTACTTTCCTTTTTTTTTTAGTATATGTTAATTTCTTGTCTTAATAAAATATCTATTAGCAAATGTCAAAAGAAATGGTTCTCCCATTAGCACATTGAGAACTATTTTTGTTTTCAGCTTGTTTTTGGCTACCAAAAAAGATTTTTGAGTTAGAAAATAGAAAACTATTCTTTAGATAAAAAACTGGGAGAAAAACAATTAACAAACATACCCTAAAATCTTTTCTATCCTCCCACTTTTTCATTCCCTTCCAATTTTCTATCTTCACACTTTTTCATCCTCCCAACTAAACGAACCCTTAGGTTGGCAACTTGTGAGCAAAAATATCTTGTAAATTTAAAACCTCTATGTGTTGTCAAGATTGTTTCCCAAGTGCTAAAATGCACTGTGCAAGAATTAAGAATTCCAAAACTTTCCATAGATGTTCGATTAGCAAAACTGATGTAGGACGTAATTTAATATTTAATTTTAGTATTTTTATGTAATTTTTATTATTTTAGGTTTAGGTTATTTATTTCCTTCCTTTTAGATGCTTTTAGTATTATTTAGTCAAATTAGGGTTTTATATGCTTTCGTAGTATCCTTAGGGTTTCTAGTTGCCCTAGGTTTTGTTTTTACTATTTGAACGCATTGTAGCCTCCATAGGCAATTTAGTTTTCAAACTATTATCAATAAACACAGACTTTTGTCAAATTATTTCTCTAGTGGATTCCAGTTTTCTTATCCTTTTGGATTCTAGGAAACCTATAGTAGAAACTAACAGTTTAGTTTCTATTCCATCAAGAGAGTATTGTGTGTGCTTTTTTTAGGCTTCCGCGACATTAGTTGGTATTAGAGCCTTGACATACCCTAGTCTAATGGCTAACTGGCAAGATGGTAACCACCATAACAATGATGGTGGTAACAACGTCAACAACCCAGTCCGCACTAGGGCTGAGTTCCTCAAATTTTGTAAAGAGCCTCGTGATGAGAATCAATAATTTCATGAAAAGAGTCGACAAATTATAGGTGAAATCAAGCAAATGATTGCTACTCTTCATGCTAGGAAATCATCTTACAATAACAATGATCAATATATTCAACAACGCACTCCTAACTACAAGAAAATTCCATTCTTTGATGGAGATATGTGTAAGTTGGATTTTATTGACTGGCTTCTTGATTTCGAAGAATATTTTAATTTTTGGAAGATTTGTGATGAAGAAAAAGTGTGGCTTGCATCTAATAAATTGGACGATGAAGTAGAGGAATGGTGGGAAGATATTCAAATAGATAGAAAACGACAAGGTAAGCATCCAATCTACTTTTGGCAAAGAATGAAAAGGATATTTATTGATTTATGGCTTCCCAATGACTATTATAATATACTGGATTATACAAGTGTCGATTATAAATCTGCATATTCATATGAAAAGCAATATGTTCAAAACAAGGAAGGTCAACCACAAAACCAAAATTATCATAGTCAAGCCCATGTGTCAAGTAAAGTAAAGGATTTGAGGGTTGAGAAGAAGCAACCTATTTCTAAAGAAAATTTTGAAGTGGTTAAAAAAGATCAAGAGTTGCAACAAGTTATTGAATTGAAAATTGAAGATAACACTTGCCAAAAACTTGATGAAGAGGTCAAAGAAAAGAAGTTTGAGCTGATTGTGGATAATGACATAAATCAAGAGATGGTCATTGTTGAGAATATTGTGGAAGATCCATTTGAGGTTAAATATGAGGATAAGTCCACAACTCACAATCCTTAGGTTTCAATTGATTTGTTGAAGATGACTCTACAATATGTTGATTTTCTTGGAGTAGAAAATTTTAATTTTATTATCAGTCCTTTGTTGATTGCTGTTGCAAATAAATTAAAGGTAGATGAGAATAAATTTTATGCTACACTTTATGAAGAATTCAAGTTTCAAAACCAGATCAAGTCATTAAAGCATTCAAAGTATTTGTTTATTTGGAGCGGAAAATTTTAGATTTCAACCATCAACTCGTGGAAGAGTTTGTTTCAAGTGGAGGGGTCTGATGTAGGACACAATTTAATATTTAAATTTTGCAATTATTTAATTTTAGTAATTTTATGTAATTTTTGTTATTTTAGGTTTAGGTTATTTATTTCCTTCTTTTTAGGTGCTTTTAGTGTTGTTTAGTCAAATTAGGGTTTTATATGCTTCCGTAGCCGCCTTAGGGTTTTTAGTTGACCTAGGTTTTGTTTTTACTATTTAAACGCATTATAGCCTCGAAAGGCAATTTAGTTTTCAGAATTTTATCAATAAACACAAACTTTTGCCAAATTATTTCTTTAGTGGATTCCAGTTTTCTTCTCCTTGTGGATTTAGGGAAAGCCCTCATGGATTCAAGGTTTACTACCAGAAACTAACCGTTTTGTTTTTGTTCCATCGAGAGAGTATCGTGTGTGCTTTCTTTAGACTTCCATGACATCAAAAACAAGACCACTACAGAACAGTGCAGCAATGGCATAAATGTGGGCTACCTATTATTTCTTTTTACCGGTTACTTCTTTTTTTCTCTTGTATTTTTTTCGAGCTGAAATATGGTTTTTCTTTTTTTATTTTTATTTTTATTTTTTATATATTCAGTATAGCTAATACATCGTGATATGCCCCAATATTTGGAGCATCATGAACAGGGACGGAACCAGGATTCAAACTTAGGGGGGGGGGGGGCAAAGTTTTTTTTTCAAAGATTTAAAAAAAAATGGAATATCAATACTAGAGGTTGATAAAGTTGCTTTATTAGCATTAATTTATTTATTATTATTTGTATTTTTTCTTTTGAAAAAAAAATTAATAATAGGATTTTATAATAAGAGTTTTGTAAGTCAATTGGCACGTCTTAATATTTTCAAGGTCTAACTAATGTGTGGATGGAGTGATCAATATGTGGCATAAGAGTTGCCTCTATGGCTATGAGGGTGGAGTCATTTGAAGGGGGCATAGAGCTCTCAAGTGAGAGGGAAAAATTGGGTAAATGTTATTGGGTTTTGGTGATTTTTTTTTTTTTTTTTTGCTATGATTTGCAATTGATTTGTTGTTATTGTTTATGCTTAGACCCGATTTATGATTTGTCCAAAGATTTTTCTTATTATCCGGATATGTACATTTTTTTATAGATTTTTCTTGTTATCTATTTGTTGGATTTCTTAGGTCAATTTGTAAATTTTTTGGGGAGGGGGGGGGGGGGGGGGGAGTGTATAAATTTAAGAGAGAATTTAAATTCTTTTTGTTAATATACGTGCTAGTATTTTTTTTTTTCAAAGGTTGTGGGGGGGGGGGGGGGGGGTGGGGCATGGCCCCCCTCAACCCTTGAGTAGTTCCATCCCTGAGCATGAAATAGTTGCATTTCTGCACTGGCTTAGGTACTAATATAGCAAATATCAACTAGTACGATATGAAATTGACTCCCTTAGTTCAAAGTGCATTGAAAATTAATTGTAATTAACCTCACCCTCTCCTTCTCTTTTTGTGCAATATATTTAAGAGTTCCATTTTTATTCTACACGTTACAAAACTAGTAATATATAACAGACAGTTCACTATCATTGCCAAAACAACAACTTTATAAACTACTAATATTTCCCCTAGTTCCTAAGGAGAAAGTTTTGATTTGAATTAATTGTAAATATGTGATTTATGGGATTATGAATGTTTACATATTTTGAAAGATAAAGAAAAAATTATCACGAATGAACTTATAAACTTTAATTTGTAAGTTTAAGGGTACACAGGAAGAATTAACACATCCTACCAAAAAAGGTAGAAAAAAGAAAAACCAACATATAAACCACATAGTGAAATTCATCATCCATTTTCACATAATTATTCACACATACACACAAGCACTTCTTCACCTTGATTAATACTTTGACCACTTTCAAGAAATCAGAAGCACATTATTGCGGTACTCTCCAAGGGCCCATATAGGAAAGATATTTTTGTACGCTGAATAACTGATCATACAGTTCTTGTTGAAAACTCCCATGATTTCCTATAGATTGGAGAAAACAAAGCTAATAATGTACAAGAAGTAGAATTTGTATCACTTATTGAAGGTTAAGAAACAATTTTTTCCTCACTGAGTATTTTGATAGCATATGTTAGACACTAAAAAATGATTCCTAAAAAATCTTGCTTTGAGATATGCATTGTTAAAATGTAATTAATAAGGGAAATGTTTTTCGCATGCAAAAAGTGGAATATAAAAAGTTAGGCAGAAGATTTTTATTCCTTCGATAACTAAACTTCCTAACTAAAAGGCCATTTTTTAAACAGTCACACATTATATTCCTTTTCTTTTTGTTTTGTGTTGTTAGGTTCTAAGTAATTAGGAACTAATGTATTAGAACTTTATTTTGTAATGTTGGCAAACCATGATCAAAACAGATGTTAGTCTTGTTTAGACTTGCTCAAAGTATAGGTCTTTTATGTAAAGTTTGAATCGAGTTAACTGCAGAATTGAGTGTGCAATTCTGACTGGCTCGATCGATCGAAAGTCGGGCATAATGTTTTTTTCTGCAGAATTTCCAACTTAGCCCTAAGCCATTTGACGTGTAGGGTTTTATGTTTTAACCTAGGTATAAAAGGGAAACCCTAGCCATATTTTTGAGGTTGCTCTATTTGTTGTGTGTGTGAATCTCTTGTGAGATCTAAGAGGTGGTTGCCTTCACACATGCTTAGGATTATCAAGAAGGAGATTTCATTGAAAGCTTGATAATCATTCAATTGCTGCACTAAAGAGCTTAAAGATACACAAGCGGGTGTGCTTGTACTTGCTGGAGAATCCAAGAAAGAAGGAGTTCGTGGTCTCGGAGCTTGCATGTGGTCGTGTCAGTAAGTTTTTTACATGAGGTAGCAATAGGATGTTAGTGGTCTAAGTCACTTTTGTAAAACTTCGATTCTTTCATAGTGGATTCAGTTTTACCTTGAGGATAGCTAGGTTAAATCCTCCCTAAGTTTTTTACCGGTTTGGTTTTCCTGAGTCATCATATCTTTGTGTTCTTTATATTCCGCACTTTACATTGATACGATTATATGATTGTGTTAACCTAGATCTGGAATTTGAACTAAGTAATAACTTGGCTAATTAACTAGGTTAATTCAATTGCGTTTTAAGGGGTCTAAAAACATACATGGGTAAATTTACCTGTTGAGGGAAGTCTCCATTTTCCATTTGTGCATTAATCAAAACCTTGGCTGCACGATGTAAGGGAGTCGCATCTCGCTGGGCCTAATCATCAAATTGGTAACAAAAAAAAAAAAAAACAACATATCAAATTAGTGTTGTCTTACTTACTAATTAGAGAGTTAGATCCTATATGCAACATTAATTTGTGCAATAGTAGAAACTATGATACCACAGTGTGCATGACCTAGTTACCCAGGTTAGGATGAATTGCACTGGGTGCTTTCTCATTCATCTCTTCCCAGTTTTAATCACCCACATTCTTGGACTTCCTTGCCTCCCCAAGTACATTTTATGTACTCTTTATTATTATATTATATTATTCGTTTGCCTCGATGGAACTACTGTACAAGTCTTTTGAACCTTAAAAATTCTAGGCATGTTGAGAGATGAATTTTCTTTGTGAATGGAAAATAAGATAAAACATTGTATCGTACCTGGCCAGCTTCAATAAGAGCTAACATAGCCCATCCAGTATTTACTATGTGTGCTTTGTCCAGACTGCTGTACACCTGTTCACACGTAATAAGATATAAAAATACGTAGAAAAACTATGAACTGAATATTCAGCTTTACAATGATCTAACTTCTTTTTCTTTTTTCTTTTTCTTTTTTTTTTTTTTTTTTTTTTTGAGGAAACAATGATCTAACTTCTTGAACGACTCATAATCTGGTAAAGTTTGAAAAAATTAAAAGCCTAATGAATTAACTAATGGTTCAAACAATAAATTATGTTGTAAAATTGGATCATTCAGGACCTCATTGTGACTCTTTTCTTTAACCTTCTTACTTTTCACTTAAAGTCATTTTTTTTTTTGGGATACAAGATAGAATTCTACTCTAGCCTAATCTAAGTGTATATGTGTGTGAAGCTCCCTCTTGGAGACTTGAATCCCGACCCTTGCCCCCCACACTCCACAAGCATTTATACTTGTGGAGTGACCATCACACCAAGGGTGTGCGGTGGTTCACTTAAAGTCATTAATTAGCTTAATTTTTGTCCAAAAATTCAAGATAAATAATGTGTTTTAAAAGAATTCTTAAAAAACAATGCTTGAAATGGTTTTTACCTTATCTTGGCATGACAGGTAGCTTTCTCCCCAACCACCTGAATCAAGCTGTTTGGAAAGTAAGAAATCACATGCTCTTCTAATGCTGTAGCTATTATGGTAGGTCTTACCACTAGCCACCAGACCCTTTATCCCAAACCTTGTTGCATAGGTGAAGCAAACTCCCCAAGATCCAATCCTATTTTAGAACATGCTCAATGGTAAAGAAATCACCTTAACATTTATTAACTACAGCAGCACTAAAAAACATAGCTTGAAGAGTAACCAATCTAGTTCATGTCCAAGAAGAGGTCAAGAAAAATAGGAGGTTGCAAGGAACCTAATTAGCTAAATCCTTATGTTTGCCTAATGAGTAACCAATTATTAGTAACTAGCTTTGATTCTTCCCAGGTTTTGGCTAACAAATTATGTTCGTGAATGCCCAACTTAATGGCTATATATTATGAACTAACTAGGCCACCTGACATTATTGATGGCTAGCGGATTTGGCTTTTCGTTTGGAAAAGTTATTCAAGTTATGCATGTTTACATTATATATAAGAGCATCACCATTGGCGGTGGTAAAATAGTTTTTTAGCTATTTTTCCACCTTAAACTCCAATTAAGTGCCTAACATTGAAGGAGTCAAAAGGCAAATTTTTTTGCTTCTTACTACAGTGAATTGCCAAGACTAGCAATTTACTGTAACAAGAAGGTATAAAAAAAATTATTACTTTATCACTTAGTTGGGTTTGGAAGTAGAGAGGAAGAGAGAAGAAGTGAGAAAGAAATTAAGAAAAAAATGAATAGTATTCGGCTGATGGTAAAAATAAGACCATTGATGTAGGATGTGTTGTAACATTGTGTGTTAAAATAGATAAAATAGTTTTTTAAGGTGTTAAGTACTAAAATTTTTAGCTCCACCAATGTGTGTTAATTAATTTTATTCTTTGTAGTATTTTAAAGCGTGGGTTGTTAAGAAAAAATTATTAAATCATAATGATTTTAAGCTACAAAACTTGTTATTGAATCACTTTACATGTTGGACTCCACTTATTAAGGAAAAAAAGTGATTCACGCATAGGAAAGTGTTAATTAAAATAATGATTAAATGGTTAAATTATTATTTATTAATATTTTAAGCTTTTGGGATAAGTGATAGTTCACCATAATATTATAGAGCATGTTTGTTTTAGTATTTAGAGATTGTGAGACATTGCAATTTACTAGAATTCTTTTCTGTATTTTTGGACTTTAAAAATATAATTCCAAAAGAATATTTTTGAAATCCCATTATTTGCTCCCCCTCTGCTCATCTAGACAAAACCAGAACTAATGTATAATAATGTGAGTGGTATGATCTCAAAGGAGAAAACAAACCAAGAGCCATTAGGGAGTTGTATGCTCTCAATGAAATTAGCTGCCTTTGCTATACATGCTTCTATTTCTTTCCTTCGATGTCCAGGGTACAGTTTCACGAATGATTTCAAACCCTGTATAGCTGCTGATGTGCATTCCACATACCTACATTATGACCCAAGAAAATTAATTATAAATCAAAATTTTGAAATATAAGATAATTCCAAAACCATTAGTTATGTTATATATGTTAGGTTCTAAAGACTTAGGATTTATGTATTTAGAACTCTAATATGTAATGTTGGCAAACCATGATCAAAACAGTTTTTTTAGTCGTGTTTAGGCTTGCTCAAAGTTGTGTCTTTAATGTAAAGTTGGAATCGAGAGGCTACATAAGTATTTGTTACTTTCGGCCTGGCTCGATCAATCGAAAGTCTGCCAGATTGCGTTTTTGTGCAGATTTCCAACTTAGCCCTATCTCATTAAAACGTTTAGGATTTTATGTTTTTACCCTAGGTATATAAGGCGAACCCTAGCCACATTTTTAATGTTGCTCTGGTTGCTCATATTTGCGGTTTTGTGTGAATCTCTTGTGAGATCCTTGAGGAGTTTTCCTTTACACAAAGCTTAGTGTTTTCAAGGAGAAGATGTTATCTACACCTTGATGATCAACTCAGTTACTGCTATTGGAGCTGAAAGAAAAAACAAGCGGGGGTGCTTGTACTTGTGGAGAATCCAAGAAAGAAGAAGTCCGTGGATTCGGAGCTTGCACGTGGTCGTGTCAGTAAGTTCTACTGGTGGGTAGCAATAGGAAGTCGAGCGTGGGTGCTTGTAAGTCTTATTGTATGAACTTCGATTCTTTCATATAGTGAATTCAAGTTTACCTTGAGAATAGCTAGGTTAAATCCTCCCCAAGTTTTTTACCGATTTGGTTTCCCTGGTGATCATATCTTGTGTTCTTTATATTTCCGCTGCTTTATATGCTTGATATGATTATATGCTTATGTTAACTAAGATTTGCATAATTTGACTAAGTTAATCACTTGGCTAATTCTCTAGGTTAATCCAATTGTTGTTTTAAGAGGTCTAAAAACCTAACAAGTGGTATCAAAGCGGGTAGCTCTCTTGTTGTAGATCTTTTGATGTCTGAGCTGATCCTTAACCCCTGTTGTCATGGAACACGGACACTCTCTTGTTATTCCTCCTCACTTTGATGGGAATAAATCTATTGATGAGAGAATTTGGAATTCTGTTGAGTACGGATGGGAGAAGCCTACTACTCTTGTGAGTGAGTGGCAAACTTCTCAAAAAGAAACAGCTGCGTTCAATAGCAAAGCTATGAATGCTATCTTTAACGCTGTTTCAATGGAGGAATTTAAGAGAATCTCAAATGTTGAGGTTGCTCACACTACTTGGAATATCCTCCAGACTATGCATGAAGACACAAAGGCAGTTAAGATTAATAAATTGCAGCAGTTAACTTCTAGATTTGAAAGCATTAGGATGTCTGATGATGAAACTTTTGATGAATTCTATTCTGAGCTTAATAATATTGTTAATTCTACATATAATTTGGGTGAAATCTATGATCAACCTAAAATTGTTAGGAAGATTCTTAGATCTTTAACTGAAGACTTTAGACCCAAAGTGACTATCATTACTAAGAGCAAGGATATGGACTCCATCCCTGTTGATGAGCTTGTAGGATCTCTTCAGTCCTATAAGTTGGACCTACCCAAAGCTAGCAAAATCCAAGTCAATAGCTCTTAAGTCAGTTGATGATGTTGAGGTTGGTGGATTTGATGACGAGCTCTCTGCTATAGAGATTGCTTACCTTGTCAAGAACTTTAGAAACTTTCTTAGGAATAGTAACAGAAGGGCAAGAAATACAAACACTGCTGAACCTAGAAATTTTAGGAAGAATGATCCCACTAAGGTTAGCAACACTGAAAAACCTAGAGAAAAAGTAGGTTAATCTTCTAATAATTCTTTGGGTTCTCAATGTTTTAGATGTCAAGGGTATGGTTATGTTAAATCTGAATGTCCTACATTCTTGAGGTCTAAGGGCAAGGTTATAGCTGCAACCCTTAGTGATAATGAGGTTTCTGAAGATGAGTCTGGATGTGACGAGGATGGAAACTTTATTGCTTTCATTGCTACTGCTGTAGTCAATGAAAGTGTGTCTGTTGAAAAGAACCCTTCTGATGGAGAACTCTCTGAAGATGAAGATCTTCAAGAGGCCTATAATAAACTTTGCAAAGTTGCTGCAAAGGATGCTATGAATGTTGAACTTGGCCTGAAGAAAATTGAATCTCTTGAGCTTGATAAGAAGAATTTGCTTGTAAAATTGTTTGATACTAATGAACTTTTGAACAATGTGAAAACTGATAATATGCTTTTGATTGATAAGGTTAAGAAATTAGAACTTGATTTTTCTATTGCTAGATCTGCTAGTTCTAAACTTGATCAAATGCTGAGTATTCAAAAGTCTCCTTCTGACAAATTTGAATTAAGTTTTGTTGAAAGCATCTCTGTGTCTGCACTCCATTCCACAAATTTTGTTCTTTCATCTTCTTCTGAACCTTCTGTGGGTGAGGTTGTGAGTGAAACTGTCAAACCCCCTATGAGTGAGGTTGTCAAACCCATAGAAGTTTCACCATCTAAGAAGATTAGGGTTAATCTGAAAGAGTCTAAACCTAAAGAATCTACCCTTTCTAAGGACAAGATGCATGGTAAAACTGCCTGGGTTTGTCATTTTTGTGGGAAGTCTGGACACATTCGTCCTAACTGTTACAAGCTTCAAGCTGCTAAGACAGCAAATAAACCAAAAATGTCTGTACCTCAAGCACAAGATCCTATGGCACTCATTGGTGAATTGGTAAAGGCTTTAAACCTTTATTCCAATCTTGGAGTTGGAAATCACTCGAACGTGAATAGGAACTCCAATGCTCATGGTGCATCTAAAAGGTTTTGGATGCAAAAGACTCGATCTAATTGAGTCTTTCTGACATGGTCCTTGTGCTTCATTGCTCTACTTTTTGTGACCATTGTTCTTTGGTTTTTGTTTTTGTTTTTTTTTTTTTTTTTTGGGTTCTAGGATTTGCATTGCATATCATTCATGCATTTCATTCTAGGATTTCATATGTTTTCTCTTTTAATAATAATAATAATAATAAAAAAAATTAAAAGAGTGAAGCAAATTGTGTTGGGCATTATTTTCTTTGTTTTTGAAAACAAGGTTGGTCAATTTATTTTCACATAACATGTCTTATGTACCTTGTTTAGCTTTGATGAGCTTATTTGTTGCACTTTACTAGTTGAAGCTTTGTAGTGCATGTTGTGTGGAAAGATGTTTATGGTGTTTATAACTTTGTCTTAATCTTGAAGTCACATGCTATTTGACTGTCGGACTTGATCCTTTTGAGAAAGGCATAAATAACCATCTCATCGTTATTCACTAGCCAATCATGAACACCTTAGTGCATATCGTAAGATTTTGTGCTCGGGAAAGTGTAGCACATGCACAAAAAGAACATAAGGTGTAGCCTCGGTTTAATTGCTTAATGCTTAAAATTGGTGTGAACTATTAGGCTTGATGCCAAATCACATAATTAAAATTGGTGTGTACATTATCTTGGCTTTTTAATAAGTTTTTGAATAAATTAAAATTGGTGTGTATATTATGAGGCAAAATTCAAGAAACTTACATGAATGCAAGCTTATGATCTAGGAGATGTGGGAGTTATAAGATGTAACTCTTTCGGTGATAGTCTCTTTTAAATTTTATGTGATGAATTTTGTAGACTTTGCGATTGATTGTTATTCACATATCACCTCACATGTATCTCAAGCTTTTGTTAGTTGCACACACTACACAAGTTACTCTTTGCTAAACACTGTACATGTTATTGTGTGTGTTTTTTGTCTGACCAACCAAGTTTGAAAATACCTTGAGTATTATGCACAACATATTTGTTTGCTTGAGAATTTAAAGAGAGAATGGTTGATTTTTTTTGGAAAAACTGGGTTTAAAACTTAGGTTTTTGAAAAAGCATTTCATCTCATACTCATGCATTTTGTTCATCAATTTCAATGCTTTGAGGTGTTCTTGCCTAAAATGTGGTTGTTTTTCAAAATTGTGTTTTTCCTAAAATTTAGTAAGCCTCTGTCTAGTTCGATTGATCCAGTTTGTTTTTCAATCAATCGAAATTGTGCTTAAAATTCTTTAAGAGTCTCGGGTTATTTCGATCGATCGAATGTAATTTTCAATCAATCGAATATCATAAGTCAGGTTTTTTTAAACACTCAGTTTTTGACTTGTTCAAAACACTTTTCAAAAGTTTCAAACGTTTTTCTCTCTCTCTCCGATTCGGTCAAGGCTCCACGTCAAATTTTTGTCGTTTTCCTCCAAATTTTTTGCAAGGTTTTCCTCTCCCAACACCGGTATGTCCATTTTACGCTTCCTTTTGCATTTTATTTCATTTATTCATACATAAATTCATGCATTTATTTGGGATTTTCGGACTTTTTACTAATTGGGGTTTTTGATGATTCTAGCCATGTTTTCTGAAATTGATCAATGGGTTTTTGTTCTTGGATGTACTAAACTTGATCTTGATGGTTTAATTTGATCAATTTTGTGATTTGTGAGAAATTGAAAATTCTAGGGCTTGTAATTAATCCGAATTGGGGATTTTGTTCAAATTAGGTTCAATTGATGCAATTGGCTTGTTGAATTGATGTAATTGATCATTATATTGTGTATTCTAGCTTGTGTGATGATCAATTGGTCAAATTTTTTCCTAAAAATTAACAAGTGGTTTTAAAATTTTGGGGTTTTTTTTTGTTAGAAACTCTATGCTCAAGCCAATTTTATGAAATTGAACTTATATTGAACTTAGTTTTACTGCATTAGAACATGCATCGTGACATTGTGATTGTTCATACATCATATAGATTTGTATTTTTTTGCTAACTTGCAGTCAGCCATTGGTTTGTATTTTTGTTTTAATCTTTTAGGTTCTATCTTTGTGTCTTTGTCCTTTCCTTAGCATCATGCCTAGGAAGACTAGAGCTCGTAAGTTTGTTCCCTCACCTTCTCCTCCTCCCTTTGACCGTGATAGGTTTCTAAGTGAGAAAAACCAAGAGACCTTTGAGAAGCTGAACCTTAAGAGAAAAATTTGGGCTGAGCATTCTGTAGTGTTAGATGAGGTTGATCCTGCCATTAGGGCAAATTTTGAGCGTCAGGGCTAGTTACCTCTGTTGGATATTTCTGATCCTCCTCCTCCAACTACCCTGATTAGAGAGTTCTTTTCAAACATCTTTATCCACATCTATAATTCCAACACTTTGGTTTAGAGTTGGATACAAGGTGTAGAGTTCACCATTACTCCTGATGTAGTGGCTGATGCTTTAGGGGTACCGTTGGTCCAGCACCCTGTCTATTCGTATGATGAGTCTCCTCTCTTGGATGATGTTATGTCATACATTACTAGGTCTTCGATCCAGTGGCGTTCTGATCCTAGGATCACCACTGCTAAGCTATCTGAGTTGCACTATCTCTTCTTTAGGATAGTCTGTCATTCTCTGTGGCCCATCTCTCATCTCCACACCATTCCTCTTGAGCGGTGTATGTTTTGTACGCTCTTGTTACTGATGCTCCTATAAGTTTTCCTCACTTATTTCTTCGTTCTTTGAACGAAGTTAATAGGAGTTCATATTCCGCTCATGCTCTTATTCATCATATTTTTATTCATAGGATTTTGTTATATCTTGGTCTAGATGATTTCCCTTCCTCTGAGCCCGTTCATGTTATTGCTCCCGTAGGTGCGTCTTTTCTTTATTAGAGGGCTGCTCATCTTCGAGCTGCTCTAAACACCCCAGGTTTGAGCCTTCTAGTACTGCACCCCCTCCTTCTACTTCTACAGGTCTTGTTGATGAGGATGATGTTGATCCTATTGGTGATGGTACTGTTGCTGCTATTCCTCCACCTCCTTTGGATGATTTTGATATACGTCGTACTTTCGAGACTGTCATGACCATCTAAGTGGCTCATGGTCAGATTTTGGTGGACTTGCTTAATGAGCTACGTGTGATGAGAGCCAATTTGGCACATTTTTTCCGTTCATCCTCTCCACCTCCTTTTGATGATGGCTTATGATTGTCCTTTAGCATTCCATCACAAAAAGAGGGACTAGAGTTTTGATTCTTGTAGAGGAGATTTTGTAGTTAGGGGGAGATTTCTTTTGTGTTTTGCGGAGCTTGTGGTGACATTAGATTGTATCTAGGTACTTCATTGTGTATACTTTCTTTTGATATCACTTTTTTTGGGCTATTCATGTTAGGGGAGGTACATTTATTCTGATTTATATGATTATTGATTCTTGTGTTCACTGCTTATTGATTTATATTTATGAGTTGTTCATTGATATATGTCTTTATTTTGTGTTGTGTGAAACATACAAGAATGCTTTGTTTAAAGGGGAGTTAACATTGTTTTTGATGTATCTAACTTAGGGGGAGAGTTAGTTTACATACTTGTTGATTTACTGTTTTTCTGTCACACATGCGTTTATGCGTTTGTTGAGTGTTTCAGGAATATACAGGTTAATTCAATTGAGCTGCTGTCTACACTTGCAACTGATGCATAGTAGTTAGGATTGAATTTGTTGTTATGAGCATTATTTTTGTAAAGGGCAATTACTTGTAAACTTTGAGCTTTTAATTTGTGTTTTGTCACGGATTGCCAAAGAGGGAGTTTGTTAGGTTCTAAAAACTTAGGATTTTATGTATTTAGAACTCTAATATGTAATGTTGGCAAACCATGATCAAAACAGTTTGTTTAATCATGTTTAGGCTTGCTCAAAGTTGTGTTTTTAATGTAAAGTTGGAATCGAGAGGCTGCAGAAGTATTTGTTACTTTCGGCTTGGCTCGATCGATCGAAGCTTAGACTCAATTGATTGAAAGTCGGCCAGATTGCGTTTTTCTGCAGATTTCCAACTCAGCCCTATCTCATTAAAACGTTTAGGATTTTATGTTTTTGCCCTAGGTATATAAGGCAAACCCTAGCCACATTTTTAATGTTGCTCTGGTTGCTCATATTTACAGTTTTGTGTGAATCTCTTGTGAGATCCTTGAGGACTTTTCCTTTATACAAAGTTTAGGGTTTTCAAGGAGAAGATGTTATCTGCACCTTGATGATCAACTCAGTTGCTGCCATTGGAGTTTAAAGAAAAAACAAGCGAGGGTGCTTGTACTTGTGGAGAATCCAAGAAAGAAGGAGTCCGTGGATTCGGAGCTTGCACATGGTCATGTCAATAAGTTCTACTGGTGGGTAGCAATAGGAAGTCGAGTGTGGGTGCTTGTAAGTCTTATTGTATGAACTTCGATTCTTTCATATAGTGGATTCAAGTTTACCTTGAGAATAGCTAGGTTAAATCCTCCACAGGCTTTTTACCGATTTGGTTTTCCTGGGTGATCATATTTTGTTTTTATATTTCCACTTTATATGCTTGATATGATTATATGCTTGTGTTAACCTAGATTTGCATAATTTGACTAAGTTAATCACTTGGCTAATTCTCTAGGTTAATCCAATTATTGTTTTAAGGGGTCTAAAAACCTAACAATATAAAAACTAGAGTTGTGTGCTGTGTAAATAATGTCTACATTGATATTTAAAGACTACTAAGTTTTGAAGGGAATATAAGTACGAAATTCTCAGATCTATGAGATGCAAAAATAGAAGATGTAAGCACTCAAATTGTACTGGACCCTAAACAATAAAATTTTTAGAGAGCGGGCGTAAGAGCTGAGCTCTATAGGTAGAAAAATGACATGATCGCTCTGTAGTAAAGAAAGCCTTAAACTAGTTTTCTACCACCTTTCTTCTTCTCGGTTAGGTTTTCCTGGGATATTTTAAAGTCCACTGTAATCTCTCTTTTTCTCTCTCTTCTTTTCTCCTTTCTTCCAAAAAAAAGTCCCTCTAGTGTACTCTGATTTCACATTATATACTACCTTCTTCGTCCTGCTTTCACCGTACACGTGTAAGTTCCATTCTGAGAACTTCTTTCTGTCCCATCCAGAACTTCCCGAATCCTTCGCTTAGTGACCATAAGGCTGCTTGGTTACTGTTCAGGTATCACTTCCACATTAATGCGGCCAGAGAGTTAGCTGGGAAGCATTTAATGTGGAGGTAGCAGCTTTTAAGAGATATTTGTTACCTTTTCCGGTTCCTTCTTTGTTCAATATTCATTAGTTAGTTTGCATGTAATTCTGTGAAGTTCCCTGACAATTAAAACAGTTACATCCACCTTGGACGCTGGTTTGAGGAATAAATCTCATCCTCGGACAGATGAGTGTCCTCGGATAGGTGAGTGTCCTCGGAATGGGCCGTTGGGCCACAAACCCACTTTCTATGAACTCTCTGTTAAGTTTTCGGGCAACTGGCCCCACAGAAGAAAAATATATGCTAAACAAAACAAACACATAAGACAATATTTACGTAGTTCGGTAATTTGCCTACATCCACAGAGTTGCAGAGATTTTACTATTCTCGGAAAAAAAATACAAGATACGGCAGTACAACTTCTCTCTCAAAAATAACACACAAAACCCTAACCTTCAAAACAATAGTTTTCTATCTTGCGCACGGGATTCATGACTAAGCCTCATAAAATATCTCATTAAAAACCATAACAATATTATTTTAGATCGGGTCATAATTTAGATCAAATACAACTAGGCTCTACAAAACCCAACAAGTTTATACATAAGAAAAAATCATACATGTTTATTTAAATATTAAAATTGGAGCTAAAAGAAAATCCGCCTTGTTAGTAACTAGTATAATAAATCATAATAATTTTGAAAGTCATGATAGTTCGTGAGTAAAATTGTAGGCATGGTCAATCTTACTGATAATCAATGATAATATCTCCAAACGTTTCCGATGGGTTGATCATCTGTGAAAGAAACAGGATGTGTTAAAACCATGGGCAAGATTCAATATTACAAACCAAATTGGAAAGAAAAGAATGTCTTGCCTCTAACCACGCATAAGATCTTGTGAGCTCGTATGAAGCTAACCCACCATTATTGTTCTATTTTGTCAAGAAGAAACAAATATCCATGGTCAATTAGTGTAAAATAGACTCTCTCCAAAAAGAGAACATTTTTTTTTTTATATAAAAAACAGAAAATATTTTGTTACATGCATACACCATATGCACATTAAAATGAAATCTTTTATTATAATCGAAGCAAATGTGATATGAATTGTTCAAGAATTTAAATGGATTTACTTTATCTAAAGAAGATATCAAATTATCAATAAACATCTATGAAATGGTTTGGTAGGATTTAGCCAATTGTCTTCAACAAGAATCCATGTTATCAAAAGATTTCTTGCAATTGTTTTTTTAGTATTGAATGACTCCACCATCCATAATTTTAGCATCTTATTGAACAAAATATGTGATCTTATTCCTCGTTCATCAAGAGTTTTAGAAAGTATCATAATCATCAAATAAGAATGGCTTTAATTTTTTCAAATGATCAATTTGAAGACCAATTTATTCCTACAAAATCAAATTTTTTCAAATGATCAATTTGAAGACCAATTTATTCCTACAAAATCAAAGGGATAATACAATAAGCTGACAACCATGTCTCTTGAAGCTAAGATCATTAGTTCAAATCTCTTTTTTTCCCTTCTTTTGGTCTAATTAAACTCATTAATCAAAAAAATTGGACAAAATGGGCTTTTTCCCTTTTCAGCCAAATTAATTAGCTTTATGCCCCCCTTCCCAAACTAAGTAGAGAAATGCCCCTCTTTTAAAACTCGATTTATGATAAATCGAGTTAGAAAAAAATAATTTCTGAAGTCCTATAGCGGCGTTTTAAGGAGCCTATAGTGACGTTTTAAAGACCTATAGCGACGTTTTTTAACTCGACTTCAATGAAATCGAGTTATAGGTAAAAAAAACACCACTATAGGTCAATTTCATTGCCTATAACTCGATTTCCTTGAAGTCAAGTTAAAAAATGTCGCTATAGGTCCTTAAAACGTCACTATAGACTCCTTAAAAACGCCACTATAGGGCCTAACTCGATTTATTATAAATCGAGTTTTAAAAGAGGGGCATTTCCCTACTTAGTTTGGGAAGAGGGGCATAAAGCTAATTAATTTGGATGAAAAGGGCAAAAGCCCATTTTGTCCCAAAAACATTACATGGTTTTGATTCACGAATTATAATTCTAGGTATCAATTTTATCCTTCAACTATCAATGGTTTTAAGATACGCTTGTCTCCGTATCTTGTCAACTTCGGACTTATCTTCTAGTAGGATATCCTTTATCAAGAATAGTACTAAAGAATCCATCCAGCAAGGACTTATTCTAACTTGATGAACTTGGACCACTTCTTCCTTGGGTCTGCATAAGTCTTCTATAAGGATAACCCAAGGAAGGCCTTGAGCCGAGGAGGTTGCAAGAGTGGCTAAGGAATCAGCATGTGTGTTTCCGCTTCTAGAGACGTGCAGTAAGCTGAAAGATTCAAATCTTGATTGTAGATGCCTAGCTTGACTTAGATACCATTGCATTCTCTCATCTTTTGCTTCTAGTTCACCATTCATTTGGCCGACGACCAATCTTGAGTCAGAGAACATCGTTATTGCCTTTCCTCCCATTTTTTGCACCATGGACATTCCCTTATGCAAGGCTTCATACTCAGCCTCATTATTAGTGGCCGAGAAATCCAGTCTTAATGATTTCTCAATGGTGATCTTCTCAGGTGAGATCTGAACTAACCCTAATCCTGATCCCCTTTGGTTCGCTGCCCCATCAACGTACACTTTCCAGCACAAAGGTGATTGTAGAGTGATGGTGCCAACTGATTTTTCATCCATGTGCTACATCTTTGTTACTTCTTTTAAAGAAGGCTCAGCGAATTCAGCCACCAGATCTGCAAGAACTTGGCCTTTAATAGAAGTACGAGGCATGTACTTGAAGTCAAAAGCTCCCAGGATAGTACCCCATTTAGCAATCCTTCCTGGTAATCGGCACTCCATAATATGGACTTGAGTGGAAGTTTAGTAAGGACAATATCCGTGTGTGCCTGAAAATAATGAGGGAGCTTCCGTGTAGCATGTACCACTGCTAAGATGGCTTTCTCTAGTGGTAAATACCGGACCTTGGCTTCCTGTAGTGATTTACTCACATAGTAAACTGGTCGTTGTATGCCGCTATCAACTCGTATTAGCATCAGACTCATTGCATAAGGAGCTACAGCGATGTATGCAAACAGGACCTCGTCCACCTCTGGACTAGACATAATAGGTGGCCGAGATAGATACACTTTCAGTTGTTGGAAGGCCAAAGCACACTCCTTGGTCCATTCAAATCCCTTCCACTTGTTCATTAAGAGGAAGAAAGGTCTACATCTATCAGCTGACTGAAAGATAAACCGGTTCAGGGCAGCGGTCATATTGGTGAGCTTTTGGACCTCTTTAGGGTTTCGAGGTGGTTGTAGGTTGTTAATGGCTTTGATCTGGTCAGGGTTAATCTCAATTCCCCAGTGAGTTACCATGTAACCTAGGAATTTACCTGATCCCACACCAAATGAACACTTGGAAGCGTTAAGGCGTAATTTATATTTTCTCAAAATTTCAAAAATACATTCGAGGTATTTCACATGTTCCAACACCAACTTGGTCTTCACCACCATGTCGTCGATATAGATTTTAATAGTTTTGCCTAGCTGGGGCTCAAACATTCTGGTCACCATTCTCTGATAAGTAGATCCTTCATTTTTTAGACCAAAAGGCATCACCTTGTAATGGTAGTTTCTAATGGAAGTGACAAACGCTGTCCTCTCTTGGTCGTCCGAGGCTAGTGGTATCTAATGATATCCTTGAAAGGCATCCAAGAAACTCATCCGAGGATATCCAACGGTTGCATCTAGCAGTTGATCAATCCGAGGCATTGGGAAGGGATCCTTTGGGCAAGCTTTATTTAGGTTAGTGAAATCCACACACACTCACCACTCCTCGTTCTTCTTCTTTACAACCACAATATTGGTTAGCCATTCAGGATAGAAAATCTCTTTGATAGCCCAAGCTTGCTTGAGTTTATTCACCTCATCTTTAAAGGCATCAGCATGTTCCTTGGAGGAGCGCTGAGGTGGTTGCTTTTTGGGGCTAATAGATGGGTTGACATTCAAATGATGACAGATAAAGCTGGGGTCTACCCCTGGGGCTTCATAGGCGCTCCAGGTAAATACATTGACGTTTCTTCTTAGAAACTTCAACAACTCTTACTTCTCCTCGGTGGGTAATTGAGACCCAATCTGAAAGAACTTATCAGGGTCATCACCGATAACAACTTTTACTAGATTTTCACATTTCGCCTCCTTGGCTGATTCAGCAGAAGGCGATAATGGAACCCTTAATTGCTATAAGCTTCCTCCAGCTTGGATCGAGGATTCATTCTTGGGTTGATGCAGGATGGCAACTACTAGGCATTGTCTCGCCATAGACTAGCTCCCAACGATCTCTTTGATTTAATCCCCTAATGGGAACTTCACTTTCTGGTGCAGAGTAGAAGAGACAGCCCCTAGGACATGAAGCCAGGGCCTGCCCATTATGGCCGTATAGGGGGAGTAAGCGTCCACCACTATGAAGTCTACTTCCACTATTTCGGAGCCAGTCTATATGGGTAGCCTGATTTGACCTCTCAGAATGACAACGTTCCCATCAAAGCTTACCAAAGGAGAGGTGTAGGTCGTTAGATCCTCAGATTTCAGGTTCAGCCACTGTACAAATCGGGATACATGATTTGTGCGTCGCTACCTTGATCCACCATTACTCTCTTCACATCATAGCCTCCAATCCTGAGTGTAACCACCAGAGCATCATCATGAGGTTGTATGGTTCCAACCGTATCTTGATTTAAAAAACCAAGAACCGACTGAATTTCTGTTCTTGCCCTTTTGGGTTCTGAATTAGAGTCCTCGGCTTGTAGCCGAGACACAGTTATCACTTTAGAGGGACATGAGCCAGTTCTTCCCGGGGCAGCGAAGATTACATTGATCGTCCCTAAGGGAGGTCTCGAGGAGTCCCCCATTTTGGGCTCCGAATTGGTCTAGCCCCCTTGGTTGCTAAAGTGATGCAAGAGATGTTTCAACTTTCCTTCACGGACGAGCTAATCCAGATGGTCCCACAGATTTCTGCAATCTTCTGTTACGTGTCCTTGGTCTTGGTGGTACTGGCAGTAAAGATTTTGATTACGCCTTTAGGGATTTCCTGCCATTTTATTCAGCCATTTGAAAAATGGTTCATGCTTAATCTTCTCTAGCACTTTCTGTACCGATTCTCAAAATACAGTATTGACCACCTAAACATTAGTAGGGCCTGATTGTCCTGAAAATTCTCTCTGTGGTTGGTTGTTGTATCGGTCCGACCTGAAATCCCTTCTTTCCTGAGGGATAACCTTCTCCTTTCCTTTCCCTTGCTGCTGATCTTCCTCTTCCCTCTTGTATTTATCAATCCGATCCATTAGCTAGTGCACGCTAGTAACAGGTTTGCATGTCAAAGACTTCCTTAAATCATGCTCGGATAGGAGGCCGAGCTTAAAAGTGCTGATGGCTACATCATCAAAATTGCCCCCAATTTTGTTAAACATCTCCCAATATCTATCTGAGTATGTTTTCAGATTCTCTCCCTTTTTCATGCTCAAAGAAAGGAGAGAAGCCAACGGTCGTGGAACTCTCTTGCAAGTAACAAATCAGGAACCAAATGCTTGGGTGAGTTCCCTAAAGGAGCTTATAAATTCTACCCTCAGGTCGTCAAACCATCTCATCGCAATGGGTCCAAGACTGGATGGGAAAACTTTACACATCAAGGCCTCGTCCTTGGCATATACAGTCATTCTCTGGTTGTAATGGCTTATGTGCTCCACAAGATCTGTTCGACCATTATAAATAGTGAACATAGGCTGATGAAAGCATCGAGGGAGCCTTGTCTCGTCAATCTTACGCGTAAAAGGTGATTGGGAGATTTGATTCAAAGCTCTGCTCATAGCGTCATTACCAACTCCCCCACATGGCGGACTTTTAAGCCTTTTCTCACGACGGTCCTCCTCTTCATAGGAGAAGGATTCACTAGGCGGGGTTTGAGACTTTCGTTTGTAATTGACGTCCCTTCCATCATTAGAGGAAGTACCTTAATTATGAGAAGCTCGTTTACTCATTGCATGCTGCAACTCCCTCTTCAAATGGTCAATCTCCAGTCGCATGCCCCTATTGTTCTTTGCATGGGAGATATGGCTTCCATCTCGAGGTCGACTTTTGCGATCAGTATGTGTGGTATGCACACTTCCTTCACGATCACTATTAGGATTGGTGCCCTTAAATCCTATTGTAAAATGCTATGTATGATATTATGTATGACATCATGTATGACATCATGTATGACTTAATATTGTGATTAATAAAGTTGTTTTATTATTATTTGAAATAATGGTAACATGAATATGGGACATTATCATTTAGTCCATGAGATGCATAGTATGTGATTTATGTGATTTAGTCACAGAAGATATAAATCACAAGTTCTTTGTAAACTCAGAATTATGATTCGTAGTTAGTGATGAAATTGGGCATTTCATCTGCGAAGACTATAATATATCAACTACGATGATTTGTCTTGATCATGGAAGTAGAGACTTCTAATTGATATGTTGATATGTTTTAAGATTTAAAACATATTGAACTGGACCGCTGTGAGATTTATTATTCTCTTAAAGACTGTCAAATGAATAATAAATCTCACGACTTATATTTGCATGAACTCTTAATTCTGAGAGAATAATGGACTTGATCATGAAGTGTAAGTTGTTTTGATATATCAGGAGTGAGATCTAAAGTAACGGTCAAAATCTCAGTATGTTGGGCAACCACATTTAGTTTTGATGGAACATATATTTTCAAGATGGAATTCATAATCTCTTAACGGAGATACAAAATATTTCTTTGAGATAAGTTTAATGGGTTTGTTATTCAGAGAGTTAGGCCTAACCACTTTAGTAAGTAGTTACTAAAGTATATATTTATGAAATTAGATTTCATAAATATATGATGAATAACTTAAAAGATTAAACCGGATACTCAAGGATTAAGATGTAGTAATTTACAAAGTGGCAGTCTACATTAATGACTTTGTGATACTACGAATATTTTATGAAGGGGTTGCATGTACAATAAAGTCTTGAGATATAATTTATAAATAAGACCTACAGTGCAACTATATTTATATAGTGGTATTAAATATAGTTAATGGTAATTTTGAACTTGTCAAGAGTTGATAGAAAAGCCCAAGCCCCATTGGAGCTAGTGTCTTATTGGTCCCTTTTGGTCTCACTCCAAGCCACACACTTAAGCCCAATTGGAAAGGCCCAAAATGCCAGCCCAATTAAATAATTGGTTAGATACAAAG
The DNA here is from genome assembly GCA_023736055.1 of Quercus glauca. NCBI lineage: Eukaryota > Viridiplantae > Streptophyta > Magnoliopsida > Fagales > Fagaceae > Quercus > Quercus glauca. Next base: position 24,660,975 of record CM043325.1, on the reverse strand, counting down.
GAAAAAACATACAGAATTTAATGTGTGAGTAATATCATTGTGAAATGGTGTGTATGTGAGTGTATGTCACTCTCTAGTTATCCCTTTATAACCGATTGAGAGTCCACACTTCTTAGGCGTTAGTGAAATTGGAGTGAAGATTAAAAGTATTTCCAAGTGCTTTGATCTTTGTTTTTGAAATTCACCGCTTCAAGGTATGCTCTCTTATACTTGAATTCTAAAATTTACATAGTGCATGTTATAGATTGCGATTGAAGTAAATCCATTAATTTTTCGCTGCGTATGTTTTGTATACGATACAAACATGTAAATATCCATCAATCACCTCTATGCTCAAGATTGACAAAAAGGTCGCCAAGCTGGGATCCCCTCGATTCTGCTAGTTGTGGACCTGGCTTTGCCATAGTTTACCATTGCCTTCACTATCACTCAAGTTCTTCCCACAAACGGCGCAAATTGTAAGGACCCTTTTTGTAGCCCAAGTCCAAGGTGTATGAGACCTTGGCCTAGTGAGCCCAATACAATAGAATTTGTAGAGAGTGGGTTGAAGAACTAGGCCTTAGTGAAATTAACAACGGCTAGAATAGATTTTAAGTATGATCAAATGATAACCAAGTCAATAATACTGCATAAATGTGCTGTTCGAGGAGGCAAAATGTGTTATAAATCTAGAAAAGATGATTACAGATACTGCTTTTATTGCTACAGTGTTCTTTCTTTTTCTCTCCAATCCCCTTTTCGTGGAGGGGTTCTCACATTATATAGTTCTGTAAAGTTGTTATTTACAACTATGTATTTTGTTGGCTTTTATTCTGTGCCAAATTTGATTGTAATTGCATTCAATCTTTTGTACCCTATATTTATTGTGAGATTTGATTATAAGGGTTGTGTGATAGAGAGAGAGTGTGTGAAGACTCAAGCTAATCGAAGACGGAAGTGTTTTCGCGAGTAGCTCGCGACTTAGCATCTCGCGAAGTGATCCACGTGCCTTGCACATGCTGGAATGCGAAGAGTCAGGCCAGGATGGAGACAGCTGTGTCTCGCGAGTACCTCGCGGGTAAGGCCTTCCCACGAGACACCCGCGAAACATTCTGTTTTGCCAGCCTGTCCATTCTGATACACACTTTCTGTGCCTACACTATTTATATCCACATTACCTACAAATGTTGAAGAGTGCTTCTGAGAGAAAAACCTAGCCAAACACATTGAGAATTAGAGATTGTCATACCCATAATTCTCTACACACTTGCTTGTGGTATTTTCTCAACTCCTACATCTCCATTTCCATACCATTGAGAGTTGATAGCCCAAACACTTACCACACCCTTTTTGAGTGTCAAGTGACGTTTTGATGCTACTGGGAAGCATTGGAAGAAGCCAAGGATGGAAGATGCAACATGGAGCTTGTTGCAGGATCCGGAGAACTAGACAAGACACGGTTCTGAGAAGCCTTGTTAGAGTAGGAGCTTGGAGGACTTAGGTACATCGGGTAGATTAGGCTTGGAGGGTCTCTCGCTAACTCATGTATCCCAACTGATTGTCTAGTGGATCGATTTCTGCTTGGAGGGCGGCGAAGAGATTTTTCACTGAGTTCTTTGATTTCCTCTTCGATAACATATCGACGTGTTATCTTGTGTTTGCATCTTTCTTCCCTACTCTTTTACATTCCATTTTACTGCTGTGTTGCTTAGTTTATGGATTAGAGTAGCTTGTTTATTTCTCCGCTCGCATTTACACTATTCCGCACTTAGTATTAAGTTAGAGTAAAATCTATCGAGCCGTAATTTTAATTTAGGGGTCTAAATAGCTCTTGTGTTTTCAACACATTTTCGAGCATTCAAGTTCCTTTGGATCATCTTCACCTTACACTTGTCAATCATCTGATCCCTCATTTGAGTGCCCATCCCATCAAACACCCTCTATGGCTTTTTGTGAGTGGTGGTGGCTAAGGCAGCATTGTTTAGGGGTCTTCTCCACATAAATGCAGCTAGAAAAGTAGCTGCAGTGCATTAAATGCGGTAGTAGCAGCTTTTCCTTAGATATTTATCAGTTTCCATTATTCTTGTATATATATATATATATATGATGCCCATCCTTATCACTAGATTCTTCTAGAAGATCATGTTGGTTGTCGAAGTATAGATTTGAACTACATCCAACATATCCGAGGGGTAGTTCCTCCTCGGACCACCCTTTGCTCGTCCTCTACCTACAGGATTCTATGACTGGAGTCTTCCCTAATTGCTTTCCCCTTCTCATACCAACTTATGCCTTTAACCTGCGGATTAAGCCCAAGGCCCATTATCTAATTTTTGGGCCTTTTATCCCTACAACCATTATTATAGAAATTCATAATTTAAATATATAAGACCAATTTTTTTATTTAATTTTTTTTTTGAGATAGTTTCAACTTATGACGCTCGCTCCTGATAATAGCTTTTTATCGTCAAAGATTTTATCAGTTGAGCTGACTAAAACCCACTAAGACCAATTTCGAATGACCATTTCTCTCCCAAAAAAAAAAAAAAAAAAAAATCAAAAGACCATAATTTAAATTATACCTGTAGTGATAAAATCACATTAACAGCGTCATATAGTTTATCTGCTGCTATTGCCTCTCCCACAATGCCAAACGGCATTTCTGATAACAAAAGTGCTGACTGCAAATGATTTGAATATGCCAAAACTGTTAAATTACGTAATGAATTTTATCATTTACATATTAGATTATAATGAGGAGTCAACAAAGGGTTAACTTTGCATATTTGTACGTTTATAAGTTTGGTTATGTTTAATAATAATGTTAATGTTAGAGTAAATTGCAAAACACACTCTGAAAATTGGGGTTGTTTGGATTTTGCACCCTAAAATTTTAAAAATTTGATTTCACCCCTTGAAATTTGGTTCTGTTAGCAATTTGCCCCCTTCAGTTAGTTTCTGCTATTAAGTGATCACACATCATCACGCTGATGTGTTTTGTTTTTGCCAAATCAACCCTCAAACAATCTCATTTTGCCCAGAGTGAAAACACAAAACTCAAGCTTAATTATAAGACATCTTCTTTTGTATCTCTAATTTTTAATGCCTATTTTGTTTATATTTTTCAGCCTGAAACTAAAGAATTTAGCCCAAATAGAATAAAATTTCATACTTTTCAACCAAAAAATTAAGAAATAATAATAATTTTTTGAGCCCAAAACTAAAAAGGCAACCTAACTATATATATATATATATATATATATATATATATATATTTAAGGGCCAATTAGTCCAAATTGAACTAAATGGACCAACATGGACCAAACAAACTGAATTTGACCAAGGTGGACTAAATTAAACCGAAGTGGACAGAAATGAATCGAAATTCTATATGGCTCAATAGGACGTGACGTGATAATAATATATTTTACGCTTCACCTTTTAGATATTTTAGATACGTTGATATTAAATTACGTAACCTAAGATATAGTATATAAGAAATTGAACCTAAGTTTTGCCTTAAAAACAATGTATCGTGGACTGGACCCAATATAATACGGACACATGTCCAAAGCCAAATACTTGTCTGCATCGCAATGCATAGGTTTAATGCACTGGAACACTAGACCAAAACTTAAATAATGTATCACCATACCGCAAATCACTCATTATGTTCAGCTGACAGACCAACTCGGAAGAATCTAAGACTTTGTAAGGCAAGAGGTTACCTTCAAACCTTCTGCTGTACAATCTGACACAATCCAACCATTGTCTGGAGTTGAGAAGGGCCATCCACCCTTTGAAATATGGCGATACCAGTAATTAAGATCACCTGAGCTGTCTGTTCTAACCTTCACATCCGAACAAAAATTACAAAATGAATATACTTTTTTGGTGATTAATCTTATATATGTTAAACTTTAATGTAGCATTACTTGTGTGTTTTTTATAAAACTGTGCGCCTTTTTAAGCATTGAACCATATTCGTCTACAAGGTTGGTAGCCAGGATTGCTTGAGCCGCAAGTGCCACATCCCATAGTTGAGAACCATTATATCCCTATCATTGAAACATTTACATCAAGGTCATATCTCAGTCAAACTCTAGTTCATAAACACACCTCATAAAAAATATTTTTCTCATTCTTCAACTTAGTTGAACATTTTGGTGCCAAGATAAAGAAATATAGAAAACCTAAGTTCACATGGGAATAAGCTATTGAATTAGAACCTGCATTTTCATTCCATCTTCAGCCACCCATAAATAATCTTTGATTCTTTCAAGGTGACACTGATACGCCTCTGAATTTGGATCTTCCACCCAACGACAGACCATGTTTAGTACCTGTATTTATAATGGAATATGTTTTGCTTCAAAACTGTTAAGAGATATCAAGTCCAATAGCTAATGTTCAAGCCCGATCCTACCTGGTGTCCATGTAAAGTATTTTACTTGTAATATAAGTCAATTAATCATGGTTTATTATATGGTTAGTTTAATATTTAGTCTCCTATAAATACCCCATATTTTGCTCATTGTAACAAAAATTATAATTATAGTAAAGATATAGTCGTCATAAGCTCCTCTGTAGACATAAGTGGTTAAGCTGAACCCCGTAATCCTAGCGTCCTTTTTCTTTTCTCTATATTTTTCATAAAAATGTAACAAAAACTAAGCTGAAATTTAACTTCTATCTAGACATTCCAATATCTCCAAATTTCTTCACGTGAAATTGGCTGGTTGAACATATGATTTTAGTTATAGAGAATTGTCTGATTGAAAAACAATTTTCGGCCTTAGTAGCCCTTACATTAGTGTATTTAAAAATATCAAAAATAAAACCAAAGAAAAGAACAACAAATAACAACAAGAAAAGAAACCTTACATGTAAATTACCAAAAATTAAGGATATTAAAACCTATAACGGTGTTAGGAGCTTTACGAGTTATTGATGATGACATGAGGAATTGGAGTGCTTGGACAACATCAGGCCAGTCACATGGCTCAATGTTTTCTCAAGACACCAATGGCTCATCATGCCTATCTAGTGAAGCTCCTAACTGCTCATTGAGGGGGACAAGCCAGGTCTCCCTACTGGATTCAGAGTGAAGAGCATGGTGAGGGGCAGCATGTGGAGGCACGTTGCTCCACATGATGCCCCAAGGCCATGGCAGAGGAGGGCCGTGGTGGGCAGAGACGGATTTTGATGTTGGGCACAGTAGGTGATACTGACCCTATGGGATGATGCATGGTAATTATGGCTTGGCTGAGGGTTGCTTTGTGTGTGGGCTGGGTGGCTTGGATGCAAGGCAGTGCTGGGCTGTTGTAAAGATGGTATGTTGTGTAAGGCATTAGGCTGGTTGGTGCTAACAGAGTGCATGAACTTGTATGAGTGGGCTGATGGCAGTTACTGAATGTGCTGCAGATGGACATGTTATGTGGGCTGTGATGCTGATGAGAAAGGCCTAGGCAAGGGGCCAAGCCTTCTAAAACGTGATGGAACAATTATGTGTGGGCTGCTGGAACATGGGTAGAGGCCCTACGATGATGTGCTGAGAAATGGGCTGGCATGTGCAGAGTGTGCAGTAGTAATTATCGGCAGTTACCAAGTAGTTCCCCGGCTTTCTGGATGTTCAGACCTGTTGTGTAGGGACTGGAAACGTGGAGAGCAAGCCAAGACAGCATCAGTTAAAGGTGTCCTAAGTCAGACCACATGTGGCAGCAAGTCCTGGGCAGGGGGCAGTTACTTGGCAGTAACTGCTGTGACAGTTATTTCTGTGCATTTATCCTAGGCTGTTAGGACTGTCAACAGCAGATTGTATAATTTTTCTTAGAGAATTTCGTGTGTATTCTCCAGGCTTCCTTTGTACTTGATATTGAGTAATAAAGGTTGGGGTTGGTGCCCTGTAAATACTGTGTGTGCTGTGTGTGTGCAAATTCCCTTGATAATTCTGTGCTAAGTGTTCCTGTAGTGTGTGTGTGTGGAGTATTGGCTGAGACTAAGTTAGGGGCTTAGTGCCATCACAGGCAGAAAATTTAAAAGAAAATTGACCATGTGACAAACGGTTATCTATCATTTTTGTTCCAAAAAAAAATTATAACGGTTATGGAAATGAATGTTTTAATGGAGCTATTTCGTTGTTGAGAATTTCAACAAAAGAAAGCTATAAATCATTGAGAGTTTAAACTCACAAAATTACAATTTCTGCAAATTGATATGTATGTTGTTTGGATACACTTTTGAGCAAGCGACTTATCATTCAATGGTGTTGCGCATCTCCTAATGATGAAACTAGGTTCAAATGGAGAAATAATACCATCTTCATGATGGACCACGTCATTTGTCCACCATTCCAATAAAAGACTCTCACATATTTAAAATTGCTGAGTCGGTATTTAGTTTTTATTTAAAACTCCACAATTTTAAACAAGTGAGAGTTTTTTACTAAAATGGTGGACCACATCACTTGTCCACCATGAGGACCTTATAATTTATCGTTCAAATGCTCCACTAATCGTAAGAATAAAAATAATCCTTAGAATTCAAGTCTATATCATATTATAGAATCAGTGTATACATATAACATTTTATTTTAATAATTACATGATTCATATTGATCCTTATAAATATTTTTTTAATATAAAAAATACCATTGAACATTATTTGTTTATTGAGGTACAATTGTATTTTTTTTTTTAATCAATTTTGTAAGTATTACATAAACTAATAAAGTAGCGAAAAATATGCAATAGAAATTATAGAATGCCCCCTCCTAACTGATTGCAGGAAACTGCTGCAGGAGTTTCCAGAAAAGCGTGTGACCCATGTGTTTCGGGAAGCAAATCAGTGCGCTGACGCTTTAGCAAAAATGGGTGCGCAATTTCTGTATAGTTTTCATGTTTTTTGTAACCCACCGTCTGTGGTGGAAGGACTGTTGGCTGCTGATAAAGCTAACTTTTGTTGTAACAGACTGGTTAATATTTAGTTTTTAATATATATCATGGTTGACCGAAAAAAAAAAAAAATTATAGAATGCACTAATGTAGTGCCATTTTTTATGAATTAAATGTACGGAACGCACTGTCACATCAATTTTTTTTTTAACAAAACTGTAAATATATATATATATATATATATATATATATATATATATATATATATATATAGAACGCACTGTCACATCATTTTTTTTTTTAACAAAACTGTAAATATATATATATATATATATATATATATATATATATATATATATATATATATATCTATATTCTGTGGGTATAACCGTATAGCATAGCATAGCTTCCAATCTCGATATATATACTGCTCATGTGGATGTCTTGAAAATGTTGATGTGTGTGTGTGTGTATATATATATATATATATATATTCATATAATGTTCACCATATATATACTATGACATATAATTATATATGTGGTTTTGTGTGAACAATGCTGGATTCTAGATTGTAGCAGTTGTTGGCTTTGGAGTTTGGAATGACCAAATTGAATAAAGAAAGAGAGGGGGCTCAAATCAAAACGAAGGATCATAAAACTGAACTTTCACGCTAACTAGAATAATATTAACAAAATACTTTTATTTTTTTAGGAGGAACAATTATCAAAAAAAAAAAAAAAAAAAAAAAAAACTTTGCCTAGCTAGAAGACTAACCAAGTCATTTATTTTTTTTTTAAAAAAAATAGTTAATTAAAATCATGGGGACGAGGAAGCCTGTGAGCTGTGATCCCAATAAAATATTAAAACTAACACAAAGACAATTTTATTAAAAAAAAAAAAAAAAAAAAGAAAGAAAGAGAAAACACAGCCGATAAACAAAATAAAAAATGGTGAAATTATGTTATATTCTTGGAAACATGTAGTTTTCCACCAAACTAAGCTGGAAGAGATTACATGGTATTTATAGACAATCTATGGGTATGAAATCACATTATTTATTAAATTATTTAAACAAGTCATATGACTTTTAAAAGATAAAATGGGCTTTTGCCCCTTTTAGGCAAATTAATTAGTCTTATACCTCTTTTCCCAAACTAAATAGGGAAATGCCCATCTTTTGAAAATCGAGTTTCTCAAAATCGATTTAGGTCCTATAACGGCGTTTTTAAGGAGCCTATAGTGACGTTTTTAGGACTTATAGTGGCGTTTTGTAACTCGATTTATATGAAATCGAGTTATAGGTAAAAAAAATTAAAAAAATGCCTATAACTCGATTTTATGGAAGTCGAGTTAAAAAACGTCACTATAGGTCTTGAAAACGTCACTATAAGTCCTTAAAAACGCCGCTATAGGGCTCCAGATTTTTTTTTTTTTTTTTTTTATAACTCGATTTTGAAAAAATCGAGTTTTAAAAGAGAGGTATTTCCCTATTTAGTTTGAGAAAGGGGGCATTTTCCTATTTAATTTGCCCAAAAAGGGCAGAAGCCCATTTTATCCGACTTTTAAATAAGCCATGTGGGTTGGAGAAACTTTCTTGTGACCAAAAAACAATTCTTCCCTCTCTGCTTTTGATTGAGCTCAATAGACTGTAAATGAATCAAACTATGATGAAGAACACTAGTTTGACTCGGAAATAAATAACCCAAGTTCAAACATAACTATCATACTTGATTTGAGTATATACTATACATAGTATAATGTGTTTATATTTGTATATGTTTATAAATGTATACATATATAAACTTGAGAATAGATTGTGTAAGATACTCAATTCCATTGTAAGAATTATATATTTTTTAAATAATAAAAGTTAATGAATCCAACTTTTATAAGTTCATAAATGAAAATAATTCTATCTAATTAATTCCATTAATATAATTATAATTATAATTATAATTATGCTAATAATTATAGCATGGATTTGTAAAAACATTATAAAAAAATTAATCATAGTGTTTACTATATATGGAGAAAGAATAAGTCAATGAAGTAGCTCGTAAAGAAGGTTAAACTTGTTTCACAAGAAAATGAACTAAACTTGAATGTATAAGCAAACTTAGTGATCAGCTCGAGCTCGAGCTCAACTCATGTTCGAAATAAAATAAAATAACAAATCGTGAACTTTTAATACTCATCTAAGCTTATTTACATTCTAAAGATCAACAACTCAACCTTTGTGCGTGAGCATGCATAGCCTGCTTAAGAGACCCAACATTATTTAGTTACTTCGATTTTATTTTTTAATTGCATTTGTAGTGCCCTCCCCCCCCCCCCCCCCCTTCCCCCCTTTCTCAAAATAAGATTTAGAGAATTAATTAATTTAGACTAAACTTCTCTAATTAATTTAAACTAAACCAAGCTCGAGTTTGTTTGATAAGAAAATGAATCAAACTTAAATATGTAATCTAACTTAGTAATGAGATTGAGCCTGTTTCATTTTCGAAATAAAACTAAATAAATAAACCATGAACTTTTAATACTTGTTTCAACTCTGCTCATTTACTCTCCTAGAAATTAGCGGCTCTAACTTTTGTGCATAAGCATGCATAGCCATATGGAGGGTTAAATATCCACAGGACCACAACCCTAGGCTCAATCCAAAACCAATGTTTCCCCAATATTTAGCTTTTCATTTCTTTATAAACAAGGAAAAAAGTATATACCTTATTAACAGGACCAATGCAGATATACCGAGTGTTTTCATCTTCATAGTGGATGTGTTGCATCACAGTGTCAAGAGCTTTCTGTCGTAGCTTTGACAAAGGCCATTGCATTAGAAGAGGTTCCGCAACCTTGTCAAGACAACCCCACAACATGTCTTGTACCTTCGAATGTGGGCAATACAGGTCCTCCTGTAAAACCATTTTCTTGTTCAAACAAGGTTTTTCCTTATATTTCTTTTAACAAAATGCATTGGAGGTTGAGGAAAAGGCCCATACAAAAGGGAATAGGAGTTCATATCATTGTAAAATGGAATTTTATGATGGTTATAACCCCTAAACCCATAAGTCCACAACTATTTGGATACTTCTTTCTTTACAAAAAAGTAATTTACAACAGTTAATATTATCCAAAAATTATTTAGTTCTTTACGTTTAAAATTGGTCATTTTAGTCAAGTAGTTTTACCTAAAATTCATTTAAGCCTTTTAAGTTTGAAGTTAAAAGATTAAAATGATTTCTAGGCAAAGTTAATGGACTAAAATGACCAATTTTAAACTTAAAAAAGAAAAATTATTTTTGGGCAAAGTTAACAAATGTAATTACTTTTTTTTTTTTTATATCTTTTTATCTTTTTTAAGGAGGAGAGATATTAGATATATAAAAACTCTTTTTCATTTTACGTCTTTTTTTCTTTCTTTGGGAGGTAATTTTGTCACAAACTACTAAATTATTTTAAGAGATATAGATCTTAGCAATTCCTCTCTTTTTTTCTCCCTAGGTAGGTAAAAATAATTCTTTTTGGTATTTATAGTATATCAAGAATATTTGAGTCTCTTTTATAAATATAAATAAATAAATAAATAAGAATATTTAAGTCTCAGGCCTACCCTAACCACACCTCATCTTTTATATGTTAATGATTTTAAAATTTGGAAAATAGTTAGATTATTTTATACATATAGTTTAGAATTTTTATATACATTATTATTGTGCCAAGTCATCATGTTCATTTAAATAATAATCATATTTAAATCTGATCACCAAGGTTCTACTTGTTCCACTTTTGGGGAATGGCTTTCAACTTTGTGTTTATCTTTTGACCTCAGTTTAAAATTTTAAGAATATAAAAGATATCTTACTGTAACCGTGGGATTTGAGCTTGTCTTATTCATTTCTTTTCTCTCTTTTTTATAGCAAAGTATCATTCATTTCTTGGTTGCATCTATGAGCATTTTGACTCCCTCAAGTGTGCATCTGATTAAACTTCAAAGATATATTGGTTATAAGGACATCTTTTACTTTAATTTCAATTATTTGACCTTTTTGACTTAGGATGGGGTACGAATATCCTGCGGTCCTCACATTCTCTTTTTGGCCTTTCTATATGGACAAAGGTTAGGTGGCAATCTATCATGTTATCTTCATCTAAATAAGAATTTTGTATCTCAACTAGCATCTTATGGTATTTTTATGTGAGACATTCAAGATTCAAATTTCTCCTCCTCCAAATATCAAATTATAAAAAATAAAAATTTAAAAAAAATTATAAAATAAAATAAAAATAACAACAACAACAACAACAACACCTCATCTAATTTTTTATGTCAAATAAATATTTCGGTTGGGACTTTTTAAAAATTTGTTTTTTGGAATAAAATCCAAGTAAAAATTTTCTTTTATTCTCATATTTCATTATTTTGTATGAATTTAATTCAAATATATTAAAAAGTTATGTTAGATTAAATAATTAAATTTACCATTTAACTTCTAACAACTTAAACTTTAGTATCAATCAATAATTTATCATGGTATCAGTGATTCAGAGTAAGAGGTCTTACCTTCAATCTTGTGTCTCCACCTTATCTTCCATTTAAAATATAAATAATTAAAAAAAAAATTATGCACTAGTCCCACTTAATAAGGGTGCCCACATTTGAAAGAGGGAATTTAAAATTAAATGATTAAATTATCACTTCCTTCTTCTCAAAAAAAAAAAAAAAATTCATCATTTCCTAATGAAATGAAGCATTTTAATTAGAATCTCTCATACCCCAGCCCCTTAAAAAAAAAAAAAAAAAAAGCATCATCAATAGTCAAACTATTATTAATCAAATAATCAAATGCACACTAGTTGCGTCTTGTATTTTGGTTAGAATCCCCCGCCACCCTCCAAAAGAACAAAAAATTGCATCATCAATAATCAACTTGCGATCATCAATAGTCAGGCTGCTATCAATCAAACAATCGAACGCACACTAGTAGATGGGTCTTGCATTTTGGTTTGCCTCACCACCCAAAAGAACAAACAATGGTATCATTTATAATCATACTGCTATCATCAGTAGTCATACTGCTATTAATCAAACAATCAATTTTGGTTAGAATCCCCCTACCCCCCCCCCCCCCCCCTAAAAAGAAAAAAAAAATGGCATTATCAATAATCAAATTGCTATCAATCAAACGCACGCTATTCAAATTTCAAAAAACCACAAATTATTACACAATTCTTTTGCCACAACTATGATGTGGTAAAGTGTGAGTGGTGAGAAAAAATGGTAAATTCATGTGTACGTGATAGACAACCATTCACAGTCCATTACATCAGAGTTGTAGCAAAAAAGTTGTGGAATAATTTGAACCACTCTTAGATTTAACAAATACCATATTCTCCATGTATTTTCTTTCTTTTAAAAAAAAAATCATACCTTAGCACACAAATTTCTGGCTTGATCCCAATTGATTTGATGGTAGGGTTGAGTATAGAGCTCTCTTCTGAGTGAGAGAATAATACTATTGATGGGACCCACGTATCTCCTCCCATACAAATACGACATTGGCAGATACACCATCCGACAATGACACCACATTCGTCCTACATGCATTGCACTCCATGTTATATATATATATATATATTTTTTTTTTTTTTCTTTTCTTTTCTTTTCTTTCTTTTTTTTTTTCTTTTTTTTGGGATGATGCAAGAAATTTGTTGTCCCTATTTTTTAAATATTTCTAAGGGTGCACACTTCATGGCATGTGCGATTATATAATTTACAAAGAGTCAAAGACCCATAAAAAATAATAATAATTTAGAAAGAAAGTAGGAGGCCCATAAAAAATAAAAATAAAAAAGACAAAAATTGGCTATAAAATTGATTGTAGCCTAAGGCTACAATCTTACTAAATAAAATAAATATTAATATATTTTTTGAAAATTTAACTGTTAAATTGCATGTTTTTTACGCTCTTAAACACATGTCAAATTTTGTGTGAATTGAATATTATTTACTACATGATCTATAAGCTTCTATTTTATTCATAAATTTTAAATTACAAAAACTTATAATTTAAACAATCTATTGATAACATAGCTATTGATCTTTAATTTACTAGAAATTTTGTAAGCATAGAGGATATAAGAAGTAAATATAATCTAATGATGGATTTGTCAAACTTTACTTCCAATAAAAAAATATTGAGTAAGGTTTGTAGTTTAAGGATACAAGTAATTTTGTAGCTAAATATTATCCAAAAATAAATAAATACAAACAATAAAGAAACCCCATTTAAAAAATTAAAGAAAAGAAAAAAGACAAAAATGAAGAACCTGGATGTACAGGAAGAAAGTAAGGTAGAAGCCATATTTCTGGGGGTAATGGATTGTTGCCACTCCACTCGTATACCCCAAGTACCTACAAATTTTTTCAATAATGACTATAATTATATAATTGATATTATTTTTCTATAATATAATTCTAGCCATAATGATGATAAGTTAAGTGACGTCATCACTTGTGTAATCATAATTGTGATGGAAATTATCAAAATATTTTCTAACAAGACCTGCATACATTGTTTCTTAAAAAAAAAAAAAAAAAAAAAAAAAAAAAAAAAAAAAAACCTACATACATTGAGGACCACTTTTTTTTTTTTTCTTTTTTCAAAAAGGACCACTTTTTAACCCAATACTAAATTTTGGAATAAAAAATAATCTTATTTTTTTGGAAACAAAAGACCATTTTTTTTAAACCATACTAAATTTTGGAATAGAAAACAATCTAATAATAAAAATAAACAGGAAAGATAATTATAGTCAAGATGATATCAACGATAATAATAATTTAAATTTTATCTATATATATTTCATATGTTCGATAACCGCAATTATTATAGGATTTATCATTAAGTATTCGTCCAAACTAAAGACAACTTGCTATTCTGATATAATTAAACAAAAAAAGTTACAGTCCTTTATTCATTCTTTATATTTGATTTTTGGACATAATAAAGACGTATATACTTAACTGAAAGCCACATCTTGCCCCATGATGGAATGTAGGTGATGCCACCATGATCAAGAATCCATTTTCTTGCTTTCACCATGGAATCATCCCCACCATCCATTGCTTCACCTAGCAATCTTAGGGTGACATAGCAGAGAGCTGTACAGAACATTGTGCTAGTTCCTTCTATATGTAATCCCCAACCTCCATCAATATTCTGCAACCCATTTAGCTATAAATTTATTCTCAATCTCCCCCCCTCCCCCCCCACCCCCCCCCCCCCCCCCCCCCAAAAAAAAAATCACATTAAAAAAAAGAAGATTAAGGTTGAGCTTAGCAAAAGGTCATGCAAGGTTTACTTGTGTAACTAACCGAGTGAGAGAACATTCCTACCATCTCATGCTCGTTTTTCATAAGAAAAAAACATAAATTGAAAACCCATTAAACTTATAGTTTGCACGATGAACCCTAGCTTTTGTAAAGGCAAGGTTCAATATCTAACTTCTTATAGAAGACAAATAAATCAGCACCTTGATTTTGAGCTCAAAATTATCACATTTGAATTTACTACCTCTTTTTTTTTTTTTTTAATGGATAACACATGTACAGGGTGATGAGTTTCTTAAACGCATAATTCCATGTTCACCATATATTTATGAAGGTATGAGATACCATTTGATTTAGAGTTTAGAGTTCATTCACTATGTACTTACTAAGATTAATGTAACCTAATTTGAAGTAATTACACTCTAATAACCTATAAGCCATCAGCCCAATGAACAAGACAGTAAACCTGACCAGATTATATAAATAAGTTTAAACCTAGGTTTAGGAAGTTAGGGTCAAAGTGACTAGATAATTTAGCTAAATAATGTTTATCTTTAGATCTCAATCTCAATGCTATAATCTTAGTAGATATAGCTGAATTACTTAATAAAATTTACAACCTTCTTCTCAAAAAATTTATAAAAAAGAAAAAAAAAATGGCTATCTTTAAATTGGGCTATTATGTCAGCCACTTATTGTTTTATTCCAATAATTATGTTTTTCTTCTTTGCCCGATATGGAAATCTTGTTTATAAAACTAGTATAAAATTAACCATTCTATTGAAATCTTGCTTATAAATCTATATAAACTAATTGGCTAGGGAAAGATCGAGTATATTCACTATGATCAGGTGCCTTTGGAATTTTCTTTCCATACCCCAAAAGAAGGGGGGTTGTTAGTTTTTATAGGCTGTATGTCATTGTCAAATGTCTATTGGCCAATAAAAGAACAGATTAATTAATATTTTTATTTGATCATTTTTTGTTCTGAACTATTTCTTGTCCTATATATAACTAAAGTGACTGCTCTTTCTCTTTTTTCTTTTTTCTTTTCTCTCCCATATTTTTGTGCTTATTGTACCTATTCAATATTCCATTGGCCAATAAAATTTTAAAAAATCAAAAAAATTAAAATTAAAATCAACCAAAATAAAGACCATATTTGAAAAGAGACAATATACCTGATGGTTGTAGAGATAGCGGAGTATCTCATGTCGATGCTCAAGAGGCAAGATTGCATTAAGGGCCCCCGTTATAGATAAGCCAATTACCTATGACAAATGATTGTGTTTATTATTGTGTGTAAGACACCAACTTTTTAATAATCTAATTGATATATCCACAGCCAACCTCTTACAAATAATATAGATTTGAAATCTTTGTCAGTAAGCATTGGATTCCAAGATTCATATATGGTGCATGTTGGGATTTACCCGCCAAAGTTTGACTTTCATTTGTGTTGAAAATAGAGAAAGTTTATGTACATTTTTATGTCACAATTTTTGTTGTAATTTTAATATAATCAACTATATATGATTAATGAAAAAAAAAATAGTAAGTATATATAAAAGTGAATGTCCACTATTTATAACTAACCACTTCATCAAATTATTAATTATGGCAAATTGTTAAGAATGTTTGAAAATATATATTGTCATTAAAAACAGTCTACCTTTTTAATATGTTTATGCTCAAGCAAAAAAAAAAAAAAAAAAATTAAAAATTACTAAGTTGCTTTTAAATTATTTTTTTTTTTTTTTTTCAATTTACAAATGATAGAAGAACCTTTAATAGTTAATACTACAAACTCCCCACCTAGGGTGGGTTGAATCCAAATCTTAAGCTTTATGAAATAGAAAATACTAATAAGTTATAATAATATAGGTACCATTCACATAATAATAATAATATAGGTACCATTTTCTTCGTTCTCTTTCTTTTTTTTTTTTTTTTGGTTCCAATAAGATTTATACATACATATATATAACAATAATACATACATACATACATATATATATATATATATATATTGAGGCAAGATTGATCAACATGGATTGATAATGTTCAGGCAAGCCTCACAGAAGTTGCTTTCTTCAGAAATATATTATTGTACATATTTAATTCTTTTTATGGTAATAATTTATATTATAGTACAAATAATTGTTGTTTAAAATGACTAAATATGATTATGAAATTAAATTGATCCATATTTGATGATTATTTATTTGAAAAAAAATAACTGTAAGTTGGAGGGGGAGGCCAACTAGTAGTGGGGGGACCATAATGAAAAGGTACACGTGATGTTCCACTAAAATGAAAGCTTGTTTCTCAACAAAAATAAAAAATAAAAATAAAAATGAAAGTGAAAGCCTGGCCTGGTTCTTAATTTATAATGACAGTTTAGAGTTTCTACAATAATTCTTTTCATAAAAGGGGCTAAAAATATCGTATTCTTAATTTATTTGATTAGTGTATTATTGCACGTAATAAAATGACTATATGCATTATGTGTTAGATCAACATCCCGTAAAATTTTGCATGATTTCCTTTGAAATGAGAGGTTGACATTTATATATAGTGAAGAATATTTGCTCTCGACAATCAATCTTTATCAGAGCATATATCCATCAAAATATTTTTCTTTATAATAATAAAAATAAAACGAAATATTTTTCTCATTTCCGTACAAGAGAGAAAACATCAATGCATCCACGTAACGTGAGTGATTTATACCCTTTTTTTAGATGGGCTTGGGAGTTGGGACCAAGAGAGAAGAACATCAATGCATACATGTAATGAAAAGTTTACAATCAAATGAGAAGGAATTTTTTTTTTTTTAAATTAAGTTCATAATCTCTACGTTCAATCTTTGTCAAACCATCATCACCATCAATATATTTTTATAAAAGATTTAAAAGATATATGTCTCTCTCTTTCCCGTACAAGAGAAGAACATTTAATAAACATAAGTAATTTTTACTTTTTTTTTTTTTTTTTTTTAAGATGAGCTGGGAAGCAATGAGTTGTTTACAAGTTTTATTTATGCATATATGATGTTTTATGTTCTCTTAATCTTTCAAGATGCAGCAGGTAAGTGAAATCTTACGTATAGTAAGTGTTCAACAGTTTTATGTTTTTTTCTATGTTGCCCCCTCAAAGTTAAGAGAAAGAAAAATAATTAATTAGTATTCTGAGAATAACATCTTATCTTATATAATAGTGAATTACTAATTAGATTTATAATGAGATTGATAATTCATGTGAGATGAGAGTTAGCGTGAAATAGAAGAACAAGTTGTGAGATGTCATGAAATGTAAGCTGTTATGCAATTATAGTATGAGATATTGAAGTGAGGTCAATTTGTAAAATAAAAATGTATTTAGCTATATCCATAAAATAAAACAAAGCATAAAGAGTTAGTTCAAACGTCTTCTTGGCCTGTCTTTGATTTGTTTTTACCCCTCTATGCACAAACGACTATAAGAGAGCCAATTAGTTGCCTTGGCAATAGAATGCTAATTCAATGAAAATGTTCTTTAGATAATTGAAATTAGTACTTTTGTTACGGTGAATTGATATGAATATTGCATCATTATTCATTCGGCATTTGCAGTACGTAAAATTCTTTTTGGTCGTACCCTTCAAAGCAAAATACTGACCATTGTCATTTTTATGTAGTCCATAGTTCACATTTATCTGATATGATAGATTAGATTGTAGGCAAAGTAACCATCTAATCGCCTTATAGTCTGTTTCTTCCTTTCAATGTGGTTTAGGATTTGTGGTTTATGGGGTCATTACATATTCAATTATAAATTGAAAAGGATTACCACCACATCCCTTATTTTCTGTTGAGCAAAAACAATTCTAAGTCCCGTTTCCAAAAAAAAAAAAAATTTGACGTTACATAATCTTCCTCTATATAGTGTGTTTGAGTAGCAAGATTTGGACTTGAGTGATTAAAATTTAAATATCTTGTTTAAATAGGTTTAAGAAGTCTACTATAACTGTAGAATACCATTACTGGTTCATAAAATAAAAATAGTAAAGAGAATAAAAACGAAAACCTATTTTGAAGTATATCCTGCAAGTTTCTAAAGTTCACCAATGTGTTTTGCTGAGTATTAGACTAATGTGAAAGGCATACATTACATGATAGCTGATCTTAGTTTTACTTTAAAGAAAGAGGGCAAGCAAAATAGGAGCTTACCAAGCCAGGTAAGAGAAATAAGGGGCCACCATAGTCACCTGGCCAGAACCCATCTTCAGTCTGCAGAGTTGAGTAGAACCTCAAGGCCTTTCTCAATGTGGTTGCCACTGCCTTTTCAGTTATTTCTTTCTCAGTTTTCACTTTCACCTGAGGTAGCTCCATTTCACATGGATTCTCCTTTGCAAACTATAAATTAATATTGAGAAATATAATCAGGGACGGAACACATTCATTGTCATATCAATTTGAAAATATTATGTTGTAAACTTGATAGTAGTTTTGTAATTTTATTTGTCTGTTATTTATTTATTTATTATGATATTGATGTGAGTATAATTATCACATCAGTTTGTAAGCTTTTAGTATAATTAGTAGCAGCTATATCATTTTTCTTGTCGATATTTTATTAATACTAATTTTAAAAAATCAATTATACTTTAGTTCCCCTAAGCTAAACTCCTGGCTAGATCCCTGAATCTAATAAGTGTAAATGAAAACATATGTTCATGAAAGATATGTTTTGTAAAAAGTCTCTCTCTTCATCAAATCAATGCTTTTGAGTTTTGAGCATTCACTTCAAATTTATATAGAATAAAAGGTAAGTTGTATAGAACACTTACACGTGCGCATAACATTCTATATCAAATTCAAGATTCATTTTCTTTTTAAATGGATACATATATCCTCACAAACTTCTCAAATCTGATGCTTATGTGTAGCAATAGCATTCACCAGTATTGTCGGTCTAATTATTAATTATTAAATAACTCCCTCATAGTCTAGACTCTAGAGTACTCCTCCAACCCGAACAGCTTTTGCATAAATTTGACCCTTTTTTTATTGCCGAAGCATAAATTTGATAATTGGGAAATCAATTTCTGAGTACTTTATTTTTCATACCACGTTGGTTCTGACTTCTGACTGGGGAAAAATAATCCCATATTAGTGAAATATATAAATGGTGTCTTGACCTAACATCAAAAGATGACCATGCCTAATTTCTATATATATTTTCATCCAATTTTACATTCCCTTTTCTATCTATATCAAGGGGAAAAAAAAAAAAGGAAGAAGAAAATTTTTCATCTTCAATGATTTAAACTGTTTAATATTAACCACTGCATTCCTTTTTCTTTATAAACAAATATACAAACATGTTCTTCTCCAAAATATATATATATATATACACACACACACAAACTTATATAACTATCAAAAGAATTAATGTAAAAGTTGATGTTTTCTAGCATTCATATGAATCAGAAGAAAAAATTGAAATACTACAAGGTTACTTACCACCAAGAAAATATTTAAAAAGAAGAAGAAAAATCAAAATCAAAATCAAAGTAAAGAGCAATTTAAGTTTAAACCACATTAATCTGATAACTGGAAAATTAACTTAATTAGTTGTATTTTGTTAAAATTACAGGAAGGAAAAACTGTACAATATTGTATAAAAACGATGAATAATTAGTCAAAGAAATTTTTTTAAAAAATGACTTTTAATGCTAAACTACTTTCTTCTCAGAAAAGGAAAAAAAAAAAATCTCAATGGATTAAAGGAGAGCTTAGTTTCACCTGAAGTCTCATTAGGAGATCAGAACTTTGTTTATCATGAAACCGATTCTTCTTAAATTCATCACGAGCTTTCTCCACCTGAGCTTGCTCTTGGGGCGTTCCGAGATTTGGTTCAAACTCCCAATATTGCCTTCCAATATGATTATTTGCGCTTTCAAGCCTCACATCATTGCCCTCGCTAAGCTTCAGCTTCCACATTGTTTCAAACTCCGAAAACTGGAAAGAAAATTCATGATAAAACGATCAAAACTAGTCCATATTATCTTCAACCACAACATATGTTATTATGCTCTGATACAAAGAATATATCTATGCTAATTAATGAACTATGATTATAGGGCTTGGTTTGGTGCAAAGTGTGTGAAAGTGTGAGGAACTTAGGTATGTGTCTATGTCTATTTATAGATCATGAATATTTATCCCCAAGGAAAAAGAAAGTTATATATAGTCTTTCAATGTTAGAGACTAGTGAGCAAGGGTCTTTACAATGAAAAAGAAGTAAAATGATTTTTTTCATTGAAAGTAGTAAAATGATTAAAGAGACTAATGACCATTCTATAATAATTTGTCATCCACGTTCATGCATCGAGCAACTAAAATTCAGTAGTGGAATAGCTGGTTAGGCTCTATATGTGCAAATGAAAAGGATTGCAAAGCATTTTACCTTCCTCAACTAAAAGGTTATGAAGAAAGGAGGATTTTCCTTCCTATACTACACTAGGAAGCTATTTGGCAAACTCTAAGTTTAATCTAGTGATATTATCAATTGCACATTGGGGTCTTTATATAGACATCCTTGTGAGACAGAATTACCAGAATGTCCTTTCCAAATGGAATTCGAGTTTAGATTAATAGCAAAATATCATGGTTATGACACGAGGTTTATCCTAATAATTATTAAAATATGGTTCAGATGAAGTGTCCATTTAAGAACAGTTTTTAATTTATAGCTTTTTGCTAAAAGTTTTTTGTTAAAAGTGCTGTAAATAAAAGGTAAACACTAAATAAAATGAGTAGAGGAAACATATTAGGACAATCCAAACATTTTTTATCAAGTCAATGTTATCTATATACATACCGTAGCAATCCCAGAAAATAGTAGACTAGAGTCATCCTATCAAGTCTATTGCCCGATAAAAGAACAAATTAATCAATATTATTATTTGATCATTTTTTGTTCTAAATTATTTCTTGTCCTATACATAACTAAAGTGACTGCTGTTTCTCTTTTTTCTTTCCTCTTCCTCATTTTTGTGCTTATTGTGCCTATTTATTCCATTGGTCAATAAAATTTAAAAAAATCAAAATCAAAATCAACCAAAATAAAGACCATATTTGAAAAGAGACAATATACCTGATGGTTGTAGAGATAGCGAAGTATCCCATGTCAATAATCAAGAGGCAAGATTGCATTAAGGGCCCCCGTTATAGATAAGCCAATTACCTATGACAAATGATTGTGTTTATTATTGTGTGTAAGACACCAACTTTTTAATAATCTAATTGATATAACCACAGCCAACCTCTTACAAATAACATAGATTTGAAATCTTTGTTAGTAAGCATTGGATTCCAAGATTCATATATGTCACAATTTTTGCCGTAATTTTAATATAATCAACTATATATGATTAATGGAAAAAAAAAAAGGTAGATACATATAAAAGTGATTGTTCACTACTTATAACTAATCACTTCATCAAATTATTAATTATGACAAATTGTTAAGAATGTTTGAAAATATTGTCATTAAAAACAGTGAACCTTTTTAATATGTTTATGCTTAAGCAAAAAAATAATTTTAAAATTTTACTAAGTTGCCTTTTTATTTTTTATTTTTTAATTTACGATTGATAGAAGAACCTTTAATAGTTAATACTACAAAATCCCCACCTAGGGCGGGTTGAATCCAAATCTTAAGCTTTACAAAATAGAAAATACTAATAATAATAATAATAATAATAATAATAATATAGGTACCATTTTCTTCTTTCTCTTTCTTTTTTTTTTTCTTTTTTTTTTTTTTTTGTTGTTTCGATAAGATTTATACATATATATAACAATAATACATATATATATATATATATGTATATATATATATATATATATAAAATTTTGAGGCAAGATTGATCAACGTGGATTGATAATGTTCACGCAACCCTCACAGAAGTTGCTTTCTTCAGAAATATTTTATTGTGCATGTTTAATTCTTTTTATGATAATAATTTATATTATAGTACAAATAATTGTTGTTTAAAATGACTAAATATGATTATGACATTAAATTGATCCATACTTGAGGATTATTTATTTGAAAAGAAAAATAACTGTAAGTTGGAGGGGGAGGCCGACTAGTAGTGAGGGGACCATAATGAAAGGTACACGTGATGTTCCTCTAAAATGAAAGCTTGTTTCTCCAAAAAAAAATAATAATAATAATAAAATGAAAGCCTGGTCTGGTTCTTAATTTATTTGATTAGTGTATTATTGTGGAAGCTCAAAAATGTGTTGAAAACACAAGAGCCTGTTTAGACCCCCAAATAAAAATTACGGCTCGATAGATTTTACACCTACTTAATACTAAGTGCGGAGTAGTGTAAATGCGAGCAGATAAACAAACAAGCTACTCTAATACATAATCTAAGCAACACAGCAGTATAACAGAATGTAAAAGAGTAGGGAAGAAGGATGCAAACACAAGATAACACGCCGATGTGTTATCGAAGAAGAAACCGAAGAATTCGGCGAAAAACCTCTCCGCCGCCCTCCAAGCGGAAATCGATCCACTAGACAATCAGTTGGGATACATGGGTTAGCAAGAGACCCTCCAAGCCTAATCTACCCGATGTACCTAAACCCTCCAAGCTCCTACTCCAACAAGGTTTCTCAGAACCCTGTCTTGTCTAGCACTCTGAATCCCGCAACAAGCTCCATGTTGCATCTGCCATCCTTGGCTTCTTCCAATTGCTTCCCAACAGCACCAAAACATCACTTGACACTCTCAAAGGGTGTGGTAAGTATTTGGGCTATCAACCTCTTAATGGTATGGAAATGGAGAGGTAGGAGTTAAGGAAATACCACAAGCAAATGTGTAGAGAATTGTGGGTATGACAATCTCTAATTTTCAATGTGTTTGGCTAGGGTTTTCTCTCAGAAGCACTCCTTAACATTTGTGGGTAATGTGAGTATAAATAGTGTAGGCACAGAAAGTGTGTATCAGACTAGACAGGCTGGCAGAACAAAATGCCTCGCGGGTGTCTCGCGGGAAGGCCTTACCCGCAAGATACTCGTGAGATACAGCTGTCTCCATCTGTCCTGACTCTTCGCATTCCAGCATGTGCAGGGCACATGTGTCACTTCGCGGGAAGCTAAGTCGCGACATACCCGCAAGAAATTTTCAGTCTTCAAATGCTTGAGTCTTCACACTCTCTCTCTCTAACACACAACCTTTACAAAGAACACCCACAATAAATACAGGGTATAAACGATTGAAAACAATTACAATCAAATTTGGCACGGAATAAAAGCTAACAAAATATATAGTTGTAAATAACAACTTTACAATCTCCTCCTTTGGCTATTCCGTGACAAGATCCCTAAAACAAACTCTAGACTTAAACGTGAGTTTGGGAACAATGGTAAAACTCACTCATACCTAATCTAGAAGCTGTGAAGCACTTGCACATATATACCTGTAACTTGAAACACTCATACACAAACAAAACTTTCATTAAGCTTATGACAAGTTGAACACAAGGTACGTACATGAACAAGTAAAATGCGATCAAGTTTAAAAAACACTACACACATGTAAGCATATCTTGATCAAACAAAAAACAGTCATTAAGGAATGATTACAATGAACATTTAGCAAGAAAATGCTCATCCGGACATGCAATGCAATTAGGGCCAATCCAAAAGATCAATTACATGTCCCACACTCAACCAACGCAAAATACACTAAGTATTTGCATCTAGGAAAAATCCTACAAGGGCACAAAAGCGAGGTACTTAAGACATATTAGCAACATCTTAAAAGTACAAACAAGTATACTACAAAGCATAGAGAGAATCACAAAACTACTGAACTTAATACTGAAATTAAAACAGAGTATTAAAGCTTTAAACACAAGCAGTATCAGTAAATACTGTAAACATAAAGCAGTTATAAAAACTAGAAGTAACAGAATTAAACCGCCTGTGAACCAATAACCAATAACCAATGTTTGTTTTTAAGCCTAAGCCTATGCTCCCCCTAACACTGTGCAAGCTTTTCTTCAGCTCCCCTTCAAAATTTTCTCCCCCTTTTTGACCGGAATGGCCAAAGGGCTAGAACTGATCTGACTCTAAGTCTGATCCATGACCGAGGGATAGCTCCTCTATCTGAGTAGATATGGCTGTGATATGTCCTTGAACATAAGCAAACTGGTTTGCTGTGTGCTGTACATGAGAGTCCAGCAAAGTGTACATCTGCTCAACTCTAGCTAGAAGATGATCAAGTCAGTCTGGTACTCGACCTGGTGCAGAAGATGATGGCTGTGCTGAAGTCTCTGGAGCAGAAGTGAATCTATCAATCTCCTCATCTGTATCTCCACCCTCATCTTGCTCAACACGAGGTTGTGGAATGGTATGCACACCAGTCTCGGAGCCTCTGATGTGGGCTGTGCTCCTAGTCAAGGTATGAGTACCAATGGGGTAATCTCTTTGAACTACTGTAAGGCCACTTGGAAGTTTGATTCTTTCCTTTGCAATAAGGCCCATAATGAGAGTAGGGAAAGGCGTGATAGTCCTGGAGTTCTACTTACGTATACTCTTCTTCAATAAGTGGAAGATGTGCCCACAGATATCAATCTCTTTATGAGTGAAGAGATCATATAGGAAGAAGGTCTTCGGAGCAGACAGTGTAGTTAGGTTTGTCACTGGGTACAAATTGTGAATCATCACATAGGCTAAAGTCCTCATCTCTGGTGAAAACGGTATTGTGTTCATGGCATTTTTAATCATTGTCCCATCAAGTATCCTCACCATTTTTGCAATAGAACCCAATTTATCCTCATATTGGGTAGTGATAGGCTGAGATGAAGGATAAACTTCAAGAAAAATCTTGAATGCTATCCTTAGTAATGACAAACTCTTTCCTTCTCACGCAGCAGTTAATGTGATCATCTTCTGCCGTAGCATTTGAGAAGAATTCTCTGATTATTTCTGAGTAGACCACACCACTTGGGGTCAACAACTTGGTCCACGTCCTTTCTTTGAAAATATCAGGAATGAAGGTGCCCTCCAAAGATTCCATTTGAACCACCCTTTCCATGATGATTGTTCTATGCTTATAACAGTCATTATACTTTATATCAGCCTCTGCTGACTTGAAATGCTCAGAATCAGTGCGAGCACGTTTTGAAGATGATTTCTTCTTAGCTGCGTGCTTG
Organism: Quercus glauca; assembly: GCA_023736055.1. NCBI lineage: Eukaryota > Viridiplantae > Streptophyta > Magnoliopsida > Fagales > Fagaceae > Quercus > Quercus glauca. The sequence goes on along the minus strand of CM043325.1, from coordinate 24,635,549 downwards.
GTGGGAGACATCTGCACAAATTCACAAAACAGACAAAACACAAGTGCACAAACACAGAGCAAAACACAGAAATTGATTAGATTCAAGTTAGTTCCAAAAGAAATATAAAATAACCTAAGACAAAGCATAACCAACTTTAAACAACATGCTTGAACACATAAAACAGGAACATATAAACACAATGCATGAAAATAAGTAAGTGTGCATGTGTGTACGTCTGTGTGTATGAGTTGATGCATGTGTGTGCATGAGCTGATGCATGAGGGTGCAGCACCAAATGCATGAGGGGTGCCTAACTATGTCTAGGTGCATGCCTAGTGTGTGCAACATGGGCATAGTGTATGAAACACAAGAACAATGACCAAAACAGGTTTAGACAAGGTCAAACAAATGTAAACCCATAAATTGGAATTCACTTGAATCCAATTTAGCACAAAAATGTCACACAGACATTTTGTCAAACACCTAGCATGCACAAATGTACTCTAAGCACGAATAATGCATGAACATGGTAAAAACATCCCACAATACATGTTAAAATGCCTCATAGGGCCAACACAGATACACAAATGACAAATGGGACTCAGCCCAATCAAAGAAATTGAAAAAACATGCATAAAATAAAGAACCCCAACTCAATTTCGAAAACAAAATCCCAAATTTGAAACCCTATCAAAAATTCTGCATAATTCGAAAATAAAAGATGAAAATGGTGTTAGAAACACATACCTTGAAAAGATTTTGCAGAGATTTTGCTTGAAAATGACGGGGTTTTGAAAGAAATTGATTTTGGGTTGAAAGGGGTTCGAAGGAGGTTGAGCGAGGGAAATGTGAATGATTTGAAAAACTGTCACATTTGCTAAAATAAAAAACTGAAAACACTCGTTTTTCGTGGGTTAGAGAGTAGCGAGACAGTCGCGATACAATCGCGAGAATGGCCACTGAAGCACATAAGCTTTCGCAAGAAGCCCTAAGTCGCGAGACAGTCGCGAAACAGTCGCAATACCCTCTGACTGAATTTGGAAAAATCCTATTTTTGCCAAACAGCATTTCACGAGAAGCTGTTAATCGCGAAACAGTCACGATACAGTCGCGAGAGTTTCTGTGTGACATAATGAAAAATAATTCCCTCAAGCTCATTTCGCGGGAAGCTCTAAGTCACGAGCTTCTCATTTGTGTGAATGTATATTTTTGCGTTTGATCATCAAGTACTTGAGCATACACATCACATTTGAATATATACATTCACACAAATGAGATAGGCATAAATTGAATCAAGGTCTTGTGTGTTGTGTGTGAGTATCAAATGTAGAATAGTCCTTAGACCAGAGTGAAGCTTCAATGATCAATTCAATCGAGTCATACACAACTGATACGAAGTCAAGTGGACTATCTCCATTATAGAAATGAGTATATATGACCTCCCACAAGAGAATGATTACATAACTTAGAAGCTTTTCATTTGGCTTTTGCATAAAGCTTAACAACTGATCCATTTTTGGACAATACATCTCTTTTTGAGATTGGTGCTTGAAATTTTTGATATTTCAACATTGATGATTAGCCTTTGGCTTTTTGAGCACCTATACAAAATATATTTAAAGAGTCGCTTTCCCTTTTTCCTAGTCGAATACTAGTATGTGCGACAGGCTTTTGCAGCTCAATATCTCTTTTCATTTGGAGATTTACATTTGTAGAGTTCTTTTTGCAAAAACATAAAAATAAAGTGGGAATAGATATAGACACAAGTCTATGCAAGTATGAAGACCAACAAGACTATTGACCAATCATTCATAACAAGCTTGAAGATCTATTTACAACAGTCACACACAGTTTTCAAGATTTCTTCCACATAGAAATGAGTGCATACATAACAAGCCAAGATCGTAGATGCACTATGCAATTAGTACGAATGTACTAGGCCAAACTCATATGAGACAAACACAAAACAAGCGATCAAACTTTTTAAGATTTTTCAATTTTTATGAGTTTTTGAATTTTTGAACACACCCAAAACAGAAAAAGAAAAGTAAGATCAACAAAAAAAAAAATTGCTACAAACCAAACCAAGTAAACGAAACATGCTAAAAACTGAACATGTGAAACCAAAACAACAGGTATGCAACAAAGAGCAGTGTAGGTTCACAGAAGAGATGAAGTTCAGGGAATGGTACCAACACCGATGGTCTTACGCAAAGACTCAAACTTTGGGCCATCGAGAGGTTTAGTAAATATGTTCGCCTTTTGATTATCAGTGTTGATGAACTCTAAATACACAGTCCTTTCCTCCACCAAATCTCGAATGAAATGATATCGAATCTCAATATGTTTTGATTTCGAGTGTTAAACTGGATTTTTTGACAAATTTATGGCACTTGTATTATCATAGTATACACACATCGTGTCTTGAGTGATTCCATAGTCATGAAGAAGCTTCTTCATCCATAGTAACTGCGCACAGCAACTTGCAGCAGCAATGTACTCAGCTTCAGCTGTTGATAGACAGACTGAATTTTGCTTTTTGCTCATCCATGACACCAAGTTGTTTCCAAGATAAAAGCAACCAAAGGAAGTACTTTTCCTATCATCAATGCAACCGGCCTAATCAGCATCAGAATATCCGGCTAGGCATTCATTCGAGTCTCTTGAGTACCAAATTCCATAATCAGATGTGCCATTTATGTAGCGGATAATTCGTTTGACTGCTGTTAAATGTGACTCTTTGGGTGCTGCTTGAAATCGAGCACATACTCCTACATTGAAGGCAATGTCTGGTCTGCTAGTAGTGAGATATAAAAGACTGTCTATCATGCTTCGATAGAGTGTTGGATCCACTTCTGCACCTGCTGCATCCTGACTCAGCTTTGATGAAGAACTCATTGGAGTGGAAGTATGCTTCTTAGAGTCTAGACCAAACCTTTTAACAAGATCTTTGGCATATTTTTCTTGAGATATGAATATTCCATCTTTCCGTTGTTTCGCTTGAAGCCCTAGGAAATAGTTCAGTTCCCCCACCATACTTATCTCAAATTCCCTTTTCATTTCTTCGGAAAATTCATGAGCCAGTTGATCAATTGTGGATCCAAAAACAATATCATCCATATATACTTGAGCGACGAGGAGAGATTTCTCATCTCTTTTTACAAATAATGTTCGATCAGCTTGGCCTCTTTTGAAACCACGATCCAATAAGTATGTTGTAAGACGATCATACCACACTCTTGGTGCTTGCTTCAATCCATACAATGCTTTCTTCAACCTTAACACATGATCCGGAAAGTGAGGATCTTGAAACCCCTTTGGTTGCTCAACAAATACTTATTCATTTAGAAAACCATTCAAAAAGGCACTTTTCACATCCATTTGGTACAGCTTGAAATCCATAACACATGCTATGGATAGTAGAATTCGAATCGACTCTAGTCTTGCTACCGGTGCAAATGAATCGTCGAAATCTATGCCTTCCACTTAAGTATATCCTTGAGCTACCAATCTAGACTTGTTTCGGATAACCTCACCGTCTTCATCAATTTTGTTCTTAAAGATCCACTTGGTGCCAATCACATGGGTATCTTTGGGTCTTGGAACCAACTCCCATACATCATTTCTAACAAACTGATGTAGTTCTTAATGCACAGACTTTATCCAATTCTCATCTTTAAGAGCTTCCTCTACTTTCTTGGGTTCGAATTGAGCAAGATAACAATTGTACGTCACATGGTTCACACTGTATTTTGGTCCTTTTCTCAACCGAAGTCCCTCATTTACATCACCAATGATATTACTTGACGGGTGATTTAGGATTACCCTCGATGACGGTCTTTTGGAGGTAGAAGGTTCTTCATCTCGAGAAATTGGCGGCTGAACTTTTGGAGGAGTGAAAGGGCTTGACAAACCTTGTGTTGATCTAGTCTCCCTTCTTGGTATAGGAGGTGTGAACTCATTTTCTGGTAGTTCTTTCTCAGCAACATCATCTTGGGACATGTTGTCCTCAACCTCACCCTTATTAAGGGTAGATCCTTCACCATCATCAATATCCTTTTCAGATATGGTGTCATCGATGACCACATTTATTGATTCCATTACTGTCTTAGTGCGCTTATTGAACACTCTATATGCTCGGCTATTTAATGAATAGCTGAGAAATATCCCTTCATCACTCTTAGCATCAAATTTTCCAGGATTCTCCCTGTCATTTAGAATATAGCATTTGCTCCCAAATATTCGAAAATATTTCACCTTCGGCTTCTTTTCTCTCCAAATTTCATACGATGTCTTCTTCATTCCTGCTCGAAAGTAAATCCTATTCCCAATGTGGAATGAAGTATTCACAGCTTCAACCCAAAACTTCTATGGAAGGCTTTTGTTGTGTAACATTACTCAAACCATTTCTTGAATCACCCGGTTCTTCCTTTCAACTACCCCATTTTGGTGTAGAGTCTTTGAGGTTGAGAATTCCTTCTTAATGCCGTGTTCATTGAAAAATGCTTCAAACTTTGCATTTTCAAACTCCTTCCCGTGGTCACTTCTGATTTTGACTATAGGTACTCCATTTTCATTCATCAGTCTCTTGCACAATTTTTCCATCTTGTCACATGCTTCTGATTTCTCTCTAAGAAAATCCACCCAAGAATACCTTGAGAAATCATCAACTACCACCATAATATAGCGCTTTCCACCCATGCTTTCTGTTCTTGTTGGACCCATTAGATCCACATGCATTCTAAAGGGCGAGAAGTTGCGACCACATTCACTTTAGGATGGCTTGACTTTGTTTGTTTTCCCAACTAACATAGACCACAGACATTCTTCTCAATTTTCCCAAACTTTGGTAGACCAACCACAGCTTCAATCTTCGAGACTTTTGCCACTTGTTTGTAATTGGCATGTCTAATCGTTGATGCCACAACTCCAAGAGATTTACCCGAGCACTCCGACATGCTATGCTTGGTTTGGGAATGACCCTATAACAATTATCGATGGTCCTAAGTCCCTTCAGAACTTGAACAACTTCTTCATTCATGATTAGACATCCTTTCTTTGAAAATTGGACTAAGAAGTCTTCATCACAAATCTGAGTAATACTTAGCAAGTTCACTTTTAATCCCTTAATATACAGCACATCAGTCAACAGAGGCAGTCCCAGAATATCCACCGTTCCCTTTCCAAGCACTTGTGAATGACTACCATCTCCAAATGTCACAAAACCATCTTCCTTCTCTTTAATAGTTTTGAACAGAGACTTATCTCCAGTCATATGCCTTGAACAACCGTTGTCAAGATACCACAAACATGAGTTAAACACTTTCAGTGCGGTATGAACAAAAAGACATGCATAAGAGAGACATTCTTGACCATCAAAACAGGACTCATTTTTCTTTATTTAATTCAAGGATGAGTGTAGTTTCCTTTTTAAACGATCAAGTTTATCACACAAGTGTCTATTCCTTCTCTCATATTCATAGATTAAGGACTTTGACTCACATAAGCTGTTATGTATATCATGGTTCCTATGAACTAAGGATTTCAGCATGTGACTAAAAATTCTAGCATGTTTCTTTGATTTAAATAACTCTAAGAGCGCATTACTAGAACAGTCTTCAAATATGCTCATAGAGTCATTTTCACAAACACTTCTACGATCCTTCATGTTGGTTTTTACCAAGTTACTTTCATGGCACACCAAGGAGTCTAGGATCACACTTAGATATTAAAACCACAGTAAGTGTACCTACTCTGATACCAATTGAAAGCTCGAAAATGTGTTGAAAACACAAGAGCTGTTTAGACCTCAAATAAAAATTACGGCTCGATAGATTTTACACATACTTAATATTAAGTGCAAAATAATGTAAATGCAAGTAGATAGACAAACAAGCTACTCTAATACATAATCTAAGCAACACAGCAGTATAATAGAATGTAAAAGAGTAGGGAAAAAGGATGCAAACACAAGATAACACGCCAATGTGTTATCGAAGAGGAAACCGAAGAACTCGGCGAAAAACCTCTCCGCTGCCCTCCAAGCAGAAATCGATCTACTAGACAATCAGTTGGGATACATGGGTTAGCAAGAGACCCTCCAAGCCTAATCTACCCGATGTACCTAAGCCCTCCAAGCTCCTACTCCAACAAGGCTTCTCGGAACCCTGTCTTGTCTAGCACTCTGGATCCCACAACAAGCTCCATGTTGCATCTGCCATCCTTGGCTTCTTCCAATTGCTTCCTAGTAGCACCATAACGTCACTTGACACTCTCAAAGGGTGTGGTAAGTGTTTGGACTATCAACCTCTTAATGGTATAGAAATTGAGAGGTAGGAGTTGAGGAAATACCACAAGCAAATGTGTAGAGAATTGTGGGTATGACAATCTCTAATTCTCAATGTGTTTGGCTATGGTTTTCTCTCAGGAGCACTCCTCAACATTTGTGGTTAATATGGGTATAAATAGTGTAAGCACAGAAAATGTGTATCAGACTGGACAGGCTGGCAGAACAAAATGCCTCGCGGGTGTCTTGCGAGAAGGCCTTACCCACGAGATACTCACGAGACACAACTGTCTCCATCTGTCCTGACTCTTTGCATTCTAGCATGTGCAGGCACATGTGTCACTTCGCAGGAAGCTAAGTCGCGAAATACCCGCAAGAAATCTTCAGTCTTCAAATGCTTGAGTCTTCACACACTCTCTCTCTCTCTAACACACAACTCTTACAAAGAAATCCCACAATAAATACAGGGTATAAACAATTGAAAACAATTACAATCAAATTTGACACTGAATAAAAGCCAACAAAATACATAGCTATAAATAACAACTTTACATATTGCACGTAACACTTTTTTTTTTTTTTTTTGAGGAAATGCATGCATGTAGCAAATGTTGTTAATCTAATAAAATGATTACAAATATGATATGACTATATGCATTATGTGTTAGATCAACATTCCGTAAAATTTTGCATGATTTCCATTGAAATGAAAGGTTAACATTGTAAGGTTGAATTTAATCAACCATCTTGTTGGCTTTATTCCGTGCCAAATTTACTTGTATTTTAGCATTTAGTAACCCTATATTTAGGTGGGATTATTGTAAGGGTAGTGTGTGAGAGTGTGTGAAGAAATGTTTCTCAATGTGCAAAGAAGTAGGGACTCGCGACTGGAACTCGCGGGTGGCTCGCGGGTGCAAGCCGCCAGATGAGAGTCACGTGCCAAGCATGCGGGAAGCTGAAGCATTATGCCAGCTGATGCACTACAGGACAAAAGTCCCAGGCTGGCCAGGCTATTAACTCGCGATTGGAACTTATGACTCAAACCAGTCGCGTGGCCAAGCCGCCAACCAGCCCTATTTGGAAAAAACTGTCTCTTCGTATTCCAAACACTCACCACTATATATAGACCCTTATACCCAATAAATGTAGAGAGCTTCCAAAGAGAATTTTGTGAGAGAAACCCTAGAGAAAAACAAGATTGATTCATCTACAATCTTTACCTTAGAGACTCTTAAAATTTCTTTACTCTCTTCCTCTCCATTGTTACATCCTTGAGAGATCCTTAGCCAAATCCTTTTCTCACCATACCCATATCTGTGAGAAGGTTTATTTGATGCTTTGGAAAGCAGTTAGGAAGGGACCAATTCATATTGCTTGATACTATGGGCTATAGCGGAATCCGGTAAGCTAGAAAAGAAAAAGGTTCGACGCAGCCTCGTTGGAGCAAGAAGCTTGGAGGGTTTAGGTACATCGGGTAGATTAGGCTTGGAGGGTCTATTGCTATTCATGTATCCCAACTATATTTTCTAGTGGATTATTAACCGCTTGGAGGGCGGTGGAGAGGTTTTACGCTGAGGACTTCGGTTTCCTCTTCGATAACACATCGTGTGTTGTCCTTGTGTTTGCATCTCTCTTTCCTTTATCTTTGCCTTTTATTTTCTGCTATGGATGTGATTATAATTGGCTTAGACTATTTATCAATTCTGTATTTAGCTTATGTTCATGTTCCGCACGTTAATCGTTTATTATTAAGCTTGAATTGATAATTTGTATTTTGGGGTCAAAACGTTCAAGGGTGTTTTATACACATTTTGAACATTCAGGCATTTATATATAATGAAAAATATTTGCTCTCTAAAATCAATCTTTATCAGAGCATATATCCATCAAAATATTTTTCTTTATAATAATAAAAATAAAACGAAATATTTTTCTCCTTTCCGTACAAGAGAGAAGAACATCAATGCATACACGTAACGTGAGTGATTTATACCCTTTTTTTTAGATGGGCTTGGGAGTTGGGACCAAGAGAGAAGAAAATCAATGAATACATGTAATGAAATGTTTACAATCAAATGAAAAAAAAAAATTTAATTAAGTTTATAATCTCTACGTTCAGTTGAGTGGGACACAATTGCCTCATCTGAAATTTGGGGGAAATAATAGATAGCATTTATAGTAAGTGTTCAACAGTTTTATGTTTTCTTTCTAAGTTGCCCCCTCAAAGTTAAGAGAAAGAAAAATAATTAATTAGTTTCCTGAGAATAACATCTTATCTTATATAATAGTGAATTACTAATTAGATTTATAATGCGATTTATCATTCATGTGAGATGAGGGTTAGTGTGAAATAGAAGAAAAAGCTGTGAGATGTCATGAAATGTAAGCTGTTATGCAATTATAGTATGAGATATTGTTGTGGGATCAATTTATAAAATTAAAATGCATTTAGCTATATCCATAAAATGTAGGCCTCCTTTATAATTTACATATAATAATTAAATTGGTATCAAAATTATGGGGTGTTACACAAAATATCATGATTATGATACAAGGTTTATCCTAATAATTATTAAAATATGGTTCAGATGAAGTGTCCATTTGAGAACAGTTTTTAATTTATAGCTTTTTGTTGAAAGTTTTTTGTTAAAAGTGCGGTAAATAAAAAGTAAATGCTAAATAAAATAAGTAGAGGAAACATATTAGGGCAATCCAAATATTTTTTATCAAGTCAATGTTATCTATCCATATTTCTTACGTTGTTGATGTTGTTGAGTGCATGAAACGAAACATATATATTAGGACAAAAGACAATTTATCTCTTAATTTATTTTTAAGTGAAATTAGTGGTTAATTTGTGTATGATAATTTGAAAAAATGACATATAAATATAAATGGATTCAAGTTATACTAATTAGTAAACTTCGTAAGAAAGTTACACTTATTTTTTTGGATTTGATGTTTATAAGATGTTAAGGTGAGAAAGACACTACTTGCCATCTCATTAATGTTTTAAAATTTAATTACGTGACTGCCTCCACAATTAATATTCTACTCCTTTCCTCTCTGAACTCATCTCTTACAGCTTCACCTTCTTGCGTAGGCCACAAAACCAGCAAAGAACAGAGAGAGTTGACATGGCAAGTAGCGTTGCAGTCCCTCATAACTACTCAAGCTGCACATGTTCGGCTTTTGGATACCTTGATGGGTGACATGGCTGACTTGCGTCTAGTTCAACTACATCAGTTGGTTTCTAATTTGATTTCACGCCTACCTCAATCCTTAAAAATGAAAAGTCATATCTATTTTGGTCTCTGCCGTCATCTTAATAACAGAAAATTCATACGTGACAAACGGAGTGCATAAATGGCATATTAGATGCTGACGTGATTAATAAAATAATAATAATATATTTTATTTTATTTTAAAAAATTCCACACCAGCATTTAAATAAATAAAAAATTACAAAAAAATTAAAAACAAAATTATGAATTTCTATTTTTTTAATTTAATTATTATAATTTTTTTAATCTAATTAGAGTAACTTTAAAAAAAATTTTAAAAAAAAACTTTTCTTATTCTTTTCATCTGATCTACCCCCGGGAATTCTTTTTCTTTTGGTTTGATTTTCCCACCATAAACAACTCTCAAGACGTGTAAAACCACCACAAAGCCCACACACTTTCAAGTTTTGATTTTTGGTGGTTTTGAAACAAGGACGGAGCCAAAACTTAGAGTAAGAGAGGGCAACTTTGCTGTTGGTTCTGTGCAATGACTTCAGGCTCCAACTTCGTTGCTACTTCGTCGCTTAGTTGCTAGTTGTTTAAAATTTTATAAGGGGTCAAATTGTTTGTTTTTGGTAAAATTGGTTGACTGGACCTTCTTTTTTTTTTAGTTTTACTATTGGTAATTTTTGTTGTTGTACTAATTTTTTGGGCTTGTACATTTCTTTTTTAAATGCATAATCACATGTTCACCATATATTTATGAAGGTATGAGATACCCTTTGATTTAGATTTTAGAGTTCATTGACTATGTACTTACTAAGATTAATGTAACCTAAGTTGAAGTAATTACACTCTAACCTTAAGCCATCAGCCCAATGAACGAGACAATAAACCCGACCAGATTATATAAATAGTTTTAAACCTAGGTTTATTAGGAAGTTAGGGTCAAAGTGACTAGATAATTTAGCTAAATAATTTTTATCTTTAGATCTCAATCTCAATGTTGTAATCTTAGTAGATATAGCTGAATTACTTAATAAAATTTACAGCCTTCTGTTAGGGTACTTTTTTTATTACACTTAATTTTATTTAAGTACCACCTATTTACTTTCAAATACACACACCCTATTCTATTTAAAGCCCAAGAATACTTATGCTTGGCAATATTTGAAATGCCCATGATTCAAGTCCATGACAAAACAATTTTATCAATGGAATTCAAATCCATAATCAAAGCCCATGATTTAAACCTATGGCAATTTATCTATCCAAAGCCCAATTCACATTGGCAATATCAAAGCCCAATTCCTATTGGCAACATCAAAGCCCAATCCTCATTGGCAATGTCAAAAAAACCCAGTTCCCACTGGCAATATCCAAAGCCCAATTCGCATTGGCAACATCAAAACCCAATTCTCATTGACAATGTCAAAAAGCCCAGTTCCCACTAGCAATATCCAAAGCCCAATTTTCATTGGAACTACTTTATCAAAAAGAAAAAGAGCCCAAGATTATCAATGCTTGGCAAACAAAAAATATCACGATGGCCAAAAAGACCATGGCAATCATCTTATAAAAAACTCATTGAGAGTTATCTTGAGGATTATGTTCTTGTATTATAAACCCATGAAATACATGGACTTTATTTGCATCACGACATCCATAATATATACCTTCAACACTCATGGTAAAACATTCAAACCCACAAGCTCATCATTTAAATTATGATGCGATTATTAGAAACCATGAACATTGTTTGCAATATGGAATTCATCATAGTAAATGTTATTTACAAAAGTATTTTGAAACTTGTCCTGTTGTTTCAAACATTACAACTAACTGCCCAAAGTCCCACTGCAAGTATCTATGAAAAAACCCAAAGTATTCACTAACAAAAGTCCATGAGGAATGAAAACCCATGGCAAATATGTTTTGTTTAGGAAGCACACAACCTGGCCCAAAGGGACCAACCCATGTAAGCAAGCCCAAGCCAAAAAACACCAGCAGGAGGCAAAGGATTGGGAGTGGGCAACCAGCCCTTGTTCATCCCTAACCAAAAAGAACAACTAGAGACTCATAAAAGAGAACCAAGCCTTTGAGAATGGACTAAGGGCTGTCCCATCAGTTTTCTGCCACCCTTTACTTGACGTGAACAGTGCCTGAGGGTTGTCATGTCAGCTGAAGTCTAAAAGATGATGGAACTCTATCATTTTCCTTAAGACTACACCTCCAGCGGAAGGAGAGCTAAAACCAAATTATCCAAACTTCAACAAATTGATGCTATAAATATTGAAAACGTTCAAGATGTGATTCATGTGCCAAGCCCATGATCCTAAAGGGGAAAAATTGGGAACATGTGGTTTGGAGGGTATAAAGGGACCTCCAGCGGAACCCCCTGAAGTGGACTAGAGCTTGAAACCTAGCTTGGGGTGTTAAATCTTACTTCTCAGGGGTCCGAATCATAATTGCAACATTAGGATTCGCTCTTGATAAATGCCTCAATCACAATAATTAAGCTCAACCCCAAAAAATCCTGGCATTTAATGCAAAACACTATAAAATCATATCATTACCCAAAGAAGCAAGGCAGCCCCTAAAGTAGATTTTCCTACTTCTGATAAAAAATCCCAAGAAAGCTTGACCTTGATTCATCACCTCTGAGTAGTCATACGTTTTTTTTGGATTCTTGTCAATTAATGCTTCTCTAAAGCTCCATTATAAAAGCATAAGCAACTAACCAAAAAACAAACCTGGCTACCCCCCCTCTGAGACTTTGAGATTCGTTGGCCATTTTTGCTGGTGGTTCAGCTCTCTTTTAGCTCACCACCCATCATTTTTAGCCTATACCCATCTAATCCCAGATATTCTTCTCCCCCCGTTACACTACCACAGCTCATAAATATCTTCCGGCTAGTCACAAACAGCCCATTACTCATAAAAGACTTCAGTCTCAACATCAGTCCTATACCACTCACTCAGAAAACATACCACATTCAGCTTGTCCATGCCTTATAAACACATACTCACCAAAATCTTAGTTTAATACCCGTTGCAGTGAGCTAGGATCTCTCTCTCCCTTCACACCATGTCAATTAATCCTCCCTTTTTTCTTTCTAGGGAACCTTTAACTTTTACTTTTTACTTTACTATTGAAGGATATGATGTATATATAACAATTGAACTCTTCCCTCACATAGATGTAATGATGGCTGAAAGCACAATAAATTCCTCTTGAATGAGACACATAAGGACCTAAAATTTTCCTAAATTTATCTAATTATTGATTGCTAGACCGTGTAATTTCACCCATACCGTTGGACAATTTATCTTTTGGACTTAAGTGTAACTTCATCCTTACCACTGGAGAATTTATTTCCCTTGAACTATCAAAATAGGACCACTAATGTACTAACTAAGTATTGTAAAGTATTTTTCATTAGGCTTTTGTTGCTGTTTTGTTAAGTGCAACCTTTGTTTTCTTGCTTGGATAGGCTTGTCATCACACCGAAAGCCTTTGGGTGTCATCTCAAGAGTCCATAGTCGAGTTTCGGCTTGGTTTCCCAACATTTTATTCAATGGCATCAAGTTGCCCCTCAACACCTTCTTCTCAAAAAAATTTTAAAAAAATGGCTATCTTTAGATTGGGCTATTATGTGAGCCACTTATTGTTTTGTTCCAATAATTGTGTTTTTCTTCTTTCCCCAATATGGAAATCTTGCTTGTAAAACTAGTATAAAATTAACCAATCTATTCAAATCTTGCTTATAAATCTATATAAACTAATTGGCCAGGGAAAAATCGAGTATATTCACTATGATCAGGTGCCTTTGGAATTTTCATTCCATAACCCAAAAGAAGGGGGGTTGTTAGTTTTTATAGGCTGTATGTCATTGTCAAATGTCTATTGCCTAATAAAAGAACAAATTGATTAATATTTTTATTTGATCATTTTTTGTTCTGACTATTTCTTGTCCTATACATAACTAAAGTGACTGCTCTTTCTCTTTTTACTTTTTTTCTTTTCTCTTCCTTATTTTTGTGCTTATTGTGCCTATTCAATATTCCATTGGTCAGTAAATTTTAAAAAATCAAAATCAAAATCAAAATCAACCAAAGTAAAGACCATATTTGAAAAGAGACAATATACCTGATGGTTGTAGAGATAGCGGAGTATCTCATGTCAATGTTTAAGAGACAAGATTGCATTGAGGGCCCCCGTTATAGATAAGCCAATTACTTATGACAAATGATTGTGTTTATTATTGTGTGTAAGACACCAACTTTTAAATAATCTAATTGATATACCCACAGCCAACCTCTTACAAATAACATAGATTTGAAATCTTTGTCAGTAAGCATTGGATTCCAAGATTCATATATGGTGCATGTTGGGATTTACCCACCAAAGTTTGACTTTCATTTGTGTTGAAAATAAAGAAAGTTTATGTACATATTTTTATGTCACAATTTTTGTCGTAATTTTAATATAATCAACTATATATGATCAATGAAAAAAAATGGTAGGTATATAAAAGTGATTGTCCACTACTTATAACTAATCACTTCATCAAATTATTAATTATGACAAATTGTTAAGAATGTTTGAAAATATTGTCATTAAAAACAGTCAACCTTTTTAATATGTTTATGCTTAAGCAAAAAAATAATTTTAAAAAATTACTAAGTTGCCTTTTTATTTTTTATTTTTTAATTTACAAATGATAGAAGAACCTTTAATAGTTATTACTACAAACTCCCCACCTAGGGTGGGTTGAATCCAAATCTTAAGCTTTATGAAATAGAAAATACTAATAAGTTATAATAATATAGGTACCATTCAAATAATCAATATATATATATATATATATAACCGAAGAATTTGAAGTTTCCACAATTTTCCATGTCAGCATTTATTTATTTATTTATTTTATTTTTAAAATTTCAATTTTTTTCCCCAATCTTTTATGCGACTCACTCTCTCTAGCCTATACGCATTCACGCATTCTTAAAACCCAAACCCTAATCTTTGAGCCCTCTATCTCCGCTTTGTTTCTTTATTCCTCAAACCTCTCCCTTACAAGCCATCCCCAATAGCTCATTTGCTCTGTTTAAGGCTTTATCTCAGCTTGCTTTGCTCGCTCTTCGTCGATTTCGGCGTATTTTTAGGTAATCTATACGATTTCACATCGGATCTAAAATTTTCTGCTTTTTTTTCATTAAAAAATATACAGATTGCATCAGATGGTTGAATTAGAACTTTGTTTCAGAACATTAGGGTTCGTTTTCTTCTTCTTCTTCTTCTTCTTCTTCTTCTTCTTCTTCTTCTTATTTTTGAGATTTTCGATCAAAATTGCATAAAGTTGATTTTTTTTTTCTTTATCAAACCGAGGGTTCAATTCCATTAATTAGCAATCGATTAATGCTGAGTACTTTGACTTTTTTGTGTGTGTGTGTGTGTGTTCAAATCTGTAAAACTATTTGTTGATTTGAGTAAAATCTCTATGGATTTTCAGTGGACTAGAAATTTAACTTGGGTTTTGTAAATTTTACTCGGTTACTGTTCAGCTTGATTCTGATTTGATAATTTTTTTTGTTGTTGGATTTTTTCGATGTACCGTTTGGTCTTCACTACTCATTTGATTTGTTGAATTGATTTTGCTTTTGAGTCCGTTTGATCTGTATGTATATTTGTGTTCTGTTTGTGTGTATATGTGTACATACTATATATGTATTTAAGCTTCGCTGAAATTAATGCTATGTGTTTCATATTGTTTTGTCGGTTTTGTATTCTGTGACTAGGTTTCTGTGTTTGTGTGGTTGGCTTCAATGTTTTGCTTAATGAAATGATTTGGGACATGATATTTTCTGAACTCTGTTTTTAGTTTTTAACTGCCTTGATTTAAAGCTTTGAGAACTTCTAATTTGTTCACTTGATTATGGTTTACTTTTATGCCAAAATGAGTTGTGCTTAGAAAAGATGTATTTTCTTTTGGGAAAACAGAGATTCTAATTTTTATTTTTAAGGCTTGGTTGATTTGTTGAGTTGACTAATGGTTGCTCTATTATTTTAGGTGTTGAATTTTTTTATACATGTTGAGGTTGTTCCATTTTGTTAGAAATTACCAGCCAAGAGGCTTTAGGCTTTGCTTGAGGACTTGTGTTTTTATACCATAAATTGTTTCT
This sequence comes from Quercus glauca, assembly GCA_023736055.1. Lineage (NCBI taxonomy): Eukaryota > Viridiplantae > Streptophyta > Magnoliopsida > Fagales > Fagaceae > Quercus > Quercus glauca. The sequence goes on along the minus strand of CM043325.1, from coordinate 24,619,871 downwards.
TTCCCTGCCTTTTGTATTGATAAGTAACAGCTATTAATAAATATGTGGCCTTTCAAAAAGCCACACGTTGCATTATCTCACTCCCTCTTGCTTTTATTTATTTATTTTATTTATTTATTTAGAATTTGATAGTTATACTCTCGCATTATTTTAAGTCAACTTCATGGTTTGTGTCTCTTGGTTTTGGTTGTCATAGGAATTGCCAACACACTGAAACACCACCCGTGCTCTCATCCTACATTAAAACAAAAAAAACAAAAAAAATGCTATTGACTGTTAACTAACCAAGCATGACAGGTGCCCAAGAAAATAATATAGTAACATTATCCCATTGCTTTCAATTTATTTCTCCTTCCCCTAATCCCACACAGATACTTTGACATATTTTATCAAACAAGTCCACGCATTCCACCATAATGACTCACTAAATGCATTGTATGTAATTGTGGTAGATTTGGTTTTGAATTAGAATTGGTTTTTATAGTGGTTGAAACCCTAATTGGGTCCATATCTATATACAACCCACTATATACATCAACTGGTAAGGTTTTTGTTTTCCCTTTTTAAAATTTGGATTTTAAATATGACTTAGGTTTTGATATTGTGGTGGATTGGTTTTGATTTAGGAAATTAGGTTAGTCTATGGTCAACATAAAAGGGTTTGCCTAAGAGATCATTTGGGAAGAACATGCACTTGGCATTAATTTGTAAAGTGTATTGTTGTTGTTGTTGTTGTTGTTGTTGTTTTTGTTTTTTCATGTGGGTCTGTGGACAAATATCAGTGAGTGAATGCAGCTAAGAGTGCAAAAAGCCATTCAAGAGCAAGGTCGGGGTAGGGTGTTGGACATGATGCAAGAGATTCAAGAGAGACATGATCCTGTGAAAGATATAGAGAAAAATCTCAAAGAGTTACACCAGGTGTTCTTGGAAATGGCCGTGTTGGTCCAAGCTCAATGCTAGCAATTGGACAACATTGAGACCCACATGAACAGGGCTTTAGTTTTCAACATTATTTTGTAAAAAAAAAAAAAAAAGTTTTTCCTTTCTTTCTTTTTCATTGTCTTTTTTTTTTTTTTTTTTCCTTTCCTTTTTAGCTTTTTCTTGGTGGGCAAATTAGCCTTTCCTTGATTCTTTTAGCTTTTTTTTTAATGTGAGGTTGATTAACTAAATATTTATTTAACTAGCTTTTTCTTTTAATCTGAGGTAGATTAATTAAATATTTATTTAACTATCTCGTGCATCGCACGAGTTAGCGATTAGTAATAATAGTATAGGTACCATTTTCTTCTTTCTCTTTCTTCTTTTTTTTTTTTTTTTTTTTGGTTTCGATAAGATTTATACATATATATAATAATAATACATACATACATATATATATATATATATATCTATATAATTTTTGGAGGCAAATTTGATCAACGTGGATTGATAATGTTCAGGCTACCCTCACAAAAGTTGCTTTCTTCATAAATATATTATTGTACATGTTTAATTCTTTTTATGATAATAATTTATATTATAGTACAAATAATTGTTGTTTAAAATGACTAAATATGATTATGACATTAAATTGATCCATATTTGAGGATTATTTATTTGAAAAAAACAACTGTAAGTTGGAGGGGGAGGCCGACTAGTAGTGAGGGGACCAAAATGAAAAGGTACACGTGATGTTCCTCTAAAAATGAAAGCTTGTTTCTCAACCAAAGAAAAAAAAATTTTTTTGAAAGCCTGGTCTGGTTCTTAATTTATAGTGACAATTTAGAGTTTGTACAATAATTCTTTTCATAAAAGGAGCTAAAAATATCGTATTCTTAATTTATTTGATTAGTGTATTATTGCACGTAACACTTGTTTTTTTTTTTTTTTTTTTTGAGGAAATGCATGCATGTAGCAGATGTTGTTGATCTAATAAAATGATTGCAAATATGATATGCATTTCGTAAAATATTTGCATGCATATCATATTTGCATGATTTCCTTTGAAATGAGAGCTTGACATTTATATATAATGAAAAATATTTGCTCTCGACAATCAATCTTTATCAAAGCATATATCCATCAAAATATTTTTCTTTATAATAATAAAAATAAAACGAAATATTTTTCTCCTTTCTTCGCAAGAGAGAAGAACATCAATGCATACACGTAACGTGAGTGATTTAAACCCTTTTTTTTTAGATGGGCTTGGGAGTTGGGACCAAGAGAGAAGAACATCAATGAATACATGTAATGAAATGTTTACAATCAAATGAAAAAAAAATTTTAATTTAGTTTATAATCTCTACGTTCAATATTTGTCAAAGCATCATCTCCATTCTCCACCAATATATTTTTATAAAAGATTTAAAAGATATATTTCTCTCTATTTCCCGTACAAGAGAAGAACATTTAATAAACATAAGTTGTTGGGAAATTTAGACCCCAGTTGATAGAATTAACAAGTTTTAAACCCAAATTGTTAATTAGATTTACTATGAATAAAACTTGTTAAAACAAACAAACATCAATATCATGTCAATATCATGCAGCAGAGTAAAATAAATAAGACAAGATATGATGACCTAGGAAAACCAATGAAATAAACTAATTTCACGATAAAAAACCTGGGGGGAAACCTTCCGGAAAAGCAATCCGTTATAGTAAAGAGAAGTTTCAAATCTAGTACAAAACCTTAGTCCCTAGACTCTAGAATCCCCGTAGATGACTTTACAGCAGAAACCTTCTACCGCTTCAGAACTTCTGAACTCTTCAACATATGAACACCACCCTTTTTGATGCACTTGACTAACTCTTTTGCACGAATCCCAGTACATGACTCACTCACCACCTTGAGGACGAAGAATGTTGGCTGCAAAGTTGTTCACTTCATCAACAATAAAGATCAAGAAGCACTTGGTTACAAAATCCTAAGGCACAAAAGGTGCAGTAGCTTCTTTCAGAGAGAATAAGGCATCAGTCACCTTTTGCATATGTTCTCCTTGTGTTCTCTTATGTGACGGCCTCTAAAATAAGTTTTATATATGTCTAGGGTTGTCAGAAAAGAAACCTTACATATACTTATCAACATAGGCCGAAAATCAGACCTGGAAATCTGAATTTCGTAACTCTTAGTAATTCTCAATTGATCGAGAGGTGTCAAGAAGGTGTTGAGCCTATCTGTTGCGAGCTATCAAGAAGCTATCGAGGGGACAAAAAATCTCTTGATCGATCGACCTAGCTATCGAGAAGTGTCGAGATTGCAATAAAAAGAAAGTTGAAGAGCTCATTAGATAGCTAGGTGTCAAGAAGTTATCGAGCTTTAAAATTCAGCACTTTCTCACTTGATTTTTGGACAGACTTGCATAGGTTTAACACTTGAACTTGAAACAAGGTTTCTTGAAGCATCAAACACATCCTAAATCTACCCAAATACAAGTAAAGTGCATTTTGTCAAAGGATTAGCCAACTACATAAAATATTGACATATGTTCCTAACATGATCCACATATGTCCTAACAATCTCCCCCTTTGACAATCTGTGACAAAACCACAACAAACAAATGAACATATGAGAGAAGTCATAAATCACTCAACGCACACTCACTTGTTACATACAATAATATCTATCATAACACAAACTCTTGAAAAATTTTGCAAGAAGAGAGTTTATGGCAAGAAGACTTTGAGAACCTGTATTTCTGAAATACTTTAAACAAAACTTATCAAGGCATCTTAATGTGAAACAGAAATAATAGATTGCATACACGTAATAAGAAACATGTGTATGGAGATAGAAAAGAAACAACACATGTAGAGGTAGGTGAAGAAGACATACATCAACATATAAAGAAGATAAGTACAATGCATGTCAATAATGGTCACAAGACCTATGTACAAGAAGAAGGAAGTAAGCACTCCCCTTAACAAAATGAAACACATCTCCCCCTTACGAGGGCATGTATTTCTCCCCCTAACATGTAGAATCGTAAAAAGAAACCACATTTTCTCCACAATTTCTCCCCCTTTTTGTCATGATTGACAAAGGGTACAAGAAGCTAGAAAACTTCACCTAAGAGACATAAAAATGATCAAGGATGATCAAAGGGGCATAAGAAATAGATCCAAAACACACACACACTGAACAAATCTAACCAATTTTATATTTCGAAAACAAGTGAAAACAGTTTAGTAAGCATACATTAACACATGTAAGACCTTGTGATGGCCAAATCACATTGTACCTGCACATGTATCAAGAGTAGCAAAGAATATTGCGTGTTGTGTGTAAAAAACATCGCAAGATTGCATAAGTGTATACATGTTATGAAGATTTGAGATTTGAGAAAATCACTTTAACTCACACACAATCATAACTATTTGATGTAGACTATCACCTTCGAGGTACATCCTATAACTCCCACGTCTCCTAGAATACACGCTTGCAATCATATAAAAAAACATTTTTATTCTTTTTACTTTTGATTTTCTTTGCATATTTTTCTTTTAAGCGAACCGTACATGGGCATATAAGAGAGAGAAGAAATACCCAATGATGTTAAGCTTTTGTGATTAATAAATATTTGTCAGTATGGGCCGAAAATCAGACCTGGAAATCTGAATTTCGTAACTCTTAGTAATTCTCGATCGATAGAGAGATGCCAAGGAGGTGTCGAGCCTATCTGTTGTGAGCTATCGAGAAGTTATTGAGAGGATAGAAAATTGCTCGATCGATCGACCTAGCTATTGAGAAGTGTCGAGATCGCAATAAAAAGAAAGCTGATGAGCTCGATAGATAGCCAGGTGTCGAGAAGCTATCGAGCTTTAAAATTCAACACTTTCTCACTTGATTCTTGGACAGACTTGCATGGCTTTAACACTTGAACTTGAAATAAGGTTTCTTGAAGCATCAAACACATCCTAGATCTACCCAAATACAAATAAAGTGCGTTTTGTCAAAGGATTAGCCAACTACATAAAATATTGACATATATTCCTAACATGATCCTCATATGTCCTAACATAAGTAATTTTTACTTTTTTTTTTTTTTTTAAGATGAGCTGGGAAGCAATGACTTGTTTACAAGTTTTACTTTCAAGATGCATCAGATAAATGAAATCTTACATATAGTTGAGTGGGACACAATTGCCTCATCTGAAATTTACGGGAAATAATAGATAGCATTTATAGTAAGTGTTCAACAGTTTTATGTTTTCTTTCTATGTTGCCCCCTCAAAGTTAAGAGAAAGAAAAATAATTAATTAGTATTTTGAGAGTAACATCTTATTTTATATAATAGTGAATTACTAATTGGATTTATAATGCGATTTATCATTCATGTGAGATGAGGGTTAGTGTGAAATAGAAGAAAAAGCTGTGAGATGTCATGAAATGTAAGCTATTATGCAATTATAGTATGAGATATTGAAGTGTGGGGTCAATTTATAAAATTAAAATGTATTTAGCTATATCCATAAAATAAAACAAAGCATAAAGAGTTAGTTCAAACGTTTTCTTGGCCTGTCTTTGATTTTTTTTTTCCCCCCTCTATGCATAAACGACTATAAGAGAGCCAATTAGTTGCTTTGGCAATAGAATGCTAATTCAATGAAAATTTTCTTTAGATAATTGAAATTAGTACTTTTGTTACGGTGAATTGATATGAATATTGCATCATTATTCATTCGGCATTTGCAGTATGTAAAATTCTTTTTGGTCGTACCCTTCAAAGGAAAATACTGACCATGTCAATTTTATGCAGTTCATAGTCCACATTTATCTGATAAGATAGATTAGAATGTAAGCAAAGTAACCATCTAATCGCCTTATATAGTCTCTTTCTTCCTTTCAATGTGGTTTAGGATTTGTGGTTTAGGGGGTTATTACGTATTCAATTATAAATTGAAAAGGATTACCACCATGCCTCTTATTTTCTGTTGAGCAAAAACAATTCTAAGTCCCATTTCCAAAAAAAAAAATTTGATGTTACATAATCTTCCTCTATATAGTGCATTTGAGTAGCAAGATTTGGACTTGAGTGATTAAAATCCAAATATCTTGTTTAAATAGGTTTAAAAGATCAAGGATTTGGATTTGACAAAATCCACCAAAGATTTTAAACCTTGAATTTGAAATAATATCTAAAATTAATGGATTTTTTTTTCTTTTAGCAAATAAGGGTATTTGTAACTTTTCGAGCATCTGACTATTCCCTTAGGCATGTACATTCCCTCTATCCCACACACACTGAGTTATTACAAGGAGGAATTAAAGCAATTCAAATCTATTGATTTAAAATCCAAGTCCAAATTCAAGTTTCCGAACACAACCCTAGGGAATTTGAAATTAACCCTTCTGAAGAATATATATGTCATCGAGGAGGGCTTATAACTAATAGTTCATTATCTAGTGAATTTTTCCAGCATATGTATTGTTTCACTAAAAGATATCTATTTTAATTATGTTAGTTCTTTATCTAGCCATGTTAATTGCTAATGTTTTGACAAAAGAGAGATGTAATTCCCATATTTGGGTAAAAATGTATCCTAGTTTTCTTCTAATAATAATATTTTTGTTGTTGTTATTTATAGAAAGATATGAATCTGATTTAATAAAAACTCTAGTCTTTCCATAAAAAATAAAAATAAAAAGTCTAGTTTCACTAATAATTTACAATTTTGATTTCTCAAAAAAAAAAAGTAATAATTTGAGATTTTTTTACTTTACAATAAAATTAAAATAGTGATCTAAAAATTAGGAAAAAAAATATATCTATGAAGTTAACATCATGGAATAGAATTTTCAATATATATTTGAAATTCAATCTATAGTTCAAATCAAATACTACTAATACAAATATATCCAATAATGTCACGTCATTTAAAATTTTTAAATGACGTGACATTCTATAAACCATCAGATAAAAAAAAAATAACTGTAAAATTGACCCTCTCCAAAAAAATAAAATCTCAATAAAAAGTTAATCGACTACTTTAAAATTGACCTCTTTTTTTTTTTTTTTTGGTTAAAAAGACACCACTTTCCTTTTATAAAGGGAAGGGCTTTGACTTCAATATGTATGGAAAAATAAGGATTTAAGGGAGAAGTCTGCTATAACTGTAGATTAACATTACTGGTTCATAAAATAAAAATAATAAAGAGAGGCATACATTACATGATAGCTGATCTTAGTTTTACTTTAAAGAAAGAGGGCAAGCAAAATAGGAGCTTACCAAGTCAGGTAAGAGAAATAAAGGGCCACCATAGTCACCAGGCCTGAACCCATCTTCAATTTGCAGAGTTGAGTAGAACCTCAAGGCCCTTCTCATTGTGGTTGCCACTACCTCCTCGGTTATTTCTTTCTTAGTTTTCCCTTTCACCTGAGGTAGCTCCATTTCACATGGATTCTCCCTTGCAAACTATAAATTAATATTGGGAAATATAATCAGGGATGGAATACATTCATTGCCATATCAATTTGAAAATATTATGTAGTAAAATTGATAGTAGTTTTGTAATTTTATTTATCTATTTATTTATTTATTTATTATGATATTGATGTGAGTATAATTATCACATGTGCATAATATTCTAAATCAAAGTCAAGATTCATTTTCTTTTTAAATGGATACATGTATCATCACAAACTTCTCAAATCTGATGCTTATGTGTAGCAGTAGCACTCACCAGTACTGTCGGTCTAATTATTAATTATTAAATAACTCCCTCATAGTCTGGACTCTAGAGTACTCCTCCAACCCGAAGAGCTTTTGCATAAATTTGACCTTTTTTTTATTGCCGAAGCATAAATTTGATAATTGGGCAATCAACTGTTAGGAATCCAACTGTATGTGTAACTGTATATGTGTGCATGTGGGACTATGGCCAGTGCGTGTGGTGCTATAGGGGGGGGTGCTACAAAGTGTGCCTAGGCTAATGATGTGGGGGGTGTGGGTTGTTGATGCAGCATGCGTGCTCAGTTGATGAAGGGTGTGCTCCCAGTGCAGCCTGGGTGTGCGTAGGACTATGTTGCAGATAGTGAGTGTATTGATTAGTTAGCATTGTATACCTGTATTGTAGGGTAGTGACACGTGTATTACTGTAATGGTGATGTGGCAGATGTATCTTAGCTTTTATGTTAGCTGATGTAAGAGTTAGCTAGAATGATTAGTTGTCAAGGTAGTTACACAGTTAGCATTGAGTGAGTGGCTGAGGGTATTAGATTCGGAAATGGGTTGTAAAGGTTCATTGAATAGTTTGGCTAATTGAATACTCTTTTCTCTGTTACTTCTCTCTATCTCTGTCTCTGTTTTCTCTATCCCTGTTCTTGGAGGTTAGTTGTCCTCGAATTCAACTGTCATAATCACTGCTATCATAAAATCCATCAACCTTGATTCTCGCTACGCTCCTTGCATTACAAGTTGCTTGTTAGACGTACTAATCAACCAGAAAGTCTTACCCTCCTCAAAAGGGCGGCAGTTTAGAAAACAACTATAAACCTCAATATCAAAGTATATTTCTGGCCTTGCACATTTAAATTTTGAACAAAGTAAATTCAACTTTCAGGTATAGTCACAGAGGGAAGAGCAAACAACCAATTCAAGCATCATTAATTTGATCCATCCCCACCACTGCACATCTTTGATGCGATAGTCATTCCACAAGTATTAATGCTTATAGGATGTGGGGGGCAAGGGCAGGATTCAGGTCTCCAGGAGGGAGCTTCACACACATATACATTTAAATTAGGCTAGAATTGAGTTTCTATCTTGTATAAAAAAAAATAATAATAATAATAATAATAATAAAAATTGATCCATCCCAAGCACATCCGTGTTTTTGTCATAAGTACAAACAAGGCTCATTCCTTGGACATGGCAATTGAGGAGATCTCAGGAAATCATTCAAGGTTTGCCTATAATTAGCTACAAATATGAGAATAAAGGAATAGAATCATTCAAAAAATAAACTATGTGTGAACATTATTCATTCATCTAGCAAAACCAGAACTTCACGTTTAGCAAATGGACAACAACCGAAATTCAACGAAACGGAATACACTTCCTACAATACAAAAGGAAGGACAGAGCAACTTAACCGTTGTTGATATGTACTACCCAAAATTACATCCTCCACTCTTTAGCTCACTTTCCTCTCTAGTCTCTGCCTTTTGACTACATGATTTTCATTTATTAGCTTTGATATATTGATCATGTTTGTAGTTTTTTTTTTTTTTTTTTTTAGAAATAATCATGTTTATATAATTTTATTGTAGATACTTATTTCCAATCTCTTCCGATTGACCTTATAAGACACTTTTTTTTTTTTTTTAATTATTTGACTATGAGAAATACATAACTTTGCTAAATTTAAGCATGTTGCACACTTTGAATTTTTTAATGTTGTTGTTTGATGCTTTATGATCAAACTACCCCGATAAAGGAAAAGTTCTTTCTTTCCCTATATATGGTTTTTTTTACACAAAAAATAAATATTTTGATGCTTTTTAACATAATTTTCGTTATTGTTATGCAATAAATTTATTTCATGTTTACATTTTTCAAATAAGATATGAACAACCAATTTTTGAGATCATGATCAAATTTTTCACTGAAATTTTTGTTTGAACCAATCATATATTTTTCTTTTAAGAAAATCTAAATTAGTTTTAAATGGATTGGAAGTGGTTACAAATGTAATTTTAATATAATTGGCCCTTTGAGTTTGTTGGTGTTATCTTTGTAGAGATAGAAGCGTACCTATCCATTCCTATTGGTTAATAAAATACTTTGTATTCATTAATAAAATAAAATAAAAATGGATTTCTTGATTTTTGCAATATGGTAAATACATGCATCAAAATTAAAAAATTAAATTTAACACAATACAAAATTAGAATCCAATTGAAATTTAATTTGGATTTTAATTAAATTTTTTCTATGCCTTGATTTTTATGTAATATACCAAAAAAAAAAATTAACTTTACCCGTTTGTAAAGTTATACATAGGGAAGAGTAAAACATGGATATAGTTTTGTTAAGAACATATGTCATACTTATTTATGTAAATTGGCAAATTCTTTGACAAAGCGCACTCTACTTGTAATTGGGTAGTTCTAGGTGTTTTTAATACTTCAAGAAACAAGGTTTCAAGATCAAGTGTTGAAGTCATCAAGTCTGTCCAAGAAAAACAAGCTGAAGTGCAATTTCATTAAATCTCGACACCTGCTCGATAGCTCCTCGACACCTACTATCTGTCGAGAATTAAAAAATCAAATTTTCTGTTCTGATTTCTTGGGATCCGTGAATATGTTTTTGGGCCTTCTTTTCTTCTAACCCTAAACATATAAAAGGAGTGTTTTAAGAGCCGTCATATTAGACACAAGTTGAAAAAGCATTGAGCAATCCTTGTTCAAGCAAATTGTGATCAAAGACGAAGTTCTTGACCTAGTTCATCTTCTTTGAAGAAGTTGCTCTGTATTTGCACCAAAGGGTGTTGTGACCAAGCATCTTCCTAATCTTCATCGTGTATGATGAATTGAAGAACTTTGCAACCAACCTCTCCTTCTAAGTTGGTGTTTGAAGTCGCGTACTGGGATCCGCGCATATGGTTAGTCACGTACTTGGGAGCCGTGCATTAAAGATGAAAATTGTCACTACAGATCAAGTCCAATTGGGTATTAGGGTAAGGGTTCAACTGTAGGTTGGTAAGATACTTGGGATTCCTTTACTTGTAACCGCTTGATTTGATAATAGTGGAGTTTCGGAAGTGGTGACCTGAAAATCACCCGGTGGGATTTTTGCCGTTAGGGTTTTCCCCATTCGTGAACAAATCACCGTTTCATTTAATTTCCACTGCATATTTAGTTATTTAGTGATTTGTTTGTGCTGCCACGCAATTGCATGATAAATTGATTAATTAATAACTTGGCTAATTAATTAATTGGTTTAATCACAATGGGTCATTCAGTTTGTGGCCTATCAAGTTTAAAAAGTTTAGCATCTTGTATAAAATGAATTTTCAATAATGAATAAATTTTTCTTATATCTCGTGTTTAATTCTTTTTAATAAATTAGGGTTAAAGTCAAGGGCAGTGCTAGCTTATGTTTAGGGGTTCAATTGAACCCCTTGACTTGAATTTTTTTAAACATATATAATATTTTTTTATTAGTTTAATTTACTAAAAATATTTTTGCACACCTTGACCTAAATCTTGCACACCCTAATCATATATCAGCTTAGCCTGAAGCCAAACAACAAAACAAATTAGCCCATCCCAAAATTAACCAAACAACAATACAAATCACAGACCTCTCTCTCTCTCTCTTTTTCTCTCTCTCTCTCTCTCTCTGATCTTTTACCTCATGAATCTCATCTCATCTCTTATCTCTATTTGATGATCTCGTCATCTCCAACTATAAGAGTAAAAAGTAAGTGTTTGTGAGTTATGAGTGTCTCTCTTTATACATTTCTATTATGTGTGTGAATGTATGTCTAATACTAATTGTGTGTGTTATTTTATTTTATTTTTTGTTATAATGTTATTTATGTGAATGTGCGTGTGTATAGTATAAATATAATATAACTTTATATAATTTAATAATTAAAAAATACAGAGAATTTATTACATGTATGTGTGTGTTGTTATCATGTTATAATAACTTTTTGTTATAAAGTTTCAAGAAAAAAATAGTAAAGTTAGTGATTGTTTAAACATTTTATTGGTTAGCAGCAAAGAAAAAAAAAGCATTTAACTTGGTTAAGTAGACTCTTAGTGTAGATATAAATGTGACTATGTGGGCCAATTTAATGTGAGTTGAGTTTTGTCATTTAGTTTAAAATATTTTTATTTCTCTCTTAAAAAAATGTTTAAATATTTTTTATGGAAATAATGACAAAAGCATAAAAATAAAATATTATATAAACTTAACAAAATAAAATTGTCACATCTACCCATATTGACAATAAATAATGACAATTGATAATGAACTAACTTGTATTAATTTCAAAATATGAAAACTCGTAAAAGAAGATTGTAAAACATCATATATTTGTCATCTTCTTTTTTGTTGAAAACTTGTTATATTTAAGTTCCCTTTTTATTAAATTTTGTTTAATTTAAGTCTTTTAATGACCCATCGAAAAAAATTCCTAGAACAGTCTGATTAGAAGCGTTACAAAACTGTTAGGTTCTAAAAAATTAGGAACTAATGTATTAGAACTTCATTTTGTAATGTTGGCAAACTATGATCAAAACATTTTTAGTCTTATTTAGACTTGCTCAAAGTGTAATTATATGTAAAGTTGGAATCAAGTATTCTGCAGGATTTACTATGTAAATCTGCCTGGCTCGATCTATTGACAATTAGGCTCAATCGATCGAAAGTCGTGCAGATTGTTTTTCTGCAGAATTTTCCAACTCAACCCAAACCCGTTTGACGTGTAGGGTTTTATGTTTTGTCTTAAGTATAAAAGGGAAAACCCTAGCCACGTTTTGAGGTTGCTCTTTATGCTGTGTGTGTGAATCTTTTGTGAGATCTAGATGCGTTTTCCTTCACATACACTTAGGGTTATCAAGGATCAAGACTATGTCAAGAACTTGATGATCTTTTTAGTTGCAGATTCAAGAGCTTAAAGATACACAAACGGGAGTGCTTATACTTGCTGAGAATCCAAGAAAGAAGTAGTCCGTGGACCTGGAGCTGTCATGTGGTCTTGGAGCTGTCATGTGGTCATAGTAGTAAATTTCCTACTTAAAGTAGCAATAGGATATTAGTGGTCTAAATCACTATTGTGTAAAGTTCAATTCTTTCATAGTGGATTTGTTTTACCTTGAGAATAGCTAAGTTAAATTCTCCCAAGATTTTTTTACTGATTTGGTTTTCCTAGGTCATCATATCTTTATGTTCTTTATTTTCCACACTTTACATTGATATGATATATTTGTGTTAATCTAGATTTGATAACTTGACTAAATAATCATTTGACTAATTAACTAGGTTAATCTGGTTGTGTTTTAAGGGGTCTGAAAACAAACAAGTGGTATCAGAGCAGGTTGCTTTATTGTTGTAGATCTTTTGATCTAAGAGCTGATCCTTGACCCTGGTTGTCACGGAACACAGACACTCTCTTGTTATTCCACTTCATTTTGATGGGAATAACTATGCTTATTGGAAAGTAAGGATGAAAGCATTCCTGAAATCTATTGATAAGAGAGTCTGGAACTCCGTTGAAGACGGATGGGAGAAGCCCACTACTCTTGTGAGTGAGTGGCAAACTTCTCAAAAAGAATCAGTCGCTTTTAATAGCAAAGTTATAAATGCTATCTTTAATGCTGTTTCTATGGAGGAATTTAAGAGAATTTCTAATGTTGAGATTGCTCATACTGTTTCGAATATCCTCCAGACTGTGCATGAAGGCACAAAGGCAGTTAAAATCACTAAGTTGTAGCAATTAACAACTAGATTTGAAAGCATTAGGATGTCTGATGATGAACTTTTTGATGAATTCTATGCTAAGCTTAATGATATTGTTAATTCTGCATATAATTTGGGTGAAATCTATGATCAACCTAAAATTGTTAGGAAGATTCTTAAACCTTTAACTGAGGATTTTAGACCCAAAATGACTGTTATCACTGAAAGCAAGGATGTGGACCCCATCCCTATTGATGAACTTATAGAATCTCTTCAGTCCTATGAGTTAGACCTACCTAAGACTAGCAAATCCAAATCAATGGTTCTTAAGTCTGTTGATGATGTTGATGTGAATGGATTTGATGATGAGCTCTCTGCTACAAAGATTGCCTATCTTGCCAAGAACTTTAGAAACTTTCTTAGGAACAACAACAAAAGGACAAGAGGTAAGAACAATGTTGAACCTAGAAACTTTAGGAGGAATGATTCCACTAAGGTGAACAACAATGAAAAACCGAAAAAGTTTATGAACCTTCTAACAATTCTATGGGTCAACAATGTTTTGGGTGTCAAGGGTATGGTCATGTGAAATCTGAATGTCCAACATTTTTGAGGTCTAAGGGTAAGGCTATGGTTGTAACCCTTAGTGATGATGAAGTTTCTGACAATGAGTCTGATAGTGATGATGATGGAAACTTCATTGCTTTCACTACTACTGCTGTAGTTACTGAAAGTGTTGCTGTTGAAGAGAACCCTTCTGATGGGGAACTCTCTAAGGATACAGATTTACAAGAAGTCTACAATAAACTTTGCAAAATTGCTGCAAAGGATGCTATGAGTGTTTATCTAGGCTTACAGAAAATTGCATCTCTTAAACTTGAAAAGAAAATTTTGCTTGTGAAACTGTCTGATGCTAATGAATTGTTGAATTGTCCTCACGACACAACATTTAATTTGTTAGATATCAGTTATTTTCACGTCACCAGACCACAAATTAATCATCAAACGATAAGAAATAATAATCTAGAGGTATGGACTGGAATGTGTGAAGGATATTGAAAGAGAGCAAATTTTATTAATGCAGAAAAACCAATTCGGTTATTGTGAATTTAAACATGAAAAAGCATTCAGATTTGGCTTTTAAATTTAGAAAACATGATTTCACTAGGTGTTTTATGAGAAAACACGAACAATTTTTTAAATAGTAAATAGAAAATAATTTACGTAGACACCAACTATAGTCATACAAACCACATGCAGAAAACAGTTTGAATTAATGCAGAAAAAAGATTTTATGAATGCAGTAAACAGTTTGGGCATGTGATTTTTACACCTCATTGTAATTTCCTTTATTCTTTCATTGGATTGCAGAATTGCCGCACAATACATAACATAAGCACGTTTAGGGCTCATTACTCAATCTCACCGACTATTGTTTGACAAATCCTTTTCTTTCTCCTCGGTCTCATTAAACGCAGAACTCCCTCTAGCCTTTCACTAATTCGCTTCATGGTCAATTCAAGCCTTTGCACAGCCAAATTATTGTCCAACCTCCTGCCAACATCAAACCCCTGAATGTCTTCAGTTTTTTTTTTTTTTTTTTACAAGATATATTTTTTATGGTGGAATGCTTGAAATGAATAACAGAAACTAGTAGGCTGTAATAGTTCTTCATTGCATGAGAAGAGAATAGAGGCAATCCCATATCCTTAAAGTGTTCGGCAAAGTGCAAGGTAAATGTGTTTCATTTATTTTCTCTTTTGTGTATATTATTCTCTGATTATTCACATATTTCTGTGAGGTTGAATATAGGTCATTGCTCAGTGAAATGGATAGCTTCGGGGAGAATAAAAGTTAAGGGGAATAAAATAGTG
Organism: Quercus glauca; assembly: GCA_023736055.1. Lineage (NCBI taxonomy): Eukaryota > Viridiplantae > Streptophyta > Magnoliopsida > Fagales > Fagaceae > Quercus > Quercus glauca. The sequence continues at coordinate 24,604,602 of CM043325.1, read as the reverse complement.
CAAAAGATAAGGTCCCTCAAATTGTCTTTCTTGGGTTCATAAAATTTGAGCCGTAAAAGAAGAAAAAAAAAAAAAAAGGCATATAGAGCATGTAAGTGAAAATTCAAGGCAGTGCTAAAATAGGCAGTGGAAGCTTTTAACACAAAGTGTGAGAGTAAAAGCAGAGGGAAGTTAAAAGCAAAAACAGAGGGAGATTAAAAAAAAAAAAATATGAGGTTGGTCTTAAAATGGAGTTTGGTTTAAGTATTTAGGTTGGGTCTTACCCTATGACATTTTCATTTTTAATGGAATTGCATAAAGGCAGGAATCTCCAAATAGTCTTAGAAAAATGCTTTTCAGGTTACTTGTGTGAACTTACTTACCAAGATAATAATTAGTTTGGTCTTATTTTCCTTCTTCTTTCCTCTTCTTCTTTACTTCTTTGTCTTCTTCTTTTTTGAATCTATAAGTCCAAGATAATGCTTCCTTTACAAGTTATAGTTTATTGGGATAGAAAAGGTTATGTTTGGGTTATTCTAAAACAAAATTAAAAGGAATTGGATTGGGTTACTTTCCACAAATTTGCTTCCAAGGAAGGATGATCACACCATTCTCTTTAGCTGGATTTTTTTTTTTCAATTGCTAGAAATATTTTTCTCTCCATCATAGTGGATGTTACAATTTTAGTTGTTTAGAATAGGCTTAAAAGAAAATCTATTTGTAAGACAACACATTTTTATGGATAGCATACTGAGTGTTATATACATTTTAAATTTGAAATTCATACCAAGTGTTATTTTTTAAAATTTATAAATTCAATTGCATTAGCTACATACTTAACGACTTTTGAAACAAAATGTTTCTCTAAATATTTACCTAAAATTATTTGAATATATTTGCTTTCTCGGATTCTAATTATTTCTATGTACAAAAATTTATTTGTGGACTCTTACAAAATTTACATTATTTTTATTTCTATTTTGTTGAAAATAGATGTATTTTTTTTCCCAAGAACCCGAAAATACAGGCACTTATGTAATTCTCGTGCATTTGCACGGGTTTAAAAGCTAGTTTCCTTAATATACCAATATACACGTACGAGAGTCTTGGAAGCATCAAGCACATCATGGTCGGCAAACCTACAAAACTAAGTACAGATACCACCGCAATAGAGTTCATTTAAACATGAAATTTAAACATGAAAAACAAATTCAATTATTGTGAAATTTAAATATGAAAAAGTATTCAGATTTGGCTTTTAAATTTAGAAAACACGATTTCACTAGGTGTTTTATGAGAAAACAGTGAACAATTTTTTAAATAATGCTGAATAGAAAATAATTTTATGCAAAATACTAGAAATAGTTTATGCAGAAAATAGTGAACAATTTTCATGAGAAAACAGTGAACAGTTTTACTTAATCCAGGAAGCAGTTTTACTTAATGAACAGTTCTACATTCAACTAATTCGAACTTTTTTACAAATTCAAATTTTTTGAGGCATTTACCGTTAGGTGATTTATACGAATCATTCATTTTTCTTTCATGGAGTTTGTCCATTATTCATATGGTTACATATTTAAAAAAACACAAAAACCATTTAAGTGCAATAACTGTGCCAATGCTAAAAACAGTTTATGCAAAAAACAGTGAACAATTTTTATGAGAAAACAGTGAACAATTTTAATTAATGCAAAAAACAGATTTTATGAATGCGGTAAGTAGCTTCGAATATATAGTAAACATGATGTGTAGAGAACAAATTTTATTAACGTAGAAATAGATTTTATCAATGCAGAAAAACAAATTCGATTATTGTGAAATTTAAACATGAAAAAGCATTCAGATTTAGCTTTTAAATTTAGAAAACACGATTTCACTAGATGTTTTATGAGAAAACAGCGAACAATTTTTTAAATAGTGAACAGAAAATAATATACACATAAAAGAGAGTGAACAATTTTTTAAATAAAGTTGAACAGAAAATAATTTTATGCAGAATGCTAGAAATAATTTATGCAGAAAACATTGAACAATTTTTATGAGAAAACAGTGAACAGTTTTAATTAATGCAAAAAACAGATTTTATGAATGCAGTAAGTAGATTTGAATATACAGTAAATATGATGTGCAGAGAGCAAATTTTATTAATGTAGAAACAGATTTTATCAATGCAAAAAAATATATTCGATTATTGTGAAATTCAAACATAAAAAAGCATTCAGATTTTGCGTTTAAATTTAGAAAACACGATTTCACTAGGTGTTTTATGAGAAAACAGTGAACAATTTTTTAAACAGTAAACAGAAAATAATTTATGCAGAAAAGAGAGTAAACAATTTCTTAAATAATTCTAAACAGAAAATAATTTTATTCAAAATCGTAGAAATAGTTTATACAGAAAACAGTGAACAATTTTTATGAGAAAACAATAAACAATTTTAATTAATGTAGAAATTAAATTCATATTTTGAAATTAAAATCTCTATATTTTACAATGCTTCTGTTTAAATAAATAAAAACATAAAAAAGCCAATTATTTTTATCTTTATGTTTATTTGTCGATTATCCCCAAACAAAAACCAAAAACAAAAAAACAAAAAACAAAAAAAAAAATTTACACGATACTTGAGTTTGGTAAACTCGAGTACTGTGTAAATTTTTTTTTCCTGCATTTTATTTATAACACGTACTCGAGCTTGGTATACTCAAGTATTGTGTTGCATGGAACTCGAGTTTACTAAGCTCGAGTACGACATAAATTTTTTTAATCGCACAAATTCTAGCTCAGCAGTGCCACGATGGTAGAATTGATGAGGAACTCGAGTTTCTGAAACTCGAGTTCTAGAAAAAGTGGTAGTCTCCTATTTATTTCCGAAACAGTGTTTTTTTGCTAAATATTTCGAAAAAAAAATAGTATTGGGCCATTTTGGCCCTAGAGAGAAGAAGAGATACAAAAAATTTCAAGCAGCTCGTAGGTGTGCCATACATGTGGGCTTAGCACTTCGGCTTTTGGGTTCAACAGAGAAGAAGATTCCCCATGTTTTGGGTTGTAAACGCAACAATTTTCATATATTTATTAAAACAATTGATTGTAATTAGTGCCACGTTATTTTTACTGAGACAACCATTAACTTTATTTTTATTGTATGTCAATCACAAGCTCTTATCTCAAGCTTGGACCGAAGCTCAATAAAAACAGAACAGTCCAATATCACCTAGCTAGCTCACATGTCATATCCACAAATATTTCCCTCTCTCCTCTCGTTTTCAAAAGATTTTTTGTCTACCATTAAAAAGGAAAGAAATCATCATTCTAGCTAAAAGTCTTGAGACATATACTTTGTCACGCATATTACCACAATTTAGACTAAGAAGTGGTTGAATTACACCAAGTATCAATGGTAGACCCATATGTAAGTGATATAATTCAATCACAAGTTGACATTTATGCAAGTTGTGGCAAATTATGTAGCTAATATTAACACCAAATTTGGGTGGTGCTGCGGTGGACTGGTGGTGGCGGCGTGGTGCTGATCTGGTCTGCTACTCTGCTTCTGCTCTGGTTTGGTTTGGTTCTGCTGCCGTCTGCCCAACCCCGCCCACTAGTAAGTTAGGTTTTCTTTTTTCTTCTTTTTCTTTTTTTCCCCTTTTATTATTTGTCATGCTGCGTGTTGTGAGATTTGTGTGGGTGTTCTGTTGCTCCTGGCCCTCCTAGGCTAGTTAGAATCGGCTAAGCCTTTTTTTTTTTTTTTTTTTTTTTTTTTGGCGTGTGTTTGTTTTGGGAGTGTTATTTGGGCTTGGGCTAATTTTTTTTTTATAGCTTTCACAAATATCAATAATATTGTTGAGCGTGCAATTTTATTTAGATAAATTGCTAAAAGTAGTATATTATATATATACTAAATTTTTTTTTTTAAAAATCTGGGGGCCCACACTGCCCCCCATGTCCAACAATAGCTCGGCTAAGCATATGGTCCAAGAAAAACTCTTACTCTAGGGGAGGATCATAGTACTTGAATAACTTTCACAATTACTACCAATCAGTTAATACCCAAAGATCAACATGAAAGCCTCAAATTTCTTCTATTTGTTGATACTGTATTTTATCAGCTTCTTTTTGTGTGCCAAAATGGCAAAATTTCACATTTTTTACAAAAATTACCATTTTCTTCACCTTCCTAAATAATCTAACGTCATATTCTTATATTGAGATTACATTAATATAAAATTATAATAATATAACATTACAACGAACCAGTCGCCCTTATTTATAATGGCCTTGTTGTGTGATTATACAAGCAAAAAGGCTTCTCTCTCTGTTATATGGGCATTTGTAGTCTGCGCACACTTCATCCTACAACTAGCACTATTACCACTTCACTATTCCTTAAACCACTAAAAAGGAAAAGAAGAAAGGTACTGAAATAAGTCCATGTTAGATACTCCCAGATACCATTAGAGCAATAACTTGTCATTAGTTATTCATTCTGGTGCTCCTTTTCTTCTCTTATGTTTTCTTTGGAGCTTGATTAGTTAGTAATCATTTTATCCTACACATATGTTTACCATAAAGAGAGCACCTTTACATTAAAACAAAGTTTAATTACAATGTTGGTTATAAAGTTTCAGATTGAACTACTAGAATGATCATAATCAATGTTATGGTTGAACAGGTATCTCTTCTGTTGCTCTTATTCTCACAACGTTGCACCAAAGGGAAAATTATTGCATTTGTTTCAACAGAGGCGAAGGCTGAGACTGAACTTAAGGCAGGGATTGACCTTCTAGGGCCTGTTGATGAGAAATTGTTTGATATTTATGACACATGTGAACCGACCGTGGACAATTGCTTTATACCAAGAGTAGGTTGATCTCAAATTGTTTTCTTAATGCTTTTCTTGATCCCACTCTTCTACCATGTATGTAGCTTTTACTAACCAATGCAAGCTGAACAAGTCCGATCGTTATGTTTGCGGAGTTATGGTGCAATGACACACTTTGAGTCAACTGTCATGGACGTACTCAACGTGTATACCATGATAACTGCGAAGGTAGTGAATTTTTTATCTTGCTAAGTCAACTGATTCCTCTCCTTTTATAAAGTCATCCTGCAATGTCCAAATTATTTCAAGGACATGCTTAGTAATCGTTTTATCCTACACATATGTTTACCATAAAGAGAGCACCTTTACATTAAAACAAAGTTTAATTACAATGTTGGTTATAAAGTTTCAGATTGAACTACTAGAATGATCATAATCAATGTTATGTTTGTCATACTATTCATGGTAAAATTAGTGCTCTCTGTTGTAATCATGGTCAAAGCAACAGCAGAAGCAGTTGTGTTTGGTGTATTGCCTTTCGTGATGGAAAAAATAAGAAAAGTTAAAGTTTGGCTGACAAAAGAAATTACATTTTTGCTACTACTGAATTGAAATTTAAACCTATAGCTTTTCTGCATGCAAATAACTTTTTAAAACCAGCGCCAGACAGGACGTTTTCCTTTATAGCCTTAAAAATAATCAGTTTTTGAAACGCAAACCAAGCATTACTCATCTACTGCCAATATATGCATAAACAATTATGGCAGTTGGAACATGCAGGTCTACCGTCACCCTGACAAAGACTTCATTCGATTCGATCCAATACAAGAAGCAAATTAAATTATAGCACACCTTTGGATTCACTCAGTCCACAACAACCGAAGAACCTTTAAGTTCATGTGTTTAAGACATAAGCCACTCTACTGAGTCTGAAAGTAGACCAGGCACGATGAGGTTAAATGGAAGGCCAATTTGTGTGTGGACACATACAGAATACAACAAATGAAGAAGCTTCACAATTGTCAATCTTTAAAACGTCTCAAATGCTATACTTATAGTTTAAAGCCTCTTGAATAAATTAACACTAGCATATGTATTCTGCAAAATCCCTTGAAGAAAACCAGAATTCAAAAGATTTAAGACTTGAGCTGCATTTTATACATCCCAAATCTAACTGTAAAATTCAGAACTCTCTCTCTAAATAGCAACTGAGCTTTTATTGATTATGAATGAATGAAAATGTACATTTAACTTCTAATCCTACCTTTATATACAAACTGATGCTAAAACAGAAGAATAATTAATTCCCCATTTGTAGGGAAGTTTGTTACAATCAAGAAACTACCTAAAGCTTACACATGTATATCAATTACATCATCGCTTGAATAGAATTAATCATCTGATCATAATGTGGAATTGATTCTATCAAGTCTTCTACAACTTCATGACTCCATCTTGTTGTAACTGCCCTTTGAGTCTTCTCCTGATGATGCAGTGCACACTGCGCTGCACTGGATTGCAGCTGTCCTCGATGCTGAGGTGCACTCTCTGTTGCACCTGATTGTACCCTGCTCTGATGATGAGGTGCACTCTGTGCTGCACATGATGGCAGCCTTTCCCGATGACTAGTGCATGCTATCTGCTTAGCACCGTGTTGCTGCAGAGGAGGGCATGTACTTTCAACACCAACAGTGTTTTGTCACTGGATCGTGAAATGCAAGCAACTTCAAATTTCTACATTTCAATGTAAAAAGTGAGAATACAGCACAACGTAGAGCAATATACAAGCAAGAAACTAGAAAAAATTAATAAATAATTAGATTAAAAGTAACTGCTTCTTATTATAATTTGGTGTAAGTACTTAATAAACCTGAAAAGGAAATGTCAAAAACACCAAAAACACTCAACTCTGTTAATCTTGGCCAAGGCCAAGTTTTCAATTAAGTTTCCCATTTAATTGAGTATTGCTTGGAACATAATGGCTGGTTTTCATTTTTACAAAATATAATAAACCTAGTCTTTTCCTTCACAAAAGAAAAAGTATGTCAATGCTGCAAATTTTCTGAAAGGCTAAATATTGCTCCTTTAGCAAGTCAACAGATCTTCCTTTATGGCTTGATGCATTCAGCATGAGCTTTCAATGCTACAAAGTTATGAGAAATAATATCATCACTGATTAGAATGAAGTTTCTGTCATTCTTCATTAACAGCAAGGGATAAAATAAAAGGAAGATAGGGCCAACGCTAAACTGTTCTAAAGAAGTTTAAAACTCCTTTCTTAACACTTTCTTAGAACTTTCCCTAAAGCAATCAATGTGGTTAAGGGTAAAAAATATCTGTTCAAGCTAGATTATTCAGCTCTTTAATGCGATTACATAATTAGAATGCATTTTGCAGCTAACAAAAGAAAAATGCAAACTACATCACAACATTTATCTTGATCCATTCAACAGATTAAAAGCTTACTTGTAAGCTTTATAGGGATTGAAGTATAAGTTCATAATCGATGACAATGCTTTCCTTGCGTTCTATCAATCCAATGACTGACAGGTCCTCTAATTACACCAATAACTGCTACATCTTCAGTCCTCCCTCCTAAAAAACCAGCAGAAAGAAATAGCACAAGTTAATAGACAAAAGAGGGTCTAGAAATTGAGTTACATAAAATTACAACCATTGTGTTTAGTTTGATCTAAAACTCAAATGCTATTGACTCAAACAGAAACACTACTTGTTAAATAAAAATGACATATATGTGAAATCAAACAATGAAACCTAGATCCAAGATGCAAGAATCAATTCCTGGGGAGCTAAAAAAACTGTCCTTTGCTGGGAGGCTGCAATTGCTATCCTTAGTGCTTATAGCATACAGGTATACTAATCAAAAATCTTCATACAATTTAGAAGATTCTATAGAGTGGAAATTATAACTGATTTACTAAGTAGCTTGGAATTCATTGTGTGTGACAAAGAGTGAGGTGAGTTTTGAGTTTGGGCCTTTGGGGCTCCAGAGAGTTGAGGACTGAAACTAGGAAGCAATCATAAGGCATACATGGAATTTTTTTGCTCAAAGGGCTCAATTTGGGTCGCTTGGAACAAAGAAAATCTGATAAGAGGAAGATCCTTTTGGATAATTAAAATCTCTCTAAGATGCTCTTGGGGATGGAGGAAACTCCTCACGCTTAGAGAGTTAACAAGGCAATTTATAAGATCTTCTGTGGAGGTATGGAAAAAAAAAATTCTCTTGTGGCTGGATTTGTGGCATCCTAATGATATTCTTTGCACCAGGTATGGTTACAGAGTAGCATGTGATGCTGCAAGAAATCTTAAGACAAAAGTTTCAACTCGTTGAAGGAAAAAAGCCATGTCTAGAACCCACTTAGGGTCCGTTTGGTTGGGGGATGGAAAAGTGGGAGGATAGAAAATTGGGAGGGGATATTAAAGTGGGAGATAGAAGAGATTTTAGTTTTCTCATGGTTCTATACAAAGCAAACTTCCTCAGGGGGACATTGGAGAAGTAGATGGATCTATTTGGCTTCCTGCCAAGGTGAAAATTTATACAAGCTAAGAAACCTAGAATCAAATTTGATTGAGGTAGTCTAAGGTTAATCGGTGGAAGCTATCTGGTTTTCTGATGTCGAACAGACAAGACATGCTTTCCTAGAGCAGCAAGGATGTCGAAAGTCACAACATAAGATCAAAGGGGGTGCTAGTAGATGCCACCAGGGCGACAGTGTTAGAATTGCATGAAATCTGACAAGTTGAAGAGAAACAGTATTTTGATCCAAACTCATGACTAATGTCATGAGCATCACTTAAATTTAGGCAATTTCCTTCGTTAAGGCCCTAAAAATAGTATTTTTGCTATTTATATTAATATTTGTTTTTTCTTAATAACTTTTAGTTTAAAAGTTAGAATAAGGTCTCATCTTTTTTGGGACGTCTCTTAGAGACAATATTTTCAATTTCAGCAGTTATCTAAATTTTGCTATTTTTGACAAAAATCATTGTTTTGCCACCTAATTATGTGATTAGAGTAGATTAGGGTTTTTGGGCGTTTTCATAGCCGCCCTAGAACAGACAGCATTTCTACTGCCATTCCTAGACACGTTTTAATCAATTGGCTTGCTATCAGAAACAAATTGTCTACTTAGAATAGAAAGCTGAGACCATTTTAAACTTGAATGTAGTTTTTCAAAAAAGATTGTGGAGAAATGGGAGATTAGAGTAAGGATGGTAGCTAGAGCAAATTTTAAAGACTCTAGTATGAAGAGATCTATGTGCAATGTCTGGAATATTCAACTAACTGTTCTCCCAGTGAAGCCAGGGAGTCCTACGTAGTAGTGCTGTTGTGTTTGAGCTACACGTTTTATTTTTTGGTTGTGTGTGGGTGTGATTGTGTTTGATGTCCTCGTAAGAATCAAGATCTCATTAGGAAAAGCTAGCAAGTGTTTCTTTAGTTTGACAAGAGTTTTGTTCTGCTTCAAATCTATCAGTATCATGTCTAGTTGTTCTGTTGTTGCTACAGGTATGCTGCATGTGGCCTTGTACTAAGTCTTCTCTTAATATATATTTTCATTCATTCAAAAATGAAAATAAAAATATAAGGGAAAATAAAAGCTACCACTTTTATTTTTTGGTTGTGTGTGGGTGTGATTGTGTTTGATGTCCTCGTAAGAATCAAGATCTCATTAGGAAAAGCTAGCAAGTGTTTCTTTAGTTTGACAAGAGTTTTGTTCTGCTTCAAATCTATCAGTATCATGTCTAGTTGTTCTGTTGTTGCTACAGGTATGCTGCATGTGGCCTTGTACTAAGTCTTCTCTTAATATATATTTTCATTCATTCAAAAATAAAAATAAAAATATAAGGGAAAATAAAAGCTACCACTTTCACCAGGATTACTCTTCGTCACAATGAGAGTTATAGTGTCATTGTGTGCATAAATTCCAAATACAATGTTCAATTAGATTAGGGTGCCGTATCCACTTTGGGTGTGGTACGTCTACATCACAAGAGGATTAACACTAAAAAGTGAGGTCAATGATTACTCATCAAACCAAGGCATGTAAAAACTAGTTTCCTGCTTAGTGACAGGGTAAAAACTTAGGTAATCATCAATCAGTAGTTCCCAAAATTTTTATATTTTTTGGGAGAAAGAAGCTAAAATGTGTGGTGGGACATCTTTCATTGATCCAAGAAAACCTGTGACATAAATTGCATGTTTAGCAATGTTGTGAGCTACAGAGTGTCGTACATGAGAAAAAAAAATAATACTACAAAGATTGCAAAAACTATTGCTTCTTGAATCAAGTGAACAAAAGAAGCCATCGAAAAAGACTCTTTCTTAAGAGAATTAACCACTATCTCAGAATCACCCTCCAAAATAGCTGAAACAATTTTGTATAGAAGAAATTTAAGTTCTTGCAGGCTAGGACGGTAAAATATTATAGTCTTCTAAAAAAATGAAACAGCTAATTACCAAAAATTATCTTGCATGAACAAAGAACATATACTGAAAATAGAAAACAAAACATGAAAGCAACCTGAAACAACAAATCTATAATTGAGAAAATCACACACATGAAATGTCCACAGTACCTTCATCATAAGTACATTTTCTAATTCACCAAACTCACTCTTTTACTGCCTCAACCCATCCCAGAACCTGTAAAGAAAATCACATCAAGAGAAGGGTTCGTATATAATACTAACAAGATTAGCATGTCCTACTTTTAGCGCCCCCCACCTCCAAAAAATAAAAATAAAAAAAAGATTAGCATGTCCTACAGTTGAAGAAACACATACTACCAATTTTTGCCCTTCACTTGTCATAACAGCTAGGCTCAGAAAGAACAAAGGCCACATCCATGGCAAAACAAAAAGTTATTCACCCTTGGCTCTGGCAAATCACGCCAGTTCAACTTGAACTTCAACCAGGGTACTGATTAGGCCGTATTTTTCTTAATACAAACAATATAAAATAAAATAAAATAAAATAAGGGTTGTTTAGTTAATAAAATAGTTGTCCTACTTTTCAATGAGGAAAAAAAAAGATTAAAAAGAAAGTAAATGCAAGCATATGCAAAGGAACATTAAATTAAAAGAAAAAAGAAATTAGACAGGTATAAACAAGATCCATAACTGAGAGGGAAATGGATGGTGACTTACAAAAACAATTCAGAGATAAAAGAGAAAATGATCATTTGTGCAGATTCTTCAAAGCTACCAGTTTCACTGGGATTCCTCTTCCTCTTCCTCACAATCAAACTCACCTTGTTCTTGTGTACATAAATTCCCAATCCAATTTGCAAAACACATCATGAGTCTTTCGATTAGAATAGGGAGCCTCAGCTGTATTTTCTTTGGGTGTAGTACCTCTACATCATTAGAGGCCTTATCCCCCTTAGAGTCATTGCAGCTTCGCTTAATTTTGGAATCTTTTGCTGAATCTTCTAAATCATCCTCATAAGGAGTGATGCTGCAACCAAGCATAGTTTGGTTTAGATCTTCAATGTCTTGCTTGTATACCAAACAGGCCACACATTTAGTAACCTCCAATCCAGGACCTTCAGTTTCAAATGTAATCTTAATCAATGAGTTCATTAGCATCAATTTGACTCAATTTGTTTTCCCAATGCTCATCAAATTTCTTATAGGGAAAATATTTCAGCCAAAGGTGATGTGAATCCATCTTCCCAAATTCTTCGGACAGAAAAAGGCTCGAGTCATTAGGATATCTGTTGAACTCACAGCAACACTGAAGCTCATGTGTATGGCTATGAAGTCCCAAATTTTTGGAATAAATTTGGTGAAGTGGATGATGTTGGCAAAGTACAAAAACAGCACACACTGCAATTCCCATAAAATCTGAAGGTCCTTGCAAATTCATTGAAGCCCCTGCACTTTGATGGCTAATCCATTTTGGAATTTCACTTCCAGGAATAATAACACAATTTTCCGATGAACTACAGCGGCCTTGCCCCGAACTAACGAAATTTAAGTGATCCTGCAATATACAAATCATGAGGTCCAGGCTTTAGAACTGAGAGAACCAACAAAAAATAAATAAATAAAAGAGATACCTGAAAGTAACGTCTTAGCATTGTTAACAACATGTAATCAGAGCCTTGATTATCAACCAATTTGACACAATTGAATAGATAGAGACGCGGCTTAAAAGATTCTTTTCCTCTTAATGGTAATGTTTCCAGTGAGGTACAACCTTTTGTTACAATATATGTAATATTTAATGGAAGCTCTGGCAATGATGGAAGACTGGTACAACCACTCAAACCAAGATCTGTTAAATTAGAAAGTAGAAAAATACTTTCAAGTAGGGCAACAAAACAATTTCCTATTAGATTTAAATTTGTTAAAGACAACAAGCAGCCAAAAACATCATGAATTGCTTGAAGATTGCAATAGCTTAGATCTAGATGGGTCAGTGACCATAAGCCTATTGAAGTATGCTCTAACATGCTCATGGGATCTAGACATCTTGGCATTAAAGGAAAGCTAGATAGCCCTTCACATTCATGGAGAGAGAGTTTTGTAAGATTTTTTAAGAAAATCATGGACGAAGGAAGACCTTTTATAGCAGTTCTGCTCACATCTAGCTGTTCCAAGCCTTCGATATTCCCCAAGTTCTCTAGTAGTTCATCAATTTTTGAGCAGCCAGATAAAGAGAGAGTTTTTAGAGACAAAAAATTGCAGCTGGCATTCAAAAAATTTGAAAGATTCTTACAGTCTCTTAGATCCAATTTAATGAGGCCAGTTAAATGCTCAATTGGTAGATCTTTTATAGCAGTCTTGTCCAAATAAAGTTCTAACAAATGCGACATATTTCCCATAATCTTTGGAAACTTTTTTAGTTTTGAACAACCAAAAAGAATGCAAACTTCTAGAGATTCCAAGTTGAATTTGTGTGGAAGGCTTTTAAGACGTTTGCAACCATTCAAATCCAACCTAATAAGCCATTTGAGATTTCCAAGAGAAGCATGAATCTTAGATAGTCTTGTGCAACGTTGAAGAATCAACTGCTTCAAATTCGGGACTTCACTAAAATTCGGGGTCTTGATCAAGTTTTGAGAGTCACTCAAGTCAATAAGTTTTAACTCATTTAAAACCTGTTCAAAGCAATAAATAATTATATAAAGTCAAGACTTAATAAAAATGAATAAAATTCACATTTACGTAAGTGAAAATGTTACCATAATTCCTTTCCATAGTTGTTCGATACCGTTGCAAGGCATTCTCAATTCAACAAGTTTGTTTGGTTGGAAATTGGATGGTATGGATTTTAAATGGTATCCATGCCATTCTTAACACGTAACTCATTAGAAATATAACTGAGGCCTTGTGGAAGTTGCACATTACCTCTAATGAGGTCCTTTGGAAGTTGCACATTACCAATTCTTAGCAATCTCAATTTTTTCATCTTCGAGAAGGATTTAGCACTCAAGTGTTCCACTGTTTGAATATGCGTGTTTAGAATTATGCCTTCAATTGCCTATGTTCCCTAATAACCAAAAAAAAAAAAAAAAATGAAATTAGAATAATTAGCAAATCCTTGGAAGAATTTTTAAGAATATATTGACTTCTCTAAGTTTAGATCAAGACTAGTTAACTCACAGTATTATTCTTCAACACATGAAGGGCATCCTCATAAATCCACAACCTACTACGTCCACCAAGCTCTTTAAGGGATTTATGACGAACGATTTCTTGACCCATTTCTTGTAGCAAATCATGCATGCACAAGGTTTCTCGCTCACCAATGGTTATAAGAGATTTGTCCACAAGAACACCAATATTATATTCCAGAAAATAACAAAAACTTTCTAGTATATCTCTTATGCAAACTTTGTTCTCTCCTTTGAAAAAACGTGCAATATCTAAAAACAATTCTTTTTGCGTATCCGTTAGCCCATCAAAACTTATTTGATATATATCCAAAATGTTTCTATCAGGTTCTGCTTTTAGTTTATCTAGGGCACTTTTCCATTCATCCCTTGTTTTAGCAAACAATGAAGAACCTAAAACTTTAAGAGCTAACGGAAGGCCTTTAGCATAGTTCACAAAGTCCTTAGTCAAATCCACATAATTTTCTTCAGGATAAGGTTTATTGAAAGCTCCCCAACTAAAAAGCTGCAAAGCATCATCGTTATTCAACCTCTTAGCTGTATATATATCATTCACACCCCATCTTATCAATAAATGTCTATCTCTACTTGTTACAATGATTCTGCTCCCTAGGCCAAACCAATCATGCTTCCAAACTAATGCTCCTAATTGTTCTATTCCATCCACATCATCAAGAACAATAAAAACTTTTTTATGACTTAGTCTATTCCCAATAACATCAATCCCCTCGTGAACATTCCATATATTTATTTCACTTTTCATAAGGATCTTAGAAATAAGTTGTTTCTGTAAAGAAACTACACCTTGATTTTTAGTTTGTTCTCTAACATTAGCAATAAAACTGCAAGCTTCAAAGTTACTAGAAATTCTTTTATAAATTTCTAGTGCAAGTGTTGTTTTGCCTATTCCACCAATTCCGCAAATCCCAACAAAGCGAACACCATCCAACCCTTCACCCAAGTATGAGTCCAACATTTTCCTCCACACAAGAGCCCATTCCAACAAGGTCCTCATGAACACTTGAAAATTTACGGTGCAACTCACCAAATATCCTTCCAACGATATCCTGGATGACTATTGATTCGGGCCTGCAAAAAAAATAGCAAAACAATAATTTTGGTGAGGCAGAGCTAGCTAGCCACGTCTAGAGAGAAAACATTCAGCGTAAACACAAACCTTAGCTTCGTTCAATAACAAAAGGCGAATTCTGAAAGTGTATAATACGACACGGTAACCGATGTTTGATTTGTTTGTCACATTATATGGTCTGTAATTGAGAACCATGTATGTCCTTATTGCAATAACTGTTTAATGAGTTGAGAATGCCTAATTTTATCAAGTCTTTGTAGTATATATGTTTCTTGGATTTCTATTATCATATTCCCTTATTTTCATAAGGAAAAAAAATTAAAATTAAAATTTGAACTACATAATTCTACTTCTAGCCTAATTAACCAATTGGCGTGGACATTCTAACTTAATTCTCCCAAAAAAAAAAAAAAGTAAAACTACAAAAAGGGAGGCCTAGGGCCCGTTTGGTGTATGTTGTTAAAGATATATATTAGACATATTAGCCCAATGTAATAGGCCCAAGCCCATTCCTGCTTGTACTAGTAGTCTAGGGTTTAGTCGCCTATATATACTCATGTTAGGGTTCATTATAACACAGATTATTGTACTACACTCTTATACATAATAAAGATGTAGCCCTTAAGGGATTCTCCCGTAGATGTAGGCCGACAAGGCTGAACCACGTAACTCTCGTGTTCTCAGTGTTCCTATTCTATACTTTTATCTTCCGCATTCACTCTAGCATACACAACATAGTATAACACATCGCATTGCTAATAATAACATATATTTAACATGGTATCAGAGCCAAACTTCGTTCTTGGCACCAAACAAACATCTCTAGCAAGCTAAAAAGATTCTCATATGCACATCACCATCAAAAGTCACACATGCTTGTCTGCTGGATTTAGACTTCACGGCATCTCGCAGCCACTGTGGCTCAGTGTTGAGTCCAAGATCCACGAATTCAAGCAAAACCGTGACATAAATCTCAGATATGTGCAAATCCAAACTTCACCTAATGAAACCAACACCACAGACGTGCTCCACGACCTCTCGCGATCAAAACCCAGAAATCCGATCATCCAAAGCCTTCCCACGCGCCCCCACGCGCCGTAGATGTCTCCAGAAAATCTTCCACGCGCCGCCTCAGATCTTGACTTCCAGATCGTCTTCTTGATACACGCGCCACCCTGACAGCCTCCTCGTCGACTGATCTACAAAACCTGAGATTCTGGCCATCATTTGAGCTAACACGCGCCTCCCTAGCTTCTGGCTTCTCCACCACGCGCCGGTGAACATCGCACGCTCCTGCCACGCACTGGAAAACTGCTGCTGATGTCATCTAACATCACTGATGACGTCATCACTCCACGTCAGCAGCCATACAGGCACGTCCACATCAGCCCTAGTCCACGTCAGTGACACGTCATAGGATGACGTCAGCGGCTCTGCTGCCCGATCTGTGACCCGACCCGGAAACCCGGAACTGACCCGGACCAGTATCCGTTGACTTTGACCCTGGACCAGTTGACTTTGACTTTTGCGTTGACCGTTGACCAAAAGTCAAAAGTTTCCAACAGAGCCTATCTTGCTCAGTTTTTCGCGTAGATTCCAATTTTGGACTCCGTTTCTTCATTTGAAACTCCAAAATTGGTCAATTGGCACATTCTTCATTGTGGTTTCTTCAAAGGCATTTTTCAAGGCATCTCCAAGTGATCTTCTCATACTTATCCAATCTCAAGCCTTCATCAAGCTTCCCCCTTGAGTTTGAGGGAGGGTGTTAGAGATATATATTAGACATATTAGCCCAATGTAATAGGCCCAAGCCCATTCCTGCTTATACTAGTAGTCTAGGGTTTAGTCGCCTATATATACTCATGTTAGGGTTCATTATAATACAAGTTATTGTACTACATTCTTATACATAATAAAGATATAACCCTTAAGGGATTTCTCTGTGGATGTAGGCTGACAAGGCTGAACCACGTAACTCTCATGTTCTCAGTGTTCCTATTCTATGCTTTCATCTTCCGCATTCACTCTAGCATACACAACATGGTATAACACATCGCGTTGCTAATAATAACATATATTTAACATATGTGTTTAAAAACTGAAAATTGTTATTTGAAAATATTTGTGGAAATACGTATGGGTGAAAAAGTGTGTGAAAATGCGTGAAATGTTGTTTAAAAACTGAAAATGATTGTTTAAAAACACAAACCAAACACCCCCTAAATGGGTAGACTATAAAAAGCAAAGCTCACACGCACAAAAAAGAAAGAAAGTCACCCTCAAAGAAAAAAAAAAAAAAAAAAAAAGAAAGAAAGTAATAAGATAGAATTATTCCAAAAGAAATTCTTACTTATCATTTAAATCCCATCTAGCAAGATTAGCAACTTTTGTCAATGCAGCTTTCCACATTTGCACATGCCCTATATTATCGTTGAGATGCTCTTCATGTTTAGAAAGGTGTTTTGCAAAAGACCCCCTCTGGTTCCGCACCTCACTAGGATCCACATAGTAGAAAACAGGCAAAATTACCAACCCTCTCTTCTCCATGCACTCAACAATCTTTGTTAGTCCAATCAAGCACCACCTCGAAGAAGCGTAGTCTCTTGAGAGAATAACAATGACAAACCTTGATTCTTCTATTGCTTTCAAGAGCTCTGGCATAATGATTGTTCCTCGTTCGAGCTTTTCCTCATCCCTAAATGTATATATGCCTTTTTGTATCAAAGCAGCAAATAGATGGTCCATAAATTTATGGCGGGTGTCCATACCTCTAAAACTGAGAAAGACATCATATTTCCATCCACAGGTAGAAGAAGAAGAAGATGCTGATGAAATTAAAGCCATGAAGGAAATAGTTGATTAGTTGTGTTTGAACAAGGAGTTTATAGATTTAGGAAATTACAGAAGGGACTGAAAAAATAACACTGGGCTGTGGAGTAAGTGAAACAGATTGGCCGGCAGTCACGGGTCCAACAATTCATTTTCTATTAGTCGCGGTGTGCAAGTGGCGTCCTCCTCTTTCAGGAATCTTCATGGCCCAACCCAACAACTACTTATGTTTTAATTGTTAAACTGTATTATTTGGTTGTTAACGTTGGAACAGGCATATGGAAGCGTGTGCACTGCATGTGAGTCGAAAGTTCATCATAGGTTCATGGCCCAACAACTACCGGGCTGGATAATAACTCTTTATTTAAACAGTGTATCTTCTTGTTCAAAGTTCAAATTAGGAGTGTGTTTGGATACCGCTTATTTTGCTGAAAACTGAATACTTGTTGCTGAAAACAATAAAAAATAATAATTTTTGAGTTATTGTTCACTCCCCCAAACACTGTACATTTGCCTTAACATGAACAGTGCAAGAGGCGCTAGTCAAAATAACGCATACTAGGTGTCTGTGAGAAGGTGTTTGTTAACAGTGTATCCAGATGCTTTTTGTGATAGATTCTATTGTGGGACGGGATGCTGTATTAAATCAGCTCTTGTTGTGACCTTAATTTAAGGAGAAAACAGATGATGTTTCAGAATTACCAAATCAGCATCTTGATGGGTGTTTCTAAACCAATAAAAAACTAACGCATGCCTTAACATATAAGCCATAAGTTTACTGACCAACAACAAAATGACAAAATCACTCCTGAAAATTTTGTAAGCCCCGCCTTTCAACCTTGAAAATTTTTTGTATGCTTCTTTTTCTCTCTGAAATTACAGGTTTTTATTAAAAAAAAAAAAAAATCCGAATGCACATTTGTGTGTAGAAAAGGAATCTTGAACAACGGCAGGGATGCCAACCTAATAAGAATGGTTTTGAAATTCGGATTGGACCATACAGTCCAATCGGATTAATCGGAAACTGTTCGTTAAAGTGGTTCTTCTAACCTTGACAACCGGCCATTACAAGAAAGTCCGTGAACCACGAGAACTGTGGTTGAACCTTCCAGGTTTGAAAACCTTAAGCAGTTCTTACAGGTCAGATAGTTTGAGTGTTTTTTTTTTTTTTTTTTTTTTGGTTACTTACAGCCATTGTTGAAGCTTCAAGCCTTCAACTTCAACCACCCACTGTGAGACTATTAGTATGGAGATCGCACCGCCATCTTCTTCGTTCTTCTTCTAGGTCTCACTTGCTCTCTCTCTCTCTCTCTCTAGGTTTTTGCAGAAGCTATAGGGTTGTTTGGTAAGGGTGTTTAAACTACTGTTTTTAGTGTTTAAATATCACAACATGTATTTTTACAACACTTTTTAACCCACGCGTATTTCTACAATACTTAAATAACGATACTAGAAATCTCTAACCAAACGGGCTCACATGTATATTTGCATTTTTACCTCTAGAGTCTTCTTCTTTAGTTCTTTGTAGATGATGCATGTTAAGTTCTTGGTTAATCAAGAACTATTAGAAAGGAAAGGTGATAACTTCAAGGGTAACTATCCTCCAGAATTGAGAAAGAGTTGGGAGAAGTGAGATTAGAAAGTTGGAAGATAAGAAAGAGAGCAACTAGGTAGTTTCTACTTGATTCCCTTCAATTGTACTTCCAGACCTATATACATGAGTTATTCAATGTTCCCTCCAAAACTAACAACTAACTAACTTCTTAACTAATATGCCAGCTCACTAACAAGCCAGCTCACTAACAAGCCAGCTCATCAACTAACAACCTAACATACAATGCAATACACAGCAACATAAAGTGCAATCCACACATCAATGTTCATATCAGTGACTAAATGACCCTATACCAGTGACGAATTCCCTTAGAATTAACAATACAATAATGGTTATGGTACTTGGGTTCCTAACAATGCACTGCCTTGCTTTACTCTCAACCACTAAAGGCTTGCTTTACTGTTACCCACTTATGGTTTCTGTCAAGCACTTCTTAAATTTTATGGGAACTTGTTCTTTATTTAACCCATTTTTCAATGGGCAGACAAACCAAGAGTCTTTTGATTAAAAATTGCAAAAAAATAGAGTTTATTGGTGTTATAGGTACTGTTCAAAGTTATTTGGTAAAATGAGGAGAGAGACTGAATTTCGGCAACACCGTCTGTCATGGGAGAAAGAAAATTGAATTTCGGTAATGAGATTACCGAAATTCTTGTCCTACCCGTGAAGTGCCCAAAATGCATGTGAGGGCCCGAAATGGAAACCAATTGTAGCAATGGCATTGCCGAAAATGGGAGGAAAAAAAAAAAAGAATTGTGGCAAACAAGTTGCCGAAAATGGAGGGAAAAAAAAAAAAGAAAAAGAGATGCTACGTCCACAATATTTTTCACAACAAATTACAGGTGGTTAATTGTTATTGGTTCAAATTTGAACCTAACACTAAGATTACTTTTTTGCCCCAATAATAACAATCAGTAACAACATGTCACTTAGGATTTGTAGTAAAAATGTTGTGAAAATGTTGTGAACGTATCATTTCTAAAAAAAAATTGTGGTGCTGAAAGAGAAGGAAAAAAAGAAGTGGCAAATTGTTTTGTGACAATGGCATTGCGGAAATAGAGGGAAAAAAAAAAAAAAAAAAAAAACAATTTGCCACTTTTTGTTCCTCTTTTTCAGCAATGCCTTTGCCACTTTTTTTTTTCCTTCTATTTCGGCACCACAATTTTTTTTTTTTAGAAATGATATGTCCACAATATTTTCATAACATTTTTACAACAAATTCTAAGTAGCAAGTTGTTACTAATTGTTATTATTGGAGCAAAAAAGTAATCTTAGTATTAGATTCAAATTTGAACCAATAACAACTAACCACCTGTAATTTGTTGTGAAAAATGTTGTGGACGTAGCATCTTTTTTTTCCCTCCATTTTCGGCAACTTAGTTGCCAAAATTATTTTTCTTTTTTTTTCTCCCATTTTTGACAGTGCCATTGCCACAATTGGTTTCCATTTCGGGCCCCTAGCATGCATTTTGGGCACTTCACGGGCAGGACAAGAATTTTGGTAATCTCATTACTGAAATTCAATTTTCTCTCTCCCCTGACACATTGTACTTTTTCTTGCAATTTCGGCAACATCGTTGCCGAAATTCAGTCTCTCTCATCATTTTGTCAAATAACTTTAAACAGTACTTATAACAACAATAAACTCCGTTTTTTTCAATTTTTAGCCAAAAGACTCGACAAACTAATGTCCGCCCACTCCACTCTTGTAATTTTTTTTTTTTAATTCACGAATTGTTGAATGGGCATAAAAAATAAAATATTGGATTGTCAAATTATGCTTAGAATTTAATATTTTTTATTTACATTATGAAAGTTATGACATCAAAAAAGTATTTGAAATATAGTTCTTTATACCTATTTGGATTATCTTAGTCAATTTTTTAATTTTTACTAATTTAATATATTTATTTATCTTTTAAATAATTATCAAATTAATTATGATGTCATCACCATTTAAATTCGGTTGAATCTCGGTCCGACTTTAAAAACTTTGAACCTTTCTCTTTTTCGGTTCTTTGAACGGTTTGGGTTTGAAAATCATGCTAATAACATGCATGTCTGATTTTTAACATTGTTTTCCTACTTTCCCACTTTTTAATTTTAAAAATTTTTTTTTTTTTATAGATGTATTTCTATGTTCTCACTAGTTTTAGCTTTTTTAATTATATTCCTTACACATTCATTTGGAAGTGAGATCCACTTATATTTGATAATATGTCTCAACAAAGATGATGACTCCTTGTTCATAAAATATTTAATATACTGTGAGGGGTTAATTTTTTTAAAAGTTGTTCTCTTGGGGTCAGATTAAAGTTAAGTTTTTGTTGTAGTTTCTTGTCTAGAAACATAAAGCTTCTTTGTTTATTAGTTGATCACAAGTATTTGGTGGGTGTGTTTGAGTTTCGGCCATTAAATTGTTACGGTAGGATTGCTTTTTTTTAGCTAAGCATTTTAAAGATTGTTTATATTAGATATATCTAAGTTTGTAGTATATGCTGGCTTACTTGCATAACTTGTAATCAACTATAAGTTTGATCCATTCTTTGTAATATTTTTGGTACTTTGCAATGGTTTTTTGCTGTTGTTTAGTTTACCATTGATGGTGGAATTGGAATTGGAATTGGAGTCGTAATGCATTTACTTTAGTAAAAATGGAGAGATAAAGTGAAGAGATAATGTGGTAACAGAGAGACGATGGATTATTGTAGTGGTGGCAGTGGAGGAAATAGTGGCAGGGGCATATAGGAACCAATGGAAGGTTGTGATGGTGATGAGATAGATATTAACCATCTGTTCTTTCATTGCCACTATGCACAAAATGTATGGTCTCTAGTGTTTTCTTTGTTCAGGATACATTGGGTTATACCTAAAAGTGTCTTGGATACATTGTATACTTGGGCTGTGATGTTTCTATTTTTTGAATAAGAATTTTATATTAAAAAAAGATATTAAACTATGGAGTAAGTTGAGAATGAGATATTGTTTTTGTTTTCTATGTGATTTGGATTGGCATTCCCTTACTCTTTTGAGTCTTTTCAATGAGAATGGTTTTACTAATTTGAAGGTTTGAGCTTAGGAAGTGAATAGGAGTGGATTTGTTCATTTTCATGTCTCTCATGTGGGGATGGATCCTTCTCTTGGTTCTTGCAAACAGAAAGTGGTTGTTTTATTTAGAAATAGTGTAGTATCATTTTATGATTTATTATTTTGTGTGATTTCAGGTGATATACTCAACGTGACATCAATTTATTTGATCAAACATCATCTATTAATGAAAGCTGTTCATTCATCCTTTACAAAAATTGCTGCGCAGTTGATCTTTTTGTCGGATCAATTTTCCTGATCCAGAATTATGGTGATCTTATGACAATAAGTGTGGATAATGATCTTATGACAATGAGTGGAAATTGATGCCCAATTAGGCTTTAGTAATGAAATGTATAAAAGGTCCTGTATTGTAAATGAAAAAATATCAATGAAATAAGTTAGTTTTCATTGTTTTTCTAAGCATTTTCCCTTCTTCTTACTCTCTAATCTGTACTTCTAAGGAAGTTGGTTCCTTGAAGAACCATTGCTTTTGTCAACAACCAATTAGGTTCTTAACAGGATGGAGTTTGTATAATGAGCTCACTAGTTACTACTGAACTAATAAGATGTTGTAAGCTCCTTATTAGCAGTTTTGAGATGAATAGAGTGTATTGGTTTCTTGAATTAGTTAAACAATGAATTGAGATCTGGTGCAATTATACCATGCAATTAACCCCATTTCCTTCACAAAAATGTTTACGTTCTTAACTTTTTACTTCCAGCATATGGTTCTGCCTAATGCTTTAAAGATGATTAGATTGAAACCAATTATGTTTTCATGGATGGCCAATTAAAATCAACTAATGGATTCCACCACTAAGTTTTTGAATTATGATTAGTAGCTTTTTTGGACAAGATGATTACTTGTTTAGAATTGTGTATTTCAATATATATGCCTTTTTTTTTCATAATTTTGGTTGCTTTTACAATTGAAAGTCAATAGTTGTGGTAAATAGTATATAAAGACAAAGGAAGCAACAATTTTTTTTTTTTTTTGAGAAATAGTACTGTGATGCATTGAATTAAGAAATACCAGCTAAATCAGTATGGTAAGAAGATAATACATTGAATGGAACATCTTCCATCCAAATTACACAATATGGATAATTAACTGCAAACTGAGCCAAGTTGTGTGCAACTTTATTACCCTCTCTTTTAGTGTGAGAGTAGGACAATTTAGAGAAACCTGCAAATACAATTAAAGAATCTTGTAACAACAAGCCAAAAGGAGCAAGCCCGGGGTTCTTTGAGTTCAAAGCTGTCATAACCAGCAAGCCAAAAGGAAGCAACAATTGAGAGAAAAAAAAATGATTTCTATAAAATAATATTACAATCACTCGTTTTCACTCTCTAAAAACGTTCAGTTCTTTATCCATAATGTCTAAGCATTAACTTCTTAGTCACAAAAGGTCTTGGAAAAGTGACCGAATTATCTATTGGAAACTAGCAATCTTAG
This sequence comes from Quercus glauca, assembly GCA_023736055.1. Classification (NCBI taxonomy): domain Eukaryota; kingdom Viridiplantae; phylum Streptophyta; class Magnoliopsida; order Fagales; family Fagaceae; genus Quercus; species Quercus glauca. The sequence goes on along the minus strand of CM043325.1, from coordinate 24,581,075 downwards.
ACAATTAATGCACAGCAAAAAGCAAACTTTCATTTGTTATTCATTAACTTCCATTCCTTTTTACCAATGTCATAATATTGCACATCAACAAATTGCGAAAATGTAAAGTTGTGATATACAACTATGTTTTATGTTGGTTTTATTTTATGACAAAAAGTGTTGTATTTGCTTTAATTTTGTTCCTTGTATTTTGTGGGATTTTATTGTATTGGGTTTAGTATTAAGTTGGTGAAGACTCAAGCTAAATTGAAGATCAGTGCATTTTGCGACTAGCTTGAGAGAAGTTTGCGAGAAGAGTTCTTGCGAAAAGGGCATGTGAGGAGCACATGACTGGAAGCTGAAGAGTCATGTCAGACTGTTGTTTTCGCGAGTGTCTCGCGGGTAAGGCCTTCTCACGAGGTAGTTGCGAAACATTCAGCTTGGAGAATTTTTAAGAGTGACTTTCTTACCCTTCACTCATACTATATATACCCTCATTACCCACAAATGTAAAGGAAGCTAATTCAGAGAGAAAAACCCTAGATAGGTTTTCTACAACACACACACCCATCTTTTTGAGAGAGAGCTACTCATTCTTAGTGAGAAATCATTGTAACCTTTTCTTCATCCCTTTCCCATTGTCATACCTTGAGAGGAGATTTGTACCCAAACATAACCCACACCTATTCAGAGTGTAAAGAGTGTTTTGGAGCTTGGGAAGTTTTGAGGATTTGCCAAAAAAAGCCGGTGAAGCTTGGTGGATGCAATTGGGCGTATTGCGGGATCCAGAAAGTTAGACAAGACACAGTTCCGAGAAACTTTGTTGGAGTAGGAGATTGGAGGGTTTAGGTACATCGGGTAGATTAGGCTTGGAGGGTCTCTTGCTAACTCATGTATCCCAACTGATTGTCTAGTGGATCGACTTTCGCTTGGAGGGTGGCGGAGAGGCTTTCACCGAGTTCTTCGGTTTCCTCTTCGATAACACATCGGCGTGTTATCTTGTGTTTGTATCTTTCTTCCCTACTCTTTTACATTCCATTTTACTACTGTGTTGCTTTGATTATAGATTAGAGTAGCTTGTTTGTTTATCTGCTCGCTTTTACACTATTCCGCACTTTGTATTAATTTAGTGTAAAATCAATCGAGCCGTGACTTTTATTTGGGGGTCTAAACAGTTCTTGTGTTTTCAACACATTTAAGCTTAAATTATCTTTGTAACGCCAAAACACATAAACTAAGATTCAACTAAAAAAACATATAGTAATTGAGAATATGCAATTAGTTGGCAAATTTTTTGATTTGAACAACAGTAAAAATACTTTCAAACAGTGTGACCAAGTTGAAGTTCAAGACTTCACAACCAAAAAAACAAAAAAGTTCAAGAATATCCACAAAAAAAATGAAAAGAAAATTTTGGATCCCTTAAACTTTTTAGGGATTATTATGAATGACCAATGACCATTAAAGTTCTCATTCACTACACTTTATAAACAAATTGGGAATCTATCCTTCAAATTCACTCAATATAATCTACCAATACCTCAAAAAATAAGTTGAGAACCTCATTATGAGCATCTTTTCATCTAATCAATATTAGCAATGAGCCTTACCTTTTAGTAAACCAAACAATCCAACTTGAAGACAATAATTCCAAATGTGAAATATCAAAAGAACATGAAAAACATTCTGAAAGATAAAAATCTAGCCAATTTTGCAAAGACAAAAAAGTGAAAAATGGAAAAAATAAAATTATTTTGATCTATCCTTATGCTTTACTCCTAAGATTTCTTTAATTCTTTCTTTATAATTTAGTTTTCAGTGATACCAAATTCAAACTAAAATTTCATCCAAACCTATACCACCACCAACAATATCATCTCCACAATCCCAAAATACAAAAATTGAAACCAATCATTCCATAATTCCATCCCATCCCATCCAAAAAGATAAATGCCAAACTCATATAACCAAACCAATCTTCCCTAAGCAGAAAACCCAAATCTTACACCATGATAAACCTCCAAAATCAAATTTATCATCACACGAATTTGACCAACCAAATCTTACCCAACCTTGCCTCGTACCCTCAAATGCTGCTCAAGCCATGAGCAAAAATTCAGCAAATTAGTAAGAGATATTTCTAAATAATTAAGAAAACCTAATATATAGTACTTTAAAAAAAACAAAAAATATTAGTGACCAGAGATTTATCTAAATCATCCTTCATTTATAGATAAATCTTAATAGAAAAAAAAAATTGATAAGAAAAGAAGTGATAAAGTAGTATAGAAAAAATTGATAAGAACAAGTGAGTTGTGTTTATTTTTTATCTTAAAAAAATACAATTGTAATTTGTGTAGTCATTTGGTACAACCACGGCTTTTTAGCCCAACTTTACTTATATAGTGTACATGATACTATCTAATGTAAAGATTATTTTCTTAATTAAAGTTTTTTTTTTTTAATTTTGAAAAGCTTAAGTTAATAGTAACACTTTACCCCAAAAAAAATATATAAATAATAGTAAAACTAAATTCCTAATTTTTGTAATAAATTGAAAAAAATTTATTAGAGTTATTTTGACATTAACATTTTCTAAAAATAAATCATTCTTATAAAAAGTAATCTATAAGAAAATTATCTTTTTTTTTAATGTTTGATGGTTTCCTTAAATACGAGATAGTTTTCAATAATTTTCATATTGTTTTTTAAATTCTTTTATTTAGCCTAACATAAAATAAAATTATTTTTTAACAAATTTTAACCAAAATCAATCTCTAAAAAAAATATTTTTATAATGTTTTCCATTAATTAAAAATAGTTTTCTTTTTATAGCATATACTTTCAGAGAAAACCTTACCCAATACACTCCAACACACACAATTATAACTCAATCTCAAACATGAATCAGACCTGAAGAACAAAACAGCTCCAACGCCTAAACCCATTCCGTCTCCTCTCCTTATACCACCGGACCTCCACCCCGCCGCTGAAGCTGCCGCACACGTCAGTCAGGAGCTGGCGCCACCGCACTGGAGCTCCACCTCGTCGTTCAAGGTTTACCCATTTTTCTTGATTCTTCTCTGTTTCTTACTTAATGGGTCTTCATTATTTTGATCCTTTTGGCTCTATGTCTATACTTCTTGTTAACATCATGGGTTTGTCTTTTTCTCATCTGGGTATTGATTTGTTATTCATTTTTCTCTTCTAAACGTTGATTTCTTATGTTGGTGCATATTTGTTATCAATTTGTGATTGTTCTTTTTGTTTACTTCAGGGCTTGTTTTTCTACCTAAGATGCCGGTTTGGCAATATGGTTCTTGATTTTGAGCGATTCTTGGTCATATATTGACTACTTGTTCTTGTTTTGACATGAATGTATTATATGAGAGTGTGTTATCTAAAATAGAAGGGGAAAATTTTGAGTCTTTCTTTCTATTTTCTGTTGTGGGTGTTTTATTTGCTTTATGTTGCTTGGTACATAGCCCACAAAGCAAATATAAGATTGTGAGGAGAGGAGAGGAGAGGAGAGGAGAGGAGGAGGTGAAATGGGTTTTTAGACGTTGGAGCCGTTTGTTTCTTCAGGTCTGATGGATTTTGAGTATAATTGAGCTATAATTATATGTGTTGGAGTGTATTGAGTTTTCAATAGAAATATGAGGTGGCATTTATTCATTGGTGGCGAAAAAAAAAGCTCTATACGCCAGCTCCTGACCGAAGGTTCTCTCTTATTTATACTTAAAATTTATAAAACCATCTTTACAGCCCCTCTTATATTTTTGTTCATAAAAAATAGCACGCCGCATATACCCAAACACGAACACTAACACGAACACGAGCACGAAAAGTATTCTTCTTTTCCACACTTTTTTTTTTTTCTCGCTACACATTTTGTCCCGCACCGCCGCTGCTTTCCTAGACGATAACTGTAAGTCTGCCTTTTTTTTTTTTTTTTTAATTTTTTTATTATCATTTTCATTAAAATAAAAATTCTCGTTCTCTACTAGTTCTTCTGAATTTTGTTTTTGTAGTATGTATTTCATTTTCTTTGGTGTTTGTTTGATTAATTTACAATAATTTTTTTGGTTCTCTTTAACTAATAAAGTTTAAAAGTGAGCCTTTTGATTTCCGTTTCCTCAGAATTTTTCTTAAATTAGATTTACATGTTTTCTAGTTTTTGTCCAATATCTAATTTTTGGTTCAATTAGATTTCCAGGAATGTTTATTTGGTATTACTGCACTAGACATGTGGTTCAATTTCAACTATTATTAACCAATTGGTGTTTAGTTTGTTCAATTGTCGTTGAATAAGATATGTGGGGTTGAGTTTGTTATGTTACCCACAATTCAAAAGTCTCCCTACTGCTGAAGAAAGAATGGGCGTGTTCTTGGGCGATCTTAGAAACATATATATAGGTTCGATGATGGAACAAAACAACTTTCGAAAAAAATCAAGTCTTTTGAAAGTTGTAAAATTCTCTTGACATAATTATAGTTAAGCTTGGGCGGGCTTTCTGTAAGTTGAATAGGTTCGTTTTAAACTGTTTTTTTTAATAGTTTAGAATAATTGAATTGGTAAATGGGTATTCCGTGGCTGCTATAAGCATTTGGTTTTAGCAGCCAATACATGATATATCCCCTTGGGTTCAAAAACTGTTTGTGGACTGTCGAGGTTAGGTGTCATTAATATACAAAAGCTATGTGTTACCTTACTCATCTGGAGTCCACTTCTTTGTTATTTTAACTTCAATTTCAGTGATTTTAATAATATAATATTATTCTGATTCTGATTGCTAGGCATAATAGGAAGAGCTAAAAGGGCAGAGTGAGGGAGCAATGAAGCTGAACGTGGACGCCTTGAGATATCTCTCCAAAGATGATTTTAGGGTTCTTACTGCCGTCGAAATGGGGATGCGCAATGTCTGTTTGTTTCTCTCTCTCTCTCTCTCTCTCTCTCTCTCTCTCTCTCTATTATTTTTTAGTTATTGTATGTTTTGTTTTGGCATTCCTTTCCATTATTTAATCGGGTAAAAATTATCCTTTGCTTTCAGCATGAAATTGTACCTTCAGAACTTGTTGACCGCATTGCCTCTCTCAAGTACGCCTTTCCTTCTTTTTTCTTCTTACGAATATTGTCTTTTTCCTTCTCAACCCCTTGCTTGAATTGGATTCTTAAATTCATAATCATTGGGGCTAATATTTCACTAATAAGAAACATTTGTGAAGTAATATTTCATGGTCATTATATTTGTATTGTCTCTTTCCCTGCATGCAGGCATGGCGGCACTTACAAAGTTCTGAAGAATTTGCTCAAGCATAAGCTCTTGCACCATGACTCTTCCAAATGTGAGTTTGCGTACTGCTTTTAGCTTGAATTGTGTAACATAGGTGGACCCAATTTTTGTTTTGCTATCCTGTCTTATTATCTGTTCTTTTCTGCTGCTAGATGATGGGTTTCGGCTCACCTACCTTGGTTATGATTTTCTTGCTATTAAAACACTGGTTAATCGTGGAGTGTTTGTGTCTGTTGGACGTCAAATTGGGGTTGGAAAAGAGTCTGGTATTTTTTTCTTATCTTGCTAGGCAAAACCTCTTCTAGTATATTAGTGGTATATTACTTTATTAATTGTTGCATTTGTTTTCTTTAAGATATCTTCGAGGTTGCCACGGAAGATGGTAAAGTCCTAGCCATGAAACTACACAGACTTGGAAGAGTTTCTTTTAGGGCTGTCAAATCTAAGCGAGATTACTTGAGGCATCGTAGCAGTTTCAATTGGCTGTATTTGTCCCGGCTTGCTGCAGTCAAAGAATTTGCTTTTATGAAGGTTCTTCACTGTCGTAATTTAGCCATCTGTGTGCTTTACCTTTTTAATTAGATGATTGTCATGCCTATTGATGTTGGTTTCGCACTTGTGCTCTGCTCAATCAGGCTTTGGAAGAACATGGTTTTCCTGTTCCAAATGCTGTGGACTGTAATAGGCATTGTGTGATCATGTCACTTGTCCAAGGTTACCCTCTGTAAGTGTTTCTAATTCATTTTACTTTGAAACCCATATCTCAATTTGTAATACATGTTTATTTTCCTTCTAATTTAACCTTCAGATGGAAATTTCTTTACTATGATGATTATGAAAACCCAGTCCATCATGAATCTAAAATTATTTTATGTTTAATTACATGTTGAAGAACCATATATAGAAAACAGTCAAAATTTTATATATTTATTAAAATGTAACAACTTATAGGTTTCTTCATATTTTTAGGTTTAAAAATAGGTAAATTCTTTTATAGGTGTCTAAACTAGTGTTGCAGATCCAATGATCTCTAGTTTTATTGACACTTTCTTCTCTAACAAAAATGGTGGAGGGTGAGATCGTGGGTTCAAAACCCATTGTGTGTATAATGTACCAACTTTATATATATGCGAGCAGGATACACCAAATTTTAAATAGAAGACATGTCCTAAAAACATAGGAGATTTCCTTCCAAACAGTACATAACCACGGTTCTCTCTTACTCTAAGTTGTAAAGCATTCTCCATAACCTGCATCATGCAGCATTGTCATTTCACATATGCAGACATGAGGAACATATCCTGCAATCCCCTCAAATAAATTATTTTATGTAAGCCATTTGACATAAGTTATATTAATTATAAAGTTGTGCTTTCAATTTCATGTACTCTTTTATTTATTAAAAAAAAAAAAATTCATGTACTCTTTCATGTTTTGTCGATATAGCTATTTTCCTCCTTTTTCCATGTGATATGAATCTTGACAAGTGTCAGTTGAAAATTCGGTGACATGGCGTTTGTCAACAATTATTAACTGAAAATTACTATGAAAGTTATCGTGATCAAATATGAAAAGTGCTGTCAGAATCTGATTCTTATGGTAATGTTACAATGGATTCCTCCTTGTCCTACATGTCCTCCCTTTCTCTCTTCTTTCCTTTGGCTCCATGTTTTTCCTACTGTTTTGGAATTATTTTCCAAAGATAAACAACAATGTCACTCCATTGAGCAATGGGAGATTGCATCTTATCAATCATTTCTATCTGATGCAGTGTACAGGTTAAGCAATTGCAAAATCCACAGATGGTTTTTGAAAGGATCATTGGTCTTGTTATTCGTATGGCAGAACATGGTCTGATTCACTGTGACTTCAATGAATTCAATATTATGGTATGCAATTAAGGCACTCTGCAGTACCATTTCTTTGCATCTTAAGAGCTGTATAATTAGGAACCTAACAAGTGGTTTGCCATTTTCTTGTCTTATTTCTCAACACATATGTACTGGTTATTATTGCATTCATTGGATTGACTTGTTGGTTTATATCCAAATTCTTTTTTTCTGCTTCGGCATTCAGTTTATTAGTGAACTAATTATTTTTCAATTTTTGTGCTTTATAGATTGATGATGATGAGAAGGTTACCATGATTGATTTTCCACAGATGGTATCTGTAGACCATCGTAATGCACAAATGTAAGAAAAATTGCTTCTTCCAATGCAGTATCAGTTATCATTTCATTTGTTTATTTATGATCACCGTTTTTTCTAATAGCAAATCGCTACATTTGATATATGTGAATTTTTTGTTGGAAATATTACTCTCATCTCTTAATATGTTCACATTTTTCAGGTATTTCGATCGTGATGTTGAATGCGTCTTTAAGTTTTTTCGCAAGAGGTCAGTAAGTGTTCTGGTGCAATTCTTGGATGCATTGGCTCCATTTTAGATTATTGGGGATTTTTTTAATTGTCTGAATTATAATATCTGTGACTCAAATTCTTAAGATCTGTTCTACTTATCTTCTTGAGACAAGTACGATGGATTTTTTGTCACCATCTAATTGATAGTTCTTGGGAATCAGCCTTTCCAAAAAAAAATTGGGGGGTAAGGCTATGTACCAATTGAGATATTATCAAGTGTAACAGGCATATATAATTCTCCCCCTTCCCAACATGGGGGTGGACCCTGCAAGCATGGGACCCACCCCTTTGTGAGGGGGCACTGTATATGCCTGTTACACCAGATATTGGCTCCTTCCAATCACCTCTACCAGACCCCACAGAAGTGCGAGCTTTGTGCATTATATAGAATCTATTTTATCTTATTGATAATTCATGGGATTTTTGAATTGATTATTAACTGAGTTATTATTATTATTTTTTTTTTTATGGGTAACAAAAGTTTTATTGATAGCCAAAATGCAATGCGTTTACGATTGTAAACACACGGCAAAGAAAGAATACAATTACAAACTGTGCCCCTTTCCTTTGGGTGGTTAACTGTCAACAACTCCTGGTTTTACAGGAGTTGTGCATCAATCAATATGGGGTTAGTTTTAGGGCTGAGAAAAGTTTGTAAATCATGGAATATAATTAGGAAAACATTGTGGACAACTGGTGGTAGGGAAACATTGTGTAAGTAAATTTTGATTTATGTTTAAATTAAAGCGTGTAATCGGATATATGGTGTAGGATTTTTTTAGTCTTTATACTATAAAAATGTGTGACTCCTCTCTGTCCATAAATACTAAGGGTCTGTTTGGATGGGGGAGTGGAAAAGTGAGAGGATGGAAAATTGTGAGAAGATGGAAAAGTGGGAGGATAGAAAATATTTAGTTTTTCCTCTTATGTGTTTGGTTGGAGGGGTGGAAAAGTGGGAGAGTGGAAAATTCTTTTATTTGGTTGGAGAAGAAAAGTGAGAGGATAGAAAATAAAGTTTGTATAAAATTACCATTATATCCAATTTAGGTAAAACAAAAATAATACATTATATTTTATTATATCCAAAACAATTTTTTTATATAAAAAAAAAAAAAAAAAACAATTGAAAAAAGCAAGGGTGTTGTACGGACACAAAAGAAAAGAACTAAAAAAAAAAGAAAAGACAAGGAGTCATGACCTGACTCACAAGAGAAGGGGGTAAATATGTAATTTTAAGTATTAAGCCCCTCTTTCTCTCTTTTCTTCCTAGTTTTCCTCCCAAATCGGGAGGAAAAAAATTTGTGGCCCAGTGGATTTTTTTCTTCAGCATTTTCCATCCTCTATGTTTTCTTTCCTGTACCAAACAAGGGAAAACATCATTTTCTCCCCTGTTTTCTTCTCTTCACTTTCCACTCCTATTTTCACTCCAACCAAACGGAGTGTAAAGAAGGGCAAAATGGTAACTCAGTCATAGGAGTTCCTTATCTGCAAGGTAAAAGAAATTCAACTGCTGATTAAAGAAGTGTTTCTTTGTAACCAATGAGGTTTGCCTCACATGGTGTCTGCCCTTGTAAAAGCAAGGTTAAGGGTGATGTAATGGGTTCAAGACCTATCCCATGTGTGTAATTTATCAATAAAACAAACAAAAAAACAAAGAATATCTGTGGAAAATCCAAGCAATACCTATTCTGTAACTGGTTGAAAACCCACGCAATACCTGTGTTGGAGGTGGATGGGTTGCTATATGAGGAGGAATATCAGAGGTGGTTGACCAAGTAGTATGTTTTTATCAGAAATTGTATCAAGAGACGCAGGAGTGTAGACCTATGGTTGAGGGCTTGGAGTTTGAGCATGTTGTTTTACTCTTCTTTGTTCTTCTTGGCTGCTTTTTGATTTTTCACTTGAAGTAGTTTTTTTTTTAATAAAAATTTTCTTTCTATTAAAAAAAAGAAACTTTATGACACAAGTTAATCATAGAACTCTTCATAGAGCTGAATGAGAGTAAAGAGTTCTAAATAGCTAAAAGATTTTATGTTTGGGTTCAACACTTCATTGTACATTTTATGTATGCAAGCTGGCTTCAAGCTTAGGATTTTATGCTAATGGCTTTCATAAAAATCCTTTTTCTTAATTTTTTGTATGCATGGTCAATCTCTTTCTTTGTCTTGCAGGTTCAATCTGTCATATCAAGAAATCCCAGATGATATTGATGATTCAGAGGTAGACATGGATGAAAGTGGCAGGCCTTGCTTTTCTTCAATAGCAAAAGGTTCTGGTTTTCTAGACAAGGACCTAGCAGCCAGTGGGTTTACTAGAAAGGATCAAGAAGACATTGAGAAGGTACGGACTTGGAATTAAGCCAATTTGAGCATTAATCCATAGACTTGGAATGGACCATTTCTGCACCAAAATATGCACTGGATTGCATCCATTTGCAACAGTTAGATTGAGCTTGAGCGGTCACTTTTGCTTTTGTTTTGCCCATTTTGGTCAACCTGGTCAACATGTTTCAGTCTTTGTCTCTAAAAATCCTCTGGTGGAATCCTCTAAATAATCTCCTCTAAATATTGAAGATGATTGGTATAGTTCATGAAGATGAATGTCTTGGAGGCAAGTTTCATGGGAATGGTTCATGGGGTGGTGCTTTTAAATTCAATTTTTTCTTGTCCTGTAGTTTTCTTTGGCTGGGTTTCTGACCTTAGTGATTGTTGAAAATATATGTATGTTGTCTCAAATCATAAATTCCATTGCATTTAGAAGCTGGTATGGGAATTAGTCTTGTGAGTGCAATATCCCAGTGGGGATGTGTATATGGGGCTGGTTGCTGTTGGAGCAGCCTAAAATCAATGCCATTGATTATCTTGACCCCATGGGCCCTCCATCAGAAAAATAATATGGTAGTATTTATTGGCTTTCAGAGGTTTAAGATCTATAGATACTTTCCATTTGACGCGTTCTTCCTTCTTTTATGAGAAAATTTGAATTACCTTGGAGATCCTAGTTTGCATAGTTTGGCTGAATAGCAGTTAGGATCAACTCAAGTTCAAGATATCTGTCAAATTTTCTTTCTTTGGAAGATTAAGACAACTGTTTGTAAACAAGTGTTCTACTGGTTGCCATTGGGTAACGTACTGTGGGTTATTCTGAGTAGTAGGCTCAGGTGATTGTCTGCTTTTCCAGTTTGTTACTATCACTATCATAGTGATATTATTTGTATTATAACCACAAATTTGTCTGTCCACTTTTCCTGCTTTGGTTTCAACTCTTTTAATAGTTCCATGCATTTTTTAATTTAATCCTTGTCTTGTCCATCACTCATTTTTGTGTTGTCATTTAATTGACACTCATTGAATGAAGATGTCCTTTTAATTTCTAATCTTTAGACCAATCACTCTAATTTGATGGGGCCATGTGTCAATCACATTATGGAAGTACTTCTCCATGCTATCAACCTACTTTGTATATCAGTAATAATCTTTTTATTCTTCCTACTTCAAAAAAGTAAACCAAATTGATGAAGATAATTACTTGTAAAAGTTGAGATAAATGGTCACATCTTGGGCATTTTTTAGCACAAATCTTTAATCTTCCATGTATCTTCTGTAAGCTCAGGTTATCTCTCTCTCCATTCTGTTACCACAGCTGAACCTCTGTAGTGGTCCGATCAACTAGTATAATGACATAATCGTGGGCTAAGTGACCAATCTATCGAATCAATATGCATCAGGCACACCTTCTATATGTTTGTCAGCTCGTTTGTAACCAATACAGATCCAGATTCATCATATATAACTTGTGTTCTTTCTGCGTAATTGTTGGTTTGAGTTATGTTTAGTCTATCGTAAAGTGTAGATGCTTTGCTTGTGGAGCATGTAGCCAGAAAGGAATTCCAAAGTTTTACTTTTTTTGGATATTCTTTTCTTGCACTGTTTCTTAAATGTGCATGTGGTAAGCTCTAAAAGGGGCTCCAATGCCCTTTCCTTTCCTTGGAAAGAAATTTGGGGTGTGAAAGCCCCACAATGGGTCTCCATTTTTGTGTGGATGGCAGCATTGGGGAATATTCTTGTGATAACCTCATTAAGAGAGGCTATACATTAGTAGAATGGTGTTGTATGTAACAGTTTTGTGGAGAGACAGTGGACCACCTTTTGATTCATTGCACGGTTGCTTATAATTTGGGGAGTTTTGTTTTTAGGTGCTTTGGTATCCATTGGGTGCTACTGAGGAAGGTGATGTATGTCATGTTTGGTTGTAGGAATTGGGTGCGTAAGTATTCCTCTGCTATTTGGAATATGGTTATTTTGTGTTCAAAGTGGACTATTTGGAAGGTGTGTAACCGATGTACATTTGAAGCTGTGGAGTGTATGCGGATCCTGTTGCTAGTAACTTTCTCTAGTTCTTTATTTGCTTGGTCTCGAGCATGGGGTTTTACACATTGTGTTTCTATTTCAATGTTTTTAGAATCTTTTCTCTTTTGTACATAATTTTCTTTGTAATTCTTTAGACTTCTTCATGTTGCTCATGAAGGTTTTATTTTTTATTTTTTATAGTAATACTATTCTTATCTATCAAAAAAAGTACACATGGTAGGCTTTCTATGAGTTTGTAGGGCTATTTCTTAGCATGGCTTGCACTTCGCTTACTATGAAATATGTTTGAAAATCATATTCCTCATCTATGATTCTGAATCAATGCAATTGAATAATTGATATTGTATGCAGTTCATTGAAGGAGGGATTGAGAAGGATGCAGATTCGGATGATGAAGAAAATGAAGATGGAGGACTTGCATCTGAGTTAAATGAATCAGACATAAGTGGTGTTGATTCTCTGCATTTGGTAGAGCAGGTAAATTTTTTTGGACAATTAGAGCATGTTAATAAACCATGAATCAGACATAAGCGTTCACTCTAATGGAGCAGTTTGTGCAATCTATCTCACAAAATTGTCAATGGCTGAGGCCTTAAGGAAAGATCTAATAGATGGGATGAGGATGCTTATATGTGTGATGTTTTGCTTGTTGAGAAAAGCACTGTTAATGCTAATTGGCAATTGCATCAACCTTTGAATTTGCACAGAATAAGGGATTTATGGGATAAATGGATAATATTTACTGATTGAGCTGTGAACAATTGAATTATAACTTGTAGAATTAAGATGTTTGGGCTTGGCAAGAAAGGTGGGTTATTAAATGTACACAAATAAAATGTGGGCAATTTGGTGCTAGATAAATAGTAGAACAGTTGACAGAATTGAGCATCCTAATCATGTCATCAGTCTTTGCTGAGGACATTGTATGATTGGAATTCTGCCCTGGGCAGCACTCCCCACATTATTTTTTCTTGACTTATGTGAGATTGTAATTTTTTAAGTGGTTCAATCTACATCCTGTGTATGTGAAACTTATCCTTTATTGACTAAATTGATTTTTTATTTAATAAAAGTAGTATTCTGCTCATTCAAAAAAGGAGGAGGGTGTTGGCCCCTCATCAAACACCCGCTAGGTAATTATAGGGAGGAATCCCTGAGGTGGTCCCAAGATGTTGGTTAGGAGTTTTGGACTAGGATCTTGTGAGGCCTTGGGAACCACTAGAACAACCCCTTTGGGTTGTTAATCTATGCACTTGTCCAGAATAATACTGTATTGATTTGATCTTATTTAATCTTAACCTGTATACTCTAATATGACTTGGGCAACTTGCTGGTTTCTGTTTAGAGCAAGAGAATAAGCATCTGGTCAGCTATGTGTTCTGTTTATCAAATTTGGGCATGGATACATGGTTTAAAATTTGGTGATGTTTTGGTAGATCTTGCAAAACAATGAAAGATGGATAGCCTAGCGAAACCCAGTTCTTGAGTCAAAACATGTGATTATGTTTTGCCAATAATTTTTTAAATTGTATACTACTGTTAAAAAGTCAACTTATTTGTAGTATCCATGAGCTTAGTCTTTATTTTGCGATTTTATAGATTATATTGTTCAATTGCTATTGTAGATGAATTTCAATTTTTTATATTAATGTATACCAATGTAACACTTTCCAGTTTCCACATAGAAGTCTACTATATTATTCTTTGAAATGCATAAATAGGGAGATTTATGATCTTTTTATTACTTAGAAATCATAGAAATATTCTGTAGGATTAATGGAAATTAATGCGTTTCCATTTGCACAAGACATTTGTTCCACTTGCAAAATAATCAATGACTAAGGTATTTAAATCTTTGAATTTGGAAGTAGCCGTATGAATGGCCAAATAAAGCCTGATTTAATACCTTGCATGGTTTGGGATTGTTTCAGGGCGGTAGTTTATTTTTCAATGTTTCAACATCAAATTCTGCACCACATATTTTCTTGTTTTTTATTTTTATTTTTTGAACCTATAATCTCTCTCCTGTATTGTTTTCTTCTAGATTATCCTCATTGAATTTTGTAATTTCTTATGTGAAATAAATTTCAGCCAACATTAAATTGTGATGCGGAAGGCAGAGTAGAGGAAAATGAACAAAAAACTGAAACAGGTCTAACCAATGGACCTGAAACTCAAGATGCAAGTGACGAGGTATACTTATCATTTCATGATCTCTTATTGCTTTTTTAAAAATCCTGGATTTTGTTCATGAATTTAATTTTTTATCTCTAGTAAAGAGTTTAGGTTCTCATAATGTATGTTTGATGTCATATGCTTAAAATAGAATTTTACTGTTCACTGCCAATTTTCCTCCTTTCATCTTCAGTCATTTGAGTTCCAATACACTAGCTCATACTCTCGGTCCTAAGTAAACTATTTGATTAAATTAAAAAATGCTCTAGAAGCCTGTGCGTTGCTCTTCCTCTTCCATTGATCTAGGGAAACTGATATATAAATCGTAGTTCCAACTAAGAAAACTGGTATGAGAAAAAAAACATTATTATTAATAATATAAGGGGAAAAAGCTAGGAGTTGTTACATTTTTTTATTGGCAATTTAATACGCCGGTGGGTCTAAAACCCACATCCTCAACCTTCATATTGCTTTTACAATGGGAGATGTCATTTTTTCTAGAGCTCATTGGCTAGAGTTGTTTGAGATGTTTCAAACATCTTTGTTATTTTTTAAAAGCTATTTTTGGAATGCAATGCCAATTTAATGTAATGTTTGTTTTTCCAGGAGGAAGATAATGAGACCATGATTAGTAAAGACGCTGAATTGACAAAGCGTTTGAGAAATCAAAAGCGCCGTGTCATAGCATCAGTGCGTGGAGGACGAAAGAATCTTGCCTCTAGAAATACCTACAAAGACAAGGGTGGTAGGTCCTCTCATAATTCTAAAATCCAGAAACAATTGAGCAGCTGGTGAAATTTGTGGAGAATAACCACGTCTTCCTAGGCATGGAAGCTATAGGTTAAAACGACTGTAGCAATGATAAACAAATTAGAAAAGAATATGTCCCAACACTCTGCAATCATTGCTGCATGCCTTTCACTTTGAAACAAGCTCGGTGATGGGAAGAAAATCGATTGGATTTACTTTTGTGACTATCATGGGCTTGTTTCATTAATTTTTATGAAAATTGTAAGGGCCTTGATTGTATAATATAGGCTAGGAGGGATAGTAGATTGCATTGTTGAGAGTATGTATCACATAATTATTATCCATATAGGCTGTACAAGTCCACAAAGCTCCAAATTTTGCTGGTTATTGGAGAGGTGATTGGTAGGCTGCACTCCTTGCCTGTCCCCTTTTTTTTTGTGTAAGACACTTGTTATCGTATTAAGGCTCAGCCTTCCTTTGATCTTCTTTGTTAATTAGGGTAATCAGTGCCCTCTTTTTAATTGAATAAATCTGCTTATTCATAAATAAAATAAAAAGAGAGGAAGAGATTGTTAGAATAATTTAATGGGACTGCTTAATTGATGTCCAACTAATGTAAATTGTTGTTGAGAAGAATAGAGAGGAAACAAAAAGGTTGAGAAGAATAGAGGGATAATGCCTTGTCTAAATCCTTTTTTTATTTAGATTTTGAAAACCTTGGAGGACTTGGAATTTGGAAAATTTTGGAATATTCATAATATATCTACACTTAATTTTTGACAAGCATTATTTAACCTGAAAATGAGTAAAAGTATGCTAAATCATTCACATATCCTATGGGTAGTCAACTTTTGCATATTCATGCTTGCTACAGTATGCAAAGGGAGGCATGGTACTAGTAACAAGGGACTATAGTTCATTGATTACTCCAGCAATAGTTACTTCATTTGTGTCATTATTAAGAAAACCGTAGAAGCAATAATTTCCACCATAATATATGTTGTTGATAAGTATTTTAGAAAACTTGAGAGGTAATAAAGTTATAGTTCAACTCCACTATCGTTCTTAGTTTCTGAAATATTTTCTACTATAAAGTAACAAAGCAAATTTTAAGAAAGTAAAGTAACTTAAAGTAACACTTTTTATTTTCTGAAATATTTTCTAAGATAAAATAACAAAGCAAATTTTAAGAAAGTAAAATAATTTGAGTAACACTTTTTATTATCTGAAAACGTAGAGAGCTTGTGACAGACTTCTCTTCAATGGAATTGCCTTAAATCTTGCTTTGCAGTAATATAACCAACATTTTTCAGTTGTAGAGTAATGTTACAACTAGGAAATGTTTTACAAAATCCTATTTTTTAAGTAGGGCATTGTCTACACTTGTTAGTATACATCGTCAGTACACATCACACATTTCATTTGTTAACTGTTAAGTGTAGAATACCTACAAAATAGGAAATATGTATGAAATTATGGACACTGTGTCACATTAACGAATGTGTAAGAATATTTCCCCTTCTAAATATGTGGTGTCTTCCATGCATAGTGCGCAAGACGCATGAAGCATAGTTTGATATGTGACATGACAAAATTGTCACATTACTTTCGTTTTTTTTTTCTTAGATAAGTTCATTACCACGTCACTTTGGACAACAGTGTACATCACTTTATTTGTGAACTCTTTACATACATATATTGTTTTATAGTTGATCCGAATCAGCTTTTATGCCAAATCAACTAAGTTGACCCAAATCAATTAAGTAGCATTCTTCTCAATTGTATATTTGTTGAATCGAGTGGGCTAAAATTCTCACCCATTTATTTGGCTTAAAATGAAAAGGTATTTCCTACATCCATTCTTTGGTATTAAGATTTCCAGTTCAGAGAATCCATGATCACTATAGCTTAAACTAAGTTGAATCATGACATTTTTCTCCAAAAAAAAAAAAGTTGAATAATGACATGTAAAAGTGTCAAGTATCAGAAGCTTATATGACAAAATAGGACAAAGTCAATCAAAAATCAAAAATTATTTTTTAATTTTAGGTGAATGAAGGGAAGATATATGGAATGCGATGAAAGTGTGCTGCAATAACAAAATTACTATACAATATATTAACTTGAAAATGAATCTATTTTTTAAAACAAAAATCTTACTTGATTTTTGAAAACTAGAATGGTACTTCAAACTTTAATATTCATTTAAAAATTTCAAAATGTTACAATGATAATTTTGGAGGTTTTGATAAATATGTATTTGAAACGGAAGGGAACTTAGGACTCAGATAAGTTGTTTTTTTAATTATGATCCTTAAAACTGATATGAATGCCTTTTAAGCTTACAAAAGTGAACACAAACAGAGAAAAAATCACAATAATACATTGAACAGTTATGTACGTTATTGAGCAATAATGAACAACTACTGTCAGCTATGATTTGCTATGATTTCCTGATAATACAATGGTTTGTTTTCAATAATTTCTTTATACTGTCAAGACTGATACAATATTTGTCTTCACTTCAAATTTCATAATCCATGCAAGTATCTAAATTAGTAGTTGTTATGGAGTTATCTAAACTAATAAAGTCTCTTATTGTTAAATAAAGTAACTTCAAGTTTTTTTTTTTTTAATTTTTTTTGTAAAAAATTTCTTATTAGTTTTACTAATTGTTTTAAATTTAAAATATATTAAAAAGTTGTAAATACTACATCATTTTGGCATCTAATTGTGTGATTTGGACGGATAGTAACAAAACGACAACATTGATCATAAGTAGAACTTATATGACTGAAATAAATATTTAAATTAAATATTTTTAAAAAATAGATGGTGTAATTTAAAATTTAGTAAAAAAAAAATTTATCGCTAGGTCCATCCGAAAATTGGGCCTAAGATCTAGGTCCATCCGAGCCGATGAATGCAAGCTACTGCGGCCCGGAAAAGAAAAAAAAATTTTTATTTTTTGTCATCATTTGTTTTTATTTTTTTTTTTTTTATATGATAGGAAATGTTTTGTCATATTCATTCACTGAATTTTTTTTTTTTTTTTTTTTTTTTTTTATGATAGGAAATGTTTTGTCATATGCATTCACTTGTCAGTGTAAAAACGAAAACGTCAAAATCTTAAATCCACAAGTTGGGCTTATATTATGAAGTCAATTAGGTGGGCCATACAGCCCAAGACATTTGAACACACGGGCGGACAATAATACTGTAGCAGAATAAAAAATGATAGAGAGGTCGGCAACTCTAACGAATAGTCGATTGCCAAACTGCCAAACAACCCCTTTTCTCTAATGATTATTATAAAAGAAATAAAAAATTTTTAATTTCACAATTTACTAATTTGTGCTATATTTTTCTGCCCATTAGCAACTTACATGTGACCCACTACCACTTTTTGTTTATACTCACAATCGTACACAAATTGTGAATTTAGAGTAAGACTTGGTTTTAGTGCTCTATGCACTGCACCGCTAAGGTATACTAGCTTAATTAAACACGTTTTACATGTGTGGCAAGACATTTTTTTTTATTTTGAGTTTAATATAATTTTTCAATTTAAATTTATCTATTATTTGAAAAGTTATCTAGGAAGAAATTTTTAAGATATTAAAGTTTAAGATTTGAAATTGAGTAAACTGCTGTGTTTAGTGTGTACTAGTTTTTAAGAAAAAAGTTTCTTTGATAGTTTTTTTTTTTTTTTTTTTGAATTTTGTTGAATTACAATTTTAACCCCATTTTTTATTTTTTAAGGATAAGGATTATCTAATTAGGTCAATGATAATTTTGACATTTTTTGAAACCATAATTATAATCCTCTTAATATATAGAGAAGAAATACAGTAACATTTGCTTGACACATACCCATTTCCAAATTTTGACAAGTCTAGTACATAAGAGCACCAAATCGAAACCAGTTTCATGAGATTAGGTATAAGAACAATAGTGTTCTTGTATTTATACTACTATTTAAAAGGCTTTTCTTGTTTGGACTGGATTTTTTTTTTTCAAAATACCTCTATTTTCTTAAGTTTAAGTAGAGACAAAATTAAAGAACAACGAAGTAAAAATACATTTTTAACTCCTACTAAAATATTGCCTACAAAATATGATTACTCTCTCACTAACCCACTTATTCAGAAATAAACTTCATGTTTAAACTTTTCTCTTTCTTTATTTTTTTTTTTTGAAAGGTCTTTCTTTATTTTTTTAATTAGCCGAAAATATTTCTTTTTTGTTTTAAACCCACGTTCAAAAGTTTTTTTAATTTATTTTAGAAACTCATGTTAAAAAATTACTATTTTTTTTAGGTAAAATGTAATAATTTACATTAATTATAATTTAGGATTACTACATTTTCTAATCACAAAAAAACTTAAGGATGCAATGAGCGTTATGCGTTTGTATTAAATATTAAAATTATAATTAATGCAAATTATTAAATTTTAACTAAAAAAATAGAAGAGCTAGAGCACGCATGTGAATGTAGGGGTGGCAAAATTTGACACGACCCGCGAACCCAACACGACACGACACGAAATTAGCAGGTTATAGGTTGAGGCTTAACAAGTTCGTGTCATATTCGGGTTGACATGGCTGACCCGTTTAATAAACGGGTTGAGTTAGTGTTAAACACATAGAACCCGTTTGACCCGTCTGACCCGTTTAATTAATTGATATTTTATCAATATACCCTTCAAATTCTAGGTATATAAACATATTAGTTATTGTAATTGATTTTCTTTGACATATTGTGATTGATTTTTTGTGATATTGGGATATGCTTAGTTTTGAATGATTATTTGTGATACAATTATTCGTTAGTTCTGAATTTTATATTAAAAATATTTGTTTTTTCATAATTTTTTTTTTTCATTTTGATAAAATCTGATAAACAGGTTGACACGATTGACCCGTTTAATAAATGGGTCGTGTTAGGGTTGAGGAATCTTGATCCGTTTAATAAACAGGTCGGGTTATTGTTGACCTATATAGTCGAATACTTATGACTTGACACAACACGAACCCGACACGCGAACACGAATTGCGTGCTTAGATGCTAGTTATTCTATTATTAACGTAATTTGTTATGTAATTATTGTGAATGTCTCTTATTATTTTACTAATATATTTTTGGTTTTAGTCGGAATAAAATATAAAAGAACTGCGAATAAATCCCCACCACGTCTTCGTGCTGATCCACGCGCGCACTCAAACCACGACACGACCCACTCCTACCACCACCACTATATTCTCTCCTCTTTCTCTTCTCTCCCCCCAAAACATTTGGTCCGCATGGGACACGTGTCAAGTTTCCAGAACCTACTTAAATTACGTGGACCAATAAGAACATCGAAACTGATCGGATCTCATCTCCCACCTCTCGTCCACGAATTCTGATATCCACCCCCTCGATCTCCTCGCCACGTGTCCTCCCCTGCGTCACCCTTTTTATTCACCCAAAATAAATTATTAAATTATTCTCTCCATAATTTTTTTTAAAAAAAATTAAAAAAAAAAAAAAGAAAATTTTCTCTCTCTCTCTCTCTCTGAGCTTCTTCTTGTTGTCGTGTGAGAGAAGAAGAAGGGAACTCTTAACTCTATTGAAGCTACGAGAAAGTTACTTACCTCATCGAAAATCGGAGAGCCAAAATTTTGATTTTTCTCTCTTATCTCTTTCAATTCTCAGACTTTGAATATCGGTTTTTCCGGGAAACAAAGGCTTTTGGTTTTTGTTTTTTTCACTTCACAGGTGAGTTTTGTTGCTCTGAGCTAGATCCATTTTTGTGCTGCTAATTTTCTACTTAAATTTTTTTTTTTTTTGCATGTTTGAATTGTTTGGTTTATGATTTATATACTTCGATTGGTTGCTGAGAAAATACTGGAAATGAAAAGGATGCTTTTTTTTTTTTTTTTTTTTTTTGTCGATTTAATTTCTTTATAATGAACAAAAAAAAAAAAAAGGTCAAAATGAGTCTAATAGTATCTTCTGATTTTTTTTTTATTATAATTTTTACAATAATGATGTATAAATGCTCTGATTGGTTGCTGAAAAATTTTTTGGAAATGAAAAGGATGCTAATTTTTCTTATTTATTTAATTTCTTTATATTGAACCAAAAAAAAAAAAAAGGTTTAATTTAAATTTGATTTTCTTTCTTTCTTTCTTTCTTTCTTTCTTTCTTTGAACTCAGAGACTTTGAATTTTAGTTTCGCTGGAAAGAAGTTTTGGTTTTCACTTTTCAGGTGAGTTTTGCTGAGAGATAGATCCATTCTGTTCTAGCAAAATTTTGCTTCTGATTAGCTTTTTATTTTTTATTTTAACAATTTTGTGCATGTTTGAATTGTTTGGTTACTGATGTATACTTTGATTGGTTGTAATACTGGAAATGAAAAGGATGCTATTTTTTATTTTATTTTATTTATTTATATTGAACCAAAAAATAGGTTAGAACGATTCTAATAGAATCTTCTGTTTTTTTTTTTTTTTTTTAAGTTTTAATTTTTACAATTTTGTGCATGTTTGAATTGTTTGGTTACTGATGTATGCTTTGATTGGCTGCTGAGAAAATATTGGAAATGAAAAGGATGCAAATTTTTTTATATTGAACAAAAAAGAGTCAAAATGAGTTTAATGGTATTACTGTTTCTGTTTCATTAATTTGTGCCTTTTCCTATTATTATCGTTAAAAAATCAAATTAGGACAGAAACTGTAAAGCTTTGTTTGGTTGGATTTTTTACCCGCAGTAAGTGTTGAAAAATTCACTTAATTGAACTTCATACAGTTATTATTAGTTTGGTTGCCAAGAATATTTTCTCAATCTTTTAAAAAAAAAAAATTATTATCACTTTAATTTTCAGTAATCTTAGGGTTTTTCATATTCTTCTTCTTTCCTGTTCTCAGAATGAAAAGAATCTGAAATTATTTATCTATTGGGTTTTGGAAGGAAATAAATTTCTAGTTAAATTTGATAAAAACAATCATAATGCTTAATTTGATCTGTGTTTTTCCTTCTCAAAACAAAATAGGACTCATAGTACCCTATTTCTCGGAATCCAAACAGGTATTCACTGTCTGAGTATCGGTTTGTGTTTCAGGGTGTTTTTTTTTGGTAATCATGTAAGATTGCACAAAAAAAAATCTATGCTTATTAACAATCACGTTGCTCCTAATTGGCTAAATTGAGTTTAATTGTTTTTGATTGAATTGCACTGCCTTTTCTTTTATAATCAAGTTACTTTAGTTTTATCGGTTTTGCAACGTGATCACCACTTATGTTTCCTTGGTTTTTTATTTGATGCAGGAAGCAAAATTTGGCAATAGAAATTTCACTATAAACATGACATCATTTCAATCAACTGCATGTGTCTGGGGTGGTGGATAGAGGATCTAAAGGAATGTCTGACTTGTACATGTGTGAGGTAGTATATGTTTTATCCATTCTGATTAGTTCCATAATTTGCAGATTTCTCTTCTATAATTCCCATAGATTGTAAAACTTGGCTTGAAAGATTTTAATTACGTGTTTGGCTTCATGATTTTGGGTGGTCATAATAACCTTTTATATTGATGGTTTGGAAGATTACCTATAAATAAAAAGAGACTTGAGAAGTTTTGAAAGAGCCTTGAGATTTTTCAACAAAAATATAACCTTTATGGATTTTCACATGCTTTCTTGAATGAGAAAAATGAGAAATATATCTCATGATAAGCTCTTCTGATCTATATATAGGTACTTCAGTGTAGTCTAAAACCAATGAATTAGCATTTGGCACTTTACATGTGGTGGAAGGTTATTTGAAAATGTTTCCTCATGTTAGTGGTTGTGTGGCTTCTCCTTTTACTGATTATCCAAGAGGTTATTAATCTGGTTTTCCTTGTTATTTATCTCTAAAATTCTACTATGAATTAACATAATGGCACATTAGGTGGAAGGCTATTCCATTTACATATGTCTCATCTTGTTTATTATATGGTCTTCTATCATTTTTTATTCTATAAGAAAAAAAAAAAAAATTCCTTTTGAAGGCATAGTTCTGTCACCTAAGGTTCTGAAGGAATAGGTCAACTTTCTCTTTAAAGAGTAAAAAGCTGTTGATGTGGTTATTTCATTCTTTTTTTTTTTTTTTGGTGCTTGTGAAGAGCGCTAGAAAAATTATTTCTGTAATGTGAAATTAGATTCTTTGGGGTACTTGAGAACTAGTGTTATAGAAGAATGATCTACCAAATATCCTTTTATTTGTGCTCAGCTATTTTGCTCGTAAGAATTAAGAACCGCTCTGCAGCCCATGCTGTGTGCTTTCTCATCCTCTAATACCACATCTATTATTTCATTTTAAACTTTTAGTTACTTTTATGTTACTCATACGGGTTATGATAAATTCTCTGTATTCTAATTAACTGGGATCTTCTAGGCCTTCTCTCTCTCTCTCTCTCTCTTTTCTTTTTTTTTTTTTTTTTTGCTTGCATTACCAATTGTGTTACCTTCAAGCACCATGTACGATTTTGTATGTTATTTATTTATTTCTTGGATAATCTTAGTTCTTGCAGTGATTGGTTTACATCTTCCATCTTATGCTGTTATGCATCAATTAGTGTAAATTATTTTATTCTTTGATATCTTCTAGATGTTATGGCTTTACTTTGATTCTCCTTATAGATCCCCTACTGTTGTTTTAAGGGTCTTCAGTTATGTATGATTAACATTTGCTAACCTTGGTTATAAACTACCTGATTAAAAAATTCCTTAGCATATAAATTAGTATTTATTTTAGTGTTATGGTGAAATCTTTTTGGCTCCATTGCATAGATTTTTTCCTATTCAAGCAGTAATTCTATTACTGATTTGATATCACATTCTCAATTGTTATCTTCAATTGTACTTTTGATCCCCCCTTCTACCACAATCAGGCTTTTGCACATTCAAAGTTCAAAAGAGTGGAGTACAAAGAAATGGGTGCATTAGCTACTAATAATTCTCCAGAATTACTGCCCTAGGAAAAATTTGGTTGGTTGTTGGTGGATGTAGCTGAAGTTACCATCAATATGAGGCTACATTAGTTATGAATGGTACTTTTGAACCCTTTAATTTGATTATGCTGATAATTTCTTTGTAATTCCTACTGAACTCCATTTATACACTAATTTATACTAGTTTCAACAAAAGTTGCTTTTCCTTCAATTGGACATTAAAAACACATT
Organism: Quercus glauca; assembly: GCA_023736055.1. Taxonomy (NCBI): domain Eukaryota; kingdom Viridiplantae; phylum Streptophyta; class Magnoliopsida; order Fagales; family Fagaceae; genus Quercus; species Quercus glauca. Next base: position 24,556,875 of record CM043325.1, on the reverse strand, counting down.
CTTTTCAGAAGAAACTTTAGCAGCTTCTTGGTTTGTCTATTTTTCCAACCTGTTTTTCCTTTTCTCCTATTCCTTTTCTTTTATTCTTTAATTTTGAGTTTTCCTTCCCTCTTATTCTTCTTTATCTCTTCTCTCTCTCTCTCTCTCTTTTCTTTTCCCGTGCCCCGGGGGGGGGGGGGGGGGTGTTTAAGGTCTTGGATTGAAGAAAACAAAATCTTGCTGAATTGTGGGTGTGTTTTCAAAACTTAAGTGATGTTATGTATAAGTTTCATAAAATTCAAGCACACCGCAGATAATCATGTTTTCAGGGAAAATTAGCCTACCATAGGAGTACGTTTCACACGTGCACCATTTTAGATGCATTCTGGGTCCTGAGTTAGTAGGCTCTAGATATAGTGTCACTTCTTTCTGTTCGATTTACAGGATTAATTTGTGAGGTTCTAGTAAGTCAAGAGGCAAGACCAAAAGGAACTGGCTAGAATCTTAATTTAAAGCTGTGTACTGGCATAGTGAATTTCACCATGTAGCATGCAGAAGCTCAGGATATCTGTTTTTTATGCCAGGAAGAAATCCCATCCACTAAAAGAATAATTATTGATTAGCGGGTTTCTAATCTTGGTGCTGATTGGGTAGCTTTTCAATTGGATTTGAGATTCACAAGGTTTTCCATCGTTTTTGTTAAAAAAATTTGTGATTAATTTTTCTTGTTCTTTTGGGTTTTAATCTTGTATACATCCTTTGTATTAGGGTTACACTTGTTTTCTAATGATATTCATTATTATTTATCCCCCCCCCCCCCCCCCCCCCCCCCCCCCCCCAAAAAAAAGAAAAACAAAAGAAGAAGAAAGTTTTGTAGTGTCTTGTGGTTATATCAAGTGTTGTATCCAAAATGTAGATGTGGTAGACATATTGCACAAAATTGATGTCTAGAACTATTGTGTAGGAAAGGATTTTATGAATGTCTGCTTATTATACTTGTCGTCTTTAAAGAGTTCACAAGGAGTGTAACTTGACATTGGGAGGCTAACTAATCCTGTCGCCAAAGACATCTGTGTAATTGTGGTCATGGATGTTACGCCCATTGTAAATTGATGTTGATATCAACTAGGTTTTATTTTACAAAGGTTTTTTCTGGAAAGCCCATACTTTCTAATGAGACAATAATTGACTTATCAATTGTATGAAACACTTCATACACAATGGAATTAAATTTCCCCAAGTTTTCTAATTTCTTCTTTTTCGATGGCAATTGTCTTATGTCATTTGCATTACTTTTTTCATGTGGTGATTTTTAGCATAGCCATTTGTGTATCCCAATATCATGTAATCTTTGGTTGTTATACACTTATACTCCTTGAATTGGAGCCATTAGAAAGAAATTTTCTTGACTATGAAATAAGGGCACTTCTAAAAAACAAAAGTCGTACCTAGTGCACAAAACTTCCACTTTTGCAGGGTTTAGCTTCTTCAAAAAAAAAAAAAAAAAAAAAAAAATAGGGTTACAATTTCCCACCAATCACCTCTCCCAAATAAGGGAACTTATCAACTAATATATTTTAGATACTTTAATTAGTAGGACTAATAGTTCCCCGTATTTTATCATTTTCTACAATCTATGTGGTCATTTAGGCATGTATATGTGTAGTGAAGTAAATTTATTAGGAAAATGTTTGAAACAATTTTACTTCAAGATGCTTTGAGAGGTGACTTAAACCGCAAATAGTTGATAACTTGTGGAACAAAATGTTGTGCCTTCCACTTATCAGCTACAGTTTCATGGGTTCTTGAGTTGATCTTTTGAGGACATGATTGTTATGTCAAGAGTGGGGGACACGTTGACCACATCTATGCAAAACCCCAAAAAGAGTAATCAAAATGCCTTTTGTACGGAATATAGCTCAAAGCGATTTAGTACATACCAGATGTGGGATTAAAGCATGCTTGCTTAATGTCTTCACAATAAAATCTTGAAGTCCTTTGCTAGAATGAAGTACCAACATCTCTTCCACCCAAATTCCTAGCATCTTTGTTAGGGGAATAAATATTGGGCTACAGTGCCCGTAAGTCATTTGCTGGTATTGGACTGGTTATGATACTAATTTCCAGGACAAGGGACAGGCCAGCTTCATTTACATGATAGCCCAAAAGGATTAATAATAATTAGAGCTCATCATACTCGCTTATGTAGCCAAGATCAACCTGGTGTATGCCCACTTTGGACCCAACCGGCTTCCATGCACCCTCACAATACATAATCTTTGGCTTCCTTCTTTGTGACGGTGTGTTTTTACATCTTTATTTGTCTGATTCCTTTGATTAGATTGTTAGTGATTTAATCTTACATTGGTGAATGTATATGTTGCATTTAATTGGTTTTGTGCTTTGCTGTGTTCATTCTCATGAACACATTGTATGTTTCTTTTTCCATTTTCATCAATAACAATTCTTATATTACCTATCAAAAAAATATGTATATATATATATATATGTTGCATTTAATTGTTATTTTGTTTCCTTGTTGGATAATCTTTGTATATCCTTTGAGGAAATTTCCTTTGTACTCAACAAGTTCTCAACCTATGGTTAATCATGAGTTTGTGAAAAGATGGATTTATATATGCTTGCATATGATACCTGTTTTACACAGCCTGTATAATTTGTAGTGCACTATTCTCACTATCAGCATATGGACTCTGCATCATTAAAAAATAATACTCACACTTTTATCTTAACTTCTTCTATAGCAGTTGCTTTAAATTAATGATTGTATCATGAAAATCTACTTAAGCAAGTGTTTTTTTGCTCCCCCCCTTGTATTCATCAGGTTATGAGCACTAACTTCTATCATTCTGATTTGTGTGCTTGTATTGGAATACGGCTTAGTGTCCCTTCTTTATTGAAGGTCTTGACTTATATGTTGTTAAGACTTAAGATTGTTCTAGAACTAGTCTCACTATCTCTTTGACCTAGTTTTATTTATTTATTTTTATTATTATAAAGTTTTGGTTTGGTTAAGATTGTTACTTGTTATATATTAATAAATTTGAGATTAGTATATGTGCTCATACTGAAAATAAATATTAATTAATTAATTAATTGCCGTATCTCTGTTGTGTCGTGTCCTAGTTTTTCATGAAATACCATGTTGGGGTGTTCTGTGTTGTGTCTTATTAACCCATATTTTTTGGTGGTCAAATTCCTCATGTTGTCTTATTTCCTTATACACCAATGTTCCATTTGTCTTAAATTTTTGGGTATGTTTGTTATGTTCATACTTTAGTTCCAAGGGGTGATATGTTTGATCCCATGTCTATTAAGATTGTTTTCCCTAGGGTAATTGCATGCTCAGAAAGGATAGAAATGTTATTTTCAAATCTTCGACATCATTTCATTAGTACTGATCTCACATTCTTTGAATCTATTTCCTATTCTTCAATTATCCCAAAAGCTTAAGCTATTGGGATTTGATAAATTAATTATTTAACTACATACTTCTAACAAACCTCATGAAAGGAGGTATGGTCTTTGTAAATCAATGTGTAATGTGCAAACTTGCAGAGATTTGTATCACTTGATTTTGGAGTAAGGTTTGTCAATGTTGGCATCTTAGACCTATTTCTTTTGGAAATAGGGTTCAAAATGTAGCTCCATTTTGTTTGATGTGTCAGATTAGAAACAAAGTGGGTGATGCCTCAAGCAATGGGAGGAGTTCTTCAATGTTGGCATCTTAGACCTATTTCTTTTAGAAATAGGGTTCAAAATGTTGCTCCATTATGTTTGATGTGTCAGATTAGAAACAGGAGGGCCTTTGAAGAGTTAGAGTTGAATATTAAGAGGTTGAAATCCCAATTTGTGGGGTCTCTTTTCTTTTGGATGTCCTTGGATGGAAGCTGACTGTGGAATATGTATGATTTTATTGACTCTTTGTACTATTAGGGTATGTCTGGTATACATGGTTGATTATTACCTGAGAATAGAAATGAATATTTCTAGGAATGCAAGAAGTTGGAATGGAATAACTATTTCTATTCATCCATTTGAATATTCCTATTGTGTAATAGAATCCTTATTTTGTATTCCATAGTTTGGTACAATATGATAAGATAGTATAATGTAATCACATCCCTGACAAATTTCAAAAGAATATTCTAAGTAATAGAAAAAAAAGGCATTTTGAGGATTATTAGTGTTAGAAAATAATGGTTAAGCAATTATATTCTCAATTTCCTGTAAGTTTAAGCTTTTTCAACTAGTTACTAGAGGTTGTTTATCATGGTTTTAGAGCAAGTCGTATTAGATCAAACTTTATTCCCACTCTACCTCTCATTTAAAAATTTCACATGTTGGGTTCCGCTTATTGAGGGTGAGTTTGAATCTACATGCAAGGGAAAGTGTTAGAAAATAATGGTTAAGTGATCATATTTTCCATTTCCTATGCTTTCAAGACTAGTCGTAGTCTATCAATTAGCATGTTCTATTTATTCCATTTTGAATAATTTTTTTTTATTATTATACAGTCCTTATGTTCTAATAAATTTCCTATTCCCTTGTGCTTTTGCCTATTTTCTGTGTATTACGATGTTTTTGAAATCTTACCATTTTCTACCTGTTGGAATAATGGTAAATGATTAAATTTGTCATGTCCTATTTGTTTAAGCTTTTGGGAGAAGTTGTGGTTTATCATGATATTAGAGTAGGTGGTCTTGTGTTCAAATCTTGTCATCACTTTACCCCTTATATAATATTTTAACATTTCATGTTTTGGGGCCCACTTATTGAGAGGGAGTTTGGGCCCACACTTGTAGGGAAATGTTAGAATAATGGTTAAGTGATTTAATTCACTCTTTCCTGTTAGTTTAAGCTTTTGACATAAGTTGTTGTTCACCTCCATATACCAAAATAATTCATTGGAATGAAATATAGTATCTCCATCATGGACTAATACATGAAAAACATCTTTAACTTCCATCTTCTTCCTGTATTTGTCTGAATCAAATTTATTTTTGCAAAGTTAAGTTGACCTGGAATTGATGCACCAGATAAAACCAATTTCAAGTTAAGCTTTAAGAAAAAGATGATTCATTTAGATTGGCCCTGGGCTTATTATGAGCTCCTCTGTAATCAAACATATATATATATATATATATATATCTTTTTTTTCTTTTCTTTTTTATTGGGTTGTCCACTGTTCAGATGAATTTTTTTTTTGGTGTGGTTTTATTCTGATGAATATTTCTTTGACTTTTTCATAGTTCCTGAATTGTATCTAGGATGATGACTAAAGTTTCTGTCATGATGTTACAGCTTGAAGACAATGTATGGGATGACTTTGATGAGAGTGGTGATCATATAGTGCCTCGTCCTGGTGACAAATGTAGGGACCAATTTGCAGTACAGTGTGATAGCCATAAGAAACCACGGCGTGAAGTAATTGGTGTTACAATTAATGCTGCTAATGCAATTAAACATAGTATTTGGGAAAAGGCGGAAACGAACTTACCAATTCTGACCAAGGAATACACAATGCTGGAAAAAGGTTCATGGTCTCAACCACCTGATGGCATGTTTTCTTCTTCATGTGATAATGACTCACTTAAGGAAGTGACAAGTAATCAATCTGATGATATGAGGATGTCTAGACATTGTTTCAAAAGTGGAAATATAGATTCAGGTGGCAGTGAGTCGTGTGCAGATGATCCTATCTTAAGTGACAAGTGTGCTGCAGTTGATGATAATCTGTACTGTTATTCACTCAGTAACATATCCCAAACAGATGATGATCTCAGCTTTCTGGACAATGATCGTGAAGACAAAGAAAGTAGTGATCTCTTATACTATTGGTGGCCGAATATAGAAAATTTTGAGGATGTTGACAAGATGTTTAGGTAGTCTTCAAAATCCTTCTTTATATAGTTTATATTTTCTATTGCTTTCCTTTTTGTGTGACATTAATACTGGATCTCTTTGAAGTTAATGATTTAGTATTGATATCTGTTCTTTTGATCTTGCAGAAATAGTGATTCAACTTTTGGATTAGGGTCTCTTGGTAATGAAGATGAGTTGTGCTGGTTCTCATCTTCACATGCTACTGAAGTATCTGAAGATGCATTGAAGTCTGACAAGAAGTTTCCAGGTCATGATGCAAGTGCAATGAGAAGTATACCAGAACATCATGAAATTTCCAGGCCAAACAATGCAGTTATTCCAATCAATGATTCCAGCAAGAGGTGTGTTTCCATGGGTGAGCAAATGAATTTTGAGACCTCAGATATTGATGACCCTGCCACTCTTAGTCAGTTATCATTTGTTATGGAGTCAGATACAAAAAGTGAGAGTAAGAATGGCTTAACGCCCAAAGACCAGGTAAGCTTCTGTGAATTCAAATTGATGCTTATTTTTATCCAAAAAATAAAAATAAAAATGATTGTTTATTTTTAAAATATACTCTATGTCTTGGGAAAAAAAATTGTGAGATTCCAATATATATATTGCAGTCACTTGACTTCAGTGATAGTATTAAATTCAACATTAAATGTCATCCAAAAAGAAAAATGAAGTTCAATATGAAACCTATCACCCTGTTTAAAGGCTAAGCCCAAAAAAGAAAGGATTACAGTAACTTACAAAGCAATTTGTTGTAATATCCAGACCAGGACCACTAAATTTTCACTTCAATTATGCTTTGAGATTGTGGTTGGCAACAAAATATTAAAATAAAATGCATCTAGTGTATCTTACACAAAATTTGCAATTCAAATTCATTGTAACTTTTGGTGTTTAGGTTCTACTTTTCTTGAACTTGCTTCCCTTGTCAGTACCTTTTCCTCCTGTTAGGTAGAACACTTGTATATTATTTTAATATTCTCCCCCCCCCCCCCCCCCCTCTCTCTGAAGCTTACATATCTCAATTTCACATAGTTCATCTTTGAAAAGGGATTTGGTATATTTCTTACATAGAAACTTAAAGTGCTTAAAATATTTGAACATCTGACAATCACATATCTGTTCTCCCTTTTTTCCATGAAGAACCTTCAAAATTTTAACAATTTTATGATTACATGACAGATCAATTTTCATCGAAAGCAGTCAAAGAACCAGAACCAAACAGAAGGGAAAAGAAAAGATCGTCATCTGGAAAATGGTGTTTCTTTGCAATCGCATGAAGTTTTTTCTTCCCTTGGAACTCATCAACATAAACAAGACATAGGACCTGATACCTTGAGTTATATGCAGATGCATGTACCCTATATGCACTTAGACTATCGTCATCCTTCAGATATTTGTCAAACAACATCAGGTAACAGATCTGATAACAATGGCCCCCCATCCCCTTCTCCTAAGGAGTCTTCCTATGCATCAAATCCGGTCCAGTCCATGGAGAGTTCTCATGGTCCTTCACTTGAGGTTCCTGTGAAAAATGAAAAGAGAGAAAAACTACATTGCTGCCAGGATTTACAAGCTCCAAGTACCAGGAAGTCTAAACATGTAAATATGACTACTCCAATGGCATTTTGTCTACCTTCAGCTCAGAAGCAAGCACAGCTCTCTGAAAATGAGGGTGAAGCCCATAGTGAAGTTGGAGTTACCAAAGGAATTCCAACAGAATTTGATTCTTCAAATGCACAGGAGAGCTCTTGCAGGAGCTCTGTGTTGGATGAGATCTCACTAGAAGCAACTAGTTTTCGCCAGCTTCAACAAGTCACGGAACAGGTAAATGATATGCTAAAGTTTTGAGCATGTTGTTACTTTTAAAATTATCATGGTAGCATGAGAATCTATGAACACTTGAGTGCTGATGTGTGAAATGATATATTACCTTATAATGATATAGTATTTGTCCATTGTACTTAAGAGCTGAATACACCATTAACTTCTGATACTTGAAAAGGTAGAAAGTGCTAAAATGCATAGCTCTACTTTTCTTAAATATTTCAATTTTCTCAACAAGTGGCAACAGAAATGTGGGAGGGCAGTAATTTGGGGTGGTTTGAGGATTGGGATCGGCATTCTTAATTCAGACCTCAGGCTAAATAGGAACTGTCATGTCCTTCTGTCTTAAAGCTCAAAATGGCTTTTCATTTGCCCTTCCAGTCCATGATTAAAAATAAAAAAATCCCAAACCAACAGCCCATTTTGCATGATCAATCACATACTCAATGTCTATTGGTATTTTCCCCCAATTTATGTTTTCTCACAATGATGGAGTTATATAAAGGTTTACGGATTCAACGTCTATTGGTATTTTCCCCCAATTTATGTTGTCTCACAATAATGGAGTTATATAAAGATTTACGGGAGAACTTCAAAAGATTAAATGACTAATAAGCGCATATATTTATAGAACACAAACCCCATGTCTCATTATTTTTTTGTTGTACAAAAGTTATCACGTTAATTTTTCTTTCTTTTGCACTATTTTTTCATCATATGCTAATGCATTGCACATACATTAATAGTGTGCTATTTTATTTTATTTTTTTCCTTTTTTGATAATTTTCAAATTGACTGTGAGCTGAAATCCTGAAACTACTTGAATTCAGTTGGATATCAGGACAAAAATGTGCATAAGGGATAGTCTATACCGGTTGGCTAGAAGTGCTGAACAAAGGCATAATTGTGCAATGATTGGAGGCAATGGAGATGACAATGATGGAAGTCGGGCATTAATGGTTCAAGAGACAAACAAGTATGCAATAACTGCTTACTCTCAGTTTCCATTTTAAATGCTTGCTAAGATCTAATACTATTGTCTGAGTTTTTCCATTGCTTCTTGGTCATGTGTTTTTACAACCACAAAGTTGTTTTATTACCCATACGTGGGATAGGTTGAATTCAGTTTGCCAACCTATGATTTAAAAATTGTAATTTACCCACTCTAGGTTTAATTCCTTAATCATAAATTAGCCCAAATTAGTTAAAACTTTCATGTTTAATCTTGTTTTTTGAAAAGTAAACGTATAAAACAAAATAGCAACCTTATTACAATCTGAATAATTAAATTCTTGAACCTAAAGTATTTACAGTATGTACTTGTTAGTACCCTAGTCGCGTATGGATAATAAAACCAAAATGTATTCTTTGAATCACAAAATTTGGCTACCCCAACGAGGTCAGTGTTGTTGTTGTTTTTATTTTTATTTTTAAAATCATCTCATATGTCTTATCCCTCTCCAAAATTAATGGATGGAAAGCCCTAGAGCTTATTACCTATGCAATAAAAATGACAATGGTCAAGCATATCCAGACGCTAAAACCAGTTTTACATTGGAGACAGATTGATTCCTTCATATATATTAGAAAAGAAAATCTAAACAAGCTATATGAGCCTGCCCTATTGGAACCATGATTTAGGATAATAGTGTCATGCGGAGAACCCAAAAGAACTAGCAGGTTCACCTACTATTATTTTATAATTACAGTTCAAGGTACAAAGCTCCAGCACACTAGTACATAAACAAGGAGACTTGGACATGCGTTACATTAGCTCTCACGCCAAGATCATTTATCCTCATATACAACCTAGACACCTTCACACAAAAGCCTGTCCAGCAGACTCATCATGGCAAACAACCTACCATTCCCTCACATCTCATCAACACTCATGGCTTGCATGAAACATAAATGCCTCTGTTAATAGTTATAAAAAAGTTGGTAGCTTAACTATAAGTTTCCATATTCATGTTTGTAATAGGTTCATTTCTTCACAGCTTAGAAAAAAAAATTCTAAATAAGCCATATGGGCCTACCCTATTGGGACCATGTTTTAGCTTTTAAAATTATTAGTGTGTCATGTTGAGAGCCTACAAGAACAAAAAAACTCACCTATTATTACTTTACAAATACAGTGCTAGGTTCAAAGTCAAGCACACTAGTACATTAACAAGGACACTGGACACACATCACCTTAACTCTCTCACCAAGATCGCTTGCCCTCACTCCTCATATATGGTGTAGAAACCCTTACACAAAAGTGTGCATGGCACACTTGTCTCGCCTAATTACTTACCTAATTCTCTCTCACCTTCACTCAAGACTCAAGGCTTGCATGACACATAGATGCTTCTTTTCATAGTTATAAAAGGCCAGTATCTTAGCCAACTTTTAGTTTCCTTATTGCTCCAATGGGGTTTTATCTTCCCATGAGAGGAGATATCGAGTGGTAAATGAAGATACTGCAGGAGAGGGGAGGCAGTGGAGAGACTTCTGAAAAGAGAGCTGTGTCGAAATCGTCCTATTATGATTTTACTTTATAATTTTAAGTGGATTAGCTACTATCAATGGAAAAAGAGATGCTAATAAATCCTAAATACAGAAACTTAATTAGTATTATTTTATCTCATAAAGCAAGACATTAAATGGATTAGACACTATCAATGGTAAAAGAGATTTTAATGAAACCTAAATACAAAAACTTAATTAGTAATATTGTATCTCAATTCTCAAAAAAAAAAAAAAGACAATTGGATTTTTTTTAAAATAAACTATGATATATAGTTAAACAAAAAATATTTATACATTAAAGAAAACTCCACTGAAATTTGCTTCCTTAGGCCTCAAAAGGCCTAATGCAACACTTTTGTTGACTAATTTGGATACAATACAGTCCTCTATTTACATTTTGTATGTAGCTGGTGGTTCATTTTGTTTCTGTTTTCTTTCCGTCTAGCAGTTGAGGGTTTGTCAGTGATTTAAAAAACTTTTTGGACATGGACGGTAGTGGTGGGCAATGGGTCTTCATATGCAAGTTGGTTTTGTTTGTTATGTTTTGTGTACAATAGTTGGATTTTAATACTAACTTTGTTAGCAATCAAAGTCCTACTAAGTTAGGAAAACATGAGTCAATGAGCACTTTTATACATAAAACTCCTGAAGGGCTTTGGTGAGATTCCATACTGTGGGGGTCAAAAACACAAGAGCTGAAGAACACTATGGCTATTCTTGATCTACACAACTAATTTATTAAAAGTATGAGTCAGAAACCCACAATGGGAGAATCAAACAGATGATTAAAGACAGAGAAGACTGAATCACGGCTTTATATGGACAGAATAAGTATTCTTGAGGGGAATACAGAGATAAAGGAAGATGAACACTGCTACAAGCTCCTCACTTTCTCTCTCCTAGTTTTTCTCTTAATTTTTCTGGATCCCCTTCCTGTTGCTCCCCTTCTCCTTGTATAACCCCTCTCCTCCTCCCGCTGTCCTGCTCTTTAGCCGAATTTTTGGGGTGATAACTGTCCCATCAGCATGCATTTCTGCCATTTTGTGATCATGAGGGCAGACTTTGGGGGTTGTCCTCCCTATTCAGGCCAGTCAATTAGCAATTAATGCGGCTGACATTAGGTGAGAGGAGTCTTAAATGCATAGGTGACTGCTGCGTTGGGTTTTGCGTTTTTCCTGAAGTGTTCCCATGGTAATCCGATGAAGTGAGGCCTTCTTGGTAAAATGGATGGGCATACCTCGGTACGATCACACATCATTGGGAACACGGGTTCCACAGGCTTCCCGGGCGTGGTCCCAGCTTGCATCTTCTGGACAATGGACTCCCTTAAATCCCCCGGGGTTTTTGGGCTAACGCCTTACCGTGGAAGGGACGGCTTAGTTTTTCTTCCTCGGGTCAGCGTCTTCAGGGTAGACTCAGGTCTATTCCCCCACACATACCTATGTCTTTCTCCTTCATTTATTTATTTGATTTTGTTTTCTAAAGATCTCAACAATTAACTAGTTATATGTTATTTTTATAAAGCAGAAATTCTTTCAATCAGATTTGAACTAGTGTCAGGATTAGGGTGTAATCCATGTACACTTGAGCTTATCACCAAGTTGTATACATATTCAAGTTGCTACTCACATGTATTGATGTTGGAGAGCAGTTCAATTTGGATTTTTTGGTTTTCCTGATTGATATTGGAAGTTGAAGTCTTAAAGGTTATGGGTTTGTTGATGAGAAAGCTATTCTAAAAATTATTAAGTGCATTAAAATCAAAACACTGCCCAAAAAATTAAAAAGAATTCTTGCCGGGGGCTACTCATATTGCCTATAAAAGGTGTAAACTTTATTTATTTATAATTATTTTTTAGTCTTGATTAATTATGCGTTTGTTGAGGTTTTCTTGCATAGATTTTATAATTGAATGGGGGTTGAATGGGGTATAATTGGGTCTACTTGTAGTTTAAATTTAAAAGTAAGTTGAAGAAGTAGAAGAAAGGAATTGGAAAACTTGGAGTCTCCGGAGGATCTTCTAAGTCTCTCTCCTAAAAGAATTTCAGTGGAATCTTACCATTAAAGAAAACATAATATGCCAAAAAATTTATTGATCAATGTTCTCTTAAATGAGACATATATAATATATTTTGACTAAGTGATGTTAGGGATACTAAAATTTTATTACATAAAGCTTACAAACTGATGTGTCACCGATCTAAAAAAAACAATTCATTAATTTCTTAGGCGGGTGAAGCCCACCAATCACATTCATTATCACATCATTTTGTAAGCTTTATGTAGTAAAACTTTTAGTACTTTTAACATTTTTCTCTCTGAATTCTCTTACTCAGTGCTAGGACTTGGACTCCTAAGAAAATTAAATTACCTAAAATGGATCACAATAAGATCCATGTACCATTAGTACAGTGCACGTGTAGTAAATTTGAAATAATTAAATACTATTAACTCCTGGAAAAAAAAAAAAAAAAAAAAAAAAAAAGAGCTTGCCTTCAGCTATCTAGTGCAAAGAAACATGAAAATAAGACTATAATATTTATAATAGTCTATAGAGATCTCACAGTAGGCCTCACTTAGAAACTAAACCTAATTTTGGAAAAAATCTTTGCTCGTTGAGCTTGCTTTTTTCTTTGAACTTCTGTTATCCTGTGCTTCCTAAAGTATTTAATGGAGTCTTACATTCAAGCATTTAATTGCAAAATTTTATAAATTGAAGCATAATTGCCAAAATTTCATAAATTGAAGGTAATTGTCAAAATTTCATGAGTTCTCTGTTGTTTCTATTATAAAACAAAAATACATATATAGGAGTAAAATCCTAACAGAATTTAGAAAGAGATGAAATTCTTAAACATGAAAGGAAATAAATCTATTTCCTCATATGTTCTTTTAAGCAAACTCTCTGGTAATTTTCCATCTTCAACTTTTATATAGAATATAATTAAAACTTTCGTTTTCTTCTATTTTGTAAATAAAATTATCTCTCAGTTGCTCTATTTTTGTCTCTTCTTGTGCATAATTTCTCTTTCCTCTCTATCTAAAAATTACCTCTGCCACATGCCTGCATGAGCATAGGTGTGTGCTGGTAGACTAGTAATTAAAAAAAAATCTGAAAGATCAAAGTAAACCCTTTATAGGGATAAATTAAAATGGACTCACAACTAAACTACTACTAACCTAGGAAGCATGGACACAGGCACGGACATGGGTTCGGTTACGACATGGCAATACGAGCAATTTTTGAAAAATTATAACATGACATGGCTTGTATGACATTGTACGACACGGGTACAGCATTCCAAATGAAGTGTCTATACTTCCTAGTAATAACTCCCATGCTAAACCTCTAGTTAGTAAAATCAATAACTACCTCAAGAATTTGTATCAAATTTTGAAGGCAAGGGACTCTTTACTGAAGTCACATTCACATAATGTACATTGTTTCAGTCAAATAATAGTTATATAAAAGGTACGGGAAAAATTCTAGTCCACCAGACTGCCCAGACATCAAGTTCAGTAGTTTTTAAAGGAAATACACATTAATATTTTGAGGAAAAGAAAGATCAATGCTTTAGGTACAAGGTTTTGGTCGCTGGTCAAATCAATGTGCTGGTAGACAGCTCCCCTTGCTGACGGAAGGATCATTGTTGAAGGTATTACAACAGCAAAAGGAATTGGTTAATTACAAGGTGTCGAAGTTAAATACAAACACAAAAGAGAACTCATTGAAGAGCTACTGTAACTTGCCTCGAGTGTTGAAAGAAGAAATGTTCAATATGCATACTTTCTTGCTAGGGTTTAGAAGATTGAAGGAATGCCAGCCAAAATGAACCCATTACAAATAGCCAGTCTTTTGTCAAGCATGTAGGTTGTAGTTTAGCTGATTGATTGATAGGTGTTGCTTCCAACTACAGGGTGATTTTTTTTTTTTTGGCAGAGTAGGGGCACATAGTAAGAACCTAAATAAAAAGTAAGTACCCTATTTATCAACAAGAATAGGCCTATGGGTCTGACAATTTATTAGAAGATTTTTCACGTCTGTCTCGTTTTTTCCCCTCTACTAATCAAGTTAAAAAACCTACCATAGTTTGGATTTTGTACATGCTATTATAGTTGTGAGAGAATAGGGTGTTTTTAATTTTAATTTTTTATTTTAAAACTGGCCTCTTTTATTAATGTATTGGTCAGTGGTTTTTGTACAATTTATTTAGGATTCAGTGTTTTATGCAGTTTTTAATCCCTTCAGGGTTTATTACACAAGTCTTGATGAAAGCCGTTTAACCCATAAGTTGTACTTGAGTTGATTTAGCATCTCTCTCTCTCTCTCTCTCTCTCTCTTGCGCGTGTGCGCCTGCATAACTTCCTCTATTACTCTACATTAAAGAAGTAATTGGCAAAGTGGTCTATGGTTCTGTAGCTTGGAATCTTTAAGTTAATGAGTTCATTGTTCGTGCTAATTACCCTGAATGATTTTATCTCTTGTAGTTGCTGCGTAGTTGTCAAATTTGTTCTTGTTGCACAGTAGTTGTTGAATATCTGCTAAGAATGTACTTCAGTCTTGGATTAGCATTTTCATGCCTTTGATAATGACCCTGTTCAGGTGCGCTGGCATTGATGATATGGAAACTGGCACAAATCCTATAGATCGCTCTATAGCACATCTACTATTTCATAGGCCTCCAGATGCATCTGTAATGCCTGCCAACAATGCGATGTCTCTCAAGTCTCATGCCTTAGTAAGCTTTCCCACTTTTATTGCTTATACTGGAAGTTACTTAAGATTCCTTCTTTAAAACATTGGGCTTATTCGTGGATCTTAATTAACAGATTCATGGGGCTGTTACTAGTCCACCTGCAATGCCTGAGACACAGGTTTTTCAGGAAGATACTGTTCCCAGTGCGGATAAGAAGACGCTGATGACTGACAACAAATAAGGAAAAATAAATAGCATGAGCTCCATTATTGTGATATATGTCTATTTTTTAATCAACTTCAAATCCTCATGTATAATTATCGTTCGAGGTCCACCATAGATGCGAGGTTTGAATCTCATGTGTTAGATATGCTTTTTTGTCCGTGTTGGTGCATATCCTTAGCATTTGGCAGGGCTATAAATCGTCCATCTGTTACTAATATTTTCGTGCATCTCAATCTCACCCTAGTAGTACCAGTAATTCCTGTTAATTCTACCCATTTGTATTGCTACTTGTCAGCATTGGTATCTTGAAGTTTCCTTAAGACATGCCTGACAAATTCTTCTAGATTTCGTTTCTTTTTCTGATATTGTTGGCGTCCTCCTATACATGGATGAACCAATATTTGAGGACCAACATACCGATGTAATTTTGTTGAATTTGGTGACTTGCATTACTCACCTTGAAAAAAATTGGAACAAAATGGTTACTTTTAGTTTAGCTTCAAATATGCCGCATGCTTAGGGCTGACATTCTGATCTAGCACATGCCAACTTTAGAATCGTGCTTAAAAAAAAGAAAAGAAAAGGTGTCATCATGTATACTTGCATAATGCCATCTAATGCTTCCTTTAGGTTTGATACACATACATTATACACGTTCACTTATGTCCGTTTCCTCTATCATTGTTTTTCCTTCCAATAACATGGCTTCATTAACAAACTAAAAAGCTCCAGATCGTTCATAAGACAAATTGGAAGTATCAGCAGCAAGTGATGGACAGATAAAGCTGTATCAGGTGTGCAAAACCCATGTATATTTCTTGAAAGGAAGATTAATTTTTTATTAAAGATAAAAACATCTTCATGGTAGCAAATTTCTAAAGAAATCTCTTCATCCATAGCAAATAAATGTGATTTTCCATTGCAAGTGATGATTCATGGCCCAAGCTAAAGTATTCATGGGAATCTTTTTTCGGATTGTGGTCTGGATTTTGGAAGACCAAATCGTGTATTCAGTAGTTCTAGAAATTGACTAAACACATGAAGCTTGACATGCTACAAATGAATGGTCAATTAGATTTTTTAAAAAGCTAGTGCACAACAATGTTTTATTGGCCAAAACACCTAATCACTCAGCTGGTCTTTGGGAAAATAGGTTTCCATCCTCTCTTTAGTTTAATTGGCATTTACTACCTTGTTTGGGACTAATGGCCTGTTTGGATGTTTAAAAAAGGAGGGGGAGTAGAGTAGAGGGAGGGAGAGTAATCTAATTACCTTATTTGGAAGTTTTTTAAAGAAGGAGGGGGAGGGGTTTGGAGGGGTTTCAACTCCCTCTAACCCCCCATTTTTAATTCCCCCAAATTGGAGAGATTTGGAGGGAGAGTAGAGTACATAAACTATTGACCAAGTAAATTACCTAATTTATCCTTATTATATTAACAAAATTACACAAGGAGAAGGGCTAATTACTCCATTCCCCCTTACTAATTTTAAAAACATCCAAACAAGATGGAGGGGAATCATTTTCCTCTACTCTCCTCCCCACTACTCCCCTCCCCTCTACTCCCCTCTACTCTCCTCCCTCTCTAAACTTCCAAACAAGCCATAAATGTATCTGCCCTAGTATTCAGAACATTTTGCATCCTTTGGAAAAGTAGGTCAAATGGTTTAAACTTTCTCAACTTAGCCTTTTTAGCCATAGACTAAGTTAAGTGGGTTGTTGAAACCAAATACCCAAAAAGAGGCAAACCACTCTTAGTGTGCGTTTAGTTTCACTTTAAGGAGCCAAAAAGCACTTTTTAAAGTTGAAATTTCAAATTGTGTTTCGTAATATAATCCAAAATCGCATTGGAAGAAAATTACTTTTTCAAATACAAAGGACTTGCAAGTTAACGCGTAGCAGCTAGGCACGAGCAATTGCAAAAAGCCATAGTACTTTATTAATATTACCATTGGAAGCCACAGTCCATTTCCCAAATTGCCCATTGTGTTTTCTTAAAAACCCAATTGTACCCTTTGACAAATCAAGATAGATCATGCCATTTGTTATCCTCTCCGTTCTACGTAGCTCACGCCAAAACTAGATTATGTCATTTACAAATTGAGTATTCCCTTCCTTTACCTACTTGCCTTTTGTTTTCAATCTTAACCCTTTAATTTTATTTAAAGGGACCAAGAAAAAAAAATGCCATCAAGTTGCTCATAGCTTTAACACGTCATAGAAAATCATCCTCCCCTCATTTCTCACTTAACTTCACTAAAATCCCTTCTTGAGCAAGGCAAAAAACTCTAACTGAGGAGATCCATATTCTTCAATGTCAGTGATCAACAAGGGGGTCACACTCTCTCTTCATTATACTTGAGTTTGCCCCTTTAATCTAAAATTATCAGGAAGAACTTCTCTCCTTTACTATTTCTCTACTATTGGATCTACAAAATTTGTTGTCATTGAACTTGTATTGTTTTACTAGTATTTTATCACTAGACTTGTGAGTTTACTAATTTCTGGAACAATTTTATTTTACCGCTCAACGCACATTATTCTATTTAAACTTACCATTGGACATTAATTTTCCTATTTTCGTTTCATTATAGGACCTATACTTTTGTATTATTATTATTATTTTTACCATTGGATATAAATTAAAATTCCTTTATAGATTCATCAAAAAAAAAAAAAAAAAATTCCTTAATAGGTTGTATTCTTTTTCTTAAATTTTGAAATTTGTTTCTTTTGTAGGCGTAAAAGAACACTGTAGCTATAGGTGTTCTTTGAGCCAGTATTTGGTTCCGAGCTTGACTTCCCAAAACAAACTCGACACTAACACAAACCTGTATTTTAAGCTTGCATGAAGAAGCCTGTTCCTTCCTTGATTCTCATCCGCCATTATGAGAGTATGCACTTCGACTCGGATGATTTTGCCTTCTCATGTGTCAGACAAATTTGTGCGTAGTGTGTAATATTATAGTCCGACAAACTAAAAAAGGACAAAAATACCATATGAAGGAAGGAAAATGTTATAGTCCTCCAAATTTTATTTCCCTCCACAAACCATTATTGTTCGTTTTGAGTCCTATAAACTTCTGTTTATTAAAAACTATTCATGATACCAGGTTTACCATCTTTCGTAGGTCACAGCCTCACATCTTCCATGACTCTCCGCTACGACAAAACCCACTGCATAGTATTTTAGTTTATCATGCATTACTGACTTCGAATAACGTTGTGCAGGAAACCCCAAGTAATCTCAGTTAACCTTCCAGCGTAGTGAGTACAAGCATTTAAGCGAGCAGAACAAAGCAAGCAAAAGCATATGACATCTGAGAAAAGCCATAATAAAGTATTGTACACTGCACATGCCCTGATCAACTTGCTCTGCCAACCAGTCTTCTAATAGCTCCATGAACTACATCAATTATACAGTAGTGTATCTTCATAATTTTAAAAAAGTTCTAGACTATCACAGGGCGATCTCTGAAGAATACTCTGCTGAACGTTGCTAGTCAAACTGCTGCCGGAGCTGCATCTCTGTTTCACTTTTCCAGGAAGCATGAGATGATTGGCCCTTCATCCTCTTACTCTTCTCCTTGTCTTTGATGGTAGAACCCTTCTTCTTGAGCTCATTGCTAGCGTCTTGAAGAGGGCGATCACCACATACAGGGCATACCATTCCTCGTGCATTTGAGAAAGTCTTGGGTATTCCACATTGCAAGCACATCCTATAAACAGAGACGAGACACCTTAGACAAAGGCCTTGATAGAGTACCAGACAACAGGCATGTACATCATTAGTCGTCAAAGGCTTTGATGTGCAAATTGATTAGTTGGTCCTCAGAGAGCTAAACACTTTGATGAACCCACCCAAGTGCTTGCTTATTAACATCAGTAATTGTGTTTTAAGTCAATATCAATACCTAAGTAATTGAAAATATTAATTGACTTATGTACACAACAACTGTTACAGTTACTACAAAGGAAACCTGCTTCACCATTTTACTAATCTCTCAAAGTATGCTTCGGCACTAGCAGGAAAAAAATGTTGTGTTCATCAACTTTGTCATACATCCGGTGAGTCATGACTTCACCCTCCACCCACTCTTATGAGACAAGGAAGAGCTCATTGGCAAGTTGTATTATAAATTAAATACATATAAAAAAAGAGATGAGGACATACCTCAGTAGCTCTGCAGCATCCTCAGCATTAGGATTGGTTACAGTTGCCACTCGCTTGCCTCCTTCTGTTGTGCTTGAAACTGATGACGCTGGAGGTCGATTACCCTCAATATCACTTCTTACTCGCTCATGGATACCAACAAGTTGAGGTTTAGCCTCAACTACAGCACCTATACATTAATAATACAACAATCAAAATTTGTTTCTTACAATCTAAGTAATTTACCAGTAAGTTAGAAAAGTAAGTTCTAAGACCAAAAAGAAACTCTTACAATCTTCAATTCATAAAATTAAATGCATAGTCCCTACACTGTATATCACTGAATGTCTAGCCATGACATTTCCTCCCACACAGAAGTTTTCAGTGCACAAGTAGCTGAAGTAACAGTATCAAGAATATTCACAAGGAAGATATCAACCAAAATATTCCAAATTAGACAATATTAATCATGACATCCATGTCATTTGAGATTATTAGGCATGCAATCAGGTCTGAAGTTTTAATATCCAATCAAATAACAAATATTTTTATTTCAAGAAATTTTTTTTTCTCTTGGCATCAAATAGAAATACATTACTTTTTTTTTATAGGACAAATAGAAATACATTACAAGATGTTTATTGTACACTATTAAAATCTCATTACTATGTTAAAAAGGCAATGCAAAAACCGAAGTCCCATACCATTAAAACATAGAAGTGGTGATATTTGGCCCTAAAAAAGGTGTTAGTACTCGAGTGAGAGATAATGTCTTAGGAAAAATGATCAGATTTTAGTTGATAGTGCAGTCAAAGCACCTTCAAATGAAACTCTAATAAACTAATACTAATGCAGAATAAGGGGATATAAACATGCTTATCACATTGTTTGTTAAGTTGTACGATCAAGATCATTGTCTTCTCATTAATAATTACTATGAATCTCCATTGCTAGTCATAATAAAATAACAAGCTGGATTACCAAGATGCTTTATTTAATAACAAGCTGTAAATGCAGAAAACCACAATGCTTGAGCTATAGGACTGTGAAGTAGCTGATGCTCTACTATTTCACAACTACACTTGCACACCCGAAAGCTATTAATAACCACCACCTTTTTTTTAATAAGATTATCCAAAGTGAGGATAAAATTCATGGCTGCACAGTTGTAAAAAGACCATACACTAAATCCTCTTTTTCAATTCGGAATCTAAGATAAGCAATCCTCAATTCCTTCTGAAAGTGTGCCATTGTACTCAAATGGAAGTGTTGATTAATAAATAATAAAAAAGAGTGTTAGTATTGACTATTGAGGCACATTGGCATTAGTGTGTTCTTTCCCCCTTTCTCTTTTCCATTTGCCTTCCACGCATTGTTCACAACTCCTAGACAAATTTGTTCTCAGCTTCTTTTCATCTCTTTTGCAACCATAAATCAAATCTTTTTCCTTCGGCCTACACTACCAAAACCCTAGTCGGTCATGAACCCTAAAACTAACCCTTTCCTTCTAAAGTTGTAAACTCTACTACATCCACATAGTCTCCTAACTCCAAGCCTACCACAAGCATACATACATGCATACACACAGATTCCACAACCTGTCCAACATTATGGTTATTGTTGAGATCATCAAAACACATTCTTATTCTTACAGAATCCGATAAAAAGATTAGTTCTTTCAAATGCAATTATTATCTAAATTCTTGAAACCCTTTTCAGGAAATAACCTGTTTATCCTGACCCCAAAATCTCGCCCTCCATCTCTGACTCCAACTCATTCTTATGCATTATAATTTATTGCTTCAAGACTTTCTTCAAATCCGTCAAATTCGAACCTCTCCAACTTCAAAAAGTTGATTACCAACATACCCATATATTTGTTCCAGGCTTTTGTACAGCAAAATGCAAAGTTGGGTCTCATTTATTTGGCCTAGTACTCTAAGCAATTGTTCTATTTGGCAAAAATACTAAACTATGAAAAAAAAGAAAGAAGAAGAAGTAACCTGCAGGCAA
This sequence comes from Quercus glauca, assembly GCA_023736055.1. Taxonomy (NCBI): domain Eukaryota; kingdom Viridiplantae; phylum Streptophyta; class Magnoliopsida; order Fagales; family Fagaceae; genus Quercus; species Quercus glauca. The sequence continues at coordinate 24,535,568 of CM043325.1, read as the reverse complement.
GTGTTGTTTGTTTTCCTTGCGGTGGTTTCTCCTTCTCCCTAACACTGGCTGCTGTTGCTGTCCCACATCTTTAACTTTGCCATATTCTTCTACACTGTTATTCAGAAACGCTGGCGGTCCTGAAATCTATTAATATTCACTGCTTTCATTATTCATTACTGTAAAAAAAAAAAAAAGCGAAAGCAAAAGCAAAATTATCCCAATGAAAGAGAGAGAGAGAGAGAGAGATGTACTTCGGAGAATAAGTCTAACACAGAGGGAAGCCCTGAAGATCCCGACCCAGATGAAGGAATTGGGAGTTTGATAAACGACTTGTCGTGGATAGCTCCTTCCTTGTCGTTTTGTTCGTCTTCGTCTTCGTCATCGTCTTCTTCATCTTCATCGGAGTTTTGGAGATAAGGGTGTTGGGGTTGTTGGTCATCTTCCTCTTCTGCGGAAGAATAGCCTTGAAGGAGAGACAAGCTCATTTTCTCAATTCTCAATTCTTAATTCTCTGATTCTTCCCTCTCTAAAACCCCCAAAGGTTGCACAGATCGTACTATACATACATAACAGCAAAATTTAGAAAATATTATTATTTTAATTTAATAATTATTATTTAGAATAACATGATTTTCGTGTTTCCATAACACAATTTGAAGTAGGAGCGTGGATCTAATGGAATTTTATTTTGAGCCTCGATTATCGGGTTTGTAGCTCTTTCAACTTATCTAATCCGACTTGATTTGTCATATATATAAATTTATTTTATTACTTTTATTTTACTGTAATATTTTAGTTTGATTCATGTTGGTATTTTTGAAAATTGATTTTGATGACTTTGGAAATTTGGAATATAATTTAGGCATATGATAATTTATCCCACCCACCCCCCCCCCCCCCCCCCCCCCCCCGCACAAAAAAAAAAAAAAAAAAAAAATCTAAACACAACTCACCAATCCAACCCAACTAATTCAACCAATGTGGTTTTGTTAGGTTGGTTGCTACACATGTAATGGTTGGACTGGGTAGGACTATCGATTGAAAGATATCATAAAATAACTATTTTATCATTTGATGAGATTAAATGTAAGTTGTAAAATAGAGTATCTACATTGACGAGCCATTAATCAAAATCTATGAACGACCGTTACTCAACGACTAGAAAATCCATAATAGCTCCATCAATAATAATCAGAATCTTAATCACCCTAATTAAGGAAGGGGACTTAAATGAACGGTCACATATATAGCAAGTATAAAGGCCTACTCATAGCACCCAAAAGAGCTATGAATCACTAAGATACTTTTAGTTTGTAAGCTTTCCGCTTAGCTATTTAAGGTTTCCTGACTAAGACATCAAAGACCCTTAGGTCGGTGCCACACCGGTGTCCTCCAATCAACCCTTTTTCTTTCTTGAAGGTCTAGATGACCTTCCATCGATATCTTGGGACAAGCTACCCCCAACTAGTGGTAATTTTCTACATCAACAGTTTGGTGCCGGTTGTGGGAAAAGACAGATAAGACATTTAACTCTTTCTACAACAAAAGGGTATCTTGTTCCAAGCTGAAGTCATGGAACACGAAGAAAACAATCCTGCTCAATCCCTTGTAGAGAGGCAGGTGCAAGCTTAACTACTAGTGTTCAAGAACTGACCCGCCAAAATCAAATTGCTCATGCAACAGCCTATCAAAAGGTGAACTGGCAAAGAAAATCGTAATGATGAACACCATGGCGAAGAAATGGCCGAGAGTCGAACCGTTAGACAAAGAGAAACACCTTCAATTCATTGTTCAAAAAATGAGACTAGAAATACAACTATCAAAGCATTCAGTTCAACATCTAAATTGGGAACCTTGCCGGAGAACCTAGTTAGATGCCCAATATACTTTAATTGAATTCATTTCTACAATATTTCAAACAAGACAATAGAATTTATCTATATTCTTTTTGTTGCAAACATTTCAGTACAGTTTATAAATCAATTCAACTGAATTCTAATAGTACTCAATTAAAGGATATACTAGGATAGGATACGGCCCAATAAGGCTGATACAACAACTAGATTTAGGTAGTTTAATTGGATACTACAATAAGTTAAACCATTACAAACAAGAAAGAGGAAAATAAAAACCCCATTGAGGTGACACTCAAAAGAATTGATGCTTCATTGCAATTAACAAAAAACGTACTTCTTTTGCATATACATGCAATGTTATTCGCCATCCAACCATAGCAAAAATTTTCATCATTTTGGCTTAAATAATTCATGCAAGATATGATTGCTCGGTCTTTATTATTCGTAGATCAATTTGAACAGCTTAGAATAATAAGAGAGCCATCAAAATATGTAATAGTAGTGCCATCAACCCTATTGAGGTGACAATCAAAAGAATTGGTTAAAAAAAACAAAAACAAAACCAAAACCAAAACCCCCAAAGAAGACACTAATATTGAATTCCAAATCAATTGGCATATATAGGGAGCCTGTGGCTCTAGATCAACAACCCATGTCAATGAAACATAATTCAATTCGAAAATTTTCCATCTGTTGACAGCATTTGTAAGGAGTGAAGTAATTGACTCCAAAGAATTCAAAGAAGAATATTGTGACAAGAAAAGGGGAAGATGTAAAAGATCAGCACAGTCAACCTAAAGTAATTTAAGAATTTGTTAACTTACAAATAAAAATCAATCTTTAAGTGGAGAAAGGGAGGGAGGGGGCAAAGACCAGGGTTACAACATAAACAGTAATAAACAAGACAGTAATCTTTTTCTGCATCTTGTTAGGTTGTTGCATGTCTAACATGTTTTCTAGGCATGCCTACTCTTTAAAATAACAATAGGGGGATATGAATGTTATCATTAATGTTAAATATTCCAGATGAGCAGAAATACCAAAAAATGGAAAGGTGTAATGAATTTGATGGGGGCAAAAAAATAAATATCGTTGCCGATGAAGAAAATAAGTACAGACAGAATTCAGACTATTTACTCCCAACAGGAATCGGAGTTCCTCCCGGATTGATAGAGATATGGGAAAGCTTCAACCTGATGGCTTCAAAATCTGCATTTTGCCTCTCTTCATTTGTCAACCACAAAGGCAGGCAACGATCAATTAAATCCTTGCCACAAGTCAGCGGGGAGCCACCTTTAAGAATACGGGTCCTCCCAAATCTTGTAATCCTTGCTAGATTTGAATCAGAAGGCTCCTCAGCATAACTCTCAAAGATGTCCCTAATGGCATCACACCAGATTGGTCGAGCTAACTTAAGGAAGTCATGAACAGCCACTACTGGAAGATTCACACTTCCCAGTTCAGACTCACTATTCCCACCTCTTCCATGATAATCTGATCCTCCAAGCTTCAAAAGACCATGAACATCTGCTAGGTCACTGTACACTATTGACCAAACAAAATAACTATGATGTAAGTACCAGATGAAGAACATAAGGAAAATATGAGGCTCCATAAGTTTTTACATAGATAATTTCCTTTCAGAATATGAGCATTTCAAGTGTTATAATATAGCATAAAATAAAAAATCTATTCAACGAGGCTTCACAGTCAAGAAAGAATAAAAGGAGATTGTTGTGTATGTCAACTAGTACATAATCCACACAGTCTCTACATCATTAACAAGGATGATGAAAGCAGTTTCATCCCAGAATTTTCAGAAATTTGTTGCACCATAACAAAGAAAGCTTGATGTCTTACAAAAGAGGGAAAAAAATTGTGAATAGAAACTTTTTCGATCTCACATTACAGCCATATAGCCACTATTTAACGGTAATATTAGTATTAGGCCAAACTTATCAACCCAAAAATTTGTTACTTTGTATTTGACACCACAAGTCAGTGTTTTTTTTTTCATCCACCACTACATGGAAACAAAACTAAATCTCACCAATTGAATCAATGGTATTAAACAATCTCAACACATATGAGTTGAAACATTAGAAAGAAAATGTTAAGCACAACCTAAATTCATCAGTTGATTTATATCTTGAAATTGTTTCATGGAGAAGTTGGCGTGTTCCTAGTATGCAATATCTTTGACATTAATTCCTTGCATGAAGATGGGATGTAAATGATTTACATTCTCAGATTCTCTCACAATTGATTTGACAGTCACCCACTAAAAAAATGTTTACTCCACAAAAATAATAAAAATGAAAATGACCTAACAAAGTGGATCACATACCAGCTAATTTTCCATCACTTCTATATACCTCCATCCCATGAAGGCCAGCCTCTTTCAGCCTCCTGATAACAGCAACAGGATTTTTCAATGCCCACGGATGAGCTAGCACAGCCACACCCCCTGTATTACATATCAATTGTATTGCTTCCTCTGCAGGAGGCTCACTTCCCCTGAACCCATATTAATCCTAAATTAGACATACACAACAAGAGTAACAAGGAAAGATATAACAATAAGCTAAGAAAATTACGTAGAGTAAGCAGGTCCACCATCAAAAAGATATCGTGCAAAAGCTTGTTTCAGATTTTCCACATAACCTGCTTCAAGCATAGCACGGGCCACATGCACTCTCCCAGGAGCAACTCCCTTGCCAGCTATCCGGGCAACATGCTCCCACTTAACAGGTAGATTAAGTTTATTAAGTTTTGACACCATGTTCTTTGCACGGAGAAAACGACCATCCCTGATATTAGCCAAGAACTTTTCAAGCTGCTCAATCCTTTTTGGTCCGCAGCTGCTATAGTATGCAAGGATGTGCACTGGTTCATCTAATTCAGATTGCTCACTGCTAATCAATGTCAAAAACATCAGAGGCATATCCTCACAACTAAGATTCTTCTGGAAATTCTTGTGATTTCCAATTACGAACATTGTATTAAAGAAAACCTAAGTACAAAGGTTTCTCCAGAAACTACATACATATATACATACATTCATGTGTGTGAGTGTGTGTAAGCACCCTAAAGCCAGAACATCAAAGATTTACCTTGGAGAGAATATTGTACTGATTTCAACACCTGGAATTATCTTGATGCCAAATCTTCGAGCAGCTTCTAGAGCTTCAGGGATGCCTGACATTGTGTCATGATCTGTCAGAGCAAGAACTTTCACCTGTTATGGGCACATTTTTTTATAAATAAGTGTTATGCGTACATTTGATAATTAAATTGCAATACATCTTAAGATGTATTCAAGAATAAAAATATAAGAATAGCTTAACAAATATAAATTATAGATCAAGAACAACATACAACATTTTCAAAGTAGTTTTGAACTTCAATTATGGAAGTCCCATAACATCTATAGATAGCATTGCAGGAAACTCAAATATTTCTTTCCACAAAAATGCTCATTGTCAGTCATAGCCCAAGTTGATTCTTGGCCTTTTAATTAGGCCATAATTCCATTTAAATTGGGTCAGATTTATGGGTCCTTTCTCAACGAATTGGGATTGGCCACATCTCCACTTCCACTCTCAAAGTTTATCTAAAACCGTACTCTATTACAAATGTATTTAACAGATCCTTCTCACTACATCTACCCATGTTAATTCAGGCCACACTCTACCTCTTTTCACCCCTTCAACTTAAATAACTCTCGCTCACTAGTGCATTAATTGTACTCCATTGTACATGTGCAAAGCACAAACCATCTTAATCAACTCTCATTCATTTTATTTCTCAATGGATGTGTTAAGCATGAAAACCTAAACTAGTTACATTCATAAATCTAATTGAGCCTTTTCAAAATTTAGTTTACACAAACGCTCACTTTCACTTACAGCAACAAGAGAGAGAACTACCAGGACAACACTCTTCTAGAAATTGAGCAATTCACTATATTAAAAATAAATAAATAAACAATCTATGTCTTGGACAAAGCCCCCTTATAGTGGAGCTAGGTAAAGTTTGCCCCACTTCCACGTCACTAACCACTTGCACTTCTCAGAAACTTCAAGAAATTACTTATGCAGTTATGCTCCTAACAAATAATGAAGTTCCCTTTTCCCATATATTCCCACTGCATTTCTATTTATCTCCTCTCCCTAATCTCCATTAGAATGGATGACTGGACCATCCATAAACACCTTGAGGAAGATGAAAAATTACATTCACTAATACTGACAGGCTCCAATACCCCAACAAAAAGAATAACAAAAGAAACATTCATCAAAGTGGTGTCAAAATATCCTGCAGAGAGGGGTTCCGAACTCAAGCAACAAGCATACAGCAATAGGCAATTCCAGTCAAATGTTACTTTGATGCCTTGTCCGAACTCAAACAAGCATACAGAAACGGATAATTCCAAGCTTGCTTCTTCCCATAGTTTTCTTGATCATCAACACAACCTGTCTCTACTGTTATTTTGATACAAAAATGCTATGCCTACCAAGAATTATGAGTTTTCCCCAACATTAAACCCACGGCCTTGATATCTCCTAACATCAAATTTCTCTACCCAAATAAACTAAATAAATGACAACATACAACTACCAAAGCAACTGAAACATAGGTACCAGCAATTTCAAGAAGAAGCACCAATGGAATAGTATCTCCAAGTGTGCTCAACTAATGAATATCACGCCACCAAAAAAAAGAGTAATATCAAACAAAAGACATGACTTCAACACTATGGATTGTCTCATTAACTGGGATGGAAGGGATGGGAAGGAAGAAAAGGGAAAGGAAATGGAGGGAAAGTTACCTTCCCTTTGATGTGTTTAGTTATCTAGGACAAATGAAAAGAAAGAAATGAAATTGTGGACTGATAATGAATTGATCATTTTTGACCGGTTCCTCCACATTCTTTCCAACTTAATAATCCAAGGATGTCCTCTTCCTCCCCTCATACAGATAATGAATTCATTATAAAAGGCTAAGGGCGCTATCCTAGTACGCTGGAAGTATACAAGGAGAAGCCCAAAAAAGGAAAAAAGAATCAATGAAAGCTCATTGGTATCCAGGTACTCTAGAAAATTTGCAATAGAAGATTTATGAGAGGTCGAAGTACATTCATATGCTGTCTTCAAAAATAAAATCTTCAACTTTGCCATGTTTATTCTTTACCCTCAGAGCAATGGGAATTGTTTTCTCTTCAAAGGCACCATATTAAGCAAAAAAGCTTCCAATGTGATAACCCCTCCATCACAGAACAAAACATTACTCATGAAACACCAGTTGAAAACCCAAGACCACAATTCCTGAGCCAGTGCACAATGTAAGAAAAGATGAGCCACATTCTCACATTGTATACATAAAACACCCTTCCATAATAATTATCCATCACTTCCTTAGATTATCTGTTGACAGTCAAACTTTCCAAATGCTTAAGCTCTTCACTTGGAAACCTTGCATTTCCTAAGGGATCCATTCCATTTTATCTACCTCCCCAAGTTGAAACACTGTTGTGTGTATGTCTTCCAATAACTGTGCTGTAGATTCTACTCACCAGTCATGCACCATGAAAATAATTATAGGATTTCAATAAAATCAGCCAATTTTGGGCTTTCTATATTCCACCACTAATGTCCACTTTAAGGTTGGGGTGGGGGATAGAGTGAAATTTTGGACAAACAGGTGGTGTGGAGATTTTCCTCTCCATTTGGCTTTTCCGATCTTGTACACTTTTGCTGCAAACAAAGAAGCTTCCGTAGAATCTTGTTTGTTGAGCCAAGGAGTGGGGAATAGGAGAACTTGGGATGTTCATTTCATTCGGGGTCCTAATAATTGGGAGGCAGATATGGTGGATGATTTCTTCCGATTCTTGGCATCCAATTTACCTCGTGACTGATGGTGATCGTATAAGATGGAAGTTGACAAAGAACAGAGATTTTACTATCCGCTCATATTATCGTAAGTTACATGGTTCTTTTTCCATTGTTTTTCTATGGAAAGGTGTTTGGAAGGTTAAGGCACTCTGGCGTGTCTCTTTCTTTGTTTGGACAGCGGCATGAGATAGGATTCTTATAGGAGATAATTTGAGACTTAAGGGCTTTGACTTCGTTGATTGGTGTATTATGTGTCATTGTTGTGGGGAGACAGTGGATCACTTGTTATTACATTGTGAAAAGGCTTATCGACTATGGTGCTTTGTCTATAGAACCTTTGGGATGTCATGGGTCCCCTTTAGTACGGTGTCAGATCTTCTTTTTGGCTGGTGGAATTGGTTGGGAAAGCATTCATCTCATATTTGGAAGTTAGTTCCATTGTGTTTGATGTGGTGTATTTGGAGGGAACATAATCGGCGGACATTTGAGGATTTGGATAGATCCGATGACCAAATGCTCGCTCTCTTTTCTAGTTCCCTTTTTGATTGGGCTAAGCCTTGGGGACTTACATCTAGTAATTCTCTTCCTTTTTTCCTTAGCTCTCTTCTGCTTCGTTCTTAGTGTTTTTCTTCTTTTATGTTTGTGCTTTTCTTTCTTTTCTTGTACGTTTGTTATGCTAGTGCTTCTTTGCATTTAGCAGTTTATTGAATATACATGTTTCTTACCTATCAAAAAAAAAAAAAATATATATATATATATATATATTCCACTACTAAAGCATCTCTGTCCCTTGCAATTAGAAAAGATTAGAATCTCTCTCCTTTACAGTAGTCTCACCATTCCAGAAACCATGCCAAAGCAAATTTTAGAGCCATCACCATCATCACATCTAGTAAAACGCAAAAAGCTGCCCCATCCTCTATGCAAATGCTTCCACAATCCCATATGACCCTCTAACCTACATCGAACACTAGCTCCCCCAAGTAGTGCCCTAGGAAGCACGAACACAGACACAGGTATGACATGATGACACAAGCAATTTATGAAAAATTATAATGTAAAATAAAACGGTCGGTATGCCACTGGTAGCACCCTAAATGAAGTGACTGTGCTTCCTAGGTAGTGCCATGCTTTACAAAACCATAATCTATATTTACTTACCCTAATACAAAATGCAGCCTAAAAGAGAATATTCACAAAAGCTAATTCATTATTTATAAGCTAAGATTATATAACTCAAAAGAGAGCTAAGATTACATAACTCAAGAGAGAGCCAAGTAGCTAACTAACACCAACAAGCAAAACCCACATCAGCATATCATTCAGAAACAATAAAACGATAGAAAACAGTGCATATCATACACTCAGGAAAAAAAAAAAAAAGCAAGCAAAACCCATTTGAGATATTGAGGAAGTGTTTGAAAGAAACTAACCCCATTCACATGTGCTTTCTCAACAAGCTTTGTAGGGGACAAAAACCCATCACTGCATTTGGAATGGGAATGCAAGTCGAACACCATTTTCTCCCCACCTTTACCAAGACTCTTCTGCACTCCAAAGTCATCCACAAGAAAGGAAGCAGCAGCAGAAAAAGACAACGAAGACGAAGAAGAAGAAGAAGAAGGGTGATCCAGGAACACCCATTCACTCACAGACTTGAACGCCAGTGTTTGCTCTGGCGTCATCTTCTTCTTGCTCCCACCTCGCTTTTTCTTCTTCTTCTTCTTATTCTTATTGTCTTTAGTTTTCTTTGAGTTATGGTTGCTGCAATTGGAATTGCTGCTAAGGACGTGACCATCTCCCACCATTGCTTTGCTTTTGGTCCAAAGAGAAAGGTATTGGAGACGAGACAAAAGCCCAGATTTTGGGGCTGTTTAAGGCTGAGAGAGGAGGCTTCTTGAGTCTTGATTATGGAGACTGAGTCTACTTTTCCTATGGCTATAGGCTATAGGCTATAGGCTATAGGCTAGTAAAGATACAGAGGTAGACGGATAGGCCCTTTTATTGAAAGGGCATCTTTGCTCTGAGTCGGACAAAGCGTTCTCATCTACGCAACATCTGTTTGAGTTCAGGAAAAGACAAGTGGGGTGAGAGTTCAATAGCTTTTTCTCGACAGCCTTTTCCATGTTGCAAATTGCAACTGCAAGGAGAAAGTATACTCTGTTTGCTTCCTCCCTCTTGGTGGGACCCATTAATTATGGGTTCTATACACTAAAACAGGATTTATTTTCTCAGTTACAAAGGGGTTAAACCTATCATTTTTTTTTTTTAATGGACCATTCATAACTTGCATCAGAAATTATATCACTAAACTTTTTGGAGGGGAAATCACAGTTATGCTAAGAACTTAACTTATTCACATGAATCTGTCGCTTTTACTCATCTACTAATTACTAATACTAAAAGGGTCACCTTTAGCAAAAAAAAAAAAAATACTAAAAGGGTCACGTTAATAGGTACTTTAAGGCTATTGTAATAAACTATATTAGAAAAGTTTTGACATCATTTTCATGAAAAATATAAAAAGTTGTCAAAAAAATTAATTGCTTTATCATTTTTTCATAATTTTTTCTTAAAAAAAAAAAAAAAAAAGCTCCTAAACTAATACCCTTAAGTCATCAATTAACATTTCTCATCCTAAAACTAATATTAAATTACTAATATAATTGAAAATTTTAATACAATAGAAAAATAATTGCCTTTTCTATATACTTTCTCTAGTTTCGTTGCTATCACAACTCGCCATATGAGTAAGTTGTTGTAAAAGTTGTGACTTTAGTTATGGTTTTAGCATTTTTGGGGGAAACAATTCAACCGATAAATCTAGAGATAACTATTGAGGTAGTTAGTTGTTATTGATATGTAAAAAAACATAGTCAATAGTAGGCCTAGATAAGAATTAGTAAAAATTTATTAATTCAATAATTATGAAAATTGTTGTGTTTGCCGTATTCCTTGAATTCAATTCTTCTAGACACATACATTGCCATAGCTTATACATTTCAATTTGTGGTTAGATTACATCACATGTACTGATGAAAAGTATTCCAGTTATCATTTGACATATTTGGTTTGATTTGATGTATCGTTAGTTTTTGGATTATATTATTATATATATATAAAAAAAAAAAAAGAATATATTGAATTTTGACCTCTATTATGTGGGGGTTTAATTTGATTATATTATTATTGATTTGTTTGGAGGAGAATCAAAGAGAAAAGAGCGCTAGGTTAACAGAACCCCAAAAGGATGGCCTAAGCCAAGGTTAGTGCACAAGTTCAAAAAAAATCATTTGACTAAAATAGTGAAAGAGCGATCTAACCAAAAGTTAGGACACACTCACACAGACAAAAAGAAGAGAAGACCCTCTAAAAGCTGAAAGTCCAAAAGCGTTCAAGGCAAACATATTGATCAAGCGATGACATGCGTAGCGAGGATGCTAACATGAAGAGAAGAAGAGAAGAAATGTCTATAATATTTGGCTTTCAAGTTATACACACTTGGGAGAAAACATCAAAGAAAAATTTAGAGCATAAATATATTCTTCCATTCATAACCCAAACCCCACCTACATTACAATTTATAAATATACATTATAACCTAACCCAAAAGGCTTAAAGCTTTATGAGTTTGGGCCCTATTATGTTAGATTAATCACTCCCTTTTGACATTCTTATTTAATACTGGACTTCACTCACACATGTGTTTTCAATAATCTCTCTCTCACGTATGAGTCTTTATCTCTCTCTGAGCCACGAATTGGTCCTACTAGTTGCCTTATGGACTTTTTTTGATTTTTTCATCATCAACATGTCATTTATGGGCCTTTTGTACGCCATCCGTAAGAACCATGTGTCAACCTTACACACTTTCAGAATTGGCTCAACCATATAGACGAATGAGGCAGTCACCTAAGGCCTACAAATGGAAGAAAGCCCCTGCTAGTAAGGGCTTTTCACTTAGCCAAAAAAAAAAAAAAAAAAAAATCTGTTCCAGATTTTTTTTGGAAAAGATTTGTTCCAAAAATTTTAAACAGTGAAAATTAATATTAAACAAAAAAAAAAAAGAAAAAAAAAAAGAAAAAGCAATGACAGGGACACAACAAATGCTTATCCATTCAATGCTTATCCCAATCTATCTAGTTTTTGACTGTTTTTACACGTAAAAAAAAAAAAAAAGTACTTTTATTAGTTAGTTTTGGCTTCCCCAACATGTATTGTACAAAAGAAAAATAATTTATTTATTTAGTCAACTAATTTTCTAAGTTTCTATCTTTTACAAATTATGTTACTTGTGTCCTAATGTTTATAGCAAAATCAGATATACTTATAGGCCAGATGAGATTACAATAAAATGTAAAAGATCTCTTTCAGTTTATCACATAAACTTAATTGAGTAATGCTATAGTCATAAACTATTTTACAATATTTTTACAAAATGTTGATGTGACCAACATCTTATTAGTTTTCATTTAGACCCACCATTAATATCACTTTTTCATTTACCATTAATCATTCACCACATCAGCAGTTTATAAAATAGTTTGTTTCTCTAGCATTATTCAACTTAATTATTAATTTTACATATCAAAAGATGGAAAAAAAAAATAAATTTTAAAGTAATAATAATAATATTAAAAATTAAAAAAATATATTATTTAATTAATATTTAAATATAAAAAGGCTCAGTTGTTGTCTTAGCCCCCAAATATAAGGGTATGTAGCTAACTCGCAAAATCGACCCAATCCAACTCAACCTACCAAGTTGGGTCTGTTTTTAAGGGTTGATGGATTGGGTTGGGTTGTGAGATTTTTTAATTTTTAATTTTTTTTTCTTCAGTGGGTTAGGATGGGTTCAGGTCATAAGATTCACAAATCTACCTAGCTTGACCCAACCCGCATATATTTAATATTTATTTAAATTTTAAAAAATATATTTAAAAATATATTATACAATTTTGTTATTTACTTTTTTGCCTCTCTTCCTAAATAAAACTCAAACCTTAAGTTCTTCTCATATAGTTTGTGTTGGTTTAGTGTTATACTCAGGATTATTTGGTTATAAATTTGTTCTTATTTGTGGTGGAGTTGTTTTAATGCTCAATTTAATAATAATAGTAGTAATTAAAAAAAAATTGTCCAACCTGATCCACGTGGGTTGGGTTGGATTTTTTTTTTTTTTTGTTTTTTTTGACCCACCATGGTGGGTTAGGTTGAAAAATCCCCTCAACCCCATGCACACCCTTACCAAAATATATTAAGTGGCTTTACAAGCTTATCCATGGGAAACGGCTCGTACATTCTTGTCCATTGAAACCGGACACTTCACCGTGATCTAGCATCACTAGCAATGCTTCTTTGTTAGGCCTTTCTCCAGGATATTTTGTGTGAGCTATTTAGGTTTGCTTTGTTTCCGTTGTTGAAGGGACCTTGAACATCTCGCCACCTTCACCACACGCCATCCTTTGTTTGGCTTAGCTATTTTCAAGATCGTTTGTGCGAGCTCTTTAGGCTTGCTTTGACCTTGCCAGGAAAGGACCTTGAACACATTGTCACCTTCACTGCACACTAGCCTGAGCTTTAATATACCTAGACCCACCCACCTGACCCCGTTTTGCCATGTCTACTCATTGTATTCTCAATCATCCCAAAGTGTTTTTAAAGAAAGTATATCTACTGACTTATATGGACATCAGAGCCATTAGGATATTACCACACCGATATTTATATCCTCGTAAAAGTGTTCTAATTAGAGAAAGCATCTTCGTTGACTTCGGCATTAGAGCTCTTAGGTTGGTAGTACACGCTAGTGTTACTTCGAATATCATGGTGCCATTTGGTATGTGATTTTGAGCAACAATTTTCAGTTCTTAAACAACATTACACGTATTTTCATATACTTTTTCACCCATATGTATTTTTAAAAAATACAAACAACGTTACCAAATGGATCCCATGTTTCTCTTGTTATTTTGTTGATCAATGAACCATTTGCCGAATGATTCATCATTGATCACCATCATCAATGATCATTGTTCATGCATAGTTGTAGATGTGCAATTGATAGCACGTGCCTGAATGAGCGAGATTTTACTCGAATAGAATATTTGATAATAAGATAGTTTAATAAGACTACTCTCTCACAACTTACAACCATAGGACTCACAACATTCTATGATAGAAAAAACTCAAACACCCTTGATGAAGTCAAGAATTTCATCAGTGAGCCACACAATACCTACGCCCTCGAATATGAACCTACACAACAAAGAGAAGAGAAAACCTTGCGAAGAGCACCGGTGTGGTGCCAGCCGAATACCCTCCAAAGGTTAAGTCAGAAATATTCTCACAACTCTAGAGTGCTAGAGAGGGTAAATTATGCGTATCTTGATTTGTGAGGGTATTGGGGCTTTTATAGTAGTAGAAAATCATCTTCTCTTCCTTCGTGCAGAAGTATTTTCCTTATAGGACTCTTCTTTGTAGAATCCTAAATTTGATGAATAAGGTGTTTCCTTGTGGAGAGGACTCATTAATGAACGTATCTTCTAGAACTTTATTTGTGCTAGAATTCCGCTTATGGGCTTTACGGATTAATTGGCCCATCCAAACTTGGCCCACAAGTGAAGGACCGTCAGGACGTTGGCCCGTCAGAACGCTGGCCCGTCAGGAGACCAGTCCGTCAGATCCATACGTGCAGATTTTTCCTTCTTCAGTTGTCCCCTCACCCCATAAGTCCGTCAGTCTTTACAGGGCACATGGGGTGACGATCCATGACCAAGTCATGACGGGTCAGAGACTTGTGATTCCGATGGTTTCATTCCAAGGCATAATTTCCAACAGACATCACGACACGTGTTGCTTCACCACTGGACGTTGTCTTGGATCGAGGCGTCGCCTCGTCTACCGGGTAATTCTTTTTATAAATATCAAGCCTTCACCTTTCATTTCCTACTTTTGCTTAGAAATACTTTGATCAGAGCGCAATCCATCATCCTTGTCAGACTTCATTGCCTAGTTATTCGCATCCGTCACCATCAAACTTTCTCCGTTCACATTCATACTGACTGGTAAGTACTTTTTGCCATTTCGTTCTTCCGTCAAATTTTTTATACCTCACTTCATACATCTGTCACCCTTCCTATAGAGTCGTCATAGTCTTAAGTTAGGCAATGTCTAGTGCGTCGAGTAATCAATCATTTGTACGTGACGGGGCGGACTATGAGGAAGTATACCCGTCAGGTCATAAAGACCTGGACAGTCCCAGCGACGATAGGAGCCCGTCCGCCTCTTCTCCGTCCTCAACAAATGAGGATATGGAATTGGTTGAACAAGTAGAGTTTGATGATAGCGAAGAGCAACGATTAGGACCCGTCATAGGGGCCGATGGACCAAAGGAGTTCATCATGCTTCTAGAGTGGACGGTTAATGATTTTACATCAACCATCACGGAGAGCCACTTCAAAACTCTTAGGGCCAACTATCAGATTCCGGATCATATTCCCATCCGTCTACCTTACAAATCGGAGAAATGTTATTATGAGGGGGTAGACGGTGTCGAAGTATATGAGCAAATGTTGAAGGCAGGACTCAGGTTCCCACTGAGCTCCCTTCATCGGGAGCTGCTAAAATATTTGGTTTGTCCGTCAACCAAATATCCCCCAATGCCTGGAGAGTCTTCATAGCAATGGAGATTCTGTACGGGGCTTGGTCGGACGGAGCTAGGAGGTTGACGGTACAAGAGTTTTTACATTGCTACCGTCCAGATGAGATTGACAAATCTAGGGGTATATACAGTTTTGTACCTAGGAGTTCGCTGTTAAAGGTAATATACGAAACCCCAGACTCCAACAGAGACTGGAAGAGTCGTTATTTTTTCTTAGAGGGTGACGGATGGATGTGTCGTCCAGGGGAGACAGACCACATGCCTGTTGACACAACATGGGGCATACTATCTGAGAATGGTATGTGTTCGTCTTAATGTGTGAGGATACTTTTTAAATCATTCAGTTTATTTCAAAACTTTTCTAACCGTCCTCTTTCTTTGCAGTCCGACGGCGCCCACAAGTTAGTATTGAGGAATTCAGTTTTCTTGAAAGAATTTTCAACAAGACCACACTGGAAGAAAGGACCTGGGCAAAATTGGTCAATCTTGACACAATTTGTTGGTACTGTGATGGACCTGTACCTTCACCCCAAGCAATCAAATATGAAAAAAGGATCCTTCAGCGTACGTCCGTCATTCCCCTCTTGCTTGAATAATGGGTTCTATTTTGTGAAGCTAACTTTATCCGTTCATTTTTACAGAAATGGATATCGCCTAGAGAAGGGCACTTATACGGACCAACGCTGCAAAAAACAGGGAGGCCAATGCTACAGATCCCAAGGAGGCGACGGTCTCTGCAAAGCGAAAGCAACCGTCCAAGGGAGATCATCCCCTTAAGAAGCCTAAGGTCCCCCTGGAGCCCGTCATGGGGCTTATGGCTGAAGGTGCCAAGACGGCCACCCCACCCAAACATGGGGCTAGTAAAGGTCTGATGAAGGATCCGTCCTCCAGCCTTAAGAAACCACCTCCCCTTCTCCGGGACGACCCTAGATATGCTTTGGAAAAGCTTTCTTCCATTATCACCTCAGAGGATTACGAAGACCTGGGTAATCACTCGACGGAGGCCATGGGTGAGACGAGTTTATTCAGCATAGCTCAGGTAATCCTCGTCCGACTCATATCCGTTTATTTTCATCCATCTTACTACTGCTTTTGATTTCTGAATTATTTCACATTCCAGACCATGGTCATGGTGAAGGGCCTTTTGGGACGGTGTCTCAATCATGAGATAACCCTAGGCCGTGTCCGGGAGAAGGCCAAGCTGACGAAGGCAGAGCTTGCAGAGCTGAAGGCATGGAGGGTCGTCTAGGAGAAATAGTTTAAATTGGTTGAGACGGATAGAGACGAGTACTATAAGTTGACGGAGGAGCTGAGGAAAGTCCTCGAAGATAAAGAAAAAGAGCTCCGTCTAGCAAAGGATGCTGCTATCCAAAAGTACCGTGATTCTGAAGCCCTATTGTCAGAGCTTGGGGATTCTTATAATGACGGCTTTAACGAGGCTATCCGTCAAGTAAAGGCATTATATCCGGACTTTGATTTGTCGTCCGTCAACATTAATGCTCAAGAACTTACCTCTACCCGTCATGCCCACTCTGAAGACATAGACGAGCTCTTTGGAGAGAACCCACCCGTCAGTGCTCCTGGAGATCAACAAATCATTGAAAGCGATCCTAAGGATGGTAAAAATGCTCCTGAAGATCAGCCAGCCGTTGAGAGCGATCCTAAGCATGGCCAAACCTGTCATGACGAAGAGAAGGAAGCACCCGTTGTAGTTTAAACTTTATTTCGCCTTTTTATTTTAATTTTTAATATGTAAAGGTATTTAGGGAACAATTTATAATTCCGTCCTCTTCTTATTATCAAACATTTCCCTCTTATGGGTACTTTGTCCGTCAATATTTTCTTATTCACTTGGCATATATACTCTGTCGCTTTATCTGTTAACTTTATTTGATTTGTTTAATGAATCGTATCGTTCGCCCTTGGGTCCGTCGTACTAAAGAAAACATCGTCTTATTTGATTTGAGGCGTCTTCCTAAATCCGTCCATCTTGAGGACGTTAGTTTTTAACCATCCTGGGGTAGTCCGTCCAAGTCGTGGACTCCGTCCATTCCATGATTTTGTGAAAGCTTAATTAGGAAAAGGACCGTCCACTTAGTGGACTCCGTTCAAATTATGGATTTGCAGTGTTTTTAACACTCTGGGTGGTCCGTTCACTTTGTGGACTTGATCAATTTTTAACTTAATTGATGTTGTCCGTCACTTTTGTGGACTTGATCAATTTTTAACCCTTTTGGGGTGGTCCGTCTACTTTGCGGACTTCATCAATTTTAACCCTCTTGGGGTTGTCCGTCTACTTTGCGGACTTAATCAATTTTCAACCCTCTTGGGGTGGTCCGTCTACTTTTCGGACTTAAGATTTTATCCCTTTCAGGGAGATCCGTCCACTTTGTGGATTTACTCCGTCCTCTTTATGGACGAGTGATTTTTAACCCTCTTGGGGTTGTCCGTCTACTTTGCGGGCTTTGTGGGATCCGTCCACTTTATGGACTTTGTAGGACCCGTCCATTGTGTGGACTTGGTAGTATCCATCCATTTAGTGGGCTTCGTAGTATCCGTCCATTGTGTGGACTAAGTTTTTATCCGTCCTCCCTAGGACTTAAGATTTTCATCCTCTTGGGATGATCCGTCCATCATGTGGACTAGGTTTTCATCCGTCCACCAAAGGATTTAAGATTTTCATCCTCTTGGGATGATCCGTCCATCGTGTGGACTAGGTTTTCATCCGTCCACCAAAGGACTTAAGATTTTCATCCTCTTGGGATGATCCGTCCATCATGTAGACCTTAGTTTTTATCCGTCCACCAAAGGATTTAAGATTTTCATCATCTTGGGATGACCCGTCCATCATGTGGACTAAGTTTTTATCCGTCCTCCCTAGGACTTAAGATTAAGATTTTCATCCTCTTGGGACGATCCATCCATCATGTGGACCTTAGTTTTCATCCGTCCAATATTGAACTAAGTAGATTAAGTAGAGAAAATTTAGTAGAGTCTGAAAGAAATTATATAGGAAAGAGGTGCCTGCCCCCTTGGGCTTAAAAAAGCACTTGTAGAAAGAATTGTTCAATGCAAAGTAAAATAATGGTAATATCTGTCTGAATTAAAAAACTACTGAAAACTTGGAAATAAACTGGAAAATTGGGGGGGTGGTGAAGCCTTCTATGTCGTCTCTATTGGTAGTATCTCCGTAGGTGCTCTGTGTTCCACGGGTGCTGCAGCTTCTGTCCGTCCAGAGTTTCAAGGTGGTAGGTCCCTTTCCTTTGCCAGGATGTGATCCTGTATGGTCCTTCCCAGTTGGGGCCGAGCTTTCCTTGAGAGGGGTCTCTAACAGCTCCCATTACTTTTCGTAGCACAAGATCCCCGATCTGAAAGTCTCTATGTCTGACATTGGAGTTGTAATATTTTGCCATTAGGTTCTGGTATCGCGCTAACCTCTGCTCTGCTGTAGCCCGGACCTCGTCCACCAAATCTAGTTAGAGCCGCAAGGCTTCTTCGTTCTTATGCTCACTGTAGTTCTCCACGCGATAACTTGTGAGTCCTACCTCCGCTGGGATGATTGCATCAGTCCCATATGCTAGCCGAAATGGCGTTTCTCCAGTAGGTACTCTTACCATTGTACGATACGCCCACAAGACGCTTGGTAGTTCGTCAGGCCAGATGCCCTTTGCCCCCTCGAACCGGGCCTTGATTATCTTGAGTAAGGTTCGGTTCGTAACCTCGACTTGTCCGTTGGCCTGCGGGTGTGCGAGCGAGGAATAATGGTTCTTGATACCCAGCTCCAAATAGAAGTTCCTAAATGCGCTGTTGTCGAACTGCTTTCCATTGTCGGAGACAAGCACTCTTGGTATCTCGTACCTGCAGATAATATTTCTCCAAACGAAGTTTCGAATGTTTTTCTCCATGATAGTGGCCAGGGCCTCTACTTCCACCCACTTGGTGAAGTAGTCGATACCAACCACCAGAAATTTTAGTTGCCTTACCGCGGTCGGGAAGGGGCCTATGATGTCTAGTCCCCATTGGGCGAACGGCCATGGGGCCGTCATAGGTGTCAGCTCCTCGGTTGGTTGCTTGATTAAATTACTGAATTTCTGGCATTTGTCACACGTCTTGACATAGCTTTGCGCGTCCTTTTGCATTGTAGGCCAGTAGTACCCTGCTCGGATCAATTTGTGCACTAAGGATCGTGCACCCGAATGGTTTCCACAGATACCCTCATGGACTTCTCTCATTACGTAGTCTGCCTCGTCGTGATTCAAACACCTCAGATATGGACGTGAAAATCCCCTTTTGTATAAAAGGTTCTTGATCAGCACAAATCGTGAGGCTTGGACTTTTAGTTTTCTGGCTGCATCTTTTCCGTCTGGTAGTGTGCCCGTCCTCAGTTAGGCTAATAGTGGCGCGGTCTAATCGCTCTCCGAATCCACCTCATACACTTCTGCTCCGTCGTCAATAATTGAGGAAGTTTGGACGAACGACAATACTTGATCAGGGACTAGCATTGATTCTGCTGAGGCTGCTTTTGCCAGGCGGTCGGTACGTTCATTCTCCTCCCTTGGGATTTGAATGAACCGCACTTGGAGGCCATGGATCCGACTCTTGACTCTCCCTAGGTATTTCTTCATTCTTTCATTTTTGCATTCGTAGATGCCGTTAATTTGACTTGTTATCACCTGGGAGTCGCAATGTACAACCATGATTTCAGCTCCTGCTGTTATTGCGAGATCCAATCCTGCAACCAATGCTTCATACTCGGCCTCGTTGTTTGTCGTTGGGTAATCCAATCGAATCATGCACTCGATTTTATCCCCGTCTGGGGTTTGGATTACAACTCCAGCTCCTCCAGCCTGCTTGTTTAAAGATCCGCCCATGTAGATGCTCCATTCTTTGAGAGTGTCTGCCCCCTTGCCTTCTAATGGGGTATACTCAGCGATGAAGTTTGCCACGGCTTGTCCCTTTATCGCAGTTCGCGGACGATACTGTATATCAAACTCGCTTAGTTCTATTGCCCATAAAGCCATTCGTCCGGCCGCTTCAGGGCTGGTCATGGCTCTCTTTAGAGGTTGATCCGTCAAGACTATGATGGCGTGGGCCTGGAAGTATGGCTTGAGCTTTCTGGCTGCAGTTACCAGTGCGAAGGCCAACTTCTTCATCTGGGGGTATCTTTCTTCAGCCCCCCGGAAGCCCCTACTTATGAAATAGACGGGTAGTTGAGTTCCTTGTTCTTCTCTTATTAAGGCCGCGCTGACCGCTGCTTGTGAAACCGCTAAGTATAGGTAGAGTTCTTCCCCTGGTTCGGCCGGGCTGAGAAGCGGTGGAGAGGCAAGGTATTTCTTTAGGTCCTCAAATGCCTTTTGACACTCATCCGTCCATTCGAAATATTTTCTCAAGGTGCGAAAGAACGGTAGACATTTGTTCGTTGCTTTAGAAACGAATCTGTTTAAGGCTGCAATTTTGTCATTCAAACTCTGCAACTCTTTCACTGTTTTCGGTGGTTTTAACTCCATGATGGCCCATATTTTCTCCGGGTTGACCTCAATTCCTCTTTAGGATAGTATGAATCCCAAGAACTTCCCCGCCGTTACTCCGAATACACACTTGTTCGGATTCAACTTCATATTGTACGACCTGAGAGTGTCGAAGGTCTCTTGTAGGTCTCTTAGATGGTCCTGTCCCAGAAGGCTTTTTACAAGCATATCGTTGACGTATACCTGTACATTCCTCCCAATCTGGTGCGCGAACATTTTGTTCATTAGTCTTTGGTACGTTGCTCCTGTATTCTTGAGCTCAAACGGCATTACTTTGTAACAAAAAAGCCCTTGGCTCGTGACAAAAGAGGTCTTCTCCTGATCGGCTTCGTCCATCTTGATCTGATTGTAGCCGGAGAAAGCATCCATGAAACTCAAGAGTTGATGTCTCGCCATTGAGTCTACCAGTGTATCTATCTGAGGTAACGGATAGTCGTCTTTTAGGCATGCTCTGTTGAGGTCCGTGAAATCGACGCACATTCGCCACTTCCCGTTAGCCTTTTTGACCATCACCACGTTTGCTAACTAGTCGGGGTAATACACCTCCCGGATGAAGTCTGCCTCAAATAGCTTTTTTACTTCCTCTGCTATTGCCTTGTCCCGTTCTTGAGCGAATACCCGTTTTTTCTGTCTTACGGGAGAAAACTTAGGGTTCACATTTAGCTTGTGTACCATGACTGAACGACTAATCCCGGGCATGTCTTCGTGGCTCCAAGCAAATACATCCTGATTTATCCTGAGGAACGCTCTGAGGGCCTGCCGTATGGGTTGGCTGGCCGATGTCCCTATCCTAGTCGTTCGTTCAGGCTTTGATTCGTCTAGAGCTATTTCTTCCAGTTCCTCGACGGGTTCAGCAGTGACTCGCTGTTCTTCTATGCACATTGTCTGCTGGTGATCCTCCATCTCCAACATGGCTAAGTAGCATTCATGGGTAGCCACCTGATTCCCTCGTAACTCCCCGACCCCATTCTCCGTGGGGAACTTAATCATCAGGTGGTATGTTGAGGTTGTCGCCTTCCATGCGTTAAGAGTTGGTCGTCCAAGGAGAGCGTTGTATGCAGACGAGCAGTTAACTACGAGGAATGTCACGTCTCAAGTGATCTGCTGAGGGTAATCTCCTACCGTCACAGAAAGCGTGATTGCTTCCAACGAGAATACTATCGTTCCTTCAAACCCCACCAGTGGGGCGTTTGTTGGTATCAGTCGTTCCTTATTAATCATCATTTATTGGAATGCGGGATAGTATAGGATATCCGCTGAGCTGCCATTGTCGACCAACACTCGGTGCATGTTATATTCCTCGACTCGTAGGGTGACGACCAGTGCATCGTCATGTGGGTGATGAAGTCTTCGTGCATCTTTTTCCAAGAACCCAATAATTGGGCTATCCCTATGGGCTATCTTTGGAACCGAGCCCGTCAGCTGGATGTTCTGAACCATTCGGAGGTAAGTTTTTCGGGCCTTCTTGGATGAGCCTGCTATCGCGGTTCCACCCACAATCATCCTTATGTCTCCGATTGGGGGTCTAGGATGCTCATTCTCCCTTCGGGGTTGCTGCTCTTAAGGTGGAGGATCCGTCCTCTCTTTCCTGATAAACTGTTGCAGTTTTCCTTGTCTGATAAGGACCTCAATCTGCTGCTTCAAGTCGTAGCAATCAGACGTATCATGACCGTGGTCGCGGTGGAAACGGCAGTACTTGTCTCTGGACCGCTTACTCGGATCACTCTTGAGTTTTCCTGGGAAGGTTAGAGCCCCTTCGTCCTTAATCTGCATCAGGACTTGGTCTATTGGGGTATTCAGCGGGGTGAAGCTTGTAAACCTTCTTCCTGGGGGTTTAGGCTGCCGATCGTCCCTTCGGTCTCCATTTTTGAGTCTTTTTCGTTCTTGGTCCTGCCGGGTGTTTTCTTGTCGCTCTCTCTTCCTTGGCTTGTCGTCCTAGGCCAGCAATGCGTCTTCCGCATTCATGTACTTGGTAACCCTGTAAAGGACCTCCGTCATGGTTTTTGGGTCGTTTTTGTATATAGAGAACAAAAATTTACCCTTTCATAACCCATTTGTAAAGGCTACTACTAGTATCTTATCGTCGGCCTCATCGATTAAAAGTGCTTTCTTATTGAAGCGGGTTATGTAGGATCTTAGCGTCTCGTCCTCTCGCTGTCTGATGCTCATCAGGCACGCTGTTGACTTCTTGTACCTATGTCCCCCGATAAAGTGAGAAGTGAATTGGGCGTTTAATTCCTTGAAAGTGCTGATGGAGCTTGGTGTCAACCGGCTGAACCAAATCCTTGCGGCTCCCTTTAGCGTGGTGGGAAAAGCCCTACACATTATCTTATCTGCGACCCCTTGAAGGTGCATTAAGGTTTTGAACGTCTCTAGGTGATCTAGAGGGTCTTTTACTCCATCATAACTGTCGATCTGTGGCATTCGAAACTTGTGTGGTAGGGGAAAGGAGTTCACGGCTGCGGTGAAAGGCGAATCAGTGCGGTTGACTAGATCGTCAAGGTCACTGGAAACTCACCCCTTGAGTGCATTCATCATAACCTCCATCTGTTCTCTCATAGCTTGCATCTCTGCGACAATGTGTGGTGGAGTCGCATTCGTGAGGGATGGCATGCTCAAGTTCTGCCTCTCTGGTCTGCTTGGGGCGTGGCTGCCTTCAGGTTTCTCTTGGTTTTTCCTTGCAGCGCTGGTCCCTTCTTGGTCTTCTTGTTGGTCATTCGGTGCTGTAGTCCTCTAGCGCAACTGTTCTTCCAAGTTGAGGTTTTGTTTAGTGAGGCATTCCACGGCGGCCGCAAGAGTTTGAACTTGTCTCTCGAGGGCAGTCGTGGGTGGTTCGTCTCCTTGAACGTCGTTAGTGGTTGCTATCGAGCGAGTGAGTACCATGCAACCCTTTTAGTCCGGGAAACAATAGTATGGCTTATGAATCTCAGCTAAGCGTTTTCCACAGACGGCGCCAACTGATGAAGTCAAGAATTTCACCAGTGAGCCACACAATACCTACGCGCTCGAATATGAACCTACACAACAAAGAGAAGAGAAAACCTTGCGAAGAGCATCGATGTGGTGCCGGCCGAATACCCTCTGAAGGTTAAGTCAGAAATATTTTCACAACTCTAGAGTGCTAGAGAGGGTAAATTATGCGTACCTTGATTTGTGAGGGTATTGGGGCTTTTATAGTAGTAGAAAATCGACCTCTCTTCCTTCGTGCGGAAGTATTTTCCTTATAGGACTCTTTTTTGTAGAATCCTAAACTTGATGAACAAGGTGTTTCCTTATGGAGAGGACTCATTAATGAACGTATCTTCTAAAACTTTATTTGTGCTAGAATTCCGCTTATGGGCTTTACGGATTAACTAGCCCATCCAAACTCGGCCCACAAGTGATGGACCATTAGGACGCTGGCCCGTCAGGAGACCAGTCCGTCAGATCTATACGTGCAAATTTTTCCCTCTTCAACACTCACGTAAAATACTTTCTGCATTCTGGACTAATGTGACAGCAAAACTCTTCTTAAAAATGTAGAAATTAATTACGTGAAAAATTAGTAATGGTAGGATTATAATTTTTATCCAAACTTATTTATCGTGTAAGTTATAAAAAATAAAGTTGTGGACCCATTACATATACCGCACTACTCATAACTTAATGCAAATCGTGGCAAAGTTATCTAGTCAAAAATCTCTTTGACATGATGCAATGCCATTAAAGCTTGCACAGTGGCCTATGGATTCAGAACTCAGAAGCCTATACTGTGAAGGCCACTACCACTGCCACGATCATCTAAGACTACGTCTTAAGAACCACTGGGTACGGATCCAGATAAGGTGTAATATTTAAAATATTGCCCTTGAAACAATATTAATATATTATTAAAATTACAAATTTTAAAAATAAATTTTTAATGTCAATTATTAAATAAAAAAACTTAAAAAACAGTTAAAAAATTAAAATTAAAAAATAAATTTGGTAAAAATTAATATGAGAATTTAACCCCGTGCATTGCACCGGATCCAAACTACCTTATCGAGTCATGTACAGTGCAAACTACAGAGCAGTGAAGGGACAGGCCACAAATTTCTGAGAAGAAAGTTCGTTGCAGTCTGTACTAAATATGACAAGAACCAAATCATCTTTTAAAGTTTTTTTTTTTTTTTGAAAGGATCATCTTTTAAAGTTATCATTAATGACAATTGGACATACCAATATACCATAGCAGGCAGTATCATTCGTAACTCGTAAGTTTTTAAAAATGACTTACTAAGAGCATTTTCATCAGCTCTCTCATAAGAAATGTCATTTTAACACACCAAAAATCTACTTTATCATTTTAGCACATCATTTTACAATTCTTTATTTATCAGATGTTTTATTCTTCCCTTCTATACATTAAAATAATATTTACACTACTAAAATAATATATTAAACTCCTCCAACAACAACAACAACAACAACAACTCCTCCACCACTACCACTGCCGCAACAACTCCTCCACCACCAACGGCACCTTAAAAAAAAAAAAAAAAAAAAAAAACAACCAGAAAAAGAAAAAAAAAATCCACAGCAACCCAAAAAATAACCACCACAACTACCCAATAATCACCACCACAACCACCAAATTGCCGCCACAACCCACCACATTCACAAACCTCAAAACCCATCCCAAATCAAACCAACCCACAGCTCAGGCGGCGAGATCGGCTTCAGGCGAGAGACGTCAGTGGCGATCGGCTTCAGACAGCTTCAGGCCAGATCTGTTTCAGCGGCTTGAGGTGCTTTTAGGGGAGATCAGCTTCAGGCGGCTTGAGGATGAGAGAAGAAAAGAATAAGAGTGAAGAGGGAGCTGTGGAGGACGACTATGGCTCCGGCGAGATCGGCGGCTTCGGCGAGATCAGCGGCGAGATCGGCGACTTCGGTGAGATCAGCGGCGAGATCGGCGGCTTCAGTGAGATCAGCGGCGAGATTGACAAGAGAGAACTCAGACGCAGAGAGCAAAGATGAGATAAAAGAGAGAGAGAGAGAAAGCCGGAGTGAATAAATGACTTCGGCGATGAAGTGCCCCGGAGCGAGAGAGAGAGAGAGAGAGAGAGAGAGAGAGAGAGAGAGATGGGTTTCAGTCTTTCAGAATGGCCGAGAGAGAGAGAGAACTGAGAAGACGAAAGAGAAAAAAGAATTAAATAAGTGAACAGTGAAATAGAATTGTTGACCGTACGCTCTCATATTTGAGAGCGTACTGTAGCATGTCTCATATTTTTGAGACATTTAGCACGCCTGATAAATGGCTGTTTTTGATGTTTGGTGTGTCAAATGTGCCAAATATTTGGCATTTGGCACATTTGACACACCTGATGAGAATGCTCTAATGGATACTTTAAAATCATGCCTTAAGAACAATACCGTCAGTTCATTCATTTTATACATCTATTTTTATATAAAAAATTTATTTTTTTTATTTTACGTGTTCACTTTTATAAATAAAACACTCATGTCAATTCATCTATTCTATCACTTTTTTTATTTAAATAATTATTTTTTTACTTTTCTTATTATTATTTTATTTCAAACTCTCTCTCTCTCCACAGCAGTTTCCAAGTTTTCACTCTACTCTTCCCTGAAACTTCTCTCTCCTCTGAAACTCACGATCCACTCTCTTTGTCTCTGATCCAAGCACGGCGAGAAGAACTCCGACCCAAGCACGACAAGAAGAATGCTGATCCAAGCACTCCAATCCGCCACAAGCGCCGATCCACTCTCTCTGTCTTCGATCCAAGCACGGCGAGAAGAACTCCGATCCAAGCACGATGAGAAGAACGTCAATCATATATGCACGGTTACTATAGTTCATGGAAATTTTTAGAAGATTTTACACAGGTTTACATGAGTTGATGTGGGAGATTTTTTGGCCAAAATGTGTAAAATGAAGAAGTTTGTGTATTATAGAAGAGTATCCACCAACTGATGTGGATGCTCTAAAACTAGTAACGGTAAAATTGGACACGACTAGACTTCGAAACTCGACATGACATGGTATAAAATTAGTAAGTCATAGGTTGAAATTTAATGGATTTATGTCATATTTGGCTTGACATAATTAACACATTTAATAAACGGGTTGGATTAATGTCCATCATATAAAACTCGTTTGACCTGTCTAACTTGTTTAATTAAATGTCATTTTACCGATATATCATTCAAACCCTAAGTATATAAATTTATTAGTCGTTATGATTTATTTATTTTTGATATATTATGATTGATTATTTGTGATATTGAGATATGGTTTAGTTTTGAATGATTATTTGTGATGCAGTTACTCGTTAGTTCTGAATTTTATATTAAAAATATTTATTTGTTTGGTTTTTCATAATTCAAATAAATTTGGCTAATAATAAAATTAGTTTTTTTTTCTTTGTTTTGATAAAATCTAATAAACAGGTCGACACGACTGACCCATTTAATAAATAGGCTGTGTTATAGTTGAGGAATCCTGACCCGTTTAATAAATATGTCGGGTTAGGGTTGACCTATATAGTCGAATACTCATGAGTTGACACGATACAAACCCAACACACGAACACGAATTGCAACCCCTAGTTAAAAGCCTTCAAAATATTGGTCATTACCAAAGACAATGTGTTGGAAATAAAGGAGAAATATTACTTGACTTTTTCTTGAAAACGACACAATATGATTTTACCAAAAGAGGTGGTGGAGATGAAGTGTGGACCAAGTCATTGTCTTGAGACATATCGTATTGTTTACGGTATATCCAATGTAGTTAGACAAATAATTATTGCACGTTGTTCTCAAGATACAACAGTCCAGTCACTTTTGCTTATTAACCTTGTGAGCTCGCTCGTAGGATATAAGCTCCTTATAGTACTTTTTTTTCACAAAAAATTTAGTAAAAAATAAAATATTTTTTGTGAATAGTAAGAAGTATTAGATGGTGAGTGTTTAGAACAATAATAAAATTGTTTTTGAAAGTTTGTAACTTTGTAATCCAAAAATGATGTGATCCTGAAACTTTTATTTCTTTCCATATATATAGAGCCGGACATGTAAGCCAAAGAATTAAAAGGTTTGATATCAATTTCTTTCCATATATATAGAGCCGGACATGTAAGCCAAAGAATTAAAAGGTTTGATATCAATTTTTTCAATTAAATGGTCATAAACCTATTGAAAAAACAATAGACAATCAATAGCTTTCTTTCTATGTGTGTGTTTGTGTATATATGTATATATGTATAAAATATAAAAGCTGGACACCAAAAGTCTTTAGCCAAATCTGTATACGTTGAAAACAAATTAATAGCCAAATCATATTGTCTTTTGGTGTCATAATGCTATTGAAAACAAATCAATAGTCCATAACGTGGCTGAACTTTATTACAAACCCTTTTAAAAAGCTTCAGAATATATATTACAAATAATTGCTAGCTGTTTTGACTTTCCATTAAACCAAATAGTAAATACTTGTATATATGGTAACTTATTATAACATATAATAATTCAAAAATAGTTTGAATACTTAATTTGTTGAAAAACCTTCCAAATATGACATTAACATATTATATTCAAAAAAATGTTTGAATGCAAAACGTTTAGAATGAAAAATATATATTTGTAATAAAACCAAATATACTGGCAATGATGGTATTAATATCATGTTAATGTTTAGAAATTTCTTAATTAAAAATCATTGACAATAGCTATTCAAATTTTGAATTATATTTGAATTTCAAAATTTAGTAATCAACGTATCTATCATTAAGGGATATTTGATTTTCTCAATTCACATAAATGAGTATTAAAATAAATATGATATTTTTATATAAATATCCAACACAATGTAAACGATTATGGATAACGACAATGGTTAATTTGCCTTGGGCAATGGCTATTAGGGCACTTTATTTTTTATTTATTTATAGAATTATACTTTAGTCTAACCTAAGTATATATATATGTGAAACTCTCTCTTGAAAACTTGAGTCCTTGTCCTTGTCTCCCACACTCCACACCACAAGCACTTATACTTGTGAAGCGATCATCACACCAAAGACGCGTTGTGGTGCTATTATGGCACTTTCAGCAATATGACGGTAGCCTCCAAATCAAATTTTGCCTAATTAACCACAAAAAATAGTTACATCAACTTATGCATTTATTGTACAAAATGCATTTTTGCTATAATATTTGTGTAAATATACACAAGCACTTTTGTTGTGCATTTCAATTTTTTATTATTTCTTTATGTTTTTCGAGGATGAAAGAAGAGAGTGGATGATAGTTAATGTGTATTTTGAAAAATGATTAGGTAAAATAGAAAAAAAAAGTATATTTTTTATACTAAAATAGACATAAATTTTGTACAAGCTAATATGAATGTTCTAAACCCGTCGACTTTCAAATGATCATTCAAAAAAATAGATTAACTAAGTTTTATAAATTTTCTACCTTTTTTTTTTCATCATTGTATAAATTTACTTTTTATCTATCGAAGATTTGTGGACTTAAAGTTTTTTTTTTTTCTTTTTCCTTCGAAAATGAGATTATGATCAAATTGAATTAAGGTTGAATGAGAAAATATTATTCCCAAGTTAAATGGTGGTATAAAAAAAATTATACATTTTTATTTCCAAAAAAAAAAAATACATTAATTGATATTATCGTTTATTTATTTTATTTTATTTTTATTTTTAAGGTTGATATACAAAATAGGATGTAAAAAGCATTCTTGACTAGTACTAAGGGTGTCTACGGATTTGATCTAGTCGATTTTGTGCTCAACTTGCACTCGACCCGATCACACCAAGTATGTGGAGAATGAAATCCACCACCAATAAAGTAGGAACGGTGGCTCGACTTTGCAGTTCTATATGGGTGGCAGGTGGATTTAGTTGAAACTAGCTAATGGGGCAATGAATTGCAAAGACGGTGGGGTTTGGTTCAAGAACACAAGATCTCCATAAGAATTGGTCTGAGATCTCAAGAATATGATTATATCATTATATGCTATATAATGTCATACAGGATAACATCTATCAATCAAAGAAAAGAAAAAAAAAAAAAAACAAAAAAATTGCATCAACCTAAAGGAGAGGTCAACACAAAAATTTTTCTACCTAAAGTAGAGATGCAATAAAGAATTAAAAATCCACCAAAAGATATATATATATATATATATATATAATAGAGAAAGGCTGAGTATTCACTTTTTTTGTGTAGGCAAAATATGGATTGAATAGAAGTAAGAATAACAAATTTTTATGGTAAATAAAATGGGGAGAAGAGTCAATATAAAAGGAAAATGAATGGATGGAGGAATTGTAGCATTAAGGTATAGAGTAGTGAGAATGAGAAGATAAAAAGATAAAAGTGAGGAAAAATGTTTGAAAGTATAATTGTAAGGTGACAATTTAATAAGGAGAAAAATAGTTAAAAAATGAGAAATAAAGTGTTAGATATGTAGATGATGTAGTCCAATAGAAGTGTAAGGACAATAATGCTATGCTTTAGTTTTTAGATATATAAAAATATAGATATATAGTATAGATTATACATTTGGAATTTCCACTTTGCATTTGTCATATAACTTGAAGTAATTTTTCTGTCCTTTTATTTTTATTATCTATTTTATTATTAAATTTCAGCCCTATTTTACACTATTGAAATATTTATTTGGTTTACCTATGATTTTTTGGCATAATATAGAGGGAAGTTCATGAGAGAATGAAATTCAGAGAATATGGTAGAACTCATTGGTAAGAAGAAAATGGAACATGCTCTTCATAGATGCTGTAGATTAAACACAACTATAGCCATCAACACACTACCTGCATATACATCACTTTTTTTTCCTTTTTTTTTTCATTTACTTTTTTTCAATTACGATTCACTAGTCCTACCAAGATTCCAGCTACAATGTCATTAGTCTTGTCTTTATTATTGTTAAATTCCCTTCTGACAAGGTTCTCAAGGGAACTGCCTGTTTTTGTTGCGAAAGCCCTGTTAATGTCTTTGATATCTATCTCGGACCTGGTAATAACTATTCGAATCAATATCTCTCGAGCATCAGCATTCTTCATTCTTAGTTGCTTAGCAAAGAACCTTTCAGGGTTTTGTATGCAACGAATCACAATCCGAAGCTCTTTTCCAAATTGCCCACACTTGCTTTGCTTCATTGACTTGGAGAATTCATTGCCATAAAGCTGTTTGTAAGAGAGAAGGATGGCTTTAACTTGGCCAGAATTTCGTTGACTTAAAAGTGAAATGATGGTTTTTTGGTCAACACTTCTCCCACTTTCAACAGCTTCATACAGAGTCTTGGCATCACACATGGCCATGCTCATGTCCACTTTCCCACTATAGTTGCGACAAGACTTCAAAACCGCCATCAAAATCTAAAGAGAATATCAAAGACAAGAGTTCATAACAATTTAAAATAACGGTTAAGCGATTAAATTCATCATTTTTTATCCGTTTAAGTTTTTGGAATAATTAATAATTTATTATAGTATCTGAACAAGCGTCATAAAATTTAGGGGCAATTAGTAATTGAGCAGTGATTGTTGTACATTAATATGCACGTTAATATGTACGTACACACAGGTGTACAAACAACTAAAATCATGAGTTAAAGACACGATTTCAAGTCATCTCACGATTTTAGTGGTGGTACACCTATATGTCCGGACACATTGATGTGCAATAAGTATCTTCCTTGGTAATTTATCGTGATCACCTCTTTGAATCCACTATTAATTTTTGTTGTGACATCTTGTTCAAGATCAGAATTGTATCTTGAACGGTAGGCTTGCTTAATACACTGCAGCTCCGAAGAAGGTCGGCTGCATGCAATCTCAATGAGAGTGTTAAGATTCACACTGCTTCCATTTCCAAAGAGTGAGTTCCTCACTATTTCAGCATCACGCTCTCGTGGTTCAATCATGCGAAGATAAGCTGCCCTCTGTACATGCAACATATTTTCAACATTATGCTTAAACTATATTCATACATATTTAAGTATGAGGGCCAAAAAAAACAAAAAAAAAAAAACTTGCTAAAGCCAATCTAATTTTGAGCAGCATACTCACAGCAAATGGATTATTCCTTTGAATATTTGAGACGACATGAAGAACATTCTGGCCATAAAGAGCACTGTAAGTTTGGCAAATGAACTTAAATTCATGAGAATTTCTGTATACGAACATCTCCACAAGCCTTTGGTAGTTGATTGCACCATTGCCTATGATTCAGTAAGTCATTGGATGGTTAATTATAGTTCAAATAGAATTTTCTTTGCATCAAAACAAACAGATAAAATAATGAGGAAAAAGTAGTGAGTACCAGATAAATAATTATGAAGATGTTGGCAATCCAGTTCATATTGTTCAGAGCTTTGAAAAGAACTGCTAGACATTTCAAAAATTTTCCAAGAAAATCTCTGTATACCCTTAAATTTGAGATGTGAAATACCAAGAAGCCTAAGACACCTTTTTATAGGACTCAAAAAGGAATAATTTACTTTGTTTCGCCTTTTAACTGGAAAAGACTTTTAATCAAGGGAGGATATAACAGCCACGTACAAAGTGGGAAGAACATTCAGAATGGAACATATCCTCAATTCCATTATCAACCGTACCATTTCTACCACACTTCACTGTCTTATCCCAGCTTTACTCTCAACCGCTGACTTGCAAAAAGTCCCTCACTAATGTAAAACAATCAAGTGCCAACATATGTCTTTTTCTTCCCTTACAAATTACAATCACTAACAGCTCTTAATGATGTCTACCTTAGAAGAGAAATTCATATTCCCACCAGGTTTTTACAGTGAAAAGGCCTCAGAAAAGTTTCTTTATATTTGTAAGTGCTCTTATTAGCTTATTAGCCACCACCCATTGCGGTTCATGTTTCCAGATGTCAAAATATTTCACAAGAAAATTCAAGGGTCCATATGGCATCTCAGTTTGACTTGTGATACACAGTTTCCCCAGGAGCCACAGTGAAAATATATAAAAATATGAAATTCAAAGAAGGACCAAATTAGGCACTTGATCTTTTGATGTTGGTACACAAGTCCATATTCTTAGTTAATTGTCAATTAAATGTAGATTGAAGTCTACATTAAGGATTCACAAATAATTTATTTAGGAAAAGGAAATAATTCAGAGACTCATAAATCAAAACAACATTGAAGCTTTGTCTTTTAATTAGTACATGTCTTGGATGCTGAGCTTAGCTGACTCTGTGTTATTCAACAATATTTCAAGATTAAATTCCTATTTAGGTGTACCACACAAATTATATTCCAGACAATCTGCAGGATAAGAAGGCAGAGTAACAAAGTTGTACCAGATGAATGTTTGCCATGAGGCTAAGGCTATCAACAAACTGCGGAGCTACTTCTCAAAATCTCAATTCTGTATTAAAAAATTGATAATGGTACACTGAATTATTCTTGGTATAGACAAAAAAGTAATACTTAAAATAAGTAAAAATGCATACAAGGTATTAAGTTGTCAGACCCCACTGCTTCCCTCGTTCCCCTGCAGATATTTATGATTAAAAAATCCACCGGAGAATCCCCCAGCATCTGCAGTAGCCACCATTCCGTTATTTCCAAAGGAGTGGAAGAGAAGACAAGGGATCAATTGCATCAAAAACTGAATGAATCCCTACGAGGGCCATTATAAAGCCAACAGCATCAACTTGGATTCCATGTTATTACCAAGACCTCTTTGCTCATGGAGCACAGCCGAATGTACTATCATCTCTGTTCGGCAGTCGTGAAGTATTGTCTAGCCAAGAAAACCATGGTTAACTTAGCAATACTTTGCAGTGTATATTGTTATTGTCCTGCAAAACCAAAAAATTACAATTAAACTAGGGAACTAATAGCGCACTTCGATAAGCCAGATGAGTAAACTATGGATTTATTGCACATAACTCATTGGATTTATCTTTGGTGGAGAGAGGGGGGCGGGGGTTGGGAGGGGGGGGGGGGGGGGGGGGGCCGCGGGGAATCAATTTCTTAAGATCTGGTGATCAAAGACTAAGTAATAAATCGTATAAAAAAAAGGCAAACTAATTTATTAAATTAAAAATAAAAAGTGCAGTCATGGAACTATTGATCTGAATGAACAATTGAGGACTTAATTAATGCTCCATAAATTAATTTAAGTAGACGCAACGTGTGTGTTGTAAATGTCTTCACTCCTCTCCAGACTCCAGTACAGATAATTAATGAAAAGATATTTTTGATACCATGAGGAGATTGGTCCATGTCATTTACAGCTCAAAATGAAGAAAGAGACATGATTACCTACACCTTCTTCCTCACCCCCCCACACCCCCCCCCCCCCCCCCCCCCCCCTCCTCTTTAAAAAAAGAACATGTAGTGCATATTACAATCTTTAGTTTAAAAAACAATTCCAATCCATTATTTTTCAATTAAGTATATGAAAATGATCATAGTGAAGCAGAATATTTAAAAAAAAAAAAAAATTTATTACAGATGAATAATACCCAAAAACAGGGGTAACACAAGTTTCCCCTAAAAAATTTACAATCCAAATTTTAAGAGGTCGAGAACATATTTTTAAAAAAAGTAGGTACACTGCCTAAAAGGGTTTAAAAAATTTCCTTTTTCCTGGTTTGGGATCAGTCAACACCACCGCCAAAGAAAAGTAGGAGTTGACAGCATCAACCATAGTGCCTTTGCTTGTGACTTTCTTGGCCATGTAGTCA
This sequence comes from Quercus glauca, assembly GCA_023736055.1. Taxonomy (NCBI): domain Eukaryota; kingdom Viridiplantae; phylum Streptophyta; class Magnoliopsida; order Fagales; family Fagaceae; genus Quercus; species Quercus glauca. The sequence goes on along the minus strand of CM043325.1, from coordinate 24,500,890 downwards.
AACTATAAGTGGTGCCAAACAAAATGCATAGGGCACTAGTCGCCATAAGAGTAGGGAGTGAACTAAAAGTCACCCTTTTTTAATTGCATACATAGCAAAAAAGTCAATATTCAAGTCCAGCCATTAATCTCCCCTGCTTCAACATTCCATCTTTGCTTATCAATAAAGAGTATTTTTTTCCCCCTAGAAAATAAATAGCACATAATTGATGCTAGTCATTCCATGCATTTCACAGAAGATGCAGCTAGATCTTTACAAGGAATGTCGAAAATTGGGAGCCTATTACAAAGTAAAAGAACACACACACACACACACAAATTTATATAAATAGAGAGATTGAGATTCAGAAATATCACATTTTATTTACACTAAAAAGTAACATATAAAATTACATATGTATGCACAGGGATACTTACAAAGCTTATGAAGAAGCCTCATGCAACATGTCAACCAGAAAGAAGACATGGATTTATTTGATTTAGGATAAAAGGCTACAAGCTAATACAGTGAAAACAAAATAACGTGATATTTGATCTTGAGATATGTTAATAATCCACTTGCTAAGTCCATTACCAATTAGATTCTCTTCTCTGCTGGTTGAATTCAGTAAATATACTACAGAGGATTTAAATAATACTTTGAGGCATCTCAAATTAATGCATGGCCAAAGAAATTGTTGAGGGGATATAACTAAAGATGATTTTCAATAGAGAATCAATGAAAGGAGCTCAGAGTATAACAGTGCGCTAAAGCGTAAATACCGAACATCGTAAATAGATTACACTGCCAATGAGCTCTAGCTAAAATGGTACTTTCTCCCCCCATAAGAATGGAGTAGAAGGTGGTCATGAGTTCAAAAATCACTGGTTTCATGCACTACTTATGAATCAATTACACACACACACACACACATGAGAAATGCTATATCCACCACAATTTCACTTCAAATCCAAGGTGGCAAGTTGTCATTGGTGGGCAAAAAAGTAATTTCAGTGGTGGGTCTAGATTAAAACCAGTAACAACTTGCCATATAGGATTTGTTGTAAAAGCGTTGTTTATATAAAATTACTATATATATATATATATATAGAGAGAGAGAGAGAGAGAGAGAGAGAGAGAAATGTATACAAGTGAGGTAAGGTACAATACATTCCTAGAGTATATTATAAGATAACTTAAAGGACAAGAAACTATAAAAGAATTAAAATTCTTGGCTGTTTCTCTTTCATAATAACATTTGTTTCTTCAATAAACCATGAATGACCCAAGCATCGGTAAAGTTACTCTTATTCAAAAAACTGATTTTATTATTATTATTTTTTTTAAGAAAAATCATACTTGCAAGTACACACAGCGAAAACAGTTAAGTATGAGGAAAAACTTAAAAACAATAAAACTTACCAAACATGTATTAATCACAGAATCTTTTGGGGTGCCATCTTTTGCTTTCTTGTAACGAGCAAGGTGGTCATGATAGTCTTCTAGCTCTTTTTCCAATTTTTCAATGAATTGACTAGTATGCTCAAGTGACTGCTCAAACTTATATTTTTCCAATGCCTGCAAATTTTGACACCAGAAGAAACAATTATGGTTGAGGTTAATGTATATGTTGTATAATCGATGAATTACCATAATACCATCAACACAAATTAGCCGTCCAAGTTACAATATCCCAACCATCGAGGTCATACATTGATAGATACAGTAATACAATGTAGAACACTTTCTATCTTTTTAAGAAATATAACGTATGAGAAAAACAGTAATACAATGTAGAACACTTTCTTTATTTATTTTTAAGAAATATAATGCATGAGTATTCCAAACTACTAAATTTCAAGAATATGCTAATACAAAATAACCATTTTTAATACGGTTTTAAAAACCGGAATGGTCAAAGAACTGGAAAAGGGTCCAGTTCCCGATTGAACCGGCTGATCTGATCTGGTTTTTAAAACCATGGTTTTATTTACCAGTAACTAAGAGAGATGTAAGTTATTGCACAAGATATTGAGAAACATGAGTGCAATGAACCATCTATGCTACTCAAGGATTAAAAAGAGTACTAATTGGGGAAAGTTTCAAACAAGATATATGATCTATAGGTAAAGCAAGGAAAAAGGACAATGCAGAGCCTAAATATCGTTTACTACTAAAACAGTAACACTACAAATTCTGTTTATTAATTGCTCAAAAAAAAAAAAAAAAAGAGATATCAACTATATGAATATAAATAAGTGTGTTAAATTGTGATTTTTGTTCCAGTATTTATGTGACATGAGATTGAATAGGGAAGGGATATAAGTTAATGAAATATAATTTTGATAAATAAGGAACTTAAGGTATAATTGACTGATTAGGAACTTAAAGTATTTAAATAAACTTTGGGGCCTTTTTCTGAATAAATAACATTAATAGATTATTAAAGCTTCAATTGGAAGCCAAGAGCAATTTGTATACCATTTGTTGCAGTCTAAGGGTGCCTAGATAAAACCTCTAGGGTGACACACTAAAAATTAAAAATAAAAGGGTAAATTGCATAGTACACACCTAAAGTTTGGAGTTATTTGGATTTTATACCCTGAAGTTTGAGAAATTTGCAAAAATACACCCTCGGTTAGTTTTGGCTGTTAAGTGACATATCACCGTACTGACATTTTCTTTTTGGGCCAAATCGCCCCAAATGACGCTATATCACACACACACACACACACACACACACATATAAACGCCCAAAATAATAACTCAAAAATCAGTCAAAATTTACAACACCGTTTCACCCAACAACAACATAATTCCCAAATCAAAACCCACGAACCTAGCTCCCTAACCCTTACAAAAAATATTGGCCATTCATTTTGGTCATGGAATGCAACTGTTCACCTTTATCACCAAACCAGACAAACCCATATCCCTTAGAATGTCCAGTGGCTCTATCACTATTAGTTACAACTTTTGCACCCTTCACTGAGGTGTATATAATTTTAAAAGTTTCTTGAAGCGTGAAATCGGTAACATTAGCAGCCAATTCCCCACAAAAATAGTATAATCAGGACCATCATCATGATGCCTCTCTCCAGCACCAAGTGTAGCCAAGTTCAGCAGGAAATTCTGCTGAGTGTTTGGCATCATCTTCCCATTACAGGATTGCAATACCCGGGGTTTTTGTTGATTGGTTTGCTGGGTTTGTAGGGGTTAGGGAACTAAGTTCGTGGGTTTTGATTTGGGAATTCATTTGTTGTTGGGTGAAATGTTGTTGTAAGTTTTGACTAGGTTTTGTGTTTTTATTTTGGGCGAAACGGCATTTGTTTGGAGATGCTAGCTCTTCTATTTTTTTTTTTTTTTTTAAGTGTAACAGTGGCCAAAAAAAAAAAAAAAAGTCAACATGATAATGTGTCACTTATCATTCAAAACTAATCAAGGGTGTGTTTTTGCTAACAGAACTAAACTTTAGGGTGTAAAATCAAATTTCTCAAATTTTAGGGTATAAAATCCAAACAACCCCAAACTTTAGAGGTGTACTTTGCAATTTACCCTAAAAAAAAATTAAAAGAAGGGAAAGAAAATAAAAGAAAAAAGAAGAATAAGAGATGGCTAGAAAGAATGAGAATCCTAATTTCAGCTAGGATTTTGGGAATGATCAAAAGGAGACACCCTAATTGCCTTTGCACGGATGATTATAATATTTGGAGGCTATCAAGGAGACTAGAAGTTGAAAATTTCAGCCAGAAGAAACTCTAACAATTACATTAAATCTTGCCAAGGTAAGGCTTAAAAACCCAGGGCTTTTGAGAATTTTGTTAGGGTTTTAATTTTCCATATACTTACTAGACACATTACTTCAGTGAAATCTCACTTTAATAATTTGCAAAGCCAAATTTGTTAGGGCTTTAAAAGGATTAAAGGAGAGAAGATGAGACGGACTTCAGGTAGTTTTTGCCTTCAAGAAACTACCAATGTGCCTAACCACAACCACCCACTGAGTGCATCATTAGTATGACAACATGTAGTTCCAACTCTTTTTTTTTTTTTTTTTTTAAATAAATAACAAAATATCATTAATCAAAAACCCCAGGTACACCGGGAGTGTACATGGAAAAGATTACATCAAGATCAAAAATTACAATGATCAAGCATAACAAAAAGATTAGAACAAGAAAAAGAAAAAAAAAACAGAACACCAATCAAACATAGGGTGGAGGAGGAGAGATTTAATCTCAAGAATCGACCATTGCATGTAGTTCCAACTCTATAACTAGGAAGCATGGACACGGATATAGATATGGGTACAAACCAGTAACACAAGCAGTTTCTGAAAATTTATAACATGACACGGCGGATACGACATGAGTACGGCACCCCAAATGAAGTGTCCGTCCTTAGCTGTTTATAACAATTTGAAACCAAGATCTACCAAACATCACACCAATACTTAAGATCTATTAAGATTTGGACAAATACTTTTCCATTAGTGCAAATATATTTAGATATAAGTGGGCAATCCCATAACTATTAACTTCAAAGGCACTAAGAGCAAAATTTTAATATACTCATCCAAGATAATCTTTATATCAACACAAGCATAAGTATTAAGCTTATGTTGACTTGATTGACAGAGAAGATGAGAAAATTTTATCCTATACTATCCTTCAGAAAATGATCATTGAAAGGAAAGCTGAATTTACCTTGTCTTTAGACAGTGTATCTAGAGGTGACATTACTTGTGGCTGTACATAATTCTTTCCCCGATAGAAAATAATAGTATTGTCAGCTTTTATGTCAATCACAATGCCTTTGCTCAGTCTAGTAAGCTCTTCAGCATATTCATGAATTTGTCCAGGCTTGCATGGCTTGCAAATTACCTTTACAGTCTCATGTTTCTTCCAATGGAGATGCATATTGAGAACAACCCCTCCAAATACACCACGCCTCCCAACTGGGACATAGTTCTTCTTTTTTTCACCAGTGCGCTTCAGGTAATGCCTTTCTTCCTCAGTTAGGATTTCAGGATCATATGTTTCAGCAGGTGCTTTGGGAACCTCAAATTTCCTTAATTTCTCTATCAACCATACTTCCTTCCGTTTGGCCTGAAGAATATTCATAAGTTATATATAGATACTAAAAGTGGCCATATGTTAGTTTATTTATTCAAAAAAAGAAAAACCATATATCAATATACCCTGAACTACTGAACCAAAGCATGTTTTTTGAGATATTACAGATCAATATAAACAAAATAAAGATAATTTTTTTGCTAAGTAATAATGCTTTATTGAAAGAGAAATGAAAATGATCCCCAAGTACACAACCAGTGTACTAGGGATAACAAAGCTTCAAACATGGTTCATAAAAGATACAAGTTTAACTCTGCATGCAAACACTCAACCCCATCAAAAGTACGAAGGTTTCTCCCTCTCCAAATGGTCCACATAACACAAGGAGGCATGGCCCCCAATAAAAATAAAGATAACTTGAAACTGCAATTAATCAGTCAGATCAAAGAGGGGGTTCATATGAATTGCACTACCAAAATTACTTTCTGCATTTTCTTAAACAGTATAAGAAACAGCCATATTTGAACAAATACATGACTGTTTAATTAATGCAATGTATAACAGTTAGGTATATTCAGAATATCAGACAAAAGAACATTCTTCAATAGTAAGTTTTGAAATGCTCAAAGAACAGCAGGAATATATATTTAAAAAAAAAAATTCATGAATGGACAAAGGAAACGTATTCCCCCCCCCCCCCCCCCCCCCCCCTGCTTTTAGGGGCTTCTCCAAAGAGAGAAACCCGTCCAAAAATAGGCGTATGCTGCTATTTTTCAGCTAGCGCACAGTAAGTAAAAGGCAAAAGAATAGTTTTCTGTGCAATATCTCTGTATCAGATAATTTTTCAGGAAACTGTTAGTCAATGCATCATGTTCAAGAATTTTACAGAAGCATAATAAAAAATTAAAAACTTTGTATAAACATAAGTTCTACATTTAAATCTTGATATCAACATTAAACCAACATAAACAACATAAAGAGATTAGAAAATTTTAAACTATTGACATTAAAAACTACAAAAATAAATTGAGTAGTGTCCAACCTTCTCAAGTTTATATCTAATCCTAACTTCTGGATTTGGAGATGTCATCTTCTTTTTGGCCTTCAGGCGATAGAATCTGAGTTCATTCAGCTTGGCCTTTTTAGACATTTTGACCCGTTTGGTTTTCACCCTTCCTTTTGTTTGGGAACCATTATTATCGACTATCCTACCCATAGAAAATCTAACAACATCATTTTCTGTCTTCAGCTCAAATGATTCTTTACTCATGTATCTAGCAGGTATCCGATTTCTAACAAAATGAAAGTCAAGCATATTTAATTTCTGCACTAATGAAAATTCCAATGGAGACGATATGCGCTTTGCTTCTAGAAGAGGCCTCACTGCACTGTAACTTCTCATAGAGAATGAAGTTGCTGCAGGCAAAGATGAGAGACTCGGGATATTTTTCAGTAGACAACAGAAACAGAGTAGAGAATCCCTGCATCAAAGAGGATGTACATTATCTATCACCAACTGCATTTAAAAAATCAAAGGTCTTTTCTTATGGCACCTCTAATATTTTTAGAAATATGGACGAAGTTTTTCTCCAAACAAGTTTAGAGGAATCTCCTCCAACCCACTAGGTGAGGATCGATAACACCACCTGTACTTTTGGTCACATGACCTGTATAATGAGTCATGTGATGTGACTTGACTTGCTGATGATTTTACCAGCCATTGGGGAAATAAATTAGCTTTGTCTTCATAAATAGATATGAAATGAGTGGTGGGCGCAATGGACTTGAAAGATGTTGTCTGAACCGAGAGGTCCTAAGTTCCATTCACCACATTATCAATCGTTTTCGTGTGTCTAGGACTCTAGATAAGGAGTGAAATAGTTTGGTCAAAGATTGGGATGCCATTTCCTAAATCAAAAGGCGCCTTGAAAACCACAAATTTGTACATTCTAAGCCTACATTTGGATAGAGATGAAACTGAAATTTTAGCTGTGTTGTGCGTTTTCTATTGGGTCCTATGCACTGTTTATAAGACTACATTATTCAGTAAAAAACTTTAAAAGTGAGTTTCAAGTAACTATTTACATATTTAAAAATTATTTTGTTATATTATTTTTAGTTTTCAGTAATAAATAGTATCTAAACAACTCTAAATAGCAAGAGTAAAGTAGATTTTCTACTAGGTTTCAATAAGAGACTACTCCCCTTCTTTGAATCATTGCCTATAAAATAAAAATAAAAAATAAAAAAAATTGTTTATTTGTATCATAAAAATCACAAATTTTAAAAGGGAGGGAATACCTGGTGCGAATAATAATGCCTCTTCTTCTGATTGAAAACAAGGAGAACATTGTTGACAAAAAACGATGTGCAGTGGTGACTCTTGAAATTGTGAAATTCAAGAAATCAGTGGAAATTGATAGTAGTTTGTGTTGCAGTGAGCGGTGAGAGTTTTGGTATTGAGGAGAAACAGAAATCCCTATAACAGCCGACCGGTTCTCGAAGCCTCAGGCTGCCGTGCACTGTCTCCGCCGCTCTAGGCGTAGCTCTGCTAAAAGCCTAAAACACTTCTTTTTTATTTTGTCTCAGAAGTTTTCAATTTATTTATTTTTTATTTTTGTTTTACACGTGACATGTGTGTGGTGTTATATTTTGTTCCCGGAATTTTCTATTCCAAACCAATCATTCCTCTATTCGTTCTAAATTTTTCGCTCTATCCTACCCGTTTTGGTTTATTCCACTAAATTTCATTTGATATAATAATTTTAGTTAGTATGTAAACGAATTATTGTTTTTTTTTCTTAAACCCATTTTTTTTTATTACTTCGCTTAGTTCACTTGCATATGACATTGTTTTTTCTTCATGTTCATGACTTTTCAAAAAAAAAAAAAAAAAAAAACTTATATATGACTTGTTATATATTTCTATTATGTAATAATGATATTAATAGTGTGTGTTATTTGATTTTAAATAATATGGTATACTATCATGTGATGCATATTAAGGTATATAGTATCGAAATATTTTATTCCAATGAATAAACTAGAATCGGTATTCAAAATTATTGAGATAAAATGGGAGTGGAGTTTAATGGCTAATGGGAATTACAACAAAGGTTGTTTCAAATATTTAATCGTATTATAAAGGAATGGAAAAATGATTTGTTATCTTGTTTGATGTTTTAAATGAAACAAATAAAAAGTAAGTAGGGTAAATAATTTAGTTCTCTAAGTTTACAAGGTTTTAGATCAGTAAGAGTGCCTAGTAACATTTAATAAAACTTACATAAACTTTACATGCCAATGTCAATTGACAAACAACTTACTACCTCTCTTTATCATGGTTTTTTACTCCATTGTTACCCTTACCGTCACTATAGCTTCTAAATTGTAGCTCTTCAAATGTTCAAACGATTGCCAATTAGTTTAAATGACTTTTGGTTAGGCCTGTCCAGACCCATCCGAGACCCGACCCACCCGGAGGATCTGACCGGAAACCGATCCGAAACCGGCCGACTCGATCAAGTCACCGGTTGGTGGCGGGTCATTTGTTCCAAAAATCGACTCCAGCGGGTCGGTCTCAGTTTTCCACCCTCAAAACCCGAAAAATCCGATCTGACCGATGTTTATGAATTTCCAGCCAAAATTTCCAGATTCCGGTGAGTTTTTCCCAGTTTTGGCGAGATTTTCCAGAATCTGGCTAGATTTTCCAGATTCCGGCCTCAAATTTCCAGATTCCGACTTCAAATTTTCATATTTCGGCGACTTATCAAGTAGATCTAGTGATATTTCATCAAAATCTAGTGAAATCTCATCGAATCAGGTGAGATTTCTTCCAGATTTGGCAAAATCTCACTGACTTTTCGCCATTTTCTTGCCGATATCTCAGATCTTGACTCCGACTGACCCGCCCAAAACCAACCGGATGTCTGAACCGCCCGATCCGATCAGTTTCTTGGTCGGCGGCGGGTTGATGCAACCTCCACCTGATCAGGTTGGGTCGGCCGGCGGGTTGAGCACAAACCCGACTCGCCCGACCCATGGACAACCCTACTTTTGGTAAAGATCAACTATCAATGACATAATAATGTTTTATAAAGCTCAACCTTACCAAAGAAGCGTTACTTATTAAAAAAAAAAAAAAAAAAAAAAAAAAAAACCCACTTAGAAGCTATTATCGAAAGTAACGATTCTAAACAACTATCCAATTCAATAAAACTTTCTTAAGGGAAAATGTTGTATGGTATAACATTTTTCCTTTCTTGAGTATTGGAATCAACGCATTTATTTCTATCAAACTCATATATTTTAATATCATCAAATAGATTTATTCTATTGCCCTAGAGGTACTATAAAGTAAGATGTTGTTTGTCTTAATATCTCGATGCACATAATGACTTTTGGTGTGCTCATGGATGTATTCAAGACCTCTAGCAGCATCAAGGGCAATCCGAACTCTCATGATCTAAGAAAGTGACATATGGTCCTTTCACAACCTTTGAAATGAGTGATTTGATCTATTATATTATGATTGTTGGATCATCCCTTAAAAAATTCATAAAATACTAATTCCACTCTCATAAATATACTTGATTTTTGTAAAAACTGGATATTAACATGAAAACAAATTAGAATGCACCATTTTGTGACCATATCACCGTAGTCAAAGAAATTACCTAAACTAGAATTTACCAAACTTAAAATTACTCATACTTCTGAAAGTCATGATTCTTCAACAAGACTTATTTGAAATCTTTTAATTATATATAAGGCATAAGGATTTAAGCCTTAATTATTGTGCTTAATTTAGCTTCAAAGTAAGACAAATTACAAAGTAGTTGAAAATTAGTTACTAGAAAAGTTATGAGAAAACTTTTGGTGATAATGTTGGAGTTAGTTATCACCATTAACTACCACTAACTACCCAGGATAGAGCACAACAGTAATATAGAAGCATAAACAATGATAAAATAGATGATAAAGAAGGAAAATAGCAAAATAGATATATTCAAAATAAGTTAAAACAGAGTATGGAATATGAAAACAGAAACTATAAAATCTTACTTGAATAAAACTTCTGTCTTTGATTAAAACTGTCTTTGATACAAGCTTTGAAAATAAACTTTTGTCTGAAGAGTTACAAGATTACAAAATAAAATCTGTAAAGGGTTACAAGATTATATCTGTCTGAAGGGAAGGGTTACAAGATTACAAAAGAGAAAGGATTACAAAGTATTTCTCAGGGAGAGAACTATCTTGGACCTAAGCTTTGAACTTGAGAATTTTGTCTAAGAATTGGAACCTGTCTTCTATCTTCGGAGTCTGCCTTTTTATAGATGAAATGAACCATGGTAAGTCTTCAAAAGTAACTTGAGTTAAATAAAGTGAACTCAAGTTAATCTGTCGGTAGGATCTTGTAGAATCTTGAACAGTAAAATTAAATCTTGTAGAATCTTGAACAGTAAAAGTTTTGCTATTCATGAACAGTAGTCTGTCTGGGAATCTATCAGTTCACATGCTTGTGAACAATAGTGACTTAAAATCTGTCTTTGTTTAGACTGTTTTGGTTTTGTCTGGGAGTCATTCTCTCATGCTAATGAATAGTGATCTGTCGTAGTTGCCTGTCGTTTCCGTATCTGTCTGTAATTTTGTCTGATGTTAACTATAGTAGCTATTCTGTCATTATGTCTATATTAATTTTTAGATTACCACATGAATACACTGTCATTGCTGACCTTGTATTCTGAAGGGATGTTGTCTCTATTGAGACGCTTTCATGCTTTGACTAAAATCCCATTAAAGATTTCTATTTTGGCAAAATTTGGTCTGAGATTTTAGCCTTAGAATGGCTATCTTGCTTGCAAGGCAATTGACCATTAATTTTAAAATTAACTAATTAATATATTGGGACAATATGTGACAATATGGTCAGAGCAAGTAGTAATAGGGAGGGGACAAGAATAAAACTCATAAGGCAAATAGTATGACACAGACAAAACAAAAGAAATGCTTGGAAGTTAAACCCATGGAAGGACACGTAGGTAGCTAGAAAAAGAAGAAGAAAGACTAGTCAACAAAGGTAGGAAAAACAATAATTTTAATTGTTATAAAAACTTTGAATTATATATATATATATATGTATATATATATATATATATGTATATATATTGAAGATAATCATGCTACTACTACGAGGTAGAACAGTATTTTCTACCATTGAATTTGTGGGAATCTCATCATCCATTACTGGCTCAATTTTATTAGTGCTTATGGCCTTTGAAATGGAAATTTCTTTCAGTAAGTGTATATCCTTTGGGGTTGGGGGTAGAAGGAACTTAAAGAATACTTCTGTTTTCGAAATATTAGTACATATTTCATTGTCTATTGTGAAAAAAGGGTAAAGTAGAGCCAAAAAAGGATTTCCTAGTATAACTTTAGAGGACAACTTATTTGTTAAGAAGAAAGGTGTTCTGAAATTGATTCCATTATTATGTATGTATGCCCTAGTTAGTTTATTACTTATTTTAAGTCTATCCCCATTAGCCTAAGTTAATCTGTCTGTTGTTGATTCATAATACTTGGAATGTATTAACCCTTCTTGTATGTAATTCATATCAGCACCTGAATCAACAAGGGCAATGACTGTTAATGAGAATTCTTTATGAACAACCAAAGTTATTTCAGTATACCATTTCTGGAATATCATTCTGTCAATTATATTAAAAAATTCATCTTTATAATCATCTTTATGAGAACTTTCACCAATATAATTATAAATGTCAAGGAGAGAGGAGTCTGTCAAGGGTTCATTACTATATTTAATTCTATCCTTTACACTTATTACTTGAGCGGCTATCTGCTCAATCATATCTTTTAAAATGAAATTTTCTGATTTTAATTCTTTTAATTCTTTCTTTAGATTATTAATATCTATCTGTAAATCTGTTATTGTTATAGGTTTACTGGGTTTAAATCTATCGGTAATTTCTGCAAAATTATTGGTTGACTTATAATCTTTTAAATCTATCTCAAATATATCAGTTTGAGTTAAGGATTCTTTTAATTTAGACAAATAATCTTTTTTAGACTGTGAATCCGGAAGTTGGTCTATTAAGTCTATTATTATATCTTCTTGTTTTGTTAAAACACTTATTTTTAATTTTCTTTTACAATAACAGTTATCAGGATTATTACAATTACATAATTTAATCTTCCCATTATCTGAAGAAATGTTTGTCGATGATGTAGTGATGTCACAATTATCTATATGGTGAATTTCATTGTCTGTTTCATCACTATCTGTCTGTTCTAATATACTCATTAATTTATCTTTTATCTTCCCCGATATGTCAAGTTTATTTATCTTTCTTTGAAAGTTACAGTATCTACTAGTGTGTCATTTTTTCCCACATTTGAAGCAGATAATGTCTCTTTCTTTATATCTATCACTTTTCTTTCTTTTGGATTCTTCTTTCTTTTCTTTAGTTCTACCTTTATGATATCTTCTATTATTATTCTTGTATCTATCCGTATCTTTTCTTTCTTTTGTTCTTTTCCTAGAGGGAGCAATCAATGGTTCAAAGCCATATTGCTCACAAAATGTTCCTAGCTCTTTTTTAGCATACCCTTTTTCTTTTTCTATTTGATTTTTTAGCCTTAAATCATTACATAGCCATAGACTTGTTTTATTAATTGAAGATATTATGTCTCCATATGTCAGGCTAGGATAGTCTATAGTTCCTTCATTATTGGCTATGTCGAGTCTAACTTTTTGAGCAAAGAAATAAGGTAAACCAGCAATGAATTTTTCTTTCCAGTAGGATTGTTGACAATCATTCCTGCTTAAAACCTTTGAAATAAAAACACCTTTATACCATCTAAAGTCTGAAAGTTCTAGGCATCTTAAATTAATTAAAACATCTGAAGCTCTCTTTATATTGATTAGGATCTCCAACAAAATGTTTAGTTATGTTAAAGATTAAAGTATTAACTGCATCTTGTGAAGGGTGTTTGTTTGTCATTATAACACTTCCGTCTGTTTCTCTTTTAACGGCTATTAGTATTTCATTTCTATCATCATTATTTAAATAATGATCCCACCAGCCTTTCAGTTGGCCAGTAAAACCAGTGACAATTAAATGAGCTATCTGGTGGTTCTGTTTTCCATGATTTTTATAAACATTAGTGAGCAAAGTCATTTCATATAAAAGGTTTATTATTTCATATTCTGACATTCCATCAATATTCCATTCATAAATTAAATCTGGTGAGTAAGATGAATTAACATAAGTATGTCTTTCTTCAAATTGTAAATCAGGGGGAGTAGGTTTAGGATACCAATTCTTTTTAGGGTATAATTCTTCAATTCTTCCTTTTTTGCGATCTTGCGATGAAGATGCTAAAGTTAATTTATTAATCTGTAATTTATCTGTAAATTGTGATTCTAAATTATCTATGTCTGATAAGTTTGTCAAATCTGTCAATTGGTTATCTTCTGATTCTTCATCCTCTGAAGAGTCAGTTTGTCCTATTGTATTTAACGTTATAATATTCTTGTTTTTTAATGGCCCCCTGTCCTTTAATGATTCTAGTTTCATTAAGTCTAGCTTTTTATTTATTTCATTAAGTAAATTATCAGTTTTTTCTGTCATAGGCCTCTTTAAAGGTGCTCTAAGGTGAGGAGGTATTTCATGTGGGATAAACAAAGGGGTATTGAAGCATTTCTTTTTTTATGGAAGTGGAAGGGGGTGTTATTCTGTCGCCTATGTCTTGTAGCTTTTGACCAATTGTTTTTAGATAGGTATCGGTGTAATTATTCTGTTGAATTATACTATCTAGGTTTTTATTATCATCACTTAGGCTGGGTTTTTTGATAGGAGTAGCCAGCACTTGGACTCCACTATTTTGATTCAATATGATTGATTCAAAGGGTGGATAAGTTTGATAAACTTTCTCATGATTTTCTGTCTTTGTCCATGACAATGTTTTTTCCATCACACTTATCTTTTTATTATGATAGTCCAAAAAGTCAAAAAAGCTAAAATGTGTTTGTAAGTTTGTCACCATTTCATAGTATTTGGCCCTTAAATTACTCATTTCTTGTTCATTATATTCTTTAAAAAACTGATTTTTTCTTTCAGTGTTTTCAGGTTTTGAATAATCATATTTTAGTAATTCTTTATCTAAAACAAATTCCTTAGATAAAACATTAATTTGTCTATCATCTGTAAATCCTAATATATCTGTGTGGGTAGGAGAATGAGGTTGAGGTTGGGGTTGGTAAAGGGCTTGGTGAACATTAGGGGTTGGTTATGTGGTTTTTGCTGGGTAATAAGCTATCTCAGTATGGTCTGGGGTTCTTTTCGTGTTTATAGGAGGGAGGTGTATAATTGGGGGAAGATTTTGAGGAGGTAAAGGTCTGGAGTTAGAGAAAGGTGTCCTAGAAGAAAAGGAGCTTCTAGGGGTAAACATTATAGGGGTCTTTCTGCCTGAGGAACTATTGGGTCTAATAAGATTATCAGTTTGTCTATCATTATTATTGAAAGAAATAATAACTGTACCATCTGTCTTTTGGGCTATGAAATCTGGTTCAGTGTTTTCTAACTTTGGTGTGGAAGCAATAGCTTCTAGTTGCCATCTTTCAGGAAGGGTTATATCTTTCCATTGTATTTGTTGAGGTACACGCAGTCTAGTGTATGGGGTTGAGGCTTACAAAAGGGGAGTTTGACCTTTCGGGGAAGGTTAAACTATAGATTGAGGGTCTAGGGTGGTTTTCATAAGTTTATAATAAATCCTATAAATAATAGCTAAAGGTTCTGAGCCTTCTTTCATGTAATAACCATTTGTCTTTACATTCAAAGTTAAAGCATCCATAATATTTTTGTCAGATAGACTTAAAGCAAAATTAGGATAACAATTAAAGTATAGAGGTCCATTATGCAAACTTGTTTCCATCATTCCTAAGAGTGAGTCATTAAATCTTAAATGTCTGTCATCTCTTAAACAAAGTAAAACACTTGCATTTAAAGCTTCTCTTGTTAATGGTTTTACAGCTACTTGGACCAAACCAACATGTAAAAATGCATATTTTTCTCTATGTCGGTTAATTGAGTCTATTGAAAATAATTGAATTGTTTCATATTCATTAAATAAAGAGTAAGTTCTTTCAACAGTTTTTATAGTATAATCTATCAAGAAAGATAATTTAGAAAAAGAAGTCTGTCTGTAGATTTTATTAGTTCTTTCTGTCGGTATATTCCATTTATTCCATTCTAACAAATTTCTGTCTATATCTCTTATGCTATACTCCTCAGAATTAACTATTCTATCATTTTCCATGTTCAAATTAGTGTGTGCCTGACCTAAGTGTGTCTTAGCAACAGATAATGAGCGACTAAATATATTCATTCTACTTCTAAGCAATTAATAATTACTGGCGGAAATATTACTAACCACTAGTATCCTTGCTATCGGGGCCATCTCCTCGGGAAACTCCATTGCGGGACCACCCAAACAACGCCTGTCCGTCGGCTTAACAAAACGGGTTGACCAACGCGAAACTATGGTTTGCCAACGAGTCTGAGGCTAACCAACGCTATCAAGGAGCAAGTAGTGGCTTTGTAGTAATATAAGTTCCTTGGAACTTCTTAATTGCAAAGAAATAAAACTCATACATCTACCATCCATGGCTCTGATACCATTAACTACCCATGAGATAAATTGTAGCTCTTCAAATGTTTAAACGATTGCCAATTAGTTTAAATGACTTTTGGTAAAGATCACTTATCAATGACATAATAACGTTTTATAAAGCTCAACCTTACCAAAGAAACGTTACTTATTTAAATTAAAAAAAAAAAAAAAAAAACCCACTTAGAAGCTATTATCGAAAGTAACGATTCTAAACAACTATCCAATTCAATAAAACTTTCTTAAGGGAAAATGTTGTATAGTATAACATTTTTCCTTTCTTGAGATTGGAATCAATGCATTTATTTCTATCAAACTCATATATTTTAATATCATCAAATAGATTTATTCTATTGCCCTAGAGGTACTATAAAGTAAGATGTTGTTTGTCTTGATATCTCAACGCACATAATGACTTTTGGTGTGCTCATGGATGTATTCAAGACCTCTAGCAGCATCAAGGGCAATCCGAACGCTCATGATCTAAGAAAGTGACGTATGATACTTTCACAACCTTTGAAATGAGTGATTTGATCTATTATATTATGATTGTTGGATCATCCCATAAAAAATTCATAAAATACTAATTGCACTCTCATAAATATACTTGATTTTTGTAAAAATTGGATATTAACATGAAAACAAATTAGAATGCATCATTTTGTGACCATATCACCGTAGTCAAAAGAAATTACCTAAACTAGAATTTACCAAACTTAAAATTACTCATACTTCTAAAAGTCATGATTCTTTAACAATACTTATTTGAAATCTTTTAATTATATATAAGGCATAAGGATTTAAGCCTTAATTACTGTGCTTAATTTAGCTTCAAAGTAAGACAAATTATAAAGTAGTTGAAAATTAGTTACTAGAAAAGTTATGAGAAAACTTTTGGTGGTAATGTTGGAGTTAGTAGTTAATTTAGCTCTCGTTTTTCTCATTTTTTATTTATTTATCTCTCGTCTTTGCTTCTTTGTCCTTTCTCTCTTCTCCTTCTGGCTCCAACCCTCGCCATTCTCGTCACCGGCTTCACCGACTCCGGCCTCACCATCCTCATCACCGATGCCGCTGGCTTCGTCAGAACCCACATCTCCATGGCCTTGAAGCGACGAGGCGACGGGGTTTTAGGTCTCGACAACTTCAATAGGTCTTGAATGGGTCTGTTTGCCATGGAGGAGGTGATGAACGAGTTGGTTGGGAAATTTGTCACAGTCGTTCATGGTGGTTTGTGTGGTGGTGGTGGTGGGAGAATTTGAAAAATTTTTGTTTAATTTGTCTTAAATCTGAGTTGTTTGGTTTGTGAGAAAATTTGGGAAAGTGTTTGGTTCATGAGAAAATTTGAGAAAGTGAAAATGGAATGTTGTTTGGATGTTTTGTGGTTATTTTTATTATGAAATGGAGGATTGTAATTATTGTTTGGTTGATGAGAAAGAGGTGGATTGGGTATGTGAGAGAGAGAGGCGGTGAGGGAGAGATAGGTGATTGAATGGGTTTCGGATTGGGTCTATGAGAGAGAGAAAGGCAGTGAGGGAGAGAATAATAAAAAATTGTAAAAGAATGAATATTTATTGAATAAATGTGTAGAATAGATAAACTGATGTGGGTGTTTTGTAAAAATAGGTGTGTAAAATAGAAAAAGTAGCTTTTTTTGTGCTAAATAGATGGAAAGTTTGCATCCACTGATGTGGATGCTCTAAGGGTTTGTTTAGGATCCGCTTATTTTGCTAAAACTAAAAACTTTTTTCTAAAAGTACTATAGATAAAGGTAAAAGTTAACTGAAATAGTACAGTAAGACCCATAAATAGTACCAAAAAGTGTAGTGGGGCCCATGAATAAGAGCAAAAATAAGCTGAATAATAAAATAAGTTGACAAAAAAATAAAATATCCAAATGCAACCTAAGAAAAAAAAGGAGTATCAAAGGCTATGGAATATGTATTCTTAGGAGTTTTCGACAGTGCATGAATAATCCATTGAATCAAGACGACCCAATGTATCATAAAGCAAAAGAGTGGCTAGATCATTGTCGAATAGAACATAAAAGGCATTGATTTTGCACGTTATTTATACAGATCTTACATAGAGCATATAAAAAATAATTGTTACATTGTTTGTGCATAGAAATTAGGGAAAAATGCCAGAAGACCCCTTGAACTTTGGAGTAGTGACCAAGAGACCCCCTGAACTTTTTATTTTAGCCAATTTAGTCCTTAAAATTTACTTAAAGGCCAAATTGAGACATTTGTTAACTTTCCGTTTAAATTGACTAACGTTGCTCACGTGACACGCACGTGCAACTTGCCAAACACTAAGAAAAGCTAGGCTAGGTTCAACATTGACAGAGTGCAGTTGAAAGGAAAGAGAGGATGCAGCTCGCCAGACTTCGTGGTCCCGTCGTCACTGGTCTTGTCTACTGCCGATCTTGCCATTCTTGGCTTCTGCCGAAAACCCATTACTAATTAAATCGCAACACGAATTGATATCTTTTGATGTTGAACTTGAACGATTCTCCTTATTGTGGATGAATGGCCCGTGGGAATAATCGCAAGACAAATCAACCCCACACATTTTGATTTTTTTTGTTCAAGTGGTTTTTCTTTTCTTTTTCCACCGCTGGAATGGCTAGCCATTTTGCCATTGCTAGTGCTAGGACAAGCATCAATATTTAGTATGTTGTTAATCTTGCATTCCTCTATTTACTTAATTTTTTAGGGAAAAATAAAGATCTCTCTAGAAGCATCAGCCACAACCATAAGTTTATCTTTGTCAAACTTAGCATAGTCAGGTTAATCGATTGATGGGTTTTCAATCTTTGGATTTATAAGAGCTTGTTTGAATCTGTCTCTCTAATTATCAGTTGTTGTCAGAAACCATTAGCGGCGGCAAAAGCCAAGGATGGCAAGATCGGTGGTGGAAGAGACCAGTTACAGCAGGACCACAAATTCCAATGAGCCACAACCTCTCTCTCCTTTTGTCTACACTCTGTCAATGTTGAACCTAGCTTTTCTCTCTCTGTCCATCAATTTGGGTGTTTGGTAAGCTGCATGTACGTTTCACATGAGCAATGTTAGTCAATTTAAACAGAGACTTAACAAATGTCTTAATTTGGCTCATTAAGTAAAGTTCAAGGTGTAAATTGGCTAAATTTAAAGTTCAGGGAGTTTCTTGGGTACTACTTAAAAGTTTAGGGGGTCTCTTGTCATTTTTCCCTAGAAATCAAGAGTTATATATGTGTGTGTGTGTGTGTGTGTGAAAAAAAATGAACACAAAAACTACTCTAGTGCATAAACATGAATAACAAACAATAAAAGTAAAGCACAAGAGTAAGGGAGGAGAGATGCAACCACAAGATAACACCAAGATGTGTTATCGAAGAGGAAACCAAAGAACTCGGCGAAAAACCTCTCCGCCGCCCTTCAAGGGGTAAATCGATCCATTAGAGAATAAAGTTGGAGTACATGAATAACAAAAGACCCTCAAAGCCTAGTCTACCCAATGTACTTGAGCCCTTCATGCTCTTGCTACCAACGGATTTCTCAGAGTCATGTCTTCTCTAACTTTCCAGATCTCGCAATATGCCCGATTGCATTCGCCAAGCCTTACCGGCTTCTTTTGGCAAATTCCCAAAGCTTCCCAAGCTCTAAAATACTCTCTACATTCTGAAAATGTGTGGGTTGTGTTTGGGTACAAATCCCCTCTCAAGGTATGACAATGAAAGAGGAAAGGAGAAGATGCTAGAATGATTTCTCACTAAGGATAAGTAGCTCTCTTTGTAAAAGATGGGTGTGTGTGTTGTAGAAACCTCTCTAGGTTTTTTCTCTCTGAATGGTCTCCTTACAATTTTTGTGGGTAATGAGGGAATATATAATACAGGTGAAGGGTAAGAAAGTCACTCTTAAAAATCCTCTAGGCAGAATGTTTCGTGAGTACCTTGCGGAAAGGCCTTACTCGCGAGACACTCGCGAAACTAACAGCCTGGCACGACTCTTCAGCTTCCAATCATGTGCTTCTCACGTGGCTACTTCGTGGGTTAGCTTCTCGTGAGCTTCTCGCGAAATCCACTTGATCTTCAATTAAGTATGAGTCTTCACCAACTTAATACTAAAACACAATACAATAAAATCCCACAAAAATACAAGGAAACAAATTTATTTAATTACAACACTTTTTGTCATGAAATAAGCTAACACTAATGCTATGAGAAAAATCATAACTTAACAAAATGGCATATCTTAGGTCCAAGTCACTCGTAATATAGTGAGTCTATCAACCCCAAACATGGGACTAAGATTATGTAATTAGCCTCATGAATTAAGTAGGATTTGAAGTTAGTTTTTAGACTAAGAACCAATTAAGTTTTATCCCATAGACAAAAGTCTTAACTCATGATCATTGAAGTTCCACTTCAAGTAAGACTACAAATATAAAAAGTTGCAGAATTCGAGATATGTTAGAAGGGTCCGGTTAATGTGTATCCTAAGGGCACACATTAAGCTATCAATTTTTGGAAACGTTTTCTCAAAAATTGAAAAAGCCGTCAATACTTTTTCAATTAAAAAAAAAAATAAAAAAATAAAAAAATTCCAAATATGAAAATTGTTGTGTGCCCTTAGGGCACACATTAGCAAAATCCATTTTAGAATGCCTAGAGAGTGACAAGTCACCAAAGGTAGAGTCCATAAATCTAAAAATTAATATGAAAACTCAAATATGAGACTGCTAAGATGACATACAAGACATTCTAGCTAAGATATGTGATTTCTAGAATCATGTATGTCGTTTACGAATGGCAGTACAATGATTCTAATTTTGAGTGGCTGTATCTAACTTCTTGTAAATCTTTTTTCTAAAAAAAAAAAAAAAAACTTCTTGTAAATCTAAAAATATTTAGATTCAAACTCTTTTTAGAGTTTTGAAGGCATACTATAGGATAAAACTCATTTTATTTTATATAATTTTATAGTTAAGACCCATCGGTTTGTAGTTAATACATATTATTTTCATCAAAGAGAGCTGAAAACTTCTTAATATAAATGATTACTTGTTATTATAAGCATTCAATAGACATAATTATTGGTACATCAAACAAAAAAACTTTCAATGTTTTCTTACTTGCCTTTTGTGCATTAAATTTAATTTTTATATAATTTACTAACTATGGGAAATTATTGTGTACTCTCGGAATACCATAAATGCGTATTCTTTCCTCTCACGTGAATGGTGATCTCACTAATTAAATTCATGGTGGGACCCACCATTCATGTGAGAGGGAGGAGTACGCATTTATGGTATTCCGAGAGTACCT
The DNA here is from genome assembly GCA_023736055.1 of Quercus glauca. Taxonomy (NCBI): domain Eukaryota; kingdom Viridiplantae; phylum Streptophyta; class Magnoliopsida; order Fagales; family Fagaceae; genus Quercus; species Quercus glauca. Next base: position 24,479,839 of record CM043325.1, on the reverse strand, counting down.
AATAATTTTTCACAAACTAAATGTTTTATTTGAAGCATATTTTTCATTTTTTTTAACCACTGCACATCCTTAGCACGATGGTCACTGTACAAGTATATATAAGTGCTTGTGGGGTGGCAAGGACTGGAGTTCAAGACTCTAGGAAGGAGTTTCATACACATATACACTTAGATTAGGCTAGAGTAGAATTTCTATCTTGCATAAAGAAATAATTTTTTTTTATCTATTTTATTTATGGAGTTGTATTTCACATTTTTAATGTGTTATAGTTTCAGATTCAATTGCAGGAATCTTAGAGTTGGAGCTAGCGCTAGACTTTTATTTTTATTTTTATTTTTTATATACATTTATTTATGTATATAAAAAATTAATATCATAGGCAATTGAATGTTAGATCGAATTGTAAGAATTTGTCTTTTGTCTAGTTATTTTAAATTGAATTTTACCCATGTATGTGAATTGATCATTAAGGAGACATTTGGTTTACCATGATGTTATATTACGTTATTATAATCTTACATTAATGTAATCTTAATACAATAATACAATATTACATTATCTAGGAAGGTGATAAGATTAAGGTGATGTGATATATTTTGTAATTTAACATTGTGATAATATTAGAAAAAAACCAAAAATTTTAATATCATATTATCGTAATATATATCACATCAAAAACATATCTTAACGCACATATAGCTATTAGGGCCTTTGTAATTCCAAAGTTTTTTTCTTCTCATTTTTGCGCCACAGTGCCAGAGATTTCATCGGCCTTGTCCATAAGTTAGCCCATTGGGCCTCATTCTGTGTGTATTTGAGACTCCAACCCATAAGCTGTATCCTTCCTTGGGTTTTTATTGATGCTGATGGGCCAATTCCCCCAAATTCATCTTTTGCTATCTTTTTATAAAATCGTTCTTACTCACCAAAAAAAAATTACCCAAAAATTTAATAGGCCTAATTTTACACTATAGATTCCTAAATAGCAACATCATTGTTCAATTGTATGATTTGTATCTGTTTTTATTTTTTGGGAAGAATTATTCAATTGTATATATATCCATTTAAGAGTAAATATAGGAAACATAATATGATAAATATCATGTTAAGTATAGTTTATTATTCGCTAATGTACTACATAGTATTACAAAATCATTTTAACATATATGCTATTTTACGCAAAAGTTTTCCACAATATTTAGGGAATTTGTATGGTAACATGGAAATATCAACCTTAGTCCAGGCATTAACTCACACTATAAAATACAAAAAAGCAAGCATACTGGAAGCTATATTCTGTAAACAGTGAAAAATTAACCAGTTTATTTCCTATTTCACATGATATTGTTTGAGGAGTTTCATAAATGACTTACAAGGTTCATAAATGTTTTCGAAAATATTACACATTTTATTTTATTACATGAAAGCTAGGCTCTTGATCATTGACATGGATTGTATCATCTCAACACTAGATACTTCACTTTCTTCTTGATTAAAATCAATCTTATGGAGGCGTGGGGAAGCAATTTTTGAGTTCTTCAATATCATTTCTCTTTCTCCAGTTCCAGAGGTTGATAAAGAACCATCTTCGAATGACCGATCCAACGATCCGTCATTTTCATCCCCTGATTCAGGAACCTTAATATTTTCTACCTCTCTCACCACTTGTGTCATCTCAGGACGCCCCTCTGGTGTATTATCACAGCACTGCATTGCAATTTGTAGAAGTCCTAGCATCCCTGGAACTGCGTTTCTTTGCATAGATATCTCGAGCTCAAATACCTCAGCTGTCCATTCTTCCCTGAGAGCTCGATGAACCCAGCTGCTGAGATCCACAGTGCCATTGACACCCGGTGGAGCTGTCCTTGCTGAGATCTTTCCTGTCAATAGTTCTAAAAGGAGGCAGCCATAACTCCAAACATCAGATTGTTTTGAAACTTTTCTTCCGTTTCTATATTCAGGTGATTTGTATGATACCATATGTTGAATTGCAATGGGAAGTGCAAGTAGTGAAGCAAGGCCGTAGTCAGAAACAAGAACCTTGTCATTTTCATCGAACAGAACATTTGATGATTTCAAGTTGCCATGGGGAACTATGCTTTGGCTCTTGGTGTTGAGGTGCAGATATTCCAAGGCTCGAGCTATGCCTCGAGCAACTGATAATCTCGCATTCCATCTGAATGGAATTCGATCTCCACCTCTCTCTCCTGCAATGTCCATTGATATAGAACTTTCATTTTGATTAACAAAAATATTAGACACAACAAATTTCATAATTTTTTTTTCCATAGTTTGTTACAAGGGACACATGACGATTAGAGTAATATCAATTTCATATAAGACCACCACTTACAATTATTATATATCAAAAGACAAATTACAACTTACTTACCTGTGGTTTGATCAAAATTTAAGTTGTCTACCTATCCACGTAGATCTACTCTGTTAAGGGTCTATTACTCATCTATGACTTTCTCGGTTACAAACATAAAAAAAAATAACAAAATTTAAAAAAATAAGATCAAAAGGTGGCTTTTCAAAAATTTAGAAGCTTGCTCAAGAGTTTCAATAGAACACATAAATTGGCATTTTAGACTTGTTAGATGATGTTTTCCTCTCTCTATCATATATTCTTATCAATTTGTACCAATAGGACATTTCTATCTCGCCATTTTTCACCGGACCCACCACCATAGGTAGTTCCTCCTCATCAATTTCACTCTAAAGTGCTTTTGTATTCTCTAATTTAAACAGAGCCCATGACCTTGAGCTTTCCCTCTCTATCTATGATTTTTGTTTCTTTGATCTAGCATTTGAAGGGGAAATGGTTGTGCATGAAGGTTTGAGTTGTTGAAGGTGTGCTATGCGAAGATCGAGTTGGGAATTTTTGGGTTCTATTTAGGTGTTCTAATTTTGAATAATAATTTTTGGTACAAAACACGCATACAAAAATAAAAATAAAAATATGATGTTGTTCTGTTCACAACATTGTGGCTCAAATCTTCAAAAAATTTTCATCTTTCTTTCATCTGCTTTTGGGAAAGAGAAATGTAGAGAGTTCAAAGATAGACGGATACCCATCACATTTACAACTCACAAGACCCCTCACCCAGCACCAAACCAGAAATATATAGTTCAATATTCTTTACACTCACTAGCTGTGAAGAACCCATTAACCAGACAAAAGCCAAGTCATCCATAAACGCTATTCAATTCACAATGCCACTGCTGTTTGCTAAGTAAATTTAGAACTCACTTTTACTTCTTATTTTTCTTTTAGTTTGACTAGATGATGTAAAAAGCTTGGATTTTTCAAGTGGGTTTGTTGATAGAAAAGATGGACAGTACTGGGATTTTTGTAGTGGGTTTGTTGTTTTGTTGATAGAAAAGATTGAAGGAGGAAGGAACAGAGAGGTGGGGTTGGGGTTTCATGTTTCAGGTTTCATTGTTCTTCACTAATTTCGTCCAATTTTCCATTTATTATTTCTCATTAGTGATTATTCTTTGTGTTTGGCTAATTCTGTCGTGTTGTTTTTCTAATTTGTATGCAAGATTAATGAGTTTTAGATATGTATAATTGTTTGCGGAGAGTGTTAGCAAGAGCTTAGTTGGATAATTTTTGTGTTCTAAAGTTCTTGAGCAAGCTTTAAATTTTTAAAAAGCCACCTTTTGATCTTATTTTTTTAAAATTTTATTATGTTTTTTAAGTTTGTAACGGAGAAAGTCCATAGGTTAGAAATGGACCTCTAACGGCTTAGACCTCAGGTTGGCAAATGCCAAATTCTAAACCACAAGTAAGTAACTTAAATTTTGGCTAAACTATATGTGGATAAGTTGTAATTTGCCTTATATCAAATTCCAAACAACTAGCTCAGTACGTAGTTGTGAAAAAATTTATGAAGTCTGTTGTATAATTAGATTTTTTGAACAAGACAATAGTGTATTTGAATATTGCTTATTTTACTGAAAATTGAAAATTGAAAACAATAAAAAAATAATAAAAAAGTTACTGTTCACACGAAAAGTATTGTTCATTTGCTTGTTTGCACTGTTCATGTCTCATGAATAGTACATGAACAGTGCAAGAGGCGCTGACCAGTAAAAAAAAAAAACAAAAAAAAGAAAACGCAAACGTAGGAGATTTTATCCGTATCCAAAGGCCTTCTAATTCAAAATTTTATCCCAATTATAACTCGGTAAACAATATATATTTTTCAAACGGTTAATATAGTCTAATATAATCCAAGTACCATTATTTTTTCTTACTTGTGAGCGTCACTAATACCACTTTTATAATGTACCCATCAAAACAGACAATATCAACCGTTATAAAGTCACAAATGTACTTTCTTTTCTTTTTGGAAATTGTTTCCTGCAGGGGAAAAAAAACCAGAAGGAAACAAAGGAAGAGGCAAAGACAAAACTCATCATGTATGCGATCAAACAAATTTCCTTTCGCTGCGTAGTTATACAGCAAAAACTTCTCCTCGTTGGAGTAGTAGTAAGCAAGGAGGGGAAGCAGATTTGGGTGCTTCATATCTCCAATCATTCGCAATTGCTTTTTGAATTCCTCACTAGTCATTGGTTTCAAATCCCTTAGCCTCTTCACCACAACGCTTGGTCCACCACTTACCTTAGCCTTATAACTATTCTCGAAAATCCCTTTGCCCAATCCCTCAGCAGAAGCTCTTAGAACATCACAGATTTCAAAAGCCGGTTCATCCTCCATGAATATGAGGTTCCTGCTCTCTTAAGCTGCCACAACAATGCTCCTCTCTGCTGCCTCTATAATCTTTTCACCTTCCCCTGCTTCTTCTTTGTTTGCTTTGTTCAACATCTTTTTTATCTGAGCTTTTTGGCAGTACGGAATTAATAGTAAAATCACAGCTACTATAAGAAGAACAACGAAAACAAGAAACATATTCTTAAAAGATATCTCCATTTGAGTTTGGGGGAGAATTTCCAGAAGGGGGCTCTCCTGTGCCATTTATAGAGCGGCTGGTAGCGGTTAAGGGTGGACCATACAACCTAGGATTACCAGAATATGAATCAGAGCCAAATGATTGGAGAGTAGAGTTTTTGGGATTGAACTAGTGAGATTGTTATTTGAGACTAAGAATGGCAACAGGTCAAGTTTAGGCCGGATTTTTTCATACCCAGATCCGACCTATGGGGCAAGACCCGTGGCTTGGACCCGGCCTATTTAGGGTACCGGGTTTTTTTCCGGGGCCCGAACTTGCCCCAACCAGGCCCTGCAGGCCCCACGGGCCCCGTTTAAGGATTTGGCCGAATTTGTGGCCCAACCAAAAAAAAAAAAAAAAAAAAATTTAAGCCCAAATTTATTTTTGCCTACATTCAGGCATGCATATTCTAATTCAAGCCTAGATATCGTGACCCAAATACCAAACCAGTCCAAATCATAGGCTACTAATCATAAATCAATAAATCACCTATTAATTATAAATCTATAAATCAATAAATCATAACTAATATCATAATCACAATTCAATAAATCATAACTAAGATTTTAAATCAATAAATTACCTAGCTAAGATAACCATTTAATCATTAATCAACAAAATCATAACTAAAATCACCAGCTAAACATAAAAATAAAATAAATCCAACAAGTCCAAGAAATAAGTATCAAAAGTCCAACAAGTCCAAGAAATTAAAAAGCTACAAAATAAATCTCACAAGTTTAGAATAATTACAAACCAACAAATTAATCCAACAAGTCTAAGAAATTAAAAAAGCTACTAAATTAATACAAAATATGTTTAATCTTACACAATTGTGACACAACTCCCATCAATTGTGGCACAACTCCCATCATCTTCATTTGGCTCCCCATCATCAAGAATGGATTGAAATGTACTATCTCCAAATATAGTTGAAGAACCTACAACAACAATGAATTAAAAAATGGAATAAACTTCATCAAATTGTAACCAGCAAATATAAAAACAAGAAATGCAAGTAGACGCATTTGGACATCACAAAATCACAATAAGAAAACAAGAAATGCAAGTATTGAACAATAGATCACATTAAACAACACTATTCAGCTTCATAGCCCTAGACATACATATATCAACAGTGAAAGTGCAAAGCTTCTAACTTGGTTCTGGACCACTTGAGAAGTTGTTCTATAGCGTTCGCAAAATACAATTGTACAATAAACCATAACTAATAAAACCATTCATTTAAATAAACCGTTCATGTCAATTGGATTAAAAAAACACATGTAGTAATGTCTATGCTAATAAAATAACTCAAAAACCAAAAAAGAAAGAAACTAAACCACTTCCAGTAACACAAACCCAGAAAGAGTTTTACAACGACCTTTAAGACATAATTGCATTAATTCAGTAATACAAGCAATGTACAAAGCTACAAAAATGCAATAGCAAAAAACAGAGAAACCCAATAATGTTGAATTTCGCTACAACAACATAAAACTAGTACTCTAAATCTCATAAAAAACGTGAAACAACACAAAACCCAGTACTCAAAATCCAATCATCTTTGTTTTTGACCAATCGTCTTAGCTAACCAAGAAAGAAAAAAGAGACCCATATGCAAAAGACCAAACAGAAACCCTAGAAAGTTGTATTTTTTGGGGATCCATTCAAAAAGGCCACACATACAGCACAAGTACAAAACCAATACAACACTGTCACTAGCAATACTTAACAATAAGCAAAAAATACCCATTAAACTAAACAAACCCACAAACCCATTAACAAGAAAAATCAAACAAAAAAATAACATCATTATATAGCATTCAGATTGAACATCTGAACTCGAAAATTCAAAGACACACTTGAACTTAGATTGACTTATCAATGACAATTCTCGAGCAAAAAAATCACAAAATCGAAAAACAAATAAATAATAAACACAGAGAGAAAGAGAGAGAAATTACAGACCTCTACTCGCCTTCTTCGTACGGAGAGTAATCGATGTCTTCTTTCCTAACGCAATTAAACATCAGAGCTGCAAAAGAAGCAAAAATTCCTACAAACCCAACAACAACAACAACAAACAATCGAATCAAACCAAACCCTAATTAACACAATCGATGTAATTACACAGAAATCAAAAAGAAAAAAAAAAGAGAGAGAGAGAGACTGACCAGGAAAGTAGTGGACAAAGGAGACCAAGACGGAGTGAGGGTGAGGAGGCGAGGGAGGCGTGACTGAGGGAGTGTCGGAGTGAGGGAGTGTCGGAGTGATGGCTGACTGCGTGAGCTGAGGGAGAGGGAGTGTCGGACTGAGTTGCTGAGGTGAGGAGTGAGGACTGAGGGAGTGTGAGTGTGAGTGTCGGCGTGAGTTGCTGCTGAAGAGTGAAGAAACGACGGATTAGGGTTAGAATATAGAAATATATATAAATAGGGTATTTTTGTAATTTTAGGGCACTGGATTTTTAACCGGGCCGGGTTTTGGGTTTTTTGATAAATCCAAACCCGACTTGGATTCGCTTCGGATTTTTTTTTTTTAAAACCCATACCCAACTTTATTCTTAATCGGATTGGGTAAAACCCGACCCATTAGGGTCGGGCCATACCAGATACCCGCGGGTCAGGCAAAAATTGTCATCCCTATTTGAGACATTGAAAAATAGTATGCTAGACTGGTTAAATTCTGGGATTGTACCTGTCAAGTTGTTATCTTGAAGCTGCAATGACTTGAAGCTGCAATGACTCCAAGACACTAGGACTTAGAAGCGAACCTGGAATCGGCCTGTCTAACTTGTTGCTTGATAGATTAATAATCTTCATCTTGTGATTGAAGGAGAAATTCATTACATTTCCCATAGAGAATTGTTCTGGAAGCTCAGGATAATCAACTTAGGGAAGTTCATGAATTCATTAACATTGACTTTCCAGCTTAGCCCCATATCGTTCAACTCTATTCCAATAATATGACCCTTAGTGGAACACTGAATGCCATACCAAGGGTAAGCAAGATCGCAAGGATCACCCTTCCAGCTTTCATTTAGAATAGAGTTGTTAAATATGGACTTGAGAACATAAAGGGCATTCTTCTCATCAGGATCAACAGATGGAGTCCCTCCTTGGCCTAGAACGTTTCTGTATAGCAATAGAAAAACTGTGACTATAAGAATCTGCTCGAGAAATTGAGCAGAACCCATGATGCAATTCAGGGTGAAAAAAAAACTGTATTTGGGTTTCTGTGCTGCAGGGAAGTCAACAAGTAGAAATGGTATTTGGCCTAGGAATGTGGCTCGATGAATTCGTAAAGATATCCTCACTATTTCCATTGCAGTGAACGGTTTCTTTTGTCTAAGACAATAACAAGGGCAATGTCCAACTGTTTCTCTTGGATATTCTTTTGTGAAGAATCCTAGGATTAGGAAAGGCTGTTGTTCAGTGTTCTTTTATGAATATGAATGTCAGGTTGGATGTACATGATTGTTTAAATATGATATAATTTATGAAATCTTGGCAAGTTCTTGCGTCTTCCTGCAAAATAATATATAACATGGGTAGATTTTTCATTTTTTCTTTTTGTTTTTTTCTTTTTTTGACTGATGGAAACTATTGTTTTACACTAGTTATTATACATTCCATACATACAATATTCATAATTTCACGTGCAATGTACCCATTTTTTTACTAATGTTTACATTTAAAAGGCGAAATGAATAATGTGTATGAACGATATACACTAACAATTGTGAGATAATCAATACTCCTTGCTAAATAGCAAGATTAATAAAATCATTCTTTACCGGGAGCTCAACAAAAATTAATGTATTCCACTCTAAGTTTTGTTTGAGTATCCCAATTTATATTTCAAATCCACTCTAATATTTTTTTTAGTGTCCTTCTCTTTAATGGTCCGTTTGGATTGAGGGTGAGAGAGGAGGAGCAGAGTAGAGTAGAGTAGATTTAGCCCAAAATTAGCTTATTTTTTGCCAAATCTACTCTATCCCCCTCCACTCCCCCTCCTTCCCCCTTCCATCCAAATAGGCTATAAAACAGGTTTAAAATTAATTTTAACTCATGTAAAACTACCTTTAACATAATCTTTTTCACAAAGATAAACTAGGTTCAAATCCTCATTCCCCAAATATTGTAAGGCCAAAAAAGGGAGAAGAAAACGCTATTTTTGACACATTTGAAACTAAACCAATGTCTCTTAAATTCCTAAAACCTATCCTTAATTCAAGTAAAAAGATTAATGAATATTTCAATGACTATTTCATGTTCCAATGGAATAATGGTGCATTTTAATAATTTCTTTTAAAACGGTAATAGACATCTACAAAATTCAATTGCCTACAATAACAAAAATTATGTTATTAAATAAAATTTAAGTGTATAAATAGATTAATGTATTATAAACCTGGTTTAAAACACTAATATTACTATTTTTGTGTGTGTTCTAATAAGTATTACTCTTTACCTAAAAAAAAAGATATTTATCCCACATTGGTTTTGTGTGTTTAGTGTTTGTTTTTTATGAATGCTCGAAAATGTGTTAAAAACACAAGAGCTGTTTAGACTCCCAATTAAAATTAACAGCTAGATTGCTTTTATTCTAACTTATCTAAGTGCGGAAATAAGAGTAAATGAAGCGCAATCAACCGATACTACTCTAGTACATAAACATTAACAACAAACTGTTAGGTTCTAAAGGTTTAAGAATTTATGTATTTAGAACTCTAATTTGTAATGTTAGCAAACCATGATCAAAATAATGTACTTAGTCTTGTTTAGGCTTGCTCAAAGTTGTTAAAATATTGTAAAGTTGGAATCGAGTGACTGCAGATGCATTGGGGCATTTCGGCCTGGCTCGATCGATCGAAGGTTAGACTCGATCGATCGAAAATCGGCCCAGATGCGTTTTCTGCAGAATTTCCAACTCAGCCCTAACTCTTTAAACGTTTAGGATTTTATGTTTTTGCCCTAGGTATATAAGGCAAACCCTAGCCATGTTTTTAAGAGTTGCACAAGTTGTATTGTTGCTCATACATTGCGGTTTTGTGTAAATCTCTTATGAGATCTAGAGGAGCTTTCCTTTACACAAAGCTTAGGGTTTTCAAGATTGAGATTACTTCAACATCTTGATGATCAACTTGGTTGCTGCCTTTGAAGCTTAAAGAATATCAAGCGTGGGTGCTTGTAGCTGATTGAGGGATTCAAAGAAAGAAGTAGTCCGTGGACTCGGAGCCTGCGCGTGGTCGTGTCCGGAAGTTTTACTGGTGGGTAGCATTAGGAAGTCAAGCGGGGAGCTTGTAAGTCCTTTTGTAAGAACTTCAATTCTTTCTTAGTGGATTCCGTTTTGCCTTGAGGATTGGTGGGTAAAATCCTCCCCAGGTTTTTCCGTGTGGTTTCCTGGGTGATCATATCTTGTGTTATTTATTATTCCGCTGCTTTATATTTTTGATATGATTATTTGATTGTTTTAACTTAGAATTGTTTAATTTGACTAAGTAACAACTTGGCTAATTAATCTAGGCTACGCAATCTGATTGTTTGTAAGGGGTGTAAAACCGTTCACAAACAATAAAAGTAAAGTACAAGAGTAAGAGAAGAGAGAATGCAAACACAAAATAACACGCCGATGTGTTATCGAAGAGGAAACCAAAGAACTCGGTGAAAACCTCTCTGTTGCCCTCCAAGTGGTAATCGATCCACTAGACAATCAATTGGGATACATGGATTAGCAAGAGACCCTCCAAGCCTACTCCCACAAGCTCCTGCTGTATCTATATCTAAACCTGATGTAAGGATACCTAAGGAAGAGGTCCTATCTACTAGAAGAATTAGGGTAGATCTTAGTGAAACAAAACCCAAGAAACTTGCTCATCCTATAGATAAGAGATAGCACAAGCCTCAATGGTTTTGTCACTTCTGTGGTGGAGCTGGGCATACACACCCAAATTGTTTCAAGTTGCAAGCAGCTAAGCAAACAATCAAACAAAAAGTGTCTGTGCCAAAAGCACAAGATCCCATTACACTTATTCATGAGTTGGTAAAGGCTCTTATCCTCTATACCAATGTTGGAGTTGATCAAAAATTTCATGTGTTTAGAAACTCCAACTTTTGGTCTGCATCTAAGAAAATGTGGATGCAACAGACTCAACTTCACTAAGTCTGTTTGACATGGTCCTTGTGCTATCTCTCTCATTCCTTTGAACAAAGTTTTTGCTTAGGATTTTATTTTTCTACATTTCATTAATGCATTTCATTCTAGGGTTGATTAGGATTTTTTTTTAAAAGTTTTTAAAAAAAATTTAAAAAATAGAAAATTTCAAAAAAAAAAAAAAAGTATTGCACACCACTAAGTGTGTAATTAAGGTTGACCAATGAAATTTATATTTCATGATTGTGTATCTTGTTTAGCCTTGATGAGCTATTTTCTGTACTTTCCTAGTTTGTGCTATGTAGTACTTAATTGTGTGAGTTGTTTATAGTCTTTGAACAAACGATCTTGATTTTAATGTCACATATTTTGATTGTAAGGACTAGAAAATCCTAAGAGAAAGGCATAAATAACCATCTTACTACTGTTATTCGCTAATCATGAACACCTGTGTGCAAATTATAAAAGTTGTGCTTGGTAAGGTGTAGCACTTGCACATCAAGATTAAACGAGGTGTTATTGTCAAAAGAAAAAGTGTAACAAGGGTATTTTATTTTCTATCTTCTATATGCCCATACATGATATCTTTGATTGTGCTTAAAAGAAAAATTCAAAAGAAAACAAAGAAAAAGGAAAAGCAAAAAAAAAAAAAAAAAAAGAAGCTTTTACATGATGTAACTATTTAGGTGATAGTCACTTTTAAACCAATGTGATTGATGATGTAGAAAATTTGTTTGATTACTATCTACATATCACCTATTCTATATTCTGCACACTTGCTAGTTGCACACACTACACGCAAATCTATGCTAAACTTAGTACATTTTGATTGTGTGTTAACTAATATGGCCATCTAGAATTACTCGTTGCGTGATGTTTAATACATTTTCTTTGGGTTGGGTAGAATTTGAAGAGAAATTTTCAAAAACTTAAGTGAAATATGCTTTGGAAAACTTCTGGAATCATTTGTATGCATTTCATATCATGAAAACTAGTTTTCAGTTGTTTTTTTGCAAAAAATTTCCAGGTTCTTCAAAATTCCAATTTTTCAAGTTTTTGATCGATCGAAAATGATTCTTAACCAATCGAAAAAATTGAATTTTTAGGTCAAAACTCATTGCCTTGCTTGATTCCTATTCAATTTTTGCTCGATCAGTCGAAATTTGTTTATCTGTCCCTTCGATTGCTGCTCGATTCCTCTCAACCAATTGAAATTCGAATTTTTCGAATTCTTATGGGTCTGACAAATCAATTATGTCCTTTTTCTTCTATTCTCTTAGTTTGCTCTCGATCCTTCTTCATAGATTTTTTTTTTTTTTGTGTGTCTTATTCGAGTCATAAGCTCCAAAGGTTTTCTTCTACACTCTAGTATGACTCTTTTACCTTTTCTTTTTGATCATTTTACAACCATTTCATGCATAATCTTTAAAATTTTTAAAATTTTTGAACTTTGTAGATTTTGAGGTTTTTGATATTTTTGAAGTTTTTGTTTCAAAATGATCAATGGGTTTTTATGTATGCATGTTGTTAACATGATCTCTCTGCTTTAATTTGAAAAATTTCATGGATTGTGATAAATTTTGAAAATTGATTGGTTGATTGTTTATAACATATTCCCTAACTGTTGTGATGACCAATTGGTCAATTGATATGCTTTTTGAAAAATTAGGGTTTATGTTCTTCAAAATTTGGGGATTTTTCATAGAACTTGATTTTCTAGGTTAATTTTCAAAATTGTGATAAAATTGAACATTTCAAAGTATTAGTTCATGCATCATTGGAGTTTATGCTTCATGCATCATATAGATTTTGAAGATTGCATATACATTGTGTTTATTTCTCTCTAATGCAGTCTGACCTTGGTTTCCATGGTTTTTTTTACTTCTAGTTTCCAACTCTTTAGATCCTAGTAATGGCCTTTAAGAAGTATAGAAACATTAAGACCATAGTAAAAAAAGTCTCTAGGTTTACTTCCAAACCAATTGATGTCTCTAACCAAACTAGGTTTCATGTGCTTCAAAATGCTCAAAAATTTAATGCTCTAGTTAAGTATAGGTCTATTTGGGTTGAAAGACAAGTCCGTCTAGATGAGTTAGATTGTTCTATCCATAGAAATCTAGAGTCTAGAGGTTGGTTGTCTCTTTGTCATGATTTGATACCCCTTGTAGACTAATGCAGTTGCCACCTAAATTAGGTCTAGGAATAATATTGGGCCCTTTGGGCCAATCACTTACACACATAAATCCATGTACCAGATTATGGGTTTGAGTTTGGGTACGGCTTGGGAAGGTGTTAAGCACCCAAGACCGCCCGACTTGTGGGCCGGCCTTCATTATGTGTAGCTAGACCATATTTAATTAAAGAGTTTATTAAGAGAGCCCTAATCCTTAACCTAAACATACATCATGCACTGTAAATTAAAAAAACACATACAACATGTTAAAAACATATCACAATATAAAAGGAAATAAATAAAACATAATCAAATAGAATAAATCAAACATGGCTAGTTGACAATTAAATAAAACACACAAGGAAATAATATCTTAATGTTCAATATGGGTATAAACTACCCTTGAACGTTTAGACCTCAAATTACAAATTATCAATTCAAGCTTATTATCAAACAATTAATGTGTGGAACATGAACATAAGACAAACACAGAATTGATAAGTAATTTAAGCCAAATATAAACACATCCACAGTAGTAAATAAATGGCAAAGATAAAGGAAAGAAAGATGCAAAGACACGGACAACACACGATGTGTTATCGAAGAGGAAACCGAAGCCCTTAGCGTAAAACCTCTCTGCCACCCTCCAAGCGGTCAATAATCCACTAAAGAATGTAGTTGGGATACATGAACAGCAGAAGACCCTCCAAGCCTAATTTACCCAGTGTACCTAAGCCCTCCAAGCATCTTGCTCCAACGAGGTTGCGCCGAACCTATTTCTTCTTTTGCTTACTGGATTCCGCTATCAACCATAGCATCAACCAATAGACATTGGTTCCTTCCTAACTGCTTCTTAAAAGCTCCAAATGAAGGTTCTCACTGATATGGGTATGGTGAGAAAAGGCTTTGGCTAAGGACCTCTCAAGGATGTAACAATGGAGAGGAAGAGAGTAGAGGAATTTGAGGAGTCTCTTAGGTGTAGATTGTGGATGAATCAATCTAGGTTTTCTCTCTCAAAATTCTCTCTAGAAGCTCTCTACATTTGATGGGTATAAGGGTCTATATATAATGGTGAGTGTTTGGAATATGAAGAGACAGTTTTTCCCAAACAGGGCTAGTTGGCAGCTTGGCCTCGCAACTGGTCTAAGTTGTGAGTTCCAGCCACAAGGTAACAGCCTGGCCAGCCTGGGACTTTTGTTCTGTAGTGCACTAGCTGGCATAACGCTTCAGCTTCCCCCATGCTTGACATGTGACTCTTATTTGGCGGCTTGCACCCGCGAGCAACCTGCGAGTTCCAGTCGCAAGTCCCTGCTTCTTTGCACATTGAGGAACATTTTTTCACACACTCTCACACACTACCCTTACAATAATCCCACCTAAATACAGGGTTACTAAATGCTAAAATATAAGCAAATTTGGCACGGAATAAAGCCAACAAGATGGTTGATTAAATTCAACCTTATAATCTCCCCCTTTGGTTATTCCGTGACAAAACCTTACAACAGACTCTAGACTTAACGCGTGAGTTGGGAACAGTTGATCAAAACTCACTCACACCTAACTCTAGATTCTGAAAAGCTCTTGAAACATATGAACAAGTATCTCCTGAAACATAACAACACAACAATATCATTGTATACAGAAAAACTTGAAATGCATATGGAGCAAGCATAATATGATTAAGCAAAAAAAGACTTAAGCTATAAAGCAATAAATAATGGCTTGACCAAAACATGTAATTACTATACAAAAGTAATCACAATGCTCATTGACACAAGGAATGAACATCCGGACATGCAAGCTAATAAGCTTATATGCAAAGTATCATTTGCATGTCCAACACTCAACCAATGCATACAAACATATATGCATCTAAGAACAATCCTACAAGGGCATAAGAGTGAAGTACTTAAGAAAATGCATAACATTAACAAGTACTTAAGCCACAACGCAAAAAGGCTGCATAAGCATGGTACAAACCATAAAAGCCTACAAATGCATGGAAACAAACCCTTAAAAGCTTACAGAATCAACATAGGTATAGAAGTACCATACAGAAACAACTAACTGAATGACATTATAAGATTTGAGACAGACTTAATATGACAAAATATAAAGAGCAACAAAACAAAATATAAAGCTCCCCCTTTGATTGTGCTCTTTCTCCCCCTATCATTTTACTTATATCTTCTCCCCCTTTTTGTCATGGAATAGCTAGTTCTCATCTTCTTCTAGCTTTCGTTGAATCTGATCCAATTAAGTTTGAAGAGAGGTGAACTTCATGTCCCATCGAATGTTGTGATGGTGCAAAATGGATGTGAGTCCGGACACTTTGGTGTTCAATTCATGGACAAATGCCATAATGTTGTCAAGCTTCTCGTCGAAGGAGGATAAGCTGGAGCGCAAACCACTGTGAGATGCTGAAGCTTCAGTTTTGATTCCCTTCTTACTATGGCCAATGCTCGCATTGAACGTACGCATGTTGATTGGACTGGGTTTTGTGCAGGGGGTTTCATCTTCAGATGGATGGATCCCTTTGAGCTTCAAAATCCTAGAGATGAGACAACATAATGGAATACATATCCGGGACTCAGTTCACTGAACCGTTTTGCACAGAACATGAAAGATATGTGCACAAATATCAATCTCAACATCAAAGATCAGATCATGAAGAAACAGAGCACAACCGAGGTTCATGTACCCGGTGCTGGAAAGGGGGTACAAGTTGTTAAACATGATGATTGTGAGCACCCTCAATTTTGGAGGAAGAGAGGAAACACTGACTGAGTTCCTGTTTTGTGAGAATTCTAAGTCTTTGCCAAGGGCATCCCGAAATAAGTCCTCATCTGGACACAGATCGTCATACACTGGTGGATTTCCAAGTATCAGCTGATTAATATGTAGAATCTCTGCCAAGTATGCGGGAGAGACAGAGAAACTTTTTCTCCTAACCTAGCACTTTAGTTCATCAGCTTCAACAATTGCATTTGCATAAAATTCTTTAACCAAATTCTCATAAGCATCATCAAGGTCAGAGAGAAGGTAATTCCAATCTTTGTAAGCAAACCATTTATTGAATGTTGGTGGCAAACAAAGAGGGTTGATCAACAGCCCTTTCAATCAATGGTGTAGCATCTCTGAAATAATTCTCATAAGTTTGAAAGGTAGCATAGGATCTGAACTTTTTTGGGTCGAATGCACCTGATGGTGAACGGGTCCTCTTTGTGCGAGGTAAGGGATCATCGATATCAATGACAGGTTCCTTCCCTTTGCTGTTGCCCATTTCACAGCTTCTCTCTTGAATGGAGACATATCCACTCTGTATCATGGATTATCAAAGAAAAGAAAACACCCAACAGAAAAATACCAAACAATATTAGCATAGGGTTAGAATCAAAGCATGAGCATTTGGAAAAACCCTAAGAATTTGGGATTTTGGGTCCAAACATGACAATGGGTGTATGTGGGTGTCAACAATAACACAATGAACTCATAAACAGTATAAACCCAAAGATCTCGAACAATATCACCACACAAGCAGAAACCCATAATGGAAAAGGAGATATACCAACAGCACAGATCCGCTCAAAGCTTAAAACACTAACACAACACACAGATCCAAGAAAATAATGTTCAAATCATGAATAATGAAGTGAAAGCAGGAAAACCCATACATTTTTCTTGAAGATTTGAGCAGAAATGATGCAGAAATGGTTGATTTTCGAAAAGAGACATGGAGTGTTTCAGATATAGAAATGGGGAAGACAGTGAACTGTGACAAAAGTAAAAGGGAAAACTGAAAAAGTTTTAAAAAAATTGACACTGAAACGCAAAACACGCATTTTTCGCGACTGGGTTAAGTCGCTAGGGTAAGCCGCGAAACACTGTGAGAACAAGATTCTTGAAAAATTTTCTAAGTGTTTTTCGCGACTGGAAGGTCTACCCGTGAGGGAGTCGCGAGCTAAGCCGCAAAAATCTCTATGTACCCCTCGCAACTGGACCTTCCACCCGTAAACAAGTCGCCAAAACTTGCCCACGAGAATGTGACTAGACTAACTCACGACTAAGTCGCCAAAACACGGCAAAAACTGTTTTTGAAAATTTTGACTTTTTTGTTAAAACAAAATACTTTCCAAAAATAACTAAAAACACTCAAAAATCTTATTGTGTTTGATCAACAAAGATTGAGCATGTGAAAACACATTTAATCAAGTATAATCACACAAATGAATATGGCATTTATTGAACATAGACTTGTGTGTTGTGTGTGGATAGCAAAAATGAGATAGTCTTTAGTCTAATGTGAAGCTTCAATGATCAATTCAAGCAAGGCATACACAACTAGCACTAGATAATGTGACCTATCTCAATAATAGAAGTATGCATATATGACCTCCTACATAAACTTAATTACAATTCTTTAAAGCTTTTTATTTGGCTCCATATACATCATATCATTTGCACTTTTTGATTGATAACATCTCATTATGAGATCGATGCCTGAAATTTTTGATATTTCAATTGATGAGGTAGCCTTTGGCTATTTGGGCATCATACATTTTATTTTGGTTGTTTTCCCTTTTTTCTAGTCGAATACTAGTATGTGCGACAGGCTTTTGCAGCTCTATATCTCTTTTCATTGGGAGATTTACATTTTGAGAGCTCTTTTAAGCAAAAACAAAAAAATAAAAAGTGGGAAGATATATAGGCATAAGTCTATGCATGTCTCAAGATCAACAAAACCATTCACTAATCATTTATGACAAGGTTGAAGATCTATTTACAACAGTTACATAGATTTCAAAATTTCTCCCACAATGATATGAGTGCATAGGAAACAAGCTAAGCTCGTAGATGCACAAAGCCATTAGTACAAAGGTACAGGGCAAAACATGCATTGAGACAAAAACTTAACAAAGTCGATCAAACTTTATGGATTTTCTAGTTTTTGTGTTTTTGGATTTTTTGACACAAAAGCAGTGAAAAATTGATAAAAAAAATCATATGAAGGAGTGCTAAAACAAACAAAATGCAGAACATACTACAAAAAGCACATATGGAAGATAGAGTTTAGGGAATGATACCGACACCAATGGTCTTATGCAAGGATTCAAACCTCGGGCCATCAAGAGGTTTAGTGAATATGTCAGCCTTTTGATTTTCTGTATTGATGAACTCCAGACACACTATCTTGTCCTCTACCAAGTCTCGAATAAAGTGATATCGGATCTCAATATGCTTTGATTTGGAGTGTTGAACTGGATTCTTTGACAGATTTATGGCACTGGTGTTATTACAGAACACACACATGGTGTCTTGAGAAATTCCATAGTCATGTAGTAGCTTTCTCATCCATAACAATTGTGCACAACAACTTCCTGTTGCAATATATTCAGCTTCAGCTGTTGAAAAGGAGACGAAATTTTGCTTTTTGCTTATCCATGAGACCAAGTTATTTCCAAGATAGAAGCAACCACCGGAAGTGCTTTTCCTATCATCAATGCACCCAGCCCAGTCTGCATCTGAATATCCCACCAAACACTCATTCGAATCTTTTGAATACCAAATTCCATATTCATACGTGCCATTGACATAGTGAATGATTCGCTTTACTGCTGTCAAGTGGGACTCTTTAGGAGCAGCTTGGAACCAAGCATATACCTAGGGGTGTCAATATTCGACCCAACCCGCGAACACGACACGAACCCGACACGGGTTTTTTCGGGTTAGGGTTAGGCCTTAATGGGTTTGGGTCATAAACGGGTCGACCTGAAAGCAACACGATAAGAAACGGGTCATAAACGGGTCAACCCGCATAACCCGCAATAGACACATTTGACACGCCAATTTATTTGTGTCAACCCGAAATGACCCACTTAACACAACCCGTTTAACTCATATAACAAATGAATATTTATTTTATTTTAGATTTGTCAAATACCTTTTATATCCAACATATATTTTAAATTTAAAAAGAAAAGTAAGTAATTACAAAACTTTACAAGGGATATAATTGGAAATTGAAACTTTACAGACCTTAGAACTACTAATACTTTTTTTTTTTTTTTGCATAGAACTTACACAAATGAAATTAGATGAGCTTGTGGAAGATGTTATAAATTTGGACATCAACAAAGAATCTATGGATGATAATCTTGGTCATAGTCAGGATTAGTCTACTGTTTGCTCAAATTCTTTCAATATTGATACTTTGCATTTGGCGAGTTCTAAGAATATTATATTTTTATTGAACTATGTTATTTTATTTTTGTGAAACTTTGTTATTTTGAATTTAGGTTGAAGTGTAAATAACTTATTTCTAGATTAATGTTATATTTTTGTTGAACTATATTATTTTGAATGTGGGTTGAAGACTTGAAGTGTATGCACTGCTTTTTGGAATGTAAAAATAATTAATTCTAGATGGATGTTATATTTAATATTATGCAGGTTGAAATGAGTTGTGTTACATTCGTGTCAACCCAACACGACTCGTTTATTAAGCGTGTCAAATGGGTTGGGTCAGGTCAACCCGCCTTATTAATAGGTCGGGTTAGGGTTGAAGGATCATGACACGATTATTAAACGGGTCGGGTTAGGGTTGAGCCATTTAGTCAAATACCCCTACCTCGACACGACACGAACCCGACACGCTAACCCGAATTGACACCCCTACATATACCTCGACACTGAATACAATATCTGGTCTACTAGCTATGAGATAGAGAAGACTACCAATCATGCTTCGATAAAGTGTTGGATCAACATCAATGCTAGCTGCATCTATGCTCAGTTTCGAGGAGGAACTCATGGGGGTAGAAGTGTGTTTCTTAGAATCCAGGCCAAATCTTTTGACAAGATTTTTGGCATATTTCTCTTGAGAGATAAATATTCCATCTTCCCGTTGTTTCACTTGAAGCCCTAGGAAGTAGTTCAACTCTCCTACCATGCTTATTTCAAATTCCTCTTTCATTTCTTCCAAAAACTCATGAGCTAGTTGATCAATTGTAGATCCAAAAACAATATCATCCACGTACACTTGAGCGACAAGGAGGGATTTTTCATCTCTTTTAACAAACAAAGTTCAATCTGCTTGGCCTCTTTTGAACCCACGATCCAATAAGTAATTGGTGAGGCAGTCATACCATGCTCTTGGTGCTTGTTTCAGCCTATACAAGGCTTTCTTCAATCTCAGCACATGATCCGGAAAGTGAGAATTTTGAAACCCGTTTGGTTGTTCAACAAAGACTTCTTCATTTAGGAAACCATTTAAGAAGACACTTTTCACATCCATTTGGTACAACTTAAAATCCATAATGCATGCTATGGACAAGAGAATTCGAATGGACTCTAGTCTTGTTACCGAAGCAAACGATTCATCGAAATCTATGCCTTTCACTTGAGTATACCCCTGTGCCACCAATCTAGACTTGTTTCGGACAACTTCACCATCTTCATCCGTTTTGTTCTTAAAAATCCACTTGGTACTGATCACATGTGTATCTTTAGGCCTTGGGACCAACTTCTATACATCATTTCTCACAAATTAATGTAGCTCCTTGTGCATAGACTCTATCCAATTCTCATCTTTAAGGGCTTTTTTTTTACCTTTTTGGGTTCAAATTGAGCAAGATAACAGTTGTATGTCACATGGTTAGCCATATACTTTGGCCTTTTTCTCAAACGAAGTCCCTCATTTACGTCGCCAATGATATTACTTGAAGGGTGATTGAGAGTTACACTTGACGAAGGTTTCTTGGAAGTTGATGGTTCCTCATCACAAGAAATTGGGGGTTGAACCTCCGGAGGTGTGAGTGGATTTGAGACTTCTTGAGTTGATCTAGTCTCTCTTCTCGATATAGGGGGTGTGGACTCCTTTCCTGGTGATTCTTTCTCAGCATCATCACTTAGGGACATATCATCACCATTCTCATTCTTCTTAAGATTTAACCCCTTTCCATCACCATCAATTTCCTTTTTTGATATAGTGTCGTCTATGACCACATTGATTGACTCCATTATCGTCTTATTGCGCTTGTTGTACACTCTATAAGCTCGGCTACTTGTGGAGTATCCTAGGAATATCCCTTCATCACTCTTAGCATCAAATTTTCCCGAATTTTCCTTATCATTTAGAATGTAACACTTGCTCCCAAATATTCTGAAATACTTCACCTTGGGTTTCTTTTCTCTCCATATCTTATACGATGTCTTCTTTGTCCCTGCTCGGAAATAGATTCTATTACCAATATGACATGAAGTATTCAACGCTTCAGCCCAAAATTTTTGTGGAATGTTTTTGTTGAGTAGCATGACTCTTGCCATCTCTTGGATCACCTTGTTCTTTCTTTCAACCACCACATTCTGTTGTGGAGTCTTTGGAGCTGAAAATTCCTTCTTAATGCCATGCTCCTCACAGAAAGCTTCAAATTTAGCATTCTCAAATTCCTTTCTATGATCACTTTTGATTTTAACTATGGGAACTCCTTTTTCATTTTGCAGTTTCTTGCATAGCCTTTCTATTTTATCACAAGCTTCCAACTTTTCCCTAAGGAATTCCACCCAAGAGTACCTTAAGAAATCATCAACTACCACCATAATATATCTCTTTCCTCCCAGACTTTCAGTTCTTGTGGGCCCCATTAGATCAACGTGAAGAAGCTCTAAACACCATAAGGTAGCAATCACATTCACCTTGTGATGACTTGCCTTTGTTTGTTTTCCCATTTGGCATGCTTTACATATAGTCTTTTCAACCTTTCCAAACTTTGGAAGTCCCTCAACTGCCTCAAGTTTAGAGACTTTAGCTACTTGTTTGAAATTTGCATGCCCAAATCTGTGATGCCAAAGTTTTAGCATATTAACACGCGCACTTCTACATGAAATAAGTGTCGTAGGAACTACTCAATAGCAATTATCGGTAGTTCTATTTCCCTCAAAGACTTGAATCCCTTTTTCATCAATGATTATGCACCCCTTCTTTGAAAATTGTACAAGAAAATCCCCATCACATATTTGAGTGATGCTTAAGAGATTCGCCTTCAATCCTTTGATGTATAGTACATCTTTCAATAGAGGTAATCTAGGTATTCAACAGTCCATTTGCCGAGAACTTGGGCATGACTCCCATCACCAAATGTCACATAGTCACAGGCTTTCTCTTTAAGAGTCTTAAACAGAGATTTATCTCCTGTCATATGACGAGAACATCCACTATCAAGATACCACAAGCATGAGTTAAAAACCTTTAATGAGGTGTGCACAAATAGACATGCATAAGATAAACACTCTTTTCCATGCTTCTGTCAGATTGAATATTCTTTTTCAGCTTATCAACCTTTTCACACAATATTTTATTTCTTCTTTTGTGCTTCTCAATCAACGAGTTAGACTCACATAGACTATTGTGTAAGATGTGATTCTTATTTTCAAAGTATTTTAGCATGTGAACAAACATCCTAGCATATTTCTTTGATTTTAACAACTCTAAGAGTTCATTGTTAGGACACCCTTTGAACATACTCATAGAGTCATTCTCACAAACATTTGAATCACAATTCAGTATGACCTTTTTCATAGCTGCATCCATATCCAAGGGGTCTAGAGGATTGCACTCAGGTAATCAAACCACAACGAGTGCACCCGCTTTGATAGCAATTGAATGTTCAATATGGGTATAAACTACCCTTGAATGTTTAGACCCCAAATTACAAATTATCAATTCAAGCTTATTATCAAACAATTAATGTGTGGAACATGAACATAAGCCAAACATAGAATTATAAATAATCTAAGCCAAATATAAACACATCCACAACAGTAAGTAAATGGCAAAGATAAAGGAAAGGAAGATGCAAACACACGGACAACACACGATGTGTTATCGAAGAGGAAACCGAAGCCCTCGGCGTAAAACTTCTCCGCTGCCCTCCAAGTGGTCAATAATTCACTAAAGAATGTAGTTGGGATACATGAATAGCAGAAGACCCTCCAAACCTAATCTACCCAGTGTACCTAAGCTCTCCAAGCTTCTTGCTCCAACGAGGTTGCGCCGAACTTATTTCTTCTTTAACTTACCGGATTCCGCTATCAACCGTAGCATCAACCAATATACATTGGTTCCTTCCTAACTGCTTCCTAAAATCACCAAATGAACATTCTCACTGATATGGGTTTGGTGAGAAAAGGCTTTGGCTAAGGACCTCTAAAGGATGTAACAATGAAGAGGAAGAGAGTAGAGAAATTTGAAGAGTCTCTTAGGTGTAGATTGTGGATGAATCAATCTAGGTTTTCTCTAGGGTTTCTCTCTCAAAATTCTCTCTAGAAGCTCTCTACATTTAATGGGTATAAGGGTCTATATATAGTGGTGAGTGTTTGGAATACGAAGAGATAGTTTTTCCCAAACAGGGCTAGTTGGTGGCTTGGCCTCACAACTGGTCCGAGTCACGAGTTCTAGTCACGAGGTAACGGCCTGGCCAGCTTGGGACTTTTGTCTTGTAGTGCACCAGCTGGCATAACGCTTCAGCTTCCCGCATGCTTGGCACGTGACTCTCATCTGGCGGCTTGCACCCACGAGCCACCCGCGAGTTCTAGTCACGAGTCCCTACTTCTTTGCACATTGAGGAGCATTTCTTCACACACTTTCACACACTACCCTCACAATAATCCCACCTAAATACAGGGTTACTAAATGCTAAAATACAATCAAATTTGGCACGGAATAAAGCCAACAAGATGGTTGATTAAATTCAACCTTAGAATATCAAATAGACTAAACATGGCAAAAATACTAAAGCAAACATGAAAAATAATTAAGCATAAATAAATAACCTAAGCATAGTCAAATATGAAAGCTCGAAAATGTGTTGAAAACACAAGAGCTATTTAGACCCCCAAATTAAAATTACGGCTCGATAGATTTTACTCTAACTTAATACTAAGTATGGAATAGAGTAAATGCGAGCGGATAAACAAACAAGCTACTCTAACCCATAATCAGAATAACACAGCAGTAAAATGAAAGGTAAAAGAGTAGGGAAGAAGAATGCAAATACAAGATAACACGCCGATGTGTTATCGAAGAGGAAACTGAAGAACTTGGCGAAAAACCTCTCTATCGCCCTCTAAGCGGTAATTGATCCACTAGACAATCAGTTGGGATACATAGGTTCGCAAAAGACCCTACAAGCCTAATCTACCTTATGTACCTAGGCTCTCCAAGCTCCTACTCCAACAAGACTTCTCGGAACCGTGTCTTGTCTAGCTCTCTGGATCTCGCAATACGCCCGATTGCATCGGCCAAGCCTCACCGGCTTTTTTTGGCAAATCCCCAAAGCTTCCCAAGCTCCAAACCACTCTCTTCACTTTGAAAATGTGTGGGTTGTGTTGGGTACAAATCTCCTCTCAAGGTATGTCAATGGGAGAGGGAATGAGAAGATGTTAGAATGATTTCTCACTAAGGATGAGTAGCTCTCTCTCTGAAAGATGGGTGTTTGTTTGTTGTAGAAAACCTATTTAGTGTTTTTCTCTCTGAATGACCTCCTTTACATTTGTGGGTAATGAGGGTATATATAGTATGGCTGAAGAGTAAGAAAGTCACTCTTAAAAATTCTCCAGGCAGAATGTTTCGGGACTACCTCGAGGGAAGGCCTTACCCGCGAGACACTCACGAAAACGACAGCCTGGCATGACTCTTCAGCTTCCAATCATGTGCTCCTTACGTGCCCTTTTGCGGGAACCCTTCTTGCGAACTTCTTGCGAGCTAGTCGCGAAATGCACTGATCTTCAATTGAGCTTGAGTCTTCACCAACTTAATACTAAACCCAATACAATAAAATCTCACAAAATACAAAGAACAAAATTAAAGCAATTAAAACACTTTTTGTCATGGAATAAAGCTAACATAAAATATAGTTGTAAATCACATCTTTACAATCTCCCTCTTTGGATATTCTGTGACAAAACACCCTATAACAGACTCTAGACTTAAACGTGAGTTTGAGAACAATGGTAAAACTCACTCACACCTAATTCTAGAAGCTGTGATGAACTTGGAACAAAATACCTGTAACCTGAAACACTTGCATAAAACGCATTAGACCCTCAAGGTAAATTAGGTGATAAAAGGACAAGTATAATGTAACAAGTAAATTACGATCAAGTAAATATGTTGTAAAACATATGAGCAACTTGATCATACACCAAAACAGTCATATGGAAAAGACTACAATGATCATATAGCAAAGCAAATAATCATCCGAACATGCATCCAATAAAGCACAATAGCATAAGGATAAAAGCATGTCCAACACATAAGCACGATGCGATGAAAGCAACAAAACATATCAAAGCACCATAAAGAAATGAGAAGACAAGCATAAAGTAAAACAAACACAATAAAGTTTCTCATAAAAGATGTCTTCTCCCCTTTGGTATATGCATCTCCCCTATAGCTTTCTTCCCTTACGAATGTGCACGAGGTAGAATTTCTCCCCTTAAGAATGTGCACATGAGTCATATAGAAATGACGAAACACTTCGGTATACTCTCGAATGTGCACATGAGTCATATAAAAATGACTAAACACTTCGGTATACTCTCTAGTATACTCTTCCCCTTTTTGTCACGAATAGACAAATGAGTCAAGAGGAAGGAGTGAAAGAAAAGAAGATATAAGCAAGGGTAAAAGATGATGCATAAGGGGTGCAAGATGAATGAGAAAATGAAACTCAAACGAAAGACAAAAACATCTTTAAAAAATGCTACAAAGCATAAAGAACATGACATGCTAAGGATAATGGAATAAAGTATAGATCAAGGCATGACATAGATACAAGAACATGTTGTATGTGCTAAAAGGTCTAAAAAGACTTAACTAGCAAGAGTGAGTGCAAAACATGTCAAGTGTTAGAGTGTGTGCAGCAAAGGTGCATCTAGTGTGCATGTGAGATGCATGACCAATGCATGAGTGAGCATTCACCGGGCAAAGTGTATAAAATACACAACTAATGATTAAAACATGATAAACATGAATAATTATGGTGATTCCCAAAATTTGGTACTCAGCGGAGTCCAAAACAATGAGAAAATGCCATTTTGGTATTTTATCAAACACTTAAGAGTGCACACACTACACATGTATGTTAAACAATACATGAACATATGAAAATCTTGCTTAAATATATGTTATTTTTGCCATAAGGGGCCAACATCCAAAGCAAATCATCATTTAAAACAAAGCCCAATAAAAAAGATTGACAAAAATTAAGTTTTCCAACTCCCATTTGAAAAAAATCCCAACTATGAACATAAAACCCTCAAAAACATAATTTAAGGATCAAAATCAATGAAAAGAGTTAAAGATTACCTTAGAGATGTTTATGGAATGTAAAACACTTGAAATTAGTTGGGTTTTGATGTTGAAGCATTAAAATAGGAGTTTGGGAGAAGATGGGAGAAGTTAAAAACAAAAGACCCACGAAATGCCTTTTAAAAGCTGATTTGGAAATTTTCGCTGGTAATTTCCCTAGTTAGCTTCTCGCGAAAATTTCGTTGGTTTCTCGCTAGTAAGCTTTACTCGCAAAACAGTTGCGAAACAGTTACGAAACTCTCTGTCCAAATCTGAAAAACTTGAGAATTGGACCCTTTAACTCGTGATTGAACTTACACATAATGTAAGTCACAAAAACACCAGAAAACATGTTTTTCACATAAAAACAACTTGAAAAACTTTAAAAAAACATGGGTGATACAAATCACTTCCAAAAGCAAACAAAAAGAACAAAAATCTTTTTGGTTTGATCCACATATGGTTGAGTACACACATATCACATTTAAACATGTACAATCACACAAATGAAATAGGCATTCGTTGAACATTAAACTTGTGTGTTGTGTATGAGCATCAAATGTGGAATAGTCCTTAGTCTAGAGTGAAGTTTCAATGATCAATTCAATCAAGTCATACACAACTAGTACTAAGTCAAGTGGTCTATCTCAATTATAGAAATGAACATATATGACCTCCCACAAGAGAATGATTACAAATCTTAGAAGCTTTTCATTTGTCTTCTGCACAAATCATAACATTTGATCTTTTTGAACAATACATCTCATTTTTTAGATCGGTGTTTAAAATTTTTGATATTTCAACATTGAGAGTTAGCCTTTGGCTTTTTGAGCACCATACATTTCAAATTAAAATGTCGCTTTCCTTTTTTCCTAGTCAAATACTAGTATGTATGACGGCTTTTGCAGTTCATTATCTCTTTTCGTTTTGAGATTTACATTTGTTGAACTCTTTAAGCAAAAGCATAAAAATAAAGGTGGGAAGAGATATAGGCACAAGTCTATGCCAGTATCAAGACCATCAAGACTATTGATCAATCATTCAAGACAAGCTTGAAAATCGATTTACAATAATCACACATAGTTTTCAAGATTTTTCCCACACAAATATATGTGCATACATAACAAGCTAAGCTCGTAAATGCACTATGCCATTAGTATAAAAGTACTAGGCTAAACTCACATGAGATATGTGCTCAAACATATACGATCAAACTTTTTGAATTTTTCACTTTTTATGTGGTTTTGGATTTTTACTTACACAAGAATAAAAGCATAAAAGTAAGATCCACAACAAAAAGCAGTGCATACAAATAAATGCAAGATGTACAAAATGCATGAAGATATGACAAACAATGCACGAAAAGTCCTACAAAGATCGAAAGAATTAGATCAAGGACCAAAAGAGTAAAAGCTCAACCATGGGAACCCTTTCTCATCCAAACAGAATGATTGTTTGGAATGAGTGTCTTATGAGAAGTGAGACGAAGGCTGGAAGAATAAGAACCGAAGATCCACATCGACAAGGAGGTAAGAACATCAAAAACTTTCTTCAACAACTTACCATTTTCCCTTAAATCCGGTTTAGCTTGCAAAGCACAACTTCCAAGAAGTTTAAGTTTCTCTTTTCTTTTAATTTTTTTTAAGAGCATGAAACTTAGAGCAATGAGGTCTTAGATAACCAAAAGCACCACAATGGTGACAAACAATGTGTTTAGGCCCACTAGACCTTTTGGGAAGGGATCTGGCAACATGGATTTGTTCTCTCTTCAACTTGTGACATTGAGGTCTTATATGACAAATCACACCACAATAGTGGCAAGTAAGAACAAACTTAGATCTACTCAATTCCCTAGGATGGGACCTAAATAGAGGCTTAGGCTTAAGAGCCTTTCTTTCCACTTTTTTATTTATTTTGTGTGGAGGAATGTACATCGATTTGTCCTTTGAGGTAGAACACACAATAGGCACACAAACAGGTACCACAACATGATTGCAACAAATAATTTCATCATTTTTAGCAATAGATTCAGCAATCAAACACTTGGCATGTATCTTAAGAGATTCATTTTCACATTTTAGCTCCTCAATAAGTTTGTTAGACAAAACAAGTTTAGTATCCAAGTCCATATTCAAACATTTAAACTCTTTCAGCTTTTCAAGAGAAATTTCAGCAAGTTTTTTATATTTCTCAACCAATTTGTTGGATTCAATGAGCTTAGCAATCAAATCATTCTTTTCACAAAATAACTTGCTCAAATCCTTATGAAACTTCTTAGCATTTTTCTTCAAAAGTTTGATGTTAGGAATATCAACAACACCCAAAGATTCATGCAACATGTCATCATAATTATAAGGAGAAACACTCATAGAGGCATTTTCACAAACACATGGCATGCTACAATCATCAACAACCATAGAAGTATACAAAGCATTATCCATGGCAAAACACACAAGGGGTCAAGGATCACACTTAGGTAATGAAACCAAAACAAGTGTACCTACTCTGATACTAATTGAAAGTTTGAAAATGTGTTGAAAACATAAGAGTTGTTTAGACCCCCAAATCAAAATTACGGCTCGATAGATTTTACTCTAACTTAATACTAAGTGCGGAATAGAGTAAATGCGAGCGGATAAACAAACAAGCTACTCTTACCCATAATCATAACGACATAGTAGTAAAATGAAAGGTAAAAGAGTAGGGAAGAAGAATGCAAATACAAGATAACACGCCGATGTGTTATCGAAGAGGAAATCAAAGAATTCGGAGAAAAACCTCTCTACCGCCCTCCAAGCGGTAATTGATCCACTAGACAATCAGTTGGGATACATGGGTTAGCAAGAGACTCTTCAAGCCTAATCTACTCAATGTACCTAAGCCCTCAAAACTCCTACTCCAATAAGGCTTTTCGGAACTGTGTCTTGTCTAGCTCTCCAGATCCCGCAATACGCCAGATTGCATTCGCCAAGCCTCACCGGTTTCTTTTGGCAAATCCCCAAAACTTCCTAAGCTCCAAATCACTCTGTACACTCTGAAAATGTGTGGGTTATGTTTTGGTACAAATCTCCTCCCAAGGTATGTCAATGGGAGAGGGAATGAGAAGGGGCTAGAATGATTTCTTACTAAGGATGAGTAGCTCTCTCTCTAAAAGATGGGTGTGTGTGTGTGTTGTAGAAACCTATCTAGAGTTTTTCTCTCTGAATGGTCTCCTTTACATTTGTGGGTAATTAATGTATATATAGTATGAGTGAAAGGTAAGAAAGTCACTCTTAAAAATCCTCCAGGCAGAATGTTTCACAACTACCTCGCGGGGAAGGCTTTACTCGCGAGACACTCGCGAAAAAGATAGCTTGGCATGACTCTTTAGCTTCAAGTCATGTGCTCCTCACATGCCCTTTTCATGGGAACCCTTCTCGTGAACTTCTCACTAGCTAGTAGCGAAATGCACTAATCTTCAATTGAGCTTGAGTCTTCACTAACTTAATACTAAACCCAATACAATAAAATCCCACAAAATACAAGGAATAAAATTAAAGTAATTATAACACTTTTTGTCATGGAATAAAGCCAATATAAAACATAGTTGTAAATCACAACTTTACAAAATAGATCAAATAACATGTGAAAAAAGTGAATAAAATAATAAAAAAACAAGATTTTTCTCTAATCTGGATTTGGGTTGCGTACGCATATTCAACTATGCATACGCATGGTTAAACCATGCACATGCATACTCAAAAAATGTGTACGCATCCTTTAGCACAGATTCAAAAAATTATATTTTTAGAGATTTAATCAAACAAAGATATAATATGTGAGATCAAACAAGCATGTTAGAAACCCTAAAAACTAACTAACATAAAACAAATATACAAAGCATCAACATAAACAAATAAACATGAAACAAAACAAATAATTAAACTAAACTACATAAAATTAACATACATGTTATATTTTACATGAAACCAAAATAACAAAACCAAGGACAACAAGAATAGATTATAAACAACCTAAAATCATATTTGAACATATCACATTTAATTAAAACATCAAACATGTCTAATATAACAAATGGAGAAACTATATCAAGAAAATCATGTGAATCATATTAAGCAAGGTGGTAAATCATGGAAAAGAGACTCACTTTGCTTTAGAATAACAAATTTGATGTTATTTAACCGGCCCTTTAGTGCCTACAATCACAAAGGTTAGATGGAGAAGACAAAGATAATCAAAGAACACAATATTTGTTAGTAATCACAACTCAAGAACAAAAGGTTTTGAAAAGGTTTTTAGAAAACAATTTTCAAAAAAAAAATTTCTACCTTAGAAGTAACTAAAGAGAGATTTTTTGATGTTTAAAAAACGTGCTAAGGGGCTGCCCCCCAGTTTTGAAAAGAGGAAAAAAAGAGTTTAGAGAAGATGGAGGCCAAAACATCACTCTCTCTAGCTAGGGTTTTGATTGGAGGCATAAGATGAGTATTTATAAGTTAAAATTATGGTTTTTGGGGCTTTTTAATTGTCTTTGGACGTTCCAAGGGTCTATGGGCCTGCCCACATCAAAGCATGATGTTTTGGGCATTTAAAATGAAGTTTTAAAACCCAGAAAATCAGATTGCCTAATTGGCCTAATTTCTAATGGTCATAACTTACTTAACATAAGTCCAAATTAGGAAAAATATGTTTTTAAATTGAAGCTCAGGATGTCTACTTTCCAATGAAACAAACTTCACTAAAAATTTCTTTATGGATAAAAAGTTATGGTAAAAACAATGAGTAAAAGTCATTTTTCAGTATCATTTTAAAGCGATTTGAGCACTTTTGAGTTGTGATTACTTCCAAACTATTGTAAACTCTTTAATTACCCTTGGTTGACATATTTCAAGCTCATTATTGGGGCCAGGGACCAAAATTTATTAACGGGTACAAAATGTGGTGTCTACACCTCCTCCTCTTGCTGCTTTGATTAGAGAATTCTACTCGAATCTCTCTATTCAGTCTGATTCATCCGGTGGTCACATTCTGACTACTTGGATTTGAGGTAAAGAGTTTAGGATAACTAAGGAAATAGTATCTGAAGCTCTTCGTGTGCCTCTTGTTCGTAGACCTACCTATCCATACACTGAGTCTCCTCCTATTGATGATGTTATGACACTTTAATTTATGGAAGATCTATCACTTAGGGAACTAAGCCAAGACTTAACTCGTATGAGTTAATTGAGTACAATTACATGTTGTTTAGGATAGTATGTCACAATATCTTTCCTATCTCTCATATGCATACTATTCTTATTGATAGATGTATATTTCTGTATGTTCTTAGTACTGATGGTTCTATTTATTTTCTATCTCTTTTTATTCAAACCATCGTTGCAGTACATAGGAGTAAGTCTAGGAAGTATCGTCTCTTCTTCCCTGTTTTCATTAGTAGGATCCTAGCTTATCTAGAGCTTGAGGATTTTCCTGCCTCTGATTCCGTTCATCTCACCGCACCCATAGGATCTTCTTTTCTTAGACAGCGGCAAGCACAAAAGAAGACGGTTGAACTAAGTGCTGGTTCATCCAAGAGACCACGAGTAGAGTTTACCGCCAGAGATTAGCTGCTAAGGAGATTCCTGTTGATCTTACAGTTGCTATTGCTGAGGATGGTGTTGATAAGGTAGATGTTAAGACTGGTGATGCTGAGCCTATTGTTCCTCCTCTTCTCTCTCTTCGTGCACTGATGGAGACATTTATGATGACTCAAGTAGCACATAGACAACTTTTGGATGAGATTATCAGTGAGGTTGCTGCTTTGAAAGCGAATTTTACTAAGTATAGGAGTGATTTTCCACCTCCTCCACCCTCTAATTCTTGATGGTTGCCTTTGGCAATGCGTAACAAAAAGGGGGAGTAGAGTGAGAGAGCTCTTGTACTTATGGGAAGAGCAGATTTATACAGCTTTTGTAGGTAGGGGGAGAGTTGAGAGTTGAGAGAAGAGATGATATATATTTTTTTTGTATGTATATTGTTTTTTTTTTTCTTTTGTTCTTGTTTCACAAACATGACATGTTGTGTTAATACATTGATGGTTTTGATGATGTTTATCATTTCATGTCTGATTATCTATTATGTTTTGTAAATTCAATTTCAGTTTTTAATTTTTGATTTACACTGTATTTTCCACACATGTGTTTATGGTTTGTTTTTAGTCTTTCAGGAATTTACAGGTTAATTCTTTCAACAACTACTACCTATTTTAGCAACAGATAGATAATAGATTATGATAGAATTGTATTAGGGCAATATCTTGTAATTGGGTTAGTTCTTGAATTGAGAAATTCAAGTTTATGTGTGTTTTGTAACGGATTGTTAAAGGGGGAGATTTTTAGGTTCTAAATATTTAGGATTAAATGTTTAGTTTCCAAATTTATGTATCTTGGCAAATCAAGATCAAAACATGTCTAGATTAGGTGTTAGACATTGCTCATGTTAGTTCAAGTCAAGATTCAAGAACATGTAAGCTGTAGAAAAAGGAGTTAGTAACTGTGAAGTTCGACCGATCAAAAGATAGGTTCGACTGATTGAAAATCGTGTTCTACAGATTTTAAATCAAGCCCAAAGCCCGCGAAAAACATCTAGGGTTTCAGTCTAACACTTCCTAGTGTTAGGGTTTGTGCCCTAAAAATCCAATTTATAGGCATGTCATAAATAATTAAATTATTTAATTATATGAGACTATCTATTTATGAACTAATAGGATAGTATCTTAGTTCATGAGATGCATAGTATGTGATTTATGTGAAAAGTCACAGAAAGATATAAATCACAAGTTCTTTGTAAATTCAGAATTTTAGTTCGTAGTCGGTGATGAAATTGGGCATTTCATCTGTGAAGACTATACTATATCAACTACGATGATTTGTTTTAATCATGGAAGTGGAGACTTCTAGTCGGTATGTTGATATGTTTTAAGAGTTAAGACATATTGAACTGGACTGCTGTGAGATTTATTATTCTCCTAATGACTGTCAAATGAATAATAAATCTCATGACTTTTATTTACATCAACTCTAAATCCTGAGAGAATAATGGACCTGATCATGAGATGTAGGTTGCTTTGATATATCAGGAGTGAGATCTATTAGTAATGGTAAAAACCTCAGTATGTTGGGCAGCCGCATTTAATGTTGATGGAACATATATTTTCAAGATGGAATTCATAATCTCTTAACGGAGATATAAAATATTCCCTTGAGATAAGTTTAATGGGTTTGGTTATTCAGAGTGTTGGGCCCAAACACTTTAGTAAGGAGTTACTAAAGTATATATTTATAGAATTGGATTTCATAAATATATGATGAATAACATAAATGATTAAACCGGGTACTCAAAGATTAAAATGTAGTAATTTTCAAAGTGGCAGTCAATATTTATGACTTTGTATTACTATAAATATTTTAATGAAGGGGTTGTATGTATAATAAAGTCTTGGGATATAATTTATAGATAAGGCCTAGAGTGCAATTATATTCTTATAGTGGTATTTAATATAATTAATGGTAACTTTGGACTTGTCAAGAGTTGACGGAAAAGCCCAAGGCCCATTAGAGCTAGTGTCTTATTGGTCCCTTTGGTCCCATCTCAAGCCACAAACTAAAGCCCAATTGGGTAGGCTCAAAAGGCTAACCCAATTAGATAATCAGTTATTATTTAATAAGAGTTATTAAATAAAGAAACTATGAGAGTAGTTAAAAAAAAACGTACGTATGATGAAAAGAAAAGAAATCAGTTTTTCTCAACAAGGAGAAAAAAAGAAGAATTTTCTTTGAGAGTCTATGTACAAAAGACTGATTGAGAGACCACACATCTTGGGCACTATGTGGAATTGAGATGAAGATTAAAGGTATTCTCAAGTCAAGGTTTTGAAATTCACTGCATCAAGGTACGCTTCCTTTTCTTTGTTCTAGAATTCATGGTTACATGTTTATCTTTTATGATTGAAGTAGATCCGTGTTTTGTTGCTTTCGCTGTGCGTTTTGTATGAGATACAAAACCAGATTTTCCAACAAATGGTATCAGAGCGGTGTTCAATATCATGCTTGTATAACATGTGATTGAATTTTAGAATCAAAGAAAAAAAACGTTTTCTTGGTGTTTATTAGTTTATTAGTAAGGAGTTACTAAAGTATATATTTATAGAATTGGATTTCATAAATATATGATGAATAACATAAATGATTAAACCGGGTACTCAAAGATTAAAATGTAGTAATTTTCAAAGTGGCAGTCAATATTTATGACTTTGTATTACTATAAATATTTTAATGAAGGGGTTGTATGTATAATAAAGTCTTGGGATATAATTTATAGATAAGGCCTAGAGTGCAATTATATTCTTATAGTGGTATTTAATATAATTAATGGTAACTTTGGACTTGTCAAGAGTTGACGGAAAAGCCCAAGGCCCATTAGAGCTAGTGTCTTATTGGTCCCTTTGGTCCCATCTCAAGCCACAAACTAAAGCCCAATTGGGTAGGCTCAAAAGGCTAACCCAATTAGATAATCAGTTATTATTTAATAAGAGTTATTAAATAAAGAAACTATGAGAGTAGTTAAAAAAAAAACGTACGTATGATGAAAAGAAAAGAAATCAGTTTTTCTCAACAAGGAGAAAAAAAGAAGAATTTTCTTTGAGAGTCTATGTACAAAAGACTGATTGAGAGACCACACATCTTGGGCACTATGTGGAATTGAGATGAAGATTAAAGGTATTCTCAAGTCAAGGTTTTGAAATTCACTGCATCAAGGTACGCTTCCTTTTCTTTGTTCTAGAATTCATGGTTACATGTTTATCTTTTATGATTGAAGTAGATCCGTGTTTTGTTGCTTTCGCTGTGCGTTTTGTATGAGATACAAAACCAGATTTTCCAACAAATGGTATCAGAGCGGTGTTCAATATCATGCTTGTATAACATGTGATTGAATTTTAGAATCAAAGAAAAAAAACGTTTTCTTGGTGTTTTTTAAGTTTCTGCAGAATTGTGTGTATGACATCATTGGATTAAATGTATATATGTATAGATTCATGTCTGGATATATAAACCATTGGTGTTGTGATATCAGTTCCAGATTACATATATTAATTTACTAGTGATGTTTATTAGAGATTATAGTTTCATGTTGTTAGAAGTATATGCATTTAATTTTCTGCATTGTTGTTGAAACTATGATTTGATAAAAACTGAAATTGATGTTATGATGTTGTTTAAATTTTAATTTAAGTTTGTTAAATTGATCTTTAAGGCTATAGCATCAATGGAATTCAGTTTTGATATCAAATTCTGCATTTCATGTTCATATGGTGTTTTTATGTTCATGAAAACCGTAGAAAACTGTCTTCATCTGCTCTTTGAAAACTAAAAAAAAACGGGTTTTTCGCAGGTAAGCTTTTCGCGAGGATACTCGCAACAAATGCCACTGAAGCACAAAAGTTTTCGCAGGAAGCGCTTAGTCGCAAGATACCCGCGAGACAGTAGCGAAAGTTTCTGTCTGAATTTTGTGTTTTCAATTATTTGCTTAACTTGTTTTCGCGGGAAGCGATTAGTCGCGAGATACCCGCGAGACAGTAGCGAAAGTTTCTGTCTGAATTTTGTGTTTTCACTATTTTTCCTTACGCCTTTTTCGCGAGAAGAGCCTAATCGCGAGATTCTCGCGAAAATGCATCTGAAGGGAATTTGGAATCTTTTCTAAATGTTTTCAAATGTATAAGGTGTAAGGCAATGTGTGATGTGATTACACATGGTTCTAACTAAAAGAGCTAATGAGATCAAAGATATTAGTTAAATAGAACTCTCTTAAATTGTTTTAAGATTAAAAGTCCTTAATTTATTTTAATTAGAGGTTTTTAATGAGATTAAAATTCTAATTAAAAGTTATATAGTTTCTAATGAGATTAGAATACTTTATTTAGTAAATTAAGGATAGAGTTCTATATAACTAATTTTTGATTCATTAGTGTTTAAGAAATCCTAAATAGTTTAGGATTTCCATTTTAGTTAGTGATTTTAATGAGATTAGAGTCTTTATCAAGTGCAAGGTTATTAGTTGTGATGAGATCACAATTAATTAAAGAAAAACCCAAATAATGAGTGGGAGTGTTGAAATAACCCTTTTGTTAAGTTTATTGTAATGTGAATAGATACCTTGTCTTGACTTCGAGTCTTGCATTCCATGCGAAGGGTATTTACTTCACGGATTACAAGGTTAAACATCTTTGTGATAGCGCGAATGTTCGTTACGCTATTGTGACGTGACTTAGTTACATCACATTGAATTTGAACAATTAAACACATTTAATGTGTAGGGTTAAAATTGTGATTAGATCACAATGATTTCAAGACAATCCACTTGTTTTAAAATTTCTAGTGGGAGAGAGTTACAAGGGTTGGATCTCACGGCCTCCATTGTTGGTTCATAGTGGTGTGGGGTAAACATCTCGTCTTGGCCTCGAGCCTTGCGTTCCATGTGGAGGATGTTTATTTCATGGTACTACAAGATTGAATTTCTTGGTTTATAGTGGTTTAATCAAACACCTTGTCTTAGCTTCGAGCTTTGCATTCCATGCAGAGGGTGTTTTATCATGGTACTACAAAATAAGCCTGTTAAAGGGATGAAATGTGGCTACACATGATTCTAGACAATGGTGTACACTAGACTAAGTTTAATAGTATCCTCTATGCTGAATTCTTGCTATTATTACTTAGAGGCCAAAGGAAGAACGGCAAATTATTTTTGTTTGGTAAGAGTTACCATGATAGCATTAATGAGAATAATTCTCGCCTGATCATAGTGGTTGATATTCACTCTATGCTGAGGAATATTAATTGCGGGGTTAGGTTGTCGTTGCTCCTAATATAGTATGGTTTTTGGGTTTCATATTATATGGTTATGGATGCAAAATGATAATGTCCTGGTATTTAAGTTCATGGTCTCAATATAAAGTTGTCATAAATTTTGTACTCTATCTACTATTTAATTGAATCATATTAACTAAGAAATAAATTTTGGACATGGTGCTTAAAGGAGCTGGAGTACATATTTATGTTTCAATTCAGCATTGTCATAATTTCCTATACATGATGCATTTAATGAAAGATAGCTTATGATATGATCATAATCTCCATTGATATGCTAAAATGTTTCGTTGGCTTCTATCTCAATTGTGCTATAGCATGAGATGCAAGAATTAGTACTAAACTTAGACTTTGTATCAAGTCTAAATGAGATGTTTTGGTATGAATTATATTGAGTGCTAAGAAAGGCTTAAGGAGTTTCAATTCTAAATCATTTTATGAAAATGTTTTATTTTAAAATGATTAAATGTTAATCTCATTTGGATATGATCCATAAATCTTTGTTAGAATCATTTAATCAATTCAGATTGTTTTGAAAATAAATTCTTTTTATGTTATCTGAATTGACGAGTGAGTTCTACACAATAGAAGACATCCTAAAAACTAAGGCTAGGATCAATATGATTTAATTCAAATTCTTAGCCTAAACCGAAAGGTAAGGGTGATAAGAAAAGGATTTAAAATACCAAACAGTTGGATAAGTTAATTGCCCTAATAGTTGCCAAAAGGAAATTAGTCTCAAAAGCATGACCAAAAAGAAATTGTTTCTGTTTTGGTAAAGCTAAGCATTGTCCATGATTGTTTTCTAGATGGAAATTTACATGTTTTACTTTTTTAAGAGAAAGTTTCCATCTTTTGTATTGTATGTTTTGGCACTTATATCTAGATCTTATTAATCTAAGTGGTATTCAAGATTGGTGAAAGATGGGTTTTTAGAACCATTATTTTGTTATATTCTCAATCTATGAATTCTATTTAGAGGATAATATGATCTAGGGATCCTTTATTGTAAAGGAATATAGTGTCAATGACTTCTTTAAGTCAGTGCATACATGAAGGAGGAATAAGATTCTTTTAGAAATAGTAAAGTACATGATTAGTATTTCATTTGCTTATTTCTTTTGGAGATATACTCTAATAATTACTATACATTTTCTAAAGATGATTTCAAAAGTTTGTTCCTAGGACATTTGTCAAATCATGGATTGGGTGAAAACCTAGTATATGATACTTCTATTGTTTGGAGATGTTCAGCACTTGTGCTAGAAAGGAAGTCTAACAAGTTGAAAATAAAAGATAGAAAAATGTGTGTTTACTATGGGTATCCAAAAGGAATTGTAAAAGATTGTTTTGGTAGTCATAAAGAATACAAGATGTTTGTTAAGTACAATTACAAAGTTCTTGATGATGACTATGTGAATAATCTTAAAGCAAATCGTAGATTGTTCTAGAAGATAAATGTCAGAATTTGTTGTAGGACAACTATAAAATACATTTAGAAATGAGATGGATGTATTAGATATACCACAAGGCATTATTCTAGATATATAGCTAGTATATGGGTACAATATTGTAGTGGGAGGATTATCAAATAAATTCATAGTTTTGGAATAAACTTTTGTAGTTATTCCACAAGGATATGAATTTAATCCTAAGTCCTACATAAAGGCAATAGATGATATAAATATGGATTGCTGATTCAAGGTTATGTGAATAGAATTAAATTCTATTTAAAGTCTAGAACTTGTAGAGGCACTTAATTGCATTAAGCCTATTGTTTTCAAATAGGTCTACAAGTAAATGAGATTGATAGATTTGAAGGTGCAAACCTTCAAAGTCAAGACTAGTGATGAAAAGATTTATTCAAAAAGAAATGGTTCGATTATGAAAATATTTTTTCACCAATAGTCAAGTTTGACTCTATCTAGATTCTCTCATCCATTATATTTCATTTGGATGAAATATGGCAATGGATATCAAGAAAGCTTCTTTTAGTAGCAATCTTGAGGAAGACATCTATATGATGTAACTAGACTTGTTCATAGCAAAGAACTAGTGATGATTAGCATGCAAGTTGCTTAAAGTTCATTTATGGACTAATGCAAGCATCTAGGTCATAAATATCATTTTTGATCAAGAAATCAAATTGTTTGATTTTGATCAAGTATTAAAAGGCCTTAAGTGTGTAAAAGTTATATAGAATAATAAATTTCTTAATGTATGTTGATGACATTCTACTCATATAGAATGATATAGAGTTGTTGTCATCAATAGAGTTTTGGTTGTCTAGTCCAGTTTAATATAAAGTACTTGGGAAAGACTAGTCACATCCTAAGAATTATAACTTTGTCAAAATTCAAAAATTAGAATGTTGGGTCTATCTCAAACTGCTTAAATAGATTAGATTCTAGCCAAGTATAGCATATAATACTTCAAGAAAGGATTCTTTCCTTTTAAGTTTGAAGTTCCTTTATATAAGGACTATGGTCCTAAGACATATAAAAGGAAGAGCATATAAGACGGTTCCTTATATCAAATCGATAGTAAGCCTTTATGCTATGCTAAATACTAGACTAAATGTCTATTTTGCGGTGGGCATAGTAAGCAAATATCAAGTGAATCAAAGATCACTTAACTTAGTGGGAGTAAAGCATATACTCAAATATCTTAGGAAAATGAGAGATTATATGCTTGTCCACAAAAGTGAAGTTTTGATGTTTACTGGATGTACAAATACTGACTTGTAGTTTGATTGTGATTCATGAAGTTGGACTTTAAGATATGTGTTCATCCTAGGTGGTGAAGATACACATTAAATGTATGTATTATCTCATTAGAGAGATATGAGTACTTGAGAAGTAGTAGTAGAAAAGATAATTTATGCAATAAATCTGACTGAAACTTATTTCCAAGCCTTGCCTTAGAGTGACTATGAATTACTCTGAAAAAGGGAGATAAGTGTCGGATATGTGGTAAATTGTCTTTGAGGGCAAGTGGGAGATTGTTAGGGTTTGTGCCCTAAAAATTCAATTTATAGGCATGTCATAAATAATTAAATTATTTAATTATATGAGACTATCTATTTATGAACTAATGGGATATTATCTTAGTCAATGAGATGCATAGTATGTGATTTATGTGAAAAGTCATAGAAAGATATAAATCACAAGTTCTTTGTAAACTCAGAATTTTAGTTCGTAGTCGGTGATGAAATTGGACATTTCATCTGTGAAGACTATAACATATCAACTACGATGATTTGTCTTGATCATGGAAGTGGAGACTTCTAGTTGGTATGTTGATATGTTTTAAGAGTTAAGACATATTGAACTGGACCGCTGTGAGATTTATTATTCTCTTAATGACTATCAAATGAATAATAAATCTCACGACTTCTATTTACATCAACTCTAAATCCTGAGAGAATAATGGACCTGATCATGAGATGTAGGTTGCTTTGATATATCAGGAGTGAGATCTATTAGTAACGGTCAAAACCTCAGTATGTTGGGCAGCCGCATTTAATGTTGATGAAACATATATTTTCAAGATGGAATTCATAATCTCTTAACGGAGATATAAAATATTCCCTTGAGATCAGTTTAATGGGTTTGGTTATTCAGAGTGTTGGGCCCAACCACTTTAGTAAGGAGTTACTAAAGTATATATTTATGGAATTGGATTTCATATATATATGATGAATAACATAAAGGATTAAACCGGGTACTCAAGGATTAAGATGTAGTAATCTTCAAAGTGGCAGTCAATATTTATGACTTTGTATTACTACGAATATTTTAATGAAGGGGTTGTATGTATAATAAAGTCATGAGATATAATTTATAGATAAGGCCTAGAGTGCAATTATATTCTTATAGTGGTATTGAATATAATTAATGGTAACTTTGGACTTGTCAAGAGTTGAAAGAAAAGCATAAGGCCCATTGGAGCTAGTGTCTTATTGGTCCCTTTGGTCCCATCTCAAGCCACAAACTAAAGCCCAATTGGGTAGGCCCAAAAGGCTAACCCAATTTGATAATCAGTCATTATTTAATAAGAGTTATTAAATAAAGAAACTCTGAGAGTAGTTAAAAAAAAAAACGTACGTATGATGAAAAGAAAAGAAATCAGTTTTTCTCCACAAGGAGAAAAAAAGAAGAATTTTCTTTGAGAGTCTATGTACAAAAGACTGATTAAGAGACCACACATCTTGGGCACTATGTGGAATTGAGATGAAGATTAAAGGTATTCTCAAATCAAGGTTTTGAAATTCACTGCATCAAGGTACGCTTCCTTTTCTTTGTTCTAGAATTCATGGTTACATGTTTATCTTTTATGGTTGAAGTAGATCCATGTTTTGTTGCTTCTGCTGT
The DNA here is from genome assembly GCA_023736055.1 of Quercus glauca. NCBI lineage: Eukaryota > Viridiplantae > Streptophyta > Magnoliopsida > Fagales > Fagaceae > Quercus > Quercus glauca. The sequence goes on along the minus strand of CM043325.1, from coordinate 24,437,930 downwards.
GTATTTTGTATGAGATACAAAACTAGATTTTTCAACACCTAGTATAAAAGGAAAACCCTAATCATGTTTTACAAGCTGTTGGAAGTCTTGTGAGTTATTCTTGTGAGATCTGTGAGGTTTCTGTAACCTTCTAACTCTACAAGCGTCTACCGGAATGAGATCTACAATCAAGAACTGGTGGAAACAAGTCGCTGCATAAAGATCTACTACTGATGGTGACCTGAAACCTTTGAGTGAGATCTCAAAGTCGCAAACGGAGAGTTTGTGTTCAACAAATCCAAGATAGAAGAGTCCGTGGAGTCAGAGCTGCACGTGATCATGTTAGTAAGTTCTACTTGAGGTAGCTTTAGATTTAGGGTTTAAATCTATTGTAATCTTCCATTCTATCATAGTGGATTTATTTACTTTGAGGATACTAGGTTAAATCTTTCCCTGGTTTTTACCTTGAAACGGTTGGTTTCATTGGTTTTCTTGGGTCATCATATTACTGTCTTCTTTACTTTTCGTCACCAAGTAATATGTTTGCATATGTTTAACCTAGATCTCATAATTAACCTTAGTAAATACTTAACTAACTAATTAGATAAGGGGTCTAAACAAACAAATAAGCATAATTGCCGGCACTGTTAAGTAGAACTCACGACCATTATATTTCTTTTGGTATCATTTTGTAAGGAAAAATGAAATTAGATATTATTTTTATATAATGGGTTGAACGAGTTACAAATTTGAATGATTAGAGTTTTTTTTTTTTTTTTTTTTGAATAGGCTTTTTCTTGAACAATTTGTTCACTTGTTATTGTTTGGTCTAATCTTGTCTCTTTTTTTGGGTTATTTTTGTTGTTGTTGGGCTAATTATTTTTATTATTATTTAAGCCTATTTTTTTGGAGTTTAAGGGGTTAAGGATTACGTTTAAGTAGCCAAAATTATTTTTGGAGTAATGCTAATGTCCACAACATTTTCATGACAAATCTTATGTGACAAGTTGTTATTGGTGAGTAAACAAGTAATGTCAGTATTGAACTCAAATTAGAATCACTAACAACTTACTACATAAGATATATTGTAAAATTATTATGAAAATGTTGTGGATTTAGCATTATTCTTATTTTTATTGAACCTATATTCCTATGATTTTCAAGTCAGGGTGTTCAAAATTTTTATTAGGGTAGATAGAATAGGTTAGTTTAGTATATAAATTTTTTGCAAGTATATATATACATTATTTTACAAGTCAAGGTGGTCCTGTGACAACCTTGACATTAATGCGAAGTCGCCACTGTGAAGAGGCCTTTTAATGCTCTATGCTTTTTTCTTCCTGAAATCTAGAGGATCTTTATCCTAAAGATATTTGTTGCATGACCACAACGTGGCAATCTATCAGTACATTGATATATACATACATACATACATACACACACACACACATATATATATATATATATATACTTTTAATTAGCAAAGCAAAATGTAGCATTCCAAATAATTTCCCCACCTACCCCACTGATATCCCCAAATTTTTTCACCTTTTTGCAACATAGTAGTTCTCTCTCTCTCTCTCTCTCTCTCTCTCTCTCTCTCTCTCTCTCTATGGAGACCACTAGTGCTGCTTCCTTTACTACCTACAGCTCACAAGCCACTATGACAAAGGGACCTCCACTGCTGCAAAATGGCTAAAAATTGATCTCCTTCGCCACAAAACAACATTTCTCTCCTTTTGTGAATCTTTGTTAGCATCTTCATCTTCTACTTCTTTCAGAGTCAGGATGTCTAAATTTTTATTTAGGGGTCAAATATATATATATATATATATATATATATGTAAATATATTTTTTTTTTCTTTAAGTCAGGGGGTTCATTTGAACCCCTTGCCTTCAACGTGGCACTGCCGTTGTAAGTGTTACATGGGGAATAATTTATAGGTTAAGTGTGCATTCTCATAGTTTAACAGTGAAAATTTAAAAGGAAGTATAGTTTAGGAGGATAAAGTATAATTTTCCAAGTGTTGACAGATACAGGGACATAGCCAGGAATAATTACTTGGGGGAGCTGGGTTGTAGTAGAAATATACTAAATATAATTCATAAGTCTATTGAATGCAAAATTATCAACCTTCATATATCATCATATTCTTGTATGTTAATGAATATGAAAAACTGTCTAGTTTAATGAACATTGAAGTATCATCATTTGTTTCTATAAATGTCCTAAGTTCTGAATGACTAATATCTTTTTTCTTAAAGAATGCATCAATTGTTTGTCGTTTGCTCATTATTTGACACCTAATTTCAATCAAAAAAAAAAAAATCAATTTAAAAAATGATAAACTAACTTGGGAGAGATATAATAAATTATCATATAAAATTCATCTTACATGAATTATAATATAAATACACCTTTAGTTAAGTAATGGCCTCTTAGGATAAAAAAACAAATAAACAAATCAATCAAAAGTATAAACAAACAACATAAACCAAATAAATTAACAACACCTGGCTACCTTGCATAATGTATAGGCTGAAAGCAAAATACACAGACTCACGACCCTCATCCCAATTGCCTTTGAAAGATTATTTTTTTTTTTTGTCATTTATAATTTACTTACTTTACAACCCAACTACACAATACAAGCCCTACCCTGCTCCCACTCAAGAGACAAACAACATAAAAGCCAAAAGGCTAAGTCATAGAGTCAATGGAGTCAGTGGGTCCAAAATAAAGAATACAATAACAATAAAAAAAAATAAAAAAAATAAAAAACAAAGTCAAATATGCATAAATAGCTGTGTTGGCAAAGGGATATCACACATTCACATACAAATATTTGATATTTTTATTCTACTATTCAGACTTCAGTGTTTAGTTCAGTTGCTGAGAAATAGAGAGAGAAGTGAGATGATAATGACTGAATGAGATACCTTGAGGAATTGAGGTGAGGACTTGAGGTTAAGGTGATGAACAAGTTAGCGGGCTAGTGGCGGCTGTGGCGTCACGGCAAGCGGGTGAGAAGATTGTTTCCAAGGCAGAGGCATGCACTATTGGAGGCGTGAATTGAGAACTGAGAAGGAAAAAAACCAAGGTGTCGATGTGACAGTCAGATTGTTCTCTCTTTTTTGCAAACGGTGAGGATGGAATGCCTATGTTTTGTTTGATTAGGTATTTTAGATTTGGGGTTGGGCTGGCTGGAAGTGTGTTTAGTTTAGAGTAGAAAAATTTTGTTTTATTAAGGATTTGGGGCTGGCTGGTGGGGTTGGATGTGGGCCAAGGTTTTTCTTTTATTTGAAGTTGTATTGGACTACAACTCTAGAAGAATTGTTGAAATAATTTTGGAGGGGGGGGGGGGGGGGGGGGCAAGTCAATTTCATATATACTCTAAGGGAAATTTAAAAATTTTGGGGGGCCCATGAGCCAAGTGGTTCCACCTTTGGACAGATAAGTCACCCCTACTGCCACTCTAAAAAATTGTACATGAGATTTTTACCTCATATGGCTCCTTATTCAATTCTTTCAAAGTTGTTGGATCCTTTTCCTCATTTAAGAATCTCCTCCCCTCTTTCACTCTACCCCGAAGAGTAATTAGGACCGATTCAGTCACATTTTCATTCATTTGGAATTTGGGCTCTTCTACTTCATTTTGATCTAATTATTTTTTTGATTCTTTTTCCCTATCTTTTTTTATTTTTTATTTTTTATTTTTTATTCCCTTCCATCATTCCTTAAATTCCATAGGTTTGATCCTATAGAATCAGGCCCAATTTCTCATTGAATGAAAGTTATGAAATAAATAAGATTTTTTTAAATGAAATCTCTCACCTTAACTTAATTTGAGATGTAGAGAACTATTACGTTTATAAAAATCAATAATTAAATCTCTCCAAAAAAAAAAAAAAAAAAAAAATTTAAACCCAACATTATCTGATTAATAAATGTTGATTACAAATTAAAGCCCATATTTTATGATAAGGGACTACGATTAGTTCTACTAGTAATAAGAGTATTAGACAATAACAATGCTTTTTTATTTTTATTTTTATTTTTATTTTTTGTTTACAGGCTTATTTTGTATCATTTGATGTTTTCCATCTTTTGCTTTTCCGTTCTTATCCTTGTGACAGTTCTGATCTCTACTGTAACACTGTTTGTAATATTATGCTAAATTTCCTTTGTTCATGATGTTCCTGAACCAAAAGATTATGGCAGAACTTTTATGTTGCTTGGGAAAGCAATTCTACATACTACGACCCATTAATTCTTCCATTTTACTCTAGTAATTAACAGCCTTCCTAGACAAATAAACCTAACACCGGAGTATTTCTTGGGGGTCCTTGTCAAAATCTTGAGCGATTTGATTCCTAAAAATAAATGTTAATACACACAAAGTCAAATATGTCAATTCTTTTTGGATCTGCTTACTATTCTATGATCTTATTTTATCTAATTTTTAAAATTTTTTTTTCTCTTATTATTATTATTATTATTATTATTATTATTATTATTATTATTATTATGTCTATCTAGTTTTTTTTTTTTTTAATGAATGATTAATGAGTGCTTTCACAAAAAGTCGCCTTATTTCTGACAATATTCTGGTAGCTTTTGAATCTTTACATAGCATGCAGAAACACACAGGGAAGGACAATTATATGGCCATCAAGCTCGACATGAGCAAAGCATATGACAGAGTGGAATGGGATTATCTGTCTTCAGTTATGGAAAAAATGGGTTTCAATGAGCATTGGATCCGTCTTATGATGCTGTGCGTCAAAACTGTAACATATTCCATATTGGTGAATGGGGAACCCAAGGGCATGATCACTCCAACAAGAGGCATTAGACAGGGAGACCCACTTTCTCCCTTTCTTTTCTTACTGTGCACTGAAGGCCTAAATGGGCTGATCAACCAAGCCGCTCAACAGGGTCACATTAAGGGCTATTCTCTTTGTAGAAATAGCCCACGCCTAACTCACCTTTTGTTTGCAGATGATAGCTTGTTGTTTTGCAGGGCCACCATAGAGGAGTGCCAACGAGTTCTGGATATATTGGAAGTGTATGGAAGATGTTCAGGTCAGCAGATTAATCGAAGCAAGACAACAATCTTCTTCAGTAAATCTACTAGTGATAATACCAGAAATCAAATAAAGTTGGCGTTGGGGGTTCCAGAAATTATTCAATATGAAAGATACTTGGGATTACCTTCTTTGGTGGGCAGAAATAAAAGAGCAAGCTTCAATTACATAAAGGAACGAGTCTGGAAAAAATTACAGGGATGGAAGGAGAAACTCCTATCACAAGCTGGAAGGGAAATCTTAATCAAAGCAGTTGTTCAAGCTATTCCAACTTATACCATGAGCTGTTTCAAACTTCCCTTGGGACTTTGTTCAGAAATCGAAAGCCTGATACAAAGATTTTGGTGGGGTCAGAAAGGAGAAAGGAGGAAAGTTCATTGGGTTAAATGGGATACACTTTGCCTACCAAAAAAGGATGGAGGTATGGGATTCAAGGATCTAGCAAACTTCAATGATGCTCTCTTGGCTAAGCAAGCTTGGAGATTACTTCATAATAAGGACTCCCTCTTCTATCGAGTCTTTAAAATGAAGTTCTTTCCAAATTGTAGCATTTGGGAGGCTCAAGAATCTAGCACCGGCTCACATGCTTGGCATAGCATTTTAAAGGGAAGAGATGTTCTGCTCAAGGGTGCAAGATGGAGGGTTGGATGTGGAGAGGCCATTAGCATATGGAATGATGCGTGGTTACCATCTTTGGAGCACCCACGAGTCCTAACTGAAACGGTACCAGGTTTTGAAGATGGAAGAGTTTCTGACCTCATCAATCCAATCACAAGAACATGGGACTCAAACTTAGTGCATGGATTATTTCCACCTGATGAAGCTGCTTTGGTTCTCAGCATCCCTTTATGCCGCACTCCTGTGGAGGACAAGATCATTTGGCCCTTCACCCCCTCAGGTAAGTATACTGTAAGCTCAGGTTCAAAATTCCTAACTAAGCTTAATTCTATGCAGATTCCCACAGCCAATCAGCAGAGGCAAAATGAAATTTGGAATCAGATTTGGGGGCTTAATGTTCCAAATAAGGTGCGGCATTTTATGTGGCGAGTGTGCAAGGAAGCTATACCAGCAAAGCACAACTTACTAAGGAGAAAGATTTTGTTGGAAGACAAGTGCGAGCAATGTGGAGTGGAGTCTGAAACGGCAACCCATGCATTATGGGATTGTACCATGCTGGATGAAATATGGGAGGCTGTTCCAGGTTTTGAAAACCGAAGACAACATGCAATCTCAAACAGAAGAGACTTGATTAGTGTGCTTCATGAGAAAAGAAAGAATATAGAACTTATGGTCATGGTGATGTGGACGATTTGGCACCGACGCAACCAACTCCGAGTTCGCTCCAATGTCTTTCCCAAATCACAGGTTCTTCAACAAGCGACCCAGTCACTGGCCACTTTCCAACAGAGCAATCAATCCCTCACTCAGCCATCAGCAACCTTTAGAACCCAGCCTCGTACTCACTGGAGTCCGCCTCCCTCAAATTGCTTTAAACTGAACTTTGACGGAGCCGTTTTTCCAGAATTGAACAAAGCTGGTCTGGGGGTGGTGGTTCATGACTGTCAAGGAAATGCGATAGCCTCCCTATCAGAACAAGCCCCTCTACCATTTTCATCAGATATAGTGGAAGCCATGGCAGCGGCAAGAGCAATGATCTTTGCACAGGAACTTGGTATTGCAGAATTTATACTTGAAGGAGATTCGGAGGTGGTGATAAACTCTCTTAGAAGTAAGGAAGCATCATTTTCCTCTTTTGGCCATCTTCTTGAGTCAGCTAAATCCACTTTAGTTTCTAGCAAGTGTATTGCTTTTTCACATGTCCGTAGAGCTGGAAATAAAGTAGCACATAACCTAGCTAGACATGCAAAAAATGTCAGAGGTTTATCAGTGTGGGTGGAGGATGTTCCCTCACACTTAGTTGATGTACTCTTTGCCGACCCCGGCTGATTTTCTTAAAGTAATAGTCTTCTTTCTCAAAAAAAAAAAAAAAAAAAACTTAAAATCTTAGAGGTCACGTCATTTAGATCAGTGGGCCGCGAAAAAGCTTTGGGGTGGCGAGGAGGTAGACCCCAAAATTCAAATTCTAGGACTAAAATTTTGGCCCATGGAAAAAAAAAATAGTTTTTTTTCTATTATGATTAAATACAAACAAAAGATAAGATAGATAATAACTATTTGTTAATACATTTCAACTCAGTCAGTTATCGAATAAATTGAATTTTTTTTTTTAAATCTCGAAAATTATTTGAGATTGAATCTTTACTATATTTCCTAGTAATTTCTCTAGATCTTTCAATAAACTTTTTCATTTTTCATTCTATTGTGAAGCCTAGTTTTTGCTTCTAATTTATTTGCACGTTTTCTTTGAAAGTTGAAAATGAAAAATATTAATGTTAAAGTTCTATAATTTACAAATCATATTTATTATCTGATTATTTGTAAAATGTTCTTCCAACTAAAAACCAATTAATATTAGTTCTCTGTGTATTACCAAGTAAAAATATACACACCCAAATAAACACATAAATAAAATTTTAAAATAATCACTGAAACAATCCTTGCTGGGATGGAGGTAGACAATACGATAACATATAAATTTCAAAGTCCAAAACTTTTGCTTTTTGATTCCAAACAGAAAAAAATAGCTAAAGTGTCATACCAAACACAACCAATATTGTTGGTTTTTAGATTCCTTAAAACACAATAGGATTAACCTAGTTAATTAGTCAAGTGATTAACTTAGTCAAATTATGCAAATCTAGGTTATCACAATCAAACAATCATATCAGGTATATAGCAGTGGAAATATAAATAACACAATGATATGATGACCCAAGAAACCACACCGATAAAAACTTGGGGAGGATTTAATCTAGCTATTCTCAAGGTAAACTTGAATCCACTATATGAAAGAATCGAAGTTCATACAATAGAATTTAGACCGCTAACATTTTATTGCTACCCACCAGTAAAACTTACTGACACGACCACGTGCAAGCTCTGAATCTACGAACTCCTTCTTTCTTGGATTCTCTAGCAAGTACAAGCACTCCCGCTTGTGTATCTTTAAGCTCTTACGGCAGTAACTGAATGATCATTAAGTTCTTGAAGAAATCTCCTCCTTGATGATCCTTAACTTATGTGAAGGAAAGCTCCTCAAAGATCTCACAAGAGATTCACATAAACAGCAATATAAGCAACACAAAAACGTGGGCTAGGGTTTTCCTTATATACTTAGGGCAAAAACATAAAACCCTAAACGTTTTAAATGAGCTAGGGCTGAGTTGGAATTATGCAGAAAAACGTATTCTGCCCGAGATTTGATCGATCAAGCCTAACCTTCGATTGATCGAGCCAGGCCGAAATGCATAGTGTCTTCTGCATCAGCTCGATTCCAACTTTACATAAAAGACACAACTTTGAGCAAGTCTAAACAAGACTAAACAAACTGTTTTGATCATGGTTTGCCAACAATACAAATTAGAGTTCTAAATACATTAATTCTAAGTCTTTAGAACCTAACAAATATCATTTGTATATTAAAAAAAAAATTCAAACACAAAATGACACAAATAGAGTCATTATATAACAAAAAAACAACTAAATACTAAAATACATAGTCGTCGTAGAATCTTAGCTAAAGACATTAAAAAATATTGCTCATTGAGATTTGACACAAATAAAAAAAAAAAAAAAAAAAAAAAATTCTAGAATGGAGAGAAATCAACAAACCTTTAAGTCAATTTTCAATTTTGAAATGTCAAGTATAAATTTTTTAGATTCAATCTTTTAAATTCATATTTGTGTGTGCATATATATATATATTATTTTGAAAAATATTTAAATCTAATGGGGTCCTAGTGCCATTGATTTGTATTTGCGTCTATCTATCCCTTCCAATTTGTCGCATCAATTGTGGGTTCCAGTGAGCTTAACTGGTAAGTCTCTGATGGTTAAATAAGAGATTTGAGGTTTAATCTCTGCCTATACAAAAAATTGATTGGTGTCTTGGTCTAATGATAAAGAGCTATCATCAGAAACGGACACCATAAGTTGAAATTCTAAAAAAAAAATTGGTCGCATCAATTATTGTGAAAAAAAGTTATGAAGAATATTTTGTTTTTATTTTTTGGTTTTTATTTTTTGGTCCTCTAATAAATATTGAAGCTGTACCCTGGTTCACTATCAGTGCAAGTTGGATTGGTTCCTGATAATTTCATAGTCATCCTCTACTTTGAAAAAGGAGAGCTTCATAAAGTCGGTATAATGCCCTTTTAATTTGCAACTAACAACCAAAGTATTGTCGGGCATTTATTTTGCAAGTTGTTGCTTAAACGTATGTTTTATACTTTATTGGTACCAAGGTGGGGTTAATTTTTCTTATTCATTGAAGAAATACTGAGAGATTAATTCAGTTTGTGTGTACAGAGTACAGACCTATCTGCAAGTTGGTATGTACGTGCAACAAGTTTTACCGTTTATATGTTAGGTTTTACCATATATATATTCATTCCATATTTGGGAAATGAAAAATTTAAATCCTGACATTTTCATTGAAAACACAAAAAAAAAAAAAAAAAAAAAATTGATTATCAGATGAGTTACATAATTTTTGGCTAATATATATTTATCTTGTATACTAAAATTTAGGGGAAACTGCTAAAAAAAAAAAAAAAAAAACATAGATTTATCATTGTGACACATTAAACTCTGTACTTTTAAATTGGACATTGTAAACCCCGACTTTCATAAATGTAATGCCCCGATTTGATTTTATGATCATCAACTTCATCATCATTAATAATATAGAGTTGAGGTATTATATGTGTGTGCACATTAAGATTGGATTAGACAATTTTGTGGTGTTACCAAAATGGGTGAGAAAATTAAAATTTTAGTGCATACAATTTAGTGTGGCAGTTAAAATAATAAATAAATAAATAAATATATAAAAGAGGAAGATGTTTTATGGGCTTTTTGGAGACTGAAGAGATAAGTTCAAGTGGGTTTCAAACTCCAACCCACTACCCCACTAAACCCACATCTTTGATGTGTTGAATATAAGGTAGAGGAAAAGATAATTAGGGTTTTGATAAGAAGGGTTTCATTACTAGGGAGGCTAGATGCATATTTTTCCTTGAAGTTAATTAAAGAGGCAACCAAAGAATTCCAGGTATGATTTTTCATTTGTTAGAACCAAAGAATCAAAGGTTTAGAATTTTATCATGGATTGCAATCTTAATATATGTATAGGACTCTCACGTTTTCATTAGGGTTAATATGTATTAAACCCCAAGTTGCCCACTGTGTGCATTCTAGTACAAGCCGTGAATTGAGAAAGGTTATGTATATGGCTTTACATCTCCTTTTGGTTATATGTATATTAAATCGTAGGTAGCCACTGTGAATATTTTAGAACAAAACTATGGATTACGAAACTCAGTTCATTTATATAGCTTCAAGTTTTCATTGGTTTATATATAGACTAAATTCTAGAATTGGCCACCGTGTATATCCATGAACAAGTCATGGAACAAATCTTCAGTCATGAGGCTTTCGCCTTTTCAATTGTGGTAATATATATATATAAAAGGATGGCTGTAAGGTTTTCTTTTGTGGTTATATATATTAGGTTGGATTAACGTTTTCTTTGGTTATATACACGGTTTAACATTTTGTTTGGGGTTTTATATTAAATCCTAGGTCAATGATATTTTGGCTACTGCCTTCCTCATGACTTATGAGTTTCGATTAATGCAAGGATGTATTATTGATTAGAATACTATTGGTTAGAGAAACGTTAATTTAGTGCTGAAAGTGTTATTAGTTCAGCAAAGTATAATCCTAGTAAGTCCATTTGTATAGTTCTATAAGCTTTATATTTTGTAGAGGATATTAAGTATATTTCCATGATTGATTATAGGTCCTATTTAAGAGTGTTTTGAGGCTTTTTGGAGGTTGTTTCGGCTGGACTTTTAGAGTGATTCAAGTGCTATAAGTAATTATGCATAATATGCACAAGTTTTGTTCTTTAGGTTCTTAGAAATCAAAAAATTTCAAAAGTTATGTTTTTAAGCTTATATTTTGTAAAGTTTCTCAAATCATTTTTTTGTGTCATTGAAAGAGAAACTTCGACTTTTAAATAATGTTTTAAAGAGAATATTTGGATTTTAAATAAAGTTTTTAACATCTAAATCTTATTTAAAAGATGATTTCTAAACTAAATTATTTTTAGAAAATAATTGAGTTTCGAAGAAAGTTTTCTAAAAAGGTTCTTGTTCTTTAAGTTTGTTTAAAACCAAGTGATTTCAAAGTCATATTCTTATTTTTCAAATGGTATTTAAGACGTTTCTTTTAGCAAATTGGGTTTTCAAACTTACTCAAGAATTGTAAAAATATTTATATAAACTCTTCGTTTCTTATTCATTCCCTAAGAGAGTCAAGCATCCTTTGATTTATGTTCAATTCGATATTGTGATATTCGCTATGCCTTTATATTTGGAATAATTGTTAATATTAAGAAAATTATTCTATTTGGTATAAACTTTACTTTTGTGATATGTGACTCAAAATAAATGTTTTTATTTATTTATTTATTTTATCTTTTATTTTTTATAATTGATAAGATATATGTGTAAATCCGCTCACAGGATTGTATGTAAGAATATGTGAGGAGTGTGTGTGACACTGTGTTCTGATCAATTATTTGTATGTGTTTTCTAATAATTTTAAGATGTAATTACATATGTATTAAGTGGTTCATTATATGTTTTGGAATAATTACTTTTGATAACATTGAATGAGTTTGTGAAAAATCAAAATACTCGTGCTTTGCTTGACTCTATTCCGTTGTGTATTCTATACAATTACTTACTAGATGTGTGGCTCACCCCATCAATTACTATTTTCAGATTAAAGTGTAGTTGGGAATATAGAACCTTTGGATCGCTTTGTAAGGTGCAAGGTAAAGACTTCTGTATTACTTGAAGACTTATAGAATTTTAGTTACCTTTATTTTGTAATTCACGTTTTATATAGTGGAGAATATTTCCAATTTGTGGAGTTTAGATTTTTGTAAGAGGTTTTTATTTTAAGAGTATTGATTCTTTGGAGTTTTAATTTATTTTGGATTAGTTATGTTTATGGAGTTATATAAGTTCAGCAAGTTAGTCATGCATTTAAATTCATGTTCCATGGATTTGGGTCGTGACAATAAATGCACCCAAAGAAAAAAAGAAAAAAAGAAAATGATTCCATTGTCAGGAGATAGGGATGGCAATGGGGCGGGGCGGGTCCGAAGGATGGGGTCTTTGCCCCCGCCCCGCATGGTTTTGTCTTACCACATCCCCACATGATGAGGAAAATTTTCTTACCCTATCCCTGCCCCTTGGGGCCCTGCAAAGCCCCGCCTATCCCGTAAAACTCTACTTCTTGTTAATTTGTCCACAACTATTACAATTGTTTTTAATAAAAATTATTTCATTTATAAAATATACTTGAAATTGCAAATAAATTTATCCCATCAAATCAAACTAATTTTTAGCAAAAATTAAATAGTATTATTAAAGTGTTTAACAAGACAATATCACAACAAAAACAAAAATATCATAATACAAAATCAATGGTTTGATAGTATATAAATTTGTTTATAATAAAGACAAAAGAAAATGTTAAAATTGGTACCTTATTTCCAACATTGCCAGAGAAAAAAAAGAGACAGAAAGCCTTGTTGGGTAAAATAAAATAAGCTGATGATATGTTTGTTTAAATAGGAGGGTTTTAGGATATGAAAATTTTACAATTTAATCTTTATCAATGCAGGGTGGGGCGGCGTAGGAATGGAGCGGGGTGGGGTGGGTTGAGCCTAAAATGTCTAAACTCATCCCCGCCCCACCCCGTATTATGGAGCTAAAATTTTGCCCTATCCCCTCCCCACCCCATCACCTTTGCGAGGAGGGAAAAACCTGCATGGGGCGAAGCAAAGAGGGGTGGGGCAAAATTGCCATCCTTATTAGGGGATGTACACTTATGATTTATGAAAGTGTAGGGTTTATTTTCTCAAAAAAGAAAGTGTAAGGTTTAAAATATTTCATTTCAAAGTCTAGAGTTTAATGCGTGCAATACAAAAACTGAGCTATTTTTTTTTTTTTTTTTTTGGGTACCTTCCCCCAAACATTTATTTACTGCTTGGTATATCTTTCCTTGTTTTTGATGAGCTTGGTATCCCTTTCCTTCTTTCATTCACGGAAACAACCTATACAGTAACTAGTTCGATCACTTTTTCAACAGTGTAGGTGGGGTTAATGTTGGTAAAAATTTTATATAACTGTGGATACAGCGGAAACATAACTACACAAGAACACAAAAATTTACGTGGAAACCCTTTCTCCTTGAAGGGAAAAAAAAACCATGGACAAACTTTGAATAATTTCACTATATTAAATAGAGATTATAACACTTAGAAATATAACTTGAGTAAAAAAAAAAAAAACCTCTCTTTTTCTTTTTACTTACTGCTCTCTTCCTCATTGTGTATCTCTCATAATTTCCTCTAACTCTATAATTTTTCTCTTCTCTTCTGCTTGCTCTCACTCACACAGTTTTCATTGTCCTCAGTCTCAGTTTCTGGGACTTCTCTTCCCTCTTCTCTTCTTCTTGCTCACTGGCCAAATGGCCTCTCTTTTTATTTCTTCATCTTTTCCTTCTTTTCTTCCTTTCACACTCTTGACATTTAATCACAATAAATACAACTCACTTGACTTGACTTTGCATCAGCTCCTTTCTTTTCTTCTTTTTCTCCTCAGTGTGTTCAACACACCTAAATCACAAGGTGTTATATGCTGTACCCGGCATAAATGCCGGGTACCTCACAGAGTGGCAGGTCCCACACACTGTGGGGCCCCCCTCTATGTGAGGTACCCGGCATATATGCCAGGTACAGCATATAAAAATTGCTAAATCACTGCCCAAGAAAAAAATAGGCTAACTTTTGTGGCTTGTCCAACCACCTCTTTAATGAGGTGTTTTATCAAGTGTGGGCTGGACCCACGGTGCTATGATGCACCCAACAGTTAAATTATAAATGGATATGGTTCAGTAATTATAAGACAAAAAACTCTGCCTCGTGTTCACGTGAAAGTTGAAACACTATTGCGTCAAGCCCGCCATGCGAACTATGGAAATGATGGGGGGACAAACTCTTGAAGCCTGGGCCATACATTATCTAATTTTTTGAAATAATTTCAATTTGAATAGCCGTCTATGTTTACTTGTTACAAAAATTTGACTTCACTCTTGCCTATATATAACTCTGGCTTACAAGCAATTTCTTTAACAATTCAAAAATACTTCTCTCAAGAATTGAATTGACTAGTAGTTGGTCTATTAGTTTCATTTTCTTTCTCTTGCTGTCATTTTTCTTTAGTCATAATGGCGAGTGGACATTCCAGCCATATATTGATTTTGTTTACGTTTCTCTTGCTTGCCTTGAGTGCTTCCTTGGTGCATGGCCAAGGCACAAGAGTTGGATTTTATTCTGCTGCATGTCCTCGAGTTGAATCCATTGTTCGTTCAACAGTTCAATCTCATTTCCGTTCTAATCCAACTGTGGCTCCTGGATTGTTGAGGATGCTTTTTCATGACTGTTTTGTGCAGGGTTGTGATGCCTCTATCCTTATTTCAGGGTCTAACACTGAAAGAACAGCCGGTCCTAACCTATTACTGAGAGGATATGAAGTTATTGATGATGCCAAGACACAACTTGAAGCTGCATGCCCTGGCATTGTCTCCTGTGCTGATATTCTTGCCCTTGCTGCCCGTGATTCTGTTGTTCTGGTAATTATCACATGGAAAAAATTTACTTTCAAACTAGCATGGAAGTAAATTCCTCTAACCAACTGGCAATTGATAAAATTATTTATGTGTGCATTTAGTTACAAGACCTATTAATAGATTATGCAATTTGTTTAAATGATACACGTGAATGGTTTTATAAGCAAATATGTTAATAGGTCCTAACTAGTTTGGAGGAAAACTTTATTAAAATAGAATGTTGTATGAATTTGTATCTGTGTGTAGTGTTTGTTATCTGTTTTTGAAGAGTTTGTTTAATAATTAATCCTCCTTTGGGACTTATGATGCAGACAAATGGACCTAGTTGGGTTGTTCCCTTAGGACGCAGAGATGGAAGGGTTTCATTGGCATCTAATACTGCCAATTTGCCAGCATTCACTGACTCCGTCGATGTGCAAAAGCAAAAGTATTCTGCTTTGGGTCTCAATACTCAAGATCTTGTGGCCCTCGCTGGTAATATTTCTTTAACTAAAGCTGGCAAGGTTTTGACGTTTTGTAATGAAAGTGAGCAAGAGAAGCGTAACTAAACAATGAAACCATGATTATTGTCGGTAATGAGAAAACAATCAATAAGTTGAAAAAGAAAACCAAAATAACACACACAAGGTAATGCTCAGGATAATACAAATTTTAATATAAAAATCTTACAAATTGACATGTTATAAATAACCAAAAAAAAAAAAAAAAGTTTAAACATTCATTTATTATATATTTATTAAAATGATATCAATTTTATTTTTGTTACATTAATTTTTAAATTTTTTGTAGTGTGTCTATATATATATATATATTTTGAAAGCCTCTAGGATTTCATATACGTACTACTAACTGCACAGATAGACCCTTTGTTATATATGAGAGTAATATTGTTTAACAAGGAGTAACTAACAGACTGTATTTGAGCTTTACTTATGTTATGAGGGACTAGTCTAGTAACACGAATCTCTTAGTTTTTGTCTTAAAGAAGAAGACAACAAACTTCCATTTTGAGCCGTGGTACCCATTGCGGAGTGCTTTCTCACTTAATTAGTGACATAAGTGTTAAATTATCTTCCTCACTTTTTTCAGGTTTTGGACTGATGGTGAACAAAATATATTACAATAAGCATGAATATATAGCAATAATCAATCATTAAAAAAGAAAACAAAAATGACACGAGAGAGAGAGAGAGAAATACCCTTTACAGTTTTATGCTATGGGCCCTTGTTACAATTGTTTTTTGTTTCATCAAATACTTCAACATAACCTAACATTTTTTTTTCTGTCATTTCTAATAGGAGGACACACCATAGGAACTTCAGCTTGCCGGTTCTTCCAATACAGAATGTACAATTTCACTAGAGTAAGGAATGGTGCTGTGGACCCATCTATTGATCCATCATTCCTTCCTCAACTACGAGCACTCTGCCCACAAAATGGAGATGATTCAAAGCGAGTTGCATTGGATACTGGTAGCCCTAATAGGTTTGACACCTCTTATTTTACAAATTTGAGAAATGGGCGAGGGATCCTTGAGTCTGATCAAATGTTGTGGACTGATGCTTCAACAAAAACCATTGTCCAGCGCTTCTTGACGGGTCTGAGCTTTAATTTGGAATTTGGAAAGTCCATGATTAAAATGAGTAACATTGGGGTAAAGATAGGCAATGCTGGTGAAATTCGCAAAATATGCTCCAAAATTAATTGATGATATATAAAAATATATAATCACGTAAGGAGCTCACTTGTTGAGGTTTTTGTTTTGTTTAGTGTGTGTGTTTGTTAGCCTTAGCTTATACAATAACTCTATATACACCAAAAATTTTACATAAATTTTCACACCTGAGATATATCATGAGTGACAATTTTATGTGGAGGGTGTGAAATTTCATGTGAAATTTTTGGTACCTATAATAACAGTACTCAGGCTTACTACTGAGATATATCATGAGTGACAATTTTATGTGGAGGGTGTGAAATTTCATGTGAAATTTTTGGTACCTATAATAACAGTACTCAGGCTTACTATTGGCTAATTCGCATAATAAATAACAACCAAGGTCTAAATTTGCTCAACAAGTTTTTAATCCATATAGACAAAACATAATTTGTCATTACAAGAGAGATCACCTAGCTTAAGACTCTTATGTTGGATGTGGATTTGGAGAATTCTGGTGTTTGAAGCCAATGCAAGAGAGGACTCTAGAGTAGTCCAAAATAGTGAGTGGTGAGGTCGATACCAATAGGTATTAGTTCTTGTACGATTGCCAAGTAAACATATACTCTCCCAAATACACACTCGAAAATTTTATTGAAATAAGCATCAAAACAATTCTTCAGATGAAGGCAAACAATACGATAGGACAATGATCTCACATACTTCTTACTGTATATCATTCTTACACATTACCCATTTCACATTTTAAATATGGACATTATTAAAAAAATGCGAATATCGAGTGTGAAATTATGGATGTTATATGTAAGTATGAAGTATATATTAAAGAGTGTAAGAAAACAATTACTGAATATGATAACATTTAAATTCAAAAGTCCATAACTTTTAATTTTGGATCCCAAACAATAAAAGGCCTATGTGTCATGCCAAACACACAACTATAAATCATTTGTGTATTGAAAAAAATCCAAATACAAAGTGACACAGCTAGAGTAATTATATGACAAAAAAAGAAAAATCAAATTCTTAAATACATGGTAGTCGCACTCATTTAGCCACAAACTTATAGTAAAAATTTTTTTCCTTAGAGATTTGAGAGAATGAGATAATAAATATTTTAGATTTAAACTTTTAAATTTTGGGCAAGGATTTGCTGCATACTTAGTTGCAGCAAGTGCTGCATATTGGCATACGTGTCAAAATATTAGGACACCTATCAAGTGCCAATTTAACGAAAACTTCTGTTAGCCCTTAACCTTAAAGTTCTCTCACTCTCTCTCTATCACATGCACGACAAAATAAAAATACAAATTAAAATCCCTCTCTCTCTCTCTCTCTCTCTCTCTTCTTCTTCCTCCTTTTCCGTTCTTCTCACTTCTTAGATACCCATCCTCAAAACCAAATTAAAATACAAATCTCTCTCTCTCTCTCCTCCTCCTCCTGCTCCTCCTCGTCCTCCTCCTCCTTCTTCGTTCTTCTCAGATACCCACCCCCTTAACCCACCATTAAGCTTATCAAACCACCACCACCACCACATGCTCAGGCCCCACTTGACCATGTCTACATTGACCCCACCCATCAAGACAAATATTCAAACTTCAAAAATAATCACAATCACAAAAGGAAATAGAATTTTTTTTCCAAATTTTAGGAAATAATTAGCTTTAATGAAAAACAAACCTGGATAATTGGGAGTTGTTGTCTTTGCCACCATTAAGGACAATACTGTGAAAATAAGAGGTAGGTGGGGATGGGAATGGCAAGGAGAGATAAAAGGATAGGAGGTGGTACCAATAGAGTGAAAGAGGGAAGAAGGGGAGGGGGGGGGGGGACCGGTAGAGAGGGAAAAGGGTGAAGTGGTGGAATGGAGGAGACATGGGACGGATGGGTGGGGTTGACGGAGACACGGTCAAGTGAGATCAGTGGCTGGAGCATGAGGTGGTTGTGGTTTTTTATGGGTTTAAAGGTAGGTAATCGAAGAAGATCGGAGGAGGAGGAGGAGGAGGAGGAGGAGGAGAGAGAGAGAGATAGAGAAGGGCATTGATGAGAGAAGGGCATTGATGAGGTTTTGATGAAAGAGAAAGGGATTTTTCTTTTGGTTTTACTCGTGCATGTGATAGGGAGAGAGTGTGTGAGCGAAACGTTAAGGTTAAGGGTTAACAAAATTTTTCATTAAATTGGCACTTAACAGGTGTCACTCTAATATGTTGACACGTAAGGCAGTATGTAGCAAGTGTTGTAGCTAAGTATGTAGCAAATCTCTGCCCTTTAAAATTTATATGTATATATGTTGTTTGAAAATATTTTAAATCTCAAGAGGGACATAATTCCCTTCATTTTCAGTTATGTCAGTCCCTAGCTCACAATAGACCACATTAACATTTAGTGAATTTTTTTTTTTTAATGTAAATTATTGTGCCCTTGGATTTATTATTAATTTAAAGTTGTCCCTGTAATGGCCAAAGAAAAAGTATTTTCCACACGACTTAAGGACTTATCACACACCCATATAACACTCAATTAATATCCAATCAAAGTTTGGGCATAATAGTCCCGAGTTGCTATCAATGCAAGTTTGATCGATTCATATTTTCGTAGTCATCGTCCTTTGAAAAAAGTGAACTTCTTAAGTCCCTATAATGCATTAATTAATGCTTTTAATTAGTAACAAAAAATGTAGACAAAACTACACTATTGGTCCCTGAAGTTTACCCTGTGAGCGTAATTGGTCCCATAAGTTTTAAATGAGTGCTCTATTGGTCCCTCAAGTTTCAATAATGAGCATTGTTAGTCCTTTTATTAACTATCGGTAGTATTATAGTCTATGTGGCTAATGGAATAGTGACGTGACATCTTTTTAATTAATTAGGCACAGTGCCACATCAACAATTAAAAATAAATTAACAAATCATATTTTAGATAAAGAATTCATTAAGATTTTAAAAACGCTTAAAAAACTCATTTAAAAAATAATAATAAATAGATTAGTGGCAAGTAAGTCCTACAGGTAGTCTATTTGCATCCTCCTAGGTCTCTTCGTCGGTGTCCAAGCCTCCACGCTTCTTGACCCTTAAAATCCTTACAAAGCTGTTCAGCCACATTCCAAACCTACATCTTGCCTTTGTTTCCATCCACCATGGAAAGTGTTAGGTTTTAAGACTTTAGGGACTACTGTATTAGAACTTCAATTTGTATTATATTGGCAAACCATGATCAAAACTTAGAGTCTAGAATTAGGCTACTCAAAGTGTGTTTATGTGTAAAGTTGGAATCGAGTGTGTTGCAGGATTTATTATGTAAATCTACCAGGCTCGATCAATCGAAAATTAGACTCGATCGATTGAAGCTCGTGCAGATTGTTTTTTTGTAGAATTTCCAACTCAGCCCAAACCTGTGTGACGTGTACGATTTTATGTTTTGCCTTAAGTACAAAAGGAAAAACCCTAGCCACGTTTTGCAATTGTTGTTTATGCTGTGTGTATAAATCTCTTGTGAGATCTAGAGGTGCCTTCACACATACTTAAGGTTTCCAATCTCAATATTAATGTCGAGAGCTTGGTGATCGTTTCAATTGCTGCATAAAGAGTTTAAAGAAAACACAAGTGGGAGTACTTGTGGTTGCTGTGAATCCAAGAAAGAAGTAGTCCGTGGACTCGGAGCTATCACGTGGTCATGGTAGTAAGTTTCCTACTCGAGGTAGCAATAGGATGTTAGTGGTCTAAGTTGCTATTGTATAAACTTCAATTCTTTCACAGTGGATCTGTTTTACCTTGAGGATAGCTAGGTTAAATCCTCCCCAGGTTTTTTACCAGTTTGGTTTTCTTGGGTTATCATATCGTTGTCCTATTTATTTATCTGTGTTAACCTAGATCTGAATAATTTACATAAGTTAATCATTTGATTAAATAACTAGATTAATCTGTGTGTGTTTAAGGGGTCTAAAAATGTTCAGAACGTCCTCCATAACAATTCAACAATCCATATCCCGATTCTCCACCTACCTAGTTACTCAAATATCTCCATCCCATATGAATGCTCGAAAATGTGTTGAAAACACAAGAGCTGTTTAGACTCCCAAATAAAAGCTACGGCTCGATTGATTTTACACTAACTTATTACAAAGTGCGGAATAGTGTAAATGTGAGCAGATAAACAAACAAACTACTCTAATCCATAATCATAGCAACATAGCAGTAAAATGGAATGTAAAAGAGTAGGGAAGAAAGATGAAACATAAGATAACAAGCCAATGTGTTATCGAAGAGGAAACTGAAGAACTCGGCAAAAAACCTCTTTGCCGCCCTCCAAGCAATAATCGATCCACTAGACAATCAGTTGGGATGCATGGGTTAGTAAGAGACCCTCCAAGCCTAATCCACCCAATGTACCTAAGCCTTCCAAACTCCTACTCCAACAAGGCTTCTCGGAACCGTGTCTTGTCTAGCTCTTTGGATCTCGCAATACGCCCGATTGCATCCACCAAGCCTCACCGGCTTCTTTTGGCAAATCCCCAAAGCTTCCTAAGCTCCAAAACACTCTCTACACTCTGAATAGGTGTGGGTTGTGTTTAGGTACAAATCTCCTCTCAAAGTATGACAATGTGAGAGGGATGGAGAAGTGGCTACAATGATTTCTCACTAAGGATGAGTAGCTTTCTCTCTAAAAGATGGGTGTGTGTGTTGTAGAAAACCTATCTAGGGTTTTTCTCTTTGAATTGGCCTTTCATACATTTGTGGGCAATAAGAGTATATATAGTATGGGTGAAGGGTAAGAAAGTCACTCTTTAAAATCCTCTAGGCAGAATGTTTCACAACTATCTCGCGGGAAGGCCTTACCCACAAGACACTCGTAAAAACGATAGCCTAGCATGACTCTTCAGTTTCCAGTCATGTGCTTCTCACATGGCTCTTTCGCGGGTTACGTTCTAGCGAGACACTCGCGAAATCCATTAATTCTTCATTTTATGCTTGATTCTTCACCAACTTAATACTAAACCCAATACAATAAAATCCCACAAAATACAAGAAATAAAATTAAAGCAAATACAACACTTTTTGTCATGAAATAAATCCAATATAAAACATAGTTGTAAATCACAACTTTACACCATAAATACTTGGAAAACGTAGAAATTAAATTATAATTTATGCTTCTCAAACTAGACAAGGTTTAAGACATAATCCTTTTTTATTTAAAAAAAATCATTCCAACCTCACAAGGCTAATAATTAGTATAATCTACAAAGAGGCTAATTGCTGGTTCATCTGAATGAAATCCAGTAGTCAGATTCTGAAAGCAAATTCTCATCAATGCCTCTAGCAAAGCGTATCTTTAGTCTTTATAGAACACTCTTGCCAAACCAAATATCATTGCTGTAGTATATTAAAATGCAATATCAAGAACAGGACGATGAGATCCAGTTTAGACACAGGCTAGGATGTGGTGGATACTTTGGCAGTGAGGTGGAGGCTTTGATGGGTCGAATTGAAATTGGCGAGGACATGGGTGGATAGTCATCATTAGAATCTTCAAAATCACTTAAAACACCAAATCATTCAAGTGACCATTCATCTCCTCCCAAAGTCTCTTCGGCGTCACATTCAAGACTTGGTCATCAAATGATGACCATTATTTTAGTCATCAAATGATGACTATTATTTTAATTGTCAATATGACTTGTTCACTTTTTATTTTAATTGTCGATATGACATTATGCCACATCAAATGTAGTGAGTTTATTAAAATTGAATTTTATAATATTTTAATTTTAAAAAATGCCACATCAATTAAAAATATGTCAAGTCACTATTCCATTAGCCACATAGGGGAGAAAATGGGCAAATTCCCTTTTCAAAAAAAAAAAAAAATCCAGCATTTTGCCCTCTTTCACAAACTAATTAAGGAAATGCCCCTCTTTTAAAAATCGATTTAGGCCCTATAGGGGCGTTTTTAAGGAGCATATAGTGACGTTTTAAGGACCTATAGTGACGTTTTGTAACTCAATCTCTATGAAGTCGAGTTACATGCAATTTTTTTTTCTTTTTTTTTACCTATAACTCAATTTCATGTATATCGAGTTACAAAACGCCGTTAGAGGTCCTTAAAACGTCACTATAGGCCCCTTAAAATGCCACTATAGGGCCTAAATCGATTTTAAGATTAGCAAGAGACCCTCCAAGCCTAATCTACCCGATGTACCTAAGCCCTCCAAGCTCCTACTCCAACAAGGCTTCTCGGAACCCTGTCTTGTCTAGCACTCCGGATCCCGCAACAAGCTCCATGTTGCATCTGCCATCCTTGGCTTCTTCCAATGCTTCCCAGCAGCACCAAAACGTCACTCAACACTCTCAAAGGATGTGGTAAGTGTTTGGGCTATCAACCTCTCAATGGTATGGAAAATGGAGAGGGAATAGTTGAGGAAATACCACAAGCAAGGTATAGAGAAATGTGGGTATGACAATCTCTAATTCTCAATGTGTTTGGTTAGGGTTTTCTCTTTGAAGTACTCCTCAACATTTATGAGTAAAAGGGGTATATATAGTGTAGGCACAGAAAGTGTGACTTAGGCTGAACAGGCTGGTAGAACAGAATGACGAGATACTCGTGAGACACAGCTGTCTTCACCTGGCCTGACTCTTCGCATTCCAGCATATGCAAGGCACATGTGTCACTTTGCAGGAAGCTAAGTCGCGACATACCCGCGAGAAATCTTCAGTCTTCAAATGCTTGAGTCTTCGCACTCTCTCTCTATCACATAACCCTTACAATGAAATCCCACAATAATACATGGTATAAAAGATTGAAAACAATTACAATTAAATTTGGCATGGAATAAAAGCCAACAAAAACATAGTTGTAAATAATAACTTTACAATCTCCTCCCTTTGGCTATTCCGTAACAAAACCTTAAAACAGACTCTAGACTTAAACGTGAGTTTGGGAACAAAGGCAAAACTCACTCACACCTAATCTAGAAGCTGTAAAGCACTTGCACGTATATACCTGTAACCTGAAACACTTGCACACAAACAAACTTTCATTAAGCTTATGACAAGTTGAACACAAGGTATGTACATGAACAAGTAAAAAGTGATCAAGTATAAATGGGATAAATGAATAAACCATGGCTTGACCAAACAAGCAATCACTATACAGAAGTGATCACTATGCTCATTCACACAGGGAATGAACATCCGGACATGCAAGATGATAAGCTCATTTGAAGAGTATCATTTGCAAATCCAACACTCAACCAATGCAAAATACACGAAGTATTTGCATCTGGGAACACTCCTACTAGGGCATAAGAGTGATGTACTGAAGTAAAATGCATGACATTTAACATCAAGTACATAAGTAGAAAGGCTGCATAAGTAAGGTATTGCCTAAGCATGGTACATACCATAAAAGTCTACAAAAATGCATGCAAACAAACCCTTAACAGCTTACATAAGCATTATGGGTACAAGTGTAATGCCACAAAGCAGGTATGCCACAAAGCATAGAGATAAACACAAAACAACTGAAATTAATACTGAAATTAAACTGAAGTTAAAAACAGAGTATCAAAGTTTTAAACCAAAAGCAATAAAAACAGTTATAAAAACTACTAAAAGTAACTAGACTTAAACCATCTGTGAACCAATAACCAATGTTTCTAAGTCTAAAGTTATGCTCCTCCTAACGCTGTGCAAGCTCTTCTTTAGCTCCCCCTCAAAATTTTCTCCCCCTTTTTGACCAGAATGGCCAAAGAGGCTAGAACTGATCTGACTTTGAATCTGATTCTTGCATTTCTTGTATCTGTGAAGACAATGCAGTGATCTGTCCTTAAAGGTACGCAAACTGGTTTACGGTGTGTTGCACACGGGAATCAAGCACTGTAGACATCTGATCCATTTTAGCTAGTAGTTGATCAAGTTTGCTTAATCCTTGTGTTGGAGTAGAAGTCGATGGCTGTGCTGAGGTCTCTGGAGCAGAAGTGAATCTATCAATCTCCTCCTTTGTATCTCCACCCTCATCTTGCTCAACACGAGATTATGGGATGGTAAGCACACTAGTCCTGTAACCTCTGATTTGGGTTGTGCTTATAGTCAAGGTATGAGCACTAATGTGATAGTCCCTCTGAACTACCGTAAGACCACTTGGAAGTTTGAGCCTCTCTTTTGCAATAAGGCCCATAATGAGAGAGGGGAAGGGCATGATGGTCCTGGAGTTCTATTTACTAATACTCTTCTTCAGTAAATGAAAGATGTGCCCACATATATCAATCTCTTTGTGAGTGAAGAGATCATATAGGAAGAAGGTCCTCGGAGCAGACAGTGTAGTTAGGTTTGTCACTGGGTACAGATTGTGAATCATCACATAGGCTAAAGTCCTCATCTCTGGTGAAAACGGTATTGTGTTCATGGCATTTTTAGTCATTGTCCCATCAAGTGTCCTCACCATGTCTGCAATAGATCCCAATTTATCCTCATATTGGGTAGTGATCGGTTGAGATGGAGGACGAACTTCAAGAAAGTCTTGAATGCTATCCTTAGTAATGACAAACTCTTTCCTTCTCACCCAGCAGTTGATGTGATCATCTTCTACAGTGGCGTTTGAGAAGAATTCTCTGATGATTTCTGAGTAGACCACACCACTTGGGGTCAACAACTTGGTCCACGTCCTTTCTTTGAAAATATCTAGAATGAAGGTGCCCTTCAGAGATTCCATTTCAACCACCCTTTCCATGATGATTGTTCTATGCTTATAACAGTCATTGTACTTCATATCAACCTCTGCTGACTTGAAATGTTCAGAATCAGTGCGAGCACGTTTTAAAGATGATTTCTTCTTAGCTGTGTGCTTGGTGGGAGACATCTGCACAATTTCACAAAGCAGAAAGGGAACATGTGCACAAACACCAAAAACAGAACATAGAGCTTGATTAGATTCAAGTTAGTTCAAAAAAAAAAAAAAAAAAAAACTTAAAACAGAGCATAACAGACTCCAAACGATATGCTTGAACACATAAATCAGGAAAATATAAACACAATGCATGAAAACAATAAACAGTGCATGTGTGTGCGCCTGTGTGCATGTACTGATGCATGTGTGTGCGACACGAGATGCATAAGGGGTGCCTAAGTGTGCCTAGGTGTGAGCCATGTGTGTGTAACAAGGGCAAAGTGTATAAAACACATGAACACTAACCACACCGAGTGAAACATGGTCAAACAAGTGAAAACCCATAGATTGAAATCACTTGATTCCAATTAGGCACAAAAATGTCACTCGAACATTTTGTCAAACACCTAGCATGTAAAACAGTAAATCTAACATGAATAATACATGAACAAGGCAAAATCTACCCTCAATACATGTTAAAATGCCACATGGGGCCAACACAGATGCACAACAAAGAAATGGGACTCAGCCCAATCAAAATATTTGAAAGATATGCACAAAATAGAAGAAACCCAACCCAATTTCGAAAAATTCCCAATTTTCAAAACCCTAATGAAAATTTTGCAAAATTTAAACAAAATCTAGAGGAAAATGCTTTAGAAGGCATACCTTGAAGAAGGGAATGTAGAAAATATGCTTGGTTGATGGGGTTTTGAATGAAATAGAGATTTAGGTTGAAAAGGGTTCGAATGAGGTTATGCGAAGGAAGTGGTTGTGATTTGAAAAACTGTCACATCTGCTATATAAAACTGAAAACGCACATTTTTCGCGGGTTAGAGAGTAGCGATACAGTCGCGAGAATGGCCACTGAAGCACACAAGCTTTCGCGAGAAGCTATAAGTCACGAGACAGTAGCGAGATAGTCGCGATACCCTCTGTCTGAATTTTGAAAAATTCCAGTTTTTGCCGAACAGCATTTCGCGAGAAGCTGTTGGTCGCGAAACAGTTGCAAGACGGTCGCGAAACAGTCGCAAGGCAGTTGCGAGAGTTTCTGTGTGACTCAAAGAAAAAATTAATTCCCTCAAGCACTTTTCAAGGGAAGCTCTAAGTCGCGAGCTTCTTGCGAAACAACCCCTGAACCGGATTTTGATGAAAAACACACAAAATGCATTTTGACCAAAAATAAAAACACACGAAAGTATAAATTCACTTTCAAAAACATATAAAACACTCAAAAATCTTTTTGGGTTTGATCAACAAGTTCTTAAGCATACACATCACATTTGAACATATACAATCACACAATTGAGATAGGCATTGAATGAATCAAAGTCTTGTGTGTTGTGTGTGAGTATCAAATGTGAAATAGTCCTTAGATCAGAGCAAAGTTTCAATGATCAATTCAATCGAGTCATACACAACTGATACGAAATCAAGTGGACTATCTCCATTATAGAAATGAGTATATATGACCTCCCACACATTGACTACATAACTTAGAAGCTTTTCATTTGGCTTCTGCATAAAGCATAACAATTGATCCATTTTTGGAAAAAACTTCTCTTTTTGAGACAGGTGCTTGAAATTTTTGATATTTCAATATTGATAATTAGTTTTTGTCTTTTTTAGCACCATACAATATACATTTAAAAGAGTCGCTTTCCCTTTTTCCTAGTCGAATACTAGTGTGTGCGACAAGCTTTTGCAGCTCAAAATCTCTTTTCATTTGGAGATTTACATTTGGTGAGCTCTTTTTGCAAAAACATAAAAATAAAGTGGGAAGAGATATAGACACAAGTCTATGCAAGTATAAAGACCAACAAGACTATTGACCAATCATTCATGACAAGTTTGAAGATCTATTTACAACTGTCACACATAGTTTTCAAGATTTCTTCCACATAGAAAAGAGTGCGTACATAACGAGCCAAGATTGTAAATGCACTACGCCATTAGTACGAATGTACTAGGCCAAACTCACATGAGATATGCATAAAACAAGTGATCAAACTTTTTGAGATTTTCGATTTTTTATGGGCTTTTGAAATTTTGAACACACCCAAAACAGAACAAGAAAAGTAAGATCAACCAAAGAACAGGTACAAACCAAAAACAAGTAAAAGAAACTGCTAAGACTGAACATGTGAGACCACAACAACATGTATGCAACAAAGAGCAGTGTAGGTTCACACAAGAGATAGAGTTCAAGGAATGATACCAATACCGACACAGATGGTCTTACGCAAAGATTCAAACTTTGGGCCATCGAGAGGTTTAGTGAATATGTCTGCCTTCTAGTTGTCAGTGTTGATGAACTCCAAGTACACAGTCTTTTCTTCCACCAAGTCTCGAATGAAGTGATACCGGATTTCGATATGCTTTGATTTCGAGTGTTGAACTGGATTTTTTGACAAATTTATGGCACTTGTATTATTACAGAATACACACATAGTGTCTTGAGTAATTCCTTAATCATGAAGAAGCTTCTTCATCCACAGTAATTGTGCACAACAACTTGCTGCTGTAATATACTCAGCTTCTGCTGTTGATAAAGAAACCGAATTTTGCTTTTTGCTCATCCATGATACCAAGTTGTTTCCGAGATAAAAGCATCCACTGGAAGTGCTCTTTCTATCATCAATGCAACCGGCCCAATCAGCATCAGAATATCCAGCTAGGCATTCATTCGAGTCTCTTGAGTACCAGATTCCATATTCAAATGTGCCATTTATGTAGCGGATAATTCGTTTGACTGCTGTTAGATGTGACTCTTTGGGTGCTGCCTGAAATCGAGTACATACTCCTACACTGAAGGCCATGTCTGGTCTGCTAGCAGTGAGATATAACAGACTACCTATCATGCTTTGATAGAGTGTTGGATCCACTTCTACACCTGCGGCATCCCGACTCAGTTTTGATGAGGAACTCATTGGAGTGGAAGTATGCTTCTTAGAGTCTAGACCAAATCTGTTAACAAGATTTTTGGCATATTTCTCTTGAGATATGAATATCCCATCTTTCCGTTGTTTCACTTGAAGCCCTAAGAAATAGTTCAGCTCCCCCACCATACTCATCTCAAATTCCTTTTTCATTTCTTCGGAAAATTCATGAGCCAGGTGATCAATTGTGGACCCAAAGACAATATCATCCACATACACTTGAGCGACGAGGAGAGATTTCTCATCTCTTTTTACAAACAATGTTCGATCAGCTTGACCTCTTTTGAAACCATGATCCAATAAGTATGATGTGAGACAATCATACCACGCTCTTGGTGCTTGCTTTAACCCATACAGTGCTTTCTTCAACCTTAACACATGATCCGGAAAGTGAGGGTCTTGAAACCCCTTTGGTTGCTCAACAAATACTTCTTCATTTAGAAAACCATTTAGAAAGACACTTTTCACATTCATTTGGTACAGCTTAAAATCCATAATACATGCTATGGACAGTAGGATCCGAATTGACTCTAGTCTTGCTACTGGTGCAAACGAATCATGGAAATCTATGCCTTACACTTGAGTATACCCTTGAGCTACTAGTCTAGACTTGTTTTGGACAACCTCACCGTCTTCATCAGTTTTTTTCTTAAAGATCCACTTGGTGCCGATCACATGGGTATCTTTTGGCCTTGGAACCAACTCCCACACATCATTTCTAAAAAACTGATATAGCTCTTGATGCATAGACTCTATCAAATTCTTGTCTTTAAGAGCTTCCTCTACCTTTTTTGGTTTGAATTGAGCAGGATAACAATTGTATGTCACATGGTTTGCACTGTATTTTGATCATTTTCTCAAACGAAGTCCCTCATTTACATCACCAATGATATTACTTGATGGGTGATTGAGAATTACCCTTGATGACGGTCTTTTGGAGGTAGATGGTTCTTCATCTTGAGAAATTGGAGGTTGAACTTCTGGAGGGGTGAGAGGGCTTGACGACCCTTGTGTTGATCTAGTATCCCTTCTTGACATAGGAGCTGTGGACTCATTTTCTGGTGATTCTTTCTTTGTATCATCATCTTGCAACATGTTGTCCTCAACTTCACCCTTCTTGAGGTCAGATCCTTCACCATCATCAATATCCTTTTTAGATATGGTATCATCGATGGTCACATTTATTGATGCCATCACTGTCTTAGTGCGTTTGTTGAACACTCTATATGCTCAGCTATTTAATGAGTAGCCTAGAAATATCCCTTCATCACTCTTAATATCAAATTTTCCAAGATTCTCTCTATCATTGAGAATATAGCATTTGCTCCCAAATATTCGGAAATATTTCACCTTCGGCTTTTTTTCTCTCCAAATTTCATACGATGTCTTCTTCGTTCCTGCTCGGAAGTAAATTCTATTCCCAATATGACATGAAGTATTCACCGCTTCAGCCCAAAACTTCTGTGGAAGGTTTTTGTTGAGTAACATTACTAGAGCCATTTCTTGAATCACCCGGTTCTTCCTTTCAACTACCCCATTTTGTTGTGGAGTCTTTGGGGCTGAGAATTCCTTCTTGATGCTGTGTTCATTGCAAAATGCTTCAAACTTTGCATTTTCAAACTCCTTCCCGTGGTCACTTCTGATCTTGACTATAGGTACTCCTTTTTCATTAATCAGTCTCTTGCACAATTTCTCCATCTTGTCACATGCTTCTAATTTCTCTCTAAGAAAATCCACCCAAAAATACCTTGAGAAGTCGTCAACTACCACCATAATATAACGCTTTCCACCCATGCTTTTTGTTCTTGTTGGACCCATTAGATCCATATGCAGTAATTTTAAAGGGCGAGAGGTTGCAATCACATTCACTTTCGAATGGCTTGACTTCGTTTGTTTTCCTAATTAACATGGACCACAAACATTCTTCTCAATTTTCCCAAACTTTGGTAAACCAACCACTGCTTCAAGTTTCGAGACTTTTGCCACTTGTTTGTAATTAGCATGTCCAAGTCGTTGATGCCACAACTCCAAGAGATTTACCTGGGCACTCCGACATGCTATGCTTGGTTTAGGAATGACCCATAACAATTATCGGTGGTCCTAAGTCCCTTCAGAACTTGAACACCTTCTTTATTCAAGAATAAACATCCTTTCTTTGAGAATTGAACTAAGAAGTCTTCATCACAGATTTGTGTAATACTTAGCAAGTTCACTTTTAACCTCTTAATATACAGCACGTCAATCAACAGTGGTAGTCCCGGAATGTCCACCGTTCCTTTTCCAAGAACTTGTGAATGACTACCATCTCCAAATGTCACAAAGCCATCTTCCTTCTCTTTAAGAGTTTTGAATAGAGACTTATCTCTAGTCATATGCTTTGAACAACCGCTGTCAAGATACCACAAACATGAATTAAATACTTTCAAAGCGGTATGAGCAAAAAGACATGCATGAGAGAGACATTCTTGACCCTCAAAGCAGGACTCATTTTCCTATATTTCATTCAAGGATGAGTGTAGTTTCCTTTTTAGATGATCAAGTTTATCACACAAGTGTCTATTTCTCCTCTCATACTTATAAACTAAGGACATTGACTCACATAAGCTGTTATGTATATCATGGTTCTTATGAACTAGGGATTTCAGCATGTGACAGAAGATTCTAGCATGTTTCTTTGATTTAAATAACTTTAAAAACACATTACTAGAACAGTCTTCAAATATGCTCATAGAGTCATTTTCACAAACATCTTTACTATCCTTCATGTTGATTTTAACCAAGACACTTTTCAAATCACACCAAGGGGTCTAGGATCACACTTAGGTATTTAAACCACAGCAAGTGTACCCGCTTTGATACCAATTGAAAGCTCGAAAATGTGTTAAAAACACAAGAGCTGTTTAGACCCCCTAATTAAGATTACGGCTCGATAGATTTTACACTAACTTAATACTAAGTGCGGAATAGTGTAAGTGCGAGCGGATAAACAAGAAGCTACTCTAATCCATAAACTAAGCAACACAACAGTATAATGGAATGTAAAAGAGTAAGGAAGAAGGATGCAAATACAAGACAACACGCTGATGTGTTATCGAAGAGGAAACCGAAGAACTTGGCGAAAAACCTCTCCGCCGCCCTCCAAGCAAAAATCAATCCACTAGACAATCAGTTGGGATACATGGGTTAGCAAGAGACCCTCCAAGCCTAATCTACTCGATGTACCTAAGCCCTCCAAGCTCCTATTCCAACAAGGCTTCTCGGAACCTTGTCTTGTTTAGCACTCCGGATCCCGTAACAAGCTCCATATTGCATCTGCCTTTGTTGACTTCTTCCAATGCTTCCTAGCAGCACCAAAATGTCACTCAACACTCTCAAAGGGTGTGGTAAGTGTTTGGGCTATTAACCTCTCAACGGTATGGAAAATGGAAGTTGAGGAAATACCACAAGCAAGTGTATAGAGAAATGTGGGTATGACAATCTCTAATTCTCAATGTGTTTGGCTAGAGTTTTCTCTCTGAAGCACTCCTCAACATTTGTGGGTAAAACGGTATATATAGTGTAGGCACAGAAAGTGTGACTCAGGTTGGACAGGTTGGCAGAACAGAATGCCTTGCGGGTGTCTCGTGGGAAGGCCTTACTCGCGAGATACTCGCGAGACACAGCTGTCTCCACCTAGCCTGACTCTTCGCATTCCAGCATGTGCAAGGCACATGTGTCACTTCACGGGAAGCTAAGTCGCAACATACCCGCAAGAAATTTTCAATTTTCAAATGCTTGAGTCTTCGCACTATCTCTCTATCACACAACCCTTACAATGAAATCCCACAATAATACAGGGTATAAAAGATTGAAAACAATTACAATCAAATTTGGCACGGAATAAAAGCCAACAAAAACATAGTTGTAAATAATAACTTTACACACTCAAAACTTTTTATTGAAATAAGCATCAAAACAATTCTTCAGATGAAGGCAAACAATACGATAGCACAATGATTCTCACATACTTCTTATTGTACATCATTCTTACACATTACCCGTTTTACATTTTAAATGTGGACATTATTAAAAAATGTGAATATTGAGTGTGAAATTATGGATGTTATATGTATGTATGAAGTATACATTAAAGAGTGTGAGAGCAATTACTGAATATGATAACATCTAAATTCAAAAGTCCATAACTTTTAATTTTGGATCCTGAACAATAAAAAGCCAATGTGTCATGCCAAACACACAACTATAAATCATTTGTATATTGAAAAAAAATCCAAATATAGAGTGACGCAGCTAGAGTAATTATGTGACAAAAAAAAAAAAAAAAATCAAATTCTTAAATACATGGTAGTCGCACTCATTTAGCCACAAACTTATAGTAAAATATTTTTCCTTAAAGGTTTGAGAGAATGAGACAATAAATATTTTAGATTTAAACTTTTAAAATTAGGCAAGGATTTGCTGCATACTTAGTTGCAGCAAGTGCTGCATATTGGCATACGTGTCAAAATATTAGAGGGACAAATGTCAAGTGCCAATTTAACGAAAACTTCTGGTATCTCTTAACCTTAATGTTCTCTCAGACTCTCTTTCTATCACACACACGACAAAATAAAAAATACAAATACAAATCCCTCTCTCTCTCTCTCTTTCTCTCTCTCCTCCTCCTCCATTCTTCTTAGATGCCCACCCCCTTAACCCATCATTAAACTGATCAAACCACCACCACCACCACATGCTCAGGCCGCCGATCCCACTTGATGATGTCTACATCGACCCCACCCATCAAGACAAATTTCAAACTTCAAAAATAATCACAATCACAATCACAAAC
Organism: Quercus glauca; assembly: GCA_023736055.1. NCBI lineage: Eukaryota > Viridiplantae > Streptophyta > Magnoliopsida > Fagales > Fagaceae > Quercus > Quercus glauca. The sequence goes on along the minus strand of CM043325.1, from coordinate 24,404,696 downwards.
GGAAACAGAAATTTGTTTTACAAATTTTAGGAAATAATTAGCTTTAATGAAAAACAAACCTGGAAAATTAGGAGTTGTTGTCTTTGCCACTGTTAGGGACAATGTTGTGAAAATAAGAGGTAGGTAGGGGATAGGAATGGCAAAGAGAGATAAAAGGATTGGGGGTGGCACCAACGGAGTGAGAGAGGGAAGGGGGGGGGGGGGGGGACTGATAGAGGGGGAAAGGGATGATGCAGTGGAATGGAGGAGACATGGGGTGGATGGGCGGGGTTGATGGAGACGCGGTGAGGTGAGATCGGCGGTCGTAGCATGTGGTGGTGGTGGTGGTTTTTTATAGGTTTAAAGGTAGGTAATTTGAGAAGATCAGAGGAGGAGAAGGAAGCGAGAGAGAGACGGGGGGGGGGGGGGGGGGAGGGGGGAATTGATGAGGTTCTGATGAGAGAGAGAGGGATTTTTCTTTTTCTTTTGGTTTTACCCTTGCGTGAGATAGGGAGAAAGTGTGTGAGCGAAACATTAAGGTTAAGGGTTAACGAAAGTTTTCATTAAATTGGTACTTGACAGGTGTCACTTTAATATGTTGACACGTATGGCAGTATGTAGCAAATCTCTGCCCTTTAAAATTTATATGTATATATGTTGTTTGAAAATATTTTAAATCTCAAGAAGTACATAAATCCCTTCATTTTCAATTATGTCAGTCCCTAGCTCACAACTGACCACATTAACATTTAGTGAAAAACTTTTTTTATGAAAATTATTGTGCCCTTGGATTTATTATTAGTTTTTCTCTAGCCCTTTAATGAATATTAATGTTTTCCCTATAATGACCAAAGAAAAATTATTTTCCGCATGACTCAAGGACTTATCACACACCCATATAACACAATTAATATCCAATCAAATTTTGGGCATAACAGTCCCAAGTTGCTATCAATGCAAGTTTGATCGATTTATACTTTCGTAGTGATCGTCCTTTGAAAAAAGTGAACATCCTAAGTCCCTATAATGCATTAATTAATGCTTTTAAATAGCAACAAACAATGTACGTAGGTGAAACTACACTACTAGTTCCTGAAGTTTACCTTGTAAGTGCAATTGGTCTCTTAAGTTTTAAGTGAGTGTTATTGATCCCTCAAGTTTCAATAATGAGCATTGTTAGTCCTTTATTAACTGTCATTAGTATTATTGTCTATGTGGCTAACGAAATAGTGACATGACATCTTTTTAATTGTTTTGGCATAGTGCCACATCAGCAATTAAAAAAACATTAATAGATCATATTTTAGATAAAAAAATTCATTAAGATTTAAAAAAAAAAAAAAAAACCCTTAAAACACAAAAAAAAAAAAAAAAAAAAAAAAAAAAACAAAACAAAAAATAGAACAGTGGCGAGCAAGTCCTACAGGTAAGTCTATTTGTGTGCTCCCAAGTCTCTCTGTCGGTGGCCAAGCCCCCACGCTTCTTGACCCTTAAAATCCTTACAAAGCTGCTCAGCCACATTCCAAACCTACATCTTGCCTTTGTTTCCATCCACCATGGCAAGTCCTCCAAAACAACTAAACAATCCATATCCGGATTCTCCACCAACCCAAGTACCTAAGTACTCAAATATCTCCATCCCATTATTACTTGGAAAGCATAGAAAGGAATTGCAAATGTATCGAAGTACAAATCGTCAAATTATAATTTATGCTTCCCAAACCAGACAAGGTTTAAGACATTATCCATTTTTATTTTTTTTAAAAATCATTCCAACCTCACTAGGCTAATAATTAATTATTATAATCTACAAAAAGGCTAATTGCTAGTTCATCTGAATGAAATTCAATAGTCATGGATTCTGAAAGAAAATTCTCATCAATGCCTCTAGCAAAGCATATCTTGAGTCTTTACACAACACTCTTGCCAAACCAAATATCATTGTTGTTGTATATTAAAATGCAATATCAAGAACAGGACGATGAGATCCAGTTTAGACAGAGGCTAGGATGTTGTGGATACTTTGGCAGTGAGGTGGAGGCTTTGACGGGTCGAAATGAAACTGGCAAGGACATGGGTGGATAGTCATCATTCGAATCTTTAAAATCACTTAAACGTTAAAACACCAAATCATTCAAGTGACCATCTATCTCCTCCCAAAATCTCTTCGGCGTCACATCCAAGACTTGGTCATCAAATAATGACCATTATTTTGGTCATCAAATGATGACTATTATTTTAATTGTCCATATGACTTGTTAACTTATTATTTTAATTGTCGATATGACATTATGCCATATCAAATGTAGTGAGTTTATTAAAATTGAATTTTATAGTATTTTAATTTTAAAAAATATCATATCAATTAAAAATATGTCAAGTTATTATTCTATTAGTTACATAGATAATAACATTAATGACTGTTAACAAAAAAATTACTCATTATTGAAACTTGATGGATCAATAGCACTCATTTAGAAGATAGAACATGAGGGATTAATTGTGCTCACACGATAAACTTCAGAGACCATTGATGTAGTTTCGCCAATAATGCACAGGTGTTGGGCCTTTATTTTGCAAGTTGTTGATGATATGCTACTATGCAACAAAATACCATGCAAATGACATGTTGATGATATTTTTTAATAATAAATTGAAGCGGGCCATTCTATTAATTACCCATCATACGATATTTTTGAATCTTTCAATTTGATTAACCGTATTATTTTTTGATAATGTATTGAAGCGGGCCATCTTATTAATTATCCATCATATGATATTTTTGAATCTTTCAATTTGATTAACTCTATTCGCTTACTTGGTCCAAAAATTTGGTTTCACTAATGCTTATATATAACTTTGGCTCACAAGCCAAATCTTTAAAACAGTCTGTGTGTTTGCTGTCTTTATTCTCTAAGTCATAATGGTGAGTGGAAATTCCAACCAAATATTCATTTTTTGGATGCTTCTCTCGCTTGCCATTGGTGCCTCCTTGATGCATGGCTATAAAGGCACAAGAGTTGGATTTTATTCCACAACGTGTCCTCAAGCTGAATCCATTGTTAGCTCAACAGTTCAATGCCATTTCAATAGAGTCATGAAAATGCATCCTCAACAATCCAGCAGCCAGTGATCAGCTCTGATCACACTGTGGCTGCTGGATTGTTAAGGATGCATTTTCATGACTGTTTCATGCGGGGTTGTGATGCTTCTGTCCTTATTGACGGTCCAAACACTCAGAAAAAAGCTGTAGCTAACCTTGGATTGAGAGGATATGAAGTTATTGATGATGCCAAGACTCAGCTTGAAGCTGCATGTCCTGGTGTTGTTTCCTGTGCTGATATTCTTGCCCTTGCTGCCCGTGACTCTGTTGTTCTGGTAATTATTTTATAGAAAAAGTTACCTCCAAACTAGTTCGGAGGTCAATGCCTCCAATTAATTAGGTGGTGATTGAAAAAAATACATATCATTTTAATTATATGACTTGTTTAATGAGTCATGTAGCTTTGTTTAAACTTGTAAATGATTTTACAAGTCGTCATGTAATAAGTTGGAGGAAATTTTTTCAAATTAATTGAAAGAAAAACTTTATTCTCATCCTATTTGGTGGTATAAGACGAGGGAAAAGTAGAAATAGAATGTTAAATATATTTGTGTGGGTACATGTTATTTTATTTTTTATGTTTTCAATAATTAACCGTGCTTCTGGACTTATCATGCAGGTTAATGGATCAAGTTGGGTTGTTCCCACAGGACGCAGAGACGGGAGGGTTTCATTGGTATCTGATGCTGACAATTTGCCAGCATTCAATGACTCCATCGATGTGCAAGAGCAAAAGTTTTCTGCATGTTTTGGGTCTCAATACTCAAGATCTTGTGGCCCTCGTTGGTAATTTAACTTAATTTTCTTTAACTCAAGCTGGCAAGGTCTTGTAACAAAAGTGAGGAAGAGAGGTGCTACTAAACAATGAAACCATGATTATTGTTGGTAACGACTAATGAGACAGTAATCAACAAGTTGAATAAGAAAACGAAAATAACACACACAATAAAGGTAATGCTAGAGATACCATAAATTTTGATGTATAAAACTTACAAGTTGATAGGTTACTAATATACACACACACAAAAAAAAAAAAAAAAAAAAAAATCATTTTGTTGAAATGACACTGATCGTATATTATCATGTTAGTATGTAATCTTTTAGTAATATTTTTTTTTTCCAAAAGCCTCAAAAATTTCACACTTCTAAGATCCAAGAGAAGTATTGTTTAGCAAGGAGTAGCTAACAAACTATACATGGGCTTTAGCTGCACAGGACTGGTCTAGTAACACGAATCTCTTAGTTTTTGCGTCTTGAAGAAGAAAGGCAAAAATTTCTCTTTTGATATTGTGGCCCAATGTGGAGAACTTTCTCACTTAATTAGTGAGATGAGTATTAAAATTTATATATATATATATATATATATATATTGGGGGTTGGGGGGCGGGTTTGGATTGATTTTGAACAAAATATATTACATTGAGCATAAATATAGGTCATAATTTAATTAAGAAAATAATCAATTATTGCAAAAGAAAACAAATATGAGACACAAACAGAAGAACTTTGATGTGCAAGGCGATCTTGCTATATAGCCTTTTTAATTTCACACTATGGACCCTTTTTTTTTTAATTTTATTTTTTATACAATATAGAAATTTTATTCTAGCGTAATCTAAGTGTATATGTGTGTGAAGTTCGCTTCTAGAGACTTTAACTCTGGCCCTTGCCTCGCACACCTCATAAGCACTTATACTTGTAAAGTGACCACCGCACTAAGGGTACGTGGTGATTACACTATAGACCCTTATTACAAAGGTTTTGTTTTGTTTTTTATTTTTATTTTTATTTTATTTTATTTAATCAAATACATTTACATAACCAAAGGTAACATTTTTTTTCTCTTTCTAACAGGACACACCATAGGAACATTAGATTGCCAGTTCTTCCAATACAAAATGTACAATTTCACTAAAGTAAGAAATGTTGTTGTCGACCCATCCATCAACCCTGCATTTCTTCCTCAACTCCGAGCACTCTGCCCACAATATGGAGATGGTTCAAAGCATGTTGCACTGGACACTCATAGCCCTAATAGGTTTGATACCTCTTATTTTAGAAATCTGAGAATTGGGCAAGGGATTCTTGAGTTTGATCAAATGTTGTGGAATGATGCTTCAACAAAAGCCATTGTCCAACACTTGTTGCTTGGTTTGAATTTCAAAGTGGAATTTGGGAATTCTATGATTAAAATGAGTAACATTGGTGTGAAGATTGATGATATAATCCCATAAGATCAACTCACTTGGTGGTATTGTGTGTGTGTGTGATGGACTCAATCAAACGAGTGAGTGACAATTCAATATGAAAGTAGGTGTGAAATTTTGCCTACAAAAGTATTGTAACTTATAAAGTACCCTTACTTCCAAAATTAAAAGGAGAGGGATCAAAAAAGGGTATTGCAACTAATAAAGTACCCTTACCTCCAAAATTAGATGGAAAGAAAATAAATGAAGTGTGAAGAAGAGATTGATAAAGAGGCATCCTATTTGACTCACTGCTTGTGGTGGAATGCTGGCTTTAAAGTCAAGATATTTTGTACTAGACTTGTTGTGGCTAGTTAATATTATTATAAGCACTGAATTTTAAGTTTGGAAACCAAATAATCAAAATAGTTTCATAAATGAATATTTGTATTGATGAATGAGTAGGCACAATTTTTTGAAATTAAATTCCATTACAACATAATACTCCTCCGATTAAATCTCTTTGAATAAATCTTTGATTTAAGTATAATCTTGATTCAAACAGTAGATGCTCCTTAATTTTATTGGGAAACGGATTGAGAGATCTTTGAAAAGAAATTACGATGAATTTCTAACTATATGTTTTTTAGAAATCCTTCGTTCTTCGTGTTCTTGTGTTCTTTGTCTTCGAAGATTGTAATGGGAGTTCTTCTGGACTTTAGGCTTGAATCCATAGATTTTCATTAACTTGCAATCTCTTGAAGTTTTCTAACGATTTTGAATTTGATTCCATTGCACTTTTAATCTAGGAGGATGACTTGAATGATTTATATTTGAAGGTTGAAGTTCTTGAAGTCTTTAAAGCTTGATTCCTATAGAATTTTTAAACTTCTAAGAGTGGGTTTGGATCCACTTTTCCAGCCCACGTTTGCGTTTTGCGTTTTGTATTTTTTTTTTCAAGCGTTTGAGTGAGGACGGAGAAATCCGGCTACTGTGTAGTTACTGTGCGGCTATTGTCATGAACAGTAGCTGCAGTTGTTGACTTTTTGGTTCATGAACAGTGCATTTGTGTACTATTCACGGACCCATGAATATCACTTTTTAACAACTTTTTCATTAAAAATGGGTCTCACGGTACTATTCATACATTTAAAAATTATTTTGCTACAGTGTTTTCAATTCAGTTCAGTTCAGTTCAGTTCAGCAAAATAAGTTCTATCCAAACGGACCCTAAATGTGGTCTCACAAGATTGAGGAGGAACTCTATTTACAAGAGTCTTGGGAAGTTGTGATGACACATGATTCGCTATCATTGATAACATGTGTCATAATTTAACGTCTTGTTTTCCAAGGGACATATGACATAATTTTATTAGCCAAAGTGTCTAATTTAAAATATCACGTGGCAGCATTTAATTAAACCCCTAATATCACTTAAATAAATATATTAACATATGTTGATGTGCGATTGGCTCTTGGGTATTCTTTATAATTCTTATTCAATAACAATTGAAATATTTTCATTGGTCTCTAAATAGTGACAGTAGAATCCACTAAGTATATATCACTTGGCATCTTGTAATTGGCTGCTTTAAACATACTACATAGAGTTGAATATGACCATTTGTGATCAGTTGGAATTTTCCAATCTTTACAATGGCTCAATGAAAAAGAAGAAGAAGAAGAAGAAGATATATGTATCCTATTGTCTCAATGCCTCAATGGAAGAAATGCTTTATAATATATACGATTAAAGTAAAGTTACAAATACAATATATTTTACAATAAATTTCAGAACTATTGATGAGTACAGCTGGTAGAATGTTTTTGTTTTCTTATTATAGGATTTCAGAACTAATGATAAGTTGGTAAATTGTTTTGAATCTCATATATATAGATCTACTGGTTGAAAAGGAGAATTGTAGAAGCTAGGCTGTACGTACCTCTTTTAAAATCTCTCTATCACGTGTCTTTTTCGTACTTTTGAAGTATATGACCTCTGTCATATATCCTCCACAAAACAATGCTTCCTAAGTTCCTATCACGCTATTTAATACGGCAACAACAGCAGCTTTTGACTATTTCACTATAATGCATGAGTGGCTCGACTCGAGACTCAAGTGCAATCTATGGCGACCTGATTGATATATTTCCTTGCTGTATGTATACTCTACGAGAAGAATATTCAAAATAAGCATCAGAGTGAACTAATCAAGTGGGTTTACCATGATAATGAGAGGAGAGAATACAATTTTTCCTTTGCTTTCTGAATTATTTGAATGAATAAACGTAACTTACTGAACTTACTGACATGAATGTTTCAATGTCTTAAAAAGTTAGGACTTTTTAACTTTACGAGTAAAGCATGTGATAGCGGCACCTATATACAACTCTGCCTAAAAAATGTGCAAAGTCACACTGAAAGTCAAAAATTATTATACTTAAAATAATCGAATAAGTAATTTAGTTCATCAAAGGTCATTCTACTATAATAATCAACTGCTTAAAAAAAAAAAAAAAAACTCCTAACAAGACCCATGTGCAACTGGAAGAAAAATCCATAATATTCCAAAACTAAAACCAATAGTTACTGAAACACCATTCCTTGTTTAGCCCAAAAAAAAGAAAAAGAAAAAAAGAAAAGAAAAGAAACACCATTCTATGACATTTAATTACTAATGCAAATCCTAAAGCTTTTCATGCACCACCTCTGACTCTGAGTGAACAAAGTACATCTAATCCTGAAATTCTTTTATTTTATTGTTTTTAAAAGCAATCCCGAAAATCTAAAATAGAAGAGAAAAGTAGGGAGCTCAACGGTTCAGTAATAATGATAAAGGTTGAGGCTCTTGATCTCTCTCTCTAATGGGGTCCTAGTCCCATTGATTTGCATTTGCGTCTATCTATCCCTCCCAATTGGTCGCATCAATTATTGTGAAAAAAAGTTACGATTTTTTTTTTTGGTCATCTAATAAATATTGAACCTGTCCCTGGTTCGCTATCAGTGCAGGTTGGATTGGTTCCTAATCCTAATAATTTCATAGTCATCCTCTACTTTGAAAGTCGGTATAATGCCCTTTTAATTATCAACAACAACCAACTTATTGTCGGGCCTTTATTTTGCCAGTTGTTGGTTACGGATGTTTTATACTTTATTGGTACCAAGGTGCGGTTAATTTCTTATTCACTGAAGAAATACCCAGAGATTAATTCAGTTTGTGTGTACAGAGTACAGACCTATCTGCAAGTCAGTGGCGACTCTAGAAAATTTTTTCAGAGTGTTCCTCAACAAATATAAATTGCACAATCTAATAAAAAGAAAATTTTATATATTAACAACAACAACAATTAAAAAACACGAGATGAATCTTGCACAGGAGATAATTTTGGTTACATGGTTTTCTTATCAAATATTTATTCATAATTCTAGTAAAATAATAAACAATAAACTATAAGTTTATTTGAAATATTAATAAAATTATTAATTATTGTTGTAACGTTGTTTAGTTGTTTCATTAATTTGTTTATCTTTTATAAACTATAATTTGTTATATTGTTGTTTCATTAATTATAAAATTATTAATTGTTGTTTAGCTTAACATAATTTAATTTGCTTGTATTTTATAATATATTGGTTTATTAATTATTATATTGCTTTAATTATTATGGTTTAGCCTAACAATAAACTATATTACTTTAATTTATTTGTTATTAATTATACTGTTTTAATTTGTTATATTATTTAGCCTCACGTGCACATTACACTAAAAGCACTAAAAGAACCACTGATATGCACATTATTTACATATCCCATGTGTAGCACAATAATTGAAGCACTAAAAATGTGTAATGTGCACTTATGCAGCCCGACCTTGCCAATCAAAAAATTTTACAATCACACGTTACACTAAAAGACAATTAATATTTCACCAACACCAACACACTACACACGCCAACAGCAACAGATAAGATAAACGGAAAGCCAAATTCAATTTTCCAAAAGTCAAAAACAGACAAAATTTAATAAAGCTAAAGACTAAAGTGGCCAATCAAAAGAGAGAGAGAGAGAGTTACTGAGTTGGTCTTTTTTTTTTTTTAATTTTTTTTAATTTTTTTATGGGAGTTGGTCTTAATAAAGAATAAAGAGAGAGAGAGAGAGTGGAGTCATTTCTTAATTTTCATTTCAGACTATCAGTTCAGATAGAGAGAGAGTGAAAGTCAGGGAGAAAAAGAGAGAGACCGAGAGAAGTTAGCTTAGAAAAAAAATGAAATACCTTGAGGGAGGGTCGGACTGTCGGAGGGAGCACCGGAGCAGTGGCAGTAGCCGAGCAGCGAGCAGAGAGGGCGACAGGAGGCCTGAACTGGACTGGGCACGAGCGGAGGAGCCGGTGGGCGAGCGATCTGCTGATTTGGCACTGGCAATCTCCGTCCTCCGATCCGATAAGCGACGACGAGCGGCGTTGGCTACTTGGCTTGGATGAGCCTCAACAAGCGGCGTTGCTTAATGCTCTGTGACCTCTGTCTGTCTTTAGGTTAGGGTTAGCTTAGTGATTTATTTTTTATTGATAAAGCCTTCAGTGAGAATCTATGGGTTTGTCTTCTTCTTTTTTATGAGGCGCTGCTCTTTCTTTCTGTTTCTTTTTTTTTTTTTTTTGTGAGAATCTGTGGGTTTGTCTGTAATCTGTTGGGCACTTGGGCTTGCCGTGGGCTTGCCTGTTACAATTTTTTTTTTTTTTTTTTTTTTTTTCAGATTTTAGTTCAAATTTGTTTTTTTTGGGCTTTCTTTTGGGCTTTTTTTTTTTTTTTTTTTGCTTGAAAGTAGAAGTGTAGAACAATTTTTTTTTTTTTTAATCTGAGGGTGTTCCTAATTTTGTGTTGAGGGTGTTCCTAGACCAGAGTAAATATAAATTTTTTTTTTATTATATAAAAAAAAAAAAATTCAGCTCAGGGTGTTCCTGGGAACACCCTGAGCTGTACGTGGCGTCGCCACTGCTGCAAGTTGGCATGTACGTGCAACAAGTTTATTCATAGAGAGAAGCTCAAGTTACACATGGTGTAACTTGACAATAGTTACACTTTTTTTTTTTTACCATAGATTTCCATTAGATCTAACCGTTAAAAAATTATACATGCCTTATCATTAATATTCTAAATATTGCATTAATGAGTTACCAAAAATCTTCCTTTTACTCCCTCTGTCCCATTTTTTTTTTTTTTGTCCTCTATTCCATTTTGAGATGTCCCAAAATATTGTCATGTTTCTAAAAATAAAAGTCATTAATTTACTAATGTTCCTATTATACCCCTATTAATTTACTTATTCAATTTTTTGATAATTTTTTTTAAGGGTTGTTTTGGAAATTTATACATTTTTAAAAGTTAGACAAGACAATAAATGATGTTCTCTTAAAAAGTTTGACTTTTCAAACAAGACAAAAAAAATGGGACGAAGGGAGTATCCTCAAAAAAAAAAAAAAAAAACCTTCCTTCTATTTATTCCTTATTCTTTAAAATTAAATACACCACTGTAAGTTTCTTTAAAAAAACATTCTCCCCTCTTCCTGTGTGTGTGTTAAAAATACTTAGTATTCTATAAAAAAAAAAAAAAAAAAAACATTCTCTCTCTAATCACCAAGTACACATCTTCTCTCTCTAAACTCATCTCCTTCTCCCATGGCTTCACGCCTTAATCCTTTGCACAACAGATACATGATATCTCATATCTTCATCTACGAATAGCTGTTATAGGCTTTCTTAAACTGGGTTGTCCTTTAAACACAATACATATGTAGTGATTTGGCTCTTGCTTAATTTCTTTTCTTTATTATCAAAGATATCTTGTGGCGGAAAAGGGTGAAGCCATGGAGAAGGAGATGTGATTAGAGAGAGAAAGTGTGTGCTTTGGAATTGGAGAGAGAAGGCATTTAACTTTAAAGAATAAAATAAAATGGAGATTTTTGGAAACTCATTAATGCAATATTTAGAATATTAATTACAAGGCATAGAATGTTATTAACCATTAGATCTAATGGTAATCTATGGTCAGAAAAATGTGTAACTCTTGTCAAATTACACTAGGTGTAACTTGAACTCATCTTATGTATATATATTCGATATTTGGGAAATGAGGAATTTAAATCCTGACGGCTTCATTGAAAACACCAAAAAATGATTACCAGATGAGTTACATCATTTCTGGCTAATATTTATCTTGTATACTAAAATTTAGGGGAAATTGCAAAAAAAAAAAAAAAAAAAAAAAAAAAAACCCAGATTTATCATTGCGACGCATTAAACTCCATACTTTTAAATTGGACACTTTAAATCCCAGACTTTCATAAATGTACCCAAAGAAAAAAAAAGAAAAAAAAAAAATGATTCCGCTGTCAAGAGATGTGCACTTATGATTTATGAAAGTATAGGGTTTATTTTTTCTCAAAAAAGAAACTGTAGGGTTTAAAATATTTCATTTAAAAGTTTAAGAGTTTAATGCGTGCAATACAAAAACTGAGTCTTTTTTTTTTTTTTGGGTACTTTCCTCTAAACATTTATTTACTGCTAGGTATATCTTTCCTTTTTTTTTTTTTTTTTTGATAAGCTTGGTATCTCTTTCCTTCATTCTTTCTCGGAAACAACCTATACGGTAACTTGTTCGATCACTTTTTCAACAGTGTAGGTGGGGTTAAATTATAAATGGATATGGTTAAATAATTATAAGACAAAAAACTCGGCCTCGTGTTCACGTGAAAGTTGAAACCCTATTGCGTCAAGACCGCCATGCAAACTATGGAAATGATTGGGGGGACAAACTCTTGAAGCCAGCTACAAGCTGGGCCATACATTATCTAATATTTTGGAATCATTTCAATTTGAATAGCCGTCTTTGTTTACTTGTTTCAAAAATTTGACGTCACTCTTGCCTATATATGACTCTGGCTTACAAGCTATTTCTTTAACAATTCAAAATACTTCTATTAAGAATTGAATTGACTAGTAGTAGTTATTTAGTAGTTTGATTTTCTTTCTCTTCCTGTCATTGTTCTTTAGTCATAATGGCGAGTGGACATTCCAGCCATATATGGATTTCGTTTACGTTTCTCTTGCTTGCCTTGAGTGCTTCCTTGGTGCATGGCCAATGCACAAGAGTTGGATTTTATTCCGCTTCGTGTCCTCGAGTTGAATCCATTATCCGTTCAACAGTTCAATCTCATTTCCGTTCTGATCCCACTGTGGCTCCTGGATTATTGAGGATGCTTTTTCATGACTGTTTTGTGCAGGGTTGTGATGCTTCTATCCTTATTTCAGGGTCTAACACTGAAAGAACAGCTGGTCCTAACCTATTACTGAGAGGATATGAAGTTATTGATGATGCCAAGACACAACTTGAAGCTGCATGCCCTGGCATTGTCTCTTGTGCTGATATTCTTGCCCTTGCTGCCCGTGATTCTGTTGTTCTGGTAGTTATCACATGGAAAAAGTTTATTTCCAAACTAGTATAAAAGTAAATTCCCCTGACCAACTGGTAATTGATAAAATCATTTGTGCACATTTAATTACATGACCTATTTAATAGATTATGTGACTTGTTTAAATGATACACGTAAATGGTTTTATAAATGGCCATGTTAATCGATAGAAGGAAAGTCCTTCAGACTGATTTGGAGGAAAACTTTATTAAAATAGAACAATGTATGCATTTGTATTTCGGTGTAGTGTTTGTTATCTGTTCTTTGAAAAGTTTTGGTTAATAATTAATCCTCCTTTGGGACTTATAATGCAGACAAATGGACCAAGTTGGGTTGTTCCCTTAGGACGCAGAGACGGGAGGGTTTCATTGGCATCTGATACTGCCAATTTGCCAGCATTCACTGACTCAGTCGATGTGCAAAAGAAAAAGTTTTCTGCTTTGGGTCTCAATGCTCAAGATCTTGTGGCCCTTGCTGGTAATATTTCTTTAACTTAAACCAAGATTATTGTCGGTAATGAGAAAAAAATCAATAAGTTGAAAATAATACACACATAAGGCAATGCTTAGAATACAACAAATTTTAATATATAAATCTTACAAATTGACATGTTACAGATAACAAAAAAAAAAAAAAAAAAAAATTAAACATTCATTTATTATATAGTTATTGAAATGATATCAATTTTATTTTTGTTACATTAATTTTTTAAATCTTTTGTGTGTGTGTGAGTGTGTGTGTATATATATATATATATATATATATAGCCTCTGGGATTTCATACTACTGACTGCACAGTTAGATCCCTCTTATGAGGGACTAGTCTAGTAACAAGAATCTCTTAGTTTTTGTCTCAATGAAGAAGACAAAAAACTTCCATTTTGAGCCGTGGTACCCATTGCGGAGTGCTTTCTCACTTAATTAGTGAGATAAGTGTTAAATTGTCTTCCTCACTTTTTTCAGGTTTTGGACTGATGGTGAACAAAATATATTACAATAAGCATTAATATAGCAATAATCAATCATTAAAAAAGAAAACAAAAATGACACAAGAGAGTGAGAGAGATATACCCTTTACAGTTTTATGCTATGGACCCTTATTACAATTGTTTTTTGTTTCATCAAATACTTCAACATAACCTAACATTTTTTTTTTCTGTCATTTCTAACAGGAGGACACACCATAGGAACTTCAGCTTGCTGGTTCTTCCAATACAGAACGTACAATTTTACTAGAGTAGGGAATGGTGCTATGGACCCAGCCATCGATCCATCATTCCTTCCTCAACTTCGAGCACTTTGCCCACGAAATGGAGATGATTCAAAGCGAGTTGCATTGGATACTAGTAGCCCTAATAGGTTTGACACCTCTTATTTTACAAATTTGAGAAATGGGCGAGGAATCCTTGAGTCTGATCAAATGTTGTGGACTGATGCTTCAACAAAATCCATTGTCCAGCGCTTCTTGATGGGTCTGAGCTTTAATTTGGAATTTGGGAAGTCCATGATTAAAATGAGTAACATTGGGGTAAAGATAGGCAATGCTGGTGAAATTCGTAAAATATGTTCCGAAATTAATTGATGATATAGAGGGACGGAACCACACTTGGACTAAGGGGGCCAATGGCCCCCCTAAATTGTTTTTTTTTTTTTTTTTAATAAATATTATATATATATATATATGTGTGTGTGTGTGTGTGTGTGTGTGTGTGTGTACTAATTTTAGCAATTTTGTTCTATAAAATTACATTTTCTTTCCCTTTAACAATATCATTGATTCTTTTTGATAAGCCAAGAATGTATTGACCTCTTAGATAAATTAACTAATTAATTAGTCAAGTGAATTAATTAAGTGAATTAATTAAGTCAATTAACATGCAATACGCGTGGTAGGACAAACAAATCACCAAATAACTAAATGCAAAGGAAATTAAATTTGACATGGGTGTTTATGAATGGGGAAAACCACCGAGGCAAAACCCCACCAGGTGAATTTAAGGTCATTACTCCTGAGAATCCACTATTATCAAAACAAGCGGTTACAAGTAAGGAATCTCAGTATCTTATACTAACTTACAAATTGAACCCTTACCCCAATACACAATTAGACTTGTAATGTAGTGACAATATCTCATTTTAATGCATGGCTCCAAGTACGTGACTAACCAATCGATGCACGGATCCGAGTACGTGAATAACACACCAACTTGAGAAAGATGTTGGCTGCAAAGTTTTTCAATTCATCCACACGATAAAGATCAAGAAGCTCCTTAGTTACAAAACCCTTGGTGCACAGACACAGCAACTTCTTCAAGAGAAAGATGAACTAGGGCAGATTGTCTTTGGTCACAGTATTCATGTAACAACAAGTGCAACCACCTTATGATGACCCTTAAAATAATCCTTATATATATCTAGGGTTGTGAGAAAAGAAAACATAAACACATAGCTTGGATATGCGTGAAAACATATCTGAAAATTTGAATTTTGTAATTTTCGATAGATATAGCTGTCGAGCTATCTGTCGAGTTTCAAATATTAAATCTTGATAGATACTTCTGTCGAGATATCTATTGAGATTTAATGAACAACATTTCTTCACTTGATTCTTGGACAAATTTGCATGGCTTCAATACTTGAACTTGAACTCTTGTTCTTTGAAGTATTAAACACATCCTAGATCTACCCAATTACAAGTAAAGCGCTTTTTGTCAAAGGATTAGCCAATTCTAAATGACATATGTCCTAACAATCTCCCCATTTGATAATTCGTGACAAAATCACAACAAACAAATGAAATATGAGAGAAGTCATAAATCACTAAACTCATAATCACTTGTTAAACATAATAAAATCTATCCTAACATAAACTCTTGAAAAACTTTGCAAAAAGAGAGTTCATGGCACGGAAGATTTTGACAACTTGTCTTTCTGAAACATTTTAAATAAAACTCATCAAGGCATCTTAGTGTGAAATAGAAATATAAGATTGCATACATAATAAGAAACATGTGTATAAAGAGAGAAAATAAACAACACATAGAGAGATAGGTGAAAATGATAACAACATCATCATATATATATATATATATATCAAAGATAAATACAATGTTTACTATCACTAAATGGTCACAAGACCAATATACAAGAGATAATGTATCTAAAGGAGAAAGAAAAGAAAAGATACAAAAGTCCTCACTACATCCCTCATATATAAACACTCCCCTAATAAAAAATATCATATACTAACTCTCCCCCTAAGTACATGACTACTCTCATACTCAAAACTATTCCCCCTTTTTGTCATGAATGACAAAAGGCAAGTCACTGAGAAGCAATCATCTCCTCATCACCGAAAGAGCTAGCATCCTCATCCTCATCATCATCATCGTTCTCGTCCTCTGAAGCTTTTGGAGAGGGAGATGGAGACGCAGTGAAGGCACCCATATGAGCCTATAATCGTGCAATACGACTAACACAGGTGTTCACTTGATACAACTCAGTAAAGAGTGTATCGAGGCGAGCATCCATGCGCTCAAGCTGTGCTATGATGGCCTTTAGCGTCACACCACCCGCAAAAGAAGAAGAATAAGCGGAGGTGGATGGAGCGGAATGGGCTGGAGGAGTCGCTGTCTCAGTCCTTGGCTGCTTCGGTCAAAGCTGGGCCTCACTACATCGAATAGATGCCATGCTAATGGCACCCATAACGGTGAAATGAGCAGACTCGGGATAAGGAACAGAGGAGTGGCGAATGATCCTCGTGATAGCAGAAGGAAAGATAAGCTTATCACGGGTCGCCGTTTCTCTATAAACAATGATAAGAAAGAGAATGAAGTGAGAAGGGAAGTCTATGGTAAGGTCCTCAATAAGGGAAAGCAAAAAGCGAGCACGAGGCTCGGTAATAGAGTTATAGTGAGACAAAGAAGGAAGAACGAATGTCATCACCATGTCAAGGAACCTCGAACCTTTTGCAAAACCCAAGCATGGAGTGTTTTGACGATCACTCCATGAAGAAGGTGTCTCACAAAAGAGAGACGAAAATTCTGTAGACGAGAACAACTGGGGTAGTCAGGAAACTCCACCCTCGGAATGTGTAGTACATCGGAGATAAGCTACCGTGTGACTACGATACGTATACCTTGAAGTTGTGTAACAAACCGAGGTATAGAGGTATCGAAACCGTGCATATGGGAGTAGAACTCCTGTATGATCACTGCGGGACAGCTCATGAGTATCTCACATAACGATTCCCATCCCCGACTGTGAATGACAGTGGGTAGAGTAGTATCAAAAAAATCCAATAGAATCACGCGGCGATTCGAATGAATGCCACGTTGGGAGAAGTTCTCTGAGAAGTTTTGACGAGCCTTCTCATCACGGAACAGGACAGAAAGAGGAGTAGGATCAGAAAATGATGCCCCGGAACGAAGAGGGTTTCGAGACAGGGTGGATTTGCCCTTAGGTGCTACGCGCAGACTATTTGAGAGAGAGGGAGAGAAAGAGAGAGAAATAAACAAAAAAGCACCAATCAACATATAGTACTAAAAGGAAGGAAATGAAAGGCATGTATGCATGAATAATGCATGATCATGTGACGTGTAACCAAAATATCATCATGGGCTCAGCCCGATCCGATCCAATCCTATCAGCACACAAGTTTTCAATATAGTAACACACATCTAAATGCATGAAATATAGTTAAGAATGCAAATGAAATGTAAGGCATGAGCATATAACATCATTTAAGCAAAACCCAACCCAAAAATTCACAAAATACTCATCAATTTTCAAAAACCCCAAAAAATTTTCAAAAACCCAAAAACCTAAATTAAAATGTGTGAAATGCATGAAAAAATGAGAAAAAGAGAGATCATACCAAGTGAGAAATGATCGACTTTGGCCGAAAAACAAGTGGGTTTGAGGTTTAGAGAGAGAGAATGTTTGAGAGGTGAAAAGGCAAGTTTCTATCGAGAGAGATAGGAGAAAATGAGATCTGATTCGCTCTGAAGCTATTTAAAGAAATCACGTCTCGATGGATCGAGAATCTGTCGAGGTGCTGTTGAGAATCTATCGACGGCAAAAGTACCTCGATGGATCGAACAACTATCAAGAAGCTATCGAGCAAACAAAAACTTTCTCGATGGATCGAGAATCTGTCGAGAAGGTATCAAGACAAATTCTAAAAAGTTTCGATGGATTGAACAACTATTGAAAAGCTATTGAACAGACAGAAACTTTCTCAATGGGTCGAGAATCTATCAATAAGCTATTAAGACAAATTCTAGAAAACTTTGACGGATCGAAGATGTGATAAGATCTGTCAAGAAAAGAAGTTCAAGGGTCTCGATAGATAGATATCTATCGAGAAGCTATCGAGCTTGATAAAAATAGTTTTTCAAAGAAGAGAAAGACACAGAAATGAATGCAATCAAGCAAGCTACTTAACCAAAGATCCAATCAAAATTTTAAGCTCTTTAAAACATCTCTCAATAAGAACAATGCAAAGAATTTAGGATCCAAACAAACACACACACACACACACACACACTAAACAAGTCTAACCAATTTTATATTTCAAAAACAAGTCAAGACAGATTAGTGAGTATACATTAACACATGTATTCTTTGTGATGGTCAAATCACATTGTACCTGCACATGTATCGAAGGTAGTAAAGAATTTGCGTGTTGTGTGTGAAAAAATTGCAAGAGTGCATAAGTGAAAATGTTATGAAGATTTTAGATATGAGAAAGTCAATGTAACTCACACACAATCATAACTACTTGATGGGGACTATCACCTTCGAGGTACATCCTATAACTCTCATATCTCCTAAAAACATGCTTGCAACCATATTTAAAAGCATTTTGATTCTTTTTGCTTTTGATTTTCTTTGCATATTTTTTTTTCGAGCATATTATGCATGGACATATTAGAGAGAGAAGAAATACTCAATTATATTAAGCCAAAAATATCATAATTTTGCTATGCCGAAGCATACAAATGTTCTTTCATGATTGGCGGGCTTTAGTGGTGAGATGGTTATTTATGCTTTTCTCTTAGGATTTTTTAGTCATTCCCATAAAAAAGAGTGATATGAGTGTTAAGTACAAGAGATCACTTAATCTTACTCATCACAAACATGAGCCACAAAGCTCACTTGCTTAGTTATGTATAGAGATGCTCATCTAAGTTACAAAAACCTTATCACAAATATGGGTATGGTGAGATAAAGATTTGGCTACTGTACCTCTCAAGGATGTATCAATGGAGAAGGTGAGAGTAAAGGAATTTAGAGAATTAAAGGATGAAGATTGTGGATGAGTCAATCTTTTTTTTCCCTAGGGTTTCTCTCTAAAAATTCTCTCTGAAAGCTCTCTACAATATGTGGGTATAAGGGTATTTATAGTAGGGTGTGTATGGAATGCGAAGAGTCAGTTTTGTAATAAACAGAGTGGTCTGGTAACTCGAGCTCATGACTGGAATGAGTCTCGTGTTTGAGTTGCGAGCTAACGGCCTGGCCAGCTGAAAGTTTTGTCCTGTAGTGCAACAACTGGCATGACTCTTCAGCTCCCTTGCATGTTTCACACGTGTGCCCCTTTTGGCGACTCGCCAATCGTGAGCCAGTCGCGAGATCCAGTCTCGAGGCCCTTCTTGAGTGCACACTTTTAAACTTTTCTTCACACTCTCTTATACACTACCCTTACATGATTCCCAATTAAATAAATGGTTTCTAAATGCTGAATTACAAGAAAATTTGGTACGGAATAAATCCAACAAAATGATTGAATAAATTCAACCTCACAAAAACATAACTTGACATTACAAGAGAGATCACCTAGCTTAAGACTCTTATATTGCATGTGGATTTAGAGAACTGGGAAACGGATTGAGAGAACTTTGGAAAGAAATTACGATGAATTTCTAACTATATGTTTTTTTTAGAAATTCTTCGTTCTTCGTGTTCTTCTTGTGTTCTTTGTCTTCAAAGATTGTAATGGAAGTTCTTCAGGACTTTAGGCTTGAATCCATAGATTTTCATTAACTTGCAATCTCTTGAAGTTTTCTAACGATTTTGAATTTGATTCTAGTGCACTTTTAGATCTAGGAGAATGACTTGAATAATTTATATTTGAAGGTTGAAGTTCTTGAAGTCTTTAAAGCTTGATTCCTACAGAGTTTTGAAACTTCTAAATGTGGTCTCACAAGATTAAGGAGGAACAATATGTACAAAAGTCTTGGGAAGTTGTGATGACACATGATTCGCTATCATTGATGACCTGTGTCATAATTTAACGTCTTGTTCTCCAAGAGACACATGATGTAATTTAATTAGCCAAAGTGTCTTAATTTAAAATATCATATGGCAGCATTTAATTAGACCCCTAATGTCTAAAATATTAACATATGTTGATGTGCGATTGGCTCTTGGGTATTCTTTCTAATTCTTATTCAATAACGATTGAAATATTTTCATTGGTCTCTAAATAATGACAGTGAAATCCACTAAATATATATCACTGGGCATCTTGTAATTGGCCGCTTTGAACATACTACGTAGAGTTGACGGTACAATGTGACCATTTGTGATCAGTTGGAATTTTCCAATCTTTACAATGCCTCAATGAAAATTTTTTGGGTTCTAAGAAATTAGGAATTAATGTATTAGAACTTCAATTTGTATTTTGTTGGCAAACCATGATCAAAACATTTAGTCTAGGTTTAGGCTTGCTCAAAGTATGTTTATTTGTAAAATTGGAATCGAGTGATTGCAGAATTTATTGGACTAAATCTGTAAGGCTCGATCGATCAAAAATTAGACTCGATCGATCAAACCACGTACAGATTTATTTTTCTGCAAAGTTCCAATTCAGCCCAAACTCTATTTAAACGTCTTGGGGTTCAAGTAAAACACTCCTATATATAAGGAAAACCCTAGAACGTTTTTGAGACTTTTGTAGAGAGAGATTAGAGTGCCTCTTGTGCCTCCTTTTATTAGGGCTTTGTTCCCAAACCTCTCTAAGTCTTTGTTGCTCATATTTGCTGTTTATGTGAATCTCTTGTGAGATCTTTGAGGAGCTTTCCTTCACATAAACTTAGGGTTTTCAAGGTAGAAATTATCTATATCTTGATGATCAACAAGGTTGCAACCATTGGAACTTAAAGAATATCAAGCGTGGGTGCTTGTAGCTGATTGAAGGAATACAAAGAAAGAAGTAGTCCATGGATTCGGAGCCTGCGCGTGGTCGTGTCAGGAAGTTACTACTGGTGGGTAGCATTAGGAAGTCAAGCGGGGAGCTTGTAAGTCCTTTTGTAAGAACTTCAATTCTTTCTTAGTGGATTCCGTTTTGCCTTGAGGATCGGTGGGTAAAATCCTCCCCAGGTTTTTTACCGGTTTGGTTTTCCTGGGTGATCATATCACTGTGTTATTTATTTTCCGCTGCTTTATATACTTTATATGCATGATATGATTTTGTGATTGTTTTAACATAGAATTGCTTAATTTGACTAAGTAACAACTTGGCTAATTAATCTAGGCTACGCAATCTAATTGTGGTTTAAGGGGTCTAAATTTCCAACAAGTGGTATCAGAGCGGGTAGCTCTTCTTGTTTTAGATCTTTTGATCTCTGAGCTGATCCTTGACCCCTGTTGTCATGGATAATTTGAAGTGTCTTTCTGATCATGTTTCTACTCATGCTTCTGCTGATTTTGTTGATGCTTGTGATGTTTTGAATAAAAAGGACACTATTGTTTCTGTTGATTTTTTTGATGCTTTTGAAACTCTTCGTAAGGAATTATCTAAATCTTTGAAAATTTCTAAGAAATTCAAGGAAGAGTTAAAATTGGCTAATCTTGAAAAAGAGGAATTGCTTGTTAGATTAGTTGAATCTAATAAAAAGAATGAATTTTTGAGAAATCAAATTTCCTCTCAAGATGAGAAGATGAAAAACTTGGAACTAGAGTTAGTTGAGTCTAAAACTAAACTTGAAAATTTGATTAGTACCAAGCCTGTTGATGATAACAGAATTGTTTCTGTTTCTCTTAAGCCTAAAACTGAAAAAGTTTATATCCCTCCTTTTAAGAGGAATAATAAAGAAAAGGCTTATTGTGCTAGGTTAGACAAAGGTAAAAGTTCTGATGTAGACGCTGAAGTTTCTAAACCTAAGTCTAATCCTACTGTTAGAGAGCATAATAAATCTGTTTTTGTGCCTACTTGTCACCATTGTGGTGTTGTTGGTCATATTAGACCAAATTGTTCTTTGTTGAGGCAAAAACTGAAATCTGAGACTAGACTTGCTGTTAGGAATATTGATGTTCCTAAATTTGTTCCTGTTTGTCACTTTTGTGGTGTCTTCGGTCACATTCGTCCTAATTGTCATAAATTGAAATTTAAGCATTCTATATGTCAATCTAGGATATGTGATGATGTTTCTCCTGCCATAAGTTCATATAAATTGTTTCATATGCTTTTGAAAAATTTGAGCTTGTTGGCTTGTGAAAGGAATTTGCAGGATTTTAGTCTGTCTCAGAAGATTGGTGTAATCCCTTAAATACACTCTGCTTCTCATGGATTTTCACCTACAAAGCCGAAGACTCGTGCTATATGGGTGAGAAAAGATCATTTAAGGTGAGTGTTGCTGACTTGTCCCTATTTTAATTCTTTCTATTGTTTGTGGACATGTCTTGTTCCTGTTTTTGGTTGTTTTGTTTTTTCTAGGTTTTTTTTTTATTAAAAAAAAGTCCAAAAACATTGAAAAATTTCAAAAAGACAAAAATATTTTATTTTGTGTCTTGTTTTATTTTTCTTAAGGATTACATGAGTTTTGATATCTCTCTTGATTTAGAACATGCTTGACATTGTGGTGAAACTTGAATAGCATGTGTTATAAATGTGCTAAGCTATTTTTGACTTTATGTACTAGTTTGTACATGTACTCATGGGTTAATTAAGAAATTGATATTTCTTGTTTGTGTACCCTCTATAGCTTAGTTAAGCACTGTCATGCATTGCATTTGCATTGATCATTTAGCACAATGTGTGTTTTTGTTTTTGGTCATAAATAATTTCAAAATCTCAACAAGTGGTTATAACGTTTGTTAAAACCAAAAAGATTTTTGTGTTTTGTATTATAGATCTTGGATTTATAATCAAGGATTGACTATTTTATCTTTACATAACTTGTTTATGTACCTTGTTTAGCTTGGATGAGCTTATTTTATTGCACTTTACTAATTTGAGCTATGTAGTGCATGTTGTGTGGGAAAGATGTTTATAGTGTTTATCACTTTGTCTTAATCTTGAAGTCACATGTTTTTGACTGACGGACTTGATCCTTTTGAGAAAGGCATAAATAACCATCTCACCACTGTTCACTAGCCAATCATGAACACCTTAGTGCATATCATAAGATTTAGTGCTCGAGAAAGTGTAGCACATGCACAAAAAGAACATAAGGTGTAGCCTCAATTAAATTAAAACTGGTGTGTACTATTAGGCTTGATGCCAATTCACTTAATTCAAACCGGTGTGTACTATTAGGCTTGATGCCATTTCACATAAATAAGAGGCAAAAATGAAAGGAATTTACATGATTGCAAGCTTTTGTTCTAGGAGATGTGAGAGTTATAGGATGTAACTCTTTAGGTGATAGTCTCTTTTAAATTCTATGTGATGAATTTTGTAGACTTTGTGATTGATTGCTATTCACATATCACCTCACATGTATCTCAAGCTTTTGCTAGTTGCACACACTACACAAGTTACTCTTTGTTAAACTTGGTACATTATATTGTGTGTGATTTTGTTGTGGCCATCCAAGATTAAAAGTTCCTTGATTTTAATGCAAATTGTGTTTCAAGTTTGAAAATTTTGAAAATATCTTGAGATTTGTGCACAACATATTTGTTGCTTAAGAAAATTCAATGGGAACTTGTTTATGAGAAAATTGGGTTTAAAATTTGGGTTTTTGAAAAAGCATTTCATTCCATCTCATACTCATGCATTTGTTTCTTCTATTTCAATGCTTTGAGGAGTGTTTTCAAAATGTGCTTGTTGATTTTCAAAACCTGTGTTTTTCTCAAAATTTAGTGAGCCTCTGCCCATTTCGATCGATCCAACCTGATTTTCGATTGATCGAAAAAGTGCTCTCAATTGTCTCAGAATGACTGTGTCATTCGATCGATCGAATGTAATTTTCGATCGATCGAAGATCATGGAGAAGCTTTTTTAAAAAGGGTTTGTTCTTGATCCGAATTGGGGTTTTGTTAAATTGAGTTGAATTTGATGAAATTGGCTTGTTGTTTTGATGAAATTAGGCATTATAATCTATCTGCTGTGTTTTGTAATGCTCAATTCATCAATTTGTTTAAAAATTTCAACAAGTGGTTTTCAATTTTGGGGTTTTTGTTAGAAACCCTATACTCAAGCCAATTTTGTCAATTTGATCTCAATTGAACTTAGTTTTACTGCATTAGAGCATGCATCATGACATATTTTGTCTTGCATCATTTATATTTAGGATTCACATGCATTGCATTGATTCTTGTATCCATCTTGCAGTTTTGCAGTCATATCTCTCATTGTTTTCACACATAGCATGCATACACTTTGCTACATTGGGTACTCAACTTGATCAAAAAATTGATTGATTAATTTTTGAGCTATGTACTTTCTAGTATATGCCATTTTTTTATGTGTGAACTGTGGAAAATATTTTTCTTAAGAGATATGATGGATAATCAATGTGCAAATATTTTCTCTACTCATGCAACTGTTTATGGGTCACATAATGCCATGTTTGCATTTTATTGAAAGAGAGAATATTTTTTCTTCATGTGTATCATCACCTTAGTTTTTAACTTTGGTTTGTGTGTTTTTATCTTTGGTCCTGCTGGTGAGGATGTTCCTGATCGTGTTGGTGATGTTGCTGTTTTTCCCCCCACCCCCTTTATTTTTCCCCGAAACTGTTTTTCCCACAACTTGCTTTGTTTTTCCTATTTTTATAGGGGGAGAAAAGTTTTTTTAACCTGTGTTGTTCATAGGGGGAGCTGTTTCTATTTTCTATAGAGTTGAATTGTTTTGTGTTCCTCTTTATTCTCTATTTTCTCTTATCCTTTATTGCGTATGTTGACTGTTTACTCTTTGTTGAGTTGTCTTTGTCAATGCGTGACAAAAAGGGGGAGAAATTGTTGATTTATGGGAATCATGTTTGTCTTGTTTAGGGGGAGTTGAAATTATTTTTCAAAGGGAAGAAAATAAAAACTTTTTGTTGTATCTAACTTAGGGGGAGAGTTAGTTTACTTTTGTTTTTATTTCTGTTTCTTGTTCACTCTCATTGATTTATATTTATGAGTTATTTATGATATATGTCTTTATTTTGTGTTTTGTGAAGTCAAGAATTTATTTGTTGATTTACTGTTTTTTTGTCACACATGCGTTTATGCGTTTGTTGAGTATTTCAGGAATATATAGGTGCATTCAATTTGGCTGCTGTCTACACTTGCAACTGATGGATAATAGTTAAGATTGGATTTGTTGTTATGAGCATTATCTTTGTATTGGGCTATTTGTAACTTTGAGCATTTCATGTTTGTGATGTGTTTTGTCACGGATTGCCAAAGGGGGAGATTGTTGGGTTCTAAGAAATTAGGAATTAATGTATTAGAACTTCAATTTGTATTTTGTTGGCAAACCATGATCAAAACATTTAGTCTAGGTTTAGGCTTGCTCAAAGTATGTTTATTTGTAAAATTGGAATCGAATGATTGCAGAATTTATTGGACTAAATCTGTAAGGCTCGATCGATCGAAAATTAGACTCGATCGATCGAACCACGTACAGATTTATTTTTCTGCAAAGTTCCAATTCAGCCCAAACTCTATTTAAACGTCTTGGGGTTCAAGTAAAACACTCCTATATATAAGGAAAACCCTAGAACGTTTTTGAGACTTTTGTAGAGAGAGATTAGAGTGCCTCTTGTGCCTCCTTTTATTAGGGCTTTGTTCCCAAACCTCTCTAAGTCTTTGTTGCTCATATTTGCTGTTTTTGTGAATCTCTTGTGAGATCTTTGAGGAGTTTTCCTTCACATAAACTTAGGGTTTTCAAGGTAGAAATTATCTATATCTTGATGATCAACAAGGTTGCAACCATTGGAACTTAAAGAATATCAAGCGTGGGTGCTTGTAGCTGATTGAAGGAATACAAAGAAAGAAGTAGTCCGTGGATTCGGAGCCTGCGCGTGGTCGTGTCAGGAAGTTACTACTGGTGGGTAGCATTAGGAAGTCAAGCGGAGAGCTTGTAAGTCCTTTTGTAAGAACTTCAATTCTTTCTTAGTGGATTCCGTTTTGCCTTGAGGATCGGTGGGTAAAATCCTCCCCAGGTTTTTTACCGGTTTGGTTTTCCTGGGTGATCATATCACTGTGTTATTTATTTTCCGCTGCTTTATATACTTTATATGCATGATATGATTTTGTGATTGTTTTAACCTAGAATTGCTTAATTTGACTAAGTAACAACTTGGCTAATTAATCTAGGCTACGCAATCTAATTGTGGTTTAAGGGGTCTAAATTTCCAACAAAATTAAATATAAAAAAAAAAAAAAAGATTTATCATGTTGTCTCAATGCCTCAATGGAAGAAATGCTTTAAAATATATATGATTAAAGTATAGCTACAAATACAATATATTTTACAATAAATTTCAAAACTATTGCTGAGTACAGCTGGTAGAATGTTTTTATTTTCTTATCATAGGATTTCAGAACTAATGATGAGTTGGTAAATTGTTTTGAATCTCACATATTGAGATCTACTGGACTCTAGACTTATTATACTGGTTGAAAAGGAGAACTGTGGAAGCTAGGCTTTACGTACCTCTAAAAATTTCTCTATCTTCTGTCTTTTTTTGTACTTTTGAGTATATGACCTCTGTCATATATCCTCCACAAAACAATGCTTCTTTAGAGCATCAGCAGTGGGGCTTGCATATGCCAAATGTTAGTAACATTTGGCATTTAAGCCCCAAAACTGCTCAACAATGGAAGGGGCATATTGCATATGCCAAAAAAATTTTGAGATTTTGCTACAGTACCATCTCAAATGTAAGATGGTACTGTAGCGGAATGGTATAAAAAAATATATTTTTTAATGCTTTTTACCCGGCAGATTTCTCACTCCTCTCTCATTTTATCTCTTTCTTTTCTCTCTCTTCCTTCTCTCTTTCTCATCCCCTCTCTCTCTCGCCATTGTCAAGCTTCTCTCAGTTGTCTGTGCTAGATCGGAGCTCACGCCGAATCCCCAAGCCAGATCGGAGCTCACGCTGGATCGGATTTCTAAATCGGCGTGGTGGCGAGGCTGGTGGCGCAGCTGAGATGGGCATGATGGCTGGAGGTCAGCGCGATGGAGATCAGCGTTTGGTGGTGTTAACATGGTGACCGAGTCATGCGTGGAGATCGGTTTGGCAAGGTGGGTTTTGATTTTGGGTGGGTTCAGATTGGGTTTTGATCGGTGGAAGGAGATCGCGTGGGTTCCATTCCGAAGGGGTTTTAATCGTGGGTTCTGTGGAGATCGGATTTTGATCGCATGGGTGCCGAAATAATGGGTTTGTTGGTTTTCTGATTTAATGGTTTTGTTGGTTTATGATTTAATGGATTTTTCCAGTGGGCGTGTGACGTGGTGGTGGTGACTGGTGGTTTGTTGGGGTTCGGCGGCAGTGGCAAATCCGATCACTTTAAAGATCAGCATGGATTGTTGATGGTGGGTTTTTCTTCAAATTTTTGTTTTGGGATTGTTGTTGTGATTTGCTGGGGTGGCTGGGTTTGTTCACGATGAAGAGAGAAGAGAGAGATTTTTTATAGGGTGGTGGTGGTTGTGTTGATGGTCGAAGGGCAATAGGTGCAGCGGCGTGGCTCTGGTCTTTTCTCTTGGGTTTTTTTTTTTTTTTTTTTTTTTTTTTTTTTTTTGTGGTGTTGATGGTAGTTTATGGGTTGCCGGTGGTGGTGGTGGTGGTGTGCAGCGGTGGTGGTGATTGTGGTTCCTGACCAGAAGGAAAGAGAGAGAAAGAATAAATAATGTATAAATAATGTGTTGTAATGTATAATGGTAATTGTGAAAAATATTATTTTATTGTGTAAAAATATTATTTTAATGAGTAGGATTGGGATATAAAAGTTGGGATGTTGGAGAATTGTAAAATTGTATTGTATAATTGAAAAAGTGACTTTTTGAGATGGTAAAATAAGATGGGATATAGAATCCGGCTGTGGATGCTCTTAGTTCCTATCATGCTATATAATACGCCAACAGTAACTTTTGAGTATTTCACTATGACAGGCCAATAATCTATTGACCCCTTGTGATGAATTAACAAATTAATTAGCGAAGTTTGTTAATTAATTCAACTAGTCGCTAACCCGTGCGATGCACGGGATAGTTAAATAAAAGGACAATTAACCAACATCACGTTAAGGTAAAAGAATTAGTGAGAGACTGATTTGCCCACCAAGAATTTAAAAGAAAAAAAGATTGATATAATAAAATCTAAGAAATTTAGAAATAGAAAATTGGGTTAATAATATGCATATTATAGACATTTTGCTAGTTAGCGTTTAAAAAAAAAATGGATCTGTCATAATTAAATAAAATACAATGGGAATAAATATTTAACTTCTATGCTTTTCATTAGTTTAGAAGTGTTGTCTAACGTAGAATGTTATTGGGTTGTAAAAAAGATTTTTATAAAATGTTAATACGATATATATATATGCTTATATTGTCAATGTCTCACTGCAGGTACATAGTTACTGAAACCTACAAAGTAATTTACAATTCTTAAATTAATAAAGCAAAATTCCCAAAAGTTATATATATACACACATTCAAAACTGATATAAACTACAAAAATAAAAACAAATCTTATTTAGTCATATTAATAACAATATAAACAATTCAAAACATGGAACATTATTAAATTTATAACACATAATTCCATTATCTTTTACGTTGAATTCAAACAAATAATTAATTGAAATTAATCTAAACAAATAATTAATCAACCAAAAATCAAAGCTTTAATTAAGAAAACAAAAAATCACATGAACCCAAAATAAAAATTCTCAATAAAGAAAAAATATATAAGGTAAAGAATTAAGATCAACCTACTAAGACGCAAATATCAAAAACTCCAAAACTTAAACCTTCCAAATTTTATAGAATCTCCAAATTCTACTTCAAAACCAAACAAAACCCTTCAAATTCAAAAAATTCATATATAATATACCAAATAAAAATTTACCACACCTTGGGTTGGAAGACATAGGTTGCAGTTTTGATTTTTCTCCAAAAAATAGAGATGCTTCATCTGCTGTATACAATATAAAATAATTATTAGAAATTTCAACCCAAAAACCAAACCCACAAAAACATTATAAAAATATAGAGATTAATCCAAATACTTAGAAGAAAATAAATTCTAAACATAACAAAACAATAAGATAGAATGAAAATTTCAGGCACATATGAAAGCAAATAAAAAAGACAAAACCTACGTTTTTTTTTTAGTTGAGTCTCTCTCCTTCTTATTTTTTTAATTTTAAAGTGAAATTAATTTTAGAATTTTGAGATGGTAATTGCTAGGGTTTTTTAAGGAGAGAGGAGAGAGTTCTACCAGGAGTCTAAATAATATAAACAATTCAAAATATGGAACATTATCAAATTTATAACACCTAATTCCATTATCTTTTACGTTGAATCCAAACAAATAATTAATTGAAATTAATCCAAACAAATAATTAATCAACCAAAAATCAAAACTTTAATAAAAAAAACAGAAAATCATATGAACCCAAATAAAAATTCTCAATAAAGTAAGAACATATAAAAATTTACCACACCTTGGGCTGAAAGACATAGGTTGCAGTTTTGATTTTTCTCCAAAAAATAGAGATGCTTCATCTGCCATATACAATATAAAATAATTATTAGAATTTCAACCGAAAAACCAAACCCATAAAAACACTATCAAAATATAGAGATTAATCCAAATACTTATAAGAATATCAATTCTAAACATAATAAAACAATAAGATAGAATGAAAATTTTAGGCACATATGAAAGTAAATAAAAAAAGACAAAACCTACGGGTTTTTTTTACGTGAGTCTCTCTCCTTCTTATTTTTTTAATCTTAAAGTGAAGTTGAGTTTAGGGTTTTGAGATGGTAATTGCTAGGGTTTTAAGGAGAGAAGAGATTTTGGTATTTTTATGCAAAAAACGTTATTTTAGGTATAGGTGATTTATTTCCTTGTTTTTAGGCTCTTTTAATGTTTTTTAAGGTCAAATTTGGTTCCTATTATGGTTAGGTATTAATTAGAGCTTATTTTAGAATATATTTTCTTGTCCATCAAGTTTTATGGAGTCCTTAAATAGGCCTCCAAGTTTGTATACGTTTTTCAATATTATTGTTATAAGATATAAAACCTAAAATAAAAAGAATCAAAAATAAAAATAAAAAGAAAATAGTGATAATGTGGAAAATTGTGAGAGTTTCAAAAGTTTCGGTTTTATATATATATATATATATATATATATAGATAATAATAATATATAGATATATAGAATATATAGATAATAATAATAATAATAATAATAATAATAATAATAATAATAAATATAGATGATGATTTTTGTGATAAGTTGATGTAGGATAGAATTTACAATTTAATTTTTGTAATTATTTAATTTTGGTATTTTTATGCAAAAAACGTTATTTTAGGTCTAGGTGATTTATTTCCTTATTTTTAGGTTCTTTTAATGTTTTTTAGGTCAAATTTGGTTCCTATTATGGTTAGGTATTAATTAGGGCTTATTTTAGAATATATTTTCTTGTCCATCAAGTTTTATGGAGCCCTTAAATAGGCCTCCAAGTTTGTATACATTTTTCAATATTATTGATATTAATAAAAATTCAAACTTTTGTCTATTGTTTTTCTGGTGGATTCTATATAAGATATAAAATCTAAAATAAAAAGAATCTAAAATAAAAAGAAAAAGAAAATAGTGATGATATGGAAAATTGTGAGAGTTTCAAAAGTTTCGGTTTTATATATATATAGATTAGCATGCAATACACGTGGGAGCACAAACAAATCACCAACTAAGTTAAAGTGCAGCGGAAAATAAATTGACACGGTTATTTGTTTACGAATGGGGAAAAGTTATACGACAAAAACCCCATTGGGTGATTTTAAGGTCACTACTCCCGAGAATTCACTATTATCACAACAAGTGGTTATAAGTAAAGGAATCCCAATACCTTATACCAACCTAGAGTTGAACCCTTACTCCAATACCCAATTGGACTTGTTTTGTAGTGACAATCTCTCCTTTTAATGTATGGCTCCTAGTATATGATTAACCAATTCGATGTGCGGATCTCAGTACGTGGCTTACTCACCAACTTGAAAAAGATGTTGGCTGCAAAGTTCTTCATTTCATCACATGATAATGATCACGAAACTTCTTGGTTACAAAACCCTACGGTGTACAAACATAACAGCTTCTTCAAGAGAAAGATAAACTAGGGCAAATTCTATCTCTGATCACAATTTTCACGAACACAACTTTGCTTCACACTTGCACAACATTTGACGGCCCTTAAAACAATCCTTATATATGTTTAGGGTTGTGAGAAAAGAAAACCCAAACATCTATTCACGGATTGGAGTGAAATCAGCTTTGAAAAACTGATTTTCATAAACCTCGATAGATAGCTTATCTGTCGAGATAGTTGTCGAGCATCGGGTTTCAACAGCCTTTCTTGGACAGATTTGCATGGTTTTAACACTTGATCTTGAAACCTTATTTCTTGAAGCATTAAACACATCCTAGATCTATCCAATTACAAGTAAAGTGTGTATTATCAAAGGATTAGCCAATTCTATATTGACATATGTTCCTAACATTGATTCACATATGTTCTAACAATCTCCTCCTTTGGCAATCCGTGACAAAACCACAACAAAAAAATGAACATATGAGAGAAGTCATAAACCACTTAACTCATACTCACTTGTTGAATACAATAAAATCTATCCTAACACAAACTCTTGAAAAGTTTTGCAAGAAGAGAGTTCATGGCAAGAAGACTTTGACAACTTGTATTTCTGAAACACTTTAAACAAAACTCATCATGGCATCTTAGTGTGAAGCAGAAACAAAATATTGCATACAATATATAAGAAGCATGTGCATAAAGAGGAAAAAGAAACAACACATGTAAAGACAGGTGAAAGAACTGTAATAACAACCTCTTCATATATATAGAACAACATAAGTACAAGGTTTTCTATCACAATGTAAGAACAATGTATCTCTAAAAGAAGAAAAGAAAAAAAAAATACATAAGTCCTCACTACATCCCTTAAAAATATAGACACCACCCCTCACATAAATTTCCTATGCTAACTCTCCCCTTATGTATATGACTACTTTCATATTAAAACTACTCCCCCTTTTTGTCACAAGTGACAAAGGGTATGATAGGCCAAAAATGTATTGACCCCTTGTGATGAATTAATTGATTAATTAGCAAAGTTTATTAATTAATCAAATTAACATGCAAAGCGCGTGGTAACACAAAAAAATCATCAATTAAACTAAGTATGTAGCAAAAAATAAATTGACACAGTGATTTATTTACGAATGACGAAAACCTCCGAGGCAAATACCCCACCAGGTGATTTTAAGGTCATCACTCCTGAAAATCCACTATTATCAAAAAATGTAGTTACAAGTAAAGGAATTCCAGTACCTTATACCAACCTATAGTTGAACCTTTATCCCAATACCCAATTAGACTTGTTCTGTAGTGACAATATCTTATTTTCAATGCATGGCTCCTAGTACGTGACTTACCAATAGATGCGCAGATCCTAGTACGCGACTTAATCACCAACTTGAGAAGGATGTTGGCTGCAAAGTTCTTCAGTTCATCCAAATGATGAAGATCATGAAATTGCTTGGTCACAAAACCCTACGATGTACAAACACATCAGCTTCTTGAAGAGAAAGATGAACTAGGGCAAATTCTATCTCCGGTCACAATTTGCATGAATAAGACTTTGCTTCACACTTGCGCAACCCTAGACGGCTCATAAAATAATCCTTATATATATTTAGGGTTGTGAGAAAAGAAAACCCAAACATAATCTCACGGATTGGATTAAAAACAGTCTTGGAAAATTGAACTTCATAAACCTCGACAGATACCCTATCTGTCGAGCAGCTATCGAGCCTCAGGCTGAAACAGCTCTCTTTAAATCTCGATAGATGCTAGTTGTCGAGCTTTAATGAATAGAACTTTCTGACTTGATTCTTGGACAGACTTGCATGGCTTTAATACTTGAACTTGAAACAAGGTTTCTTAAAGCATTAAACACATCCTAGATCTACCCTATTACAAGTAAAGTGCATTTTATCAAATGATTAACCATTTACATAAAATAGTGACATATGTTCCTAACAATAAATCAAATATGTCTTAATAATCTCCCCCTTTGGCAATCCATGACAAAACCACAATAAACAAATGAGATATGAGAGAAGTCATAAACCACTCAACTCATATTCACTTGTTGAATACAATAAAATCTATCATAACACAAACTCTTGAAAAAATTTGCAAGAAGAGAGTTTATGGCAAGTAGACTTTGACAACCTGTATTTCTAAAACACTTTAAACAAAACTCATCAAATCATCTTAGTGTGAAACAGAAATAATAGATTGCATATAATTAATAAGAGACATGTGCATAAAGAGAGAAAAAAAACAACACATGTAAGGGTAGGTGAAAAACATACATCAATATATAAAGAATATAAGTACAATGTATGTCAAAATGGTCACAAGACCCATGTACAAGATCAATGTATATAAAAAAGAGAGAAAAGAAAAACATACATAAAAACCTCACTACATCCCTCAATATCAACACTCTCCCTAACAAAAATCTCTTATATTAACCCTCCCCTTATGAGTATGACTACTCTCATATCCAAAACTACTCTCTCTTTTTGTCACGAGTGACAAAGGGTAAAAGTATCAAGTAGACATCTCGTCATCGCTGGGTGAGCTAGCATCGCCATCCTCATCATCCTCATCGTCGTTGGAGTCATCATCAACGACCTTAGATGCCTCGGGAGGAGGAGAGGGAGACTATACGAAGCCACCAAGGCGAGCCTGCCGTCTAGCAATACAGCCGACACGAGTGTTCACTTGACACAACTCATTAGTGAGAGTGTCAAGGCGAGCATCCATGCACTGAAACTGCGCCATGATTGCATCAAGAGTTACACCACCCGCAGAAGAAGAGGGAGCAGAAGTGGATAGAGCAGAAGGAGTGGGAGGAGCTGCTGAACTGGATCGCCTCGAACATAGCTACGCCTCACTTCGTTTAACAGTAGCGGCGTCTATGACACACATAATAGAGAAGTGGTCGAAAACAAGAAAGGGAACAGAAAAATGGCATAAAATCCTTGTGATAGCCGAAGGGAAGATGAGTTTATGACGGGTTGCCATATCCCTATAAACATCTATGATAGAAAGAATAAAATGAGAGGGAAAATCTATAGTGATATGCTCTAAAAGAGAAAGCAAAAATCAAGCACGGGGCTTAGTAATAGAGTTATAATGAGAAAGAGGATGCAAAACAGAAGTCATAACCATGTTAAGAAACCTAGGGCCTTTAGCAAAGGCTGTACATGAAGTGAACTGACGATCATCCCAATCAGATGGACGCTCACAAAAGGAAGATATAAGCTCGTCTTTGGACATGGTCCTCAGACGATCACAACCAGGGTATTCACTAAAGAACTTAAATTATAAAAAAATTTAATAAAAAGAGAACTTAAATAAATAAATAAATATATATATATATATCTCTCTCTCTCTCTCTCTCTCTCTCTCTCTCTCTCTCTCTCTCTCTCTCTCTCTCAAGATCACTTAAAAAATATGCAAATTAATAAAATTAAGTTAGTTTAGTATAAAATATTTTTTTCAAATTCAAGGTGTTAGTTTGAACACCTTGACTATAATATAGAGCCGCCACTAGCTGGATCGAAGCATGTAAAAAAAATATAATTATGAAAATAATGTTAGAGCTATTTGTAATTTACAAACTCAAAAAGTTGTGAAAAGTTTTTTTTTTTTTTTTTGGCTAAACAAAAGTTGTGAGAAGTGTATATCAATAACATATATAACTGCATGAAAAAAAGGATTAAAGAGCATATTCCAAATCAATCCTTAAGAAAATTATCAAAAGAGACTCCTAAACTATTTAGTGTTATTATTATTATTTTTTTTTATAAAAAAATTCTCTCTCTCTCTCTCTCTCTCTCTCTCTCCAATCCCTAGAATTTTTTCAACTATACATGGAACATAGGTATTAATATTGATTGGAATAAAATAAAGGTTAAAAGAAAGAGTGTCAATAGCCTAGTTATTAGTTTCTGATCAATTATTAGTTACCGAGATTAGCTTACCTTATTTCGTATTTTGAGATTTAATATTTCTGTGTAAACCCGGTGTACGTGATAGTTATAACTTAAAGAACATTTAACGAGGCACCGGGTTTAGATTCGTTAACTATTCATACATTTGGTTGTCATTGGCACATCAATGATATGTATTACAATATCATGGATGTTAGTAATGAGAGAAAAGAAAGAAGAACGCATGGTTTTATGTGGAAAACCATTCAACTTGATGAGAAAGGATGAAAAACACAATTGTGGTAGAGAATACTCTAGCTCTAGATACTAATTAGAGCATTCCCATCAGATGTTCTATAAAAATGTCATTTTGACATATCAAAAAACTACTTTATTAATTTTAACACACCATTTTACAATACAACATACATCACATGTTCTATTCTTCAATTTTATATATTAAAATAATATATACAACACATTAAAATAATATTTACAACTCATCAAACACAATCTAGAAAAATCATTGTTACAACCACCATACAACTGCCAACAACCAACAACCACCACCACACAACCACTATATCCTCCTCATACCTAAAATACAATTCAAAACAAACCCATAGCCCACCAACATCAAATCGGAAGCCCCACCACCACCACCACTACCACAACCATAAACCCTGACAAAAAGTGAGTTTTCAACCACGACCATGGGTTAAAGACAAGAAAAAAAAAAAAAAAAATATATATATATATATATATATATATATATATATATATATATATATAGAAGCAGAGAGATGGCAACCACCTCAGTAGTGGCGCAGGCCTTGAAGCTTTTGGCCACGGAGCTTTCGACCATCAATTGAAACTCACAGGTTAGCCCACCAAAACCCACCTACCGCCAACCCATCCATTGGACCCACAACCTAACCCACCACCACCAATCTGCCCATCCGAACCCACCTACCACCGTTGGAACTGAACCTAGCCACCCGATCTGAACCCACACCATCTAAACCCACCCATTGCTGAACCCACATATCAAATCACAGCAAAAAAAAAAAAAAAAAAAAAAAAAAAAAAAAAAAAAAAAAAAAAACAAGAACCACGTCAAGAGAAAGATAGGCGGCACAGTGAGGCGTCGGCTTGGTGAGGTTGAGAGGAAGAGAGAAAAAGCAGTGAGGGTGAGAGAAGAAAAGATGAGAGGTTGAGAGAGGAGAGAATAATTTTTTGAGAAAAAAAGAGAGGAAGAGATCTGACAGAGAAATGAGAGATGAGAGAGAAATGGGAATAAAAAAAATCATAAAAATTTTACAATTCCTATTCGTACGCTTCCAAATTTGAGAATGTACTGTTCACTCATGTCAAATATTTTAGCATTTAGAACACCTGATGTGAGTGGTTTTTTACTGTTTGGTGTTTGGAGTTTCCTTTTTATTTTGGTCATTTTCAGTATTTTGGGTTATTTTTGTAATTTTTAGATATTTAAGGGTTATTTTAGTCATTTCAAAAGATTTTGGGATAGATAGTATGAAAGGATGATGATCGTAAATGTTTTACTTCCTTTTTTGTGCATAAAATTTTGCAACACTCATACCTACATTTTTTTTTTTTTTTTTCAGTTTGACCGAAGATTTCAAGCCACTCAAAACACCTAAAACACTTTTTTTTTTTTTTTTTTTAACATCAAAACAAATGCACCCCCTATGGATTTGAATTCTAAAAATTCAATCTTTTTTGAAAAAGGTTATAAGTTGTTAAATACATAAACGAGTGGAAAGATCGATTAAATAAAAGAAAACACTAGTCTTCACCCTAGAACTTGGACTCTTAAGATTATCTAAATTCAGTAATTATAAGTGAGAAATGGAGGATATTAACCCTGGTTCTCTTAATAAGAAAGATTAAATAATATTACTAAACTACAAAACTTTTGATAAATAAAACATAATTTAAAGTAGTGTTGCACCATGGAGATACCATATGTAAGGACCAGATTTGAGTTCCTAGCCCAAAAGGTGGATGGATTTAGGCTCAAAAAGCCCAAAACAATGAATTTGTAGAGAGTGAGTTGGAAAACTGGGCTTTAGTTAGTCAGATAACAAATAAAAGTAGGTCTTGATGACAAAAGATTGAAGCTAGACAAGTTTAAACTGAATAAAAATGTCATCGGCAAAGTCCGAGGAGATTGGTTCTTATATATTACTTTTAAATTTGATTACAAGTTTGGTTTCTGATTGCTATAGTGTTTTTCTCTTGATTTATTGATCTCCCTTTTTCCAGGGGTCTCTTATATTATATATCTCCCTTTTAATGATCTTGGCATTCCATTGGTTGATTATTTAAGCCACTACTTGAGTGCTTGTCCCATTGGACACCCACTCTGGCCCTCTGCGAGTTGGGATAGCCGAGGCAGCACTATTCAGGGGTCCTCTCCATATAAATGCAGCCAGAAAGTTAGCTGCAGAACATTCAATGATGTGGCAGTAGCTTTTCTTTAGATATTTTTGAGGTTCCATCCCTCTTGTACGCTCATAATACACGTCCCTATCAGTAGAACATCCTGGAAGGTCACTTTGAATGATAGGATGTATATTTGATCTATGCTTTGCCCATCCAAGGAGATAACCCTCCTCGGACCACCTTTCCCAGTCTTTCCGTTTGTACCTTATTCATGGGATTCTGAACGTAACATCCCCACTACTGTTTATCCATCCTCGGACCAATCAACGTCCTCAGCTAAGGCCTAAAGCCCAATACACAATTTTGGGCCCTTGAATTTCTCCTTGAATTTTGAGCAGGATAACTCCCACTCAATTCCATCCCTTATATAAGGGACCCGGGGAAATCATTTTCCCTCATTTCACAAGTCTTCAAGCTTTCCAGAGGTTCCTAGCTCAAACCTTCAAGACTTCCTAACCTTCTAAAGTTTCCAAGCCTTTTTCTTTAAGAAATTCAAACTTTTAAGAAGTACCAGAAGCACTACTCGTACATATTCTCGTAAGTTTCTTCCTTCCTACAATCTTTTCTCCCCAGCCAATCTCCTCAGCCTTCCATTCTTCACTTCCTTTTTTTAAAAACTTCATCCATTTCCCCTTAGTTTGACTAAATGGGTAGGTTTAAGCACCTAGTAAATTCTCTTGCCGCCATGGAGGGTTTTAGGGCTAAGTACCACATCCCGCAAGGAGTAGCTCTGCAATATTATGCCCCAGACCAAATTCTTACAAATAAAAGAGAATGTGAAGTTGTCATTCCTATAATCGCCTTTATAAAGGGAGGAATGACACTTCCATGGGTAAGATAACTAGGGATTACCTAATCAACCACAGGTTGTATCCCCACCAATGTGCTTCTAATCTGTTTAGAGTTTTAAGGAGTGTAGATGCTCTGAACGAGCAGATGAATTTAAGGCTCACATGGCACGACGTCGTTCACATGTATGAGTGCCATTTCCTTGCCAGGGCGGGATTTTATCTCAAGTCCCGGTCCGACATCGTTAGAATGGTATCATGTCTTCCTAAGTCCAACAAGGACTTGAAGGATGATAACTTGATTGTTTTTGGGGATTGGCATGGCGGTCTTCACTATCCAATTTGGGAGGGAGAGCCAAGTGGGGTACCCTAGGATTAGGTCCCTCGGCAAGGGATTTAGCCCTCTTAGCTTTGCTTCCTTTCAGTTTCAACAATTCGCCTTCCTCTGATGATAATTTTCATCGATCTAACCATGATTTCCTCCTTGGATGTTTTTGTAGATAAACAACACATTGTCCCAAGACTCAGCCTAGTCAACATTCCGGGTCTTAACAAGTTGCTGAGGTCAGAGATATTCATAAGTGATGATAGGCAGTTGCGAGCTGTCCACTTGATACTCGACTACAAGCCCCTGTCAAGAATATACCAAGACGCGGGCCAAGCGATAAGAGCCGGTGCTCCCAGATTAGCCCGCATAGACGTTTCTGTGCCTGGCTTTTTGGCTCGGAGAGATCTTCCACCAGTTGAATTGCCTCTTCAATGCTCCCCCCGAGAAGTAGTTGCTCTGAGGGAGGAAACAGCTTCCTCACGCCTATCTCTTGAGGACAAGATTGACCAATTTCAATTTGAAAAAGAAGGAAAGGCGCCAGAAAGGCCTATGGAGCTTTCTGATTCGAAGGCAGAATTTGATAGATTCTTCGCAGCTCATTCTCCCAGATTAATGGTTACCCGAGTTAAAACCAACTCCGAGGAAGAAGAGATGACCTTAAATCCGAGGAGAAACCTTAAAAATTCAGTGGCTGGGAGAAAGGGGTCATCATCAAAGGATGCCCCAAAGATCCAACTTCCTCCCAATCCTTCCCTTCCCCTTCTCCCTTCCTCGCTCGGCCTACACCCCGACCCAAATTTGCAGAAGAAGAAGAGAAAGGGGAAGGAGATTAAGGAAGGGGAGATTGCCCCGCCAAAGGACCCGAAATAGAAAAAAACAAGCAAGGAAAGACAAAAGGAAACTTTGGTGGAGAGCAAGGAGGACTTCCTAGGGGCCAAGGTGCGTCGACCACAACATACTTGGGCCCCCCAGTTGGAGCTGGACGATACTCCCAACTCCTAGGACGCTTCAGTTCGGAACTTCCAAGGAGGGCACTCAGGCTACGTTGCTGAAGCCCTAGAGCAGCTCCTCCTCCTCCCCAAAGATATGGATGGTCTTAGGCGCTTCAAGCAGCTCGACCTCTTCCTATCCTTGAAGAGTGACCTTGCCATGGTAAGTAATATAACAAATCTTCGAATTAAATGTTGAGTTTAGGCTTTCACTCTTTTTATTTATATATATATATATATATATATATTTTATTAATGGGATTCCTTCGTGATTTTTATGCAGGTCATCCAGTGATTTTTATACAGGTCACCTAGTAAGTTTTTGTGGCCGAGGAGTGGGTCTGGGTCGCTCGCAATGAGGCTAGGGCTGAGGCCCACTCCCGTGCTAAGGTTGAGAAGTCCCTAGGAGCTCTCAAGCAAGAGCAAACAGAGCTGGCAAACAAGCTGACCACTTTGGAAAGGGCACGTTTGAGTGCTGAAGCTTTTTTGAAGAGTGCGGAGACCTAGGCTGAGGACCAATGCAAACAGCTTCATTTGACTAAGATTGAACTGGCCACCCAAAGACAGCTGGTTTTGGACCTCAAGGCTGAGCTGCAGAAAGCTATGGACGTAGCTCGGGTGGTCAGGGAAACTTCTGAAGCTGTAGAGACTGCAACCTATGAGCGTGGGGTGCTAGAAATGGAGATTTGGTTGGCAGAAGAGGTGGCGGGAGTGTGTAGGGAATACTGCACCGAGATGTGGGCAAAAGTGCTCAATCGGGCAGGAGTCCCTACTGACTCCAAGCTAAGGAGGGCTGAGAACATTTTCTTCCCGGAGGATATCCGAGAAGTTCCAGCAACGCTTCCTCCTCCTGCTGTGGACCCTATCCCTCCTCCTGAGCAGCTCCCCATCACCCAAGCCCCTCTTCTTGATGTTAAAGTCTCAATAGGGGCTGGGAAGGGTATGGATGTTCAGCCACCAGAAAAGACCAAAGATTCCGAGGACACCCTCACGATCAAAGATGTGGTCTCCAAGGCCAAAGATGCAAAGCCTAAGTCCAAGGTTGGGGATTCCCAATCTAAGGCAGCTAATCCTAAAAAAGATTCTCATTCAGCAAAAGCCTAGCTATAGGGATTTCTTTTGTTATCTTTCCGCATGTATTTTTCTTTTTTGGTGGACTATTTGTAATATAACTTTCTTTTGATCAATGAAGAAGCTTTACTTTTACCTTCAGTTTCATGAATCTTTCTTTTTCCTTGTAACTTTTATTTTCTTGTTAGTATTAACCAAGATTGCTGGCAATAGTGGATTGTTATTACTTATACTTTAACAAAAGCTAATAGTTTTGTATTATTGCTAATTCAAATAAATTGAACATGTGCCAACAATAAAGAGAATTATAACATACTTGTACTAAGAGTGGGGCCTTGTTTTGCTCAGCACTTATATAGGGAATCCAACAACATTAATTCATTCAAAGTTACTGATTCGAGGAGTTGTGTGTAACCTGGGGTCTATTTTGGTATTTAGGAAAATCAATAGATGTTAGGGAGTATTAATTTTCCCAAAGCATGGGGTCCGAGGATCCAATCATGACTAGGGTTCTGTTTAATACTTAGAAAGATGCTATAGAGTGTTAATTTCCCTAAAGCATGTGGTCCGAGGAGCCAGGTATGACTAGGTTTTATTTTACACTTAGAAAAGAAGCCTTTAAGCTTCAATTTACCCAAGGTATATGGTTCAAGGAACCAGACATGACCAAGGTTCTGTTTGATACTTAGATACAAAGAGCATTAATTTTTCCAAAGTATAGGTCCGAGGAGCCAGGCATAGCTAAGGTTCTGTTTAATACTTAGAAAAATGCCATAGAATGTTAATTTTCCTAAAGCATGTAGTCCGAGGAGCCAGGCATGACTAAGGTTCTATTCAACACTTAAAAAGATAGTAATGGGAAGTACAATGTATTACATAACAAATGAGAATATGACGAAGGGAACTTTTATTAATAATAGTACATTTTAAGGTTATTTACATTCTAAGGGCGTGGTATTACATGTTCATCTAGGTCTTCAAGAAAATATGCTCCTAGACCAGCCACTAAAGTGATGCGATATGACCCCTTCCAGTTGGGCCCTAATTTTCCCCATGCTGGGTTCTTTGCAGTACCTAGAACATTTCTCAACACTAAGTCACCTGGCACTAATGGTCTTAGCTTCACATTGGCATCATACCCTCGCTTGAGCTTGTGTTGGTAATATGCCAACTAGACCATGGCATTCTCTCTTCTTTCTTCAATCAAGTCTAAGCTCTTTTTTAGTAATTTGTTGTTATTGCTCGAATTGAAAGAGCTTATTCTCAACGTTGGGAAACCAGTCTCCAAAGGAATAACAGCCTCGGCTCCATAAGTCATCGAAAAGGGGGTCTCCCCTGTTGACCTGCGAGGTGTGGTTCGATACGTCCATAGGACATGTGGCAGTTCTTCCACCCACCTTCTCTTCGAATCATCCAATCTCTTCTTGAGTCCATTCACTATGACCTTGTTAACAACTTCAGCTTGTCCATTCCCTTGGGGATAAGCTGGGGTAGAATATCTATTCGTAATTCCAAGATCGTAATAGTATCTCCTGAAGGCTTTGCTATCAAACTGGAGGCCATTATTCGAGATAAAGGTATGAGGGACCCCAAACTGAGTGACAATGTTTTTCCAAATAAATTTTTTGGCATCTACATCCCTGATATTCGCCAAGGGTTCAGCCTCGACTCACTTAGTGAAATAGTCCATGCCGACTAGCAAATATCTCTTGTTTCCTACCGCCTTGGGGAAAGGGTCTACAATGTCTAAGCCTCATTGAGCGAATGACCAAGGGTTGGACAGAGGATTAAGGACTCCTTCCCATTGGTGTATGTTTGGTGCGAATATTTGACACTGGTCACACTTCTTTTCATATTCTTGTGCTTCTTTTTGCATGTTTGGCCACTAATAGCCTTGAGTGATGGTTCTGTGCAACAAAGATCTACCTCCAGTGTGGCTTCCATAAATTCCTCAATGTAACTCCTTAAGGAGTAATTTGGTTGCCTTAGGGTGTATGCATAGCAGGTATGGCTTAGAAAAGGGGCGTTTATATAATTTTTGGTCCTCGGACAGCCAGAACCAAGAAGCCTTTCTTTGTACTTTGTCATCTTCTGATTTCTCCTCTGGCAGTATATCCTCCTTCAAGAATACCATGGGATCCATCTAGCTAGGCCCTACTCTAACTTGGTGAACATAGACTGCCTCTCTCTTCACCTCTGTGGGCTTGTACAAGTCCTCTACAAGGATGACCTGAGGCAAGCTTTGCACAAGGAGGTTACAAGTGTGGCTAGTGAATCAGCATGTGTGTTCCTACTTCTGAGGATATGCAATAGGTTGAAAGATTCAAACCCTGATTGCAAATGCCTAACTTGACTTAAGTACCCTTGTATTCTTTCATCTCTCACTTCTAACTCTCTTTTCACTTGGCCAACGATCAATCTTGAGTCTGAGAACATCTTTACTGCCTTTTTGCCCATTCTTTGAATCATGGCCATTTCCATCAATAAAGCCTCATATTCAACTTCATTATTTGTGACCGAGAAGCCCAACCTTAATGATTTCTCAATGGTGATTCTTTCAGGTGATACCAGGACTAGCCCCACTCTGGATCCCTTTTAGTTTGCTACACCATTAAATTATACCTTCCAGAATGAAGGTTCTTGCAAGGAGATTGTACCAACTGATTTTCCATCCATGCTCTGCCTTTTCACCTCATCTTCTTCTGGGAATTCGGCAAACTCGACCACCAGATCTGCGAGGACCTAACCTTTGACAGAGGTGCGAGGCATATA
This sequence comes from Quercus glauca, assembly GCA_023736055.1. Classification (NCBI taxonomy): domain Eukaryota; kingdom Viridiplantae; phylum Streptophyta; class Magnoliopsida; order Fagales; family Fagaceae; genus Quercus; species Quercus glauca. Next base: position 24,361,060 of record CM043325.1, on the reverse strand, counting down.
CTTGATGTCAAAAGCCCTTAAGATTGTACCCCATTTAGCAATCCTCCCAGTGAAGTCAGCACTCCGAAGTAATGATTGAAGGGGGAGTTGGGTTAAAACAACAACAGTATGGGATTGGAAGTAGTGGGGGAGTCTATGGGTAGCATGTACCACTGCCAAAATGGCTTTCTCCAATGGTAGACAACGAACTTCTACCTCGTGCAATGACTTGCTCACATAATAAACTAGCCTCTGTATGCCACCATCATCTCGTATCAGAACCAAGCTCACCGTATGGAAGGCCATTATAATGTAGGCAAACAAAACCTCATCCACCTCAGGTCTGGACATGATGAGTGGTTGAGAAAGATATTCCTTCAACTGTTGGAAGGCCAAGACATACTCCTCGGTCCACTTAAATCCCTTCCACTTATTCAATTGCAGAAAGAAAGGCCTGCACCAGTCTGCGTATCGAGAGATGAATCGGTTTAGGGCAGCGGTCATCCTTGTTAGCTTCTGGGCCTCTTTGGGATTCCGAGGTGGCCGTAAATTATTGATTGCTTTGATTTGGTCAGGGTTGACTTCAATTCCGCGGTGTATGACCATGTAGCCCAAGAACTTCCCTGATCCAACACCAAACGAATACTTGGTAGCATTAAGTCGCAGCTTGTGTCTTTTCAAGATTTTGAAGATATTCTCGAGGTCATTAACGTGTTCACATTCCAACTTGCTCTTGACCACCATGTCATCTATATAGACTTTAATATTTTTCCCTAATTGTGGCTCAAACATCCTGGTCATCATCCTCTGATCGGTAGCCCCTGCATTCTTTAAACCAAAGGGCATCACCTTATAATGGTAATTCCCGATAGGAGTAACAAAAGTCGTCCTCTCTTGATCGTCCAAAGCTAAAGGTATCTAGTGGTAGCCTTGGAAAGCGTCCAAAAAGCTCATCCAAGGATGACCTACCGTGACATCCACTAGCTGGTCGATCCGAGGTATGGGGAAATGGTCTTTTGGGCATGCTTTGTTCAGATCTGTGAAGTCTATCTAGCCCTTTGGGATGACAACTTTCCCATCAAAACTTACTAGAGGTGAATTATAGGCTATCAGATCTTCAAACTTTAAGTTCAACCTTCTGTACAAGTCAGGGTACATGATCTCTGCATAACTGCCCTAGTCTACCATTACTTTCTTCACTTCATACCCCATATTCTGAGGGTGACCACTAAAGCGTTATCATGCACTTGGATGGTTCCAATCTTGTCTTCGTCCGAGAAACTCAGCGACGGTCGGACCTCCACTCTAGCTCTCTTTGGCTCAGAGTCAGAGTCCTCGGCTGATAGCATAGCTACAAACATCACCCTGGAAGGGTGAGAACTAGTTTTCCCAAGTGCAGCAAAGATGACATTGATTATGCCTAGCGGAGGCTTTGAATAAGCATTCCCCTGAGCCCCTGACCTCGATTGGTCCTTTTTTTTGTTGGGCCGGTACAAAAATTGTTGCAACCTTCCCTCTCTAACTAGTTGCTCTAGATGGTTCCACAGTGTTCTACAGTCGTCAGTGGTATGTCCCCGCTCTTGGTGGTACTGGCAATGAAGGCTTTGGTTGCGCCTCAAAGGGTCTCCACTCATCTTGTTCGGCCATTTGAATTACGGCTCGTTCTTGATCTTCTCCAAAACTTGATGCACCGATTTTCGGAATACAGTGTTAACCACTTGAGGAGTTGCAGGCCCAGACTGCCCAGCAAAATCCCTCTGGGGTTTGTCATTGTTGTAGCGGTCCGACCTGAAATCCCTCATCTCCTAAGGGACAATCTTGCCTTTCCCTTGCCTTACTGCTGGTCCTTTTGAACCCTCTTATACTTATCAATCCGATCCATGAGCTGACGTATACTAGTAACAGGTTTCCCAGTCAATGACTTCCTTAAGCCATGCTTGGCAGGTAGGCCAAGCTTGAAAGTGTTGATGGCTATATCATCAAAATCATCATCTATCTCGTTGAACATCTCCCAATATCTATCCGAATATGTTTTCAGGGTTTCTCCTTCTCTCATGGACAGTGACAACAAGGAAGCTAAAGGCCGAGGAACCTTACTGCAAGTAATAAATCGGGATCCAAACGCCTAAGTGAATTCCTTGAAGGAATCAATGGAACATGCTCTCAGACTATCAAACCACCTCATCGCTATAGGCCCTAAACTGGATGGGAATACCTTGCACATCAAGGCCTCGTTCTTGGAGTGTATAGTCATCCTTTGATTGAAGTGGCTAACATGCTCCACAGGGTCTGTTCTACCATTATACATGGTAAATGTGGGCTAAGTGAACTGCCGGGGAAGTTTCCCTCTCTCAATCCAACAAGTGAAAGGTGACCTAGAAATTTGGTTAAGTGCTTTACTCATAGCGTCATTTCCCATGCAACCTGAAGATAAATTTCTGTTTCTACGTTCATGATGGTAGTCTTCATCATATAAGAAAGACTCGCTAGGAGGAGTCCTTAACTTGCGCTTATAGCTACCATCCTTCTTGTCGTCGGAAGAGAAGTCAGAATTAAAAGGAGCTCGCTTTCCCCGTTTGTGGCGTAAGCTTCTCTTCAAGCGATCAATCTCCAACTGCATGGCTTTAGTATTCCTCTTATGAGAGAGGTGGCTACCTCCTCTAGAATGACTTCTACTTGAGAGTTTTAAACCTGAACCTACCATTGCTGAACATGAGGGTCATTATGACACTAGTAATCTTCTCATAGACGGCGCCAATTATAAGGACCAGATATGAGTTTCTAGCCCAAAAAGTGGATGGACTTAGGCCCAAAAAACCCAAAACAATGAGTTTGTAGAGAGTGAGTTTGAAAACTAGGTTTTAGTTAGTCAGATAACAAATAAAAGTAGGTCTTGATGACAAAAGATTGAAGCTAGACAAGTTCAAACTGAATAAAAACGTCCTTGGGAAAGTCCAAGGAGATTGGTTCTTATATATTACTCTTAAATTTGATTACAAGTTTGTTTCTTGATTGCTACAGTGTTTTTCTTTTAATTTCTTGATCTCCCTTTTTCCAGGGGTCTCTTACATTATATATCTCATTTTTAATGATCTTGGCCTTCTATTTGTTGATCATCTAAGCCACTACTTGAGTGCTTATCCCATCGGACAACCACTCTGGCCCTCTGTGAATTGGGATAATTAAGGCAGCACTGTTCAGGGGTCCTCTCCACATAAATGCGGTCAGAAAGTTAACTGCAGAACATTTAATGCAGCGGCAGTAGCTTTTCCTTAAATATTTCTAAGCTTCCATCCCTCTTGTACATTCATAATACACATCCCTATCAGTAGAACATCCTGGAAGGTCACTTTGAATGATAAGATGTATATTTGATCTGTGCTTTGCCCATCTGCGGAGATAACCCTCCTCGGATCACCTTTCCCAATCTTTCAGTTTGCACCTTACCCATGGGATTCTGAACGTAACATCTCCACTACTGTTTATCCGTTCTCAAACCAACCAATGTCCTTGGATAAGGCCCAAAACCCAATACACAATTTTGAGCCCTTATCCCTACACCATATATATCAACCCCTAGATTCATAAAAAGCTAAATTGTCTATCCATTTCAAAAAGAAATTGAGAGAATCCTAGTTTTAATAAAATGCCGTTAAGCATAATAGCCAACAATACGTTAATAGGTGAAAAAATTACATTTAGAGTATCATATAAAAATGGACCCAAAAAAGAAAAGAAAAAAAAAAGTGAGAGCTCTCAAACATTAGAGTGATATCTGATACGTGAAAATATGATCAGCTAGCGCATTTGCACTTAAAGTCAATATTACTTGAAGAGATATGAACAGATATTGACAATTAATTTCCCAGGTTCATTTATAGCTTGACCCTTTCATTGTACAAAAAATTTCGTTATTAAACTGAAAAGCTTTCACAAGATTGACCCTCAATCTATTAGCTTACATCAATAAATAAAGAATGTTCGATACATATGGTATTTCATCTCCTGAGTTTACATCAAATGGAAACAAAATACAATAACAAATTAAAAACATTTACGTTTTTTTTATTTATTTATTTTTTTTTTTTGGGATTAATTGTTATCATCCTTCGTGGCTTAGCTTGAAGCCCTTTTGATCAGTTGATCTTAGAACACACTTCGCAAATTTCACACCTTGAGTACCAGACTTGATGCCAATGTTGCTCATCTTCACCATGGACCTTCCAAACTGCACATTGAAGGCATTTGACCCAAGCAATCGGTTAACAAAACTTCTGGTGGAGGCATCAGTCCATAACTTTTGATCAGACTCGAGTACTCCTCGGCCATTCCTCAAGTTTGAGAAGAAAGATGAGTCAAATCTGTTTTGGCTACCAGTGTCCAGTCCAACACGCCTTGTGGCATCACCATTTTGTGGGCAGAGTGCTTGTAATTGAGGGAGGAAACTAGAGTTGATTGTAGGATCGGCACCATTTCCAGTGGTAGTGAAGTTATATAGTCTATACCTAAAGAACTGGCAGGCTGAAGTTCCAATGGTATGGCCACGTAGTTGTGACATATATAAATGAATATCAGTTATTTGAAATGTAACAAGCAACTAAAACACGTACTTTTTGGGTAAATCGATAGTTATAATAATAAAGAAGAAAAAGGATTTGAATTCTAGTTCTCTTAAAAAAGAACAAGCAATATCCCTGCTATAAAGCTCTTGACTGTAAAACACATACTTGAAAACATAGATAGTGATATAAAAAATGACTTATAGAATAATTATGCATTGATCATGCTTACCAACAAGGGTAACAAGATCTTGAGCATTTAAACCCTTCACTAAAAACTTTTGCTTTTGAACATCAATGGAGTCAGTAAATCCAGGCAAATTGGAAGCATCAGAGGCCAATGATACCCGGCCATCTTTGCGTCCGGTTGGCACTTTCCATTTGGGTCCATTGGTCGATCTACAAGAAAAATGGAAACTATAATCAACATCGACGCATACACTTATGAACACATAGAATGAATGTATAAAAGCATGAGAACAAGTACCAAAACAACAGCATCACAGGCAGCAAGGGCAAGAATATCAGCACAAGAAACAACACCAGGACATGCAGCTTCAAGCTTAGTCTTGGTATCATCGATAACTTCAAACCCTCTCAAACCAAGGTTAGGTCCAGCTGTTTTCTCAGTGTTAGGCCCATTAATAAGGACAGAAGCATCGCAACCCTGCACAAAGCAGTCATGAAAGTGCATTCTTAACAATCCAGGAGCCACAGTGGGATTAGATCGGAAATGAGTTTGAATTGTTGAGCGAACAATGGATTCAGCTCAAGGGCATGTTTTGGAGTAGAACCCAACACGAGTGGCTTGGCAATGCACATAAGAAACACTAAAAGCAAGCAAGAGAAACACCAAATGGGTTGTTTGAATCAAATGTGAGCTCTCCATTAATGCAATAACAGGATAAGGAGCAGGAAGAGATAGAGTGTGTTAAGCTTTTGCTAAATTGGAGTTGTATAGTTTTAAGTACAGGTTTACAAACGTAACTCAAAAGGTTTTCTTTGGCTTGTGGTGATGTGTGAAGGAGGCAAATTAATATGTTTATATAGGATGTGAGGTCAAAACTTGGAATAAGAGAAAGCAAAGTAAAGTTGGAGAATTTTTTTGATAGCTGGGCTCACCAACAAAAGGAGGCCTTGTTTTGTAATGAATTAATAATATAAAATTATAAAATAGGGAATTGCAAGGCATTACTTTTTGCACCGCCAAGACAATTTGCATAAAGTGGATATAAAGAAAAATAGACAGAGATTATACCACGTTTTTCTAAACAAATAAATAAATAAAACGATAATACCACAGTGTTCTATTAAAAAACAAAGGGTAATACCAAAGTGACCACAATAGAGGAGCGTTATTGGTCAAAAATAAATAATGAAGTTGATTCTGAAAAAACAAAAGTTGATACTTTGACGTTTTCCACCTAATATCCTTATCCAAATGAGTCCATTTCGGGAAGGAAATCATGAATTTATCCTGCGAATACGATAATCTTTTGAAATAAAATGAAATTGGATAAGAAAAATAAATAAATAAATGGAATTGCTTCATGATGAATTGAAAGATTATCTTTGAGTGATTTGAGAATGTAGCAAAATTTCTTTGTTTTACAGATTTCCATGAAATAGCAATATTTTGGGCAATAATGAGGGTGCCATGGCGAACTTCCATAAGCTTTGCTTCAAGCTCAAGGTGACAATAAATATTTACAAAGGTCTCAATATTCTCACTTTGAGTCAAAAGGAGCTTCATTTACCCTTAGGTTAATTTAACAATGAATCTATCACCCTATCCAAAAAAAAAAAAAAAAACAATGAATATATCACAATAGTAACCTTTAGGTTACGGATCAGGCAGAAAAAATTTTGAGATGCTCAACCATAGTCCATGACAGACTGTTCAAATTTCAAAGTAAGGGCACACAACCGAATTGTTGATGTCCTCCATAAACAATTTTTAGTTGGTTCCACGTTTCTTAGATAGTTGGATAGTTTTCAAACTCCCCAATAAAATCATTGTGTATGCTACTAAGAATAGTCACGCACCAATCTTTCTCAATCCAACATGTTAAGACATATGTGTTTCACATGCTACGAATATATGTTACTATTTTATGTAATTGGCTAGTCCTTTGACAAAATGCACTTTACTTGTATTTTGGTAGATCTAGGATGTATTTGATGCTTCAAGAAACCTTGTTTCAAGTTCAAGTGTAAAAGCAATGCAAGTCTGTCTAAGAATCAAGTCAGAAAGTACTGTTCATTAAAGTTCGACAGCTAGTATCTATCGAGCCTTGAAGAGTTGTTCCAGCTCGTGGCTCAACAACAACTTGACAGATAGGGTATCTATCAAGGTTTATGAAACTCAAAATTTCTAATCTGTTTTTAATCCAATCCGTGATTTTATATTTGGACTTTCTTTTCTCACAACCCTAGACATATAAAAGGATTATTTTAAGGGCCGTCAAAGGTGACACAAGTTGCACAAGTGTTGAGCACAATTTGTTCAAGCAAATTGTGACCGGAGACAGAATTTGCACCAGTTCATCTTTTTTGTGAAGAAGCTGCTGTATTTATACACCGTAGGATTTTGTGACCAAGGAGCTTTCCGGTCTTCATCGTGTGATAAACTGAAGAACTTTGCAACCAACAACCTTCTCTAGTTGGTGATTGAAGTCACGTATTAGAATTCGCACAATTGGTTAGTCACGTATTGGGAGCCGTGCATTACAAGGAGAGATTGTCACTACAGAACAAGTCTAATTAGGTATTAAGGGAAGGGTTCAACTGTAGGTTAGTATAAGGTACTGGGATTCCTTTACTTGTAACCGCTTGTTGTGATAATAGTGGATTCTCGGGAGTAGTGACTTTAAAATCATCCGGTGGGGTTTTGGTGGTGTAGGTTTTCCTCATTCATAAACAAATCACCGTGTCAAATTTATTTCCGCTGCATACTTAGTTTAATTGGTGATTTGTTTGTACTATCACGCTCATTGCATGAAATTGAACCTAATTAATTCACTTAGCTAATTAATTGGTTAATTCATCATAATGGGTCAATACGTTTTTGGCCTATCAACCTGGACACAATTCAATGTCACTATTGATGCCTTGAGCACAACCCCTTTTAGGCTTTTACATCACCAAGATTGCACTAAGAAAAACCTAATATGAAGTGGCTCCAAGGCTCAACCAATCCAATCATCCCCACCCACCTTTAATAGAAAACATCTTTTCCATAAGTTTAAAATCCATCGGAATAGTGCAAACCAAACCCATGATGAAACGCATGATTCTTGAAAAACAAATAAGAAAATTAGGAACAATTCAAGAAAGGTTTTCTTAGACAGGATAGCCAACCAGCAACACAAGGGTCTAGATTTGCATCATCTACTGAAGCTACAACACAAGAAACCCCTGGAACATGATATATCCTTACCATAAATTCTACAACTCATGAAATCAAATGGTGAGGTGGTCAGTCACTGCTAAACACTACATGTGCTGGTAGAAATTTAACCATGGAAGTATTGTTGCTATATGACCATGCATCATTTGAATGCAAATGACAGTGATGCATATATGTTCTTTAATAACTATCTTAAGCATAGTGAACTGATGCTTTTTATTTAAGTGGCTCATTTTACAAGGAAAAGACCCTAAAACACCATTTTCCTTCATTTCAAAAAGACATCTTATTTTTAAGCTACAAACAATTTAGTGAAGGTAATTTTTTGAAACACACTAAAAGCTGTAATACCCATAAAATGCTGAGAAGTTCCATTAATAATTTACTACACACCTAAAATTCTGATATAAAATGAGTGTATTTCTAGAGGGTATGTGTATCTGTATGAGAGAGAGAGAGAGAGAGCCAACTTGTGTTCACAAGCATTACATAAAACAAACGCACACAATTACACATCCATAGCAAAACCATCACATGAACACAGCACACACACATCCAGCCATAGAAAATCCGTAGCTTCAAAATCCCAACGCAAACACATAGCCACACCCGATCCAAAAATCCAACCTTTTGAACACCCAAAACTCAAAACAAAAAATCCTTTCTTTCTTAACACCCCCAAACCCAAATCAAAATCCTTTCTTTTTCCAAATCATTAAACCCCAAAAAGAAAACCAAATCCCCAAACCCATAAACAGGCCATAATAAAAAGAGAAACTTACAGCCATAAATCAAAGAACAACAGTAGAAAAATAAAAAGATAACAGAGAAGTCGAGGGAAAATAGGGCTACCCCAACAATGGCTCACGACGGCGGCCGCAGCGGCTATTGGTTGAACCGTAAAGGTTCGGTCTATTGGTATTAAAATTAAACTTATAATTTGGCTAAATTCTTTAATCCACACAATTGACGAAGAAGAAGATTCAAACCCAATTCCACAAACCAAAGTACAATCACGGTAGAATTACATACCTGGAGAATTGCCAACACCAAGATCCAGTTGAGCCTGAGTACCACTTTCCACTGACAAAGCCTAAAAAAAAAAAAAAAAAAAACGCATGAGCATCAAAATCGAATGAAGAAATATATGTAAAAAAGCAAAATAGGAACGATATATGTAAAAAATACACAAACCAAGTGTTGAAATCGGTCTTACAGTTGAGTTCGAAAAAATCGCCCTATTGAGAATTGTTAGGACATATGTGTTCACATGTTAGGAACATATGTCATATTTTATGTAAATTGGCTAATCCTTTGACAAAACGCACTTTACTTGTAATTGGGTAGTTCTAGGTGTATTTAATACTTCAAGAAACTATGTTTCAAGATCAAGTGTTGAAGTCATCAAGTCTGTCCAAGAAAAAGCAAGTTGAAGTGCAGAATTTTTAAAGCTCGACACCTGCTCGACACCTACCTCGACACCTTCTAGTTGTCGAGACTTAAAAAGTCAGAATTCTAATTTGATTTTCTTGGGATCCGTGAATGTGTTTTTGGGCCTTCTTTTCTTCTAACCCTAAACATATTTAAGGAGTGTTTTAAGAGCCGTCAACATAGACACAAGTTGCATAAGCATTGAGCAATCCTTGTTCAAGCAAATTGTGCTCTAAGACGAAGTTCTTAACCTAGGTCATCTTCTTCAAGAAGTTGCTGTGTATTGTGCACCTTAGGGTTTTGTGACCAAGCATCTTCCTGATCTTCATGCATAGGATGATCTGAAGAACTCTGCAGCCAACCTCTCATTCTAAAGTTGGTGTTTGAAGTCGCGTACTGGGATCCGCGCATCTAGTTAGTCACGTACTTGGGAGCCGTGCATCAAAGGTGGGAACTGTCGCTACAGATCAAGTCCAATTGGGTATTGGGGTAAGGGTTCAACTGTAGGTTGGTAAGGTACTTGGGATTCCTTATTTGTAACCGCTTGATTTGATAATAGTGGAGTTTCGGGAGTGGTGACCTGAAAATCACCCGGTGGGGTTTTTGCCGTTAGGGTTTTTCCCCATTCGTGAACAAATCACCGTGTCATTTATTTTCCGCTGCATATTTAGTTATTCGGTGATTTGTTTGTGCTGCCACGTATTTGCATGTTAAATTAATTAATTAATAACTTGACTAAATTAATTAATTAGTTTAAATCACAAGGGGTCATTCAATTTGTGGCCTATCAAGTGGTATCAGAGCAGGCACACTCTGATTAGGTTTAATCTTTGCTGTGTTTGATCCATTGACCCCTGTTTGTCATGGATAGAGGACAATCTCTAATAATACCTCCTTTATTTGATGGGACTAACTATGCCTACTGGAAAGTACGCATGAGAGCTTTTTTGCAGTCCTTAGATGAGAAGGTGTGGCAAGCTGTGGAGATTGGCTGGACAAAGCCAAAAGAAGCGCCGGCTGATTGGGATGAAGCCAAGATCAAAGCGGAAAACTTCAACAGCAGAGCGCTGAATGCTCTATTTAGCGCTGTCACCAATGAGGAGTTCAAGAAGATATCCTCAACAGAAACCGCCAAGGAGGCGTGGACCATCCTCCAGACAACCTATGAAGGAACAAAGGCTGTCAAGGATTCAAAGCTACAGAGGCTCACTACTAGCTTTGAAGAAATTAAGATGGAGGAGGATGAGTCATTCGATGAGTTCTATGCCAAGCTGAAAGACATAGTAAACTCAGCCTTCAATCTTGGGGAAACCATCCCTGAACCCAAGGTTGTAAGGAAGGTGCTCAGATCTCTACCTGAGAGATTTCATGCCAAGATTACGGCAATTGAAGAATCAAAGGACATTGATAAAATTCCTTTGACTGAGCTGGTTGGGAACTTGCAGACCTACGAGCTAGGGTTATCAAGAATAGGCAAGTCAAGCAAGGGCAAGAGCATGGCCCTGAAGGCAAAGAGCAGTGATACAGATGAGTCTTCCGATGATGAAGACTCCAAGATGAAGTCCTACATTACGAGGCAGTTCAAGAAGTTTATGAAGAATGCCAATGGGAGGAGCTTCGACAAAGACCGAAGGCAATCCGGTTCTTCACAATTCAAGAGCCAAGACAAGGGAAGGAAGGATGCCAAGGATGGCGGTCAGTACACTGTTCCTGCAGGACCAAAGTGTTTTGGGTGTCACGGGTTTGGACACATGAAGAATGAGTGTCCTACTTATCTGAAGAGCATTGGGAAAAGCAAGGCTCTAGCTGCAACCCTTAGTGACACTGAGCCTGAAGATGATTCCGATGATGAGGATGACGGAATCCTAAATGCTTTCACTGCTTCAGTCAATTCTACTGATGGAATTGTTGAAGAAGAAGAAGAAGAATTGGTGGACACTGAATGTGAAAAGATGGATGACAAAGATGATATCCATTCAGCCTATGAGAAGCTTTACAAGCTTTCTGAAAAACATGAGAAGTTATACAGGCTGGCCACCAAGAAGCTCAGTGATGTGGAACTCGATAGAGAAGAATTGTCCACAAAGTTTGATGAGGCGAATCAAACTATTGGTGCACTGAGGTTTGAGAATAACTTCCTGGCTGAGAAGACCAAGAAGCTTGAAGCAGAGCTGTTTCAAGTCAGAGCTCAACTGGAGAGGACTTCAAGTGCAAAACTTGATGAGATGCTCAGCAACCAGAAATCTGCTTCAGATCGAACAGGTTTAGGGTATGGTCTTTCTATCTCTAACTCTGCTTCTACTAGTTCTACTGTTTTTGTTCCTCCTGCTAATAATGTTAAAATTGAGAACATTGATGATAAAACTGAATTAGCTAGTGAGAACATAGACAAAGAAAAATCCATCTTAGGAGCACCCCCTAAGTTAGAAAAGAAAGATGCTAAACTCCCTAAGGACAAGAAGGCTAACTCTCAAAAGCCTAAACAAAAGAAGCAGCATCTTTGTTATCATTGTGGAGCTGCCGGTCATACTCGACCTAATTGCTACAAGTGGCTAGCCACCCAACAGAGCAACAGTATGACAGCATCTGGAAGCCAAAGTCAGCTTCAATCCTCTCTTGCTCCTCTTGGAGATCTTCTGAAAGCCATCATGTTCCTTTCGAACTTGAACGGTTACAATTCTTCCCCCTCACCGCCGGTTCAAGGTTTTAATCAAAGGAAAGGCTCTTCCAAGGAGTGGAAGAAAAAGGACTCAAAGTGATTTCATCACTTTCTTTTCCCTTCTTATCCTTCTTATTTGTTGCATTGCATGTGTGTTTTGCATTTTTAATTGAGTCAGTCTAGTTTTATGCATTGTTTTGCTTGTTAACATGTTTTTGTGTGTTTACTTTCAGTTTTGTTTATTTTGTTTTTGATATAAAAATAAAAAAAAAAATTGAAAAATCAGAAAATACAAAAACAGTGTGTGTTTTGTGTACTTTGGTACTTGTGTACCTTAGATGGCCAATGAAACAAAGTTTTCTAAACTTTGTATCTCTTGTAGCTTAGATGAGCATCTTTATGCACAACTAAGCAAGTGAGCTTTGTGGCTCGTGTTTGTGATGAGTAAGATTAGGTTATTTCTTAGACTTAACACTCATATCACTCTTTTTGACGGGTAGGACTAGAAAATCCTAAGAGAAAGGCATAAATAACCATCTCACCACTGTTGCCCGCCAATCATTAATGACATCTGTATGCTTCGGCATAGCAAAAGTGTGATGTCAATGACATTTGTGTGCTTAGGCATAGCAAAATTGAAATGTCAAAATATCAATGGGTATTTCTTTTCTTTCTCATAAGCCCATGTATGATATGCTTTAAAAAGAAAATATGCAAAGAAATAAAAAGCAAAAAGATTAAAAATGCTTTAAAAATGGTTGCAAGCGTGTATTCTAGGAGATGTGGGAGTTATAGGATGTACCTCGAAGGTGATAGTCCCCATCAAACAGTTATGATTGTGTGTGAGTTAAAAGTTATTTTCTCATATCTCAGATCGTCATAACATGTATACACATATGCAATCTTGCGATGTTTTTCACACACAACACGCAATATTCTTTGCTACTTTTGATATATGTGCAGGTACAATGTGATTTGGCCATCACAAAGGTTTTACATGTGCTTTTGTATGCTCACTAAACTGTCATGACTTATTTTTGAAATATAAAATTTGTTAGACTTGTTTAGTGTGTGTGTGTGTTCTCGGGAGATCCATGTGCTTAAATTTTCATTGAGAGATGATTTTTGAGAGAATTATATGTTGATTGGATCTTGGTTGAGGTGCATGTCTTGATTGCATTCATGTCTGTGTTTTTCAATTCTCGAAAAACTGCATTTCAAAGCTGGCTCGACACCTTCTCGATACCTCCTCGATACCTGGTCAGCTGTCGAGCCTCTAAAGCATTTTTCTTATCGCAATCTCGACACTTCCTCGACACCTGGTGGATCGATCGAGATCTCTCTGTCTTCTCGATACCTTCTTGACACCTCGTCGATCGATCGAGCTTCTGGTGTTGGTTGAGCTGTTTGGTACCTCGATACCTTCTCGATACCTTAGCTGTCGAAGGCATATTTTCTCGACACCTTTCTCGACAGCATCTCGATACCTCTCGACACCTCTGCTGTCGAGATTTACTGGAGATCCTATTTAAGCTCTGTTCGCGATTTCTCCTTCATTTCTCGATCTCTCTTCGATCTGTCCGAGGCGGTTCGACTTCCAGAGCAGTTTTCTTCTCTCCAACCTTCATCCAACTTGATTTCTGGCACTTTCTTGCTTCAAATCACTTGGTATGATCTTGTTTTCCTTTGTTTTTCATGCATCTCATGTTTTAAAACTTAGGTTTTGGGTTTTTCTTTGAAAACTTTGGTTTTTTCAAAATCATTGAGTTTTTATTGAAATTTTGGGTTGGTTTTTCAATAAAAAGTGTTTAGAATGTCATGCATTGCATTCCATGTGCATTAGAATGATATTTTCATGCATTTAGTTGTGTGATTCTTGAATGTGTGCTGCTAGGATTGGATTGGGCTGAGCCCATGATGTTTTTATTGTTTAGCATGTCACATGATCATGCATTCCCATGCATACGTCCATTTTGTTCAATATATTGTCATATTTGAACTGTTTGGGACTTTTCTGATTGTCTACCTCTCTATCTCTTTTCTCATTCTTTTACGTTAGTTGCATCTATGGCACCTAAACGTAAATCCACTCCGGCCCGGAACCCTCTGCGTTCTGGAGCTTCTTCATCTTCTGATACTGCTCCTCATAATCTTCGGTTCCGTGATGGAGATGCCTACAAGGCATTTACTGAGAACTTCTCTAAACGAGGTGTTCATTCGGAACGCCACGTTGTTCTGGCGGACTTCGCCGACACTGACCTTCCCTCTGTCATTCACAGTAGGGGATGGGAGTCACTGTGTGACGTCCCGGTCACTTGTCCTCTCGTGCTGATTCAGGAGTTTTACTCCAACATGCACGGGATTGATCGTTCAGTACCTCTCTTTTTCACTCGCGTTCGAGGTACGCGCATTGCTGTCACACCGTAGCTGGTTGCGGATGTGCTTCATGTTCCTAGGATAGAGTTTCCTGACTATCCTACGTGTGAGCGACTGAGGACTGTGTCCAGGGATGAGCTCATTTCTGCTTTCTGTGAGCGCCCTTCTGAGTGGGGTGAGCATATGTACACATCATGTAGACCTTTTGCTAAAGGTCCTAGATTCCTTAACATGGTGATGACATTTGTACTTCATCCTCTCTCCCATTATAACTCTATCACAGAGCCTCGTGCTCGTTTCTTGCTTTCTCTACTTGAGCATCTCACGATAGATTTTCCCTCTCATTTCATTTTCTCTATCATAGATGTTCATTTAGATGCGGCGTCCCGTGATAAGCTTATCTTTCCTTCCGCTATCACGAGGATACTACGCCATTTTTCCATCCCTTTCCCTGTCTCCGACCACTTCACACACATCTCTGCCATAGATGCCGCTACCGTAAAACGTAGCCAGGCACAGTTCAGGGCGAGATAGCCGGATTCCACTCCGCCCTCCCGTTCGGCTCCATCCAGTTCTGCTCCATCTACATCGACTCCTCTTCCTTCCTCCAGTGATGTATCTCTTGGAGATATCATGGCGCAGCTGCAGCGCATGGATGCTCGCCTTGATACACTCACCACTGAGTTGTATCAGGTGAACGTTTGTGTTGGTCGTATTGCACGACGGCAGGCGACCATGGGTGGTTTTGCATCTGAGGTTTCTCCACCACCTCCTCCAGTTGCTTCAGAGTCTGATGCTGAGGATGATGATGATGATAGTGATGACGATGATGCTTCAGATGATGATGATGGAGATGCTAGCTCTACTGATGAGATGTCTACATGACACTCTACCCTTTGTCACTCGTGACAAAAAGGGGGAGTAGTTTTGGGATTATGAGAGTAGTCATCTTAGGGGGAGAGTTAGTATAGGACATTTTGATAGGGGGAGTGTTCATACTTTTTGAGGGATGTAGTGAGGCTTTAGATGTATCTTTTTCTTTTCCTTCTTTATAGATACATTGGTCTTGTATATCAGTTTTACATACATTGTACTTATCTTTCTATATATGTGGATGTATGTTTTTCTTATTCACCTATCTCTTCATGTGTTGTTTCTTTTCTTTCTATATACACATGTTCTTTATATTTGTATGCAATCTGGTTAATTCTGTTTCACACAAGATGCCTTGATGAGTTTTGTTTAAAAGTGTTTCAGAAATACAGGTTGTCAAAGTCTACTTGCCATAAACTCTCTTTTTGCAAAGTTCTTCAAGAGTTTGTTTTAGGATAGATTTTATTGTATTTAACAAGTGAATATGAGTTGAGTGATTTATGACTTCTCTCATATGTTCATTTGTTTGTTGTGGTTTTGTCACGGATTGCCAAAGGGGGAGATTGTTAGGACATATGTGTTCACATGTTAGGAACATATGTCATATTTTATGTAAATTGGCTAATCCTTTGACAAAATGCACTTTACTTGTAATTGGGTAGTTCTAGGTGTATTTAATACTTCAAGAAACTATGTTTCAAGATCAAGTGTTGAAGTCATCAAGTCTGTCCAAGAAAAAGCAAGTTGAAGTGCAGAATTTTTAAAGCTCGACACCTGCTCGACACCTACCTCGACACCTTCTAGTTGTCGAGACTTAAAAAGTCAGAATTCTAATCTGATTTTCTTGGGATCCGTGAATGTGTTTTTGGGACTTCTTTTCTTCTAACCCTAAACATATTTAAGGAGTGTTTTAAGAGCCGTCAACATAGACACAAGTTGCATAAGCATTGAGCAATCCTTGTTCAAGCAAATTGTGCTCTAAGACGAAGTTCTTAACCTAGGTCATCTTCTTCAAGAAGTTGCTGTGTATTGTGCACCTTAGGATTTTGTGACCAAGCATCTTCCTGATCTTCATGCATAGGATGATCTGAAGAACCCTGCAGCCAACCTCTCATTCTAAAGTTGGTGTTTGAAGTCGCGTACTGGGATCCGCGCATCTGGTTAGTCACGTACTTGGGAGCCGTGCATCAAAGGTGGGAACTGTCGCTACAGATCAAGTCCAATTGGGTATTGGGGTAAGGGTTCAACTGTAGGTTGGTAAGGTACTTGGGATTCCTTATTTGTAACCGCTTGATTTGATAATAGTGGAGTTTCGGGAGTGGTGACCTGAAAATCACCCGGTGGGGTTTTTGCCGTTAGGGTTTTTCCCCATTCGTGAACAAATCACCGTGTCATTTATTTTCCGCTGCATGTTTAGTTATTCGGTGATTTGTTTGTGCTGCCACGTATTTGCATGTTAAATTAATTAATTAATAACTTGACTAAATTAATTAATTAGTTTAAATCACAAGGGGTCATTCAATTTGTGGCTTATCAAGAATTAGGAATTGTGAGTGTGAGAAAAGTGAAAACCACAGAGAATTGAGAAAAGAAAACCACAACCAAAAAATAAAACAGTGAGTTTGTTTTAGTCTTCACTGTGCATTTTTTGTCATAGCTTTTCTTTTCTTTTCACATTTTTTTTTTTAAAATAAAAGTTTTGGACTTTTTTACTCAGCGAACGAGACTATATATATGGGCTCAGCTCCTTTTTTCTTTCTTCTCATGGGCTCAGCTCCTAAATGCCTAAATTTCAATCAATCTGACTATGTTATTATGCTTAGTATGTAAATATGCCTCGTCTGTCCATCATTTAAGTATCACAGTTATCAATTACTTTAATAGAGAAATTAAATGAACAGATAATAATTTATTAGATCTGGAAGCTCGAATTTATGTGAAAACACAAGAGCTGTTTAGACCCCCTAATTAAAATTACGGCTCGGTTGATTTTACATTAACTTAAACTAAGTGTGGAATAGAGTAAAGGCGAACAAACAAACAATATAACTACTCTAAGCCATATTCATCAAATATCAACAATAAAATGAAAGCTAAAAGAGTAGGGAATAAGAATACAAACACAAGATAACACACCAATGTGTTATCGAAGAGGAAACCGAAGAACTCGGCCGCCGCCCTCCAAGTGGTAAATCGATCCACTAGAGAATGAGTTGGAGTACACTAATAACAAAAGACCCTCCAAGTCTAGTCTACCCCATGTACTTGAGCCTTCCAAGCTCCTGCTACCAACTGACTTGACAAAGCCTTGTCTTCTTTAGCTCTCCAGATCATGCAATTTAGCCTGATTGCATCCACCAAACAAATGGCTTCTTCCAATACTTCCCAACAGCACCAAAACCTCACTTTATACTTAGGATGGATGTGGTAAGTGTTTAGGCTATCAAGCTCTCAAGGATTTGGATATAGAGAGGTAGGAGTCGAGGAAAACCACAATGGATTGTGTAGAGGATTGTGGGTATGACAATCTCTAACTCTCAAGGGTTATGACTAGGGTTTTCTCTCTGAAAGTACTCCTCTCAATATGTGAGTAATGTGGGTATATATAGTGTGGGTAGAGACATGGTGTATCATATATGACAAAATAGCAAAACAAAATGTTTCGCGGGTATCTCGCAGGAAGGCCTTACCCGCGAAACACTCACGAAAACCAGTTGTCACCATCTGTCATGACTCTTCGCATTCTAGTCATGTGATGAGCACATGGCTTCACTTCGCGAGAAGTCTTCTCGCGAGCTATCCGCGAAAACTCCTTTGATCTTCAATGAGTCTTGAGTCTTTACACTCTCTCTCACATGCAACTCATACAAAGAAATCCCACATAAAATACAAGGTACATAAGATTGAGCAAAATTACAATCAAATTTGGCACGAAATTAAAGCCAACACAAATTAGTTGTAAATCACAACTTTACAATCTTCCGCCTTTGGCTATTCCGTGACAAAACCCCTAAAATAGACTATAGACTTAAACGTGAGTTTGGAAACAGTGGTAAAACTCACTCACACCTAATCTAGAAGCTGTGAAGCACTTGCATGTATACACCTATATCCTGAAACACTCGCACACAAATAAAACTTTCATTAAGCTTATGATAAGTTAAATACACGATACGTATATGAGCAAGTAAAATGCAATCAAGGTAATGAACGATGTATAAAAAATTAAGCATATCCTGATCAAACAAGACTAGTCATAAAAGAATGACTACAATGAACATTTAGCTAGTAAATGATCATCGGGACATGCAATGCAATTAAGAGCAACGCAAAAATCAATTGCATGTCCAATGCACAACCAATGCAAAACAAGAAAAGTATTTGCATCAAGGATACGAGATCCAATAAGGGCACAAGTGTGTAGTACTAAAGATAATGCAACAAAATCTAGAAGTACTTAAAAACGCTACAAAGCAAGGATACACAATCAAAGTACTGAATATAAATTGAAAGTTTTAAACCAAAGTACTTAAAAGCTTTAAAAGAAAGCAATGAAAATATAAACAAGAATCATAATTTCTAATGTTAGGCTTTGCTTGCCCTTTTTGTCTTGATCTCCCCCTTCAGTCTAGCTCTTTCTCCCCCTATCATTACACTCCCCCTATTATTAACCATCTCTCCCTTTTTCTCATGGAATAGCTAGCTTTTGTCTTCTTCTAGCTTCCTTTGAATTTGGTCTAATTGAGTCTGGAGAGACGTAAACTTTGTGTCAAGTGAATGTGTTAGAAGTGCATGATGGTTGCAAGTCAAATAGCTTAGTGCTGATCTCTTAGATAGATGACATAATGTTGTCCAACTTTTGATCATAGGTATGTGAGCTAGAGCTTGAACTACCATGAGGAGCATGACTTTTTTGCTTGGTGCCGTTTCAGGAGTGACCAATACTAGCATTGAGAGTGTGGATGTTGATTGGACTTGGCTGTGGGTACGGTTACTCATCTTCCGAAGGATGCACACCTTTAAGCTTCAAAATTTTTGAGATAAGGCGAAAGAAAGAAGGCAATTCCTTGAAGTAATCCTCTCAGCAGCTTTGTTCAAGATGTGGAAGATATGAGAGCAAATATCAATCTCTTCATCATTGATCAGGTCGTGAAGGAATAAAGCTCAACCGAGATTCATGTACCCGGTGCTTGATAGAGGGTAGAGATTGTGAAACATGATCATTGTGAGTAGCCTCAATTTGGAAGATAGGGATGCAACACTTACTAATTTCCCATTGGAAGAAAACTTCAAGGTGTTTCCTAAAGTTTCTTGAAGCACCTCATCATCCAGATTCAAGTCATCATATACCAGTGGCTTTGGAAACATCGGTCGGTTGATGTGTAAAATATTAGCAAGATAGGCAGGTGTCACTATCAAACTCTTTCCTCTAACCCAACGTTTTAGCTCATCCCCCTCAGAAATGGCATTTGCATAGAACTCTTTCACCATTTTCTCGTATGTATCATCAAGGTTGGTAAGAAGGTATTTCCAATCCTTGGATGCAAACCATTTGGGGATGTTTGTCTCAAGGAGAGATGCTTGGTCAACAGCCCTTTCGACCAACAAAGGAGTATCTTTGAAATAGCTCTAATAGGCTTGAAATGCAGCCTATGATTTGAACTTATTGGGATCATAAAATCTTGTCGATGATCGAGTCTTCTTTGACTTTGGGGAGAAGTTATCAACATCAATCATGGGTTCTTTCCCTTTGCTATTACTTCCTTTCATAGCTGATTTCTTGAATGGAGACATCTACAAAAACAGACACAAAGTACAAAGAAACAAGTGTAAAAACACAAAACAAGAACACAAACTTGATTAGTACCAAGTTAGTCCATAAAACAAACACAAAGTCCTAAAAAGAACATAAACAATGTCACAAAAACATGTTATATTAGCTAAACATGTAACAACATATAACTAGCATGATTGAAATGCAAAAACATGACAAGTGTGCAAGTGTGTGCATCAAGTGTGCATGTGGTGTGCATATGTGATGCAGGTGTAAGGCATAACTAAGCACATTGGGGTCAAAGTGTGTAAAACACACAACCAATGATCAAAACATGATAAACATGTATAATCATGGTAATCTCCAAAGTTTGGTACTCATTGGAGTCCAAAACCTGAAATGCCATTTGGGCATTTTATCAAACACTTGGTATGCACCAACTAAACTAACATGTAAACAATGCATGAACATGAATGAATCTTGCCTAAATACATGTTAAAATGCCACAATTGGCCAACACAAACACAAATAGATCAAATGGGATAGGGCACAATCAAGAAATTGAAAGAATTTTCACAAAATTTAAAGGTTCCCAACCCTTTTTCAAAATAACCTAATTCAAGTAAAACCTAGAAGTTTCTGCATAATTTAAGGAAATAAAGAGAAAAGATTGTATAAACATACCTTAGAAATGATTTTGAAACGATTGCACTTAAGATTTGGTTGGGTTTTTAAGTGAAATTAGGTTTTGGGTTGTTTAAGGCTTGAGGGAGGCAATGTGAGGGAAAACAATTGAGTTTGAAAAACTGTCTACATCAGCCCTTTAAAACTAAAAACACGCATTTTTCGCGGATTAGCTTCTCGCGAAGTTACTCGCAAAAAATGCCTCTGAAGCCTAAAACTTTTCAAGGGAAGATTTTACTCGTGAAATAGTCGCAAGACAGTCGCAAAAGTTTTTGTCTGAAATTTGTGTTTTCATATTTTTCCTTAACCCATTTTCGCAGGAAGAGCTTTGTCGCGAGCTTCTCACGAAAATGCCTCTGAAGGAGTTTTTGATGAAAAATATGAAAAATGCAATTTGAACAAAAACTCAAAACATGAAAGCATAAAAACACTTTTAAAACATATAAAATACTCAAAAATCTTTTTAGGTTTGATCAACAAATAATTGAGTATACACATCACAGTTGAACATGTACAATCACACAAATGAAATAAGCATTCATTGAACAAAAGTCTTGTGTGTGTGTGTATCAAATGTGGAATAATCCTTAGTCCAAAGTGAAGTTTCAATGATCAATTCAATCAAGTCATACACAACTAGTACTAAGTCAAGTGGTCTATCTTAGTTATAGAAATGAACATATATGACCTCCCTTAAGACAATGATTACATATCTTTGAAACTTTTCATTTGGCTTCTTTACAATTCATAACAATTGATCATTTTTTTAATCTTTACATCTCTTTTTGAGATCGATGCTTGAAATTTAATTTGAACAAAAACTCAAAACATGAAAGCATAAAAACACTTTCAAAACATATAAAATACTAAAAAATCTTTTTGGATTTGATCAACAAACAATTGAGTATACACATCACAGTTGAACATGTACAATCACACAAATGAAATAAGCATTCATTGAACAAAAGTCTTGTGTGTGTGTGTATCAAATGTGGAATAGTCCTTAGTCCAAAGTGAAGTTTCAATGATCAATTCAATCAAGTCATACACAACTAGTGCTAAGTCAAGTGGTCTATCTTAGTTATAGAAATGAACATATATGACCTCCCTTAAGACAATGATTACATATCTTTGAAACTTTTCATTTGGCTTCTTTACAATTCATAACAATTGATCATTTTTTTAATCTTTACATCTCTTTTTGAGATCGATGCTTGAAATTTTTAATATTTCATTTTTGAGAGTAAGCCTTTGGCTTTTTGGGCACCATACATTTCAATATAAGTCACTTTCCCTTTTTCCTAGTCAAATACAAGTATGTGCGATGATTTTTGTATCTCATTATCTCTTTTCGAGATTTGATATTTATTGAGCTATAAAGAAAAAACATAAAAATGTGTGGGAAGATATATAGGCACAAGTCTATGCATATATCAAAACTATTAAGACTATTGACTAATCATTCATGACAAGCTTGAAGATCGATTTACAACAGTCACACATAGATGTCAAGATTTTTCCCACAAAAATAGATGTGCATACATAACAAATTAAGCTCATAAATGTACTACGCCATTAGTACAAAGGTACTAGGCCAAACTCACATGTAATATACACAACACAAGCGACCAAACTTTTTGCAGATTTTTCAATTTTTATGGGTTTTTGAATTTTTTAACACACTCAAAAACAGAACATGTAAAGTAAGATCAACAAAAACAACTAGTACAAAACAAACTTGAAAATAAACATGCTAAAATGTGAAACATAAGCAAACAACCAATCATAGTCACAACATATAGGAAGAATTGATGCATGGACATGGTCTAATAATTATGCATGTGTACCCTTCTTCACCTACACGGCACGTGCGTTTAGGGTGATATCCCTAGAGGATTGGGTACTAGAGCTGTGATTCTCAAACCTTTGGCTGAAGCTTGCCAAACAAGAAGTGATGGTATCTATTATCTTCATCACATCACCAAAACCAGAATCAGTTTCTCGCCCTTTTGACTGCTTGGTATTCCAATTTCCCTTTCCTTGTCCTCTTAGCCTTTGAAAATCCACTTTCTTCAATGCATGAAGTTTATAGTAGTTAGGTTTTGTGTGTCCTCGAACTCCATAATGGTGGCAGAAGTGTTGAACTTGAGGACCTCTTTGAGGCTTTAGGAGAGACTTCCCTTTAGTCTTGGGTTTAGCCACAGATGGATTTTGAGTTTTTGTTAAAACCTTTTAAGCAGTTCCATTTGGCTTCTTCTCCACTTTTACATTATCAACACTTGGCGTTGCTACCATTGGTTCCTTAGCTTTAATAAATTTCATCTCCTTGGACACATTGGCACTTGAATTGCTCTCTCTGGAATATCCTAGGCCACTTTTGTCAGAAAAAGGCTTTTGATGTGCAAGCACTTCGTCAAGTTTCTTTGATGCAACACGCTCTACTTTGGTATTAGCTTGAATCACTTCAAGCTCAAGAAACTTGATATTGGAGTAGGCCTCGGTTAGTTCTCCATTCAGCGCCTCAACTTCACACTTCGTTTCCTTGTACCTTACGAGTATGCTCTTGTAGTCTTGTTTAGCTTTCTTCATTTTTCTGATGGTTGCCTTAGCCACTCTAGCATACTTTCCAGTTTTTTCAAGAAGAGAATTATAGAATTCTTGCAATTCCTTGGTTCCTTCATCTTCATCATCGGATTCTTCCCAAATTCCCATAGACACTACTTTGATGTGCTCACTGAGTTCTTCCACTAGAAGGCTCAAATCTTCCGATGAGTCCATAGGTGCAATGGTCCTAAATGCGGAGTAATTTCCTTCTCCGTCACAACTTTCTTCCGAATCAGAATTTGAGCTATCTGAGTCACTAAGGGTAGTTGCAAAGACTTTACCTTTTGCTTTCAAATATGTAGGGCATTCTTTCTTCATATGCCTATGCCCTTTGCCCTTAAAGCACGTGACCATTTGAGATGGTGAGGAATCTCTTGAATCCGTCTTCTTAAAGTCTTTCTTGTCCTTCTTGAAATTTGAGAATTGGCCCTTCTTAAAAGACTTTCCATCTCTCTTGAACTTTCGGAACTTACGGAAGTTCTTAGCAAGGTACGCCACATCCTTTTCAACCTTCCCTCATCCGAGGAGTCTTGAGCTTCCAATCTCTAATTGACTGTCTTGAGAGCAAGAGATTTGCTCTTCCTTTAAGATGATAGAGATAGCTCAAAGGTTTGAAGAGAAGCAATGAGTTCTTGAATCTTAATCTCATCAAGGTCTTTGCTCTCTTCGATGGCAGTGACTTTTGCACGGAAACTCTTCGGCAATGATTGTAGAATCTTCCTCACAATCTTGGAGTCCTCCGTCTTTTCTCCCGAGTTGAATTCCCCAATCACCACTTCATTTAGCTTCCTATAAAATGAGTCGAATAACTCGTCTTCACTCATCTTTAGCTCCTTGAAGCGTGTGGTAAGCATTTGCAACTTGGTGTCCTTCACCCTTTTGGATTTGCCATGCCTCCTTGGCAATTGTAACATGAGAGATCCTGTGAAATTTGTTAGGAGAAACACCACAGAAAATAGCATGTAAAGCCTTGCTATTAGCATTAGCTGCCTTATCCCATGTGGATTTGGCGGCCTTTGGCCTAGTCCATCCTTTCTCGACAACGTCTCAAACACTATCATCAATAGAACATAGAAATGCCCTCATACGAACTTTCCAAAAAGCATAATTGCTCCTATCAAAGTATGAAGGAGTATTAAACGATTGAGATTGATCCATCTCAAAAAGGGTCTAGGATCACACTTAGGTAACTGCTCTGATACCAATTGAAAGCTTGAATTTGTGTGAAAACTCAAGAGCTATTTAGACCCCTAATTAAAATTATGACTCGATTGATTTTACTTTAATTTAAACTAAGTGCGGAATAGAGTAAATGCGAGCGAACAAACAATAGAACTACTCTAAACCATATTCATCAAATATCAACAATAAAATGAAATCTAAAAGAGTGGGGAAGAAGAATGCAAACATAAGATAACACGCCGATGTGTTATCGAAGAGGAAATTGAAGAACTCGGCGAAAAATCTCTCCGCCGCCCTCTAAGTGGTAAATCGATCCACTAGAGAATGAGTTGGAGTACATGAATAACAAAAAACCCTCCAAGCCTAGTCTACTCCATGTACTTGAGCCCTCCAAGCTCCTGCTACCAACTGACTTGACGAAGCCTTGTCTTCTTTAGCTCTCCGGATCACGCAATTCAGCCCGATTGCATCCACCAAACAAATGGCTTCTTCCAATGCATCCCAGCAACACCAAAACCTCACTTTACACTCAGGATGGGTGTGATAAGTGTTTAGGGTATCAACCTCTCAAGGATTTGGATATGGAGAGGTAGGAGTTGAGGAAAACCACAATGGATTGTATAAAGGATTATGGGTATGACAATCTCTAACTCTCAAGGGTTATGGCTAGGGTTTTCTCTTTGAAAGAACTCCTCTCAATATGTGGGTAATGTGGGTATATATAGTGTGGGTAGAGACATAGTGTATCAGATATGACAAAATAGTAAAACAGAATATTTTGTGGGTATCTCGTGGGAAGGCCTTACCCGAGAAACACTTGCGAAAACTAGCTG
The DNA here is from genome assembly GCA_023736055.1 of Quercus glauca. Classification (NCBI taxonomy): domain Eukaryota; kingdom Viridiplantae; phylum Streptophyta; class Magnoliopsida; order Fagales; family Fagaceae; genus Quercus; species Quercus glauca. The sequence continues at coordinate 24,335,697 of CM043325.1, read as the reverse complement.
TCACCATTTGTTATGACTCTTCGCATTCCAGTCATGTGCTGAGCACATGGCTTCACTTCGCGGGAAGTCTTCTCGCGAGCTACCCGTTAAAACTCCTTTGATCTTTAATGAGTCTTGAGTGTTCACACTCTCTCTCACACACAACTCATACAAAGAAATCCCAAATAAAATACAGGGTACATAAGATTGAGCAAAATTACAATCAAACTTGGCATGGAATTAAAGCCAACACAAATTAGTTGTAAATCACAACTTTACAAGATCCAATGCCTCACCAAGTGAAATACCCTAAATAGCCTTTGCCTTCTTAGAAATTTCATTGCCATTATGTTTTTATTTTTTATTTTTTTTTATTTATTTTTATTCAAGATAGAAATTTTACTCTAGCCTAATCTAAGTGTATATGTGTGTGAAACTCCCTCCTGGAAACTTGAACCCTGGCCCTTGCCCCCCACACCCCACAATGACAATTCTTGATGACCATTATGTATTTTTCATTTCCTTGTACTTTTATAATTGTATTTAAGTAGATATAATCTAATGTTGAACAGTTTGGTTAGTTTATTTGACATTATATTTAACATATATTTGGATTAGTGCTACGTGCGTGTTAAAGAATATATTTATTTCAAGATAAAGAAAATATAAATATGAACCATGGCAACCCAACCAATAATTAGAAAGAAAATGCAAAAATAAATTGTCATAGCTATATGCAATTTCAATCAACATAGATACTTTTTAGGAAACGTCTCAACATAATACCAAATGTGCAATTTCAATCAACCAGATAACCATCAAATTTTGTTACTCTTCTAAACAAACAAAACCAACTATTTGCGATAGCCTGAACAAGAATGTGTAAATCTATGTTCAAGTGTATGCAAAATAGGCAAAATGGTGGGAGGGGGGGTAGGAAGTAGTCTATACATAACTATCAGACCTAAAGGGTAGATAAACCAAGAATTTAAGGTATATTATGCAAGGTCTAGTTAAGACACTGATAATTATCAAGCTCCCCAAAGAAGCAGGTATCCTCAGCTAGCTTTGGGCTTGAGAATTGCCTATGCTATAAAATAACTAAGCCAAGCTAGACTGTGTAAAACAGAGAGTAAGACCCGTAAGCCACCAATGCAATGAAACACCAAGAAAGACCAGGACAACCAGCAACATAGGCAAACTAGAGCCATGCATGAAAAGGTCAATTTATATAGGACAAAATTACCTGATATAATGTAATAAAATATGTATAAAAAATTAATTATAAATAGTATATGTATATAAAAAGATTAAATTATATAAAAATAATTTTAAAATATATTAAATAAAAAAATTTTATACACACTCAAATGGCTCATGGGTTTTGATTCTATTATCTCACCCTTCATCCTATTCTTATGGGGGAAGGAAGAAGTGTCATTTGATTTATAGTACATTGGGTACTTGAATTCTTATATGTAACAACTAGTTATTTTGGAAACTTGGTTGAGTGGGGCAAATGGATTTTTAAAAGTATATTAGAAGAGTCAAGTCACGGTCAAGCACAAAGTAATATGCAATCGAGTAGCTTAGTTAGAAAAATGGTGGAAGAGGAGAAGGAAATGTTTGGGGAACAAAATGGAGATTATTGAGTAGAAGCAGATAATATATGCTAGTAATGTGAACTATGTAATCATTTTGCTGAAAAACCTTCTAATAATGGAGACATAAAATTAAAATTTATCGGAAGTAAATCGCATCACAGAACTCCCCCTCCAACTCATAATGCTACACGTTTGTGCAAGCAGGTCTTGCTTATGAGTGGATTAGGCGTCAAGCCTTTGAATCAATATCTATAAGTAGAATGGGGCTATATTCTACTGCATAGACATGAGAAACCATCAGAGGAACAAGTAATAACTACTAATAAGGAAAAACAATACCCAAATTCAATATCATATACATAATTTAAATTCCAATCTATTCTCTCAAATACTAATAAAGTAATAACAAACTCTTCATAAAGACATACAACCAAACTAAAACTTGTTGCAATGAAATCTATCTCCCCTCTACATCATCAGTAGCCCAAGGCATAGTGCATTTTAACCTGAAATAAAGAGCATAAAAAAATGTAAAGGTCAACTAAATTAGATGACAAAAATGCTTACTAAATAGTTTTAACATCCAAGTAAGATTGTCAAATTTGTATTGGACAATATTCACCTTAGACTAGCTACCAAATCTTGCCATTAGTACAGCTATTTGACGACTTTGTTCCTCTAACTGACTTTGTAATTATGCCACTTGTTTCTGTGTTTCAGCCTGTTTTTGATCCATCTCACCCTGTTTTTGCTCTGCATCAGACAGTTTCAACAACACATTGGACAAATCTTGTTGCAGTTTTATAACTCTCTATTCATGCTTGTCTCATATCACAAATGAGAAGAAGAGGTTGGGGTAGGAATCACAAATTTCCCCATCCTCTTACAAAGCCTCGCCTTGTCCCTAGTGCTTCTGTAAAAATTTCCTCCTCAGTGCTTTGATTCTCTTCATCAGCTACTTTTTCTTTCATTAGATCTACATAGGTAACATAAAATTTAATTAAATAATTTATGCAATTAATTCAAAATTTACTCTATAAATTATCTATATGAAATCAAACTGGAATATTAATTACATATTTTTCTTCATTGATAGTAGTCACAAAAGAACCATCTTTCTTTATGCGGGTCATCTTATAAAAATCCACTTTTCCAATCTCTTTGCCACTATGTGTTTTCTGCATATAATAAAGATAAAATTAACATGTATACACTTGCATTACTATAAAATAATAAAGAATTAAATTGTTGCAACCTCTTCATAATAAGCAATAAATGATTAGGATCCACAAGTGTGGCTAGCTTTGTTCTTTCCTCTGTTCTCCTTATTCCGTTCTGACTTACCCTAACAAGTATAGTTGTCAAAACGTGAATTGTATCGTGAATTGATTTTTTATTTTTTAGTATCGTGTATCATATCGTGTATCGTAAGATACACAAATACTTAATAAAATTTATACAAATTTATAGATATACATATATAAAGGGTATAATTCATTATAAATTTTGAAAGTATTCAACTAGAAACTAATTTATTCATCACTTATGTAATAATATTTAACAAGCTAACTAAATATATCGAACTAGCACATGTTTATAACATACTCAAATTGCTTAAATTCAAAAGTGATAATATATTACAAATGATCCAAAAATAATAATTTATTTTCATCATATTGGCTAATCAACCCCATCTAAGTCAATGCTATCATCATGTTTATCATTTTGAAAACTTATTTCTTCATTAAAATTTTCTTCATCATCATTAACATTTACTATCTCTTCTTATTCTTTTTATTTTAATAATTTAAAAAAAAATCTTCTTGGCATTCTAGTTTCTTGGACTTATAATAATATTGAAAAAAATAAAAAATAATTATATTTTCAATTAATATCCTATTCATAGTATAGAAAATAAATTTGTAAATATTGAAGTGAAGTGTGAGTGTGTACTGTGTAGTCCAAATTTTGTAGAAGAAAAAGAGGGGAAAAAAACTTATGAATATGTTATCTTATTTGGTTAAATTAAGTAACCTAATAATTTTGTATTTAAAAAAAGTCTAACAGCTTGTTAGATTCAAATAAAAGTACAAATTTTAACAAAAAATCTCATTTTAAAGCATTTGTCTATGTATCGTACGATACGTACGATTTTACGATACAATACGATTCATACGATACACACACTGTATTGTACGATTCATGAGCACTTTCAATACGTCGGTACGATATGAAAATTTTTACTCATGATACGATACGTATTGTGTATCGTACGATACTAACAACTATACTAATAAGTATTAGATAAAAAAACAAAAAAGATAACAATTTAAACGAAGAGAATTAACAATCATAACAAAGAATATATCAAAATATACTTGTGTTAAAAATTATTAACAATTTAGTATTAGCAAGATTTATTGCTCATTTGTCTGTTTCATATAAATCACATAAAGTATCCCATTTGTCCTATGTCAAATCTGGTGGAACATTGGCCCTCACTTCCTTCTTAGTAAATTTCAAGTAGTCCTTGTAATAGTTACTACGAACATTACTATAGGTACTTGACAATGAAATCTCCATACACTTCCTATCCTTAACGCGATTTGGGTCCAACATGAAATCAACCTAAAACGTAATAATTAAAAAAACAATTATCAATCTTTTTTTTTTTTTACACAAATTTTAAATACCATAGCCTCTGTAGTAACAACTTACCACCAAACGATTCTTCAACATTTCGCAATGTTCTTCTGGGGCCTTAGACCAAGATTGATAACTAAGGTTCGCATATTCATGAACGATGAAGCCCACCCTTCTTGTAAACACACTAGCATTTTCGCCAATAGGTCCTTGGGTCCCTGAAGGGATGGTTATCGGAATGATTTCTACCTTCTTTCCATTTGTTGGCCATAGTAGCTATTAGGAAAAATAAGATAGCATAGTCAATAACATTTTGGCAAAGTAACTTATTCAAAGTCTATACAATAACAAAGATAACTGCATGAAAGATTAAGCTTTCAGTCGCCAGATGCAGTAAGGGCTCCTTGCTCACTTGAAATGGGAGTTGAGTCAACCATCTCATGTGGTGGTCCATTAGGTGGAGACATTCTTCTTAGGGGGCCCATAAACTAATATATATTGATCGAGAGATAGGAAGACAACAAATAATATAATTGACAAAGAAAAATAATCATTGTAAAGAAAATAAAGTAAAAGAATTTAAAGAAAATGAAAATCATTATTGTGGTAGTAAACTTACGTTTTTATTATTTTATAATAGTGATATGGTATTAAAATTTAGCATAGCATAGCATATCATATTAAAATTTTAGCATTTCCTCCATGGTTGCAAAGGACAACAAAACACAATCAAAATAAAATCACAAACCACAATCTTTCTTCTAAAACTAATGAAATCATAGCAAATTTTAAGAAAAAAAAGAAAAAAGAAAAAAAAAAAAAAAAGCAAATCTGACCCATACGGGCTGCATGCCATTGGCAATGGGTAAAAGTCACTGTTCACTCACCTACTAGTATCTTCCCTTTAAAAATGAATTTTCTAAAATTAGTTTTTTTTATGAAAAATATAATTTTAAATGTAGTACTTTTAACTAATACTCCTGTCACTTTCATGTGTAATCCTAGGAAAAGCATAACTTTAAAGGAAGTGTTTTGGGGAACATAATTTTAATCGGATGGTTAAATTATGAGAACAAGGACAACTAAATCTTCATGGAGCCACGTGGCATGCGACCATCATGCTCCAATTCATATTCAAATCTTGTTCAATGGGATTGAAGAGTATGGTGACATATTGGTGTTGGTAAAATTTGAGACCAATTAGATGGTTAAAGTGGGAGAACATAGCCATACAGGTACACAACACATGTCCATCGTGCAAAATACTTGGATTTGAAATCTAACCACTGGACTTGAAGAGTGTAATGAAAGGTTAATTTTGGTAAATTATGGTCACAATCAAATGGTTAGATTTAGAAAAAAGCGCGGTCAAAGTTTAGTTAAACTTGGTCAAACTTAATAGATGGTCTCAAGACCAATGGACTTGGTGAAATTCATATTCAAATTTTGATCATTGAGATTAAAGAGTATGGTGACATATTGGTGTTGGTGAAATTTGAGACCAATTAGATGGTCAGATTGAGAGAACATAGGCATACAAGTACACAACACATGTCCATCACGCGCCATACTTGGATTTGAAATCTAACCGTTGGATTCAAATAGTGTAACAAAAGGTTAATTTTAATAAATTATGGTCACAATAAAACAGTTGAATTTAGAGAAATGTGTGGTCAAAGTTTAGTTAAAGTTAGTCAAACACGGTTAAACTTAATAGATGGTCTTGAGACCACTGGACTTGGTGAAATTCATATTCAAATCTTGATCATTGGAATTGAAGAGTATGGTGACATATTGGTGTTGGTGAAATTTGAGACCAATTGGGTGGTCAGATTGAGAGAACATAGCCATACAATTATACAACACATGTCCATCACGCGCTATACTTAGATTTGAAATATAATCGTTGGATTCAAATAGTGTAATGAAAGGTTAATTCTAGTAAATATATGATTACAATCAAACGGTTGAATTTAGAGAAAGGCATGGTCAAAGTTTAGTTAAAGTTGGTCAAACCCAGTCAAACTTAATAGATGGTCCCGAGACCACTGGATTTAGTGAAATTCATATTCAAATCTTGATCATTGGGATTGAAGAGTATGATGACATATTGGAGTTGGTGAAATTTGAGAACAATTGGATGGTCATATTGAGAAAATATAGCCATACAAGTACACAACACATGTCCATCACGCGCCATCCTTATATTTGAAATCTAATCATTGGATTCGAAAAGTGTAATGAAAGGTTAATTCTAGTAAATTATGGTCACAATCAAATGGTTGGATTTGGAGAAACGCGCGGTCAAAGTTTAGTTAAAGTTGGTCAAACCTAGTTAAACTTAATAGATGGTCTCAAGTCCACTAGACTTGGTGAAATTCATATTCAAATCTTAATCATTGGGATTGAAGAGTATGGTGACATATTGGTGTTGGTGAAATTTGAGACCAATCATATGGTCAGATTGAGTTAACATAGTTATATAGGTACACAACACATGTTCATCACGCGCCATACTTATATTTGAAATCTAACCATTGGATTTGAAGAGTGTAATGAAAGGTTAATTCTAGTAAATTATGGTCACAAACAAATGGTTGGATTTAGAGAAAGACACAGTTAAAGTTTAGTTAAAGCTGGTCAAGCTCGGTCAAACTTAATAGATGGTCTCGAGACCACTAGACTTTGTTAAATTAGGTTTAGTGGGAAGGTTTTCAGTGGATTATTGGGTGTTGGAGTAGTTGTTAGAAAATGTTAATGAAGAAATAATTTTGAAAGATGATGAACATCATGTTAACATTGACTTAGATAAATTTGATTAGGCAAAATGATGAAAAAATTTATTATTTTGGCTCATATATCATGTATTATCACTTCTAATTTTAATTAATTTGAATATGTATATTATAAATATATTTTTTAATTTGATTTATTTACTTACTTTTGGTAAATATTATTACATAATTAATGATTGAATTGGTTATCAGTTAAATATATTATGAATTTATAATGAATATACCTTTCATATATTTATAATGAATTTATTAGTTTGTTAAATATTAACTAATACCTTTCTTATGACACATGATACAAAAAAATAAAAAATTAATTCACAATACAATTCACATTTTGATAACTATGAGAATTAGTCAGTATTTTTAGTGGAATCAGAACTTTCTCAATTTTTATTATTTTATTGATTTCGAGTTTCAAATGGATAACACTATGATTTGAGAGTATTTTGAAGCAACAAGCCCTCTGTTGTCTCTTTTTTTTTTTTTTTTTTTTTTAACAGATGTGAGAGTTTTAAATTACTTTAGAGGTTTCAACATTATTTTGGTCATTATATAAGTTTGGGGTATTTTGGTCATTTTAACGAGGTTAATGGTATTTTAATCATTTCAAATATTTTAAAGGAATTTGTATCATTTAAAATATTTTAAGAGGCATTTGAAGGATTTGAAAAATAAATAAAAAATCATATTATATCAAAATTATTTTGGCCATGTATTAGTGACAACAATCTTTGTCTTCATTAAAAGATCCCTTATAGCGACGACTTAATTCGTTGCTAATATATAATCTACTTCCCTCCAATAATTGCCACCACTTTTTGAGAGTGAAAAATTTCTCCTCCATTATATTTAGGTAGATATATATTGTGACGACATGTTGTGTCGTTGCTAAAAGGTGATTATTAGAGACGAAAAATTATATCATCGCTAATAGCCTTCTAATAGTGACCACTAATGTGTCATCGCTGATAAATAAAGCATATATATAATATATTTACTATATATTTTTAGCCACATATCTATGACGAAACATAAGGTCATCACTAAAGATGATTATTAGCGATGATAAATATCGTCATTAAAATAAACCTTATTTTAGCGACGTAAACGTCGTCACTACAAAATTTATTGTCATTGCTAAAAGTTTCCCTCCATTTTTCAAAAGTAAATAAAATTCCCTCCACGGCGTTAGCGACGACTTACTAGCGACTACCTTAGTGTCGTCGCTACTATACACTTATTAGCGGTGACCATATATTATCGTCACTAATGTGTGCCTAATAGTGCCAAATTTTTTATCGTTGCTAAAACATTGGTCGTAAAAGACCAAAATTCTTGTATTGTATCTAGTTTTTTTTTTTTTTTTTGGATAATTACATTTTACCCACCTGTGGTTTGCCTCTAATTCGATGTGCCTACCCGTGGTTTCAATTTTGACACTTTGCCCACCTGTGATTCTCACCGTTACTGTGCCGTAACCCACCTCTCCACTTTCTGTTACTCTAACACAGAAAGTGTAAAAAACAAAACCCCAAACGGATCAAAACACTCCTCATATGAAGAACATACGCAAACATGAATTGATCCAATTTGGACTGACTGGTTGTATCAATGCTTTGCAAAAGCAAAAGGGTCCCAAAAAATAAGAGTTACACTTTACACGAAGAAATAAAGCCAGAAAAGAGAAGAGAAGAAGAAAACAGCCAAGCAGAACCCAATCCACAACATCCAAAAATCAAACACCTTACCCACACAAATCCATAGCCAAACTCCAAAAATCTACCAAGAACAAATCACAACCTCAGCAAAAACCCAAACACCTTAACTACATAAACCCACAGGCCACAGCCAAGCAGGACCCACAAAACAAAAGCCCACCAAACCCATCTCTTCCAAAAAATACAGAACCCCCATTCAAACTCAAACGCCTTGCCCAGGTTACAAAGCACAAAGGCCGAACCCACCAAGCCAAGACCCATGACACCATAGCCATGGCTGTGACTGGGGTGAGAGAACTTCGATGCTTGCTAGTGGACAGCGTTGTATAGAAGCTCAAGGGGCTGATAAAAGCGTTTGCAATCTTTTTGATTGTCATGTTCTTGGATGCAAGCTGCATTACAATGTCACCAATTCTTCAAAGAGAAGGCTATTTGAACTCCATGAAATTTTTAAGAGCATACCCAGCTTGACGAAGAGGGAACATCTTGATTCTTCAAAAATAATGCCTGTAGATGGCATTTATAGATCTGGCATTTGGAACTTATCAGATGACATTTTGATTAATATACTAGCTACGCTTGGTCCAACAGACCTTGTGAAGGCTGCTGCAACGTGTTGGCATCTAAAATCCTTTGGCCGTGTCAATCATGCCATGTATGAAACTAAAGCTTTTTTCTCATCAGCAGGCAGCAGTTGATTTGATTTGTATTAGTTTTCTGGTGTATGTTCTTCATGTGAGAAGTGTTTTGATCCGTTTGGGGTTTTATTTTTTACATTTTTTATGTTAGAGTAACGGAAAGTGGAGAGGTGGGTTACGGCACAGTAACGGTGAGAATCAAAGGTGGGTAAAGTGTCAAAATTGAAACCACAGATAGGCACATCAAATTAGAGGCAAATCATAGGTGGGTAAAATGTAATTATCCCTTTTTTTTTTGTCTAACAGAAAAATTAAGTGTCATTGTTTTTTAATGACATGATAGCAAGTTTATAATAAAAAATGATACATTAGCAATCTATGAATGGACCTGTATCTTCCGAGTTTTTCTACTTCTAAGTTGATTGTTCTTACATTGTTCAACTCAAAATTGGAAAGAAAACCATATTAAAAATAAATTAGAAAAAACTATTAGGCCATTCATAAATTAATTTTCGCTCCACATTTTTTTTATAATATGATTTTGTTAATTCCTCTCTTGATGTCATCCCAATAATACGGCCCACAAACGCATGCAGCTATTGACTTGCGCACGAGCGATGGCATATGTGTGATGATCACAGCTTAGTGTATCTTTTGGGTTTAGCACCTCCTACATTCCATGTCTTGAGACCACATCTTTCTCAGCTCTAGTTTCGTGGCTCTGCAATAGACTTGCCATTGTTTGAAATTTAGAAATGATGCCTCATGGGGCAGAATTTTGAGCCCGTAAATCCCAAAATAAAAATTCCACCTTGAAATTTTTCCATTAAGAATTTTAAATCCTATAAAATGACCAAATCTTGACTGAAATTACTTACCCAAACACACAGTTACTAAACACACTTGTTTGAAATTTTAAGAATTTAACAGATAAATTTCATGATCCAATAGTGTATTTTTGCCAATTATTTACACCCTTCTCCCAACACAAAAGACAAATGCAAAACTCTACTTCCGTCTCTTTATTTTTCCAAGATTGTTCATAAGACTAAATTCACTATAAAATCTCTCCCCTAGCATGTTGACCCAATCTCCACACTCAATGGCAAGCCATTATCTGCCCTTCAAAGTAGATATTTTTTTCCCTCCAACCTAGTAATATTGGAAAAGTCACAAGTTTTGGGTATTTTTTATATCCTAATAGGTTTTAATACAAGTTTATCCCATTTAAGTAGTGGAAGAATGTCGCTTTATCCCACTTTGGAAGTGGAAGAGTGTTATTATCACTTATAAAGTTATAATGTGAAAGAAACAATCAAAAATCATTTGGAGAGTGCATTTATATTTTATAATGTCTAACAAATGTTTAACAAGATTTTTAGTTAACCAAAAATTTCTCCCCTAGCATGTTGACCCAATCTCCACACTCAATGGCAAGCCATTATCTGCCCTTCAAAGTAGATATTTTTTTTCTCTCCAACCTAATAATATTGGAAAAGTCACAAGTTTTGGGTATTTTTTATATCCTAATAGGTTTTAATACAAGTTTGATCCCATTTAAGTAGTGGAAGAATATCACTTTATCCCACTTTGGAAGTGGAAGAGTGTTATTATCACTTATAAAATTATAATGTGAAAGAAACAATCAAAAATCATTTGGAGAGTGCATTTATATTTTATAATGTCTAACAAATGTTTAACAAGATTTTTAGTTAACCTAATGTCTAACGAGTGTGTAATGAAAGACTCTACCCGAAGCTCGTTAGATACTTGGTTGACTGAATGTCTAACAAAATTGTATAAAATTGTGTTTTTTTAGCATAATTATTGACAAGAGTTGTGCTACTTGATAATTAAACGTTTGTTAATGTTGGACATTATTTCTAACTATTTTTTTTTAGCAATTATAACACTTTATATGTGACTTTAATGGTCTATATATAATGTCTAAACTTTTATTATTCCCCATACTTAGAAAAATTTAAAAACACTAGATATCTTGTGGGGTTTTTCCAAAATTGCTAGGGTTTGTTTGGTTAGGGGCACTAGTGGATCCACGTGCAAGTCAGGCAGCTCCACATGCCAGCTAGGGTGGTCACAGGACCACCTTGACTGCAAAAAGATGTATATATACACTTGCTAAAAAAAATATTATATACTAAATTAACCTACTGTGACTACCTTAATTAAAATATTAAACACCCTGACTTGAGAATTACAAAAATTTGAGTTCAACAAAAAAGAGAGTAATGCTACATTTATAACATCTTCATAATAATTTAATAACAAATCTAATATGGTAAGCTGTTACTAATCCTAATTTGGGCCAAATACTGATATTATTTTTTTACCCACCAATAATAGTGTTTTGCCTAAGATTAATTGTAAAAATGTTGTGGATGTAGCATTATTCCAAAATTAACTCTGCCCCTAAACATAATCCTTAATCCCTTTAAAAATAAAATTTAAAAATCGCTAATAATTCAATTTTGTAGCTCGTTCAACCTATTCAATAAAAAATAATCTCTAATTTCATTTTTCTTAAAAAATGGTACTAAGAAAAATATTGTAGTTGTGAGTTCTTTTTTATGGTGACAACAGTTTTATTCTTTTTGACTTTGTAGTTGTAACAATTTTGTTTTCCATAACGACTCGACTTGCATGCAATTGTAGCAAATATTTAAGTTATCAATTTATTATATTTTATATAATTTAAATTTCTCAGTGATTATCCTAAAAAAAATTTCTAAAGCCACCACTGGTTAGAGAGATGGAAAAGTGGGAAGCTAGAAGTGATTTTAGTTTTCTCTTATTGTGTTTGGTTGGGGGTAGAAAAATGGAGAGATAAAAAATTCTTTTTTTTTTTTTGTTGAGGAGAAAAGTGAGAGGATGAAAAATATAATTTATATAAACTAATTACTCTTATGTCTTTATTACATTAAATAAGTAAGATATTACTTATTATCAATTAAAAGTACTAAAATCACATCTTATAAAAATTAACACATTACACGTATTATATTGTTTTATTAAAGAGCACAGCACTAGTGGTATGAAAGAAAGAAAAATATGAACACAATGAGAGAAAACTATGCAACAATAACCACTGGGTTATTGGGCTTTATGGAGCCTAGTTTATTTTTGGGCCCGTTTTGTAGCCTATTGTAACCCTGTAAGCAGGATATAAAAGTCGCTTTTATAATTAGGGTTTGTTTTGTCTTGTTGTTGTGTTTCAGAGAGAGTGAGAGAAACACTGTAGCCGCACTTTGTATTTTTCCCTGATAATAGTGAAATCCCTGCAACTCCTTGGACGTAGGCAAATTGCCGAACCACGTAAATACTGTCTTGTGCGTGTGATTATTTTCTTTGGCGTGTGTTTTCTCTATTTTTTGTTTCTCACAGGTTGGGAATCGGGTTGAATTCCCTACAACTGGTATCAGAGCCTAGGGTTAGGTTTGAGTGGGAGCAATGGCAGAGGAAGCAGGAAAGGCGTCTGGAATAGAAAAGTTCGATGGCACAGACTTTGCGTATTGGAGGATGCAGATTGAAGATTATCTCTATGGGAGGAAATTGCATCTGCCTCTTTTGGGGACAAAACCTGAGGCGATGAAGGCTGAGGAATGGGCTCTTCTTGACAGACAGGTATTAGGAGTTATCAGGTTAACTCTGTCTAGGTCTGTTGCACATAATGTTGTGAAGGAGAAGACCACAGCAGATCTGATGAAGGCTTTGTCTGGAATGTATGAAAAGCCGTCGGCAAACAACAAGGTGCATCTGATGAAGAAACTGTTTAATTTGAAGATGGCAGAGAATGCATCAGTAGCACAACATCTGAACGAATTTAACATTATCACAAATCAATTGTCGTCTGTAGAAATTGATTTTGATGATGAGATTCGTGCTCTAATCGTTTTGGCTTCTTTGCCAAACAGTTGGGAGGCAATGAGGATGGCAGTAAGCAATTCTACAGGAAAGGAAAAGCTCAAGTACAATGATATACGAGATTTAATTCTGGCTGAGGAGATTCGCAGAAGAGATGCAGGTGAAACCTCAGGATCTAGTTCTGCCCTAAACCTTGAGACAAGAGGCAGAGATAATAACAGAAATTCAAATCGAGGCAGATCAAAATCTAGAAATTCTAATCGGAATAGAAGTAAATCTAGATCAGGCCAACAAGTACAATGCTGGAATTGTGGGAAAATAGGTCACTTTAGGAATCAGTGCAAAAGTCCTAAGAAGAATAATAAAGATGATTCTGCTAATGCTGTAACAGAAGAGGTACAGGATGCATTGCTTCTTGCAGTAGACAGTCCACTTGATGATTGGGTTTTGGATTCAGGAGCTTCGTTTCATACCACTCCACACCGAGAAATCATACAGAATTATGTTGCAGGTGATTTTGGTAAGGTGTATTTAGCTGATGGTTCAGCCTTGGATGTTGTGGGTATGGGAGACGTCCGGATATTATTGCCCAATGGGTCTGTTTGGTTACTGGAGAAGGTTCGACATATTCCTGACCTGAGGAGGAATCTAATTTCTGTTGGACAACTTGATGATGAAGGACATGCAATATTATTTGTTGGTGGTACTTGGAAGGTTACAAAGGGAGTTAGGGTATTGGCTCGTGGAAAGAAGACTGGTACTCTATATATGACCTCAAGTCCAAGAGACACAATTGCAGTTGCTGATGCAAGTACTGATACAAGCTTATGGCACCGCAGGCTTGGTCACATGAGTGAGAAAGGGATGAAGATGCTGTTGTCAAGAGGAAAGCTACCAGAATTAAAGTCCATTGATTTTGACATGTGTGAAAGCTGCATCTTAGGAAAGCAGAAAAATGTGAGTTTCTTGAAAACCGGCAGGACACCGAAGGCTGAAAGATTGGAGTTAGTACACACTGATTTGTGGGGGCCTTCTCCGGTTGCATCCCTTGGAGGTTCAAGGTATTACATTACCTTTATTGATGACTCAAGCAGAAAGGTATGGGTTTATTTTCTGAAAAATAAATCTGATGTATTTGAAACTTTTAAGAAGTGGAAGGCCATGGTTGAGACAGAAACAGGTTTGAAAGTAAAATGTTTGAGGTCAGATAATGGAGGAGAGTACATAGATGGAGGGTTCAGTGAGTATTGTGCTGCACAGGGAATTAGGATGGAGAAGACCATTCCCGGAATACCACAGCAGAATGGTGTGGCTGAGCGCATGAACAGAACACTCAATGAGCGTGCTAGGAGTATGAGATTGCATGCTGGACTACCAAAAACTTTTTGGGCTGATGCTGTTAGCACTGCAGCTTACCTGATAAACCGAGGACCATCAGTTCCCATGGAGTTCAGACTTCCTGAAGAGGTTTGGAGCGGTAAAGAGGTAAAGTTTTCACACTTAAAAGTTTTTGGTTGTGTTTCTTATGTTCATATTGATTCTGATGCTCGTAGTAAACTTGATGCAAAGTCTAAAATATGTTTTTTCATTGGCTATGGTGATGAGAAATTTGGCTATAGGTTTTGGGATGAACAAAATAGGAAAATCATCAGAAGTAGAAATGTGATATTTAATGAACAGGTTATGTACAAGGACAGATCAACTGTAGTGCCAGGTGTTACAGAGATAGATCAAAAGAAATCTGAGTTTGTCAACTTAGATGAATTGACTGAAAGTACTGTCCAGAAAGGGGGTGAAGAAGATAAGGAGAATGTAAATTCACAGGTAGATCAGAGTACACCTGTAGCTGAAGTCCGCAGATCTTCCAGAAATATTAGACCTCCACAGCGTTATTCACCCGCTCTAAATTATCTCCTGTTGACTGATGGTGGTGAGCCAGAGTGTTATAAAGAAGCCTTGCAAGATGAGAATTCAAGCAAGTGGGAGTTAGCCATGAAGGATGAGATGGATTCCTTGTTGGGGAATCAGACATGGGAACTGACTGAATTGCCAGTAGGAAAGAAGGCTTTGCACAACAAGTGGGTATATAGAATAAAGAATGAGCATGATGGTAGCAAACGTTACAAGGCCAGATTAGTTGTTAAAGGGTTCCAGCAGAAGGAGGGCATTGATTACACAGAGATATTTTCTCCAGTTGTGAAGATGTCAACAATTAGACTGGTGCTGGGAATGGTGGCTGCAGAAAATTTACATCTTGAGCAGTTAGATGTGAAGACGGCATTCCTTCATGGTGAATTGGAGGAAGACCTTTACATGATTCAGCCAGAAGGGTTCATTGTTCAGGGACAAGAGAATCTAGTCTGCAAACTGAGAAAGAGCTTGTATGGCCTAAAACAAGCTCCAAGACAGTGGTACAAGAAATTTGACAGTTTTATGCATAAAATTGGGTTCAAGAGATGTGAAGCTGATCATTGTTGCTATGTCAAATTCTTTGACAATTCTTATATCATTTTACTGTTGTATGTGGATGATATGCTCATTGCAGGGTCTAGCATTGAGGAGATTAATAATCTGAAGAAGCAATTGTCAAAACAGCTTGCAATGAAAGATTTGGGAGCTGCAAAGCAAATCCTTGGTATGAGAATCATTAGAGACAAGGCTAACGGTACATTGAAACTTTCACAGTCAGAGTATGTGAAGAAAGTTCTCAGCAGGTTCAATATGAATGAAGCCAAACCAGTGAGCACACCCTTAGGTAGTCATTTCAAACTGAGCAAGGAACAGTCGCCAAAGACAGAAGAAGAAAGGGACCATATGAGTAAGGTGCCCTATGCCTCAGCTATTGGCAGCTTGATGTATGCTATGGTGTGTACAAGGCCAGATATTGCACATGCAGTGGGAGTTGTGAGCAGATTCATGAGTAGGCCTGGAAAGCAGCATTGGGAGGCAGTTAAGTGGATTCTGAGATATCTGAAGGGTTCATCAGATACATGTCTTTGCTTCACAGGTGCAAGTTTGAAACTGCAAGGTTATGTAGATGCTGATTTTGCTGGTGATATTGATAGTAGAAAGAGTACTACTGGGTTTGTATTTACTCTGGGTGGTACAGCTATATCATGGGTTTCAAATCTGCAAAAGATTGTTACTTTGTCTACTACAGAAGCTGAGTATGTTGCAGCAACTGAAGCTGGAAAGGAGATGATTTGGCTACATGGTTTCTTAGATGAATTGGGTAAGAAACAGGAGATGGGCATTCTACACAGTGACAGTCAGAGTGCAATCTTTCTTGCCAAAAATTCGGCTTTTCATTCAAAGTCGAAACATATACAGACAAAATACCACTTTATCCGGTACCTTGTTGAAGATAAACTGGTAATACTTGAGAAGATTTGTGGATCTAAGAACCCGGCAGATATGTTGACTAAAGGAGTCACTATTGAGAAGCTGAAGCTGTGTGCAGCTTCAATTGGCCTTCTAGCTTGAGGACAGGATGATGAGTTGCAGGGATGAGGGATTGCTTTTGGAGGATAGCGGCTGATGTTGGTGATTGAACTAGTCTCCAAGTGGGAGATTTATTGGGCTTTGTGGAGCCTAGTTTATTTTTGGGCCCGTTTTGTAGCCTATTGTAACCCTGTAAGCAGGATATAAAAGTCGCTTTTATAATTAGGGTTTGTTTTGTCTTGTTGTTGTGTTTCAGAGAGAGTGAGAGAAACACTGTAGCCGCACTTTGTATTTTTCCCTGATAATAGTGAAATCCCTGCAACTCCTTGGACGTAGGCAAATTGCCGAACCACGTAAATACTGTCTTGTGCGTGTGATTATTTTCTTTGGCGTGTGTTTTCTCTATTTTTTGTTTCTCACAGGTTGGGAATCGGGTTGAATTCCCTACATGGGTTAGCTTGGCCAGCCATTCTAACATGACCAATAATGTAGTTTCGTCAATAATGTACGAGTTGTTGGGCCTTTAATTTGCAAGTTGTTGATGATATACTACTATGCAACAAAATACTATGCAGATGACATGTTGATGACATTTTTTGATAATAAATTGAAGCGGGCCATCCTATTAATTACCCATCATATGATATTTATGAATCTTTCAATTTGATTAACCGTATCCGCTTACTTGGTCCAAAAATATGATGCGTTGATGATATTTTTTGAGAATGAATTGAAGCGGGCCATCCTAGTAATTATCCATCATATGATATTTTTGAATCTTTCAATTTGATTAACTCTATTCGCTTACTTGGTCCAAAAATTTGGTTTCACTAATGCTTATATATAACTCTGGCTCACAAGCCAAATCTTTAAAACAGTCTCTGTGTAATAAACAATACTTTTTGCTGTCTTTATTCTCTAAGTCATAATGGTGAGTGGAAATTCCAACCAAATATTCATTTTTTGGATGCGTCTCTTGCTTGCCATTGGTGCCTCCTTGGTGCATGGCCATAAAGGCACAAGAGTTGGATTTTATTCCAGCACGTGTCCTCAAGCTGAATCCATTGTTAGCTCAACAGTTCAATGTCATTTCAATTCTGATCACACTGTGGCTGCTGGATTGTTGAGGATGCATTTTCATGACTGTTTCATGGGGGGTTGTGATGCTTCTGTCCTTATTGACGGTCCTAACACTCAGAAAAAAGCTGGAGCTAACCTTGGATTGAGAGGATATGAAGTTATTGATGATGCCAAGACTCAGCTTGAAGCTGCATGTCCTGGCGTTGTTTCTTGTGCTGATATTCTTGCTCTTGCTGCCCGTGATTCTGTTGTTTTGGTAATTATTTTATAGAAAAAGTTACCTTAAAACTAGTTTGGAGGTCAATTCCTCCTATCAATTACATGATGATTAACAAAATTACTTATTATTTTAATCATATGACTTGTTTAATGAATCATGTAACTTTGTTTGAACTTGTAAATTGTTTTATAAGTCGTCACGTAATAACTTAGAGGAAATTTTTCCAAATCAGTAGGAAGAAAAACTTTAATCTCATCCTATTTGGTGGTATAAGACGAGGGAAAAGTAGAAATAGAATATGGAATATATTTGTGTGGGTACTTGTTATTTATTTATTTTTTTGTCAATAATTAACCGTGCTTCTGGACTTATCATGCAGGTTAATGGATCAAGTTGGGCTGTTCCCACAGGACGCAGAGACGGAAGGGTTTCATTGGTATCTGATGCTGACAATTTGCCAGCATTCATTGACTCCATCGATGTGCAAAAGCAAAAGTTTTCTGCTGTGGGTCTCAATACTCAAGATCTTGTGGCTCTCGTTGGTAATTTAACTTAATTTTCTTTAACTCAAGCTAGCAAGGTTTTGTAACAAAAGTGAGGAAGAGAAGTGCTACTAAACAATGAAACCAAAATAACACACACAAAAAAGGTAATTCTAGAGATCCCATAAATTTTGATGTATAAAACTTATAAGTTGATAGGTTACTAATATAAACACACACAAAATAAAAAAATAAAAAAATTCATTTTGTTGAAATGACACTGATCGTATTTGACCATGTTAGTATGTAATCTTTTAGCAGTAATTTATTTTTTTTTTTTTTTCCAAAAGTCTCGACAATTTCACACTTCTAACCATTACAGTTAGATCCGAGAGAAGTATTGTTTAGCAAGGAGTAGCTAACAAACTATACATAGGCTTTAGCTCCATGGGACTGCTCTAGTAACCAAAGAAGTTAATACCGTACCGTAACAATCGGTACGGCCGATATTTTTTTACCGGTCGGTGAACCGGTACAGAAACACTTACGTTTCGTTTCGCTTCAAATTTCGGCCGATACCGGACTATACCGGCCTTACCAGAGAAAATCGGATGTTTCGGCCGGTAAATCTGATTCGGGCCGGTGAAGAAAAAACCAGAAAAACGTACCACTGAAACAGAAAAAGCCAAGAAAATTTTATCGCCACCGCTTTCAGCCTTTCAACCTGAAATCTGTTTCTCCTTCTTGCACTGTTTTAGTTTTACAGCCATCTTCTTATCCCTACTTCTTCTTCTTCTTCTCTGATTTCCATGTTTTTCTTGTGGGTGTACTAAAGATTTGGCTGGAAGGCATGCCAAGTTTATTTCCTTCTTGTTTTGTACGCTACCAGTTCTCTTCTCAATGCAAAAGTAAAAAGATATATATTAAAAGTGAGTTTATTTCTAGGACACGTGGTTGATGGGAGGGTGTTAAGAGTTTGAAAAAAGCTTTGGGTTTTGCCTTTTTCAATGCGAATTGATAGCTACAGTCTTATTGAAATTTAAGCATTTTTCTTTATTTTTTTAGTTGATTGAATTGTACTCATGTGATATGACATTTCCGCTTGTTGTTCGAGAATTAAGCATTCATTTTATTTTTAATTTTTTTTACTTTTTATATAGTTTTCATTATAAAACTACATAATTTTTTAGGATTTAATCCAAGGTAAAAAAAAAAAAAAAGATCTATATAGGTACCTGAATATCTACTTTATTATTATAATTTTACCATTACAATGTTGGGTTGGGTTAGAATGTAATATTATATATATATATATATATATATATATATATGAGAAATGATATGTACACAACATTTTTACAACAAATTCTAAGTGTTTGGTTGTTACTGGTTGTTATTGTTGAGGCAAAAAAATAATCTTAATGTTAGGTTCAAATTTGAAGCAATATCAACTAACCACCTATGATTTGTCATGAAAACGTTGTAAAAATGTTACGTACGTAGCACTTCTATATATATATATATATAATTGGAGATAATCCGATTAATCAGTTCCGAAATATTTCGTATTTATGATCAAACTAAAACAGTTTCCGGTATGGTATTAATTCCTTTGCTAGTAACACGAATCTCTTAGTTTTTGTCTTAAAGAAAAAAGGAAAAATTTTCTCTTTTGAGATTGTGGCCCATTGTGGAGCACTTTCTCACTTAATTAGTGAGATGAGTATTAAATTATATATATATATATATATATATATTTTTTTTTTTGGGTGGGGGGGGGGGGGGGTGGGGTTGGGATTGATTTTGAACAAAATATATTACACTGAGCATAAATATAGACCATAATTTAGTTAAGACAATAATCAATTATTGCAAAAGAAAACAAATATGAGACATACATAAGACCTTTGATGAGCAAGGCTATCTTTTTAATTTCACACTATGGACCCTTTTTTTTTTTTAATTATATTTTTTTATGCGAGATAAAAATTTTATTATAGCATAATCTAAATGCATATGTATGTAAAGTTCGCTCCTAGAGACTTAAATTCCGGCTCTTGCCTCGCACACCCCACAAACACTTATACTTGTAAAGTGACCACCGTACTAAAGATGCGCGGTGATTACACTATGGACCCTTATTATGAAGGTTTTTTTATTTAAATTTTTTTTTTTTATCAAATACTTTTACATAACCAAAGGTAACATTTTTTTTTTCTCTTTCTAATAGGAGGACACACCATAGGAACTTCATCTTGCCAGTCCTTCCAATACAGAATTTACAATTTCACTAAAGTAAGAAATGGTGCTGTCGACCCATCCATCAACCCTGCATTTCTTCCTCAACTCCAAGCACTTTGCCCACAAGATGGAGATGGTTCAAAGCGAGTTGCACTGGACACTCATAGCCCTAATAGGTTTGATACCTCCTATTTTAGAAATATGAGAATTGGGCAAGGGATTCTTGAGTCTGATCAAATGTTGTGGAATGATGCTTCAACAAAAGCCATTGTCCAACACTTGTTGCTTGGTTTGAATTTCAAAGTGGAATTTGGGAATTCCATGATTAAAATGAGTAACATTGGTGTGAAAATAGGCAATGCAGGTGAAATTCGCCAAGTGTGTTCCAAAATTAATTGATGATATAATCCCATAAGATCAACTCACTTGGTGGTTTTGTGTATGTGTGTGATGGAGTCAATCAAACGAGTGAGTGACAATTAAATATGAAAGTAGGTGTGAAATTTTGCCTACAAAAGTATTGTAACTTATAAAGTACCCTGACCTCCAAAATTTAAAGGAAAGGGATTGAAAAAGAGTATTGCAACTTATAAAGTACCCTTACCTCCAAAATTAAATGGAAAGAACATAAATGAAGTGTGAAGAAGAGACTGATAAAAAGGCATCCTATTTGACCCATTGCTTGTGGTGGAATGCTAGCTTTAAAGTCAAGATATTTTGTACTAAACTTGTTATGGCTAGTTAATAATATTGTAAGCACTAAATTTTAAGTTTGGAAATCAAATAATCGAAATAGTTTCACAAATGAATATTTTGTATTGATGAATGAGTAGGCACAATTTTTTGAAATTAAATTCCATTACAACATAATACTCCTCCAATTCGATCTCTTTGAATTAATCTTTGATTTAAGTATAATCTTGATTCAAACACTAGATGCTCCTTAATTTTATTGGGAAATGGATCAAGAGATCTTTGAAAAGAAATTACGATGAATTTCTAACTATATGTTTTTTAGAAATCCTTTGTTCTTCGTGTTCTTGTGTTCTTTGTCTTCGAAGATTGTAATGGACGTTCTTCAGGACTTTAGGCTTGAATCCATAGATTTTCATTAACTTGCAATCTCTTGAAGTTTTCTAACAATTTTGAATTTGATTCCAGTGCACTTTTAGATCTAGAAGGATGACTTGAATGATTTATATTTGAAGGTTGAAGTTCTTGAAGTCTTTAAAACTTGATTCCTACAGAGTTTTGAAACTTCTAAATGTGGTCTCACAAGATTGAGAAGGAACTCTATTTACAAGAGTCTTGGGAAGTTGTGATGACAAATGATTCGCTATCATTCATGACATGTGTCATAATTTAATGTCTTGTTCTTCAAGGGACACATGACATAATTTAATTAGTCAAAGTGTCTTGATTTAAAATATCACATGGTAGCATTTAATTAGACCCCTAATGTCACTTAAATTAATATATTAACATATGTTGATGTGCGATTGGCTCTTGGGTATTCTTTATAATTATTATTCAATAATGATTGAAATATTTTCATTGGTCTCTAAATAATGACATTGGAATCCACTAAGTATATATCACTTGGCATCTTGTAATTGGCCGCTTTAAACATGCCACGTAGAGTTGAATATGACCATTTGTGATCGGTTGGAATTTTCCAATGTTTACAATGCCTCAATGAAATAAAAAAGAAGAATAAGATAGATGTATCCTATTGTCTCAATGCCTCAATAGAAGAAATGCTTTAAAATATATATGATTAAAGTAAAGTTAAAAATACAATATATTTTACAATAAATTTCAGAACTATTGATGAGTACAGCTGGAAGAATGTTTTTATATTCTTATCATAGGATTTCGGAACTAATGATAAGTTGGTAAATTGTTTTGAATCTCATATATATATATATATATATATAGATCTACAGGACTCTAGACTTATTTATACTGGTTGAAAAGGAGAACTGTAGAAGCTAGGCTGTATATACCTCTTAAAATCTCTCTGTCGCCTATGTCTTTTTCTTACTTTTGAGTATATGACCTCTGTCATATATCCTCCACAAAACAATGCTTCCTAAGTTCCTATCACGCTATATAATACGCCAACAACAACTTTTGACTATTTCACTATAATGCATGAGTGGCTCAAGACTCAAGCGCAATTTATGGCGACCTGATTGATATCTTTCCCTGCTGTATGTATAATCGACGAGAAGAATATTCAAAATAAGCGTCAGAGTGAACTAATCAAGTGGGTATTTTGCATAAAAGTAATCTACAAGAAGAATATCCAAAATGAGAGAGATGATGTCAACTAAATCATGTGGCCATTTTGCATAAACGTAATCACTATTCGCCGTATGGCTAGGGTTGTCTTTTACTCCAATAATAATTATTGAGAGACAAAATTAGAGTTTCATAATGTTTTGTATCAGGTGGCAAAATAAAATTGATAAAAATGATGTTAATAGTATGTACGTGTAAATAGTATATTACTTGAATCACAATATTATAATAATAATAATAATAAGAAGGAGAAGAAGAGTATTAATTTTTTTCCTTAACATTCGTTTTTTGAAAATCAAGATCTTGTTGTTTCTTGAATATTCTTAACTACGTATTCCTGAAGCATGAAAATTTATGCTTTCTCTTTTTACATTGAAAAATTATGCTTTTTCTTTTTATATTTATGATGGAGTCTACCATGGAGGGAGCACAATTTTTTCGTGTTTCGGAATACTTAAAAATTTTCTGTTGTTTCCTGAATTATTTGAATGAATGAACGTAACTTACTAATTTCAACAGCGAAATTTTCTTATCAAGTTCAAGAGAAGCAATTTTCTTTAAACCTAAGTCAACATTCATAGTATCCTTTACAGCAACCTTGCAAAGCTTATTATAGGCTTCTTGCAAATCGGCGCTCTTAGAGAGTTCCCTATCAGAAGGGTTCTCATCAACCACAACATTTTCATCGACTATAGCAGTAACTGTGAAAGCAATGAAGTTTCCATCCTCATCACTACCAGACTCATGATCAAAAACTTCATCATCACTAAGGGTTACAGCCATAGTTATACCCTTTGATCTCAAGAATGTAGGACATTCTGATTTCACATGACCATACTGATATGCAACTAAGGGTTGCATATCAGTAATGTTCACTTTAGTGGGTTCATTCCTCTTAAAATTCCTAGGTTCATTATTGTTTTTACCTCTTGCCTTTCTGTTGTTGTTCCTAAGAAAGTTTCTAAAGTTCTTGGCAAGATATGCAATCTTTGTAGAAAAGAGTTCATCATCAAATCCATTACCATCAACATCATCAACTGACTTAAGAGCCATTGATTTGGATTTGTTTGTCTTAAGTAGGTTTAACTCATAGGACTGGAAAGATCCTACAAGCTCATCAACAGGGATGGAGTCCACATCCTTACTTTCAGTAATGGTAGTCACTTTGGGTCTAAAGTCCTCAGTCAAGGATCTAAGTATCTTCCTAACAATCTTAGGTTGATCATAAATTTCATCCAAATTATAAGCAGAGTTAACAATATCATTCAGTTTAGCATAGAATTCATCAAAACATTCATCATCAAGCATTCTAATACTTTCAAATCTAGTAGTTAACTGTTGTAGTTTGTTAATCTTAAATGCCTTTGTGCCTTCATGCACATTTTGGAGAATATTCCATGTAATATAAGCAACCTTAACATTTGAGATCCTCTTGAATTCCTCCATAGAAACAACATTAAAAATAGCATTCATGACTTTGCTATTAAAAGCGACTGCTTCTTTCTAAGAAATTGACCACTAGCTTATAGGAGTAGTCGGTTTCTCCCATCCGTATTCAATGGAATTCCAAACTCTCTCATCAATAGATTTCAAGAATTATTTCATCCTTACTTTCCAGTAGGCATAGTTGTTCCCATCAAAGTGAGGTAGGATCATAAGAAAGTGACCGTGTTCCATGACAAGGGGTCAAGGATCAACTCTTAGATCTAAGGATCTAAACACAAAAGCTAACCTGCTTTGATACCACTTGTACATTTTTAGACCTCTTAAAACACAAGTTATTTAACCTAGTTATTTAGCCAAGTGATTACTTAGATTAATTATTCAGATCTAGGTTAACACAATCAAATCATATTATGTAAGTAATGTGGAAATATAAAGAACACGCGATATGATAACCCAGAAAAACCAAACCAGTAAAAAACCCGGTGATGATTTAACCTAACTATTCTCGAGGTAAAACAGATTCACTATGAAAGAATTGAAGTTTGTACAATAGAACTTAGACCACTAACATCTCATTGCTACCTCGTGTAGAAAACTTACTACCACGACCACGTGACAGCTCCGAGTCCACGGATTACTTCTTTCTTTGATCCATTGCAACCACAAGCACTCCCACTTGTGACTTTGAGACTCTACTCAAAGGTTTTAGATATTCTTTAAATTCTTTAAGCAGCAACTGAAGCGATCACCAAATTTTTAACGTGAATCTTGATCTTGATAACCCTAAGTATGTATGAAGGTAAACACCACTAGATCTCACAAGAGATTCAACACACAACACATCAAAGACTTCTAAAACTTAGTTAGGGTTTTTCTTTTTATACTAGGAGTAAATCATAAAACCTTACACATCAAACCGGGCTTGGGCTGAGTTGGAAATTTTGCAGAAAAAATAATATGCACGAGGTTCGATCGATCGAGCCTTTCAGATTTAGTCCAATGCAATCACTCGATTCCAATTTTACAAATGAAAACACTTTGAGCAGCCTAAATCTAGATTCTAAGTTTTGATCATGGTTTGCCAACACATCACAAATTGAAGTTCTAATACATTTAGTTCCTAAAGTCTTAGAACCTAACATTTATCAAAAAAAAAAAAAAAAAAACTTCCAACTACTAACTAATAATTGCTCCTACTAAATTTGTACTAGCAAGTTTGAGGTTCCTAACAACCAGGAGTTAGCAATTTGTTCGTAAAAATTATGCGCTCCATCTCTATAAAAGGGAATAGGATCCTTTTCCAAGATATCTTTGTGAAGGTAAAGCAAACATATCTGAACTCCCTTTTCAAATAACAATAAATATCAAAAAATTTAATTAGTTGCCATGTTTCAAAACAATACTGAAAACTAGCATCTCGAGTGTCTAAAACTCGATTTCCAAGATGAAATTCGAGTTTTTAAGTCTCGATTTGTAAGAGAAAGGCTGAAAAAATCCACGTGAAAATCGAGTTTTAAAGACTCGAGTTCCATATATTGCAGGAAAACGCCGCTATAGGGCTCTAAAACGTCACTATAGGGCTTAAAAACGCTACTATAAGGCTTCCTGAACCTGGTATTGGGTGAGCACACTTATAAAAAAATTTTGTAGGAAAACACCGCTATAGGACTTTAAAACGTCACTATAAGACTTAAAAATGCCACTATAGGGCAAAAATTTTTTGCATGGAACTCGAGTCTTAAAGACTCGAGATTTATGTGTCAACCAACCACTCGCGAAGCGAGTCTTTGGGACTCGAGTTTTAATATGGATCTCGAGTTTCTAAAACTCGAGATGCTATTTTTTTAAAAATTTTCAACTGTTGCCTAACTTACTACATTGAATCTCTATTAATTGCTACTCTGCAAATTCCCCAAACATATCTAGAGGCAGTGGTTTGTTAAAGATAAACTTTTGTCTGAAAAAAAATGATGATGGACGTTGATATCATCTCAAGAGAAATCATCAAACCATCTTCACCAGCAATTCATCATCTAAAACCCTTTAAACTCTCTCTCTCTCTCTTGGACCAGCTCACTCCTACAACCTATGCTCCACTTATCCTCTTTTACCCCAAGAACCAGATTCATTCCAAGAATCCCCAAGCTCACCTAAAAAACTCACTCTTAGAAACCATAAATAGTTTCTACCAATTTTCTGGAAGGATGAAAGACAACCTCTTTATTGATTATTACGACGAGGGCATTCCTTATAATGTGGCCTGAGTCCATTGCCGTCTGTCTGACTTTCTTCAATATCCTAAAACGGAGTCTTTAAACCACTTTCTTCCTTGTTGTCCATTTCGCAAAAAACCAAAACCAATGGAAGTTGCCCCATTAGCCATACAAGTCAACATATTTGATTGTGGTGGAATAGCAATCGGTTTTGCCGTGTCACATAAGTTCATAGATGGAACCACCATGAGTGCTTTCCTCAACAATTGGGCAGCCACTGCAGGCGGGCCTTGTAACAAGTTAGCAAATCCTAATTTTACCGAGGCATCATCATTATCACACTTTCCTCCACAAAATATATTGCCTAATATTGCTAAACCTTTAGCGGAAAGGCTTTGGTTCAGCGAAGGCAAGTACAAGACAAGGGGATTTGTGTTTGATCCTCCACAAAATATATTGCCTAATATTGCTAAACCTTTAGTGGAAAGGCTTTGGTTCAGCGAAGGCAAGTACAAGACAAGGGGATTTGTGTTTGATGCTAAGGCCATAGCTACTCTAAGGGCAAAAGCAAGGAATGAACGAGCTGAAAACCCAACCCGAATTGAATCACTGTCTAGTTTCATTTGTAAACACGCTAGAGCTGCTTCTAGATTAGCATCTGGTTCTCCAAGGCCATCTATACTGGCCCAAGCGATAAGCATCCGGGGAAAAGCAAAGCCACGCTTGTCGGATTCTTCTATGGGTAATATCTTTTGGTGGGCATTAGCAGCCTACGATTATAACTCAGAAGTGTCGACAGAGATCGAGATGCGTGGCTTGGTGGCAACCCCCAAAGAAGCTGTGTCAAAAATCGACAGTGATGTGAGAATTCTGCGAGGTCACGAAGGTTTTATACGCTTCTTCGAGTACGCAATCCAGAAAGCTGCCACGGTAGTATTCTCCAGAGAAAACCCTGAAATTTTTTCTTTCACCAGTTGGTTAACATTTGGTTTCAACGAAGTCGATTTTGGATGGGGAAAACCCATTTGGGTTGGGCTGATGGGGGAAGGAGGTTCCGGTAGGAAACTCACTATTCTCCAAAATGCTATCTATGGCAAAGGAATTGAAGCATGGGTGACCTTAGATGAAAACATTATGGCTATATTGGAGGACGATGCTGAATTCCTCGCCTTAGCTACTTTGTACTAGTATCTATATTGTTGCGTAACTTACGTATTGATTGTATTCCAATCAAACTAATAAAGCTAGTGAGCTATACTAAAAGGAGGATGGTTATTACAGTGTGTAATAGTGAGCTATTCTAGTATCTATAGCGTGTTTCAATAACTAAAATCAACTCACGATTTCAGTTTACGAATACACAGTGTGTAACAGATTTTGCCCATGCTAAAATAATTTGTGAGCACATTAATTGCTACGTTGAATGAAAACTGTGCTAACAATTAAAATCAGTTTTATTAGTAATAGAAGATACTCTTATAAAAGTATTATTAGTTATTGTAAGGGTACATTTGTAATTGGCATATCATGAGACAAAATGCATCTTTTACTTGTAGTTGATTTTTTGGTTCTAATATGTTCAAGAAGATCATTTTAATTTAGTGTCCAACAAGTACGTAGTATTATTAAAGCCATGAAGAATACTCAAGAAACAGTACAAGAAAAACTGGAACTACAGATCTCAACACCTAGCTCGATACCTATTGACCTATCGAGATTTAATGAACCTCAATACCTAGCTCGACACCTCTCAATCTATCACGCTTCGAGGATTTTGAATTTCTAGACCTATTTTCAACCCACGATCACATGGCTTTCCTAAGGTTTCATGCACTAGGGTTCTAGAGCATATAAAGCTATATTTCACAGCCGTCATTAGATACACAGAGACACATAGAGAGATATACAGAGATACACGTTTTATAGGAGTTACTGCAACTTTTTGTGCACCTTAGGGTTTTGTAACAAGCTCCTTCCTGATCTACAAGCATGGATTGAAGAACTTTGTCATACAACAACAATCAAGTTGTTGTGCTATTAATTAGTCACGTACTGGGATTTGTGCAAAGGAGAAGTCTCTACAAAAACAAGTCCAATTGGGTATTGGAGCTGATATAGTATAGGTCAATAGGTTCAACTGTGGGTTGGTATTTTGGGATAGTCTAGTTGGGATAAAATTCCTTATATTTGTAACCACTTGTTTCTTGATTAGTGGATTTTTCGGGAGTGATGACTTGAAATTCACTCAATGAGATTTTTGTCTGCAAAGATTTTCTTCAACATGATCAAATCGCCGTGTGAAATTTATTTTAAGTTGCACTCTATTTAGTTTGGTGATTTGATTGTGCCTCCACATGATTCACATGTAATTTGATTAATTAATTAACTTGAGTAATTGAATTAATTAATCGGGATCAATCTATAGCCTAACAGTTATATGTTTCATTTTTAAATTGGAATAAAACCTCTATTTATATATTTCACAAATTGTATTTGTGAAATATCTTACTTATATAATTATATATATACCTATATTGTGAGGACTCAATTATCCTAAAATTTGGATAATATTTAAAGTTATTCATTTTCAAACCAATATGCATACTAAAAATTTAAAACTTGAAAAAATAATAATGAATTTGCATAACAACTGCTTGTGGGTCTTATATAACTATATTTACACTTGTTGTAGGATAAAATTATCCTAAAATTTGAATGTTGTTTAAGTTTTTTCAAAATCCATATAAATACAAATATTTAAAATAGAGAAATATTATATTCACAACATTTTTACAACAAATCTTAAGAAACAGGTTGTTATGGATTGTTATTAGTGGACTAAAAAGTAATTTCAATAGTATTTTCAAATTAGAATTAATAATAACTTACCACCTATGATTTGTTGTGAAAATGTTATGAAAATATTGTGAATGTAGCATTTCTCTTAAAAATAACAAAAAAAAAATCATTTTTGCTTTTAAACTTGTTATAGGGCATAATTATCCTAAAATTTGAATGTTTTTCAAGTGCTTTTCAAATACATATACATATCAAAATTTAAAATAACAAAGAAAGCATTTTTGTTTCTCAAGTGTTTGTGGATGTGGTCCATATGCACCAAAATTTAAAATAACAATGAAATAATTTTTTTAGAATTTTTGCTTTTACACTTGTTGTAGGAAACAATTATCCTTAAATTTTAAAAATTTTCAATATCTTTTCAATTCCATACACATCAAAATTTAAAACTACAAAGAAAGCATTTTTGCTTCTCAAGTGTGTGTAATCCCATAAACAAATCAAAATTTAAAATAACAAAGAAAGTATTTTTGCTTCTCAAGTGTGTGAGTGTTGGTCAGAGCAAGATAACTATTTAGGTTTCAAAGAGAGGGAAATATTGGCCTTTTAAGGATTTTCTATTTTAATAATTATTATTTGCAAAGTGAGGGTTTTTTTAGATATATATATTTGAATGTTCAAAATGGGTATGGAACACTCTTGAATGTTTAGACCCCAAATTACAAATTATCAATTCAAGCTTATAATCAAACAATTAATGTGCGGAACATGAACATAAGCCAAACACAGAATTGATAAACAATCTAAACCAATATAAAATCACATTCACAGTAGATAATCAACGGTAAAGATTAAGGGAAGAGAGATGCAAACACAAAGACAACACGCGATGTGTTATCGAAGAGGAAACCGAAGCCCTCGGCGTAAAACCTCTCCGCCGCCCTCCAAGCAGTCAATAATCCACTAGAAAATGTAGTTGGGATACATGAACAGTAATAGACCCTCCAAGCCTAATCTACCCAGGTAACTAAGCCCTCCAAGCTTCCTGCTCCAACGAGGTTGCGCCGAACCTTTTTCTTCTCTAGCTTACTGGATTTCGCTATAGCCCATAGCATCAACCAATAACCATTGGTTCCTTCCCAAATTGCTTCCCTTAGCACCAATAGACCTTCTCACAGATGTGGGTGTGGTGAGATAAGGATTTGGTCAATAGCCTCTCAATGATGTATCAATGGAGTAGAAGAGAGTAGAGGAATTTGAGGAGTCTCTTAGTGAAGATTGGGGATGAGGCAATCTTGTTTTTCTCTAGGGTTTCTCTCTCAATTTTTCTCTCTAGAAGATCCCTCAATGTAGTGGGTATAAGGGTATATATATAGAGGGGTGAGAAAGGAATGCGAAGAGTCAGTTTTTCCCAAACAGGGCTGGTTGGCGGCTTAGCCTTGCGACTGGTCTGAGTCGCGAGTTCCAGCTGCGAGGTAACGGCCTGGCCAGCCTGGGTATTTTGTCCTGTAGTGCACCAGCTGGCAAAATGCTTTAGCTTCCCGCATGCTTGGCACGTGACTCTCATCTGGCGGCTTGCACTCGCGAGCCACCCGCGAGTTCCAGTTGCGAGTCCCTGCATCTTTGCACATTGAGGAACATTTCTTCACATCTTCTCACACACTACCCTTACAATAATCCCACCTAAATACAGGGTTACTAAATGCTGATTTACAAGCAAATTAGCACGGAATAAAGCCAACAAGATAGTTGATTAAATTCAACCTTACAATCTCCCCCTTTGGCTATTCCGTGACAAAACCCTATAACAAACTCTAGACTTAACACGTGAGTTGGGAACAGTTGGAAAACTCACTCACACCTAACTTTAGAATCTGTGAAGCTTTTGAACCATAAGAACAAGTATTTCTTGAAACATAACAACATAATAAGTTCATTGTATACAAAAACTTGTAATGCATATGGAGCAAGCACAATGCGATCAAGCACAATGGAGTAAAGCAATAAACCATGGCAAGACCAAAACAAGCAATCACTATAACCAAGTGATCACAATGCTCATTCACACTTGGAATGAACATTCGGACATTCAAGCTGACAAACACAAGGCAAATCACTTGAATGACCAACACTCAACCAATGCACAGTACATGAAGTATGTGCATCTAGGAAAAATCCTACAAAGGCACAAGAGTGAGAGTACTTTAAAGGAAATGCATAACATTTAGTTAGAAGTACTGATTTAACAAAGCACAAAGGTTGCATAAAGCAAGGTACAAACCATAAAGCCTACAAAGTGCATAGAAACAAACCCTTAAAGCTTACAAAAGTAACATGGGTACAAACCAAAAATAAGAACCTTAACAACTTACAAAGGTACCAGGTACAAACAGTAAAAAGTACTTCCCTTATCATATCACTCCCCCTATCATGAATCATAGGAGCTGTGATGAACTTGGAAGATATATATCTGTAACCTGAAACACTTGCACAAAACACATTAGACCCTCAAGGTAAAGCAAGTAATAAACGAACAAGTATAATGTAACAAGTAAAATTGCGATCAAGAACATGATGAGAAACATGTGAGCAACTTGATCAAACACCAAACACCTAGACAAAGTTTTCTTATTAACACAATGTCTTCTTCCCCTTGGTATATGCATATCCCCTATGGAATATCTCTCCCCCTACAAGTGTGCACGAGAAATAAAATTTCTCCCCCTAAGAATGTGCACAAGGGTCATATAGAAATGACAAAAACTCTTCGGTATACTCTCTAGAGTATACTCTCCCCCTTTTTGTCAGGAATAGACAAAGGGTCAAGGAGAAACGATGGCAGGAGATGAAAGTATGAACAATGATAATGATGCATGAGGGGTGCAATAATGAATGAGAAAATGAAGCTCAATCCTAAGACATGACAAGCTAGGATGAAGAAACAATGTATGAACCAATGCATGACAAGAGTAGTAAGGTGTGTGCAAGAGGTGGCTAAGTGCAATGCATGACCAATGCATGAAAAATGCACATGTGGGGCAAGGTGTGTTAAATACACAACCAATGAACCAAACATGTTCCTAATGAGGAAACATGAGAAACCCCAAAGTTTGATACTCATTGGAGTCCAAACAAGTGAGAAAATGCTTAAGAGGCATTTTATCAAACACCTAGCATGCACACTATGAAGAACAAAGTGAAACAATGCATGAATATCATGAAAGCCGCCCTTAATACATGTTCTTTTTGCCACAATGGGCCAACATCCAAAGCAAATCATCAATAGAAATCAATCCCAAACAAGAATTTGACAAAAATTAAGTTTTCCCAACCCCTATGATGAAAATCCCAACCAAGAGCACAAAACTCTCCAAAACATAATCTAAGGATCAAAAACAATGAAACGAGTATATAATTACCTTAGAGATGTTAATGGAATGAAAAACCATTCAAATTGATTGGGTTTTGATGTAAAAATAGTAAAATAGGGTTTTAAGAGAGGATGGGAGAGGTTTAAAACAGTTTTCCCATGAAAAACACTTAAAAAAGTTGTTTCTGGGCGTTTGGCGACTGGGCGAGTTGCGAACGAGTCGCCAGTGAGTTGCGAAACCAGTCTGTGTGAACTCGCAACTGGGCTCGCGACTGGGCAACTCGCCAAAACAAGTCGCCAAAACTTGCGACTTGGTTTGGCTGGTTGCAAGTCACCAAAATGAGTAGCCAAAAATTCTAACACTTGTTTTTCAACCCAGAACATGTTTAAACACTGAAAAACAATGTATGCACTAAATATGAACACAAAGAGTGATAAAAATCACTTCTAAAAACATATAAAATGATCAAAAATCTTTTTGGATTGATCCATATGTAGTTGAGCACACACACATCACATTTAAACAAGTACAATTAAACAAATGAATAAGGCATTCATTGAACAAGGCATGTGTGTTGTGTGTGTGTATCAAGTGTGGAATAGTCCTTAGTCTAGAATGAAGTTTCAATGATCAATTCAATCAAGTTATACACAACTAGTACTAAGACAAGTGGTTTATCTCAATTATAGAAATGAACATATATGACCTCCCACAAGAAAATGATTACATATCTTTGAAGCTTTTCATTTGGCTTCTTTACAACTCATAACATTTGATCATTTTGAACAATACATCTCATTTTGAGATTGATGCCTAAAATTTTTGATATTTCAATTTGATGAACAAGCCTTTGGCTTTTTGGGCATCATACAATTTCATAAAAGTCGCTTTCCCTTTTTCCTAGTCAAATACTAGTATGTGCGACAGGCTTTTGCAGCTCAATATCTCTTTTCATTTGGATATTTACATTTGGTGAGCTCTTTTAAGCAAAAACAAAAATAAATGGTGGGAAGATATATAGGCACAAGTCTATGCATGTATCAAAACCAACATGACTATTGACTAATCATTCATGACAATCTTGAAGATCGATTTACAACAATCACACAAAGATGTCAAGATTTTTCCCACAAAGATATAAGTGCATAAAGAACAAGCCAAGCTCGTAAATGCATAAAGCCATTAGTACAAAGGTACAAGGCAAAACTCACATGTGATATGTGCTCAAACATATACGATCAAACTTTTTGAATTTTTTACTTTTTATGCGGTTTTGGATTTTTACTCACACGAAACAAAGACATAAAAGTAAGATTAAAAATAAAACCAAAATAATGCAAATAAAGAGATGCAAGATGCACAAATGCATGACAATGACGCATCTAATGCATGAAGGGTCCTACAAAGATCAAAAGAATTAGATCAAGGACTAAAAGAGCAAAAACTCAACCATAGGAACCCTTCCTCATCCAAACGGAACGATTGTTTGGAGTGAGTGCCTCATTAGAAGTGAGACGAGGGTTGGAAGAATGAGAACCGGAGATGCACATAGTAAAGGAGTTAAGAGCATTAAACAATTTCTTTAACAACATTCTATCTTTACTCAAAACCGGTTTACTCTTTTTAGCACAACTTTCAAGAAGTTCAAGTTTATCTTTTTT
This sequence comes from Quercus glauca, assembly GCA_023736055.1. Classification (NCBI taxonomy): domain Eukaryota; kingdom Viridiplantae; phylum Streptophyta; class Magnoliopsida; order Fagales; family Fagaceae; genus Quercus; species Quercus glauca. The sequence goes on along the minus strand of CM043325.1, from coordinate 24,301,180 downwards.
TCTGATTCTTTTAAAAGCATGAAACTTAGAGCATTGAGGTCTTAGATGACCAACGACACCACAATGGTGACAAACAATGCGTTTAGGTCTACTAGGCTTTTTGTGCAAGGATCTAGCAACATGAGTTTGTTCTCTCTTCAACTTATGACATTGAGGTCTTATATGACCAATCACACCACAATGGTGGCAAGGTGGAACAAACTTAGATCCATCCAAAGCCTTAGGTTGAGACCTAAACGGAGGCTTTGACTTAGGAGCCTTTCTCTCCACCTTTTGATTTCTTTTGTATGGAGGAATGTACACTGATTTGTCCTTTAGGTTAGAACACACAATAGGCATAATATCGGACACCACAACATGATTGCAGCAAATATTTTCATCCTTTTTATCAATAGGTTCAGCAATCAAACACTTGGCATGCATCTTAAGAGATTCATTTTCACATTTAAGATCATCAACAAGTTTGTTAGACAAAACAAGTTTAGCATCCAAGTCCATATTCAAACATTCAAACTTTTTCAGCTTTTTAAGAGAATTTTCAGCAAGATTCTTATATTTTTCAACCAATTTATTGGATTCATTGAGCTTAACAATCAAATCATCTTTTTCACAAATGAACTTACTCAAATTCTTTTCAAACTTCTTAACAATTTTCTTCAAGGGTTTGATGTTAGGAATATCAACAACATCCAAAGATTCATGCAACATAGCATCACAATCATGAGGATTATCACTTATAGAGGCAATTTCACAAACACGTGGCATGTTACATTTATCATTAACCAAATCATATAAAGAGTCATATAAAGCACAATCCATGGCAAATAAACACAAGGGATCAAGGATCACACTTAGGTATTTAAATCACAACAAGTGTACCCGCTCTGATACCAAATGAATGTTCAAAATGGGTATGGAACACCCTTGAACGTTTAGACCCAAAATTACAAATTATCAATTCAAGCTTATAATCAAACAATTAATGTGCGGAACATGAACATAAGCCAAACACAGAATTGATAAACAATCTAAACAAATTTAAAATCACATTCACAGCAGATAATAAACGGTAAATATTAAGGGAAGAGAGATGCAAACACAAAGACAACACGCGATGTGTTATCGAAGAGGAAACCGAAGCCCTCGGCGTAAAACCTCTCCGCCATCCTCCAAGCGGTCAATAATCTACTAGAAAATGTAGTTGGGATACATGAATAGCAATAGACCCTCTGAGCCTAATCTACCTAGGTACCTAAGCCCTCCAAGCTTCCTGCTCCAATGAGGTTGCGCCAAACCTTTTTCTTCTCTAGCTTACCGGATTCCGCTATAGCCCATATCATCAACCAATAACCATTGGTTCCTTCCCAAACTGCTTCCCTTAGCACCAATGGACCTTCTCACAGACGTGGGTGTGGTAAGATAAGGATTTGGTCAATAGCCTCTCAATGATGTATCAATGGAGTAGAAGAGAGTAAAGGAATTTGAGGAGTCTCTTAGTGAAGATTGGGGATGAGGCAATCTTGTTTTTCTCTAGGGTTTCTCTCTCAATTTTTCTCTCTAGAAGCTCTCTCAATTTAGTGGGTATAAGGGTCTATATATAGAGGGGGTGAGAAAGGAATGCGAAGAGTCAGTTTTTCCTAAACAGGGCTAGTTGGCGGCTTGGCCTTGCGACTGGTCTGAGTCGCAAGTTCCAGCCGCGAGGTAACGGCCTGGCTAGCCTGGGTATTTTGTCCTGTAGTGCACAAGCTGGCAAAACGCTTCAGCTTCCCGCATGCTTGGCATGTGACTCTCATCTGACGGCTTGCACCCGCGAGCCACCTGCGAGTTCTAGTCGCGAGTCCCTGCATCTTTGCATATTGAGGAACATTTCTTCACATCTTCTCACACACTACCCTTATAATAATCCCACCTAAATATAGGGTTACTAAATGCTGATTTACAAGCAAATTGGCACGGAATAAAGCCAACAAGATGGTTGATTAAATTCAACCTTACAATATTAACTTAAAAAATTATCATAGAGAAATTTGGTATTGTATCTTTTTCATGTTCATCATTTTCCCCCAACAGCAAATGAATTAGTAGGACTCACAGTATTAAAGGTGAGCCAAATATTATTGTAGAGTTAAAATGTGTATTATTTTTTAAGAGATATTTTCAATTTATAGCGTTCGCTTTTGATAATTGTTTTTTATTATTAAAACAAAACACTAATTGATTTTTGGTGTAGGCAAAAACTGAACCTCAAAAAACTTTACCAGGTTATGTGTATTTGATTGTTGATTGGTATCTTTAAAATATATTATACTGCTTTTATTATTATTTATCTTATAACTTTTCTTCAAAGATGAGGCTAATAGTATATACTATATGTGATAGTCTGACTAAAGATATCTTGCTTAAATTTTGATAATCGTACATTATTTCAAATGTTTAGAATTGTTTACATATTTAGTTAAAGAGCATATTTAGCTTTTAATTAATTAATTCATTTTATTTATGAAAGCTCTCAAATAGTGCAAAGCACTATAGCTTGTTTAGACCCCAAATTCTTAATTACAACTTGATTAATTTTAATCTAAACATACTTGATGCGGAATATACATGATTAGCAAATTAATTAATCGAAAAACTCAACAGTTGTATGGATGAACAAATAAATGCAATGCTAAAATGAGAAGGCAGTGGGTAAAAGAATAGCAAACCCAAGATAACATGGCGATGTGTTATCAAAGACGAAATCGAAGGACTCGGTGAAAAACCTCTCCGCAACCCTCCAAGTCGAAATGATCCACTAGTGAATAAGTTAGAGTACAAAGATATCAAAAAGACCCTCCAAGCTCTACCAAATGTACTTGAGCCCTCCAAACTCCAGCTACCAACAGATTTCTCGGAGTCTTGTCGTCACTAGTTATCCGAATCCCGCAATACTGCTCGATTGCACCGCTAAGCCTCATCGGCTTCTTTTGGCAAATACCCAATGCTTTCCAAGCTCCAAAACACTTTTTGCACTCTAAATAGGTGTGAGTTGTGTTTAGGTACAAATCTCCTCTCATGGTATAAAATTGAGAGAGGGGAGGAGAAGAGACTACAAGGATTTCTCTCTTGAGGGTGAGTAGTTTTCTCTAACAAGATGGGTGTGTTGTAGAAACCATACTTAGGTTTTTTTCTGAATAGCCTCCTGTTAGGACATATGTGTTTTCACATGTTAAGAACATATGTCATACTTATTTATGTAAATTGGCTAATCCTTTGACAAAACGCACTTTACTTGTAATTGGGTAGTTCTAGGTGTTTTTAATACTTCAAGAAACAAGGTTTCAAGGTCAAGTGTTGAAGTCATTAAGTCTGTCCAAGAAAAACAAGCTGAAGTGCAATTTCATTAAAGCTCGACACCTGCTCGATAGCTCCTCGACACTTGCTATCTGTCGAGATTTAAAAAGTCAAATTTTATGTTCTAATTTCTTGAGATCCATGAATATGTTTTTGGGCCTTCTTCTCTTCTAACCCTAAGCATATAAAATTATTGGTTTAAGAGTCGTCATGATAGACACAAGTTGCAAAAGCATTAAGCAATCTTCATTCAAGCAAATTGTGATCAAAGACGAAGTTCTTGACCTAGTTCATCTTCTCTGAAGAAGTTGCTGTGTATTTGCACCAAAGGGTTTTGTGACCAAGCATCTTCTTGATCTTCATCGTGTAGGATGAACTGAAGAACTTTGCAACCAACCTCTCCTTCTAAGTTGGTGTTTGAAGTCGCGTATTGGGATCCGCGCATTGGTTAGTCACGTACTTGGGAGCCGTGCATCAAAGGGGAAACTGTCGCTACAGATCAAGTCCAATTGGGTATTGGGGTAAGGGTTCAACTGTAGGTTGGTAAGGTACTTGGGATTCCTTTACTTGTAACCACTTGATTTGATAATAGTAGAGTTTCGGAAGTGGTGACCTGAAAATCACCCGGTGGGGTTTTTGCCGTTAGGGTTTTTCCCATTCGTGAACAAATCACCATGTTATTTATTTTCTGTTGCATATTTAGTTATTTGGTGATTTTTTTTGTGCTGCCATGCAATTGCATGTTAATTGAACCTAATTAATTCACTTGGCTAATTAATTGGTTTAATCACTAGGGGTCATTCAGTTTATGGCCTATCAAGTGGTATCAGAGCAGGCACACTCTGATTAGGTTTAATCTTTGCTGTGTTGATCCATTGACCCCTGTTTGTCATGGATAGAGGACAACCATTAATTATACCTCCTTTATTTGATGAGACTAACTATGCATATTGGAAAGTACGCATGAGAGCTTTTTTGCAGTCCTTAGATGAGAAGGTGTGGCAAGCTGTTGAGATTGGCTGGACCAAGCCAAAAGAAGCGCCAGCCGATTAGGATGAAGCCAAGATCAAGGCGGCAAACTTCAACAGCAGAGCGTTGAATGCCCTATTTAGTGCAGTTACCAATGAGGAGTTCAAAAAGATATCCTCAACTGAAACTGCTAAGGAGGCATGGACCATCCTCCAGACAACCTATGAAGGGACAAAGGCTGTCAAAGATTCAAAGTTACAGAGGCTCACTACTAGCTTTGAAGAGATTAAGATGGAGGAGGATGAGTCGTTTGATGAGTTCTATACCAAGCTTAAGGACATAGTGAACTCAGCCTTCAATCTTGGGGAAACCATCCTTGAACCCAATGTTGTAAGGAAGGTGCTCAGATCTCTACCTGAGAGATTTCATGCCAAGATTACGGCAATAGAAGAATCAAAGGACATTGATAAAATTCCTTTGACTGAGTTGGTTGGGAACTTGCAGACCTACGAGCTAGGGTTATCAAGGATTGGCAAGTCAAGCAAAGGCAAGAGCAGGGCCTTGAAGGCAAAGAGCAGTGATACAGATGAGTCTTCCGATGATGAAGATTCCAAGATGAAGTCCTACATTACAAGGCAGTTCAAGAAGTTTATGAAGAATGCCAATGGGAGGAGCTTCGACAAGGACCGCAGGCAATCCAGTTCTTCTCAATTTAAGAGCCAAGACAAAGGAAGGAAGGATGCTAAGGATGGCGGTCAGTACACTGTTCCGGCAGGACCAAAGTGTTTTGGATGTCATGGGTTTGGACACATGAAGAATGAGTGTCCTACATACCCCAAGAGCATTGGGAAGAGCAAGGCACTTGCTGCAACCCTGAGTGACACTAAGCCTGAAGATGATTCCGATAGTGAGGATGACGGAATCTTAAATGCCTTCACTGCCACAGTCAATCCTACTAAAGGATTGTTGAAGAAGTGGAAGAAGAAGAAGAATTGGTGGACACCGAATGTGAGAAGATGGATGATCAAGATGATATCCATTCAGCCTATGAGAAGCTTTACAAGCTCTTTGAGAATCATGAGAAATTGTACAAGCTAACCACCAAGAAGCTCAGTGATATGGAACTTGACTGTGAAGAGTTGTCCACAAAGTTTGATGAGGCAAATCAAACTATTGGAGCGCTAAGATTTGAGAACAATTTCTTGGCTGAGAAGACCAAGTTTGAAGCGAAGTTGTTTCAAGTTAGAGCTCAATTGGAGAGGACTTCAAGTGCAAAACTTGATGAGATGCTCAGTAATCAGAAATCTGCTTCGGATCGAACAGGTTTGGGATATGGTCTTTCTTTCTCTAATTCTGCTTCTACTAGTTCTACTGTTTTTGTTCCTCCTGCTAATGTTGTTAAAGTTGAGAACACTGATGTTAAAACTGAATTAGCTAGTGAGAACTTAGACAAGGATAAATCTATCTTAGGAGCACCCCCTAAGCAAGATAAGAAAGATGCTAAAAACCCTAGGGCTAAGAAGGCTAACTCTCAAAAGTCTAAACAAAATAAGCAGCATCTCTGTCATCATTATGTAGCTACCGGTCATACTCGACCAAATTGCTATAAGTGGCTAGCCACTCAAAAGAGCAACAGCATGATAGCATCTGGAAGCCAAAGTCAGCTTCAATCATCTCTTGCTCCTCTTGGAGATCTTCTAAAAGCCCTCATGTTCCTTTCGAACTTGAACGGTTTCAATTCTTCCCCCTCACTGCCGGTTCAAGGATTTAATCAAAGGAAAGGCTCTTCCAAGGTATGGAAGAAAAAGGACTCTAAGTGATTTCATCACTTTCTTTTCCCTTCTTGTTTTTCTTGTTTGTTGCATTACTTGTCTGTTTTGCATTTTTGTTGAGTCAGTCTAGTTTTATGCATTGTTTTTGCTTTGCTTAACATGTTTTTGTGTGTTTACTTTCAGTTTTGTTTATTTTGTTTTTCATATAAAAATAAAAAATAAAAATTGAAAAATAAAAAAAATACAAAAATAGTGTGTGTTTTGTGTACTTTGGTACTTGTGTACCTTGGATGGTCAATGAAACAGAGTTTTCTACACTTTATATTGTTTGTAGCTTAGATGAATATCTCTATGCACAACTAAGCAAGTGAGCTTTGTGGCTCTTGTTTGTGATGAGTAAGATTAAGTTATCTCTTAGACTTAACACTCATATCACTCTTTTTGACTGGTAGGACTAGAAAATCCTAAGAGAAAGGCATAAATAACCATTTCACCACTGTTGCCCACCAATCATGAAAGACATATGTATACTTTGGCATAGCAAAAGTGTGATGTCAATGACATTTGTGTGCTTCGGCATAGCAAAATTGGAATGTCAAATATCAATGGGTATTTCTTTTCTCTCTCTTATATGCCCATGCATGATATGCTTAAAAAGAAAATATGCAAAGAAATAAAAAGCAAAAAGATTAAAAATGCTTTAAATATGGTTGCAAGCGTGTATTCTAGGAAATGTGAGAGTTATAGGATGTACCTCGAAGGTGATAGTCCCCATCAAACAGTTATGATTGTGTGTGAGTTAAAGATATTTTCTCATATCTCAGATCGTCATAACATGTATACACATATGCAATCTTGCAATGTTTTTCACACACAACACACAATATTCTTTGCTACTCTTGATACATGTACAGGTACAATGTGATTTGGCCATCACAAAGGTTTTACATGTGCTTATGTATGCTCACTAAACTGTCATGACTTGTTTTTGAAAAATAAAATTAGTTAGACTTGTTTAGTGTGTGTGTGTGTGTGTGTTTTTGGGAGATCCATGTGCTTAAATTTTCATTGAGAGATGATTTTTGAGAGCTTTTTATGTTGGTTGGATCATGGTTGAGGTGTATGTTGGATTGCATTCATGTCTGTGTTTTTCTCTTCTCGAAAAACTGATTTTAAAAGCTGGCTCGACACCTTCTCGACACCTTCTCGATACCTTGTTATTTGTCGAGCTTCTCAAGCCTTTTCTTATCGCAATCTCGACACATCTTCGACACCTGGTGGATCGATCGTGAAAGTTCCTGTCTCCTCGATACCTTCTCGGTACCTGGTCGATCGATCGAGCTTCTGTTCTTGGTTTTGGTGTTCATTCCTCGACACCTATCTCGACACCTTCAGCTGTCGACGTGCTTTTTCTCGATACCTACCTCGACACATGTCTTGACACCTCTCGACACCTCAGCTGTCGAGAATTACTGAGGCTTCTATATATAGCTCTGTCGCGATTCTGATCTCATTTCCTCGATCTCTCTCGATCTGTACACGGCTGTTCATCTTCCAAACCACCTTTTCTCACTCAAAATCTCCAACCCACGTGATTTTCGGCCTTCCTTGCTTCAAATCAAGTGGTATGATCTCTTTTTTCCTTCCTTATTCATGCATTTCATGTTTTGAATCTTAGGTTTTGGGTTTTTGAAAAAATTTTGGGGTTTTTCAAAATCAATGAGTTTTTTTTTGAAATTTTGGGTTGGGTTTTCATTTAATTGTGTTCAAAATGTCATACATTCCATTTCATGAGCATTAGAATGATGTTTACATGCATTTAGATGTGTGTTCTATGTTTGTGTGCTGGTAGGATTAGATTAGGCTGAGCCTATGATGCTTTTTAAATTTGCATGTCACATGTTTATGCATTCCCCATGCATACGTACTTTTTGTTCAATATATTTGTTATTTGAACTATTTTGGGACTTTTCTGATTGTCTCTTTCTCCCTCTCTATCTCTTTCTTATTGTGTTTACGTTAGTAGTGTCTATGGCACCTAAACGTAAGACCATTCCGTCTCGGAACCTTCTTCGTTCTGGGGCATCATCTTCTTCCGATCCTACTCCCTCTAAGATTTGGTTCCATGATGAGGATGCCCATAAAGCATTCTTAGAGAACTTTTCTCGACAAGGTGTTCATTCGAAACGCCAAGTCATTCTGGCGGACTTCACCGACACTGACCTTCCTGATGTCATTCACAATCGGGGATGGGAGTCACTGTGTGACATCCCGGTCACTTGTCCTCTCGTGCTGATTTAGGAGTTCTACTCCAACATGCACGGGATTGATTCTTCAGTACCTCTCTTTCATACTCGCGTTCGAGGTACGCGCTTTGCTGTCACACCGTAGCTTGTTGCGGATGTGCTTAGAGTACCAAGGGTAGAGCATCTTGATTACCTCGGTTGTGAGCGTCTGAGGACTGTGTCCAAAGACGAGATGATCTCTGCTTTCTGTGAGCACCCATTTGTTTGGGGTGAGCGTCAGTTCACATCATGTAGACCTTTTGCTAAAGGTTCTAGGTTCCTAAATATGGTGATGACTTTTGTACTCCATCCTCTCTCTCACTATAACTTTATCACAGAGCCTCGTGCTCGTTTCTTGTTATCTCTTCTTGAGCATCTTACGATAGATTTTCCTTCTCACTTCATTTTCTCTATCATAGATGTTCATCCAGATTCGGCGTCCCGTGATAAACTCATCTTTCCTTCCGCTATCACGAGGATCTTACACCATTTTTCCATCCCTTTTCTTGTGTCCGATCCCTTCAGTCATATTTGTGCCATAGATGCTGCTACCGTAAAACGTAGTGAGGCTCAGTTTAGGTCGAGACAGGCGGATTCCACTCCTCCCTCCCGTTCAGCTCCATCCAGATCTGCTCCTTCTACATCTGCTCCTTCTTCCTTTACGGGCGATGTATCTGTTGGAGACATCATGGCGTAGCTGCAGCGCATGGATGCTCGCCTCGATACACTCTCCTCTGAGTTGTATCAGGTGAATGTTCGTGTTGGTCGTATTGCACGACGGCAGGCGACCATGGGTGGTTTTGCTCCTGAGGCTACTCCTTCACCACCTTTTCCAACGGCTTCTAACTCTGAGGATGATACTGGTGATGACGATGATGCTTCGGATGATAATGATGGAGATGCTAGCTCTTCTAATGAGATGTCTACATGACACTCTACCCTTTGTCACTTGTGACAAAAAGGGGGAGTAGTTTTGGATTATGAGAGTAGTCATCTTAGGAGGAGAGTTAATATAGGACATTTTTGATAGGGGGAGTGTTGATATTTTTGAGGGATGTAGTGAGGTTTTGATGTATCTTTTCGTTTCAGTCTTTAGATACATTGATCTTGTATATGAGGTCTTGTGACCAGTTTACATACATTGTACTTATTTTCTCTATATGTGGATGTACGTTTCTTTTACCTATCTCTTCATGTGTTGTTTCTTCTCTATCTTTATACACATGTTCTTTATATTTGTATGCAATCTATTAATTCTGTTTCACACAAGATGCCTTGATGAATTTTGTTTAAAGTGTTTCAGAAATATAGGTTGTCAAAGTCTTCTTGTCATAAACTCTCTTCTTACAAAGTTTTTCAAGAGTTTGTGTTAGGATAGATTTTATTGTATTCAACAAGTGAATATGAGTTGAGTGATTTATGACTTCTCTCATATGTTCATTTGTTTCTTATGGTTTTGTCATGGATTGTTAAAGGGAGAGATTGTTAGGACATATGTGTTTTCACATGTTAAGAACATATGTCATACTTATTTATGTAAATTGGCTAATCCTTTGACAAAACGCACTCTACTTGTAATTGGGTAGTTCTAGGTGTTTTTAATACTTCAAGAAACAAGGTTTCAAGGTCAAGTGTTGAAGTCATCAAGTCTGTCCAAGAAAAATAAGCTAAAGTGCAATTTCATTAAAGCTCGACACTTGCTCGATAGCTCCTTGACACCTGCTATCTATCGAGATTTAAAAAGTCAGATTTTATGTTCTGATTTCTTGGGATCCGTGAATATGTTTTTGGGCCTTCTTTTCTTCTAACCCTAAGCATATAAAAGGATTGGTTTAAGAGCCATCATGATAAACACAAGTTGCAAAAGCATTGAGCAATCCTTGTTCAAGCAAATTGTGATCAAAGACGAAGTTCTTGACCTAGTTCATCTTCTTTGAAGAAGTTGCTATGTATTTGCACCAAAGGGTTTTGTGACCAAGCAACTTCTTGATCTTCATCATGTAGGATGAACTGAAGAACTTTGCAACCAACCTCTCCTTCTAAGTTGGTGTTTGAAGTCGCGTACTGGGATCCGCGCATTGGTTAGTCACGTACTTGGGAGCCGTGCATCAAAGGAGAAATTGTCGCTACAAATCAAGTCCAATTGGGTATTGGAGTAAGGGTTCAACTGTAGGTTGGTAAGGTACTTGGGATTCCTTTACTTGTAACCGCTTGATTTGATAATAGTGGAGTTTCGGGAGTGGTGACCTAAAAATTACCCAGTGGGGTTTTTGCCGTTAGGGTTTTCCCCATTCGTGAACAAATCACCATGTTATTTATTTTCCACTGCATAATTAGTTATTTGGTGATTTGTTTGTGCTGTCACGCAATTGCATGTTAATTGAACCTAATTAATTCACTTGGCTAATTAATTGGTTTAATCACTAGGGGTCATTCAGTTTGTGGCCTATCACCTCCTTTTAATCTTATGGGTTATGAGGATATATATAATATGGGTGAAGGGTATAAGAGTCACACTTAAGATCATCCAGGCAGCGAGTTTTGCGGGTCACTTGCAGGTTAGCCAAGTCGCGAAGTGACTCACGAAATACAGCCTGACACTTGACTCTTCAGCTTCTAGTATGTGCTTCTTGTAAGGTTGAATTTATTCAATCATTTTATTGGCTTTATCCCGTGCCAAAGTTTCTTGTAATTCAGCATTTAGAAACCTTATATTTAGGTGAAAATCATATAAGGGTAGTGTGTGAGAGTGTGTGAAGAAAAGCTTAAGAGTGTGCACTTAAGAAGAGCCTCGCGATTGGCTCGCGACTGGCGAGTCGCCAAAGGTGGCAGACGTGTGAAGCATGTAGGGGAGTTAAAGAGTCACGCCAGTTGGAGCACTACAGGACAAAACTTCTAAACTGGCCAAGCAGTTAGCTCATGACTCAAACTCGTGACTCGTTCCAGTCGTGAGCTAGAGTCGCTAGAATGCCCTGTTTGATGAAAACTAACTATTCGCATTCCTCACTCACCCTACTATAAATACCCTTATACCCACGAAATTTTGAGAGCTTCCAGAGAGAATTTTGAGAGAGAAACCCTAAAGAAAAACAAGATTGACTCATCCACAATCTTCATCCTTTGATTCTCCAAATTCCTCTACTCTCACCCTTTCCATTGATACATCCTTTATTTGGGAAGCAGTTCAGAATGGACAAATTCATTTTGGTTGATGCAATGGGCTATTGCGGGATCCGATAAGCTAGATAAGACAAGGTTCGGCGTATTCCTATTGGAGCAAGAAGCTTAGAGGGCTTAGGTGCACTGGGTAAATTAGGCTTGGAGGGTCTTCTGCCATTCATGTATCCCAACTTTATTTTCTAGTGGATTATTAACCGCTTGGAGGGCGGTGGAGAGGTTTTCCACCAAGGACTTCGGTTTCCTCTTCGATAACACATTGCTATGTTGTCTTTGTATTTACATCTCTCTTCCCTTAATCTTTGCCTTTTAATTACTGCTATGGTTGTGATTAATTTCGGTTTAGATTGTTTTACCAATTCTGATTTAGCTTATTTTCATATTCCACACATACATTGTTTGATTATAAGCTTGTGTTGGTATTTGTAAATTGTGGGTCTAAACGTTCATAGGTGTTTTACACATTATTTGAACATTCAATTGGTATTAGAGCAGATGCACTTGCTGTGGTTTAATTACCTAAGTGCGATCCTAGGCCCCTTATTTATGGATGAAGCTATGGAAAAGGCTATGCTGAACTGTGGTTTAAATGTTTGTGATAATGACTCATGATTATATTTGAAGGGTGTCCTAACAATGAACTCCTAGCGTTATTAAAAACAAAGAAACATGCTAGAATGTTTGTTCACATGCTGAAATATTTTGAAAATGAGAATCACATCTTACACAATAGTCTATGAGAGTCTAATTCTTTGATTAAGAAGTATAAAAGAAGAAATAGAATATTGTGTGATAAGGTTGATAATTTGAAAAAGAAAATTCAATCTAACAAGAGCATGAAAAATGAAGATAAGTTTCTGTTTGAAGGTCAAGAGTGTTTATCCCATGCTTGCTTATTTGTGCACACTTCTTTGAAGGTATTTAATTCATGTTTATGGTATCTTGATAGCAGCTGTTCTCGTCATATGACAGGAGATAAATCACTGTTTAAGTACTCAAAGAGAAGGTTGGTGACTATGTGACATTTGGCGATGGGAGTCATGCTCAAGTTCTCGGTAAAGGGACTGTTGAGATACCGAGATTACCTCTATTGAAGGATGTCTTATACATCAAAGAACTAAAGGTGAATCTCTTAAGCATCACTCAAATATGTGATGAAGACTTTCTTGTTCAATTCTCAAAGAAAGGGTGCATAATCATTGATGAGGAAGGGATCCAAGTTTTTGAGGGAAATAGGACTACTGACAATTGCTACGGAGTAGTTCCTATGGCACCAATTTCCTGTGGAAGTGCTCGTGTTAACATGTTGGAACTTTGGCATCACAGATTTGGGCATGCAAATTTCAAACAAGTAGCTAAAGTATCTAAACTTGAAGCTGTTGAGGGACTTCCAAAATTTGGAAAGGTAGAGAAGACAATTTGTGGTGCATGCTGAAAGTTCAAAATGGTATGAAATACCTTTGAACGTTTAGACCCCAATTACAAAATTACCAATTCAAGCTTTATATCAAACAATTAATGTGCGAAACATAATAACAAGCGTATAACAGAATTGATAATTGATCTAAGCCAAATATAAACACATCCACAGCAGTAAATATAAGGCAAAGATAAAGGGAAGGAAGATGCAAACACACGGACAACACACGATGTGTTATCGAAGAGGAAACCAAAGCCCTCGGCGTAAAACCTCTCCGCCGCCCTCCAAGCGGTCAATAATCCACTAGAAAATGTAGTTGGGATACATGAACAGTAATAGACCCTCCAAGCCTAATCTACCCTGAATGACCCCTTGTGATTTTAAACTAATTAATTAATTAAGTCAAGTTATTAATTAATCAATTTAACATGCAAATACGTGGTAGCACAAACAAATCACTGAATAACAAAATATGCAGCGGAAAATAAAAGACACGGTGATTTGTTCACGAATGGGGAAAAACCCTAACGGCAAAAACCCCACCGGGTGATTTCAGGTCACCACTCCCGAAACTCCACTATTATCAAATCAAGCGGTTACAAATAAGGAATCCCAAGTACCTTACCAACCTACAGTTGAACCCTTACTCCAATACCCAATTGGACTTGATCTGTAGCGACAGTTCCCTCCTTTGATGCACGGCTCCCAAGTACGTGACTAACCAGATGCGCGGATCCCAGTACGCGACTTCAATCACCAACTTTAGAATGAGAGGTTGGCTGCAGAGTTCTTCAGATCATCCTATGCATGAAGATCAGGAAGATGCTTGGTCACAAAACCCTAAGGTGCACAATACACAGCAACTTCTTGAAGAAGATGATCTAGGTTAAGAACTTCGTCTCAGAGCACAATTTGCTTGAACAAGGATTGCTCAATGCTTTTGCAACTTGTGTCCTTGTTGACGGCTCTTAAAACACTCCTTAAATATGTTTAGGGTTAGAAGAAAAGAAGGCCCAAAAACACATTCACGGATCCCAAGAAAATCAGATTAGAATTCTGACTTTTTAAGTCTCGACAGCTAGCAGGTGTCGAGGTAGGTGTCGAGAAGGTGTCGAGCTTTAAAACTTCAGCACTTCAACTTGCTTTTTCTTGGACAGACTTGATGACTTCAACACTTGATCTTGAAACATAGTTTCTTGAAGTATTAAAAACACCTAGAACTACCCAATTACAAGTAGAGTGCGTTTTGTCAAAGGATTAGCCAATTTACATAAAATATGACATATGTTCCTAACATGTAAACACATATGTCCTAACATACCTAGGTACCTAAGTCCTCCAAGCTTCTTGCTCCAACGAGGTTGCGCCGAACCTTTTTCTTTTCTAGCTTACCGGATTCCGCTACTAGACCATAAGCATCAACCAATGTAGATTGGTTCCTTCCTAACTGCTTCCCAACAATACCAAATAACCTTCTCACCGACATGGGTGTGGTGAGATAAGGATTTGGCTAAAGGCCTCTCAAGGGTATGACAATGAAGAGGGAGAGAGTAGAGGAATTTGTAGAGTCTCTAAGGTAAAGATTGTGGATGAATCAATCTTGTATTTCTCGAGGGTTTCTCTCACAAAATTCTCTCTGAAAGCTCTCTTAATATGGTGGGTATAAGGGTATATATATAGTAGGGTGAGAAAGGAATGCAAAACGTTAGTTTTTGCCAAACAGGGAATTTTGGCGACTTGACCTTGTGACTGGGTCAAGTCGCGAGTTCAAGCCGCAAGCTAACGGCCTGGCCAACCTGGGACTTTTGTCCTGTAGTGTGACAGCTGGCGTGACTCTTCAGCTTCTGGCATGCTTGGCACGTGTGCAGGCATTTGGCGACTTGCAAGCCGCGATTCACCCGCGAGATCCAGTCGCGAGACTTTGTTTTCTTGCACACTCTTGAGCATTTCTTTACATCTTCTCACACACTACCCTTACAATTTTCCCACCTAAAGACAAGGTTACTAAGTGCTAAATTACAAGCAAATTGGTCACGGAATAAAGCCAATAAGATGGTTGATTAATTTCAACCTTACAATCTCTCCCTTTGGCTATTCTGTGACAAAACCCTACAACAGACTCTAGACTTAAAACGTGAGTTGGGAACAGTTGAATAAAACTCACTCACACCTAACTCTAGCTTTGTAAAGCTCTTGAACATATGAATAAGTAACTCCTGAAACACAATAACATAGCAATATCATTGTATGCAGAAAACTTGATATGCATATGGAGCGAAAATAGCATGATCAAGCAAAAATGAACTTAAGCATTAAAGCAATAATTCATGGCAAGATCAAAACATGCAATCATTATAACCAAGTGATCACAATGCTCATTCACACTTGGAATGAACATTCGGACATTCAAGTTGACAAACACAAGTCAAATCACTTAAATGACCAACACTCAACCAATGCACAGTATATGAAGTATATGTATTTAGGAAAAATCCTACTAGGGCACAAGAGTGTTGTACTTAAAGATAATGCAAAGCATTAATAAGTACATAAGCACAATGCATAAAGGTTGCATAAGCAAAGAATTGCAAATACATGGCATAAACCATTAAAGCCTACAAACATGCATAAGTGCATGGAAACAGCCCTTAAAGCTTACATAAGCAACATGGGTACAAACATATAAGCATCTGAAATAACAGAATATACCAACATCAATATATATAAATAATTACCAAGGTTCCACAACCATCCAAAAGTTGTGAGTTTAAACCAAACAAAAACAACCATAGTGTATCAAGCCTATACAAAATTATAAGACCAAGTGTACCACATGTTTTCCTAAAAGTATAACATCATAAAAAAAAACTTAAAACAACAACCATAAAAACACTCCCCCTTTCAGTATGCACCCTCATTTTCATGATTAAGCTCTTTCTCCCCCTTAAGCTGCTCTCCCCCTTTTTGGCACGAATAGCTAAAGGCTGTCTTCGAGCTTCTGTTGGATGTTATCTAATTGTAACTCAATGGTTCCGAGACGCATTTTAGTTTGACTGTGAAAGGAGTTGAGAAGCCGTTCCAAATCAGAAATCCGCTGAAATACATTTTTAATGAAGTGATTTTGTCTAGGAAATTGGAATCCAGGAGGAATAGATGGGGTGCTGGTTGACTGTACAAGAGTAGCTGTAGCATGAGCAGAAGGAGATGCCTGAGTGGATGGTTCACTCTTAGGTTTCTTGGAGGAGTGACTCTTGCTGGCTTGGAGAGAGTACAGAGGTATAGCTCGAGGACGAGACAAGAATTTCTCATCAAATGAAGGACTAACACCTTCATGGAGAACAATCTTCATGACTAGGCTGCAGAATGGAAGAATTGTTCGTGTTGCCGATCGAGCTAATGTTTTCCCAATGATTTGGAATATATGAGCACAGATGTCAATTGGGGCACCAGTGATGAGATCACACAGAAATTGATCCCTTCCAAGATTGATGAAGGTAGTATTTGACAGAGGGTAGAGATTGAAGAACATGATCAGCTTCAAAGTTGTCAGTTCTGGTGAAAAAAATGCAGTGCTTATTGAGGACCCTGTGCTACCCACCTCATGCTCATTCCCAAGAACTTGGAGGATGTCTTGTGCCCGAAGCACCCTGTCATCGTATGGAGTTCGATCCACATTACTTGGTCTGGAGATGCGGAGTACCTTAGCAATGTAGTCTGCATTTAGGATAAACTCTGTTCCTCGAACCCAGCATTTTAACTCTACACTTGTAAATCTGGCATTTGAGTAGAATTCCTTAACCAGATCTCCAATTGGGTCCTCAAAGTTTCCAAAAAGGTTAGCCCAATCTCTGTCTTTAAAGATGTTGGGGATAAAAGTTTCTCCAAAGGGTATCAAACTTGACGGCTCGTTCCACAATGGGAGAGGACTCTTTGAAGATGTTCGTGTAGGTCTTTAAGTCAGTAGGAGTCCTGAATCTCTCAATGGTTGAGTCTCTGGAAGACTTAGATGATAGTTGTGTCCGTTTGGCAACTGGGGTTGACGAATCATCAATTACAATGCCTTTGCCTCTGGATGAACAACGAGTTAACTGCAACACAGCAGACACACAGAAACAAACCAAATAGAGGACCACAAGAAACAACCATTAGATTGATTAGTTTCAATTATAAGACAGTTAAGGAGAAATGTACTCGGAAAGGACCAATAGACAAAGAAGCATGATATGTTGAGAAAGAAGTGAGCATGAACACCCCAATGCAGCATAACACAATGCTAATGCATACAACACTCATGAAACCTGAACAACCCACAAACCGCATTCAGAGAGACCTATAGAAAACCCCCAAACTCATGTGCCAAAAGAGAAATGATCCTATCAAAGGTAATGCTCAGAACAGACACAAGCAATCAGAAGCATTAACAGGGAACAACAATACTCAAACATTCAACCCTAAAATTTGGGCAGACCTATGTTCGAACATAATATAACGCAGTACACAAATGCTTCAAAACAAGTAACTAAACATCAAAACATTAAGAATGCAGTAAAGGAAGGAAAACCATACCTTTTTCTTGGAGCTTGATGAAGACATGATGAAAAAAATGGAATCTTTTTCAGTGAGACACGAAGTGTTTGAGTAAGAGAAAGAAGAAGACAATGAACAGTCACTGATTTTTGAGGGAAAAACTGAAATTTTTTTTGAAAACTGTCTTTCAAACACAAAACACGCGTTTTTCGCGACTTGATCAAGTCCCCAGTAAGTGGCCAGGGTAAGCCGCGAAACACTGTGAAGGTAAGATTCTGGAAAAATCTTCTAAGTGTTTTTTGCGATTGGAAGGCCTACCCGCGAAGGAGTCGCGAGCTGAGCCGCGAAAATCTCTGATTAACCCTCGCGATTGGACCTTCCACCTGTGGACAAGTCGCCAAACTGAGCCGCGAAATATACAAAAACACAAATTTTGAAAAATTTTCTAAGTCTTTTTCGCGACTAGGGTATTGACACACCAATGAGCTGCGAAAAATCTCTGAGTGGGCTCGCGACTGGTACTTGTGACTGCGCCAACCCGCGACTTAGTCGCCAAAATAGGGCAACACTGTTTTTGAAAATTTTGACATTTTTGTAAAAACAAAGTACTTTCCAAAAACAACTAAAAACACTTAAAAATCTTTTTGTGTTTGATCAAACAAAGATTGAGCATGTGAAAACACATTTAATCGAGTACAATCACACAAATGAATATGGCATTCATTGAACATAGACTTGTGTGTTGTGGGTGGATATCAAAAATAAGATAGTCCTTAGTCCAATGTGAAGTTTTAATAATCAATTCAATCAAGGCATACACAATTAGCACTAGATAATGTGACCTATCTCAATTATAGAAACATGCATATATGACCTCCCACAAGAACATGATTACATTCTTTGAAACTTTTCATTTGGCTCCAATTTTAACATATCATTTGCACTTTTTGAGCAAAGAAAATCTCATTGTGAGATAGATGCCTGAAATTTTTGATATTTCAATTTATGAGTTAGCCTTTGGCTTTTTGGGCATCAAACACTTTATTTTGGTCACTTTCCCTTTTTCCTAGTCAAATACTAGTATGTACGATAGGCTTTTGCAGCTCTATATCTCTTTTCATTTGGAGATTTACATTTAGAGAGCTCTTTTAAGCAAAAAAAAAAAAATTTGGGAAGATATATAGGCATGAGTCTATGCATGTCTCAAGATCAACAAAACCATTCACTAATCATTGATGACAAGGTTAAAGATCTATTTACAACAGTCACATAGATTTCAGAATTTTTCCCATAATGATATGAGTGCATAGAAGACAAGCTAAACTCATAGATGCACAAAGCCATTAGTGCAAAGGTACAAGGCAAAACATGATTTGAAACAAAACTCCACAAAGATGATCAAACCTTTTGGATTTTCTACTTTTTATGTGTTTTTGGATTTTTGACACAAAAACAGTGAAAGATTAATCTAAAGCATAGCAAAACAATGTAAAAACATTTAAACCAAAAACAGATACACACACAAAATAACAACCTAAAAACTAGCACACAGCACACAACCAAGCATATTCACAAACATGGGAAGTATTGATGCATGGACATGTTGTAATGCTTATGCATGAGTACCCTTCGTCACCCACACGTCACGTGCGTTTGGGGTGATATCCTTAATGGATTGGGTACGAGAATTAGGACTATCAAACCTTCGTGTGAAGCTTTCAAGGCTGTTGGTGAAGGCACCGATCATCTTCATCACGTCCGTCATTCCTGGATCACAGTTTTGACTTCTTGGTTGCTCACCACCCCAAGACCTCTTGTCATTTCTTCTTCCTCGTGACCAAGGTGCGCTTGTATTGTTGTCTGCTCTCATCTTTTGACAATTGGGTCTAGTATGTCCTTGCAATCCGCAATAGTGACGCACATAATCTGATCTAAGACCCCGTTTTGGCCTTGAACAAGATCTTGCTCTACCTTCAAATCTGGCTTCTGATTGATTTTGAAACTTATTAACCACTCGATGCTCAGCCAGCTTCTTCTTCTTTTCAACTTTATCATTTTCAGGAATGGGCTCTTCCACAATCGGCTCTATGGCCTTCACAAATTTCACTTCTTTGGTAGCTTTGACCGATGAGCTACTTCCTCCGGTATAACCCAAACCGGACTTATTTGAGAAATGTTTTTGGGATGAGATAACATCATCCAGCTTTCTGGAGGAGACCCTTTCTATCTTGGCTTGTGCTTGCACCACTTCTTGCTCAAGAAACCTTACTTTGGTATAAGGTTCCGATAGCTCACCATTTAGTGTCTCAATTTCACACTTTGCCTCCTTATATCTAGCAAGAAGACTTTTGTAGTCCTCTTCAGCCCTTTTCATCTTCTTCACAGCCGCCTTTGCAACCCTTGCATACTCACCCAATTTATCAAGTAGTTAAGTATAATTCTCTTGAAGACTGGCTGTATTTCTATCCTCTTCGGCATCTGATTCTTCAACAATCCCTAAGGATTCATCATCGCTGTGTTCTCTAAGTTCTTGTACAAGTTGATTCAAGTCCTCCGAGGACTTCACATGAGCAATGGTCATAAATGCGGAGAAATTTCCTTCTCCATCACAGCTCTCTTCAGAATCAGAATTTGATGAGTCCGAATCACTCAGAGTAGTAGCATAGGCTTTTCCTTTCGACTTCAAATAATTGGGACATTCCTTTTTAAAGTGCCCATGTCCATTACATTCAAAACATGTAATTCCTTGTGAGGATTGAGAATCTTTACCCTCTTTTCTTCTGAACTCTTTCTTCTCTTTTCCAGTACTCTGAAATTTTCCTTTGTTACCAAATTTCCCACTATTCTTGAGCTTTAGGAATTTTCGGAAATTCTTTACAAGGTATGCCACATCTTTATCTACTTCATTCTCTTCCGAAGATTCATGAGACACCATTCTCTCATCAATTGTCTTAAGAGCAAGGGATTTGCTCTTCTTTGTTGAAGGAAGGGACAACTCGTATGTCTGCAAAGAACCAACCAGCTCTTGAATCTTAATGTCGTCAAGATCTTTGCTCTCTTCAATTGCTGTAACTTTGGCCCAGAAACTTTCTGGAAGTGATCGAAGGATCTTCCCCACAATCTTCGAGTCCTCCGTCTTCTCTCCCAAGTTAAATTTACCAACAACAACCTTATTCAATTTATTGTAAAATGAATCAAAAGACTCATCCTCACTCATCCTTAACTCCTCAAAGCGAGTGGTCAACATCTGAAGTTTGGTGTCCTTCACTTTCTTAGTCCCTTCATAGGTTGTCTCTAGAATTTCCCATGCTTCCTTAGCAATGGTGATATGAGAAATCCGGTGAAATTCTTCTGGAGAAACACCGCAAAAAATAGCATTCAGTGCCTTGCTATTTGCATTTGCCACCGCAAAAACAGCCTTATCCCAAGTAGACTTAGCAGCCTCTGGCTTTGTCCATCCTAACTCCACTGCATCCCACACAGCATCATCAATAGAACACAAAAACGCCCTTATACGGACTTTCCAAAATACATAATTATTACCGTCAAAGAACGGTGGTACATTAAGAGATTGAGACCTATCCATCTCAAAGGGGGTCAGGGATCACACTTAGGTATTTAAACCACAACAAGTGTACCCGCTCTGTACCCGCTCTAATGGGTTATGGGCTTTTCTGTCAACTCTTGACAAGTCCAAAGTTACCATTAATTATATTTAATACCACTATATAAATATAATTGCACTCTAGGTCTTATTAATAAATTATATCCCAAGAATTTATTGTACATGCAACCTATTCATAAAATATTCGTAGTAATACAAAGTCATAAATGTAGACTGCCACTTTGTAAATTACTACATCTTAATCCTTGTGAATGTTCAATATGGGTATGAAACACCCTTGAATGTTTAGACCCCAAATTGCAAAATATCAATTCAAGCTTATTATCAAACAATTAATGTGCGGAACATGAACATAAGCCAAACACAGAATTGATAAACAATCTAAGCCAAATATAAACACATTCACAGCAGTAAATATAAGACAAAGATAAAAGAAATGAAGATGCAAACACACGGACAACACACAATGTGTTATCGAAGAGGAAACCGAAGCCCTCGGCGTAAAACCTCTCTGCCACCCTCCAAGCGGTAAATAATCCACTAAAGAATGTAGTTAGGATACATGAACAACAGAAGACCCTCCAAGCCTAATCTACCCGATGTACCTAAGCCCTCCAAGCTTCTTGCTCCAACGAGATTGTGCTGTACCTATTTCTTCTTTAGCTTACCGGATTCTACTATCAACCATAGCATCAACCAATGGATATTGGTTCCTTCCTAACTGCTTCCCAAAGCACCAAATAAACCTTCTCACGGATATGTGTATGGTGAGAAAAGGATTTAGCTAAGGACCTCTCAAGGATTTAACAATGGATAGGAAGAAAGTAGAGGAATTTGAAGAGTCTCTAAGGTAAAGATTGTGAATGAATCAATCTTGTTTTTCTCTAGGGTTTCTCCCACAAAATTCTCTCTGGAAGCTCTCTACATTTGGTGGGTATAAGGGTCTATATATAGTGGGGTGAGAAAGGAATGCGAAGAGTCAGTTTTTCCCAAACAGGGTGGTTTGGCGGCTTGGCCTCGCGACTGGTCTGAGTCACGAGTTAACGGCCTGGCCAACCTGGGACTTTTGTCCTGTAGTGCGACAGTTGGCATGACCCTTCACCTCCCCCGTGTGCTTCTCACGTGCCTGCAGTTGGCGGCTCTCAATCGC
Source organism: Quercus glauca (assembly GCA_023736055.1). Lineage (NCBI taxonomy): Eukaryota > Viridiplantae > Streptophyta > Magnoliopsida > Fagales > Fagaceae > Quercus > Quercus glauca. Next base: position 24,278,922 of record CM043325.1, on the reverse strand, counting down.
GAGTCACCCGCGAGTCCTAGCCGTGAAACTCTGCATCTTTGCACAATCTTGAGCATTTCTTCACATCTTCTCACACACTACCCTTACAAGAATCCCACCTAAAAAAAGGGTTACTAATTGCTAAAATACAAGCAAATTTGGCACGGAATAAAGCCAACAAGATGGTTGATTAAATTCAACCTTACACATTGAGTAACCGATTTAATCCTTTAAGTTATTCATCATATATTTATGAAATCCAATTTCATAAAAATATACTTTAGTAACTCCTTACTAAAGTGGTTATGCCTAACACTCTGAATAACCAAACTCATTAAACTTATCTCAAGGGAATATTTTATATCTCCGTTAAGAGATTATGAATTCTATCTTGAGAATATATGTTCCATCAACACTAAATGTAGCTGCCCAACATACTGAGGTTTTGATCGTGACTTTAGATCTCACTCCTGATATGTCAAAGCAACCTACACTTCATGATCAGGTCTATTATTCTCTCAAAATTAAGAGTTCATGTAAATAGAAGTCGTGAGATTTATTATTCATTTGACAGTCATTAGGAAAATAATAAATCTCACAGCGGTCTAGTTCAATATGTCTTAACTCTTAAAACATATTAACACATTAACTAGAAGTCTCCACTTCCATGATCAAGACAAATCATTTTAGTTGATATGTTATAGTCTTCGCAGATGCAATGCCCAATTTCATCACCGACTACGAAAAAAAATTATGAGTTTACAAAGAACTTGTGACTTATATCTTCTGTGACTAAATCACATACTATGCTTCTCATGGACTATATGATAATGTCCAAATATTCATGTTATCGTTATTTTAGATAATAATAAAACAAATTTATTAATCACAACATTAAGGGCACTAATCCTAACAATCTCCCACTTGCCCTAAAGACTATTTTGCACTAATCTAACTCCCATTCCCTCCAAATGTGACTCGAAAGTCCATTGAGGCAATGCTTTGGTAAAGGGATCTGCTAGATTATTCGCACTTTTAATATTTGCAACTACTACATCTCCACGAGCTATGATGTCTCGAATGATGTGGTATTTTCTCTCAATGTGCTTTCCTTTCTTATGATTCCTTGGATCTTTGGATTATGCAACCACTCCACTATTGTCGCAAAACAATATGATTGGAACTTGCTTCATTCTTACTACACCAAGGTCAGAAAGGAATTTTTTAAGCCACACAGCTTCCTTTCCTGCTTCACAAGCAGCAACGTACTCAGCTTCCATGGTGGAGTCCGTAATACAAGATTACTTAACACTCCTCCAAGTTATGGCTCCACCTCCCAAAGTGAAAACACATCCTGAAGTGGATTTTCTGAAATCTAGATCCAGTTGAAAGTCTGAATCTGTATAGCCAATGGGAATCAAATCCTCACATCAGTAAATAAGCATATAATCTCTCGTTCTCTAAAGATACTTGAGAATATGCTTTACAGCTTGCCAATGTTTTGGTCCTGGATTTGATTGATATCGGCTGACCATGCCAACCGAATAATAGATATTTGGTTTAGTACAAAGCATGGCATACATGAGACTTCCTACCTTATCTATATACCCAGTTTGTGATAAACCTAACATCTTATTCTTGCAATCTCGCCAAAGCTTGATCCCTAGAATAAAGTTAGCTTCACCTAAGTCCTTCATATCAAATTGGCTTGACAACCAAACTTTTACTGATGACATTACCTCTACATCATTTCAATTAAGTAGAATGTCATCACCATAAAGCACTAGGAACATTACTACTTTATCTCGATGTCTTTTGTACACACATGGTTCATCAAGATTTTGTTTAAAACCAAATGATTTAATTTCTTGATCAAATCTGATGGTCCATGACCTAGATGCTTGCTTAAGTCCATAAATGGACCTTTTCAACTTGCGTACCATATGCTCTTGGTTCTTTGCTATGAAACCTTTCAGTTGCATCGTATAGATTTCTTCTTCAAGATTGCCATTAAGAAATGCAATCTTGACATCCATTTGCCAAATCTCATAATCATAATGAGTAGTAAAGGATAAGAGAATTCTGATAGATTTAAGCATGGCTACTGGCGAAAAAGTTTCATCATAGTCAATACCTTCTTTTTATGTATACCATTTCGCCACTAGTCTTGTTTTAAAGGTTTCAACCTTTCCATCTATCCCTCTCTTGCTCTTGTAAACTGTAAGGTTGAATTTAATCAACCATTTTGTTGGCTTTATTCCATGCTAAATTTGCTTGTATTTCAACATTTAGAAACCCTGTATTTAGGTGGGAATCATGTAAGAGTAGTATGTGAGAGAGTGTGAAGAAATGCTCAAGATTGTGCAAGGATGCAGAGACTCACGACTAGGACTCGTGGGTGACTCGTGACTGGCAAGTCGCCAACTGTAGCACACGTGTGAAGCATGCAAGGGAGCTGAAGAGTCACACCAGCTGTTGCACTACAGGACAAAAGTCCCAGGCTAGCCATGCCGTTAGCTCGCTGCTTGAACTCGTGACTCAGTCCAGTCGCGAGGCCAAGTTGCCAGACCACCCTGTTTGGAAAAAACTGACTTTTTGCATTTCAAACACACACCACTATATATAGCCCTTATACCCACGAAATGTAGAGAGCTTCCTGAGAGAATTTTGAAAGAGAAACCCTAGAGAAAAACAAGATTGATTCATCCGCAATCTTCACCTAAGAGACTCTTCAAATTCCTTTACTCTCACCCTCTCCATTGTTACATCCTTGAGAGGTTCTTGGCCAAATCCGTTTCTCACCATACCCATATCTGTAAGAGGTATATTTGGTACTTTAGGAAGCAGTTAGGAAGGGACCAATTCATATTGGTTGATGCTATGGCTATAGGGGAATTCGGTAAGCTAGAAAAGAAAAAGGTTCGGCGCAACCTCGTTAGAGCAAGAAGCTTGTAGGGCTTAGGTACATTGGGTAGATTAGGCTTGGAGGGTCTATTGCTGTTTATGTATCCCAACTACATTTTCTTGTGGATTATTGACATCTTGGAGGGCGGCGGTGAGGTTTTACGCCGAGGGCTTCGATTTCCTCTTCGATAACACATCGTGTATTGTCCTTGTGTTTGCATCTCTCTTCCCTTTATCTTTACCATTTAATTACTGCTGTGTTTGTGATTATTTATGGTTTAGATTGTTTATCAATTCTGTTATTAGCTTATGTTCTTGTTCCACACATTTATTGTTTAATAATAAGCTTGAATTGATAATTTGTAATTTGGGGTCTAAACGTTCAAGGGTGTTTTATACACATATTGAACATTCATAAACCCATTTGCAACCAATAGGTTTAATGCCCTTAGCGCCTTTACAAGATCCCAAACTTGATTAGAATACATAGAATCCAATTCAAATATCATAGCTTTGACCCAATGATGTGCATCTATATCATTCATTACCTCTTCATAAGTGAAGGGATCTGATTCATTCTCTTCTAAGATAGCTTCATAAGTTTCTCCCAAACTTATAAATCTTATAGGAGGCCGAACAATTCTCCCACTACGACGAGGCACTTGTGTACTAGTCATCTCATGAGTAATATCTTGTGGTGTATCTAATACAGCCACATCATCCCTAGTTTCATCCATTGGTTGTTCATTTACAGGTTCATTCCTTTTAGCCAAAACAACTTTATTTCTAGGATTAAAATTATTCACATAATGATCCTCCAAAAATTTGGCATGTGTGCTAACAAACATTTTGTTATCTTTATGATTATAGAATAAATAACCCTTTGTTTCCTTTGAATACCCTAAAAACATGCATACTTCAATTTTAGCTTCCAACTTATCAAACTTCCTTTTCAACACATGTGCTGGACATCCCCAAATGTGGAGATATTTCATACTAGGCTTACGCCCACTCCACAATTCCTTATCTGTGTTGGGAACAGATTTGATGGAACTAAATTCAAAATATGCTTAGCAGTTTTTAGTGCATATCCCCAAAAAGAAACTGGTAAAGTTAAGTAACTCATCATGGACCTAGCCATTTCCAAAAGAGTCATATTCCTTCTTTATACTACACCATTCTGTTGGGGAGTTCCAAGTGCAGTCAATTGGGATACAATCCCATTTTGAGTTAAGTAATCCTTGAAATCCCCAAGAAAGTATTCGCCAACATGATAAGATCGAATGGCCTTTATGTGTTTACCTAATTGATTCTCAACTTCAACCCTAAACTCTTTGAACTTTTCAAAGGCTTCAGACTTCCGTCCAATTAGGTACACATAACCATATCTTGAGTAATCATCGGTAAAAGTGATGAAGTACTCATAACCTCATTTTGCTTGGGTTGACATAGGACCACATACATCCGTATGAACTAATTCAATTAACTCTTGGAGTCTTATACCTTTTGCATTAGAAGGTCATTTGGTCATTTTTCCTTCCAAACAAGATTCACAAACTGGAAATTTATCAAAGTTCAATAGCTCTAAGAGTCCATCTTTGATCAGTCATTCAATTCTGTTTGGATTAATATGACCCAAACGCAAGTGCCAAAACTATGCTTCATTAGTAGAAGGAAACTTTCTCTTTAATGATTTTACATGAGAGTTATGATCTAATTTAGAATTATATAATTCATGCTTATCAGGAGTTAAAATATAAAGACTATCCACAATATTGACAGAACAGATAAACACTTTATCATTCTTTTTTACAACATTGTTGAATGTTCAATATGGGTATGAAACACCCTTGAATGTTTGGACCCCAAATTACAAATTATCAATTAAGCTTATTATCAAACAATTAATGTGCGAAATATGAACATAAGCCAAACACATAATTGATAAACAATCTAAGCCAAATATAAACACATCCACAGCAGTAAATATAAGGCAAAGATAAAGGGAAGGAAGATGCAAACATACGGACAACACACGATGTGTTATCGAAGAGGAAACTGAAGCCCTCGGCGTTAAACCTCTCCGCCGCCCTCCAAGCGGTCAAATAATCCACCAAAGAATGTAGTTGGGATACATAAACAGCAGAAGACCCTTCAAGCCTAATCGACCCAAGTACCTAAGCCCTCCAAGCTTCTTGCTCCAACGAGGTTACGCCGAACCTATTTCTTCTTTAGCTTACCGGATTCCGCTACTAGACCATAGCATCAACCAATGTAGGTTGGTCCATCCGTAACTACTTCCCAAAGCACCAAATAAACCTTCTCATAGACGTAGGTGTGGTGAGATAAGGATTTGGTGAAAAACCTCTCAAGGGTATGACAATGGAGAGGAAGAAAGTAGAGGAATTTGAAGAGTCTCTAAGGTAAAGATTGTGGATGAATTAATCTTGTTTTTCTCTAGGGTTTCTCTCACAAAATTCTCTTTGGAAGCTCTCTCCATTTGGTGGGTTTAAGGGTCTATATATAGTGCGGTGAGAAAGGAATGCGAAGAGTCAGTTTTTCCCAAACAGGGCTGATTGGCGGCTTGGCCTCGCGACTGGTCTGAGTCACGAGTTCAAGCCGAGAGATAACGACCTGGCCAGCCTGAGACTTTTGTCCTGTAGTGCGACAGCTGGCGCGACCCTTCAGTTTTCCTGTGTGCATCTCACGTGCCTGCAGTTGGCGGCTTGCCAGTCGTGAGTCAGCCACGAGTCCTAGCCGCGAAACTCTGTTTTCTTGCACATATTTGAGCTTTTCTTCACATCTTCTCACACATTACCCTTACAATAAACCCACCTAAATACAGGGTTACTAAGTGCTTAAATTACAAGTAAATTGGCACGGAATAAAGCCAACAAGATGGTTGATTAAATTCAACCTTACAATCTCCCCCTTTGGCTATTCCGTGACAAAACCTTACAACAGACTCTAGACTTAACGCGTGAGTTGGGAACAATTGAACAAAACTCACTCACACCTAAATCTAGATTCTGAAAAGCTCTTGAACATATGAACAAGTAACTCCTGAAACACAACAACATAATAATATCATTGTATGCAGAAAACTTGAAATACATATGGAGCAATAAAAGCATGATCAAGCAAAAATGGACTTAAGCAATAAAGCAGTAAATCATGGCTTGATCAACCAAGCAATCACTATACAAAAGTGATTACTTTGCTCATTCATACAAGGAATGAACATCCGGACATGCAAGGTGATAAGCTCAATTGAAGAGTATCATTTGCAAGTCCAACACTTAACCAATGCATACAAACATATATGCATCTAGGAACAATCCTACAAGGGCATAAGAGTGATGTACTTAAGATAATGCATAGCATTAACAAGTACTAAGACAAAAACATAAAGGCTGCATAAGCAAAGTATTGCAAATATATGGTACAAACCATAAAAGCCTACAAACAGCATAAGTGCATGGAAACAAACCCTTAAAGCTTACATAAGCAACATGGGTACAAAATAAAAACCAAAACACATGCTGAATAAACATCATAATGTATATAAGCTAAAAGAATAAGAACTGTATCCACACAGATAGATATAAACAAGAAACATAAATTAGTCTATCCAAAAACAAAAAGAAAAAGTATGTATGATAACATCCTGAACACACAACTCCCCCTTCCAATATGCACATCTTCTTCTTCTCCTTCTTGTGTCTCCCCCTTACTATATGCTATTGCTCTCCCTTTTTTTGTCAGGAATAGCTAAAGGCTCTCCTCTAACTTTTGCTGAATAGCATCTAGCTGTGTTTCAATAGCCATGAGACGTACTTGAACTTGATTATTAGTTGTGTAGATAAGCTTGTGTAATTCAGAGATCCGCTCAACTACATTTTCAATCAAGTGGCTTTGCCTTGGCATTTGAAATCCAAGGGGAATAGATGGAGCACTAGTGGATTGTAAAGGTGTAGCTGAGCTTTAGCCAGATGGAGTGACTTGTTCACTTAGAGTGGCTCTTACTTGCTTAAAGAGTATATAAAGATATTGATCGAGGACGAGATGCAATTTTTCCATCTGATGGAGGATTGACACCTTCACGAAGGATAATCTTCATGATGAGACTACAGAATGGAAGATTCATTCGTGCTGCTGATCGAGTCGCTGTTTTCCCAATGATCTGAAAGATGTGGGCATATATGTGAATTGGAACACCAGTAATGAGGTCACACAAGAATTTAGCCTTCCTAAGACTGATGAAGGCAGTATTTGACAGCGGATAGAGGTTGGAAAACATGATCAGCTTTAATGTTGTCAGTTCAGGCGAAAAAGATGCAATGCCTATAGAAGAACTTGCGCTTCCCACTTCATGTTCACTCCTAAGAACTTGAAGAATGTCTTGAGCCTGAAGAACTCTATCATCATACGGAGTTCGATTTGCATTTTCAGGTCTGGTGATGCGAAGAACCCTTGCAATATAGTCTGCATTGATGGAGAATTCTGTTCCTCGAACCCAGCATTTTAGCTCTACCCCTATGTATCTGGCATTGGCGTAGAATTCCTTGATCAATTCTACTATAGGATCCTCAAAGTTGCCAAAAAGATCAGCCCAATCTCTTTCTTCAAAAATCCTAGGAATAAATGTTGTCCCCAGGGTGTCAAACTTGACAACTCGTTCCACAATGGGAGGGGCCTTTACAAAAATATCTGTGTAGGTCTTTGAGTCAATGGGTGTACTGAATTTCTCAATTGTAGAGTCTCTAGATAACTGAGACGAAAACCGTGTCCTTTTAGCAACCGAGGTTGATGGATCATCGGTTGCAATGGCTTTGCCTTTTGATGAACGACGGGTCATCTGCAAAAGAACAAACATACAGCAAAGAACCAAAAGCAATACCACAAAGCACTAACAGCAACTTGATTAGATTCAGATAGAAATGTGAATCCGAGAGATTTCAAAATTAATAAATCATAGGCAATGCTGAAGTATTTTGTGGAACATGTGAACAGAAATGGTGATTGAACAGATACAACTCACATACTGACATAATGACAAACTACCATGAGCATGATATGCAAACATCAATATAGTCATGAACCATTTCAAAGAGCACAAAACCCCATAAAACATCATTACTATAATTAATAACCACTCAAAAAGAACAACTCCTAACCAAATAGCACTCAACAGACTAAAACTAAGACATGAACGAACATGCTTAAACTCAAAACATAATGCCATTAACAATATCCACAGAAACAAGAAAATAACTCTAAAATCATGAAATCTGAAGTGGGAGAGAGAAAACCCATACCTTTTTCTTGAAGATTTGAGAAGAAAAAAATGTAGAAATGGAGGTTTCTCAAGAGTAAACACGAAGTGTTTCAGAGAGAGAAATGTGGAAGACAATGAACAGTCACTAATTTTTGAGGGAAAAACTGAAAAGTTTTTTGAAAACTGACTTAAAAATGCAAAATATGCGTTTTTTTGCAACTGGAATAAGTCGCCAGTAAGTCGCCAGGGTAAGCCGCGAAACACTGTGAAACCAAGATTCTTGAAAAATCTTCTAAGTGTTTTTCGCAACTGGAAGATCTACCTGCGAGAGACTCGCGAGATGAGCCGCGAAAATCTCTGTGTACCCCTCGCGACTGGACCTTCCACTCGCAAACAAGTAGCCACACAGAGCCGCGAAATATGCAAAAACTCAAATTTTGAAAAATTTTCTAAGTCTTTTTCGCGACTAATACTGACTCCCCAGTAAGCCGCGAAAAATCTCTCAGTGGGCTCGCGACTGGGACATGCGACTAGGCTAACCCACAACTTAGTCGCCAAAACAGGGGAAAACAGTTTTTGAAATTTTTGATATTTTTGTAAAAACAAAATACTTTCCAAAAACAACTAAAAACACTCAAAAATCTTTTTGTGTTTGATCAAACAAAGATTGAGCATGTGAAAAACATATTTAATCAAGTATAATCACACAAATGAATATGGCATTCATTGAACATAGACTTCTGTGTTGTGTGTGGATATCAACAATGAGATAGTCTTTAGTCCAATGTGAAGCTTCAATGATCAATTCAATCAAGGCATATACAACTAGCACTAGATAATGTGACCTATCTCAATTATAGAAACATGCATATATGACCTCCCACATGAACTTGATAACAATTCATTTGAAGCTTTTCATTTGGCTCCGTATTCAACATATCATTTGCATTTTTATTTTTTTTTTTGAACAAAGAAAATCTCATTGTGAGATAGATGCCTGAAATTTTGGATATTTCAATTGATGAGTTAGCCTTTGGCTTTTTGGGCATCATACATTTTTATTTTGGTCGCTTTCCCTTTTTCCTAGTCAAATACTAGTATGTGCGATAGGCTTTTGCAGCTCTATATCTCTTTTCATTTGGAGATTTACATTTAGAGAGCTCTTATAAGCAAAAACATAAAATAAAGAGTGGGAAGATATATAGGCATGAGTCTATACATGTCTCAAGATCAACAAAATCATTCACTAATCATTCATGACAAGGTTGAAGATCTATTTACAACAATCACATAGATTTCAAAATTTCTCCCACAATGATACGAGTGCATAAAAAACAAACTAAGCTCGTGGATGCACAAAGCCATTAGTACAAAGGTACAAGGCAAAACATGATTTGAGACAAAACTCAACAAAGTCGATCAAACTTTTTGGATTTTCTATTTTTTATGCGTTTTTGGATTTTTGACACAAAAGCAGTAAAGAATGATAAAAAACATAACACAAAAAAAATTTTAAAACAATAACACACAAACAAAAGTTTCAACTCAAACTTGCAAGAAGCATATAACCAAGCATATACACAAAATATGGGAAGTATTAATGCATAGAGATGTTATAATGCTTATGCATGAGTACCCTTCTTCACCCACACATCACGTGCGTTTGGGGTGATATCCTTGATGGATTGGGTACGAGAGTTAGGACTTTTAAGCCTTCGTGTGAAGCTTTCCAGGAAATTGGTGAAGGCACCTATCATCTTCATTACGTCTGTCATTCCGGGATCACCGTTTTGGCTTCTCGATTGCTCACCACCCCAAGACCTTATGTCATTTCTTCTTCCTCGTGAGCGAGGTGCACTTGCATTGTTCACTGCTCTCAGCTTTTGGCAGTTGGGTCTGGTATGTCCTTGCAATCCGCAATAGTGACAAACATAATTCGTTCTAGGGCCCCGCTGTGGTCTTGGAAGAGATCTTCCTTTAGCTTCAATTCTACCTTCTGATTGATTACGGGACTTATTAAACACCCGTTGATCAGCCACCTTCTTTTTCTGTTTAGCCTTAACTTTCTCAGGAACAGGCTCTTCTACAACTGTCTATTTGGCCTTCACAAATTTCACTTCTTTGGTGACATTGACCGATGAGCTACTTTCTCCGGTATATCCCAACCCGGACTTATCTGAGAAGTGTTTTTGAGATGAAATAACATCTTCCAGCTTCTTGGAGGAGACCCTTTCTATCTTAGCTTGTGCTTGCACCACCTCTTGCTCAAGAAATCTTACTTTGGTATAAGCTACCGATAGCTCACCATTTAGTGTCTCAATTTCACACTTTGCCTCCTTATATCTAGCTAGGAGACTTTTGTAGTCCTCCTCAGCTTTCTTCATCTTCTTCACAGCCGCCTTTGCCACCCTTGTATACTTTTCCGATCTCTCAAGAAGTAAGGTGTAATTCTCTTGAAGACTAACTGTATTTCTATCCTCTTCAGCATCTGATTCCTCAACAATCCCTAAGGATTCATCATCGCTGTGTTCTCCAAGTTCTTGTACAAGTTTATTCAGGTCCTCGAGGACTCAACATGCTCAATAGCCATAAATGCGGAGTAGTTTCTTTTTCTATCACAGCTATCCTCAGAGTCAGAATTTGATGAGACCAAATCACTTAAAGTAGTGGCATAGGCCTTTCCCTTCGACTTCAAATAATTGGGACATTCCTTTTTAAAGTGCCCATGTCCATTACATTCGAAACATGTAATTCCTTGTAAGGATTGGGAAACTCTACCCGCTTTTCTTCTGAACTCTTTCTTCTCTTTTCCAGCACTCTGAAATTTTCCTTTGTCACCGGATTTCCCACTATTTTTGAGCTTTAAGAATTTCTGGAAGTTCTTTACAAGATACGCCACATCTTTGTCTACTGCATCCTCTTCCGAAGAGTCATGAGACACCATTCTCTCATCAATTGTCTTAAAAGCAAGGGACTTACTCTTCTTTTATGTAGGCAGGGACAACTCATAAGTCTGCAGAGAACCAACTAGCTCTTGAACCTTAATGTCGTCAAGATCTTTGCTCTCTTCAATGGCTATAACTTTGGCTATAACTTTGGCTCGGAAACTCTCTGGTAGAGATCGGAGGATCTTCCTTACAATTTTCAAGTCCTCCATCTTTTCCCCCAAATTGAATTTCCCAACAACCACTTCGTTCAATTTACTGTAAAACGAATCAAAAGACTCATCCTCACTTATCTTTAACTCCTCAAAGCGAGTGGTCAACATCTGAAGTTTGGTGTCCTTCACTTTCTTAGTCCCTTCTATTAGGACATATGTGGTTCACATGTTAAGAACATATGTCATACTTATTTATGTAAATTGGCTAATCCTTTGACAAAACGCACTCTACTTGTAATTTGGTAGTTCTAGGAGTTTTTAATACTTCAAGAAACAATGTTTCAAGATCAAGTGTTGAAGTCATCAAGTCTATCCAATAAAAATCAAGCTTAAGTGCAATTTTATTAAATCTCGACACCTGCTCGATAGCTCCTCGACACCTGCTATCTGTCGAGATTTAAAAATCAGATTTTTCTATTCTGATTTCTTGGGATCCGTGAATGTGTTTTTGGGCCTTCTTTTCTTCTAACCCTAAACATATAAGAGGAGTGTTTTAAGAGCCGCCATGAGAGACACAAGTTGAAAAAGCATTGAGCAATCATTGTTCAAGCAAATTGTGATCAAAGACGAAGTTCTTGACCTAGTTCATCTTCTCTGAAGAAGTTGCTGTGTATTTGCACCAGAGGGTTTTGTGACCAAGCATCTTCCTGATTCTCATCGTGTATGATGAACTGAAGAACTTTGCAACCAACCTCTCCTTCTAAAGTTGGTGTTTGAAGTAGCATACTGGAATCCGCGCATCTGGTTAGTCACGTACTTGGGAGCCGTGCATTAAAGGTGAAAATTGTCACTACAGATCAAGTCCAATTGGGTATTGGGGTAAGGGTTCAACTGTAGGTTGGTAAGGTACTTGAGATTCCTTTACTTGTAACCGCTTGATTTGATAATAGTGGAGTTTTGGGAGTGGTGACCTGAAAACCACCCGGTGGGGTTTTTGCCGTTAGGGTTTTCCCCATTCGTGAACAAATCACCGTGTTATTTATTTTCCGCTGCATATTTAGTTTTGGTGATTTGTTTGTGCTGCCACGCAATTGCATGATAAATTTATTAATTAACAACTTGGCTAATTAATTAATTGGTTTAATCACAAGGGGTCATTCAATTTGTGGCCTATCACCTTCATAGGTTGTCTCCAGAATTTCCCATGCTTCCTTAGCAATAGTAATATGTGAAATCCGGTGATATTCTTTTGGAGAGACACCACAGAAAATAGCATTCAATGCCTTGCTATTTGCATTGGCCGCCGTAAGAGCAACCTTATCCCAAGTAGACTTGGCAGCCTCTGGCCTTGTCCATCCTACTTCAACTGCATCCCACACAGCATCATCAATAGAACACAAAAACGCCCTCACACAGACCTTCCAAAACACATAGTTATTACCATAAAAAAATGGTGGTACATTAAGAGATTAAGACCTATCCATATCAAAAAGGGGTCAGGGATCACACTTAGATATTTAAACCACAACAAGTGTACCCGCTCTGATATTAATTGAATGTTTAATATGGGTATGAAACACCCTTGAACATTTAGACCCCAAATTACAAATTATCAATTCAAGCTTATTATTAATCAATTAATGTGCGAAATATGAACATAAGCCAAACACAGAATTGATAAACAATCTAAGCCAAATATAAACACATCCACAGCAGTAAATATAAGGCAAAGACAAAGGGAAGGAAGATGCAAATACACGGACAACACACGATGTGTTATCGAAGAGGAAACCGAAGCCCTCGGCGTAAAACCTCTCCGCCGCCTTCCAAGCGGTCAAATAATCCACCAAAAAATGTAGTTGGGATACATGAACAGTAGAAGACCCTCCAAACCTAATCTACCCAAGTACCTAAGCCCTCTAAGCTTTTTGCTCCAACGAGGTTACGCTGAACCTATTTCTTCTTTAGCTTACCAGATTCCGCTACTAGATCATAGCATCAACCAATGTAGATTGGTTCCTTTGTAACTACTTCCCAAAGCACCAAATAAACATTCTCACAGACGTGGGTGTGGTGAGATAAGGATTTAGTCAAAAACCTCTCAAGGGTATGACAATGGAGAGGAAGAGAGTAGAGGAATTTGAAGAGTCTCTAAGGTAAAGATTATGGATGAATCAATCTTATTTTTCTCTAGGGTTTCTCTCACAAAATTCTCTTTGGAAGCTCTCTCCATTTGGTGGGTATAAGGGTCTATATATAGTGGAGTGAGAAAGGAATGCGAAGAGTAAGTTTTTCCCAAACAGGGCTGATTGGCGGCTTGGCCTCGCGACTGGTCTGAGTCACGAGTTCAAGCCGCGAGATAACGGCCTGACCAGCCTGGGACTTTTGTTCTGTAGTGCGACAGTTGGCGCGACCCTTCAGTTTCCCTGTGTGCATCTCACGTGCCTGCAGTTGGCGGCTTACCTAAATAAGTTGCAGAAATTAAATTCCTACGAACATTTGGTACATACAAACAATCTTCTAATATTAACACATCAACTAGAAGTCTTCACTTCCATGATCAAGACAAATCATCTTAATTGATATGTTATAGTCTTCGCAGATGAAATGCCCAATTTCATCACCGACTATGAACTAAAATTCTGAATTTACAAAGAACTTGTGACTTATAGCTTTTGTGACTAAATCACATAAATCACATACTATGCACTCATGGACTATATGATGATGTCCAAATATTCGTGCTATCATTATTTTGGATAATAATGAAACAAATTTATTAATCACAACATTAAGTCATACATAATGTCATACAAAGCATCATACAATAGGATTTAAGGCACTAATCCTAACAGGTACGATATGCACAACACAACTCAGATCAAGTATCATACTAAAAAATGAGAAGTAATCATGAGAACAAGTATATCAAGCATCATATTATCAATATCAACAAAACCCATATAACAAACTCAAAAAAGATTACCCAAATCATATTCGAACATCATATTTTCAAATCTCAACAAAAACTCAAAAATCAAGACATCAAAGGCTATAATCATGAAATACTTTGAGAAAAATGGAAAAACCATACCTTTTTTTGAAGTTTGAAGAAGAGATGATGATGAAAATGGTGGATTTTTTAGAGAAACACAGTGAGTTTGTGAGAGAGATGAATAGACAGGACAATGAACAGTTAAAATGAACGAGGAAAAACTGAAAAACTTTTAAAAATTGTCCTTAAAACACAAAACATGCGATTTTTGCAACTGAAATGAGTCACGAGCAAGTCGCTAGACTAAGTTGCTAGACACCCCTTGTGACAAAATTTGAAAAATTTGTCTAAGTGTTTTTTGCGACTGGAAGTTCCACTTGCGAGAGAGTCACGTGGGAAGCTGCGAAATCTTCTGAGTAACCCTCGCAACTGGAGCTTCCACTCGCGAACAAGTTGCCAAATTGAGTCGCGAGAAATCTAAAAACCCAGATTTTTGAAAAATTTTCTAAGACTTTTTCGTGACTAGGACTGTGACCCGCCAGTGAGTCACGAAAACCTTCTGTGTAAGCTCGCGACTGGCTAGACTTGTGAGGCAAGTCGCCAGAACAGGGCTGCACAGTTTTTGAGATTTTTGACATTTTTCAAAACAAAATACTTTCCAAAAATAATTAAAACACTCAAAAAATTGTTTGTGTTTGATCAACATATAATTGAGCATGTGCAACACATTTAATCAAGTACAATCACACAAATGAATAAGGCGTTCATTGAACATAGACATGTGTGATGTGTGTGGGTACCAAAAATGAGATAGTCCTTAGTCTAATGTGAAGCTTCAATGATTAATTCAACCAAGTCATACACTATTATCACGAGGAAAAGTGACCAATCTCAATTATAGAAATATGCATATATGCCCTTCCACATAAACTTGATTACATAATTTTTAAGCTTTTCATTTGGCTCCATATACGTCATATCATTTGATCACTTTTGAATCAATACATCTCATTTTGAGATCGATGCCTGAAATTTTTGATATTTCAATTTGATGAGCAAGCCTTTGGCTTTTTGGGCATCATACATTTTCATAAAAGTCGCTTTTCTTTTTTCTAGTTAAATTCTAGTATGTGCGACGGCTTTTGTAGCTCATTATTTCTTTTCATTTTGAGATTTACATTTGTTGAGCTCTTTAAGAAAAAAAAAAGAGTGGGAAGATATAGGCACAAATCTATGCAAGTTTCAAGATTAACAAAACCATTGACTAATCATTCATGACAAGTTTGAAGATCTATTTACAACAGTCACATAGATGTCAAGATTTTTCCCACAATGATATGAGTGCATAAGGAACAAGTTATGCTCGTAGATGCACAAAGCCATTAGTACAAAGGTCCTAAGCAAAACATGCTTGTGACAATACACAATAATGCCGATGAAATAGCAAATAGCAAACAAGCAAGCAAGCAAAATTTTTCAACACTTGTTGAAGAGATAACACAAATCACACAACCATTCAATGTCACAAAACATAGGAAGTATTAATGCGTGGACATGTTGTAATGCTTATGTATGTGTATCCTTCTTCACCCACACGACACTTGCGTTTGGGGTGATATCCCTAGAGGATTGGGTACAATCGTTGTGACTTTCAAACCTTCTGGTTAAGCTTCCTAAACAGGTGGTGAATGCATCAATCATCCTCATCACATCCCTCACTCCGGGATCACCTTCTTGACCTTTTAATTGCTCAGCAGTCCTATTCCTTTTGTCATTTCTTGGTCCTCCTGACCTTTGAACACTTGCATTCTTCAATGCTCTAAGCTTATGACAATTTGGTTTGGTGTGTCCTTGAAGTCCACAATAAAGGTAGAAATGTTTTGTTCTTGGACCTCTTTGTGATTTTGGAAGTGATTTCCCTTTAGCTTCATGTCTGACTACTGATTGGTTACAAGGCTTTATTAACACCTGTTGGTCATTCATATTCCTCTTCTTCTCCACCTTCACTTTCTCATCAGTAGTGGTAGCTACCATCGGTTCCTTGGCTTTCACAAAGTTCATTTCCTTAGATATATTGGTAGCCAAACTGCTCTCTCCAGTGTATCCCAATCCGCTTCTGTTGGAGAATGGTTTTTGATGAGCAAGTACATCATCAAGCTTCTTGGAGGAAACCCGCTTTACTTTAGCATTCGCTTGAATCACTTCAAGTTCAAGGAATTTGATCTTTGAATAAGCTTTGGTTAACTCTCCGTTCAACATCTCCATTTCACATTTGGTCTCCTTGTATCGCACTAGAAGACTTTTATAATATTGTTCTGCCCTCTTCATCTTTTTAATGGCTGCCTTAGCCACTTTTGCATATTCACTAGTCTTCTCAAGAAAGGAATTGTAGGTCTCTTGCAGTCCTACTGTTCTTTCATCTTCCTCATCATCAAACTCCTCTCCTATCCCTATTGACTCCAATTTAGTGTGCTTACCAAGCTTTTCCACTAGCGCATTCAAATCATCGAAAGATTCCACAGGAGTGTTAAGGACATATTTTGTGTAATTGGCTAATCCTTTGACAAAACGCACTTTACTTGTAATTTGGTAGATCTAGAATGTGTTTAATACTTCAAGGAACATGTTGTTCAAGTCTAGTATTAAATCCATGAAGATTGGATCAAGAAACAAGTGAAGAAAAGGTGTTCAATGAAGCTGGACAGATAGCTCAACACATGTGGACAGATAGCTCGGCAGCTGGCTATCTATCGAGCTTTAAAGGTGTTTTCTTATCGCAATCTCGACACCTTCTCGACAGCTGGAAGATCGATCGAGAAAGCTCCTGTCCCCTCAACAACTTCTCGACACCTCCTCGACACCTAGCTATCTATCGAGGTTTAAAGCTCGACACCTCTCGATCGATCGAGGTATCTATCGAGGTTACGGGAATTCAGATTTCCAGATCTGATTTTTGGGTCAGGCTTATGTATTTGTGTAGGGTTTCTTTTCTCACAACCCTAGACCTATATAAGGCTTATTTTAGAGGCCGTCACATAAGAGAATACAAGGAGAACATATGCAAAAGGTGATCGATGCCTTATTCTCTCTGAAAGAAGCTACTGCGTCTTTTGCACCTTAGAGTTTTGTAACCAAGTGCTTCTTGATCTTCATTCTTGATGAAGTGAAGAACTTTGCAGCCAACATCTTCTTCTAGTTGGTGATTAAGTCGCGTACTGGGATCCACGTAATTGGTTAGTCACGTACTGGGATTCGTGCAACAAAAAGGGTGGCGTTCATATATTGAAGAGTTTAGAGGTTCTTAAGCGGTAGAAGGTTTCTGCTGTGAGTTCATCTATGGGGATTGTAAAGTCTAGGGACAAAGGTTTTGTACTAAATTTGAAACTTCTTTTTACTATAGTGGATTGCTTTTTGGGAAAGTTTCCCCCAGGTTTTTTACTGTGAAACTGGTTGGTTTCATTGGTTTTCCTGGGTCATCATATCTTGTCTTATTTACTTTTCCGCTAGATATTATTTTGACATGATATTGATGTTTATTTGTTTTAACAAGTTTTATTGATAATAAATCTAATTAACAACTTGGATTTAAAACTTGTTAATTCTATCAACCGGGGTCTAAATTTCCTAACAAGTGGTATCAGAGCAGGCACACTCTGATTAGGTTTTAATCTTTAATGTGTGATCTATTGACCCTTGTTGTCATGGAAACTCTTGATTGTTTTGATTTGCATGATCTTGTGTTGAATGATGATGATGATATTCAAGATGCCTATTGCAAGTTTTATAATTTTTGTATGAAATCTATTGAATGTTCTACAAAATTAAAAGCTAAATTGAAAAAGGTCAAACTTGAAAGAGATGATTTGATTGCAAAATTGGATGTAGCCAATAATTTAAATGAGAATTTTAAAAATCAAATTTCATCTCAGGTGGACAAAATTAAGAGTTTGGAAAAGTAACTAGTTGAATTTAAAACTGAAGTTGAAAAATTAACTAGTGCCAAACTTGTTGTTAAGCCTAACTCAAAAGAAAAAGATTTTTATGTTCCTCCATTTAAAAGGAATAATGAAGAGTTGAAGGCAAATATTGCTAGGATAAACAAAGGTAAACAATCTGATGTTAACGCTGATGTTTCTAAACCTATGTCTAAAACTCCTCCTAGGTTGAATGATAAATTTGAATTTGTCTCCACTTGTCATCATTGTCATATTGTTGGTCATATTAGGCCAACTTGTCCTAAGTTGAGGTCTCTGTCAACCTCTAAGGTTAGACCTCCTTCTTGGAAGCCGAGTAGTTCTAAAACTGCTCATGTTTGTCACCATTGTGGTGTTGCTGGACACATTCGTTCTAATTGCTTTAAGTTGTATCCTCATAAGCAATTGTCCAAACGGTCATAAGTTTCCTCTCAAGGACCTATACCTTTGTTTGGAGAGTTATTAAAAGTTTTGAGCTTTTCAACTCAATTTCAGGAGAATTCTAATTCTTCTATGTCATTTAGTAGACATACTAGGACACGTGCATTTTCATCTTCACGGCCAATGACTCGTGCTGTGTGGGTAAGAAAGGAGCCTAAAACTTAATTGTCTTTTCTATTTGTCCTCTGCTTTAATTCTTTCTATCTAAAGTAGGACTTTCATTGCTTGATTTCTTATCTGTTTTTGGAATCATGCTTTCATGAATTTGCATTTTTCTATCATGCCCTCATGCATATGCATCTTTCTTTCTGCTTTCATGTATTTTGTCTGTTTTTGTTTGGTTGTTTAGTTTTATTTTGTTTTTTTTTTCAAAATAAAAATAAAAAGGAAAAATCAGAAAAATACAAAAACATTGTGTGTTTTGTGTACATTGGTACTTGTGTATCTTGGATGGCCAATAAAACAAAGTTTTCTAAACTTTGTATCTTTTGTAGCTTAGATGAGCATCTTTATGCACAACTAAATAAGTGAGCTTTGTGGCTCTTGTTTGTGATGAGTAAGATTAAGTGATCTCTTAGACTTAACACTCATATCACTCTTTTTGACGGGTAGGACTAGAAAATCTTAAGAGAAAGGCATAAATAACCATCTCACCACTGTTGCCCGCTAATCATGAATGACACTCGTATGCTTCGGCATAGCAAAAGTGCAGTGTCAATGACATTTGTGTGTCTCGGCATAGCAAAATTGGAATGTCAAATATCAATGGGTATTTCTTTTCTCTCTCATATATGCCCAATCATGATATGCTTAAAAAGAAAATATGCAAAGAAAATAAAAAGCAAAAAGATTAAAAAATGCTTTAAATATGATTGCAAGTGTGTATCCTAGGAGATGTGGGAGTTATAGGATGTACCTCGAAGGTAATAGTCCCCATCAAACAGTTATAATTGTGTGTGAGTTAAAGTGATTTTCTCATATCTCAAATCATCATAACATGTGTACACTTATGCAATCTTGCGATGTTTTTCACACACAACACGCAATATTCTTTGCTACTCTTGATACATGTGCAGGTACAATGTGATTTGGCCATCACTAGGTTTACATGTGTTAATGTATACTCACTAAATTGTCTTGACTTGTTTTTGAAATATAAAATTGGATAGACTTGTTTAGTGTGTGTGTGTGTGTGTGTTTTGCATCTTTCTTTTGTCATCCATACCATCTTGTTTCATTACATTCATGCATTTATATGGATTTCTTGTACCCCTATGATTATCCTTGATCATCTTTATGTTTCTCGGGTAAAGCTTTCTAGCTTCTTGTACCCTTTGTCAATCATGACAAAAAGGGAGAGAATTTGTGGAGTTTGAGATTCTACAAGTTAGGGGGAGAAATACATGCCTCTGTAAAGGGGAGTTGTGTTTCATCTTGTTAGGGGGAGTGTTTACTTCCTTCTTCTTGTACCTTGGGTCTTGTGACTATGTTTACATACATTGTGCTTATCTTCTTTATATGCTAATGTATGTTTCTTTCAACTATCTCTACATTTGTTGTTTTTTTTCTATCTTTATACACATGTTTCTTATTATTTGTATAAAATCTATTATTTTTGTTTCACACAAAGATGCCTTGATGAGTTTTGTTTAAAGTGTTTCAGAAATACAGGTTGTCAAAGTCTTTCTTGCCATAGACTCTCTTCTTGCAAGGTTTTTCAAGAGCTTGTGTTAAGATAGATTTTATTGTATGTAACAAGTGAGTATGGGTTAAGTGATTTATGACTTCTCTCATATGTTCATTTGTTTGTTGTGGTTTTGTCACGGATTGCCAAAGGGGGAGATTGTTAAGGACATATTTTGTGTAATTGGCTAATCCATTGACAAAACGCACTTTACTTGTAATTGGGTCGATCTAGAATATGTTTAATACTTCAAGGAACATGTTGTTCAAGTCTACTATTAAAACCATGAAGATTGGATTAAGAAACAAGTGAAGAAAAGATGTTCAATGAAGCTGGACAGATAGCTCGACACCTGTGGACAGATAGCTCGACAGCTGCTCGAAAGCTGGCTATCTACCGAGCTCTTAAGGTGTTTTCTTATCGCAATCTCGACACCTTCTTGACAGCTGGTGGATCGATCGAGAAAGCTCCTGTTCCCTTGACAGCTTCTCGACACCTCCTCGACACCTAGCTATCTATCGAGGTTTAAAGCTCGACACCTCCCGATCGATCGAGGTATCTATCGAGATTACGGGAATTCAGATTTTCAGATCTGATTTTTGGGCCAGGCTTATGTATTTGTTTAGGGTTTCTTTTCTCACTACCCTAGACCTACATAAGGCTTATTTTAAAGGTCGTCACATAAAAGAATACAAGGAGAACATATGCAAAAGGTGACCGATGCCTTATTCTCGCTGAAAGAAGCTATTGCGTCTTTTGCGCCTTAGGGTTTTGTAACCAAGTGCTTCTTGATCTTCATTCTTGATGAAGTGAAGAACTTTGCAGCCAACATCTTCTTCTAGTTGGTGATTAAGTCGCGTACTGGAATCCGCGCAATTGGTTAGTCACGTACTGGGATTCGTGCAACAAAAAGGGTGGCGTTCATATATTGAAGAGTTCAGAGGTTCTGAAGCGGTAGAAGGTTTCTGCTGTGAGTTCATCTACGGGGATTGTAGAGTCTAGGGACAAAAGTTTTGTACTAGATCTGAAACTTCTCTTTACTATAGTGGATTACTTTTCGAGAAAGTTTCCCCCCAGGTTTTTTACTGTGAAACTAGTTGGTTTCATTGGTTTTCCTGGGTCATCATATCTTGTCTTATTTACTTTTCTGCTGCATATTATTTTGACATGATATTGATGTTTGTTTGTTTTAACAAGTTTTATTGATAATAAATCTAATTAACAACTTGGATTTAAAACTTGTTAATTCTATCAACCGGGGTCTAAATTTCCCAACAAGGAGTAATGGTCGTGAATGCAGAGAAGTTTCCCTCTCCATCATAGCTTTCATTTGAATCTGAATTAGCAGAATTAAAGGCACTAAGAGTAGTGGCATACATTTTGCCTTTCGCTCTCAAATAATTAGGACACTCTTTCTTGAGATGTCCATGTCCGTTGCATTCAAAGTACGTGATTCCTTGAGAGGATTAAGAGCCCTTCCCATCTTTCCTCTTGAAATCCTTTTTCTCCTTTTCGAAATTTGGGAATTTTCCCTTCTCAGCAAACTTTCCATTCTTCTTGATCTTTAAGAACTTTCAAAAATTATTCACAAGATATGCCACATCTTTATCGACCTCATCCTCATCCGATGAGTCGTGAGCTTCCACCCTCTCATTGATCATCTTTAGAGCAAGAGATTTGCTCTTCCTCTGTGAAGGTAGAGACAACTCATATGTTTGAAGTGAGCCAATTAGTTCTTGAACTTTGATATCATCAAGGTCCTTGCTCTCTTCAATCGCAATAACCTTTGTACAGAAGCTCTCCAGCAATGATCGAAGGATCTTTTTTACAATTTTTGAGTCCTTCGTCTTTGCACCCAAGTTGAACTTGCCAATAACCACCTCATTCAGCTTGCCATAGAATGAGTCGAATGACTCGTCTTCACTCATTTTCAGCTCTTCAAATCGAGTGGTAAGCATCTGCAACTTAGTGTCTTTCACCTTCTTTGTGCCTTTATAGGTGGTCTCTAATATTTGCCACGTCTCCTTGGCAATTGTTACGTGAGAAATCTCGTGAAACTCATCTGGAGAAACACCACAAAAAATAGCATTTAGTGCCTTGCTATTTGTATTAGCTGCCGCGAGGGTTGCCTTATCCCATGTGGATTTGGAAGCCTTTGGCCTAGTCCATCCTACATCTACCGCATCCCAAATAGTTTCATCAATTGAACATAGGGATGCCCTCATCTAGACTTTCCAAAAGGCATAGTTGCTACTATCAAAATATGGTGGAGCATTTAGAGATTGAGATCGATCCATCTCAAATGGGGTCAAGGATCGCACTTAGGTAATTAAACCATAGCAAGTGCACCCGCTCTGATACCAATTGAATGTTCAAAAAGTGTGTGAAACACCTATGAACGTTTAGACTCCCAATTTACAAATTACCAACACAAGCTTATAATCAAACAATGTATGTGCGGAATATGAAAATAAACTAAATCAAAATTGGTAAAACAATCTAAACCGAAATTAATCACAACCACAGCAGTAATTAAAAGGCAAAGATTAAGGGAAGAGAGATGTAAACACAAAGACAACACAGTGATGTGTTATCGAAGAGGAAACCAAAGTCCTCGGCAAAAAACCTCTCCGCCGCCTTCCAAGCGGTCAATAATTCATTAGAGAATAAAGTTGGGATACATGAATAGCAGAAGACCTTCCAAGCTTAATCTACACAGTGCACCTAAGCCCTCTAAGCTTCTTACTCCAACAGGGTTACGTCGAACCTTATCTTCTCTAGCTTACCAGATCCCGCAATCACCCATTGCATCAACCAAAATGAATTGGTCCCTTCCAAACTGCTTCCCAAGTGCCAAAATGCCTTTTCATAAATATAAGTATTGTGAAATAAGGATTTGGCTAATGTACCTCTCAAGGATGTATCAATGGAGAGGGAGAGAGTAGAGGAATTTGGAGAATCAAAGGATGAAGATTGTGGATGAGTCAATCTTGTTTTTCTTTAGGGTTTGTCTCTCAAAATTCTCTCTGGAGGCTCTATACATTTCGTAGGTATAAGGGTATTTATAGTAGGGTGTGTATGGAATGTGAAGAGTCAGTTACAACCAAACAGGGTGTTATGGCGACTCGAGCTCGCATTTGGAACGATTCGTGAGTTTGAGTCGTGAGCTAACTGCCTGGCCAGACTAGAAGTTTTGTCTTGTAGCGCAACAGCTGGCTTGACCCTTTAGCTCCCTTGCATGCTTCACACGTGTGTCATCTTTGGCGACTCGTCAGTCACGAGCCAATCACGAGATCCAGTCGCGAGGCTCTTCTTGAGTGCACACTCTTGAGCTTTTCTTCACACTCTCTCACACACTACCCTTACATGATTCTCACCTAAATACAGGGTTTTTAAATGCTAAATTACAAGCAAATTTGGCACGGAATAAAGCCAACTAATTATTAAATAAATTCGACCTTACAGATCGGGAGAACCTTGAAAAATTTGATGCAAAAAGTGATGAAGGCATCTTCCTTGGGTATTCTACTACTAGCCGGGCATATAGAGTATTCAATAAGAGAACAAAGACGATAATGGAATCCATCAATGTAGAAATTGATGATGCTATAACAAAGGTAGAGATGGTTGATGATGGAGAAGGGCCAGGCACCAAAGAGCCCACAGTTGAGGTCAAAACTCTTGATATTGAAGTTGAAGGACCTACACCGGAAAAGGAATCAACTCTCGTGAACTCAAGAATGGAAACAAGATCAATGTCTAGAACATCAAGTCCTCTCACTCCTCCGAAAGTTCATCCTCCTATCTCCCAAAATGATGAAGTGTCCACATCAAAGAAGCCATCATCAAGAGTGATTAAAAACCATCCGGGCAGTAACATCATTGGGTCTTTAGATGAAGGTCTTCGCCTTAGAAAGGGTGATAGGCCACAAATTGAATGACCCATTGTGATATAAACTAATTAATTAATTTAGCCAAGTTATTAATTAATCAATTTATCATGCATACGCATGGTAGCACAAACAAATCACCAAAACTAAATATGCAGCGGAAAAATAAATAACACGGTGATTTGTTTACGAATGGGGAAAACCCTAACGGCAAAAACCCCACCTGGTGATTTTCAGGTCACCACTCTCGAAACTCCACTATTATCAAATCAAGCGATTACAAGTAAAGGAATCCTAAGTACCTTACCAACCTACAGTTGAACCCTTACCCCAATACCCAATTGGACTTGATCTGTAGTGACAGTTCCCCCTTTTGATGCACGGCTCCCAAGTACGTGACTAACCAGATTCGCGGATCCTAGTACGCGACTTCAAACACCAACTTTAGAAAGAGAGGTTGGCTGCAAAGTTCTTCAGTTCATCCTTTATGATGAATAACACGAAGATGCTTGGTTACAAAATCCTATGGTGCAAATACACACAGCAACTTCTTGAAAGAAGATGAACTAGGTCAAGAACTTCGTCTTTGATCACAATTTGCTTGAACAAGGATTGCTCAATACTTTTGCAACTTGTGTCTATGTTGACGGCTCTTAAAACACTCCATTTATATGTTTAGGGTTAGAAAAAAAGAAGGCCCAAAAACATATTCACGGATCCTAAGAAAATTAGATTGGAAATCTGAAATTTCAAATCTCGACAGATAGCAGGTGTCGAGGTAGCTATCGAGCAGGTGTCGAGCTTTAAAATCTGTGCACTTCAGCTTGCTTTTTCTTGGACAGACTTGATGACTTCAACACTTGATCTTGAAACCTTGTTTCTTAAAGTATTAAAAACACCTAGAACTACCCAATAACAAGTAGAGTGCGTTTTGTCAAAGGATTAGCCAATTTACATAAATAGTATGACATATGTTCTTAACATGTGAACACATATGTCCTAACAATCTCCCCCTTTGGCAATCCGTGACAAAACCACAAAAAAAAAAAAAAAAAACAAATGAACATATGAGAGAAGTCATAAATCACTCAACTCATATTCACTTATTGAATACAAGAAAATCTATCCTAACACAAACTCTTGAAAAACTTTGCAAGAAGAGAGTTTATGGCAAGTAGACTTTGACAACCTATATTTCTGAAACACTTTTAAACAAAACTCATCAAGGCATCTTGTGTGAAACAGAAAATAATTAGATTGCATACAAGTATAAAGAACATGTGTCTAAAGATAGAAAAGAAACAACACATGAAGAGATAGGTGAAAGAAAAACATATATCCATATATAGAGAAAATAAGTACAATGTATGTAAACTGGTCACAAGACCCCATATACAAGATCAATGTATCTAACAAGAATAGAAAAGAAAAGATATATCAAGACCTCACTACATCCCTCAAAAATATGAACACTCCCCCTATCAAAAATGTCCTATACTAACTCTCCCCCTAAGATGACTACTCTCATAGTCCAAAACTACTCCCCTTTTTGTCACGAGTGACAAAGAGTAGAGTGTCATGTAAACATCTCATCAGTAAAGCTAGCATCTCCATCATCATCATCTGAAGCATCATCGTCATCACCATCATCATCATCATCCTCAGCATCAGAATCTGAAGCGATTGGAGGAGGTGGTGAAGGAGAAGCCTCAGAAGCAAAACCACCCATGGTCGCCTGCCGTCGTGCAATACGACCAACACGAACGTTCACCTGATACAATTCAGTGGTGAGTGTATTGAGGCGAGCATCCATGCGCTGCAGCTGCGCCATAATATCTCCAAGAGATACATCGCCTGAAGAAGAAGGAGGAGCCGATGTAGATGGAGCTGATCTGGATGGAGCCGAACGCGAGGAAGGAGTGGAATCCGGCTGTCGCGACCTAAACTGCGCCTCACTACGTTTTACGGTAGTGGCATCTATGGCAGATATGTGTGTGAAGTGGTCGGACACAGGGAAAGGGATGGAAAAATGGCGTAGAATCCTCGTGATAGCGGAAGGAAAGATGAGCTTATCACGGGACGCCGAATCTAAATGAACATCTATGATAGATAAAATGAAGTGTAAAGGAAAATCTATCGTAAGATGCTCAAGTAGAGATAACAAAAATCGAGCACGAGGCTCTGTGGTAGAGTTATAGTGAGAGAGAGGATGAAGTACAAAAGTCATCACCATATTAAGGAATCTAGGACCTTTAGCAAAAGGTCTACAGGATGTATACTGATGCTCACCCCAATCAGAAGGGCGCTCACAAAAAGCAGAGATGAGCTCATCCTTGGACACAGTCCTCAGTCGCTCATAAGTAGGATAGTCAGGAAACTCTATCCTAGGAACCCTAAGCACATCCGCAACGAGCTGCGGTGTGACAGCAATGCGCGTACCTCGAACGCGAGTATGAAAAAAGGTACTGAACGATCAATCCCGTACATATTGGAGTAAAACTCCTGAATCAGTACGAGAGGACAAGTGACTGGGACGTCACACAGTGACTCCCATCCCCTACTGTGAATGACAGAGGGAAGGTCAGTGTCGGCGAAGTCCGCCAGAATAACTTGGCGCTCTGAATGAACACCTCGTCTAGAAAAGTTCTCAGTAAATGCCTTATAGGCATCTCCATCACGGAACCGAAGGTTAAGAGGAGCAAAGTCAGAAGAAGAGGAAGCTCCAGAACGCAGAGGGTTCCGAGCAGGAGTGGATTTACGTTTGGGTGCCATAGACACTACTAACGTAAAAGAATGAGAACGAGATAGAGAGGGAGACAATCAGAAAAGTCCCAAATAGTTCAAATATGATAATATCTTGAACAAAAAGTACGTATGCATGGGAATGCATGGACATGTGATATGCAAACTTAAAAAGCATCATGGGCTCAGCCCAATCTAAACCTAGCAGCACACATACAAGAAACACACATCTAAATGCATGTAAATATCATTCTAAAGCACAAGGAATGTAATGTATGACATTTAAAAACATTTGAGTGAAAAACCAACCCAAAATTTCAAGAAAAACTCATCAATTTTGAAAAACCACAAAAATTTCCAAAAATCCCAAAAATCTAGGTTTCAAAACATGAAATGCATGAAAAAGGAAGGGAAAAATGATCTTTCCAAGTGATTGAAGCAAGGGAAGATCGAAAATGATGAGGTTTTAAAGATTTGAGTGAGAGAAAAGTGTTTGGGAGGTGAAAAGTCTTCGGACAGATCGAGAGAGATCGAGTGAAATGAGAGAGGTTCGCGATCGCAGCATATATAGACACCTCAGTAAATCTCGACAGCTGAGGTGTCGAGAGGTATCGAGGAAGCTGTCGAGGAAGGTATCGAGGAAATGGTCTTCGACAGCTGAAGGTGTCGAGATGGTGTCAAGGTAAGAACAGGTGAATCATGAATGGATTCTCGATCGATCGATCAGGTATCGAGGAGGTATCGAGAAGACAGGAGATTTCTCGATCGATCCACATGGTGTCGAGACAGGTGTCGAGAAAGAAGCATCAGACACAGCAAGGGAATCTCGATCGATCCATCAGGTGTCGAGAATCTATCGAGGAGACAGAGGATTTCTCGATCGATCCACCAGGTGTCGAGGATGTGTTGAGATTGCGATAAGAAAAAGGCTTAGAAGCTTGACAGATGATCAGGTATCGAGGAGGTGTCGAGGAGGTGTCGAGCCAGCTTTTAAAAACAGTTTTTCGAGAAGTGAAAAACACATACATGAATGCAATCAAGACAAACACCTCAACCATGATCCAATCAACATAAAAAGCTCTCAAAAATCATCTCTCAAAGAAAATTTAAGCACATGGATCTTCCAAAAACTCACACACACACTAAACAAGTCTAACAAATGTTATATTTCAAAAATAAGTCATGACAGTTTAGTGAGCATACAAAAGCACATGTAAAACCTTTGTGATGGCCAAATCACTTTGTACCTGCATATGTATCAAAAGTAGTAAAGAATATTGCGTGTTGTGTGTGAAAAACATCGCAAGATTGCATATGTGTATACATGTTATGACGATCTGAGATATGAGAAAATAACTTTAACTCACACACAATCATAACTGTTTGATGGGGACTATCACCTTCGAGGTACATCCTATAACTCCCACATCTCCTAGAATACACGCTGGCAACCATTTTAAAGCATTTTTAATCTTTTTGCTTTTTACTTCTTTGCATAGCTTCTTTTTAAACATATCATACGTGGGCTTATGAGAAAGAAAAGAAATACCCATTGATATTTGACATTTCAATTTTGCTATGTCTAAGCACACAAATGTCATTGACATCACACTTTTGCCATGCCGAAGCATACAGATGTCATTAATGATTGGCGGGCAACAGTGGTGAGATGGTTATTTATGCCTTTCTCTTAGGATTTTCTAGTCCTACCCGTCAAAAAGAGTGATATGAGTGTTAAGTTTAAAGAAATAACCTAATCTTACTCATCACAAACAAGAGCCACAAAGCTCACTTGCTTAGTTGTGCATAAAGATGCTCATCTAAGCTACAAGAGATACAAAGTTTAGAAAACTTTGTTTCATTGGCCATCCAAGGTATACAAGTACCAAAGTACACAAAACACACACTGTTTTTGTATTTTTCAATTTTTTTTATTTTATATCAAAAACAAAATAAATAAAACTGAAAGTAAACACACAAAAACATGTTAACAAAGCAAAACAATGCATAAAACTATATGCAAATGCATGAGGAAGAGAAAGAAGAGAGGGAAATCAATCCATGGAGATAACACCAATGTTTTGACAAAGGAATTCAAAGCGTTTGCTGTCAAGAGGTTTGGTAAACAAATCAGCCTTCTGATCATCGGTGTGAATAAACTCAAGAGTGAGAATACCATCTTCGACAAGCTCTCTAATGAAGTGATGTTGAATCTCTATGTGTTTGGTTCGAGAATGTTGAACTGGATTCTTAGAGATATTTATGGCACTGGTATTGTCACAATAGATAGTGAGATGATCTTGACAAATACCATAATTATGAAGGAGTTTTTGCATCCAGAGGAGTTGTGTGTAACAGCTACCAGCAGTAATGTACTCAGCTTCTGCAGTGGATAAGGAGATGGAGTTCTGCTTTTTGCTCATCCAAGAGACGAGATTGTTGCCTACATAAAAACAACCCCCCGAAGTACTCTTCCTATCATCAGCATTCCCAACCCAATTCGCATCGGAATATCCAGCTAAGACATTATTAGTGTCCTTGCTGTACCACACACTGAACTCAGCGGTAGTTTTGACATACTTTATAATTCTTTTTAAAGCAGTCATATGTGATTCTTTGGGATTAGCTTGATATCTAGCGCACACACCAACACTGTAGCTAATGTCAGGTCTACTAGCAGTAAGGTAAAGAAGACTACTTATCATGCTTCTATAAAGAGAAGGATCAACACTCTTACCTAACACATCTACAGTGAGTTTAACATTAGGGCTCATAGGGGTACAAACAGAACTAGCAGATTCCAAGCCGAATTTTTTCACAAGATTCTTAGCATACTTAGATTGAGATAGAAATATACCTGAATCTTGTTGACGAATCTGCAATCCGAGGAAGTGAGTCAGCTCTCCAATCATGCTCATCTCGAAATCGGCTTGCATGAGCTTTGAGAAGTCATGAACAAGTTCATCCTTAGTCGACCTAGAGATGATATCATCAACATACACTTGAGCAACCATCAATTCGCCATCTTCCTTTTTGATGAAGAGAGTTTGGTCAGCTTTTCCTCTTGTGAACCCATGTGACACCAGATATTGTGTGAGTCTATCATACCAAGCTCTAGGGGCTTGCTTCAACCCATAAAGTGCCTTTTTGAGATATAACACATGATCCGAAAAGTGTGGATCAATGAATCTTTTTGGTTGAGCCACATAGACATCCTCTTTAAGCAGCCCATTCAAAAAGGCAGTCTTCACATCCATCTGATAAAGTTTGAATTTCAGGTGACATGCTAGGGCAATCAGAATTCTGATGGACTCCATTCGAGCAACTGGGGCAAATGTTTCATCATAGTCTACTCCTTCTATTTGAGAGTATCCTTAAGCCACAAGTCGAGCCTTGTTTCGAATCACATTGCCTTCTTCATCGGTCTTGTTGCAAAAAATCCACTTTGTACCAATGATATGTTCGCCCTCCGGTCTAGGTACAAGAGTCCAAACATAATTCCTCTGAAACTGGAGCAGTTCATCATGCATTGCTTCAACCCAACTTTCATCTTGTAGTGCTTCCTCCACTTTCTTGGGTTCAACCTGTGACAAGTAGCAAGAATAAGACACAAAGTTAGAAACACATTTATCAACTGTTCGTTTCCTTAATGTGAGTTCATTCAAGTTTCCCACAATAACTTCTGGAGGATGATTCAATTTAATCCTGGAGGAAGGTCCTTTTTCCTGACGAGATTCAGAATCAGGTGAAGTCGAAATTTCTGCAGACTCTTCCACAACACTGAGAGTACCGGGAGCATTAGGAGATGCAGGTTCTCGGTCAACAATGTCTTGAACTTCCGTAGGCTTAGGGGGAAGAATTTCCTTGGGAAGTTCATCAATGCCTTTCTCAGAAATGGAATCTGAAGACTCATCAATGACAACATTTACAGTCTCCATTACTTTCATAGTTCTTTTGTTGTATACCCAATAGGCCTTGCTGGTAGAAGAGTAGCCTAGAAATATACCTTCATCACTCCGAGAGTCAAACTTTCCCACATTCTCTCTATCCTTGAGGATGAAGCAAGTACTTCCAAAGATTTTGAAATACTTCACATTTGGCTTTCTTCCTTTCCATAACTCATAGGGCGTCTTTTTGGTACCGGGTCTGAAGTACACCCTATTCACTGTATGACATGCAGTGTTTATGGCTTCTCCCCATAAGTTTCGAGCCACATCTTTGTTATGCAACATGGCTCTGGCTATCTCTTGAATAACTCTATTCTTTCTTTCTACCACATCATTCTGTTGAGGCGTAATAGGTGCAGAGAATTCTTGAGAGATACCTGATTTCAAGCAGAAAGATTCCATGTATGAGTTCTCAAATTCTTTACCATGGTCACTTCAAATTCGATCAATCTTCAAATTCTTTTCATTCTGCAATCTTGTGCACAAGGCCTCAATGTGCTCGGGAGCATCAGACTTGGATCGAAGTAAGATAACCCAAGTGTATCTAGTGAAGTCATCTACCACTACCATGATATATCTCTTACCACCAAGAGACTCAGTTCTGGTTGGACCCATAAGATCTAAATGTAACAATTCCAAAGGTCTGGAGGTAGCGGTTGCCTGAGTGCTGGGATGCTTAGCTTTTGTTTGATTCCCAAGTTGACATGGTCCACATACCACATTGCTCATTCTACTAAGCTTTGGTATCCCCAAGACAGATTCATGCTTAGAGACAATGGATAGATGCTTGTAACTAGCATGTCCCATCCGTTGGTGCCATAGATCTTCATTTGGCAAACGAATGCTATTACATATTATATTAGCATCAGGAACCAATCCATAACAGTTGTCCAAAGTACGAACCCCACTGATGAGCTTCTTTCCGGACTCATCCATGACAAGACACTTTCCTTTTGAGAACAACACCATGAAGTCTTGATCACATATCTGACTTATGCTTAGTAGATTCACCCTTAGGCCTTCTACATAGAGAACATTTGCAATGTCCGGCAGTCCTGGTAGAGATATGATTCCTTTCCCTTTAATCTGTGACTTGCTTCCATCACCAAAGGTCACATTACCTCCTTTCTTAGGCTCAAAGATCTTGAAGAGAGATCGATCTCCAGTCATGTGTCTTGAGCAACCACTGTCAAGATACCAAAAACATGTATCCATCACTTTGAATGCAGACTTCATCATGAAACACACTTCATGCTTGGATGAAAAATCAAAGGGAATGGTTCTTTCTCTCAACTGCCTTCTACTAGCTAAGCCTTTAACTTTTACTCTTCTCAGACGAACTCCTTTGCACATTTTCATTCTGAGACAGTCTAGTTTCTTCTTAGCCAAACTGAGATCTTTTACCATAGTCATTATAAGTGAATTCAAATAACTTTTAGACTTGTGTTTTCTGAGACACTCAAACAAATAGTGATTAGAAAAATAAGATGTATTTGAAAACATAGATCTCTTAAAGCCGGTTATAGCCATGACAAACAGGGGTCAATGGATCAACACAGCAAAGATTAAACCTAATTAGAGTGTGCCTGCTCTGATACCACTTGATAGGCCACAAATTGAATGACCCCTTGTGATATAAACTAATTAATTAATTTAGCCAAGTTATTAATTAATCAATTTATCATGCAAACGCGTGGTAGCACAAACAAATCACCAAAACTAAATATGCAGCGAAAAAATAAACAACACGGTGATTTGTTTACGAATGGGGAAAACCCTAACGACAAAACCCCCACCGGGTGATTTTCAAGTCACCACTCCCGAAACTCCATTATTATCAAATCAAGCGGTTACAAGTAAAGGAATCCCAAGTACCTTACCAACCTACAGTTGAACCCTTACTCCAATACCCAATTGGACTTGATCTGTAGTGACAGTTCCCCCTTTTGATGCACGGCTCCCAAGTACGTGACTAACCAGATGTGCGGATCCCAGTACGCGACTTCAAACACCAACTTTAGAAAGAGAGGTTGGCTGCAAAGTTCTTCAGTTCATCCTTTATGATGAATAACACGAAGATGCTTGGTTACAAAACCCTATGGTGCAAATACACAGCAACTTCTTGAAAGAAGATGAACTAGGTTAAGAACTTCGTCTTTGATCACAATTTGCTTGAACAAGGATTGCTCAATACTTTTGCAACTTGTGTCTATGTTGACGGCTCTTAAAACACTCCATTTATATGTTTAAGGTTAGAAAAAAAGAAGGCCCAAAAACATATTCACGGATCCCAAGAAAATCAGACTGGAAATCTGAAATTTTAAATCTCGACAGATAGCAGGTGTCGAGGTAGCTATCGAGCAGGTGTCGAGCTTTAAAATCTGTGCACTTCAGCTTGCTTTTTCTTGGACAAACTTGATGACTTCAACACTTGATCTTGAAACCTTGTTTCTTGAAGTATTAAAAACACCTAGAACTACCCAATTACAAGTAGAGTGCGTTTTGTCAAGGGATTAGCCAATTTACATAAATAGTATGACATATGTTCTTAACATGTGAACACATATGTCCTAACAAAGGGAAACATACTTCTGGCCAATCATGTAACATACCATTGCTACCTTGCCCAAAAAAGGTAGAAGAAGTTCTTCAAGATGAAAATTGGGTTGAGCCAATGCATGAAGAGTTGAATCAATTTGTGAGAAATGATGTATGGGAACTTGTTCTTAGGCCTGAAAATGTTCTCGTCATCGGCACCAAATGGATCTTCAAAAACAAGACCAATGAAGATGGAGAGATTATCCGGAATAAATCTCGATTAATGGCTCATGGATACACTCAAGTAGAAGGAGTAGATTTTGATGAATCCTTCGCTCTCGTGGTAAGACTTGAGTCTATCCGTATTCTTATGTCAATTGCATGCACTATGAACTTCAAGCTCTACCAAATGGATGTGAAATGTGCATTTCTAAATGGCTACCTGAATGAAGAAGTGTTTGTTGAACAACCCAAAGACTTTGAAGATCCTCACTTCCCGGACCATGTGCTGAGATTGAAGAAAGCTCTTTATGGCTTGAAACAAGCTCCTAAAACTTGGTATGATTGGCTTACCCATTGCCTCCTGGATAGAAGGTTCAAAAGAGGGTATGCCGACCGGACTTTATTTGTCAAGAATGATGGGGATTACCTTCTCGTGGCTCCAGTATATGTTGATGACATAGTATTTGGAGCTACCATTGATGCTCGAGCTATAGAGTTCTCCAAGGAGATGAAGAAAGAATTTGAGATGAGTATGGTGGGGGAGCTTACATTCTTCTTGGGTCTTCAAGTCAAACAAAAGAAGGAAGACATATTCATTTCAAAAGAAAAATATGCTAGAAATATTGTCAAGAAGTTTGGATTAGATTCTGAAAGGCATGCCTCTACACCTATGAGTTCCTCTACAAAGCTTAATGTTGATTCTTTTGGGGTATAAGTGAGTCCAACCTTGTATAGGAGTATCATTGGGAGTTTACTCTATCTTACGGCAAGTAGACCGGATATTGCTTTTAGCGTGGGTGTTTGTGCTCTATATCAAGCTGTTCCGAAGGAATCCCACCTGACTGCGATGAAGCAAATCATATGATATGTCAATGGAACTCCGGATTATGGCTTGTGGTACTTAAAGGACTCTAATGCTTGCCTTGCAGGTTATTCAAATGCAGATTGGGCTAGAAGTGTGGATGATCGAAAGAGTACTTCAGGTGGCTGTTTTTATCTTGGAAACAATCTTGTCTCTTGGATGAGCAAGAAACAAAATTTCGTGTCTCTTTCTACGGCTGTGTAGACACCCCATTTTACAACTTGCATTTAACCAACCGGTCGATCTTCAAATTTGTGATACAAAACAAATCTTGATGCTCTAACGATCATAATGGTATGTCATGGGTTTTGATCGGACCACCTGATCAAAAGTTATCATACAAACAATTTTCAATGATCATAGCTCACCTACACGATGGGTCTGGTCACGTCCTATCTTAAACACTTAATTTTGATTGGTTCTCACAAGAATTAATTTAAAATTAATTAAGTGTGATTTTTGATTGGATTTCATTTTTATGTCATTTTTTAAAAGAAAAAAAAAATGTTTTCCTTTAGGACATCTTATCTACTCTTTTGAAAAAATTTGGAGATAGGAAAAATTCAAAAAATGCTCAGGAACGTCATTATCTTCAGCAGCAAATTGAATCGTATTTTTGGCCTGGAAAACATCGAAATTTGGTTTTATCTATTTCTATAAAAGTTGTAGAGAATTAAATTTTCTTTCAAAAAACATCAATCCCGAATCAATTGGAATTTTGAGCAGAAAGTTATGGCCAAAATACGAAATAGGTGCAGAAGATCTTCACACATCTTTCAAAATTTCAAATGGGGATCAAACTCAAATTTGTTCAAGCTTACCTAAAAGGCTTATCCCTTCCTTTAGCTTCAGAAGAAAAAAAAAAAAAATATATATATATATATATATATATATTTTTTTTTTTGAAAAATAAATAGGATAAGAAACAGATACATCCTGTGAAAAATTTAAAAAATGCTAAAAAAACGTAACTATTTTCAGCAGCAATTTGAAACACATTTTTGGCCTAGATAACGTTGGAATTTGGCTTTCTCTATTTCTGACAAAGTTGTAGATAATTGAATTTCCTTTCAAAAAACACTCATCTTGAATCAATTGAAATTTTTAGCGGAAAGTTAGAGCCAAAATACGAAGCAGGTGTAGCATCATTTCAAAATTCAAATGGAGATCAACACCAAATCCGTTTCAGCTCATTTAAACAGGTTATCTCTCCCCTTAGCTTCAGAAGAAAGCTAACAACTTAGCTTTAAAGCTAAGCCATCCCTTTCCCTATAAATAGAGAAGACCTCTTCCATTTTCTGGACCCCCGAATTCCCTCTAGAGAGCTAGTGAGAAAGCAGAAAAGAAACGCTGTTGTGCAGCTATTGTTCCTACTTTGGTTGTAGTTTAGTACTTCCTTGCTTTCTCTCTAGCCCTTTAAGTGATCACTTCCCCCTTTTTAATTTATGTTCTATGCTAGTAAGTAGTTAATTAGGTTCTTAACTTTCTACACATGTTTGAATAAATGTTTAACATGTCATTATTTGTTTTTTTATGATATGCTTGGATGAACATGCCTATATGTCTCATTGATATTCCTTTTACATGCTTAGATGAACACTTCTAGGCTAGTACACAACTTTTCTCTTGAATGCTTAGATGAGCACTTCTAGGCTAAAACACAATTTTCTCTTCAATACTTAGATGAACATGTCTAGGTAATTGTTTTACTTTTTTTTTTAAAAAAAATGCTTGAACGAACATGTCTAAGTATTTTAATTTTCTTTAGATAAACATGTCTAGGGATTTTCCTTTATATCTTTTCATAATTGCTTGGATGATCAAATATGCTCAAATGTTTTATTTTTATTTCTTTTTCTTTGCAATTGTGTTGATGACAAATAACATGACAACTTTGTTTTTTCTTCACATGCTTAGATGAACATGTCTAGGTTAGGAATTCTTTGTTTACATTGATTTCTTGCATGAACATGCCATTACCTTAATACTTTCCTTATATTAAAATTGTTATCTAACAAGTTTCACTTTTTGTTTCTTTTTTATGTCTAATTCCCCTAACACATATTTGTTTACAATTCCTACAAATTAACATGATTGTATGACATATTGTTTGTATTTGTTTGACATGACATGACATTGGCCACCTTAACCTAGGAGACCGGTTTTACTGGGCGAGATGGGTGCTTAATCCCTTCCCATCTCGTAAATTAGCCTCCGAACCAAGATCAAGGGTTCTTGACTATGCTTTTGCACATGTAATTTTACATTTTTTAGAATGTAACTAGGAAATAAAGCAATGTAATTTACTTTTCTTAGATTGTATCTAGGACAAAAAGCATTGTAAATTTTTGTTACAAAATTTGATGTAAATTGCAATATACATTAATACAACAGAAGTATTTTTTATTAAAGGTTTTCTTATTTTCCCTTTTAAATTAAATAAGTGACGACTCCATGTAAAACCCTCGATCTAGGGGGGAGTACATTTCACAGGCTGAAGCAGAGTACATAGCTGCTGGAAGTTGTTGCACACAACTCCTTTGGATGAAAAAGCTACTTCTTGACTACAGGATTCCTCAAGATACAATGTGTGTTTTCTGTGATAACACCAGTGCTATAAATCTCACTAAGAATCTGGTTCAGCATTCAAAGTCAAAACACAAAGAGATACGTTACCACTCCATCCGAGATTTGGTGAAAGATAAAGTTGTATGTCTTGAATTCATACGTATAAACAATCAAAAGGCAGACATCTTCACCAAGCCTCTCGATGGTCCATGGTTTGAATCACTTCATAAGACCATCGGTGTTGGTACAATTCCTTGAATCTCATGTGTAATGTGTGCACATACTACTTTGTTGGCTATATGTATAGCATGTTCTGTTTGTTTGAATGTTTTTGCATTGTTTTTTATCAGTCTTTACTTGTTTTTGTGTTAAAAAACCAAAAACACATAAAAAGTAGAAAATCCAAAAAGTTTGATCAGTATTATTGTGTATTATCACAAGCATGTTTTTCCTTGTACCTTTGTACTAATGGCTTTGTGCATTTACGAGCATAGCTTGTTCTTTATGCACTCATATCATTGTGGGTAAAATCTTGACATCTATGTGACTGTTGTAAATAGATCTTCAAAATTGTCATGAATGATTAGTCAATGGTTTTGTTGATCTTGAAACTTGCATAGACTTGTGCCTATATATCTTTCCAATCTTTTATTGTTTTTGCTTAAAGAGCTCAACCAATGTAAATCTCAAAATGAAAAGAGATAAGGAGCTGTAAAAGCCGTCGCACATACTAGTATTTGACTAGGAAAAAGGGAAAGCAACCTTTATGAAAATGTATAATGCCCAAAAAGCCAAAGGCTTGCTCATCAAATTGAAATATCAAAAATTTCAGGCATCGATCTCAAAATAAGATGTATTGATTCAAAAAGATCAAATGATATGATGTGTATGAAACCAAATGAAAAGCTTCAAAATTTTGTTATCAAGTTTATGTGGGAGGTCATATATGCATAATTCTATAATTGAGATTGGTCACTTTTCCTGGTGCTAATTGTGTATGACTTGGTTGAATTGATCATTGAAGCTTCACATTAGACTAAGGACAATCTTATTTTTGATACCACATACATCACACATGTCTATGTTCAATGAACGCCTTATTCATTTGTGTGATTGTACTTGATTAAAAATGTTGCACATGCTCAATTATATGTTGATCAAACACTCAAAAAAATATTTTTGAGTATTTTAATTATTTTTGGAAAGTATTTTGGTTTGAAAAAATGTCAAAATTTTCAAAAACTGTGTAGCCCTATTTTGGTGACTTGCCTCGCAGGTCAAGCCAGTCACTTGCCCCAGTTGCGAGCATACACAGAAGGTTTTCACAACTTACTGGCGGGTCAAAGTCCCAGTCGCGAAAAAGACTTTGAAAATGTTTCAAAAATCTGGGATTTTAGATTCCTCGTGACTCAGTTTGGCGACTTGTTCGCGAGTGGAAGCTCTAGTCGTGAGGGTTACTCAGAAGATTTCGCGGTTCCCCACGCAACTCACTCGCGAGTGGAAATTCCAGTCGCGAAAAACACTTAGACAAATTTTTTAAATTTTGTCTCAAGGGTTTTTGGCGACTTGTTGGCGACTCATTTCAGTCGTGAAAATTGCGTGTTTTGCACAATAAGGGTCTTTTTCAGGACAGGTTTCAAAAACTTTTCATTTTTCCATCGCATCTCGTGACTATTCATCTTCTTGTCCGTCTTTCCCTCTTTCAAAATCACTATGTTCACGCACAAACTCTCCACACTCTTCCTCACTTCTTCACCAATCTTCAAGAAAAGGTATGGGTTCTGTCTCTTTCTCAATGTATTTCACATTTCTTGAATTGGGTGTTTTTGATGCTATATGTGAATATGGTGCTTGAATACGGGTATTTGATGTTTTGGTGAGATTGTAGTCTGGGTTTTGTTGGTTGTGTTGTTACACTCTGCCTTTGGTTGCACCATGTGTTATTTGTGGCACACACACATTCAGTGACATGATTGAGACCTTAATCTCATGATTTTAGGGTTTTCTTCAATATTCCTGTTTTGGGACTAACTCAGTGCTAATAGAGTTTGTTGTCTTGTGTGGTTTCTATTGCACTTTGGTGTAACATGATGCAGTTTAAAAATGTCTTCATTCAAGAGAGCAGCTGTGAAAGGAGGCAGCAGCAAAGGGAAAGAGCCCTTGATTGATGTTGATGACCTCTCTCCTCGGTCAAAGAGGACCCGATCACCGACGGAAGTGTATGACCCTAACAAGTTCAGATCTTATGTTGCTTTTCAAACCTATGAGAACTACTTTAAAGAAGCCTCATTGCTAGTTGAAAGGACTGTTGACCAACCATCTCCCTTGGAAACCAACATCCCTAAATGGTTTTTCACCAAGGATTGGAACTTCCTTCTCTCCAACTTTGATGATGCATACGAGAACATGGTGAAAGAATTCTATGCCAATGCCATTGTTAAGAGAGGAGCTCAAATGTTGGGTTAGAGGAAAGAGTTACTCTGTGACTCCCGTTTATCTGGCAGAAATCCTACACTTCAACCAGTTGATGTTTACTAATCCACCGGTATATGATGATTTGAATCCGGATGAGGATTTACTTCAGGACGCTCTTGGAAGAAACTTGGAATTCTCACTAAATGGGAACTCAATCAGTGTTTCCTTACTATCTCTAGAACTAAGGGTGCTTACAATAATCATGTTCCACAATCTATATCCTCTATCCAGCATCGGGTACATGAATCTCGAGAGAGCTTTGTTCCTTCATGATCTAATTACTAATGAAGAGATCGATATTTGCGCTCATATCTTTCATATTTTACGCAAAACTGTTGCAAGAACTGACTCAAGGACCTGCATTCCTTTTTCCTGCCTCATTTCAAGGATATTGAAACTCAAAGGCATTCATCCATCGGAAGATGAGTCTCCCTACCCGAAGCCAAGTCCAATCAACATTCGTACGCTCAACGCTAGCATTGGTCATAGTCGGAAGGGAATCAAGACAGAGACTTCAGCTTCTCATAGTGGTTCACGCTCTAACTCATCCTCCTATGATGAGAAGTTAGACAACATTATGGCA
Source organism: Quercus glauca (assembly GCA_023736055.1). Classification (NCBI taxonomy): domain Eukaryota; kingdom Viridiplantae; phylum Streptophyta; class Magnoliopsida; order Fagales; family Fagaceae; genus Quercus; species Quercus glauca. Next base: position 24,238,740 of record CM043325.1, on the reverse strand, counting down.
TCTGTTCACGACATAAGCACTAAGATGTTAGGACTTGCCTCTCTCCTGCACCATCACAACATCCATTGTGATACGAAGTTCACTTCTCTCTGTAAGGTTGAATTTAATCAACCATCTTATTGGCTTTATTCCATGCCAAATTTGCTTGTATTTTAGCATTTAGTAACCCTGTATTTAGGTGGGATTATTGTAAGGGTAGTGTGTGAGAGAGTGTGAAGAAATGTTCCTTATTGTGCAAAGAAGCAGGGACTCGCGACTGGAACTCACAGGTGGCTCGTGGGTGCAGGCCGCCAGATAAGAGTCACGTGCCAAGCATGCAAGAAGCTAAAGCGTTATGCCAGCTGGTGCACTACAGGACAAAAATCCTAGGCTGGCCAGGCAGTTAACTCGCGGTTGGAGCTCGCGACTCAGACTAGTCGCGAGGCCAAGCCGCCAACCAACCCTGTTTGGGAAAAACTGTCTCTTCGTATTTCAAACACTTACCACTATATATAGACCCTTATACCCACCAAATGTAAAGAGCTTCTAGAGAGAATTTTGTGAGAGAAACCCTAGAGAAAAACAAGACTGATTCATCCACAATCTTTACCTTTGAGACTCCTTAAATTCCTCTACTCTCTTCCTCTCCATTGTTACATCCTTGAGAGGTCCTTAGCCAAATCTTTTTCTCACCATACCCATATCCGTGAGAAGGTTCATTTGGTGCTTTTGGGAAGCAGTTATGAAGGAACCAATGTCTATTGGTTGATGCTATGGTTGATAGCGGAATCCGGTAAGCTAAAGAAGAAATAGGTTCGGCGCAACCTCGTTGGAGCAAGAAGCTTGGAGGGCTTAGGTACACTGGGTAGATTAGGCTTGGAGGGTCTTCTGCTGTTCATGTATCCTAACTACATTCTTTAGTGAATTATTTACCGCTTGGAGGGCAATGGAGAGGTTTTACGCCAAGGGCTTCGGTTTCCTCTTCGATAACACATCGTGTGTTGTCCGTGTTTTTGCATCTTCCTTCCCTTTATCTTTGCCATTTATTTACTGTTGTGGATGTGTTTATATTTGACTTAGATTATTTATCAATTCTGTGTTTGCCTTATGTTCATGTTCCGCACATTAATTGTTTGATAATAAGCTTGAATTGATAATTTGTAATTTTTGGTCAAGAGTGTTTCATACCCATATTGAAAATTCAATTGGTATCAGAGTGGGTGCACTCTTTGTGGTTTGATTACCTAAGTGCGATCCTAGACCCCTTGGATTTGGTTGCAGCTATGGAAAAGGCCATGCTGAATTGTGGTTTAAATGTTTGTGATGATGACTCTATGAGTATGTTTGAAGGGTGTTCTAACAATGAATTTTTAAGGTTATTAAAATCAAAGAAACATGCTAGGATGTTCGTTCACATGCTGAAGTATTTTGAAAATAAGAACCACATCTTACATAACAATCTATGTGAGTCTAATTCTTTGATTAAGAAATACAAAAGAAGAAATAGAATATTGTGTGAAAGGGTTGATAATCTGAAAAAGGAAATTCATTCTGGCAGAAGCGTGGAAAATGAAGATAAATTTCTGTTTGATGGTCAAGAATGCTTGTCTCATGCTTGTCTATTTGTGCACACCTCATTGAAGGTATTTAACTCATGCTTATGGTATCTTGATAGCGGATGTTCTCGTCATATGACAGGAGATAAATCATTGTTTAAGACTCTTAAAGAGAAAGCCTGTGACTATGTGACATTTGGTGATGGGAGTCATGCTCAAGTTCTCGACAAAGGGACTGTTGAAATACCAAGATTACCTCTATTGAAAGATGTGCTATACATCAAAGGATTGAAGGCAAATCTCTTAAGCATCACTCAAATATGTGATGAGGATTTTCTTGTACAATTCTCAAAGAAGGGGTGCATAATCATTGATGAAAAGGGAATTCAAGTCTTGGAGGGAAATAGAACTACCGATAACTGCTATGGAGTAGTTCATACGGCACCTATTTCATGTAGAAGTGCTCGTGTTGATATGCTGAAACTTTGGCATCCCAAATTTGGGCATGCAAATTTCAAACAAGTAGCTAAAGTCTCTAAACTTGAGGCAGTTGAGGGACTTCCAAAGTTTGGAAAGGTTGAAAAGACTATATGTGGAGCATGCCAAATGGGAAAACAAACAAAGGCAAGTCATCACAAGGTGAATGTGATTGTTACCTCACGGTGTTTAGAGCTTCTTCACGTTGATCTAATGGGGCCCACAAGAACTGAAAATCTAGGAGGAAAGAGATATATTATGGTGGTAGTTGATGATTTCTCAAGGTACTCTTGGGTGGAATTCCTTAGGGAAAAGTAGGAAGCTTGTGATAAAATGGAAAGGCTATGTAAGAGACTGCAAAATGAAAAAATAGTTCCTATAGTTAAAATCAGAAGTGATCATGGAAAGGAATTTAAGAATGCTAAATTTGAAGCTTTTTGTGAGGAGCATGGCATTAAGAAGGAATTTTCAGCTCCAAATACTCCACAACAGAATGGGGCGGTTGAAAGAAAGAACTGGGTGATCCAAGAGATGGCAAGAGTCATGCTACTCAACAAAAACATTCCATAAAAATTTTGGGCTGAAGTTGTGAATACTTCATGTCACATTGGTAATAGAATCTATTTTCGAGCAGGGACAAAGAAGACATCGTATGAGATATGGAGAGAAAAGAAACCCAAGGTGAAGTATTTTAGAATATTTAGGAGCAATTGCTACATTCTAAATGACAGGGAAAATCCAGGAAAATTTGATGCTAAGAGTGATGAAAGGATATTCCTAGGATATTCCACAAGTAGCCGAGCTTAAAGAGTGTACAACAAGCGCACTAAGACGGTGATGGAGTCAATCAATGTGGTCATAGACGACAATATATCAGAAAAAGAAATTGATGATGATGGAAAGGGGTTAAATCTTAAGAAGAATGAGAATGATGATGATATGTCCCTAAGTGATGATGCTAAGAAAGAATCACCAGGAAAGGAGTCCACACCCTATATATTGAGAAGAGAGACTAAATCAACACAAGAAGTCTCAAGTCCACTCACGCCTCCGGAGGTTCAACCCCCAATTTCTCGTGATGAGGAACCATTAACTTCCAAGAAATCTTCGTCAAGAGTAACTTTCAATCACCCTTCAAGTAATATCATTGGCGATGTAAACGAGGGACTTCGTTTGAGAAAAGGGCCAAAGTATACTGCTAACCATGTGACATACAACTGTTATCTTGCCCAATTTGAACCCAAAAAGGTAGAAGAAGCCTTTAAAGATGAGAATTGGATAGAGTCTATGCACCAGGAGCTACATCAATTTGTGAGAAATGATGAATGGGAGTTGGTCCCAAAGCCTAAAGATATACATGTGATCGGCACCAAGTGGATTTTTAAGAACAAAACAAATGAAGATGGTAAAGTTGTCCGAAACAAGTCTACATTGGTGGCAAAGGGGTATACTCAAGTGGAAGGCATTGATTTTGATGAATCGTTTGCTTCAGTAGCAAGACTAGAGTCCATTCGAATTCTCTTGTCCATAGCATGCATTATGGATTTCAAGTTGTACCAAATGGATGTGAAAAGTGTCTTCTTAAATGGTTTCCTAAATGAAGAAGTCTTTGTTGAACAACCAAAGGGGTTTCAAGATCCTCACTTTGCAGATCATGTGCTGAGATTGAAGAAAGCCTTGTATGGGCTGAAACAAACACCAAAAGCATGGTATGATCGCCTCACCACTTACTTATTGGATCGTGAGTTCAAAAAAGGCCAAGCAGATCGAACATTGTTTGTTAAGAGAGATAAGAAATCCCTCATTGTCGCTCAAGTGTACGTGGATGATATTGTTTTTGGATCCACAATTAATCAACTAACTCATGAGTTTTCGGAAGAGATGAAAAGGGAATTTGAAATGAGTATGTGAGAGAGTTGAACTACTTCCTATGGCTTCAAGTGAAACAACGGAAAGATGGAATATTCATCTCTCAAAAGAAATATGCCAAAAATCTTGTCAAAAGATTTGGTCTAGACTCTAAGAAACACACTTCTACTCCCATGAGTTCCTCAGCAAAATTGAGCATAGATGCAGCTGGTGTTGACGTTGATCCAACACTTTATCAAAGCATGATTGGCAGTCTTCTCTATCTCACAGCTAGTAGACCAGATATTGCATTCAGTGTCGGGGTATGTGCTCGGTTCCAAGCTACTCCGAAAGAGTCCCACTTGACAGCAGTAAAGCGAATCATTCGTTATGTCAATGGCACGTCTGAATATGGGATTTGGTATTCAAAAGATTCAAATGAGTGTTTGGCGGGATATTCAGATGCAAACTGGGCTGGGTGCATTGATGATAGGAAAAGCACTTCTGGTAGTTGCTTCTATCTTGGAAATAACTTGGTCTCATGGATGAGCAAAAAGCAAAATTCAGTCTCCCTTTCAACAGCTGAAGCTGAATATATTGCAACAGAAAGTTGTTGTGCACAATTGTTATAAATGAGAAAGCTACTACATGACTATGGAATTTCTCAAGACACCATGTGTGTGTTCTGTGATAACACCAGTGCTGTCAAAGAATCCAGTTCAAAACTCCAAATCAAAGCATATTGAGATCCGGTATCACTTCATTCGAGACTTGGTAGAGGACAAAGACCCACTAACAAGACTTAGAAAATGGAAAATATACCTTAGAAAACAAATAGACAAAACTATAAGTGAGATTCGAAATTCAGTTTTCTCAAGTATATTATGCTAGACCAAACAATTTGTAGTAAAATAGTCATAACACCCTCTAAAAATGTTGATTATATTTCAAAAACAATTTTTTTTTTTTTGGTGATTATGTAAACAAGAACAACATATAGATCTAATCATAAACAAGAACACACTTAAATTAAATATATAAGAAGAAATTTTTACAATAATTAAATAACTCACAGACCAAATGCATCAAAAATATTAATGAATAATGTTAGGACATATGTGTTTCACTTGTTAAGAACATATGTCATTCTTTTATGTAATTGGCTAATCCTTTGACAAAACACACTTTACTTGTAATTGGGTAGATCTAGATGTTTTTAATACTTGAAGAAACAAGGTTTCAAGATCAAGTGTTGAAGCCATGCAAGTCTATCCAAGTTTCAAGCTGAAAAGTGCCTATCATTAAAGCTCGACAACTTTTCGACAGCTAGGCTATCTGTCGAGATCTTCAGTTGATTGTAATCGCAATCTCGACACCTCTCGATAGCTAGGTGGATCGATCGAGAAATCTTCTATCCCCTTGACAGCTCCTCGATAGCTTCTCGATAGCCGTATCTGTCGAAGTTTAAAGCTTGACACCTCCTCGACACCTCTCGATCGATCGAGGTTACGGAAATTCAGATTTTCAGATCTGATTTTCGGTCCATGTTTTTGTATTTGTGTAGGGTTTCTTTTCTCACAACCCTAGACCTATATAAGGCTTATTTTAGAGGCCGTCACATAAGAGAATACAAGAAGAACATATGCAAAAGGTGATCGATATCTTATTCTCCCTACAAGAAGCTACTGCATCTTTTGCGCCTTAGGGTTTTGTAACCAAGTGCATCTTGATCTTCATTGTTGATGAAGTAAAGAACTTTGCAGCCAACATCTTGTTCAAGTTAGTGAGTTAGTTACGTACTGGGAGCCGTGCATCTTTGGTTAGTCACGTACTGGGATCCGTGTATCAAAAATGGTGGTGTTCATATATTGAAGAGTTCAGAGGTTCTGAAACGGTAGAAGGTTTCTGCTGTAAATTCATTTACGGGGACTGTAAAGTTTAGGGACAAAGGTTTTGTACTAGATCTGAAACTTCTCTTTACTATAGTGAATTGCTTTCGGGAAGGTTTTCCCCCAGTTTTTTTTTTTAACTGTGAAACTAGTTTGTTTCATTGGTTTTCCTGGGTTATCATATCTTGTCTTATTTATTTTTTCCGCTGCATGATTTTGACATGATATTGATGTTTGTTTGTTTTAACAAGTTTTATTCATAATAAATATAATTAACAACTTGAGTTTAAAATTTGTTAATTCTATCAACTGGGGTCTAAATTTCCCAACAAATAATGCAAAACTAATCAAGTCTTGTGTTTGACACAATTTTTTTAAAGCATATTTTGCCCATTTCACATTCAATGGTGCTTAGAGACTCACAAACGTCTCCCAAGATAAATTGATTAACATCATGGAGAAGAAGAAATGAAATATCCATGCTCAATGAACTGAGCTATATTACTTTCTCACTCTTTGACTCTATGCAGAGATGTATGCACAAAAATATTGTTCAGGAAAAATTGTTGGCCACAGATTTAATTATTAACTCAAAAAATAAAGTAATACAATATTTTATTTGGAGAAGAGTGCCTACTTCAATATTCTCAAAAAGGAAAAGGAAAGGAAATTACTACTTCAAAAAAAATCAGTTATAGTCTTACACGTATTAGTATTAGATTGCACATGTCCTTTTGTAATTCATTGCTATGTATAGTTATTAGCAAGGTTGTTAAAATTGGACCGGACAGTACGGTCGGACCGGATTAACCGGGAACCGGTTATCTTTTTTAAAAATAAAAAATCGGAATTCTCTCTTTTGCAATGAACGGTCTAAACCCGATCCAACCGTATGGTTTTTCCAATTTTCTTCCCACAAAATTTTGCTAAAAAATCTCGGTCTTGATCTCATTTGTCCACCACCAAAAGCTCCACCAGTACTGGATCTGACCGTTAGAAGTATCGATTTGTTTGTTTGGAGATGAAAGAACGAGAGAGGGGAGGAAAAGAGAGAGGCGAGAGTGATAGAGAGAACGAAGTAACAGAGAAATAGAGAAGGGAACTGATAAAGAATAGGCATAGTGAACAAAGTAACAGAAAGGAAGGAGAACTTAGGATTTGATATTTGGAATAGGGGAGTGGTTTTTACTTTAAATTTTTTACCAAAAAAGTCACGCCTCTCCCTCTTTTTTGATAATCATCCAACAATTTCTTCAGCTCTTTATTATTTCCTTTCCCATCACTTGACTAGTTGACTGTTTTTTTCCCCTCCCTATATAAGAGATATTTTACAATCTTTGTAGTAAATTACAAAAAGGTCATCTATATTTTTATCCTTTTTAAATATTATTTTGGTTAAGATTATTGAATTTTGTTCATGTATTTTATTTATTTTTGTATTAATAAATTAATAAAATAATTATTACATCATCACAGTCCAACCTTGATCGGACCTCAATTGAACTTCAAAAAATTTTTTTTTTTAGAATACAAAGTATTTTTTTAAAGGTTTTTAAAAGTTCAAGGTTTTGAACTTCAAAAACCCTGAACCTCTTTCTTTTACAGTTTATTGAACGGTCCGGGTCTGAAAACCATGATTATTAGATTAACCTTTCATTATTTGTTTTTTCATTTGCACTTGGTGTTTTATGTTTTGTAACTCATAGCTATTCATTTTCGTTTGGGCATTGGTGTAACCCATGGCTATTCATTTCATTTTGCTTTTCAGTTTAGTTCTTTGTGTAAATAAAACAAGCTTTGAAAATTAGGAAAATAAGCAGTGCCCATCGTCCTCTGCTCTTATTTTGTATCAAACTTGAAGTGAAGCATCAACTCTTTCTCTTTCAGAAATTCCAATTCCAATTCTTCAATCTATTTTTTTGTTGATAGATTGCTTATGTGAGCTAATGGAAATCAGTTTCATCTTACTCCAAGTTTTCGACGAAACGGGTTAGGCTTGGACATAAAAAAAATACATAAACAAAAGTTGTACCGCATCAATGGCTAAAATTGCAATATAACCTTATGAAAGTGGTCATTATCCTCATCGTGAAAGCAAGGCTGGCTAAGCAAAGAGGAAGATCTCCATTGCTCCGCAAAGGGTTGTTTTGTTTTTTTAGTATCATTCAAAGTTCTTTCCTTCATACGTATTTACCTATTTGTCTTTGCAATGTTTTTCGTTCTATTTATCAAGTTTCTATACTTTTGTTCAATCAAAGAAATTAGAGTGCATATTGGAATTCATTAAGCGAAATCAAAGTGGAACATTTTCAGTGATCATGCTCAGGTACAAAATTTGTACTATTTATTTATTGATGCTATCTGCATGTTGTTTCCTTTTTATTTTTATTGGTTTACCAAGTTTCCATTGTAGGTAGCAGCCCCTGGTTTATTAAAATTTTGCTTTCCATATGCTCCGCAAATTATGTATGAGAAAGAAATGAATAGTTATCGGTTTACGCCATCGACTGTTATAGATATACACATGTCCTCTAAAAAAGAATTATACATCTTTCAAAAGACTTAAAAATCCCATTTTCAATTCATTGTCATTTGAATTATTATATATTTTATTACAAGCATGAGACCACAATGGTGAAACCAGTTAATTTCTCCAAATAAATTCTTTTAGTAGTCCAAATAAAATAAAAAATAATAACAATGACATGAAAATATAAAATCTAATGTTTTTGGTAGTTCAAGTAAAAACAGTATATACAATGAAACTAGAACTGTGTAATTATTTTTTAAATGGAAAATATGAGGATGCATGCATGCAATGATGACACCCATGCTTTTCTCAAACCGTTTTGCTTTCCTTGATTATAATTTTAAAAAAGTAATCCTTGATTATAATTATGTTTGAGTTATTTACAGTTGTTACTTCTACTTAATATTTTTAAATAACACTACTTACATAAGATTTTCCAAGCATCACAATAATAATAATAGTTATAGTAACAGGGAAAAAATTATAAAAACAATAGTGCAACACAGAGGCTAAATACTAGTTATATAAAACAATAGTTAAGGCTAATTTAGAACTTACATATTAGTTACCAGCCTCACTTAAGTCTAATATGAAGCTTAGCCCTCGACATCCTTAGTGGAGTCGCCATTGTAAGAGACCTCGACGAAAAATGTCCCTCAAAAAAGAGATTCGGGTACCTTTTAGGGTACCTCTCTTTTTGGGTAAGTGGTGTGGAGTCACCACTTATTTTTCTTTATACAAAATATAAGAAAAAAAAAACTAATTACAAAATACATGATTGAATAGTTCCATTCATTGATTGAATAAAATTACATATCTGAAAGAAAATTAAAAAGTTACATAGCTTTGAGTCCTAGTTACAATCTACCAAATATTTACATGGCTTGTAATCCTAGTTACATTCTACCCAAAACAAATGAAGACAAGGCTAAATCTACTAAACCAAAAACCTAAATCCGGAGGCTAGGTTATGGAATGGGAAGGTGTTAGGCACCTATTCCGCCTAGACAAAGTCTAGTCTTCTAGACTCTATTGACCAATGTACTTTCTTATGCATGTCATGAATAATATGTTGAACATGTGAATGAAAATTTAAATCACACAAATTTATTTATGAATGAAGTCTCTTCTTTTGTTTTAAAAAAATTAGATTTGTTTTTTTTTTTTATTAAAAAAATGATTTTGATTTGTCAAAATATCAGATTTGTTTTGTAGCATTAAAAAAAAGTGGTTTTTGATGACAAAATTCAGATCTGTTTTATTATATGTTTTACAAAGAGTGAAAAAAAAAATTTTAAGAAGAGAGTTTCACTCATAATCCAAATTTATGCAATCATGAATTAAAATAAGCACAAACACTATAATACACAATCTCTTTCTTTATTTCAATAATTTGCATGTATTAAGAAAATCATATTTGCAACTTAAGAAAGATGCAAATCAGTTTTGATTTTAGAAAAATTTAGATCTGCATCTCATAAAGATGCAAATCTCTTTTTGTTTGAGAAAACTCAGATCTACATCTAAGGAAGATGTAGATCTGTTTTTATATTGAGAAAAGCTCAAATCAACATCTTATAAAGATGCAGATCTGTTTTTTTTTTTTATATATATATATTGAGAAAAATTTAGATCTACATCTTATAAAGATGCAGATCTATTTTGTTTCAAGAAAAATAATTGTTCATATGCAAATTTATTGACAATCAATTAACAATTAACAATTCATGTTATAGATATTTAACAAATTAACAAATTTATTCATATGCAAAACAACAATTAACAATTCATGTTATAGTTATTTGAAAAAGAAAGAGATACAACATGCATCAAGGAAACAAGCTCTTGCATAAGCACACTTTGTTCTTGAGAGGATGTTTTAGGGTTCAAAGAAATTTGTTCAATTCTCTTTGAAACCTAAAAACCCTAATTTAAGCAGCAACACTCAGAGAGGGGATCAGAAAATGTGGGTGGTTTGAGAGTAAAAACGTATGACTCTAAGAGCGTAAAAAAAAAAAAAAAAAGGTGCTAAATTATAAGGTCCAGTCCCTATTTATAGAGGCCAGAAGACTCTTAAAAATAGGTATGAACAATTAGAGTTTGAATCCGGACGCATCCTTTTGCGAAAAGATCGAAAAGGGTATGCATAATCGTCACGCGAAGGCCGTTAGGCCAAAGCCCACATTAGGGAAATTCAGCCCTTTTAGAGTGCCGTTCGGCACTCCAAAAGTGCTGAATTGGCCCTATGGCTCCAAATGCACTTTCGTGTTCGGGTGCCGTTTGGACTCCTCTTCTGGGGTTTTTTGGCCGGTCCTTGTACCCAAACATGTCTTCATCCTCTGCGTATGATTTTTCATCTCTTTTTTGGATTATTCAGGATATTTAAGGACAATTATCTTGTAGATAAATACCCTAAAATAAATCTTGATAAAGTTCAGATTATCCACAGTTTTATTGTTATCCAATCATCCATTTTATTCCCATGCATGCATCCCTATTTTAAACACTAATTATCAACCAATCACAAAATTATTTAATTAATTTTAATTGTTTAACCAATCAGAATTAATTTAAATTGATCATGTGTTGTCGATTCTACCTAGACACAATGCATGTTGACTGTGCAAACTTAATCATGCGATATCTTTCGATCCGATAGTCCGATTTGATAACCGAAAACACCACTGCGACCATTAGAATCTCAATATCATTTTTATGATATGTAATGAATGAATTAATGCATGTAATGCAAAGACAAAATGATGCATGTAATGCAAGAATAAATTGATGCATGTAATGCAATTATGATTTTTTGGGGTACATGGATTGGTCATTCAAGTCATTCTCCTTGATTAAACTATGAGTGCAAAATTGAGTGTCTGTAAATGTACAGTTGAATCAAACAAAATGCAAAGGCAGCCGAAATGGTGTGAAGGACAGAAAGAAACAAATTTAGATGGAGTAAGAGCATGCACAAAGGGCCAAGGCACCACCTACTTGTACCCAACCAATACATGAGAGGTGGGCCATGGGTCAAGGCATTCAGAGGGTGTGGTTTGGTAGTGGGGAGAAAAGGGGCTCTATTCCGGGGTTCCAACTCAAGCTTCTTTGGGGCAAATGTCCTGCTGGGATGGCATTTCACCCAAAAGAGGTAAGTAAGGGCTGGGACCACTTGATGCATGCCATAGAGGTAGGTGAAGAGATAGTTTAATCCTTATCCATATGGGTGAAACAAGAACAAAGAGAGGTAAGAAACAAAACAAGTAATTTTGTTTGGAAATGGAGAGTGGTGCAAACAAGACACTCTAAGCAAAGGTAGTGGCTGGACAGCCAATAGGCTGGTGGGCAGTCCTAGAGGGATGCCCATAAGGAGCGAAAAACAGTTAATGGACAAAAGGGGTAAATCACACAATGGCAGACGGTATATAAGGACGTAGCCATGAATAGTAGAAAAGGAGGCAAAAAAGAGAACAGAGGGGAGATAGAAAGAAAAGAGAAAAATAGAAAACAAAAGCATACATGGAAAAATTAGAGAGAAAAGAAAGAAAGACTGAAAAGAAAACCAAAGAGGAAAAATGAATGGTAGAAACAAAGGCATGCATCAACAGGCCATGTGAGAGACCTCGAAAAGGGGGAATGCTCTCAAAAAAGAGATTTGGGTGCTTTGGGTACCTCTCTTTTTGGGTAAGTGTGTGGAGTCGCCACTTATTTTTTTACAAAAAAATAAGAAAAAATAAAGTACAATTACATGCCCAAAATACATCCAATGTCATTGATAATAAAAAAAAAAAAAAAAAAAAAAAAAAAAAAAAAAAAAGAAGAATACAATTTTGGTAGCATAACCTTGCAAGGCTTTGGTCCTAATTACAATCTATGCAAAAAATACAAAGCTTTGATTCTAGTTACAATCTACCAAAATTAAAGACAACACTAATCTACTAACCAAAATAATAAGTTTGGGGGCTAGGTTACGGAATGAGAAGGTATTAGGCACCCATTCCGCCTAGACAGAGTCTGGTCTTCTAAACTCTAATGACCATTATATACCCTTTTGTATGATGTTGAATAATATGTTGTAACACAAATGACAAACACTTGGCAAAATTGATTTAAATGAATCTATCTTATGGATATGTCCTCTTTTAAAAGAAAAATCAGATCTATTTTGAAAAAAAAAAAGATTTGATTTTGTAAAAGGCAGATATGTTTCTGTAAAGGGTAAAGAAAATGAGACTGGGTTAATAAAAAATTAGACCTGTTTTTGTAAGAAAAAAAAAAAAAAAAAAAAAAGAGATTTGTCAAATCTGATTTTTTAAAGGGCAAAAAAAAATTATTTTTATTGAGAAAAATCAAATCTGTTTTGAAAAAAAAAAATGAGATTTTGTTTGTAAAAAAATCAAATCTGTTTTTGAAAGGGTAAAAAAAAAATGGGATTTGTTAAAAGAGGATTCATATTCATAAGATAAACTTATTATGCATGTATCACATATTAAAAAGAAAGACTTTAACCTAACTCTTAATTCCCTCTTTGAAATTTCAAAATCTACAATTTTATAAAAAGGAAACCTTTTCATAAAAAAATTCAGATCTGTATTTAAGGAAAATACATATCAGTTTTTTGGTTGAAAAAAATTCAGATCTGTATTTAAGGAAATACAGACCAGTTTTGTGACCAGAAAAATACAGATCTGTATTTAATGAAAATACAGACCAATTTTATGATCAGAAAAAAATACAGATCTGTATTTAATGAAAATACAGACCAGATTTGGATTTAAAAAAAAAAAAAAGAGTTTTGATAATCATTAGCAAATTTTGAAATCAAAGAAAAAATTAAAACAGACAATCAACTAAAGAACATGTCAAAGAAAATTCCAACTAAGTATCTAAGCATGGAAAACATGAATTAAAAACAAGGCATAATAAAATCAAACATATTAACCAAATTCATGCAATGAACAATCACAACATATTAATTAATGGAAAAGAAAACCAGACCGAAGAATGAAACTAGATACCTCTTCCATGAGCATGCTCTTTAATAGAAGAATATTTTAGAAATCAAAGAAGTTTTCATTTCTTTGAGGTCTATAATACTTTCCTTACAAAAAAGAAGTTCTTAAAGCAAAAGTCTCCAGAATGTCTTTAACGTAAGGGGAGTAGAGAAGTCGGAAAGGAAGAGCCCTTAATTCTGATCTTTTTTCTCTATTTATAGAGGTTAGGATGCTTAAAAAATAAGTTGAATGAGATCAGATACGAATTGGAACACGTCTTTATCTCTAAAAATCCGAAAAAGATAAGTTTTATCTCAATCAGGAGGTTCCCGGGCCGAGCCACACATTTGGGCCAATCAGCACTTGGGAAGTGCCAATCGGCACTCCAAGAGGGCCGACATGCCCTCTTGGGTGCTAGGCTCGTGTTTGAGTTTTGGCTCGATTTGGACTCTTTTTTTAAGGATTTTTGAGCTGGAAATTGCACCTAGACGCATTTTTAATCCGTTTTCTAAAAATTCATCCATTTTTCTTGATATTCAGGTCTTTAAAGTGATAATTATCTTATAAATAAATATTCTAAAAAGACTTAATTATCCACAACTTCTTTGTTATCTAATTATCCATTTTATTCCCGTGCAAGCAAGCCTATTTTTGACACTAGCCAACAAACCAATCACAAAATTATTTAATTAATTTTAATTATTTAATCAATCAGAATTAATTTAAATTAATCACGCGTGGTTGGTTCCACCTAAATAAAATGCATGCAAACCATAAAAACTTGATCATGTAATATCTTTCAATCTGACCGTCCGATTTGGAAATCGGACATACCGTCGCGACCGTTAGAATCACAAGTTCATTTTTATGATATGAAATGAATGAATTAATGCATGTAATGCAACTCTAAATTTTGGGTATATGAATGGTCACTCTAGCCATCTTCCAAGATTAAATTATAGGTGCAAAATCAAGTGTCTGCAAGCCACCTTTTCTCTCCCTTTTGACAGACCCACTCTCTGAGGATTGGAAAATGAAGCTCAAACCATTTAGACGCTTTTTCCAAAGTGTGTAACTTCTATGGCAAGAGCCTTTCCTGAGGTTACTCATGTTGGAGATTGGCTCCCTTCTTAGGTTTGCTTCTGCTGAGAAGCCCAACTTACTGTTTGGTAGATAAGTTTTCCTTTTTTTTTTCTTACTATTCATATTTATTGGGTGATTCGTCTACTGTTCGGTTATTGAGTTGTATGCCTTTCCTGTCATAGTGTTATTTCTATCTGTTGTTATGAGAGACCAGAAACTTCAGGTGCTCTCAAAAAAGAGATTTGAGTGTTTTTTAAGGGCACCTCTCTTTTTGGGTAAGTGGTGTGGAGTCGCCACTTTTTTTTTATGCAAAAAAAAAAAAAAATTAAATACAACTTTAAATGATTGAAATGTTCCATTATCATTAATTGAATAAAAAAAAATACAAACTTGATAAATTGAGTATTACATGGCTTTGGGTCCTAGTTACAAACTACCAAAAATAAAAAAAAACAAAGATAAAACCTAGGTCTACCTATCCAAAGAAAGTAAATTTGGAGGCTAGGTTACGGAATGGAAAGGTGTTAGGCACCCATTCCATCAAGACAGAGTCCGGTCTTCTAGACTCTCATGACCAATGTACCCTTAATGCATGATATGAATGATATGTTGCATACATGACAAACTTAACCCTAAACTAAATCACATAAATCTACTTTGTGAATGTGTCCTCTTCATTAAAAAATTTAGATATGTTTTTGTGAATAAAAAAAAATTGATTTAATTCATTAGGAATAAAAGAACTAGATTTGTTTTGGTATAGGTAAAAAATTAGTTTTGGTGAAGAAAAATCAGATCTGTTTTATTAAATAAAACAAGCCTTTTTTTTTTTTTTTGGTTAAAAAAAATATCAGATCGGTTTTGGAACAAAGTAAAAAATTGGTTTTGGTTTTTATATATATATAAAAATCAGATTTGTTTTATGAGTAAAAAAATCAGACTTGTTTTTTTTATGTGAAATAAAATAAAAAAGGATTTTTTAGAGGAGGACAACACTCATGAAATAAACCTACGCTACTTGCATTAAACAAAACAAACAAGACATCACTACTTATGAATCTAACAAACAAAACATCGCTTCTTATGACTTTCCTTTTTTATTTCAAAATCTGCTATGTTTAAAAAATCAGATCTGTATCAAAGGAAGATACAAATCAGTTTTTATATTAAAAAAATTCAGATCTGCATCTAAGGAAGATACAGATCTGCTTTTATGTTAGAAAAAAATTTAGATTTGCATCTAAGGAAGATACAAATCAGTTTTTTATTTTAGAAAAAAATGCAGATCTGCATCTAAGGAAGATATAGATTAGTTAATATGTTAGAAAAAAAAATTCAGATTTGAATCTAAGGAAGATATAGATCTGTTTTGTGTTTTAAAAATCTCATATTTGCATCTAAGGAAGATGCATATCTGTTTTTAGTCTTGAAAAAAAAAATTTGTTAATGAGCATATTTTTGAAACCCAAAAAGGTAAATCATGACAACAAAAGCATTAAGAACATATTTCAACAAGAATATTAACAACACATGGCATGAACATTAGAAATTGAAACTACAAGAATATCTACATCATGCATCATCAAAATAAAAGAAAACATAAAAAAGGGTAAAGAAAAACCACCTCTTGCATGGACGCACTCTTCTTGTTGAGGGAATATTTTAGGGTTTAAAGAAATTTATTCAATTATCTTTGAAACCTAAAATACCTTGCTTACAAAAAGGAAATTCTTAAGACTAGAGCCTCTAGAACGTCTTTAACATAAGAGAGAAAATAATAGAAAAGGGGAATCAAAAAGAGGGAAATCTGAGAGCGTGAAAAAGTGTGCTGAATCTTGAGAGACCTCCTCTATTTATAGAGGCTGGGAAGCTTGAAAAAATAGCTAAATGATCAGAATACAAACTAGACGTCCTTATATCTAAAAAATTGAAAAAGATGTGTTTCAGCTTAATCCAAGTGCCCTAGGGCCGGGGCCCAAGTTTGTGCCAATCGGCACTTTCCAAGTGGTGATCGGCACTCCAAAAGTGCCGAATGGCCATTTTGGGTGCCGGCCCCATGTTCGAGTTTTGGTCTGTTTTGGACTCCTTTCTTGAGGTTTTTTTAGCCGGGACTTGCACTTAGATGCGTTCTTAATCCATATTCTAAAAATTAAAATTTTTTTTATAATTCAGGTCTTTTCAGAAATGATTATCTTGTAGATAAATGCTTCAAAAAGTCTTGATTATTCATAATTATATTGTTATCTGATTATCCCTTTTTGTTCCTATGCAAGCAAGCCTATCTTTGACACTTACTAACAACCAATCACAAAATTAGTTAATTAATTTTAATTGTTTAGCCAATCATAATTAATTTAAATTATTCACGTGTTGTTGATTCTACCTAGACACAATGCATGCTGACCAGGAAAATTTGATCATGAGATATCTTTTAATCTGACGGTCCGATTTGGAAACCAGGCATACCGTCGCGACCGTTAGAATCTCAATATCATTTTTATGATATGCAATGAATGAATTAATGTATGTGACGCAATCATGAATTTTGGGTACATGAATGGTCACTCTAGTCATCTTCCTTCATTAAATCATGGGTGCAAAATCGAGTCTCTACAATTGTATTACTCTACTGTAATTCTGTTAACCATTTTTTTTTTTGGCGTTATTTTCATTTATTCTGTTTAGCATCGCTGCTATCCTGTTGTATTGTATTCTTGCCATAACATTTGTAATAGTTTTTCCTATCGTGGCCATGCCATACGCTTAGTCCACAGCATTCATGCCAGGGTGCGTCTACACTGGGTTGGCTTAAGTTGTGCACAAGCTGACCTGAAGTGTAGCCCCAGTAAGACCAGTCTCAACTCTCTTACCTCAAACTAACGGACTATAGCACAACAAGAAGGATCCAGGCCCAACACTGCAAAAGGCCCACCACAAAAGTTTTGAGATATCTATTTTTATTTTCTTTCAATTAGGTTCAACCTATCTAATTCTAAATTTAGGTTCATTCAACATAGTTGACCATTGGCCCATTGCATTGTTCTTCTCACATACTATCAATACCTATTGCAATAGTTTAAATCCCTCTACTTTCCCTTGATAAGTAAGATCCAAATATTGAATTTCTAATTTTAAATGAACTTAAATGAGATGAATAGTGAAAATATTATTATTATTTTCTTTTGATGGGCTGAAAACATAATTTAAGTTAACCATCTAATTTTTTATTCCATGAGAATTATACTTATCCCAAAGTTTAAGGAAAAATTAATTAGATAAAGTTTTTAAAATGTTGTATCTTATGTTTTTCAATTAAATTCAATCATGGGTCATACAGGATAATACCGTTTTTTTAAATATTGTACCCCTAAGACATAGATACAAGTGCGTGTTCACATAGGCCCATAAGATAGACCCCATTTAACCACAACCTAATGATAAATAATGAAGACCAGCTACGACTAAGTGATCTAGGATGCCAAACCTCTTACCGAGATCGTACCCTAACTCCGAAGTTCGTTTGGTTGTATAGACTTTCATCATGGAGTTAATAAATTGTTCATAAATTGTTAATAAGTTGGCTTGCACTTGGCAGCTATGGCATTTCTTCGTAAATTCTTCCAATAATAACCCATCTACAGCATACACCGGTATAGCTTTTTCTTCCCTTGGTACTCTTCACATTCCCCTGCGTGGACTTCCTTTATCATTTCCCCAGCTTCTTTGGGACCCAAACATCGTAATGGGTCCCCATCATATCCTTTCCTAAAAAGGATTTCCTCATATAAAAAGTAGCGAGCTGCCAACTTTTTGAGCTTATATCTTTCACTATACTTTTGCAGCAAGACACCTTTTGCTAGGTATTGCACGAATAGGCTTCTCCAATCCTCACTGGCAAACACAGCATAACTTTCTTCTCTTTTTGTAGCCAAATGGCAGGCCTCACACTAGGTTTGGACTAGATCTGCATCCTTACCCATGCTTGGCCAATAAAAACCCGCTCCTTGGAGCCTACAGTAAAGGATGATCTCACCACAGAACCCGCAGGTTCTGCCATGCACCTCCTTCAGTTTTCTTTGGGCCTCTTCGTGCCCTACACATCTTGACAAAATCCCTCTTGGCATTCTGCGATACAATTCCCCTTTCATCAAGACATAGTCTTTTAATGTTTTCAAGTTTGCTAGGTCTCCTTCTTTTAACAAGGCTTCCTTAATGGGAACCCTCTAGTCCTCTTCACACTCTTGCTTTTCCTGAAACCTTTCTTGCAATATTTCAACAATAGACTGCCTTCATTTGTTGACTTCGACTTACGTACTACTTCCTTCGAAGGCTATCTGTGAGCCCAAAGTGGCAGCGTGTCTGCATACCGATTTTCGCTTCTCTAAGCGTGCTCTATCTCAAACGTAGAAAACCTTTCTTCCATTTTTTGGGTCAGCATCTTATACGGAGCCAAACTTGGTTCCTTTAAAGAGAAACTCCCCTTGGCCTGGTAAACCACTAGGTTGGAATCACCTATCACTTTCAAATGTTTAATCCCCATCTCAAGGGCTGTGGCTAACCCAATAAGATAGGCCTTGTATTTCGCGGTATTGTTTGAACAAGGAAACTCCAACTTGAACGAGAGCGCCACGGTCTCTTCTCCTTCATGATAGAGGACCACTCGTGTACCCCTTGAGCTTGCTGTAAAAGAGTTGTCAAATTTCATGACCCATTGCTCTTCGATTACTTCTGTCATGGCCACTTCCCCTGGAACTTCGTCGTCCAGTGGAAATTCCTTTTCTCTTGGAAATTGAGCTAGCAAGTCTACTATGGCCTGACTCTTTACCGCCTTAGGTGTTCTTGCCTTCAAGTCATACTGCAACAATTGTAACAACCACTGAGATATCCATTTAGAGACGATAGGTTGCAGGAGAAAGGCTTTGATTGCATAGGACTTTGTCATCAAGTGTATCTCGTAGGCCAAGAAGTAATGACGTGGCCTTTGTGATACATAAACTATTGCCAGGCATCCCTTTTTGCTCTGGGGTAGTGGGTCTCTGCATCCCTTAGAGCGCGACTTACAAAATAAATTGGTTGTTCAATATCGCCCTCATCTTCTTGAGCTATCAAAGCACCTATGGTTAATGAGCTTAAGGCTAAATAAAGCAGCAGTGGCTCTTTGCGAATTGGGGCTTGCACCATATGGAGGTTTGTCATAATCTACTGTAGCCTTCGAAAGGCTGCCTGCTGCACTTCTCCCCACTCGAAGCCTTGTCCTTTCTTGAGAAACTTCGTAAAAGTTGAGGTGATCAATGTCAAACCCCGGATGAACCTCTGGATGTAGGAAACCTTCCCTAGGAAACTCTTCAACTCTTCACTGTGGCTAGTGGCTTCATGGTTGCTATGGCCGTGGCTTTAGCTGGGTCCACGTTTATTCCCTTGTTGTGGGCCAAGAATCCCAAAAATTTCCTGGCTGACACTCCGAACGCACATTTTAGTGGATTCATTCTCAACTTGAAAGTCTGCATCTTTCAAAAACCTTTCTTAACACTTGAGCATGGCCTTCTCGCCTTCTCGACTTCATGACTATGTAATCCACATAGACTTCTACCTCGCGGTGCATCATGTCGTGGAATATAGCAGTCATTGTGCGCTAGTAAGTTGCACCCACATTTTTCAACCCAAAGGGCATTACAATGTAGTATAAATTACCTATGGGTATTCTAAAAGCAATTTTCTCCATGTCTTTTAGCGCCATTTGAATCTGGTTGTACCCGCTGAACCAATCCATGAAGGAAAACATGGAATTTCTTACTGTAGAGTCTATCAACAGATCCATGTTGGGAAGCGGGAATTCATCTTTAGGGTACACCCGGTTAAGGTTCCTAAAGTTCACACAGCATCTTATCTGCTCGTTTTTCTTTTTCACTAGTACAATGTTGGACAACCATCGTGGGTGCTGAATGGGTTTGATGAAGCCAACCGTCAACAACTTTTGCACTTCCTTCACTATCTGTTATTCTATTTCAGTGTGAAATACTCTAGCAGGCTGAGCCACTAGCTTAGCTTGGGGATCTACATTAAGCGTGTGTACCACCGTCCTGGGTCTAACCCAGGCATTTCACTGTAGTCCTATGCAAAAACATCTCTAAACTCTTTCAGCAACAAGATCAACTCTGCCTTTTCACCTTCTAACAATTTTGAACTTATTGAAATAGGTCTTAACTTCTGCGGGTTTGTACGTAAATCAACTTCTTTTAACTTCTCTTCTGCTATTACTTACGTGTCCTTTTCTGCTGTAACCTCTTCTTCGCTTTCCGTGTCGCTTTCTTCTTTTGCATTTTCTTGGGCTACACAGCACACTAAACTTTTATGCTGTGACCCTTGTCCGGGACCCCCTCACATACTACAGGTGGGCCTCGCGCACCTTCATAACTTGTAGACTATCCTGCCATCAGATGTTCATACCTTAACGCATCATGGCATGTCACTTGACTCCAAAGTGGGCGCTTCTTTCCTCTTCTTTCTCCACAATAGAATCTCTCTCAAGTTAGGCTCTGGGTTATCCTGAATATCCTTCCATCTGGGGACGAAGGTGCCTTGTGGTTTGGACATCGAACTTTCACCGAATGGTGTCCATTCATCATAGAACATGGTTTCTACTAAATGGACTTCTGCTTGTTCAAAGGGTGACAGGTTTGCCGCTATCCGTATCATCTTGCCATTCAATCTTCCTTTCTGGCATTGATGATAGGTAGATGGGACTAGCCGATGTTTGTGCAACCACGGTCTTTCCAATAATATGTGGTATGAAACTTCTGTTTTGACTACATAGAAGCGTGTCAAGGAGGCTATTGGCCCTACTTTCAACTATAGCTGAATGTGGTCCGCAGTGTACTCACCTCTTCCTCCAAATCCCGTCACTTCCATTGGACATCCCTAGATCTAGCCTTCTAAAATTCCTGCTACTTGCAGTGTGCTAAATGGGATGAGATTCATTGAGGCGCCTGTATCTACTAAGGCTCTCTTAATGGAGATTTGGTTTATGGAGGCCGCCAAGTAGAGAGGTCTCCTATGGTCGGAATAGCCTACCTTCATGTCTTCATCGCTGAAAGTAATCTCGTTAGTGTCTTGTAGGAAGGCTTTATCAGCTCTGATTTCTGCCGCCAAACATTCCACTCTTGCCTCCAAGGCAATGCTTACCAGAGCCTCTGTGGCAATTCTTCATTCGTTGGCTGTGAGTTCCAACTAATTAAACAAGATCTTAAACCTGGAAATTCTCTGTAGGGTGGTAATGGCTGCGACAAGCAGGGCTGGCCTCTCTTCTTCATCTTCTACTGAATCTGTGCAAATAACAACTGCTGCTACCCCTTTTCCCTTATGGTTCAGGAGTGGGTTTCTTTGAACTTCTAGCTGGGACAATTCGAGAGTTCCCTCTCTGATTTTGCAGTGCACTAATCTACAGAGTGCCCAGCATTCTACGGTAGGAAGTTGCATATAATTATGCAGACGGCAAAAGCATGGGTCCCTTCGCTCTTCTTCAATGGGTCCCCTGGAAACTTGATTGGGCTTGAAGACCCCAACTGCAATCCATTTATCCAAGAGCACATCTAGCTCCTTTGGTGTACACGATGGTGGCGTGGGAGTCTCGTACTCCCTCCCATTTGATTTCCTCTTCTTTTCACCGGTAGATACCGCCATAGCCTGCGGCACAGATTTCTGCTCTTTGGGCCTGTTAGAATTTGGTCTTACTAATTGGGCGGTCTTCATGGATTTTTGCAATAGCTGCGCGAATTGGGAGATCTCCAGGTTCTCCAAGACAGCTCTATACTCCATGATCATGTTACCCACACACATTTCCACTTTGCTGTTTTATTTCTCTACCTTTTTCATATTGTTGGGCTTCTTCTGCCACTAGGCCCTTTTGCCAAAAAATAGGCATCAACAGTGATAAATATTTTACATGCTAATGAACTTTATTTGAGGCCGAATGATGGATTCTAATTCAAGTGGGCTGAACCCAAATTAAACTTAAAGCCTAATATGAAGTGGAAGGCAAAGAAAAGAAAAAAGCTATTCACCTCACCATGTGGAACTCCGACTGTCAAAGGCTAAGTGCCAAACTTGAAGAAATCCAGGATGAAGGTGTGAATTGTGAAGTAAAAGCAAGAAGCAAAGAAAAATAATAATTGAAAGGTGGTGGAGACATCTATTTGTGGGCTTAAGATCTTGAATATCTTTTAGTGGGCTTCTTTCTTACTCAGGGAATACAAATTAGAGAAGAACAGAGACTTTTGGGCCATTCGGGTTTTGCTTGTGAAACTCTTGAATTCAGCATGTGGGACTTCAAGTATTAAAATCCTAGTTTCACTTGTATTGGGACTATGTCATAGCGTCAGGCAGTGCGCACATATATATAAATAGAGAGCAAAAAAAAAAAAAAAAAATAAGGGGGGATTGGAGGGCAGAAGTTTAGGGAGGCTAAGGAGCCACCGATGGCAGCTACATCTGTGGCTTTCCTCCACGACAGTTTTATTTGTTTAATTTAATGTTTACTATTTTATTTTTATGCTTTTTTTTCAATTACTATGAGTAGCTAAATTTTCAATTAAGTTTGAGGATGAAACCTTATTAAGGATTATCAGTTTTATTTATGTGATTTGATTTTTTTCACAACGGTTGCTCTTTAATATGATTTAAATTGTTCTTACTTCATCTCAATTGACTAAGGTAGGATTCTTAATATCAGTTCAATCATGTTTTTCTCATATTTTGATTTATCTTAATTGATTGAATGCTTGGTTTATTATTTCTTGATTTTAAAATTAGATATCTCTTGGGATTTGTTTGTCAACTTATACAATTGAAGATTTGATCTTTAAAATTGGATATCTCTTGTAATTTGTTTTTCAACGAATACAATTGATGATTTGATTTTATACATAGGAAGAAAAGAATAGCATACTTTAGATTTTTGAACATAGGGCTTTCAATGATAATATTTTCCATGATAGTAAGATTGAATTCTAAATTATTATGCAGTAGGTTGAGAAAAATTAATGATCATGAATATATGCTGATATGAATTAACAAGGCGGATTCCAAAGCCTTAATTCCTTTCTCTTGATTTTTTACATCTTTTTAACTGCTTTAATAATTTCTTTGCTTAGTTTAATTATTTGCTGAGCTTTATTTAATTTCAAACAACCAATTTTTATTAAATTAGATTAGGATTAATTTGGTTAAGGTTTGATTAATTTTCTATAAGTCTCTATGGGTTCAACCTCGTTCTTGTCAAACTATACTTCAGTATAGTTCATGCACTTGCAAGTACGTTTCAAAATTTCACAACCTAATAATAAATAATGAAGACCAGCTATGACTAGGTGATCTAAGGTGCCTAACCTCTTCTCAAGATCATACCCTAACTCACCTTCATCTTAGAGTTAATAAATTATTCATGAACCTATAACCAAGTGGAGACTTCTTTGTGTATCTATTTTAGAGACATGTGTGTATTCTAAAGCCCGTGCTAACAATGATTCCAAACCACATCAAGAAAGATTAAGTAGCATGAGAGATGCGTGATAAGTACATGTCCACTATATGCATATGGGACAGTATCGGCTCCAGGATATATTTTTAAGGGGGTCAGTAAGAAGAATCATTTTGGGTATAAAAAAAAAAAAAGTGAATCTTGCGGTCTACGTGATTTCTTTATTACAAAATATTTCTTAGTACGTACTAGCAAGAGAATACAAAATGAAAATTGCTACATTTACAACATTTTCACAACACTTTTCCAACAAATTTTAGGTTATATGTTGTTATTATTTCTAATTTAAACTCACTACTGAAATTACTTTTTTTCTCATCAATAACAGCTAGTAACAATTTGCCACTTAGGCTTTATTATAAGCGTATTATGAACATATGTAGACACCGCATTTTGTACCCCTTATGACTTGAGCTCCCGTTCCCTAATGATGCTCAAACTCTAAGGCCCAAGGCCAGTTTAGAGCCCAATCAGATATCAAATTGACTTGAGGAATATTAAAATGGAAAATATAACCTTTTAAATGAGCAAAAACTTATTTTTGGAAAAAAAAAAAAAAAAGACCAAAGTGGCCTTCGGCCCACGTACGTGGGTAGCGGCCTGCATACGTGGGCCAAAGTATGCAAACGCAAGCATACTCCTAGATCATGCAGCAAGGGTTTCAAAAGCATGAAAAAGGCAAGTTTTCTGCAATAATGGTTGAGGTTTGGAATGAATCCCATATCATCTGGGAGTTATTCCAAACCCATTTTTTCCACTATATAAAGCCTTACATGGTATATTTTCAAAACACACAAAAATCCCACGGGGAAAAACCTAAGATTCACTAGAAAATAGTGAATCAAAATGGAGTTTTCACAAAATACCCTCAAGTCATATTTTATTTGATCGGGACCTCTTCTGGCCCCAATCCTTTGAGTTTAAGATTACTAATCACTTTTTTAATGACTTGTGATAGATTTGACTAAGGGAAACGGTCAAAATCATGCTTGTAAAGCTTCTCATTTGAGGTATTGAGTCCAACCCTTTCTTTTTATTTCTTTTTCTTTTCTGCTTTTCTTTTTGTGTTTTAATCTTGATTTTTTGCTTAGTTTATGTTTGTGTATGTCTGTTTAGGTTAGTTTAATGGTTCTTTTCATGTTAAATGCATGTAGGTTGTTAGAATTTTCATTATAAAGCTCTTCTCTATTTTCTGTGTTTTTAGGTTTTCTAGGAAAGAGGCTGTGTATGTGAATGTTCAAAATGTTCATAAAACACCCTTGAACGTTTAGACCCCAAATTACAAATTATCAATTCAAGGTTATTATCAAACATTAAATGTGCGGAACATGAACATAAGCTAATAATAGAATTGATAAAAAATCTAAACCATAAATAATCACAATCACAGCAGTAATTAAATGGTAAAGATAAAAGGAAAAGAGATGCAAACACAAGGACAACACACGACGTGTTATCGAAGAGGAAACCAAAGCCCTCGGCGTAAAACCTTTCCATTGCCCTCCAAGCTGTCAATAATCCACTAGAAAATGTAGTTGGGATACATGAACAACAATAGACCCTCCAAGCTTAATCTACCCGATGTCGTGAGTTCAAGCCGCGAGGTAACTGCATTGCCAGTTTGGACTTTTTGTCCTATAGTGCAATAGCTGGCATGACGCTTCAGCTTCTCGCGTGCTTGACACGTGCCTTCATCTGGCGGCGTGCCAGTCGTGAGCCACCTGCAAGTCCCTGCATCTTTGCACAAACTTGAACATTTCTTCACATTCTCTCACACACTACCCTTACATGAATCCCACCTAAATACAGGGTTACTAATTGCTAACATAAAAGAAAATTTGGCACGGAACAAAGCCAACAAGATGGTTGATTAAATTCAACCTTAAAATCTCCCCCTTTGGCTAATCCGTGACAAAACCCTAAAACAAACTCTAGACTTAACGCGTGAGTTGGGAACAATTGAACAAAACTTACTCACACCTAACTCTAGAATCTGATAAGCTCTTGAATCATACGAACAAGTATCTCCTAAAATACAACAACACAATTTGATCATTGTATGTAGAAAAACTTGTAATACATAAAATGGGATAAATCAATCAACCATGGCTTGACCAAACAAGCAATCACTATATAATAGTGATCATAATGCTCATTCACACAAGGAATGAACATCCGAACATGCAAGCTGATAAGCTCATTTGCAGAGTATCATTTGCATGTCTAACACTCAACCAATGCATAAAACATATATGCATCTAGGAACAAAATCCTACAAGGGCACAAGAGTGATGTACTTAAAGAAAATACATGACATTTAGCAACAAGTATATAAGCTACAAAGTATGGGTACAAAAACCTAAAAGCTTATAAAAGCAAACGGTTACAAATGTACCATACAAAAAGTATTTTAAATAAACTAAAAGTGCTTAATTGTTTCTCCCCTTCAAAATGATGAGAAGCTGTGATGCACTTGGAACATATATACCTGTAACCTGAAACACTTACACAAAACACATTAGACCCTCACAGTAAAGCAAGTCATAAAAAGGACAAGTATAATGTAACAAGTAAATTGCGATCAAATAATCATGATGTGAAACATGTGAGCAACTTGATCAAACACCAAACACTAAAACAAAGTTTTCTTATTAGCTCAATGTCTTCTCCCCCTTGGTATATGCATCTCCCCTATGGAATATCTCTCCCCCTACAAATGTGCACGAGAAATAGAATTTCTCCCCCTAAGAATGTGCACAAGGGTCATATAGAAATGACTAAAACTCTCCAGTATACTCTTTAGAGTATACTCTCCACCTTTTTGTCAGGAATAGACAAATGGTCAAGTAGAAACAAGGGCAAGAGATGAATGTATGAATAATGATAATGATGCATGAGAGGTGTAAGATGAATGAGAAAATGAAGCTCAAACAAAAGAAAAAACAAAATGCTACAAAGCATAAGGTAAACATGACATGCTAGGATGAGGTAACAAGATATAGACCAATGCATGACAAGGGTAGCAGAGGTGTGTGCAAGAGGTGGCAATGTGCAATGCATGACCAATGCATGGAAGATGCACATGTGGGGCAATGTGTGTTAAATATACAACCAATGAACCAAACATATTCCAAATGAGGAAACATGAGAAACCCCAAAGTTTGATACTCATCGGAGTTCAAACAAGTGAGAATGCCTAAGAGGCATTTTATCAAACACCTAGCATGCACACTATGAAGAACAATGTGAAATAATGCATGAACATCATGAAATCCACCTTTAATACATGTTCTTTTTGCCACAAG
Source organism: Quercus glauca (assembly GCA_023736055.1). Taxonomy (NCBI): domain Eukaryota; kingdom Viridiplantae; phylum Streptophyta; class Magnoliopsida; order Fagales; family Fagaceae; genus Quercus; species Quercus glauca. The sequence continues at coordinate 24,211,544 of CM043325.1, read as the reverse complement.
AGGCCAACATCCAAAGCAAATCATCAAAAGAAACCAATCCCATACAAAAATTTGAGAAAAATTAAGTTTTCCTAACCCTTATGATGAAAATCCCAACCAATGGCACAAAACTCTCCAAAACATAATCTAAGGATCCAAAACAATGAAAAGAGTTTAAAATTACCTTAAAGATGTTAATGGAATGAAAAACCATTCAAATTGATTGTGTTTTGATGTAAAAATATTGAAAGAGGGGTTTAAGAGAGGATGGGAGAGGTTTAAAACAAGTTTCCCACGAAAAAGCTCTTTAAAAAGTTGATTCTGGGCGTTTTGTGACTAGCGAGTCGCGAGTGAGTCGTGAAACCATTCTGTGGGAACTCGTGACTGAGCTCGCGACTGGGAAAGTCGCCAAAACGAGTCGCCAAAACTCGCGACTGGTCAAGTCGCTAAAACGAGTTGCCAAAAATTCTGACACTTGTTTTTCAACACAGAACATGTTTAAACAAAGAAAAACAAAGTAAGCACTCAAAGAGAACACAAAGAGTGATAAAAATCACTTCCAAAAACATATAAAATGATCAAAAACCTTTTTGGATTGATTCATATATAGTTGAGCACACACACATCACATTTTAACAAGTACAATAGAACAAATGAATAAGACATTCATTGAACATTAGGCATGTGTGTATCAAATATGGAATAGTCCTTAGTCTAGAGTGAAGCTTCAATGATCAATTCAATCAAGTCATACACAACCAGTATTAAGTTAAGTGGCCTATCTCAATTATAGAAATGAACATATATAACCTCCCAATAGAAAAAGATTACATATCTTTGAAGCTTTTCATTTGGCTTCTTTACAATTCATAACATTTGATCATTTTGAATCAATACATCTCATTTTGAGATCGATGCCTGAAATTTTTAATATTTCAATTTAATGAACAAGCCTTTGGCTTTTAGGCACCATACATTTTCATAAAAGTTGCTTTCCCTTTTTCCTAGTTGAATACTAGTATGTGCAACAGCTTTTGCAGCTCATTATCTATTTTCATTTTGAGATTTACATTTGTTAAGCTCTTTAAACGAAAAAAATAAATAAATAAAAGAGTTGGAAGAGATATAGTCACAAGTCTACGCATGTATCAAAACTAACATGACTATTCACTAATCGTTCATGTCAAGCTTGAAGATCGATTTACAACAATCACACAAAGATGTCAAGATTTTTCCCACAAAGATATAAGTGCATAAAGAACAAGCTATTCTCGTAAATATACAAAGCCATAAGTACAAAGGTACAAGGCAAAACTCACATGTGATATGTGCTCAAACATATATGATCAAACTTTTTCACTTTTTATGTGGTTTTGGATTTTTACTCATACAAAACTAAAACAAAAAGGTAAGATCAAAACAAAAACAATGCATACAAATAAATGCAAGATGCACAAATGCATGAAGATATGGCGTCTAATGCATGAAGGGTCCTACAAATATCAAAAGAATTAGATTAAGGACCAAAAGAGCAAATGCTCAACCATAGGAACCCTTTCTCATCCAAACGAAATGATTGTTTGGAATGAGTGTCTCAAGAGAAATGAGATGAGGGTTGGAAGAATGAGAACTGGAGATGCACATAGTCAAGGAGTTAAGAGCATTAAACACTTTCTTTAACAAAATGTTATTTTCACTCAAATCTGGTTTACCCTTTTTAGCACAACTTCCAATAAGCTCAAGTTTCTCTTTTCTTTTGATTATTTTAAAAGCATGAAACTTAGAGCATTAAGGTCGTAGATGACCAAAGGCACCACAATGGTGACAAACAATGTGTTTAGGTCTACTAGGTTTTTTGGGAAGGGATCTAGCAACATGGTTTTGTTCTCTCTTCAACTTATGACATTGAGGTCTTATATGACCAATCACACCACAATGGTGGCAAGTTGGAACAAACTTAGATCCATCCAAAACCTTAGGTTGAGACCTAAACGGAGGCTTTGACTTAAGAGCCTTTCTCTCCACTTTTTGGTTTCTTTTATGTGGAGGAATGTACGCCGATTTGTCCTTTGAGGTAGAACACATAATAGGCACAAAATCAGGTACCACAACATGATTGCAACAAATATTTTCATCCTTTTTATTAATAGGTTCAGCAATCAAACACTTGGCATGCATCTTAAGAGATTCATTTTCACATTTTAGCTCATCAGCAAGTTTGTTAGACAAAACAAGTTTAGCATCCAAGTCCATATTCAAACATTCAAACTCTTCTAGCTTTTCAAGAGAATTTTCAGCAAGTATCTTATATTTTTCAACCAATTTGTTGGATTCATTGAGCTTAGCAATTAAATCATTCTTTTCACAAAATAACTTGCTCAAATCCTTATTAAACTTCTTAGCCTTGTTCTTCAAGAATTTGATGTTAGGAATATCAACAACATCCAAAGATTCATGTAACATAACATCACAATTATAAGGATTATCACTCATAGAGGTATTTTCACAAACACGTGGCATGTTACATTCATCACCAACCAAATCATACAAAGAAGCATACAAAGCACTATCCATGGCAAATAAACACAAGGGTTCAAGGATCACACTTAGGTATTTAAACCATAACAAGTGTACCTGCTCTAATACCAATTGAATGTTCAAAATGTGTATAAAACACCCTTGAATGTTTAGACCCCAAATTACAAATTATCAATTCAAGCTTATTATCAAACAATAAATGTGCAGAACATGAATATAAGCTAATAACAGAATTGATAAACAATCTAAACCATAAATAATTACAATCACAGCAGTAATTAAATGGTAAAGATAAAGGGAAGAGAGATGCAAACACAAGGACAACACACGATGTGTTATCGAAGAGGAAACCAAAGCCCTCAGCGTAACACCTCTTCGCCGCCCTCCAAGCAGTCAATAATCCACTAGAAAATGTAGTTGGGATACATGAACAACAATAGACCCTCCAAGCCCAATCTACCCGATGTACCTAAGCCCTCCAAGCTTCTTGCTCCAACGAGGTTGCGCCGAAACTTTTTTTTTTCCAGCTTACCGGATTCCGCTATATCCCATAGCATCAACCAATATGAATTGGTCCCTTCCTAACTGCTTCCCAAAGCACCAAATAAACCTTCTCACAGATATGGGTATGGTGAGAAAAGGATTTGGCCAAGAACCTCTCAAGGATATATCAATGGAGAGGAAGAGAGTAGAGGAATTTGAAAAGTCTCTTAAGTGAAGATTATGGATGAATCAATCTTGTTTTTCTCTAGGGTTTCTCTCTCAAAATTCTCTCTGGAAACTCTTTACATTTCGTGAGTATAAGAGTCTATATATAGTGGTGTGTGTTTGGAATAAGAAGAGTCAGTTTTTCCAAAACAGAGCTGACTGGCGGCTTGGCCTCGCGACTTAACTGAGTCGCGAGTTCAAGTCGTGAGGTAACTGCATTGCCAGTCTGGACTTTTTGTCCTGTAGTGCAACAACTAGCATGACGATTCAACTTCCCGCATGCTTGACACGTGACCTTCATCTGGCGGCTTGCCAGTCGCGAGCCACCCGCGAGTCCCTGCATCTTTGCACAAACTTGAACATTTCTTCATACTTTCTCACACACTACCCTTACATGAATCCCCCATAAATACAGGGTTACTAATTGCTAAAATACAAGCAAATTTGGCATGGAATAAAGCCAACAAGATGGTTGATTAAATTCAACCTTACAGTATGCATAATCTTACCTGCGCACGCAGGCTTGTTCTTGCATGCACAAGTCGCAGTCGAAAAACCCTAATTTTATTTGTTTGTTGCTTTCGTTTTCACATGTTTGTTCTATTTAGCTTCTTTTCATATTTATGCTCCATAAGCTTCTGTTTGCTTTGTTCACATGCTTGTTTGTCTTCAACATGCCTAGATTAGGGTTTTATGCTTGTTTCTTGCCTTGATGCCATTCCATTCATTCACATGTCCATGCATTAATGCCATAGGTGATGTGTTGCTGAAAGCTAAGTAAAGGTAAGTTATGCATTGGTATGAACATGCATTTGATGATGTATGTCATTTGAATGTTTGTTTTAAATCCCAATTGTATGCTTTATGTAATATTTGTGATTGCCATGATACTTTGCTCCCATGATTAAGTTGCTACTTTGTTTGATATGTATAATAAGGTTTCACATGTTAGATGTATGCTAGGGGTTTTTATTTGGGTATGGGTTTGGCTCTTTATTATTTTATGGATAGATATGTATGCGTTTTGGGATGACGATGCCATGTTGTATGCTTAGATGTATGCTAGTGTGTGTGTGAGTATAGATACAAGTTTTGAACATGTTTTTAATGAGGTTAAGGTGTAAAACACAATGATGGGAGGCCAGCCTTAGGGTTGGGCGATCTTAGGTGCCTAACACCTACCCAAGAGCGTACCTAAACTCCGAACCCATATCTCTGGTAGTAAGATCAAAAGGTCCTTCCTTGAGAGGACACTATATATATGGTTCCTTGACACCCAAAACATTGTTAACCCATAGAATTATTTGAAGGTTGACCTACTTTCTCTTTAGGTTTTTCAGTGTTATTAACCTTAGTGGGATTATTCCTCCTAAAATTTCTAGGTTCAGCAGTGTTCTTACTTCTTGCCTTTCTATTATTGTTCCTGAGAAAGTTTCTAAAGTTCTTGGCAAGATAGGAAATCTCTGTAGTAGAGAGCTCATCATCAAATCCATTCACCTCAACATCATCAACAGACTTAAGAGCCATTGATTTGGATTTGCTAGTCTTAGGTAGGTCCAACTCATAGGACTGAAGAGATCCTACAAGTTCATCAACAAGGATGGAGTCCACATCCTTGCTTTCAGTGATGGCAGTCACTTTGGGTCTAAAATCCTCAGTCAAAGATCTAAGAATCTTCCTAACAATTTTAGGTTGATCATAGATTTCACCCAAATTATATGCAGAATTAACAATATCATTAAGCTTTAATCATCATCAGACATCCTAATGCTTTCAAATCTAGAAGTTAATTGTTGCAATTTATTTATCTTAACTGTCTTTGTGCCTTCATGCACAGTTTGGAGGATATTTCAAGCAGTAAGAGCAACCTCAACATTAGAGATTCTCTTAAATTCCTCCGTAGAAATAGCATTAAAGATAGCATTCATAATTTTGCTATTACAAGCAGTTGCTTCTTTCTAAGAAGTTTGCCACTCACTCACAGGAGTAGTGGGCTTCTCCCATCCGTATTCAACGGAATTCCAGACTCTCTCATTAATAAATTTCAGGAATGCTTTCATCCTTACTTTCCAATAAACATAATTATTCCCATCAAAGTGAAGTGGAATAACAAGAGAGTGTCCGTGTTCCATGACAACTAGGGTCAAGGATCAGCTCTTAGATTAAAGGATTTACAGACAAAGAGCTACCCGCTCTGATACCACTTGTTTGTTTTTAGACCCCTTAAAACATAACCAGCTTAACCTAGTTAATTAGCCAAGTGATTACTTAGTCAAATTATCAATTCTAGGTTAACACATATAAATCATATCATGTAAAGTGCAGAAAATAAAGAACACACGATATAATAACCCAGGAAAACCAAACCGGTAAAAAACCTAGGGAGGATTTAACCTAGCTATCCTTAAGGTAAACTAAATCCACTATGAAAGAATTGAAGTTTACACAATAGCGACTTAGACCACTAACATCCTATTGCTACCTCGAGTATGAAACTTACTACCACGACCACGTGACAACTCCGAGTCCACGGACTACTTCTTTCTTGGATTCCCAGCAAGTACAAGCACTCCCGCTTATGTATCTTTAAGCTCTTGAATCTACAACTGAATGATCACCAAGTTCTTGACATAATCTTGAATTTTGGAAACCCTAAGTATGTGTGAAGGCAAATACCTCTAGATCTCATAAAAGATTCAAACACACAGCACAAAGAGCAACCTAAAACGTGGCTAGGGTTTTCCCTTTTATACTTAAGACAAAACATAAAACCCTACACATTAAACAGGCTTGGGCTGAGTTGGAAATTATGCAGAAAAAACAATCTGCATGACTTTCGATCGGTTAAGTCTAATTCTCAATCGATTGAGCTAGGCAGATTTACATAGTAAATCCTGCAGCAACTCGATTCCAACTTTACATAAAAATCTTATACTTCGAGCAATTCTAAACAAGACTAAAACATTTTGATCATGGTTTGCCAACATTACAAAATAAAATTCTAATACATTCGTTCCTAATTCTTAGAACCTAACATAAAAGTAAGATCAAAAGCAAAAGCAATGCAAAAAAAATGCAAGATGCACAAATGCATGAATATATAGCATCTAATGCATGAAAGGTTCTACAAGGATTGAAAGAATTAGATCAAGGATCAAAAGAGTAGAAGCTCAACCATAGGAACCTTTCTTTATCCAAACGGAATGATTGTTTGGAATGAGTGTCTCATGAGAAGTGAGACAAGGGTTGGAAGAATGAGAACCGGAGATGCACATAGACAAGGAGTTAAGAGCATTAAACAATTTCTTTAACAACATGCTATTTTCACTCAAATCCGATTTACCTTTTTTAGCACAACTTCCAAGAAGCTCAAATTTCTCTTTTCTTTTGATTCTTTTAAGAGCATGAAACTTAGAGCAATGAGGTCTTAGATGACCAAAGGCACCAAAATGGTGACAAACAATGTGTTTAGGTCCACTAGGCTTTTTAGGGAGGGGTCTAGTAACATGGTTTTGTTCTTTCTTCAACTTAGGATATTGAGGTCTTATGTGACCAATCACACCACAATGGTGGCAAGTTGGAACAAACTTAGATCCATCCAAAGCCTTAGGTTGAGACCTAAACAGAGGTATAGGCTTAAGAGCTTTTCTCTCCATCTTTTGATTTCTTTTATGTGGAGGAATGTACACCGATTTGTCCTTTGAGATAGAACATACAATAGGCACAAAATCAGGTACCACAACATGATTGCAACATATATTTTCTTCCTTTTTAGCAACAGGTTCAGCAATCAAACACTTGGCATGCATCTTAAGAGATTCATTTTCACATTTAAGATCATCAACAGGTTTGTTACTCAAAACAAGTTTAGCATCCAAGTCCATATTCAAACATTCAAACTCTTTTAGCTTTTCAAGAGAATTTTTAGCAAGCTTCTTATACTTTTCAACCAATTTATTGGATTCATTGAGCTTAGCAATCAAATCATCCTTTTCACAATAAAGCTTGCTCAAATTCTTATGAAATTTCTTAGCTCCTTTCTTCAAGAGTTTGTCAACAACATCCATAGATTCAAGTAACATATCATCACAATTATGAGGATTAACACTCATAGAGACATTTTCACAAACACATGGCATGTTACACTCACAAACATCCGTAGAAGCATATAAAACACTATCCATGGTAAAACACACATGGGGTCAAGGATCACACTTAGGTAATGAAACCAATACAAGTGCACCTACTCTAATACCAATTGAAAGCTCGAAAATGTGTTGAAAACACAAGAGCTATTAAGACCCCCAAATTAAAATAACGGCTCGTTTGATTTTAATCTAACTTATACTAAGTGTGGAATAGAGTAAATGCAAGTGGATAAACAAACAAGCTACTCTAATCCATATTCAAAATAACACACCAGTAAAATGAAAGGAAAAGGAGTAGGGAAGAAGGATGCAAACACAAAGACAACATAGCGATGTGTTATCGAAGAGGAAACCGAAGTCTTCGGCGTAAAACCTCTCCATCGCCCTCCAAGCGGTAATCGATCCACTAGACAATTAGTTGGGATACATGAGTTAGCAAGAAACCCTCCAAGCCTAATCTACCCGATGTACCTAAGCCCTCCAAGCTCCTACTCCAACAAGACTTCTCAGAACCATGTCTTGTCTAGCTTTCTGGATCCCGTAATACGCCCGATTACAATTACTAAGCCTCACCGGCTTCTTTTGGCAAATTTCCAAAGCATCCCAAGCTCCAAAACACTCTCTACACTCTGAATAGATGTGGGTTGTGTTTGGGTATAAATCTTCTCTCAAGGTATGACAATGGGAGAGAGATAGAGAAGAGGCTACAATGATTTCTCACTAAGAATGAGTAGCTCTCTCTCTCTCTAAAAGATGGGTGTGTGTGTTGTTGAAAACCTATCTAGGGTTTTTCTCTCTGAATGACCTCTTTTACATTTGTGGGTAATGAGTGGGTAATGAGTGTATATATAGTATGGGTGAAGGGTAAGGAGGTCACTCTAAAAAATTCTCCAGATAGAATGTTTAGCACTACCTCGCGGGAAGGCCTTACCCGCGAGACACTCGCAAAAACGACAGCCTGGCACGACTCTTCAACTTCCAGTCATGTGCTCCTCACATGGCTTTTTCGTGGATTAGCTTCTCGTGAAATCCACTAATTCTTCATTTCAACTTGAGTCTTCACCAACTTAATACTAATCCCAATACAATAAAATCCCACAAAATACAAGGAAATAAATTAAAGCAATTACAACACTTTTTGTTATGAAATAAAGCCAACATAAAACATAGTTATAAATCACAACTTTACAACTTGTAATTAGGTAGATTTAGGATGCGTTTAATACTTCAAGGAACAAGGTTTCAAGCTCAAGTGTTAAAACTGTGCAAGTCTATCAAAGAAACAAGTGAAGAAGTGCTAGATTTAAAATCTCGATAGCTAGTATCTATCATGGTTTAAAAAGCTGCTGAATCCCGATGCTCAACAGCTAGCTTGACAGATAAGCTATCTATCGAAGTTTACAAAAAACAGATTTTCAGCTCTGATTTTCATCCAATCCGTGAGTATGTGTTTAGGCTTTCTTTTCTCACAACCCTAAACATATATAAGGATTATTTTAAGGGTCATCAAAGGTTGCAATAGTTGCTCAAGTATGAAGCAAAGTTTTGTTCATGCAAATTGTGACCGAAGACAGAATTTGCCCTAGTTCATCTTTCTCTTGAAGAAATTGCTGTGTTTGTACACCATAGGGTTTTGTGACCAAGGAGCTTCTTGATCTTCATTGTGTGATGAACTGAAGAACTTTGCAGCCAACATCCTTCTCAAATTGGTGATTAAGTCGCGTACTGGGATCTATGCACTATTGGCTAGTCACGTACTGGGAGCCGTGCATTGAAAATGAGAGATTGTCACTATAGAACAAGTCCAATTAGGTATTGGGGTAAGGGTTCAACTGTAGGTTGGTATAAGCTACTGGAATTCTTTTACTTGTAACCGCTTGTTGTGATAATAGTGAATTCTCGGGAGTGGTGACCTTAAAATCACCCGATAGGATTTTTGCTGTGTAGGTTTTCTCCATTCGTAAACAAATTACCGTGTCAGTTTAATTTTCACTGCATTTAGTTTAATTGGTGATTTGTTTGTGCTACCATGCGTATTTCATGCTAATTGAATTAATTAATTAACTTGACTAATTAATTTGTTAATTCAACATAAGGGGTCAACACATTCTTGGCTTATCAGCTTCTTTGTTCTCTGATGAGAAGTGAGAGAGATGACGAAACAAAGAAAAAAGAGAAAGAAATAACATTTTAATCCAACTGGTATTATTTTAATAGTGAAAAAGGCTTTGGAGTTGCTACAGTGCTCTCCATGTCAAGAGAGCTACTATAGCAAATCTATAAAAAAGAATAGAGATAGAGAGATTATTGGAGGTTGATTTTTTGTGTTTGCTCTCCAAATAAGGCTTTAGAGAGTCTATTGGAGATGCTCTAAGCATTCCTAAGCTAAAAAGGAAGGAAATGATACAAACCAAAGACATGGACTCATATATTCAGTTACGTGTGAAAAAGGGATTAGGCACAGGGAAGGAGCCAAGATCTTATATCTGGGGGGACAAAAATATGGGGAAAAAAAAATCATAGCGTGGTGTGTGTAACAAAATTGTAACCTTCTTACATTGTTTAGGAATTGCATGAAAAGAAATTGTCAAAAGAAGAAGCCAAATGAAAAGAAATTGTGTCAAAAGAAGAAGCCAAATCCCGAATGATTTATAACAGTTCACTGATTTCTAGTGGGCACATGGGCACATCTTTAATTTCAGCAAGGATAACAACTGGGAATTAGAACATTCCACTAGTAGGGAGAAAAGACCCAAATCTAGACATATATAACTGAAGACTGATCACACAATGGGCTAACATCCATAGTGAATCACCTGCTTTAGGAATAGGAGCAGTACTAGCGGCTACTAGATGACCTCCACAACCACGAATTACACAGCCACTACCTACTACATTTGTGTCTTTAATAGATTTCAAAGCCACATTAATTTTTTAGAAGCTCCTAGGAGGAACCATTCACATACAAGCAGTAGTTTCTACAAGATTCAACTCAAAATCCTCTTTCTTTGTAACTTCTAAAAACTCTTGGGCATACACACTTAATGCTCCCAAGATAGCACTTTGTTTTGAACATCATTTTAATTTTTTAATTTTTAAAAGGTAACACAAGTGTTTAGACAGGATTTTAAAAAGACTAATCTAAAGACTAATTCAAAAACACAAGTTTACATACTTTAATCACATATTTATTGAAAAATGAGATTACACAATCAAATTTAAAATAGGCTTATGTCACTTCTTTAAAAGCACAACAAGTTACATATTAATCTCTCATGCCATTCTCTCAGTTGAAAAACATAATTTTTTTTTTTCCAGAGTTTCCACATTTAAAAGAAGTTTTTGATTTTTTTTTTTTCAAGAAAATTAGGAAACTAGTTGAAAATTGGGCCTTTCACTTACTCAAATTGGGCTAGTTGTCCATATACAAGAAAATCAGTCACAGGTTATTTTGTTTTCATTGAATATTACTTAGTCTCATGGAAAACAAAGAAACAACAAATAATATCTAGATCTTCTACTGAAGCTGTACATACGACTATGGCAAAAACAATGTGTGAGCTGTTTGGTTGGTGTAATTGCTAAAGGATTTTCAAATAGAACATTCACAAGTTGTCCTATTGTATTGTGACAGTCAAGAAGCTCTACACATAGTTGTCAACCTTTCCTTTCATGAAGGGACTAAGAACATGGATATTTATTGCCACTTTGTTAGGGGAAAGATTCAAGATGGACCAATTAAGACCTTCCATATTTCTACCCAACATTAATTGGCAGACATCTTCATAAAGGCTCTCAAGTTTCCTCAATTTTCTTATCTGCTCAACAAGATAAAAGTCATCAACATATGCTCCATCTTGAAGGGGGAGTGTTGAGAGATGAAAATCAGCTCAACACTAAATTCAGTCACACAGGAATATGCCAAGTAGAATAGGCTTTTGTACATAAAACTACATGTACTTTTGTAAATAATTTATATTATAGTTAGTTAGTAAATGACACATGTTAGTTTCCTATAGGCTACCGTATAGTTAGTGGAGTTATAAAAGTTCTAGGGTTAAGGGTTTGGGTGAGTGTAGCTCTCGACTACTAATGAGTTTGGAAAATTTCTGGCTTATATGGATCACTTGATCCCGCAGAGGTAAGGCCTGATTTTGTGTCTTTTGCTATTCATTTTATTTTTTTTTGTTATTTAGATTTTTGAATATGATGTCTCATTCTTAAATACCAATTAAAAGTTTTTTAATATTATTTTATTGTCACATAAGCTTTAAGTGTGCCAATTATACAAACCATTTTCCACGTAGGTATTTCATATTAGTAAGTTAATGGTAGGAAACAAATTGACTGCTATCAAAATGCAGGGACCAAAATGGTATTTTTATCCTCCATTAACCATGAAAAGTTTGTAAATACATGTTGATACTCAGGTTTTCAAGCATCTTTAGGCCAACAAGTAAGACCTAAAGCCTGGTAAACCAAGTCTTGGAGGTTGGAAAAAAAAATGAGAGTTAGCACCTAGGCCCATTCCCCACCAAGTTGACTAAGTATAGAAAGGGACTTAAGGAAGGGTCTTACCACAGAATGTCTTAGAATGAGGTAATAAGTGGGACCTGAAGATGGCTCAATCACCCCTAGATAGGGAAAGAGATTAAGAATGATCTCCAATAAAGAGCCTTTGAGTAAGGATAGAGTGGGCCCAAGGATGGCCCAAATATATTAGAGAGAATTTTTTAAAAAATAACCACAAAGGGTCTTCTACTAAAACGACCTTGGGTATGAGAATAAGTGGGTATATGAGAGACCCAAAACCCTTGCATAAGGGAATAATGGGAAATAGGGCCGAAAGGGACCAAACCCTTTCATATAAAAGAACTAGGAAAGCTTAGAGGAATTCAAGAACCTTCTCTAGATACTTCCATGAGGAGATAAGAAGAAAAAAAGGGAGAGAGTTGTAAAATAGGAAAAATATTGTTCAAGGAAAAGGATTCCAAGATTCAAATCGTGTAGCCAATGAGTCATTACGTAAAGCAAGGAAAAGGATGGATTTTGCTTCTCCATAAACACGGAAAGAAAACAAGACCTATTGCTAATGAAGCTCAAGAGATGTGGTTTGGTAGAGGAGAGGAAGGCCCTAGTTTTGGTACTTTGTTGTGACCCCTTTAAAGATGCCTTTCATTGGGAAAAGCATCTATACCAAAAGGGTGAAAAACGGTGGACACCACGAGGTGCATGCCTAGAGAAACCAATATGAGCCTAGACTGTTAGGTTCTAAGTACTTAGGAACTAATGTATTAGACTTGCTCAAAACAGGTTTTTAGTCTTACTTAGACTTGCTCAAAGTGTATGTGTTTTATGTAAAGTTGGAATCGAGTAGCTGTAGAAGTTATAGTATGATTTTGCCTGGCTCGATCGATCGAGAATTAGACTCAACCGATCGAAATTCAGGCAGAACGTTTTTCTGCAGAATTTTTCAACTCAGCCCTAAGCCTATATGACGTGTAGGGTTTTATGCTTTGCTCTAAGTATAAACGGGAAAACCCTAGCCACGTTTTATAGAGCTTCTTTTGCTGTGTGTATGTATCTTTTGTGAGATCTAGAGGTATTTGCCTTCACACATACTTAGGATTATCAAAAAGGAGAATTCGATTCAAGAACTTGATGATCATTCAGTTGCTGCAATAAAGAGCTTAAAAATACACAAGCGAGAGTGCTTGTACTTGCTAGTAATCCAAGAAAGAAGTAGTTCGTGGACTCGGAGCTATCATGGGGTCGTGGTAGTAAGTTCCCTACTCGAGGTAGCAATAGGATGTTAGTGGTCTAAGTCGCTATTGTGTAAACTTCAATTCTTTCATAGTGGATTCAGTTTTACCTTGAGGATCACTAAGTTAAATTCTCCCCAAGTTTTTACCGGTTTGGTTTCTTGGGTTATCATATTGTTGTGTTCTTTATTTTTCTGCACTTTACAATAATATGATGTGTTTGTGTTAACCTAGATCTGAAATTGGACTAAGTAATCAACTTGACTAATTAACTAGGTTAATCTGTTGTGTTTGCTGGGGTCTAAAAATGTACATAGACAAATAGCATTTACGGATTTTTCTATGTTTAGCATTTAGGAGCAACATTAGACATAGTTTTTCATGACCTAAAACCCATCCAAAAATAAGTGAACCATTTATTTGGAGAAAACACCAAAACTTCTTTCGTCGCACTGATTACTCGAAAAGGGAACGAAGTAATCACTAAAGAAAAGGGCAAGACAAGGCTTGTATGCAAAAAAGGCGTTAGTTGGATCAATGCCCAAGGCATCATTGCCTATGCATTCCACCGTGAAAGAAGTCAATAAATTCATTGATGTAGGAAACTACTTGGTTATCTTATTGAAGCCATTCTACTAAGATAGCATTTTGCCACAAAAGCATAAAGATGCTTGATCTCCCAAAAAGATGTTTATAACAACCCACTTGTTGTTATGGAATTAAGAAGATTATGAGTAGTTCTTTCAGGGAACTAAACCTCCTAGAGAATTAGAACACTGAGAGAAAAGGAAGAACTCAAAGAGACAAGAATGTTCTTTTGCTTATTATTTCCAAAGATGGTGAATTACAAGTAACCATAGCCCTTTGTAGTAGCTAATCAAATATAAATTATAGTTATACATTATGTTACAAGTTGCAAGGCACTAACTAATCCTAACTGTCACTAACATCACAACTAACTAAATGCCAACTCAACAGCCAATCTCAACTAACTGCTAGCTTATATAGCTTAGATGCTCAGCAACTTAATCTCTTAGCCACTAGGCCTATTCAGATTTCGCCCGCAATTGACTAAACCAATCTGCACCAATCCGAACCGCACCCATTTGAGCTTCAGCGGAGGTGTATAGTGTGGTGGTCGGAGACGATTTATGAGTACCGACGATGGCCGGTGCGGTAAGCAGTTATGGGTTTTGCATTCCGTCGAGTAATCGAACGGACCGCCATGTGTGTATATATATGTATATATATACAGATATATAATCATGTTTCAGTTTTAAAATACAAGAAATTTCTAGAGAGAGAGAAAGTACCAGTGCATTAGAGAGGACATGCATGAAACGGTGAAAGCGAGACTCAGAGGCATGTGAGTGAGGAAGGAGAAGGAAGAAGAAGAAAAATAGGGTTAAGTTAAATGATACAAAACGACGTGGCTCCATTTATTTATTTATTTTTTAAAAATCTGCTCTCTAAAACAACGTCGTTTTGGAACTAATAATAATTTTAATATTAGGTTCAAAACGATGTCGTGTTAGTATCAGAATTTTTTTTTTTTTTATTAAAAGGTAGAACGACGTCGTTTAGCTAGTTAAAACCTAGTTTAAATATCTGAATCTCTTTTAACTTCTCTCTCTTAAGCTTTCGTCCGCCTCCTCTCTCTCTCTCTCTCTCTCTCCTCAGCCGTTGCCATTGCCACCACCGTCATCTGCCACTTGATGCTACCGTTCTCCATGGTTTCGCCTCTCCTATCTACTCTTTGTCACAATTATTATCTAGATATTTCAAGAGAATGTTTTGATGCTTAATACCTAGTTACTATTCTTCTCTTTACTATGCTTTCTTCCAGGTTTGTGAATTTATATAATGCTCAGTATATACTTGTTTCTCCTTTCAATGCTTTTTAGAAAGATGGATAATTTGTTTGAAATTTTAGTATGGGTATTAGAGAAATATTTTGAAAATGTTTGTCTGGTTTGTTTTTGAATATTTGGGTTGTTTGATATTTCTATGTGGGTTGCTTGATGATTCTAAATGTCATTTGTTTTTTTTTTTTTTTTTTTTTTTTTGCACTGAATTAACTGCACCGCACTGCTATGGTCAACCGAACCTGGTGAAGACCGATTCCTACCCTTCACATGTGAGGTGCGGCCAAGTGTAAGGGGAAACCTCACCCTATAGGTGTGGTGCAAAATCTCCCCCCATAACCAGCCACACCACACTATGTACAGGCCTATTAGCCACTATGTTTTTCACCCAACTAAACCAACTAGCTTGCCCTAATCAGCTCCTATGAGATGTTGGCAAGTCACATCATGGGAGAAGACATATGTGAGTGATTATTGAAGGAGAAATGCTATACTGGAAACCGCAAACTATTAGCTCTTACTAGCCAACCCATGAAGTAAGAAATGTAGCAAGCGCAATCTAATATGCGGACACTCAAAGAAAACAAAGAAGAAACCAAGGAATATGGATCCTAGTAGCATAAGCCTATAAAGGAACCATGATTGCGATCTTTGTGGAAACTCACAATGGGGCTACACTCCACAAAAGAGCCATGATCATGAATCCCTAGTAAAAAAATAAACTTTAATAAATTGATTGGTGTCAATACTCAAGATGTCTGACAAGTGCAGTGTAAATGAATGAGAAAATTGATATGTGAAACTGAAAAATAAAAGAGACACCGTCACTGTGATGTCACGGAAGCCTAAAGAAAGCACACACGATGCTTTCTTGATGGAACAGAAACTAAACTGTTAGTTCCTGGTATTAAACCTCGAATCCATGAGGGGTTTCCCCAAATCCACAAGAAGAAGAAAACTAGAATCCACTAGAGAAATAATTTGACAAAGGTCTGTGTTTATTGATAATAGTCTCTGACGGCTACAAAACATATAAATACTGAGAAAAACGTCTAAAACCCTAATTCGCACTAGTTACACGATAAGGTGACAAAATACCGAAATTTATCAAAAATGGCAAAATTGAGTTAAATGCAGAATCATAAACTACTGACCTTAAGGGTCATCCCAAAACAGACGGGACCTTATTCTAACTTTTAAACTAAAAGTTATTAAGGAAAAACAAATATTACTATAAATAGCAAAAACATTGTTTTCGTGGTCTTAATGAGGAATTCGCCTAAATTTTGGCGACGTTCATGGCATTTGTCATGTGATTAGCTGTTGCATTAGTAAAATTTGTTAGATCATGATTCTAGATATTAGAACGTCGTTTCCCTTCAACCTACCAAATTTCATGCAATTCCAACACTGTCACCCTGATGGCCTCTATTGGTACCCCTTTTGATCATGTGTTGTGACTTCATTGGATTAAAACACGGGTTTAACGTAGCAAAGGCAAGGAATTCAGTATCTTTCTCTAATATAGACATAATGTTTTCATCTAAGGTCACCCATGCCTCAATTCCATTGCCAGAGGTGGTGTTTTGCAGCACAATGATATTCCTACCTGCAAAACCAGCTTCCCCCATGAGCCCAACCCAAATGGGTTTTCCCCATCCAAAGTCGATTTCATCAAAACCAAACGTCAACCAACTAGTGAAAATAAAAATTTCTGGGCTTTTAAAAACCATTGCTGCCTTCTGGTATAAGTACTTAATCCTGGTTGTAAAACCTTCATGACCTTGCAAAATTCTCACATCACTGTCAATTTTTGCCACAGCTTCTCTTAGGGTTGCCACCAAGCCACGAAGCTTGATCTCTGTTGACTCTACTGGGTTATAATCATTGGCTACGAATGCAAACCAAATGAGATTACCCATAGAATTATACGACATATGTGGATTTGTTTTTAGCCGGATGTTTACCGCTTGGACCAGTATAGATGGCCTTAGAGAACCAGATGTTAATCTAGAAGCAGCTCTAGCGTGTATATATATGAAACTAGACAGTGATTCAGTTCGGGTTGGGTTTTGCACTTGTTCACTCTTTGCTTTCTCCTTTAGAGTAGCTATGGCCTTGGCATCAAACACAAATCGCCTTGTCTTGTACTTGTCTTCCTTGAACCAAAGCTTTTCCATTAAAGGTACAACAATACGAGGCCATATATTGCCTGGAGGAAAGTATGCTAACGATGATGCCTCGGAAAAATTAGGATGTACTAATTTGTTACAAGGCCCGCCAGCAATGGCAGCCCAAGTGTTGAGGAAAGCACTCAGGGTGGCTCCATCTGTGATCTTATGTGACGCGCATAAACCGATTGCTATTCCACCACAATCAAATATGTTGACTTGTACGGCTAATTAGGCAACTTCCATTGGTTTTGGTTCTTTGCAAAAAGGACAACAAGGAAGAAAGTGGTTTAAACACTCCATTTTAGGATGTTGAAGAAAGTCAGACAGAGAGCAATGGACTCAGGACTCATTAAATGGAATGCCCTCGTTGTAAAAATCAATAAAGAGGTTGTCTTGCATCCTTCCAGAAAATGGGTAGAAGCTATTTAGGATTTCTGAGAGTGAGTTTTTTAGGTGATCGGTTGAAGAGGTTTGGGGACTCTTAGAGTAAAATAGGATAAGTGGAATATAGGTTGTAGGAATGTACTGGTCCAAGACTGAGAGTTTGAAGGGTTTTAGATGACGAATTGCTGGTGAAGATGGTCTGATGATTTCTCTTGAGATGATATTAACGTGTACCATCTTTTTTCAGACAAAAGTTTATCTTTAACAAACCGTGGGTTCTATATATGTTTGCTTTACCTTCACAAAGATAGCTTGGACAAAGATCCTATTCCCTTTTATAGAGACTGAGAGTACATAATTTTTATGCACAGATTGCTAGTGCCTAGTCGTTAGGAACCAAACTAGATAGTAGAATTTTAGTTGGAATAATTACTAGTTCATAGTTGGCAGTTGGTAGTTGGCACTTAATTTAATGAATTTTGGCAAAAATCGCAAAATCAATCATTTTGGAGTGTAGAACTCATTAATCTCTCACACATAAATACTGATAGTAGAATTTTAGCTGGAATAAGTATTAGTTCATAGTTAGCAGTTGGTAGTTGGCACTTAATTTAATGAATTTTGGCGAAAATCGCTAAATCAATAATTTTGGAGTGTAGAACTCATTAATCTTTCACACACAAATACTGAAAGATCTCATTAAGCTCTCACTAGTAAATAAATTTATAGCCAAATTTTATTTAGAGATATCAAATATATAATTAAAAAAGAAAAATTGAATCATAACTTTTTAGTATTTGGTTGCTTCACTCAATAAATAGTGTTTATTTTAGTTGTATAGTCATTGAGTAATACAATCGATTAGTTTTGATTCGTAATTTTACATCTAAAAAAATAGATTTTAATTAAAAAAAACTAAAAAATAAATAAATCTTTTATTAATATTCAAAATATAACAATAGACCCCACTTAAAGTAGTTGCTTAAGCCCCACAATGCCTTAGACCGGCACTAAAGTGAGTAAGATGGTTAATGAATATACTAGTGAGATTTAAAGCCACGCAAAATGAACAGGTCACATTTTGACAACAACTAGCTAGCCTTGTTATGTTTCTAGTTAGATAGGTTGTATAGTTAATGAATATATATACTGGTGAGATTTCAGCAAAAGGAAGGTATAGTAGTGAGATTATAGGTTGTATAGTTAATGAATATACTAGTGAGATTTATAGCTACACAGGAACCGGTCTCATTTTGATAACTACTATAGCCTCGTTATGTTTCTAGTTAGAAATATAGGTTGTATGGTTAATAAATACTAGGGAATGTCCCTAGTACGAGAAAACCTTATTGAATGTGTTTTCTATAATTGTGTCGTATTAATGTATAGTAGTTATTGCTGCCTTGAGTCAGAAGATTGGTCTACCTTGTTCAATGGAGATGGCTGAAGCCTTAGCTGCCAGACGAGCTGTGGAGTTTGCCAGAGAACTCAGCCTTTTTGATATCATATTGGAGGGTGACTGCCTGCAGGTTGTGAGAGCTTCAAACGCTTTTGGTGGGTGCAATATTTTGTATGGTCATGTAGTAAATGAGACTAAGAGGTTAAGGGCTGTTTTGAGGCACTGTAGTTATCAGCATGTTGGTCGGGAGGGGAATAAATTAGCTCATTGTTTAGCTAGGAGAGCAGTTTCAACTGCAGGTATTGATGTTTGGGTAGAAGATCTACCTGAGGATTTGGACGTTGTGTTCCAATCCGATTTGTCTTAATTTGCCTTTTATCTTTAATAAAACTACGCTTATATTCTTCTCAAAAAAAAAAAAAATGTGTATAAAAATTCATAACTAATCTATCATTTTTAAAATGGTCATACTAACGAGTGCCTTTAAGGTATTGGTTAATAATCTATTTTAAAAAAGTTTTGACACCACTTTTATGGGAAATGAAAAAAAATTGTCAAAATATTAAATTTTTTTTTTCCCATAAAGGCTTTCTTTAAATGGATTATTAACCAATACGCTAAAGGTATTTGTTAGCATTTCTCTTTTTAAAATCAAGATGGTATAAACCTCCGACTAAATAAGACAACCAAACACATACAAATCGCTTCTCAAAAAAAAAAAAATCATATTTATTAACTAATTTTCAATGTAAAAAATTATAAGAAAAATACTTTATAAATCATATTCAATGAACAAGAAAATAAGCATCCGTAAGTAAATTGCAAGGCACAACATTTTAATACATCATAATGATTTTTTTTTTTAATTTACAAAAGTAAATGCCAGCTAAAATTATACATTCAATCTTCAATTTAATCAACAATTAATGTCCATGGAATGGAAGTCATTAGTATCAACCTATTTTTCTTGCAAGAAAATTATTAAAAAAACGTTAAAAATCATATGGTACATTGATACTACAATAAATTACTTTAAAAAACACAAATTTATCTTTGCAGTAGTGTCGTCAATGCGTGACAGTTCAAAAACGAAAAAAAAAAAAAAAAAAAAATCATCAAAAAAAAAAAAAATTTATAAAAAAGAAAGCCACTAACAGGCTATGCTCATATGTGGTTTCTATTCCGCACTCGATCACTATTATATGTTCTCAAGCTGTGTACCTTCTAACATATAGTTGAAAGCTCGAAAATGTGTTAAAAACACACGAGCGGTTTAGACCCCCAAATTAAAATTACGGCTTGGTTGATTTTACACTAACTTAATGATAAGTGCGGAATAGTGTAAACACAAGCGTATGAGCAAAACAACTACTCTAATCCATATTTTAAAGCAACTCAGCAGTAAAAATGAAATGAACAAGAGTAGGGAAGAAGGATGCAAACACAAATAACACCGAGACGTGTTATCGAAGAGGAAACCGAAGAATTCGGCGAAAAACCTCTCCGCCGCCCTCCAAGCGGAAATCGATCCACTAGACAATCAGTTGGGATACATGGATTAGCAAAAGACCCTCCAAGCCTAGTCTACCCGATGTACCTAAGCCCTCCAAGCTCCTACTCCAACAAGGCTTCTCGGAACCGTGTCTTGTCTTAGTTATCCGGATCCCGCAACAAGCTCCATGTTGCATCTGCCATTCAAGGCTTCTTCCAATACTTCCCAGCAGCACCAAAACGTCACTCAGCACTCTCAAAGGTGTGGTAAGTGTTTTGGCTATCAACCTCTCAAAGATATGGATAATGGAGAGGGAAGGGTTGAGGAGATACCACAAGCAATTGTATAGAGAAAGATGGGGAAGACAATCTCTAATTCCCAATGTGTTTGGCTAGGGTTTTCTCTCTGAAGTATTCCTCAACAATTGTGGGTAATGATGGTATATGTAGGAGATGTGCAAAAGGTGTGACTCAAAAAGTACAGGCTGGCAGAACAGCGTGCCTCGCGGGTGTCTCGCGGGAAGGCCTTACCCGCAAGATACTCGCGAGACACAGTTGTCTCCACCTGGCATGACTCTTCGCATTCCAGCATGTGCCTGGCACATGGTTCACTTCGCGGGATGCTTGGTCGCGAGATACTCGCGAGAATTCTTCATTTCTTCAAATGCTTGAGTCTTCAACACTCTTTCTGCCACACAACCCTTACATCAAGTCCCACAACAAATACAGGGTTTCAAACGATTGAACATGATTACAATCAAATTTGGCACGGAATAAAAGCCAACAAAACATAGTTGTAAATTACAACTTTACAATAGTGTTCACAGCTCATTATTTTGATATTAAATTCTGTTCGGGTGTTAATGGCTAGCTATTTGTTTTTTTTTACATGATTTTCAAAGTTGATTTTTTCATAAATGAAACACAACAGGATTCGTAAATAGATTTTGAGAGGCAGAAAATCTTTCGCCTTTCAATGAAGTACAATGATGTCGCAAAAGCTTGAAGAACACACACACGATAATCTTTTGATGGAACAGAAACTAAACTATTAGCTTCTAGTAGTAAATCTCGAATCCATAAGGGGTTTTCCTGAATCCACAATGAGAAGAAAACTGGAATCCACAAGAGAAATAATTTGATAAAAAATGTTTGTGTTTATTGATAATAGTCTGATTTGCCTCTAACGGCTACAAAACATATAAATATTAAGAAAAACGTCTAAAACCCTAATTTGCATAAATTACGCAACTAGGTGACAAAATACTGAAATTTACCAAAAATGACAAAAATTGAGTTAAATGCAGAATCATAAACTACTGACCTTAAGGGTCATCCCAAAACAAACGGCAAAATCACAGTTTTCAGGGCCTAATGAAGAAATTTGCCATTTTCAAGGGGTACCTTGTGGCAAAACAACAACTATTGCTCGGAAGGCCATTTCGCTTCAGCCTGCCAAACTTCACGCGATTCCAACTCCAAGACCCATGATTTCTACTAGTGTCTTTTTGCCTTGTGCGTTGATTTCAGGCGCGCATGAGAGTCTAAGAAGGTCATGGCAATCTGTTCTACATCATACGAAATAACAATGTTGTAAATTTGATTATATATAGCATTGGGTTCTACTTAACTCAATTTGTAAAGATTTTTGTATGGGGTTCAAACCTCAACTACACCAAAAACCAATTAGTGTTTTGGCCTAATAATAATGAGCAATCATCATGGAACGGACGTCATATGTTAAAATATTATTATATCTATAAAAATATAATAATACAAAAAAAAATAATGATAAAGGAATAAATCTGTCACATCAAACAAAACATACAAAAAAAAAAATACAAAATGTAATTTTTAAAAAATCAATATATATATCAAATCACACTGTACGTTTTTAGACCCCTTAAAACACAACCAGATTAACCTAGTTAATTAGCCAAGTGATCACTTAGTCAAATTATTCAAATCTAGGTTAACACAAATATATCATATCATTGTAAAGTGTAGAAAATAAATAACACAACGATATGATAACCTAGGAAAACCAAACCGGTAAAAAACCTGTGGAGGATTTAACCTAGCTATCCTCAAGGTAAAATAGATTCACTATGAAAGAATTGAACTTTATACAATAGCGACTTAGACCACTAATATCCTATTACTACCTCGAGTAGGAAACTTACTACCACGACCACGTGACAACTCCGAGTCCACAGGCTACTTCTTTCTTGGATTCACAGCAAGCACAAGCACTCCCGCTTGTGTATCTTTAAGCTCTTTATGCAGCAATCGAAACGATCACTAAGCTCTTGACATCAATCTTGAGATTGGAAATCCTAAGTATGTATGAAGGCAAACACCTCTAGATCTCACAAGAGATTCATATACACAGCATAAACAACAACAATAAAACGTGGCTAGGGTTTTTCCTTTTATACTTAAGGCAAAACATAAAACCCTACACGTTAACGGGCTTAGGTTGAGTTGGAAAATTCTGCAGAAAAACAATCTGCACGAGCTTCGATCGATCGAGTCTAATTCTTGATTGATCGAGCCAAGCAGATTTACACAGTAAATCTTGTAGTACACTCGATTCCAACTTTACACATAAACATACTTTAAGCAAGTCTAAAACAAGACTAAACGTTTTGATCATGGTTTACCAACATTACAAAATGAAGTTCTAATACATTTAAACCTAAAGTCTTAGAACCCAACACACACCATAGGGCTTGAGCGTGGACAAACAATCACAATACCTTTGAAGAAAAAAAGAAAAAGAAAAAGAAGATCAGGAAAAAAACTCAAGGTCATTGCTACCACCAAAACACTATTTATTGCTTGAACTATCCATTGTAGTTGTGGGGTTGTCACAATTCCCATGTCAACAGCAACCACTCCAAGAATTGAACTGATTCCCTTAAACTGAATATAAAACATAAACAGATCTAGTGGCAGCGCCACCTTATGGCCAGACCTGAAAAAATATATATATATATATATATATATATATATATATATATAAATAATTCCATGTCAATGGCAACCACTCCAAGAATCGAACTGATTCCCTTAAACTAAATATAAAACATAAACAAATCCAGTGGCGGTGCCACCTTATGGTCAGGCCTGGAAAAAAATTTTATATTTATTTACCTTTTAAAAAAAATTTTGAGACCACCTTGAATTTTTTTATGCCAACAAAATTAAATTTTAGTCCATAATTTGAGCAACTAAACAATATATTGGGGTCTTTCAACGAATGATGGCAGCACAGGTCTAATAGGTTCGTAGTGGACAGGGGTGTAATGCCTATGGGCTACTCCTTGTTTTGGTCCTTTCCCTGGGGACATGTTTTAATGGTTTACTATTCCCCCTAGCTGAGTTTAATGCCTCAGTCTTTTACTTGTATTCTATTTCGTTTCAATAAAGTTTTCTATCGTTTTGAGTTCCAAAAAAAAAAAAAATTGTACTAAAATCTATAAATAAAAAAATTTATAATAAAACTACTACATGTTAGGCAGTGTGCTAAGTCGAAGGAATCAGCACACTGCCTAATACAACACAATTTTCAACCTTTTATTATTTTTTATTAAAATATTATTTTTCCTCACCAAATAGATATTACTTGCTTCTCATTTTTAATTATTTTTTCTTATTTATTCTTAATCACACACGTCTTCTGTCTCTTCGATTTTTACACTTCATACTTTCAAATTTTATCACATCTTCATCTACACTTTTACATCTACGTTTTGCCTTCTTCCTTGTTCGTAACTTCAGTGTCTTCTACCAATACTAGTGCGGCAATGCCTCTTCCCAAGTTTTGAGTCTCAAATTTCTCAATACGATTTTGTTAGGTTCTAAGGAATTAGGAACTAATATATTAGAACTTCAATGTGTAATGTTGGCAAACCATGATCAAAACGTTTAGTCTAGATTTAGGCTGCTCAAAGTATGTTTTTATGTAAAGTTGGAATCGAGTGTACTGTAGGATTTATTGTGTAAATCTGCAAGGCTCAATCGATCGAAAATTAGACTCGATCAATCAAAGCTCATGCAGATTGTTTTTCTGTAGAATTTTCCAACTCTGCCCAAGCTCGTTTGACGTGTAGGGCTTTATATTTTTCCT
The DNA here is from genome assembly GCA_023736055.1 of Quercus glauca. Lineage (NCBI taxonomy): Eukaryota > Viridiplantae > Streptophyta > Magnoliopsida > Fagales > Fagaceae > Quercus > Quercus glauca. Next base: position 24,186,964 of record CM043325.1, on the reverse strand, counting down.
TAAGTATAAAAGAAAAAACCCTAGCCACGTTTTTAGGTTGTTGTTTATGCTATGTGTGTAAATCTCTTATGAGATCTAGAGGTGTTTGCCTTCATACATACTTAGGGTTATCAAGAATCAAGATTCATGTCAAGAGCTTGATGATCACTTCAGTTGCTGCACAAAGAGCTTAAAGAGAAACACAAGTGGGAGTACTTGTGATTGCTGTGAATCCAAGAAAGAAGTAGTCCGTGGACTCAGAGCTATCATGTGGTTATGGTAGTAAGTTTCCTACTTGAGGTAGCAATAGGATATTAGTGGTCTAAGTCGCTATTGTATAAAATTCAATTCTTTCATAGTGGATCTGTTTTACCTTGAGGATAGCTAGGATAAATCCTCCCCAGGTTTATTACCGGTTTGGTTTTCCTGGGTTATCATATCATTGTGTTATTTATTTTTCGCACTGTTTCACTGATATGATTTATCTGTGTTAACTTAGATCTGCATAATTTACCTAAGTTAATTACTTGGCTAAATAACTAGGTTAATCTGTTTGTGTTTAAGGGGTCTAAAAATGTACAAGTGGTATTAGAGCTCGATCATAGGTTCGACTTGTTGGAGCCACATTGTGAGGGAGGGATTGTGAGGGATTTTTACAATTCGCTCCAATACCAATGGGCTTGATCTGCAATCAAATGCTATAAAAGATTTGTGCTCACTCATCCTTCACCAATTGGTCATTGGATGGATCGGTAAGGCACACAGTCTGACATATTTTTTTTTGAAGCTATATAGGTACCTTTGTTCATTTTTTTTCTTCTTTTTTTTTTTTCTTTTTTTTTTCCCTTTTGAGGTTTTTTGGTTTACAGAATGCAAATTTGTTTTGGTTTTAAGAAAAAATTTTTTTTTTTTTTTTAAGCACAAACTTCATACCGGCCAATTCTTGAATTTCGGCCGGTATTTACAAAACACTCGAAATAAACCAGAATGACCCGAAATTTTTTCCGAAGTGGAATAGGGTGGGTTACTATTCCGGTTGTTTACCGGCATGGTATTTTTCGGCCGTTACAGCCGAAATGGAATGGAATTAATAATATTGAATCAAACCTAATTACCTAAAGGCTAAAAAGAAATAAGATTATGTAATTTATACTTCCTAAGGAACATTTTGAACAAAATTCCTGGAGCTGCCACTCAACAAATCAAATTTATTGACAAATTGAAACACCCTAGGGAGAAATATTACCTTTCCTCAAGACTTTACAAAAGTTTAATTAATGAGACCATTTGAAATAGAGTGCAACCCTAAAATTGAAACAGGCACATGCATACACACACCCAAAAAAAAAAAAAGAAGACAAATTTTCATGCAAGAAGCAGCACATAAATAATTTTACAAAAACACTCATACAATAGAAGAATAAAAATCTCTTTCTTTTTAACGATGGTTGGTCAACTGTGATTTTCAAGGATTATAAATCTAATAATTGGTTCGATTGTTTGAAGATGATGAGACTCAATATATATATATATATATATATATATATATTTTGTGTTGTTTAAGAAATACAATATTTACTTTTTTTGTTGAATAAAAAATGGAGTCTTTGGTATGGATTCATTGACCTTACACCACCTAACGATAATGGAATATTAACTAACTCTTAAAAAAAAAAAATTGTTATGCATTTTTGGAAAACATAGTATTTGTTTATATGACAAATTTGTTTTTGTTCATGCAAATTGAAACATTTTTTGCTTTATATTCAATTTTTTATTGTCTAATACCAATTCCTTTGATGAAAGTAGGGCTCACAATCATCCATTTTCCGAAAGGAAAAGCATTCCACCTATAAGGTTGAATTTAATCAACCATCTTGTTGGCTTTATTCCGTGCTAAATTTGCTTGTAATTCAGCATTTAGAAACCCTGTATTTAGGTGGGAATCATGTAAGGGTAGTGTGTAAGAGAGTGTGAAGAAATGCTCAAGATTGTGCAGTGAAGTAGAGACTAGCGACTGGATCTCGCGGGTGGCTCGCGACTGGCAAGCTGCCAAAAGATGCACACGAGTGAAGCATGCAAAGAAGCTAAACCGTCATGCCAGCTGTAGCACTATAGGACAAAAAGTCTAGACTGGCTATTCAGTTAGCTCGCGGCTTAGTCAAGTCGCCAGCCAGCTTTGTTTTGGAAAAATGACTCTTCGCATTCCAAACACACACTAGTATATATAGACCATTATACCCACAAAATGTAGAGAGCTTCCAGTGAGAATTTTGAGAGAGAAACCCTAGAGAAAAACAAGATTGACTCATCCAAAATCTTTACATAGAGACTCTTCAAATTCCTCTACTCTCACCCTCTCCATTGTTACATCCTTGAGAGGTTCTTGGAAAAATCCTTTTCTCACCATACCCATATCTGTGAGAAGGTTTTTTGGTGCTTTGGGAAGCAGTTAGGAAGGGACCAATGGTTATTGGTTGATGCTATGGACTATAGCGGAATCCGGTAAACTAGAAAAGACAAAGGTTCGGCGTAACCTCGTTGGAGCAAAAAGCTTGGAGGGCTTAGGTACACTGGGTAGATTAGGCTTGGAGGGTCTATTGCTGTTCATGTATCCCAACTACATTTTCTAGTGGATCATTGACCGCTTGGAGGGCGGTGGAGAGGTTTTACGCCGAGGGCTTCTGTTTCCTCTTTGATAACACATCATTGTGTTGTCCTTGTGTTTGCATCTCTCTTCTCTTAATCTTTCCTATTTAATTTCTACTGTGAATGTGATTTTAATTGGTTAAGATTGTTTATCAATTATGTTATTAGCTTATGTTCATTTTCCTCACATATATTGTTTGACATTAAGCTTGAATTGATAATTTTGTAATTGGGGGTCTAAACGTTCATAGGGTTTTATACGCTATTTGAACATTCAACACCTATAAGTACTTATTTTAGTTCCAATTTCTAATAGAAAACTAACTATAAATTTTATATTTTAGGAAATTAAAATATCTTAAGACATGTGTAGTGTTGGTTGCACATTCAACATAGTGTTCGAGCTCATGTGCCTTCCAAAACCAGGGATCTTAGAGCTTGCTGCGTATGTTAGCTAGCCTTGCAGCAGCAAAAGGATTAGATGTCCCCCCATGCTACGGTTCACTATGGTCCAAACCCGATGCCGCATTAGGTTAGGGAGCTGGGTGATAATAGCTCCTCTACATTCGAAAGCGAGCTGCCCTCCTAGGCGCACAACACTAAGTAATCCAAGCCAACCCACATTACTGACTAATGGTGGATAATTAGATTTCTTAGAGGTATGTATTTTTTTAATGAAGTAGTAATTATTGGGTATTCTTTCCCATCAATGAATACAATTAAAGCCTTATAAATAGGCATTTTTTAAAATAGTTTGATGGTTTTTGCTCAAGGGTCCTTCCACATGAGGAAAGAAGAAGCCTCCTTGAAAAAATTGAGTGGGTTTCTTTGAAGAGTAATTTGGTAGATTTTTGGGTTGAAATATACCATTGATGTGTTGAGAATTTGTTTATTTGTTATTGTGAGATAATTATTGGGGTGGATTGGGGGTTTGGGATTGTGACTTTTATATTTGTGAGGTTTGTGAGTGTGATTTATTTGAGTATGTGAATTTGTGAGGTTTCCTTGAAAGTGGTTGTAATTTAAATAATTGATACTAAGTTTTGGACCTTTTGATTGATGTTGCTTGTGGGCATAGGTTTGGAGGTACCAGAATAACATTAAATATTATTGTTTTGGGTTGATGTCTATTTTATTGTTTGTATGTGTTTCCATTAGCCCCATGTTAGAATAATTGATATCAGAACTTTCGCTATTGCACAACATTATTGAATAACATTTCATTTAATATAAATACAAATGAACCAATAAATAGTAAAATTAGCTTGAGGTTCAATTGTTGATCAAATAGACCCAATTAAATACCTTGTACAAAATTCTTGCTTTGGTACTAGATCAATTCTACCTTTGATAGAGAATCAAAGATATAACTAACTAACTGCGCACAGACAACTTTTACTATTGTAACTACTATTTCAATAATTTATCATATAAATTGTTAAGTTGTGGTTTTTCACATTACACTTACGTTGGCTTTATTCCATGACAAAAAGTGTTGTAATTACATTAATTTATTTCCTTGTATTTTGTGGGATTTATTGTAATAGGTTTAGTATTAAGTTGGTGAAGATTGCTCAAGATAGTGAAATTTGCAACTTGCTCACGACTAACTCGCGAGTGGACGACCCGCGAAAGGCCACAGGAGAAGTGAATGTTCAAATAGTGTGTAAAACACCTATGAACGTTTAGACCCCCAATTTACAAATTACCAACACATGCTTATAATCAAACAATGTATGTACGGAATATGAAAATAAGCTAAATCAGAATTGGTAAAACAATCTAAACCGAAATTAATCACAACCACAACAGTAATTAGAAGGCAAAGATTAAGGGAAGAGAGATGCAAACACAAAGACAACACAGCGATATGTTATCGAAGAGGAAACCAAAGTCCTCGGCAAAAAACCTCTCCGCCACCCTCCAAGCGGTCAATAATCCATTAGAGAATAAAGTTGGGATACATGAATAGCAAAAGACCTTCCAAGCCTAGTCTACCCAATGCACCTAAGCCCTCTAAGCTTCTGGCTCCAACAGGGTTACGCCGAACCTTGTCTTCTCTAGCTTACCGAATCCCACAATCGCCCATTGCATCAACCAAAATGAATTGGTACCATCCGAACTGCTTCCCAAGTACCAAAATACCTTGTCACAGATATGGGTATGGTGAGATAAGGATTTGGCTAATGTACCTCTCGAGGTTGTATCAATGGAAAGGGTGAGAGTAGAGGAATTTGGAGAATCAAAAGATGAAGATTGTGGATGATTCAATCTTGTTTTTCTTTAGGGTTTCTTTCTCAAAATTCTCTCTGGAAGCTCTCAACATTTCGTGGCGACTCTAGCTCGCGACTGGAACGAGTCCCAAGTTTGAGTCGCAAGCTAACTGCCTGGCCAGTCTGGAAGTTTTGTCTTGTAGTGCTTTAGCTGGCGTGACCCTTCAGCTCCCCTGCATGCTTCACACATGTGCCACCTTTGGCAACTCGCCAGTCGCGAGGCTCTTCTTGAGTGCACACTATTGAGCTTTTCTTCACACATTACTCTTACATGATTCCCACCTAAATATATCGTTTCTAAATGTTGAATTATAAGGAAATTTGGTATGGAATAAAGCCAACCAAATGATTGAATAAATTTAACCTTACAATCTCCCCCTTTGGCTATTCCGTGACAAAACCCTAAAACAAACTCTAGAGTTAACATGTGAGTTGGGAACAGTTGAACAAAACTCACTTTCCCTTAAAACAATAATTGGATTAACCTAGTTATTAGCCAAGTGATTAACTTAGTCAAATTATGCAATTCTAGGTTATCACAATCACACAATCATATCAAGAATATATAAAGCAGCGGAAAAATAAAGAACACAAGATATGATGACCCAAGAAACTACACGGTAAAAACCTGGGGAGGATTTGTCCTAGCTATCCTCAAGGTAAACCTGAATCCACTATGAAAGAATCGAAGTTCATACAAAAGGACTTACAAGCTCTCCGCTTGACTTTCTAATGCTACCCACCAGTAGAACTTACTGACACGACTACGTGCAAGCTCCGAATCTACGGACTCCTTCTTTCTTGGATTCTCCAATAAGTACAAACACCCCCGCTTGTATATCTTTAAGCTCCTATGGCAGCAACTGAGTTAATCATCAAGATGTTGAAGTAATCTCTACCTTGAAAACCCTAAGTTTTGTGTAAAGGAAAACTCCTCTAGATCTCACAAGAGATTTACACAAAATAGAAAATATGAGCAACCAGAGCTACTCTAAAACGATGGCTAGGGTTTCCTTCATATAGTGAGAGAAGTAGATCTGAAACCATAATCCTTAATGAGCTTGGGCTGAGTTGGAAATTCTACAGAAAAAACGTTCTGCCCGAGATTCGATCGATCGAGCCAGACAGAAAGTCACTAATACTTATGCAGCCACTCGATTTCAACTTTACATAAAAACATACTTTGAGCAAGTCTAAACAAGACTAAAAACTGTTTTGATCATAGTTTGCCAACAATACAAATTAGAGTTCTAAATACATTAGTTCCTAAGTCTTTAGAACCTAACAAACTCCCCCTTTGGCAATCCGTGCCAAAACAAAAACACAAAGCTCAAAGTTACAAGTAAAAGCCCTTTACAAAAATAATGCCCATTACAAAATAATCCAACCTAACTACTATCCATGAGTTGCAAGTGTAGACAGCAGCTCAATTGAATCAACCTGTATATTTCCTAAAACACTAAACAAAATGCATAAACGCATGTGTGGAAATAATACAAGTAAACAAAATAAGATCTTGATTTCACAAAACACAAAATAAAGAGATATACCAATGAATAACATCATAAATATAACTCAATAAGCAGTGAAACAAGAAATATATAAAATAAATTCTAACTCTCCCCCTAAGTTAGATACAACAAAAAGTTTTTATATTCTCCCCCTAAACAAAACAAATAGGTCATCTATGTCTCCCCCTTTTTGTCATGTATTGACAAAGACTACCTAATCAGAAGGTAGACAGAAAACATACGCAACAGAGTAAGAGAAAATAGAGACAGCTCCCCCTATGAAGAGCAACAACTCCCCCTAAGAACCACAAAGGTTAAAAAAAAATTTCTCCCCCTAAAAACAAGTTTTGGGAAAAATAAAAGAGGTGGGGAAAATAAAAAACACACAAACCAAAGTTAAAAACTAAGGTGAAAAAGAGTGTTTAGTTTTAAACAACATTACATGTATTTCTACACATTTTTTCACCCACACGTATTTTTAAGAAATACAAACAACATTACTAAAATAACGTTACCAAATAGGCCCCTAGGACTCTTTAACTTTACGAGTAAAGCATGTGATAGTTGCACCTATATATAACTCTGCCTAAAATATGTGCAAAGTCACACTGAAAGTAAAAAATTATTCTACTTAAAATAATCGAATAAGTAATTTAGTTCATCAATGGTCATTGTACAATAATAATCAACGGCTTAAAAAAAAAAAAAAAAAAAAAAAAAAAAAAAAAAAAAAAAAAAAAAACTCCTAACAAGACCCATGTGCAACTGGAAGAAAAATTCATAATATTCCAAAACTAAGACTAATAGTCACTGAAACACCATTCTTTGTTTAGCCCCAAAAAAATAAAAATAAAAAAAATAAAAGAAAAGAACCAACATTCTATGACATTTAATTACTAATGCAAATCCTAAAGCTTTTCATGCACCACCTCTTACTCTGAGTGAACAAAATACATCTAATCCTGAAATTCTTTTATTTTATTGTTTTTAAAAGCAATCCTGAAAATCTAAAATAGAAGAGAAAAGTAGGGAGCTCAACGGTTCAGTAATAATGATAAAGGTTGAGGCTCTTGATCTCTCTCTGTAATTCTCTTGGTGTTTTGTGAATAAAAATTTCCAGTTCATGAAAAAAAAAAGTAATAATAACCAAATGACCTAAACTAGCTAAACAAACCATTAAAAAAAAATAAATAAATAACATACACAAAATCCGTAGGCTTGGAAAAAATCATTTTAGTTCATTTTGAACTACTGCTTACATGATTGAAAGTAGTTAACAATAATATCAAATATTCATCAGATTTTGAAAGAAATACTTACAGCTTACTAACTTTGACTAATTGACAAACAATATATGATAGATAGTACGTACAGATGGTGGGCTAAGTGAAATATATCCAGTAAGGGGTTCAAAGATATATGACTGTTAGGTTCTAAATGTTTAGAAAAATTGGCAAATCGTGAACACAAACTTGTCTAGATATAGATCTTAGAGTCTATAGGTTTTATTAGACAATGCTCAAGGTGATTCAAGTCAAGATTCAAGAACATACAAGCTGCAGGAAGAAGACTTCATATTCTGCCTGGTTCGATCGATCGAAGAACAAGCTTGATCGATCGAAAATCGTATCTGCAGAATTTTAAGTCGGCCCAAATAACAGCTTAAGCCCATTAAGGATTAAGGTTTCAGATCTACTTCTCCCACTATATATAGGAAACCCTAAGCCACGTTTTTTGAGACTTGGTTGAGAGAGATTAGAGTGCCTCTTGTGCCTCCTTTTATTAGGGTTTTGTACCCAAACCTCTCTAAGTCTTTGTTGCTCATATTTGCTGTTTATGTGAATCTCTTGTGAGATCTTTGAGGAGCTTTCCTTCACATAAACTTAGGGTTTTCAAGGTAAAGATTATTTCAACATCTTGATGATCAACAAGGTTGCTACCATTGAAGCTTAAAGAATATCAAGCGTGGGTGCTTGTAGCTGATTGAAGAATTCAAGAAAGGAGTCCGTGGATTCGGAGCTTGCACGTGGTCGTGTCAGTAAGTTCTACTGGTGGGTAGCATTAGGAAGTCAAGCAGGGAGCTTGTAGTCCTTTTGTATGAACTTCGATTCTTTCATAGTGGATTCAGGTTTGCCTTGAGGATCGGTGGGTCAAATCCTCCCCAAGTTTTTACATTGTGGTTTCCTGGGTGATCATATCATTGTGTCTTTTATTATTCCGCTGCTTTATTCTTTTGATATGATTATTTGATTGCTTTAACCTAGTATTGCATAATTTGACTAAGTAACAACTTGGCTAATTAATCTAGGCTAATCAATCTGGTTGTTTTTAAGGGGTCTAAAACCCAACAATGACGACATATATATCTTTCCTTTGCTAAAAATCTATGAGAGAGCATTCAAAATAAGTGTCGAGTCAACTAGTCAAGTGTCTTTTTGCATAAAGCAATCCGGATAGGGTTATCTTTTTCCAAATCAAGATCTTGTTGCTTTTTGAATTATTTGAACCAGTCAATAATTTATTGACAAAATATGTTTCTTTCTCTGTTTATTTTTTAAAATGTAAAATTTAATGATTATGATGATTTTAATAAGTATTTATTTTATTATATTTATATTTAAAACTATTTCATCTACCATATATGACGTAGAAAGATTTTATTAAGTGGTGTAAATATAGGGGTTGTGATCCTTATAGAATTTAATCTAAATTAAAATTATATACTAAAATGATGATGTGGAAAATGTGAACTTGCAACCATTTATGTAAAAATATTAGAAGAAGTCAATATAAGATTAAATATTTTGATTTTATATATATTATAGACGAGTGGGAAGATGCAAAAAAAAAAAAATTGTTCACATTTCTTTTTTACACAATTATTAAAATGCTGCAAATGGAAATTGTGTCATTAGTCAGAGCATCCACATCAGTTCTTCTAAATTTTCTGTCTATTTTACATTAAAAAACCTTATCTTTCTATTTTACATTATCACTTTTACAAAACACCCACATCAGTTTATCTATTTATAAGATATTTCAATAAAATATTCATTCTTCTCAAATTTTTTATTATTTCACTCAACTACCCTTCCCTATATACGCACGCTCTCTCTCTCTCTCTCTCTACTCATTTTTTCTGAACAGATCACCTCTCTCTCTCTCTTTTCTACCTTCTCTCATTCTTTCTCAAAAACTATTAACCCAGATAAGTTCTTCACCGGGTCCTTACTTCACCGGCCGATCCATGAACCAAGCTCCGGCGACCTAGATCGTGTCTTCACTGGCCGATCCATAAACCAAGCTCCACAAGCACCAATCTATCTCTCTGTTGGTTTGTCTATGTGGGTTTGTTTATGTGTGGGTGTGTTTCTGTGTTGATTTGTCTGTGTGGTTGTGTTTGTGTGTGGGTGTGTTTGTGTGCATCTGAGGAAAAGAAGATGAGGAGTTGAGGTCGTTGTGTACAGAGAAGAGAAAAAAATTGGTGCGAACGGAAATTAATAAAATAATAAATACACGAGCTACAGTACCCGTGTATATTTACACGGGTACTGTAGCTCATGAAAATATATACATAGTTTTACACATTTTTACACCCACTGATGTGGGTATTTTTTTGCTCAAAATGTGTAAAATTTGCACTGTAGATCTATTTTAGAAGAGTTTAGATGATCTGATGTGAATGCTCTAAGCCCATATAAAAATCATGTAACCAATTTCGATTTATAATTTAATCATTGTTAAAATATAATGAATTTTTTTTTCTAGCATTAGTATTATTTGAATTTATGAAATCAACTTTAGTGTTGTTACTAAAATTTTTAACATGGCAAACCAGGTGTACTCAAGATGAGTCATGTCTATTTTTTTTATACTAATAGATGAGATTGAAAAGAGGAGGCTATGTATACACACTTCTCAAAACTTACCGTAATAGTATATTGTGATAAAAATAATGGCACATCTGTTAAGATAGTCACTAAGGAACTTAAATTATAAAAGAAAAATTAATAAAAAGAGAACTTAAATATATCAAGATCACACAAAAAATACGCAAATTGATAAAATTAAGTTAGTTTAGTGTGTGTGTGTGTGTATATATATATATATATATTTTTTTTTTCAAATTCAGGGTGTTAGTTTGAACACCTTGACTATAATGTAGAGCCGCCACTAGTTGGATCGAAGCATGTAAAAATATCTATTAGTAGTTGGCCTATATATATAATTATGAACATAATGTTAGACCTATTTGTAATTTACAAACTATACATTACACCACTAAGGCATGAGAGAATGCGTAAGTTGTTGAATCTGGACTCTACACATGGAGTAGCTGTGAGGGAAGGGAGAATAGGTGGTCCATGCCAAAGGCGTGACATTTGACATGGTACTCAAGCACTCACAAAAAGGGAGATAGTGACTTTCTAAGGTCAGAGGCTATGAGGACACCCCTTATTGGCTGAGTGCACCATGAGTCACCTTAGGAACACATGTACCAATCATAGTACTTCTAATGTCCCTCTCAATGTCCAAGACTTGTCTCCTAAGCAATGGCAACGCTACCTACCTACGGGTCCCAGTGCCACATTGGCGCAGGTCTTATCCCTTAGTTAGCTGACAATATCACAGCTGTGAAAAGATCCAAAAGAGAGAATATGATGACTTAAGACCTGTTCTTGTATTCATCCATGTTCCTTAGTGTGAGGGATTTTACAATTCACTCCAATACCAATGGGCTTGGTCTACGATCGAATGCTATAAAAGATTTGTGCCTCCTCATCCTTCACCAATTGGTCGTTAGATGGATCGGTAAGGTGCACGATCCGACAAGCGGTATCAGAGCCCGGTCATAGGTTCGAGTCGTTAGAGCCATATTGTGAGGGAGGTATTGTAAGGGATTTCACAATTCACTCAAATACCAATGGGCTTGGTCTGCGATCGAATGTTATAAAAGATTTATGCCTCCTCATCCTTCACAAATTGGTCATTGGATGGATTGGTCAGGCACACGGTCCGACACTTAGAGTATAAAAGGAATATGTAGCTGTGCTATTAGGGTAAGAACCCAACTAGATATTTTGAGATGAAAATAAAGAGTTGGTAGGAGAGAAAGACAACTTCATTATAAACTAATCTCTTTCCTATACATAAGACAAGCTGAGCCGAGCAAGAATGTTGTGTTCTTGCTCAAATCGTGGTTTTTTATCCCTTCTCTAGGGTTTTCCATGTACATCATGTGTTGTTTTATTAATCAGCTTCTTTTTCTTGTTTAAATGTGTGTCTGTTTCATGTCCTACCATGGCTTTCTTTATTTTTTGTTTGAATGTCATGTCAAAGCTTGCATCTTCTCAAGCTTTCTCATGTAAATATACTATTAGATAGCTTATTTCACTCACATAAATAAGCTCAAATCTAACTTGCACGACACAAACTCAAAAAGTTGTGTAAAGGTTTTTTTTTTTTTTTTTTGCTAAACAAAAGTTGTGAAAAATGTATATCAATAAATATGTAACTGCATGAAAAAGGATTAAAGAGAATATTCCAAATCAATTCTTAAGAAAATTATCAAAAGAGACTCCTAAACTATTTAGTAGTATTATTTTTTTTTTATAAAAAAATTCTCTCTCTCTTTCTCTCTCCAATCCCTAGAATTTTTTTCAACTTTATGAGGAACATAGGTACTAATATTGATCGAAATGGAATAAAGTGTTAGGTTCTAAAGACTTAGGAACTAATGAATTTAGAACTCTAATGTGTATTGTTGGTAAACCATAATCAAAACAGGTGTTTAGTCTTGTTTTAGACTTGCTCAAAGTTATGTCTTTTATGTAAAGTTGGAATCGAGCTGTTGCAGAATTAAGTTGGAATCGAAAGTTAGGCTCGATCGATCGAATCTTGGGCAGAACGTTTTTCTGCAGAACTTTCCAACCAGCCCAAGCTCATTAAGGATTAGGGTTTCAAATCTACTTCTGCTAGTATATAAAAGAAACCCTAAGCAAGTTTTTAAAAGACTTTAAAGAGAGAGAAGATAGTGCCTCTTTTGTATCTAGGGTTTTGTACCCAAACATCTCTAAGGTCTTTGCTGCTCATATTGCTGTTTGTGTGAATCTCTTATGAGATCTGAGAGGTGCTTGCCTTCACACAAGTTTAGGATTATCAAGAAGGAGATTTCTTCAAAAGCTTGATGATCATTCAGTTGCTGCCATAAATGCTTAAAGATATACAAGTGGGAGTGCTTGTACTTGCTGGAGAATCCAAGAAAGAAGGAATCCGTGGTCTCGGAGTTTGCACGTGGTCGTGTCAATAAGTTTCTACTGGTGGGTAACAATAGGATGTTGTGGTCTAAGTCGCTATTGTAAAACTTCGATTCTTTCTATAGTGGATTCAGGTTTACCTTGAGGATAGCTAGGTTAAATCCTCCTCAGGTTTTTTATCGGTTTGGTTTTCCTGAATTATCATATCATTGTGTAATTTATCTTTTCGCTGCTATGCATGATATGACTGTTTGATTGTGATAACCTAGTTTTGGAATTTGGACTAAATAACAACTTGGCTTGTTAATTAGGTTAATCCAATTGTGTTTTAGGGGTCTAAAAACTAGCAAGTGGTATCATAGCAGGTTGCTCTTTTGTTTTAGATCTTTTGATCTAAGAGCTGATTCTTAGTAATTTGAATTGTCTTTCTGATCATGTTTCTGCTCATGCTTCTGTTGATTTTATTGATGCCTGTGAAACTCTTCGTAAGGAATTATTGAAATCTATGAAAATTACTAAGAAATTCAAGGAAGAGTTAAAATTGGCTAATCTTGAAAAAGAGGAATTGATTATTATATTAGATGAATCTAATAAAAAGATTGAATTTTTGAGAAATCAAATTTCCTCTTAAGATGAGAAGATGAAAAGCTTGGAACAAGAGTTAGTTGAATCTAAAGCTAAAATTGAAAATTTGACTAGTACCAAGCCTGCTGTTGATAATAGAAGTGTTTCTGTTTCTCTTAAGCCTAAAACTGAGAAAGTTTATATCCCTTATTTCAAGAGAAATAATAAAGAGAATGCTTATTTTGTTTGGTTAGACAAAGGTAATAGTTCTGATGTAGATGCTGAAATTTTTACACCTAAATCTAAACTTACTGTTAGAGAGCATAATAAATCTGTTTTTGTGCCTACTTGTCACCTTTTTGGTGTTGTTGGTCATATTAGAGCAAATTGTTCTTTATTGAGGCAAAAACCAAAATCTGAGACTAGATTTGTTGTTAGGAAGATGTTCCTAAATTTGTTCCTGTTTGTCACTTTTGTGGTGTCTCCGGTCACATTTGGCATAATTGTCATAAATTGAAATTTAAGCATTCTATGTTTCAATCTAGGATATGTGATAATATTTCTCCTGCCATAAGTCCACATAAATTGTTTCATATTCTTTTGAAAAATTTGAGCTTGTTGGCTTGTGAAAGGAATTTGCAGGATTTCAGTCTCTCTTAGAAGATTGGTATAATCCCTCAAATACACTCTGCTTCTCATGGATTTTTACTTACAAAGCAGAAGACTCGTGCTATATGGGTGAGAAAAGATTCTCTAAGGTGAGTGTCGTTGACTTGTCCCTGATTTAATTCTGTCAATTATTTGTGGACATATTTTGTTTCTGTTTTTTGTTGTTTTTGTTTTTTAGGTTTTTTTTTTTTTTTTTTTTAAATCCAAAAACATTGAAAAATTCTCAAAAAGACAAAAATATTTTATTTTGTGTCTTGTTTTATTTGTTTTGAGGATTATATGAGTTATGATATCTCTCTCTTGATTTAGAACATGTTTGACATTGTGGAGAAACTTGAATAGCATGTGTTATATAAGTGCTAAGCTTTTTCTGATTTTGTGTGAGTACGTACTAATTTGTACATGTACTCAAGGGTTAATTAAGAAATTGATATTTCTTGTTTTTGTACCCTCTATAGCTTAGTTTAGCACTATCATGCGTTGCTTTTGCGTTGTATAATTTAGCATAATTTGTGCTTTCAATTTTGGTCATAAATTTTTAAAACCAAAAAACTTTTTGTGTTTTGTATTTCACATCTTGGATGTATAATCAAGGATTGGCCATATTATCTTTACATAACATGTTTATGTACCTTGTTTAGCTTGGATGAACTTATTTATTGCACTTTACTAGTTGAAGCTTTGTAGTGCATGTTGTGTGGGAAAGATGTTTATAGTTTTTGATCACTTTGTCTTGATCTTGAAGTTACATGTCTTTGATTGTCGGACTTGAACCTTTTGAGAAAGGCATAAATAACCATCTCACCACTGTTTACTAGCCAATCATGAACACCTTAATGCATATCGTAAGATTTTGTGCTCGAGAAAGTGTAGCACATGCACAAAAACAACATAAGGTGTAGCCTCAGCTTAAATGCTTAAAATTGGTGTGTACATTATTGGACTTAAAGTAAAATCAATCAACTAAAATTGGTGTATACATTATCCCGGCTTTTTAATAAGTTTCTGCTCAAATAAAATTGGTGTGTACAATATGAGGCAAATTAAGAAACTTACATGATTGCAAGCTTATGATCTAGAAGATGTGGGAGTTATATGATATAACTGTTTAGGTAATAGTCTCTTTCAAATTCTATGTGATGAATTTTGTAGAAATTATGCTTGATTTCTATTCACATATCACCTCACATATATCTCAAGTTTTTGCTAGTTGCACACACTACACAAGTTACTCTTTGCTAAATTTGGTACATTATATTGTGTGTGATCTTGTTGTGGCCATCCAAGATTATATGTTCTTTGATTTTGATGCAAAATGTGTTTAATGTTTAAGTTTTAAGGACAAATTGATTAAAAATCTTGTTATTGGAAGATCTGGGTTGAATTCAAGTGTTTTTAAAAAACTTTTCATCTCATACTCATGCATTTTATTCATAAAATATTGTGCTTTGAAGAGTTTTTGCATTAAAATGCTCTGCTTTTTCAAAAATTTGTTTTCCAGATTTTCGATCGATTGAAAAGGTTTCTCGATTGATCGAAAATGAAAAATTTTAAGTTTTTAAGTATTTGACTAATCTATTCTTCCATGCATCATTTATGTTTATGATTCACATGCATTGCATCGTTTTTGTATCCATCTTGCAATTTTGCAGTTATATCTCTCATTGTTTTCACACATAGCATGCATACACTTTACTAAATTAGGTACTCAACTTGATTTTAAAATTGATTGATTAATTTTTGAGTTCTTAGTACATTTTAGTATATGCTATTTTTTTGGGTGAAAAATATTTTACTTAAGAGATATGATGGATGATCAATGTGCAAATATTTTCTCTACTCATGCAACTGTTTATGGGTCACATAGTGTCAAGTTTGCATTTAATAAAAGAGAGAATATTTTTCTTCATGTGTATCCTCACCTTAGTTTTTAACTTTGGTTTGTGTGTCTTTGTTTTCCCCAAAATTGTTTTTCCCAAAACTTGTTTTGTTTTTCCTATTTTTATAGGAGTAGAAGCTTGTTTTTAACCTTTGTTGTTCATAGGGAGAATTGTCGCTCTTCATAGGGGGAGTTGTTTCTATTTTCTATAAAGTTGAATTGTTTTGTGTTCCATTGATTCTCTATTTTCTCTTATCCTCTGTCATGTATGTTTGAGTTGTCTTTGTCAATACGTGACAAAAAGAGGAGAAATAGTTGAAATGTGGGAATCATGTTTATTTTGTTTAGGGGGAGTTGAATTTGCTTTTGATAGGGGGAGAAAATAAGTTTTAAACCCCTTAAAATAAAATTAGATTAACCTAATTAACAAGCCAAGTTATTACTTAGTCCAAATTCCAAAACTAGGTTATCACAATCAAACAATCATATCATGCATAGCAACAGAAAAATAAATAACTCAATGATATGATGACCCAGGAAAACCAAACCAGTAAAAAACCTGAGAGGATTTAACCTAGCTATCCTCAAGGTAAACCTGAATCTGTTATGAAAGAATCGAAGTTTTACAATAGCAACTTAGACCACTAACATCCTATTACTACCCACCAGTAGAAACTTACTAACACGACCACGTGCAAGCTCTGAGACCACGCATTCCTTCTTTCTTAGATTCTCCAACAAGTACAAGCACTCCCGCTTGTGTATCTTTAAACTCTTATGGTAGCAACTGAATGATCATTAAGCTATTGAAGAAATCTCCTCCTTGATAATCCTAAGTTTATGTGAAGAAAAGCTCCTCTTTGATCTCACAAGAGATTCACACAAACAGCAATCTGAGCGACACAAAAATGTGGCTAGGGTTTGCCTTATATACCTAGGGCAAAAACATAAAACCCTAACGTTTTAATGAGATAGGGCTGAGTTGGAATTCTGCAGAAAAATGCATTATGCTTCGATCGATCGAGCCTAAGCTTCGATCAATCGAGCCAGGCCGAAATGCATACTGAATTCTGCATCAGCTCGATTCCAACTTTACATAGAAGACATAACTTTGAGCAAATCTAAACAAGACCCCCTTTGACAATCCGTGACAAAACACAAATTAAAAGATCAATGTTTACAAAGCAAAAGCCCTTTACAAAACAAATTGCTTATTACAACAAATCCAATCCTAACTACTATCCATCAGTTGCAAGTGTAGACAGCAGTACGACTAAATCAACCTGTATTTCCTGAAATACTCAACAAACGCATAAATACATGTGTGATAGAAAAACAGTAAATCAACAAATATGTAAACTAACTCTCCCCCTAAGTTAGATACATCAAAAACAATGTTAACTCTCCCTAAACAGAAAATTATTGTATTTTCCACACAACACAAAATAAAGACATATCAATGAATAACTCATAAATACAAATCAATAAGCAGTAAAATAAGAAACATGTTAACACAATAAAAGTATCTCCCCCTAACATGAATAGCCCAACAAAATACATCAAGAGCCAAAAAAATAAATACAAAGTGCAGCTCCTAGATACAATCTAATCACCACAGGCTCCAAAACAATCAATATTCCCCCCATCAACAAAAACAACCTCTACAAGGTACACAAATGCTACTTCCTCTTTTTGTGACGGAATGCCAAAGGGCAATTAAAATCCATAATCAAAAGGAGGTGGCGAAGGGGATCGTCTAAAATGCGCCAACTCTGCACGCAAAGCATGAACCTCATCATGCAAGTCCACCAAAATCTGTCCATGAGCCGCCTGAATAGTCAAGACATAATCCAACGTACGTCGAAGGTTTGAATCATTCGAAGTCGTTGGTGGAGGAACAACAGCATCACCAGCAGTAACAGCAGCAGCACCAGATGCCGCAACCTGTGCATCACCTGTAGAAGTGGAAGAAGGGAGTACAGCACCAGAAGGCTCAACTCTAGCTCTCAGATGAGCAACCCTCTGCCAAAGAAAAGTGGCACCTATGGGACCAGTAATGTGTATGGGCTCAGACGCGGGGAAACCACTTAAACCTAAGTTTAAAGGGTCTCATCAAAATCAATTCCTTCCACTTGTCTAAAACCAAACAAGTGGTATCAGAGCAAGTTGCTCTCTTGTTGTAGATCTTTTAATCTCTGAGCTAATCCTTGACCTCTGTTGTCATGGAACATGGGCACTCTTTAGTTATTCCTCCTCACTTTGATGAGAATAATTATACTTATCGGAAAGTGAGGATGAAAGCATTCCTAAAATCTATTGATGAGAGAGTCTGGAACTCCGTTGAATATGAATGGGAGAAGCCCACTACTCTTATGAGGGAGTGGCAAACTTCTCAAAAAGAAGCAGTAGCTTTCAATACCAAAGCTACAAATGCTATTTTCAACGCTATTTCTATGGAGGAATTTAAGAGAATCTCTAATGTTGAGGTTGCTCATACTACTTGGAATATCCTCCAAACTATGCATGAAGGCACAAAAGCAGTTAAAATTAATAAGTTGCAACAATTAATATTTAGATTTGAGAGCATTAGGATGTCTGATGATGAATCCTTTGATGAATTTTATACTAAACTTAATGACATTGTTAATTCTGCATACAACTTGGGTGAAATCTATGATCAACCTAAAATTATTAGGAAAATCCTTAGATCTTTGACTGAAGATTTTAGATCCGAAGTGATTGCCATCACTGGGAGCAAGGATGTGGACTCCATACCCATTGATAAACTTGTAAGATCTCTTCAGTCCTATGAGTTAGACCTACCCAAAACTAGCAAATCCAAATCAATGGCTCTTAAGTCAGTTGATGATGCTGATGTTGGTGGATTTGATGATGAGCTCTCTACTACAGAGATTGCTTACCTTGCCAAGAACTTTAGAAACATTCTTAGGAATAGTAATAGAAGGGCAAGAGGTACGAACACTGCTGTACCTAGAAACTTTAGGAAGAATGATCCTACTAAGGTTAACAACAATGAAAAACCTAAGAGAAAAAGTTGGTCAATCTTCTAATAATTCTATGAGTCCTCAGTGTTTTGGATGTCAAGGGTATGGTCATGTGAAATCTAAATGTCCTACATTCTTGAGGTCTAAGGGTAAAGCTATGGTTGTAACCTTTAGTGATAATGAAGTTTCTGAAGATAAGTCTGGGTGTGATGAGGATGTAAACTTCGTTACTTTCACTGCTACTACTGTAGTCAATGAAAGTGTGTCTGTTGAAGAGAACCCTTCTGATGGGGAACTCTCCGAAGATGCAGATCTTCAAGCAGCCTACAATAAACTTTGCAAAGTTGCTATAAAAGATGCCATGAATGTTGAATTAGGCTTAAAGAAAATTGAATCTCTTGAGCTTGATAAGAAAAATTTGCTTGTGAAACTGTTTGATGCTAATGAACTTTTGAACAATGTGAAAACTGAGAATATGCTTTTGCTTGATAAAGTTAAGAATTTGGAACTTGATTTATCTGTTGCTAGATCTGCTAGTTCTAAACTTGATCAAATGCTGAGTATTCAAAAGTCTCTTTCTGACAAATCTAGATTAGGTTTTGTTGAAAGCATCTCTGTGTCTGCACCCCATTCCATAAAATTTGTTCCTTCTTCTTTCTCTGAACCCCCTGTGAGTGAGGTTGTGAGTGAGATTGTTAAACCTGTAGAGGTCACATCTCCTAGGAAGATTAGGCTTGATCTGAAAGATTCTAAACCTAAGGAGTCTACCCTTTCTAAGGACAGGTTACATGGTAAGTCTGCTTGGGTTTGTCATTTTTGTGGAAAGTTTGAACACATTCGTCCAAATTGTTACAAGCTGCAAGCTACTAAGAGAGCAAACAAACCAAAAGTACCCGTGCCTCAAGCACAAGATCCAATGGTACTCATTGGTGAATTGGTAAAGGCTTTAAACC
Source organism: Quercus glauca (assembly GCA_023736055.1). NCBI lineage: Eukaryota > Viridiplantae > Streptophyta > Magnoliopsida > Fagales > Fagaceae > Quercus > Quercus glauca. The sequence goes on along the minus strand of CM043325.1, from coordinate 24,167,225 downwards.
TTTATTCCAATCCTGGAGTTAGAAATCAATCTCATGAGAATAAGAACTCCAATGCTCGTGGTGCATCTAAAAAGTTTTGGATGCAAAAGTCTCGATCTAATTGAGTCTTTCTGACATGGTCCTTGTGCTTTATTACTCTACTCTTGTGACCATTGTTCTTTGGTTTTTGTTTTCTTTGTTTCTAGGACTTACATTGCATAACATTCATGCATTTCATTCTAGGACTATTTTTGTTTCTTCTTTTCAAAATAAATAAATAAATAAATAAAGAGGAAAAGGGAAGCAAATTGTGTTTTGTGTTTATTTTCTTGGTTTTTGAAAACAAGGTTGGTCAATTTATTTTCACATAACATGTCTTTGTACCTTGTTTAGCTTGGATGAGTTTACTTATTGCACTTTACTAGTTGAAGCTTTGTAGTGCATGTTGAGTGAGAAAGATGTTTATGGTTTTTGATCACTTTGTCTTGATTTTGAAGTCACATGTTTTTGACTGTCGGACTTGAATCTTTTGAGATAGGCATAAATAACCATCTCACCATTGTTCACTAGCCAATCATGAATACCTTAGTGCATATCGTAAGATTTTGTGCTCATGAAAGTGTAACACATGCACAAAAAGAACATAAGGTGTAGCCTCGGTTTAAATCTTAAAATTGGTGTGTACATTATTTGACTTAAAACTAAATCAAACATCTAAAATTGGTGTGTACATTATCCCAGCTATTTAATAAGTTTCTGAACAATTAAAATTGGTGTGTATATTATGAGACAAAATCAAGAAACTTACATAATTGCAAGCTTGTTTTCTAGGAGATGTGGGAGTTATATGATGTAACTCTTTAGATGATAGTCTCTTTTAAATTTTATGTGATGAATTTTGTAGACTTTGTGTTTGATATCTATTCACATATCAGCTCACATGTATCTCAAGTTTTTGCTGATTGCACACACTATGCAAGTTACTTTTTGCTAAACTTGGTACATTGTATTGTGTGATCTTGTTGTGGCCATACAAGATTAAAAGTTTTTTGATTTTGATGCAAACTGTGTTCAGTTTTTAAGTTTTTGACCAAATTTTTTTCATGCATCATTTGTGTTTAGGATTCACATGCATTGCATTGATTTCTGTATCCATCTTGCAGTTTTGCAGTCATATCTCTCATTATTTTCACACATAGCATGCATACACTTTGCTAAATTGGGTACTCAACTTGATTTAAAAATTGATTGATTAATTTTTGAGTCCTTTGTACATTTTAGTATATGCTATTTTTATGTGTGAACCGCAGAAAATATTTTTCTTTAGAGATATGATAGATAATCAATGTGCAAATATTTTCTCTATTCATGCAACTATTTATGGGTCACATAGTGTCAAGTTTGCATTTATTGAAAGAGAGAACTTTTTTTTCATGTGTATCCTCACCCTATCAACTTAGTTTTTAAGTGTGGTTTGTGTGTTTTTTTTCTCCACCTCCTAAAGTTTCCCCAAAACTGTTTTTCCCAAAACTTGTTTTGTTTTTCATATTTTTATAGGGGGAGAAGCTTGTTTCTACCATTTGTTGTTCATAGGAGGAGTTGTCTCTATTTTCTATAGAGTTGAATTGTTTTGTGTTCCCTTGATTCTCTATTTTCTCTTGAATTTTGTTGCTTATGTTTTTTAATTTGGGCAACAATGAGTTGTCTTTGTCAATACGTGACAAAAAAGGGAGAGATTTAGATGAAATGTGGGAATATGTGTGGAAAATACAAGAATGTTCTGTTTAGGGGGAGTTAACATTGTTTTGTTTATGGGGAGTTAACATTGTTTTTGGATGTATCTAACTTAGGGGGTGAGTTAGTTTGCATATTTGTTGTTCTACTGTTTTTCCTTTCCACATATGCGTATATGCATTTGTTAAGTGTTTCAGGAATATACAGGTTGATTCTGTCGTGCTGTTGTCTACACTTGCAACTGATAGATAGTAGTTAGGTTGAATTGTTTTTAGGCTATTTGTAACTTTGAGCATATCATGTTTGTGATTTGTTTTGTCACGGATTGCCAAAGGGGGAGATTGTTAGGTTCTAAGACTTTAGGAACTAATGTATTACAACTTTAATTTGTATTATGCTGGCAAACCATGATCAAAACATTGAGTCTAGGTTTAGACTTGCTCAAAGTATGTTTATTTGTAAAATTGGAATCGAGTAATTGCAGAATTGATTGGACTAAATCTGTAAGGCTCCATCGGTCGAAAATTAGACTCGATCGATTGAATCACGTACAGATTTATTTTTCTGCAGAATTCTAGTTCAGCTTTTTAAACGTATTGGGTTTCAAGTAAAACACTCCTATACATAAAGGAAACCCTAAAACGTTTTTAAGTAATTTTTTAGAGAGAACAGTGTGCCTATTTTGTATCTAGGGTTTTGTACCCAAAAGCTCTCTAAGTATTTTGTTGCTTAGATTGCTGTTTGTGTGAATCTCTTGTGAGATCAAAGAGGAGTTTTCGTTCACATAAACTTAGGATTATCAAGGAAGAGATTTCTTTAAGAACTTGATGGTCATTTAGTTGTTGCCATAAGAGCTTAAAGATACACAAACGGGTGTGCTTGTACTTGCTGGAGAATCCAAGAAAGAAGGAGTCCGTGGTCTCGGAGCTTGCACGTGGTCGTGTCAGTAAGTTTCTACTGGTGGGTAGCAATAGAATGTTAGTGGTCTAAGTCGCTATTGTAAAACTTCGATTCTTTCTATAGTGGATTCAGGTTTACATTGAGGATAGCTAGGTTAAATCCTCCCTAGGTTTTTTATCGGTTTGGTTTTCCTGGGTCATCATATCATTGTGTTATTTATCTTCCCGCTGCTATGCATGATATGATTGTTTGATTGTGATAACTTAATTTTGGAATTTGGACTAAGTAATAACAAGTGGAAGGAATTGGTTTTCTGTCACACATGCGTTTATGCATTTGTTGAGTATTTCAGGAATATACAGGTTGATTCAGTCGTACTACTGCCTACACTTGCAACTGATGGATAGTAGTTAGGATTTGATTTGTTGTAATGAGCAATTTGTTTTGTAAAGGGCTTTTGCTTTGTAAACTTTGAGCTTTTAATTTGTGTTTTGTCAAAGATTGCCAAAGGGGGAGTTTGTTAGGTTCTAAAGACTTAGGAAGTAATGTATTTAGAACTCTAATGTGTATTGTTGGCAAACCATGATCAGAACAGGTGTTTAGTATTGTTTTAGACTTGCTTAAAGTTGTGTCTTTTATGTAAAGTTGGAATCGAGCTGTTGCAGAATTAAGTGTGCATTTCGGCCTTACTTGATCGATCGAAAGTTAGGCTCAATCGATCGAATCTTGGGCAGAACGTTTTTCTGCAGAATTTTCCAACTCAGCCCAAGCCCATTAAGGATTAGGGTTTCAAATCTACTTCTCCTAGTATATAAAGGAAACTGTAAGCACGTTTTTAAAAGACTTTAAAGAGAGAGAAGAGACTGCCTCTTTTGTATCTACGGTTTTGTACCCAAACCTCTCTAAGGTCTTTATTGCTCATATTGCTGTTTGTGTGAATCTCTTGTGAGATCTGAGAGGTGCTTACCTTCACACAAGCTTAGGATTATCAAGAAGGAGATTTCTTCAAAAGCTTGATGATCATTCAGTTGCTGCCATAAGAGCTTAAAGATACACAAGCGGAAGTGCTTGTACCTGCTAGAGAATCTAAGAAAGAAGGAGTCCGTGGTCTCAGAGCTTGCACGTGGTCGTGTCAGTAAGTTTCTACTAGTGGGTAGCAATAGGATGCTAGTGGTCTAAGTCGCTATTGTAAAACTTCGATTTTTTCTATAGTGGATTCAGGTTTACCTTGAAGATAGCTAGGTTAAATCCTCCCCAAGTTTTTTATCGGTTTGGTTTTCCTGGGTTATCATATCATTGTGTTATTTATCTTTTTACTACTATGCATGATATGATTGTTTGATTGTGATAACCTAGTTTTGGAATTTGGACTAAGTAATAACTTGGCTTGTTAATTAGGTTAATCTAATTGTGTTTTAAGGGGTCTAAAAATGTACATAAATGTTAAGAGAAAGAGGGTCAATAGCCTGATTATTAGTTTCTAATCAATTATTAGTTACCGAGATTAGCTTACCTTATTTCGTATTTTGAGATTTAATATTTCTGGGTACGTAAACCCAGTGTACGTGATAGTTATAACTTAAAGAACATTTAACGAGGCACTGATTTTAGATTGTTAACTATTCATACATTTGGTTGTCATTGGCAGATCAATGACATGTATTAGAGTATCATGGATGTTAGTAATGAGAGCAAAGAAAGAAGAACACATTGCCTTAAGTGGAGAACCATTCTACCTGATGAGAAAGGATGAAAAACACAGTTGTGGTAGAGAATACTCTAACTCGAGATACTGATTATAGTTATACTAATAAGAAAATAGTGAACCATGCTCTCATGGAGGTCAAACTCTTCCTTTTATAGTTGTAGTTGTACTTCTTTTGAGACACCCTTTCATTTATTTTGTGATTGTGTGTGGTCCTAACTGGTGAGTTTGGCACCAGATCCAACCGCCCTAACACTTCGTACTTTGTTTCCCAAACAAATTTTTTTAGGAAGTATTATGTTCATAATACTTTCATAACAAATTCAAGGTAAGAAGTTGTTTTTAGTTCTAATTTGAACCCACTATTAAAGATGTTTTTGACTTTTTTCACCCACTAGTAATAATCAATAACAACCTGTTACTTGAAAATTGCTATGAAAGTTTTCGGAAAAGTCATGGACAGCATTTTTTAAAATTTTTAAGATATGTGAAATGGATTCCTTGCCGCCCAAACCCCCCCCCCCCCCCCCCTCGAGATCTTTTTAAAATTTAATACTAGGTAGTTCCAAATGCAACCAAGGTTCTTCTAGGGTTGGCGATTTAACTAGAGATCATTTTTGGAAACTGGATTGTGAGTTTTTCCCGTAATATAGATGTTACAACTTACAATTAGTTTAACGGCAGAATAACAGGCTATTCGCAACGGTTTAACACTTGCTTGGGAAATGGGCTACCATAATCTTATTCTTGAAACTGACTTGATATAGGTTTTTAACTTGCTTTGTAATACTTCTTTATTGCATCCATCTTCTAATGCTCTAAATTCTGATTGTAGGAGCACCCTCGCTAGACCTTAGCAAGTGACCATTCCGCATATATATTGAAAAGAAAATAAATGTGCTGATGTTTTGAGAAACTCTAATAGCTAGTCTTTTTGTGTTTATAGGATTTTCCCTCCCATCTTTATATTTTGTGTACTTATGAGAAGTCCAAAGGTTAACTACTTCTAGACTTGTGTACTATAATTCTCCCCGAGTACTTGTGTTTTATGTTTACTCTCTACTTATTTATCTTAGTTTTTTTTAGTATAAAGCTCTCCTTAGAAGCGAAAAAAACAAAGAAATTGTGATTATCTTTTTATTGTGGATCGGCATTGACATCAATAAAATGTAGAATATTATCTTATTATCCAAACTAGGATCAAAACTAAGCTCTTGAAACTGGCAAACCTCCAGGAGAACGAGATGCAAGTCTTGATCGGAGAAAAAGCTAGCTAAAGAACTTATATTAGAATAGAACAACTTTGGAAGTAAAAGAATGATGACAGAGATACTATAAACTAATGTGTTATATCACAAAAAATGAATGCAAGAATTTATTTTTTACATGATTATTTGGTTGAAGTGGTATTATGAAATTTACTGAGAAAAGTATTTCATTGATCTGAGCAAAAACGGATAATTGCAAGTGTTTATATACAACACTAAGCAACTAACTCAAGCCAAAAAAAATAAGTTAACTGATCTAACAAACTTCCTAACTAACTACCAAAGGTGTACACTTAAGTCAATCACGTGTAGCTCACATGTTCACTAACCAATACTATACTACATGTAGTTTTTATGCTTAAGCTAGTTGTCCTTGATCTCTGCTTCAGCTGTGCAACTATCTGGACTTCTGGAATCGTGTAATTCAGTTTGCTGCTTTAGTTTCTTTTATTTCTGATACTCCCCCTAAGGATGGACATCATGAGAATTAATGTTGGAGATGCCCATCCTGGTAAGAAGACCATAAAAATGATTCCAACTCAAAGCTTTTATCAACAAATCAGCTAATTGATATTGAGTTCTAATATCCATTAACTTTATAACACCTGCTTGCACCTTATCCCTCACAATGTGACAGTCTATCTCAATATGCTTTGTACGCTCATGGAATACTGGATTAGTACCTATGTGGATTGCTACTTTAGAATCACTAAACAAAAAGGTAGCTTGATTGTGTTTAACATTTAGATCCTTAAGTCACACACTGCAACAACCATTGCTCTGTACTCTGCTTCTGCCATGGACCTTGAAACTGTATTTTTCTTCTTAGATTTCCAAGAAATCAAAGAGTCACCAAGAAATACACAGTAACCTGTGGTGGACCTCCTAGAATCAATGCTTGCAGTTTAATCTGCATCTGCAAAGGCTTTGATGTGTAAGGAGGATTGAGTTGAAAAGAACAAGCCCTGTCCTGAGGTACCTTTAAGATATTGAATTACCCTATAGGCTGCCTTAAGGTGAGGCTCTCTAGGCTTAGACATAAACTGGCTCAACCTATGTACTGAGTAAGTGATATTTGACCTAGAAATAGTAAGAAACATCAGCCTCCCTATCAATCTTCTGTACATACCAACATCAGCCAATGACTTGCCTTCATCTTTACTTAGTTTAAGATTGACCTCCATGGGAGTTTTAACAGGCTTACATCCAAGCATTCCCAAATCATTGATCACTTCAAGGGCATACTTTCTCTGGCATAATGAAATGCCTTTCTCAGACCTAGCCACTTCCAAACCCAAGAAGTATTTCAGACTGCTTAGGTCCTTCAATTTGAATTGCTTATCTAAGACAACCTTCAAGTTTGCTACAGATTGAGGATCATTGCTGGCAATGAGTATATCATCAATATATACCAAAAGTGCCATGAAAGAAGCTCCTGATTGCTTGGTGCACAAAGAGTAGTCTACCTTAGACTACAGAAAACCATGTTGCAGTAGAGTGGTTGAAAACTTGGAATACCATTGTCTTGAGGCTTGTTTAAGGCCATACAAGGACTTATTCAATTTGCACACAAGCTCCCCCTTGCTGGGCAGGCCTGGAGGAAGACATATATACGCTTCTTCATGCAAATCACCATGAAGAAACACATTATTTATATCCAATTGGTGAAGAGTCTAGCCTTACACAGCAGCCAAAGACAAGAAAAGGTTGACAGTCACCATCTTGGCAGCAGGAGAAAAGGTCTCAGTATAATCCAAACCCTCTTGTTGAGTATAACCTTTGGAAACAAACCTTGGACTAGCTGGAAGAGAATCAGAAGCATGCCCAGGTTTAATGGACAAACAAGGAGTAAGATCAGGAATAGGAGTAGTAATGTCATTAGGAATAAAAATAGAAAAATCTTCAGGAAGATCAATAAAATGTTCTTCAAGAATAGTAGAATCAATAGGAACTGAGGGGTTTGGGATAGGAGCAGAATGGTGAATAGAATCAGTAACAAGTAGAGGTGGAGCATCAGGAAAACAATCATGATAAAAGGGATCAGTTTGAGACAAAGGAACAGGAGTAGGAAGAGACTTAAAAGGAAATACATATTCATGAAAAAAAAACATCTCTTGAAATGAAACAAGATCTGGTTTGTAAATTCAAGAGCTTATAGCCCATAACTCTATAAGGATACCCCAAGAAAACACACTTAATAACCCTAGGATCAAACTTGCCTCTATTGTGAGAAAGAGTAGAAGCAAAACATAGACAACCAAACACCTTAAGATGTGAGTAATCTAGAATTTGATTGTAAAAAAGCTCGAAAGGAGATTTGTTGTTCAAAAGAGGGTAAGGAAGTTTCTTTATAAGATGCACAATAGTGAGGATACAGTCACCCCAATAAGAAAAAGGAATGTCTAATTGAAGCTTTAAAGCTCTTGCAAAACAAAGTATATGTTGATGTTTCCTCTCCACAACAAAATTTTGTTGTGGAGTGGCAACACAACTATGTTGATGAATGATGCCATGAAGCTTAAAGAAGTCAATCATTTAAAACTCAAGCCCATTGTTTGTTCTAAAGACCTTAATAGACTTACCAAATTGAGTTTTAATCATGGTATAAAAGGATTGTAATAGAGATCTAGTTTCAGACTTAGATTTCATAAGATAAACCCAAGTTGATCTAGTACAATCATAAAAAATGGTAAGGAAATACTTGTGAACTGCAACAGTAGGTACCACATAAGGCCCCCGAATGTCACAATGTATCAAATCAAAAGGAAATTCAGAAACATGATTATGAAAAGGAAAAGGAAGCCTTTTATGCTTAGCTAGAGGGAAAATTTCACAAATTCATTAGAGATAGAAGTGAGATCAGGAAGTACACTTTTCAAAACAAAAATCTTAGCATCAGAGGGATGCCCAAGTCTGGAATGCCAGACAGAAAGCTGAAATCTTGACATTATTGATTACGTGAGACTTATTTGTACTAATAATGGAATGAAAAACAGAATTAAAAACAGATTGGAAGGATGGAGTAGCCTGGGACTGAGTTGGAATGGCATAAGTATCAGAAGGGCTATGTTGAAGGAGATACAACCCATCATGAACTTCACCCACACCAACTGTCCTCCAGTAATTGAGGTCCTGAATAAACAGAAAGTAGACAAGAAAATGAGACAACAATGCATTTTCTTGGTGAGTTGGCTGACTGATAAAAGGTTGAGAGAGAAAGATGGAACACAAAGCACATTGATTAAGATCAGATTTTTAGAAAGACATATAGAAAGAGTTACCAAAGTAGTCTCACCGTTAGGAAGTTCAACCACATAATTAATAGCAGTAAAATTAGTCAATAAATGAACAGAATACACTATATGATCAGTTGCACCAGTGACAATGACCCAAGTATTACCACCAAAAGTTGCTCTATGCATAATTTGGGCAGAAAAGACTAAATGCCTCAAATCAAGACAAGTAGAACTTAACATACCTGCCATGGTAAGAGCATTTGTGGTACTGGAAGAAGAAGGAACAACTGGATTAGGCTTAATCACATTATTGGCCATGTGTGCTTCCTTGTTGCCCATATTGAACTAAGTCTCCTTGCCACCAGAGTTGAGATGAACTGTTTGCATTTGAGTTCCCAACATGGTCAAAAACTGCTGACATTGCTCTTGAGTGAAAGGAAAAGTAGCAGATGGAGGACCATTGTTTGCACAAGCTTCTTGAACATTGACTTGATTCATCACAAAGTTCTTGCCTTTAGGTTTGAAGCCTGGAGGAAAACCATGTAGCTTGAAGCATTTCTACATGACATGTCCAACCTTCCCACAGTGAGTACATATAGGTCTGTCTTTGCCTTTGGAATTCTTTCCTCCCTAAACACTAGAATTACCAAAGAATCCAGGAAAATTGGAATTGGAATTGACATTATAATCCTTCACTGCTAGAGTAGTAGACTCTATGTGAACAAAATTGCCAAGCCCTACACTCATTTGCCTCTCTTCTTGAATCAACAAGGAATAGACTTTGTTAATGGTTGGCAATGGTTCCATTAACAAGATCTGCCCTTTGATATGAGAGTATAACTCGTTGAGCCCCATCAGAAGTTGCATCATTGATTCTTGAAGATGAAGATCTTCAAGCTTCTGAGACAAATTACAAGTACACTTTCCACAAGAACAGGTAGGAATAGGCCTAAAATTTTGAAGTTGATCCCAAAAGAGCTTTAACTGAGTGAAATAATTGGTAATTGAAGACTCACCTTGACACATTGAAACTATGTCATTCTGAAGCTGGAAAACCCTAGGTCCATTCCCTTGAGAATGTGTATCTCAGAGATCATTCCAGATTTCCAAAGCAGTGTCTCTGTAGGTAATACTCACTTGAATCTGAGGTGACACAGCCTTCATCAACCAAGAACCTACCATGTTGTCACAACGAATCCAAGCATCAACTATTGCTGGAGTCTTTATCAATGGTGAAAAAAGAGTAATGCTACCATTGACAAAGCCAAACTTATTCTTGGCAACCAATGCTTTCTTCATTGAACGAGCCCCAGCATGGTAATTCTCACCAATCAACTATTTAGACACAAGCATGGCTCCAGGATTTTCAGCGTGATGAAGAAATAGAGGATTTAAGATATCCTCTACGAGTGCAGGATCTTGCACAGAGGAAGAAGATGAGGTATTAGTTGCTTCAGCCATGAAGAGGCTTCAAAGCTCTCAAGAACAAACCCTAGAAATTTTGGGAGAAAATAGAGCAGAAAGGCTCTGATACCATATGAAATTTACTGAGAAAAGTATTTCATTGATTGAGTAAAAACAGACAATTACAAGTGTTTATATACAACACTAAGCAACTAACTCAAGCCAAAAAACTAAGTTAACTGATCTAACAAACTTCCTAACTAACTACCAGAGGTGTACACTTAAGTCAATCACGTGTAGCTCACATGTTCACTAACCAATACTATACTACATGTAGTTTTTATGCTTAAGCTACTTGTCGTTGATCTTTGTTTCAGCCCTGCAACTATCTGGACTTCTGGACTCATGTAATTTAGTTTGCTGCTCTAGTTTCTTTGATTTCTGATAGGTATCAATTAGTCAAGAGCATTTTAGTTATTTTAGTTTAATTGAAATTTCTTGGTGTTTTCAATGAATACATCTAGGGTTTAAATTAAATCTCCCACCCCAACTATTGATTTATAAAAATAAAAATAAAAACGATTAATAGATTGTTGACGTGGCAGTATCTTGACTATCAATTTTAAAAGAAATGTGAAGATTTAAAGAACTTTATTTTGTAGAGTATCCTAATAACTTTAAAAGATTTAAATCCTATGTTTATATGTGAAAATTAAAGGTGAGTGTTATAAAAAAAGAAAAAAGAAAAAAGAAAAAAAAAGGTTGAGAGTTCTCAAAAATTAGAATGATATGCGTGAGTTCTAGTTAGTTTAATTTATAAAGTCTCTGATGGTTGAATAAGAGATCTGAGATTCAATCCCTGTTTACACCAAAAATCTATTGGTGTCTTGGCCGGTTTGATAAAAAAAAAAACTACCATAAAGAATGGACACTATATATTAAAACCCTCTAAAAAAAGAAAAGAAAAGAAAAAAGTGATATGCAAAAGTCTGTTCTACGTTTGATCATAAGCTATGATCAGCTAGCGCATGTAGTAAAGTCAATTCTACGTCTACGTTTGAAATCTATCCATTGGATTTGAAGAGTGTAATGAAGGGTTAATTCTAGCAAATTACTGTTACAATCAAACGGTTGGATTTAGAGAAAGGCGCAGTCAAAATTTAGTTAAAGTTGGTCAAACTCGGTCAAATTTAATAGACGGTCCTAAGACCGCTAGACTTGGTGAAATTCATATTCAAATCTTGATCATTGGGATTGAAGAGTATGATGACATATTGGTGTTGGTGAAATTTGAGACAATTGGATGGTCAGATTGAGAGAACATAGCCATATAGGTACACAAGCACATGCCCATCACGCACCATACTTAGATTTGAATTCTAACCGTTGGATTTGAAGAGTGTAATGAAACGTTACTTATGGTAAATTACGGTCATAATCAAACGGTTGAATTTAGAAAAAGGCGCGGTCAAAGTTTAGTTAAAATTGGTCAAACCCAATCAAACTTAATAGATGGTCTCAAGACCATTGGACTTGGTAATATTCATATTCAAATCTTGATAATTGGGATTGAAGAGTATGGTGACGTATTGGCTTTAGTGAAATTTGAGACCAATTGGATGGTCAGATTGAGAGAACATAGTCATACAGGTACACAAACACATGCCCATCACGCGCCATACTGAGATTTGGAATCTAACCATTGGATTCGATGAGTGTAATGAAAGGTTAATTCTGGTAAATTATGGTCACAATCAAACGGTTGGATTTAGAGAAAGACGCAATCAAAGTTTAGTAAAAGTTGGTCAAATGTAATAGATGGTCTCGAGACCACTAAACTTGGTGAAATTAGGTTCAACGGGAAGGTTTTTAGTGGATTATTGGGTTTTGGAGTAGTTGTTAGAAAATGTTAATGAAGAAATAATTTTGAAAGATGATGACTATCATGTTAACATTGACTTAGATAAAGTTGATTAGGCAAAATGATGAAAAATTTTATTATTTTGGCTCATATATCATGCATTATCATTTCTGATTTTAATTAATTTGAATATGCATGTTATAAATATATTTTAATTTGATTTATTTACTTACTTTTGGTTAATATTATTACATACTTGATGATTGAATTGGTTATTAGTTGAATATATTATGAATTTATAATGAATATGCCTTTCATATATTTATAATGAATTTATTAGTTTGGTAAATATTGACTAATACCTTTCTTATGACACATGATACAAAAAAAAATCAAAATTTGATTCATGATACGATTCACACTTTGATAACTATGGGAATTAGTCAGTATTTTGAGTGGAATTTGAACTTTCTCAATTTTTGTTGTTTTATCGTTTTTGAGTTTCAAATGGGTAACATTATGATTTGAAAGTATTTTGAAGCAACAACCTCTCCCTTGTCTCATTTAAAAAAAAGAAAAAAAAAAAGATTTGAGAGTTTTAAATTACTTTGGAGGTTTCAAGGTTATTTTGGCCATTATATAAGTTTAGGGATATTTTGGTCATTTTGACGAGGTTAATGGTATTTTAATCATTTCTAATATTTTAAAGGAATTTATGTCATTTTAAATATTTTAAAAGGCATTTGGAGGATTTGATAAAAATAAAAATAAAAATCATATTATATCAAAATTATTTTGGCCACATATTAGAGACAACAATCTTTGTCTTCATTAAAAGATCCCTTATAGCGACGACCTAATTCGTTTCTAATATATAATCTGCTTCCCTCCAATAATTTCCACCACTTTTTGAGAGTGAAAATTTTCCCCTCCATTATATTTAGGTAGATATATTTGCAACAACATGTTGTGTCGTTGCTAAAAGGTGATTATCAGAGACGATAAATTATATAGTCACTAATAGCCTTCTAATAGCGACGACCAATGTGTCATCGCTGATAAATAAATCATATATATAATATATTTACTAGATATTTTTCGCCACATATCTATGATGAAACACAAGGTCGTCACTAAAGATGATTATTAGCAATGATAGATGTCGTCGTTAAAATAAATCCTCTTTTAGTGACGTAAATGTCATCACTACAAAATTTATTGTCGTTGCTAAAAGTTTCCCTCTATTTTCCAAAAGTAAATGAAATTCCCTCCATGGCGTTAGTGATGACTTATTAGCGACTACCTTAGTGTCATCGCTACTATACATTTATTAGCGATGACCATATATTATCATCACTAATGTGTGCCTAATAGTGATGACTTTTTGGTCGTCGCTAAAACATTGGTCGCAAAAGACCAAAATTCTTGTAGTGCTTCACCTCTCATGATCAGCCACCACTAGATCGTCCCTCTAGCCACTATGTACTCCTTTATTTGTGCCATTTCCCAACAAGAATTTAAGGTAAAAATCTCCAAGACCCTTCTTCTAATGTCGTGGGTATCTATCCTATTTTGTTTGTATTGCTCTTTGATGTTGTGGGTTTTGTTTTGGGGGATGTTTTATTGAGGTGTTGGGACATTTAAGACTTTATTTGGAGGCTATTTATTTAATGAGATGAACCCCGGTCCAACCAAAAAACCAATAACCAGTCCCTTTTCCAATTTTTCACCGTGTCAATTTTTAAAACCATGATTTCCCCCACCCCCATTAATTATGCTACTTACTGGGCTTTAGCTCATCCTAATCTCTAACAGTTTTCAGATAAATTAGCTATACGTCAGGCATGGAGCTTAATTCATTGGTGGTGATTAAAGTACTATGCTAAGTGGGAGATTTGTGCTATAAAGTGTTGGTGACTCAACTTACTAAATTTATCGAGGTCATAGCTAATACTTCTGGAGATTGGGCTCTTGAGGTTTGTTAGCCCTGAGTGTGGAAGGCCTAGATTTTTTGTTGACGTTGTGTACCTTAGAAAGGATCGTGACTTTGTGTTTATTTTATTTGGAGTGTTGGATTGTTAAGTACATTTGGAGACACATGATTTGTAGTTTGTATTGCTTGTAAATGTGTCATAGAGCTCTAACTTGTATTGTGGAGAGACCAATATATTTATTTACTTTATCAAATGGAAAGGAAAGAAAAATAAATAAATAAATAAATAAATCCCATACAGTCTCTCTCGAAGGCTTGGTTTCTCTTGCTTTAGACCTTTTTGGGTTTGGGGTGTGACAATCAGAATGACAAAATCACAAGCAGCAAGAGCAAGAATATCAGCACAAGAAACAACACCAGGGCATGCAGCTTCAAGCTTGGTCTTGGCATCATTAATAAATTCATATCCTCTCAAACCAAGGTTAGGTCCAGCTATTTTCTTAGTGTTAGGCCCATCAATAAGGACAGAAGCATCGCAACCTTGCACGAAACAGTCATGAAAGTGCATCCTTAACAATCCAGGAGCCACAGTGGGATTGGATTGGAAGTGAGCTTGAACCGTTGAACAATGGATTTAGCTCGAGGGCATGATTTGGAGTAGAACCCAACACGAGTGGCTTGGCAATGCACATAAGAAACACTTAAAGCGAGCAAGAGAAACACCAAAAGGGACGTTTGGATCAAACGTGCACTCTCCATTAATGCAATAATAGGATTAGGTTAAGGAAGAGATGGAGTGTGTTAAGCTAAATTGGAGGTTTTGTATTTTCAAATTTGTAGTAGCTCTAAGCTTTGCTTGTGGATATTATGAGAATGAAGGAGGACAATCAAAATATTTATAGGATCATTTGAGGTGAAAATTCAGAGAAAGAGTAAGCAAAGTCTGCTGATCATAGCAAGGTTAGAGAATAATTAGATGGCCTGCAAATTTAATAGTAGTAGTGAGCTCACCTTTGTTTTGTAATGATTCTTGTGGATTGCATGGGACTATTCCGCACGAGAAATAGTCCTCGTGAAAGAATTGTCAAAATCCAACCAAATAAAATTCATATAAAATTACAAAAAATATAATAAAGATCTGTTATAGCATTAAATTTTTTTTTTCTTCACCGCCAATACAATTTGCATAAAATGGATTGTCAAACGTCAACGAATGACATAATTATTAACAATTAAAAATAAAAATACAATACCAACGAGCCCCATAAAAGCATCCACACAGCAGTGAATCTATATTTTTAGCTATTTGGCACCATAAAAAGTCACTTTATCTATTTTACCTACACACATACTACAACAGTGGATCTATTTTAGTTTTGTAAGGTTGAATTTAATCAACCATCTTATTGGCTTTATTTCGTGACCAATTTGCTTATAATTTAGCACTTAGTAACCCTGTATTTAGGTGGGAAAATTGTAAGGGTAGTGTGTGAGAAGATGTGAAGAAAAGCTCAAGAGTGTGCAAGTAAAATAGAGTCTCGCGACTGGATCTTGCGGGTAAGTCGCGGCTTGCGAGTCGCCAAAAGTTCGCACACGTGCTAAGCATGCCAGAAACTGAAGAGTCGCGCCAGCTGTCACACTACAGGACAAAAGTTCCAGGCTGGCTAGGCCGTTAGCTCGCAGCTTGAACTCACGACTTAACCCAGTCGCGAGGTCAAGTCGCCAAAATGCCCTGTTTGGCAAAAACTGACGTTTTGCATTCCCTTCTCACCCTACTATATATATACCCTTATACCCAACATATTGTGAGAGCTGCTAGAGAGAATTTTGTGAGAGAAACCTCAGAGAAAAACAAGATTGCCTCATCCCCAATCGTTACCTTAGAGACTCTACAAATTCCTCTACTCTCTTCCTCTCCATTGTTATACCTTTGAGAGGTTTTTGACCAAATCCTTTTCTCACCATACTCATATCTGTGAAAAGGTTTATTTGGTACTTTGGGAAGCAGTTAAGAAGGAACCAATTCACATTGGTTGATGCTATGGGCTATAGCGGAATCCGGTAAGCTAGAGAAGAGACAGGTTCGGCGCAACCTCATTGGAGCAAGAAGCTTGGAGGGCTTAGGTACATCGGGTAGATTAGGCTTGGAGGGTCTATTGCTGTTCATGTATCCCAACTACATTTTCTAGTGGATTATTGACCGCTTGGAGGGCGGCGGAGAGGTTTTACGCCGAGGGCTTCGGTTTCCTCTTCGATAATACATCGTGTGTTGTCCGAGTGTTTGCATCTTTCTTCCTTTATCTTTGCCTTATATTTACTGCTGTGGATGTGTTTATATTTGGCTTAGATTGTTATCAATTCTGTTATAAGCTTGTTATCATATTCCGCACATTAACTGTTTGATATAAAGCTTGAATTGGTAATTTTGTATTTGGGGTCTAAACGTTCAAGGGTGTTTCGTACCCATTTTGAACTTTCAAGCTTTTAACAAAATAAAATAATATATCTACTACAATATAATAATACATCCTACTATCAAAAAAACACCATAAACGGCACAATCCACAAACACTGCCAACCAAGAACAACCACCCACAACCACCCCACAACAACTAGCAAGTCAAGACCACCCACAACCACTGCTAAAAATCCAACAGATCTGAGCTTGATTTTCAGACCAAGAGTGTTAAGCTAGCACCCTAGACCACCATTAAACCCACCATCTAAGCTTGATTAAGAGAGAGAAGAAACAAGACGAAGAGACACAAAACCCACCATCAAACCCAGACCACCGTCGAACCAGACCAGTCATCACCGATCATGCCATCGCCAACCCATTGACCCATGCCATCCACGAAACCCACCGCCCACGTAATCGCCGATCATGCGACCCACGAAACCCATAGACCCACACCATCGTCGATCACGCAAAAAGAAGAGAGAAGGTTGAGACTCTAAGTCTGACGAAAAGAAAGAGAGAAAAGATAAAGAAGGAAGAGAAAGAGAAAGAGAATATTTTAATGGAAAAGAGAGAGAAAAGTTAAATAAAATATTTTTTTTTTTTAGCTTTGGAGCTACAATGCACATTTATCTATAGATGTGCACTGTAGCTAAATAGGTAAAAATTTTACCTATAGCTCCACTGCTGCAGACTAGTTTTTAGGTATTTGAGGAGCTAAAAATACCAATATGGTTTTTTAGTACCACTGTTGTGAATGCTCTAAGTTCCAATGTTGATGGCCTATTTCAAAGTCGTAGCCCCCGATTGAGCGGGGCTGCTGGCACGCACAATACCAACGAGTCCCATAAGTACACGTCTATCCTAAAAAAGAAGAAAAAATGCTTTATAGCATTTTCATAATATTTTCACAACGAATTTTATGTGGCAGACTATTACGGGTTGTTATTGGTAAGGTAGAAAAGTAATTTCAGTAGCACGTTTAAATTAGAGCCAATAACAACTAACCACCTATAATTTGTTGTGAAAATATTGTAGATGTAGCGTTTCTAAAAAAAAATGCTATTTTTTGGCTCTTTTTTTAATCTTATATCAACAATGTTGATTGCCTATTTCAAAGTTTGCCCAAATTAATAATGTTGACGACCCTATTGCATGAGTTGTTTATGTATGGCTCTAAAAAAAAAGTGTTGTTTATGAAATGTTTTTATCGAACTATTTTAGGTTTCATTTGTTCAAATTCGTAAGAACATGGCGAGTGTCATGAAATTCAAGAGCCACCCTAATTTCAAATACTTTTTCTTTTTATATTTCTATTTATTTTATTTTAGTTTTTACTTTTTAAGAAATGCCATGTGATGAGAAGCTATTCTGATTACGTTTGTTTCAACGTAAAATGTTTATGTAAAATGACATTTGATTTTTTAGCATTTGGTTGTGTTCTTGAATATGATTTGAAAAACATTTTTCATCCAAAAGAAGACGATTGAACCAAGTGCTGGTTCATCCAAGAGACCACGAGTAGAGTCTACTACTGGAGATTAGCTGCTGAGGAGATTCTTGTTGATCTTACAGTTGTTGTTGTTGAGGATGGTGTTGATAAGGTAGATGTTGAGACTGGTGATGTTGAGCCTATTTTCCTCCTCCTCTCTCTCTTCGTGCTATGACAAAGACATTTATGACGACTCATGCAGCACATAGATAGCTTTTGGATGAGCTTATCACTGAGGTTGCTGCTTTAAGAGTGGATTTTACTGAGTATAGGAGAGCTTTTCCACCTCCTCCACCCCCTAATTCTTGATGGTTGCCTTTGGCAATGCATAACAAAAAGGGGGGAGTAGAGTGAGAGAGCTCTTGTGTTTAGGGGAAGAGCAAATTTATGTAGCCTTTCTAGGTAGGGGGAGAGTTGAGAGTTAAGAGAAGAGATGATATATATAATTTTTTGTATGTATATTTGTTTTTGTTCTTTTGTTCTTGTTTCACAAACATGATATGTTGTGTCAACACATTGATGGTTTTGATGATGTTTATCATTTCATGTCTGATTCTCTATTATGTTTTGTGAATTCAATTTCAGTTTTTAGTTTTTGATTTACATTGTATTTTTCACACATGTGTTTATGGTTTGTTTTCAGTCTTTTAGGAATTTACGGGTTAATTCTTTCAACAATTGCTGCTTATTTT
The DNA here is from genome assembly GCA_023736055.1 of Quercus glauca. NCBI lineage: Eukaryota > Viridiplantae > Streptophyta > Magnoliopsida > Fagales > Fagaceae > Quercus > Quercus glauca. Next base: position 24,148,563 of record CM043325.1, on the reverse strand, counting down.
AGCAACAGATAGATAGTATATTATGATAGAATTGTATTAGGGCAATATCTTGTAATTGGGTTAGTTCTTGAATTGCGCAATTCGTGTTTATGTGTGTTTTGTAACGGATTGCCAAAGGGGGAGATTGTTAGGTTCTAATTATTTAGGATTAAATGTTTAGTTTCCAAATTTATGTATCTTGGCAAACTAAGATCAAAACATGTCTAGATTAGGTGTTAGACATTGCTCATGTTAGCTCAAGTCAAGATTTAAGAACATGTAAGCAGCAGAAAAAGGAGTTTAGTAGCTCAATCGACCGAAAGATAGGTTCGACTGATCGAAAATCGTGTTCTACAAATTTTAAATCAAGCCCAAAGCTTGCAAAAAACATCTAGGGTTTCAGTCTAACACTTCCTAGTATAAAAGGAAAACCCTAATCACGTTTTACAAGCTCTTGGAAGTCATGTGTTTTACTCTTGTGAGATCTGTGAGATTTCTGTAACCTTCCAACTCTACAAGCGTCTACTGGAATGAGATCTACAATCAATAACTGGTGGAAACAAGTTGTTGCATAATGATCTACTACTGATGATAACCTGAAACCTTTGAGTGAGATCTCAAAGTCGTAAACAGAGAGTTTGTGTTCAACAAATCCAAGATAGAAGAGTTTGTGGAGTCAGAGCTGCACGTGATTGTAATATTCCATTCTATCATAGTGGATTTTTTTACTTGAGGATAGCTATGTTAAATCATCCCCAGGTTTTTACCTTGAAACTATTGCTTTTATTGGTTTTCTTGGGTCATCATATTACTTTTTTTTTTTTTTTACTTTTCGTCACCAAGTGATATGTTTGCATATGTTTAACCTAGATCTCATAATTAACCTAAGTAAATACTTGACTAATTAATTAGGTAAGGGGTCTAAACAAACAAACAAGCATAATTGCCGACACTGTTAAGAAGAACTCACAACCATTATATTTCTCTTGGTATCATTTTGTAAGGAAAAATGAAATGGATATTATTTTTATATAATGAGTTGAACGATTTACAAATTTGAATGATTAGAGTTCTTTTTTTTTTTTTTTTTTTTTTTTTTGAATAGGCCTTTTCTTGAGCAATTTGTTCACTTGTTATAGTTTGGTCTAATCTTGTCTCTCTTTTTCTTGGGTTATTTTTGTTGTTATTGGGCTAATTTTTATTATTATTATTTAAGCCCATTTTTTTGGAGTTTAAGGGGTTAAGGATTATGTTTGAGGAGCCAAAATTATTTTTGGAGTAATGCTAATATCCACAATATTTTCATGATAAATCTTATGCAACAAGTTGTTATTGGTGAGTAAACAAGTAATGTCTGTATTGAACTCAAATTAGAATCACTAACAACTTACGTACTACATAAGATATATTGTAAAATTATTGTGAAAATGTTGTGGATTTAGCATTATTCTTATTTTTGTTGAACCTAAATTCCTATGATTTTCAAGTCAGGGTGTTCAAAATTTTTATTAGAGTAGATAGAATAGGTTAGTTTAGTATATAATTTTTTTTCAAGTGTATATATACATTATTTTACAAGTCAAGGTGGTCTTGTGACAACCTTGACATTAATGCGAAGTCGCCACTACAAAGAGGCCTTTTAATGCTCTATGCTTTTTTCTTCCTGAAATCTAAAGGATCTTTATACTAATGATATTTGTTGCACGACCACAACGTGGCAATCTATCAATACATTGGTATATATATATATATACATACACTCTTAATTAGCAAAGCAAAATGTAGCATTCCAATTAATTTCCCCGCCTACCCCACCAATATCCCCAATTGTTTTCACCTTTTTGCAACATATCTCTCTCTCTCTCTCTCTCTCTCTCTCTCTCTCTCTCTCTCTCTCTCTCTCTCTCTCTCTCTCTCTCTCTCTGTGTGTGGAGATTGCTAGTGCTACTTCCTCTACTACCTACAACTCACAAGCCACTATGACAAAGGGACCTCCACTGCTGCAAGATGGCTAAAAATTGATCTCCTCCGCCACAAAACAAAATTTCTCTCCTCTTGTGAATCCTTGTTAGCATCTTTATCTTCTGCTTCTTTTAGAGTCAGGATGTCTAAATTTTTATTTTAGGGGTTATATATATATATATATATATATATATATATGTAAATATAATTTTTTTTTCTTCAAGTCAGGGGGTTCATTTGAATCCCTTGCCTTCAACGTGGCGCTGCCCTTGTAAGTGTTACATGGGGAATAATTTACGGGTTAAGTGTGCATTCTCATAGTTTAGCAGTGTTAAGTGTAAAAGAAGTATAGTTTAGGAAGATAAAGTGTAATTTTCCAAGTGTTTGTGAGGGTATAGGGTGAATAGTGGTATTGATGAATAAGTAGATTAAATTTAAAAGGTAGAAGAAGAACAACCATTAATGAAAGTCACGGTAGAAAAACTGCCCTTAAATCAAGTTTGAATCCAGAGGTTAAGTGTACTCTAGCAACTTTATGTAAGGCAGAGTTTGATTTTTTTTTTTTTTTTTTTTTTTGGGGCTAATAGTGGAAAAGTTGACTGATAAGTCACTCTTACTGCCACTCTAAAAAATCGTACATAAGATTTTTACCTCATATGGCTCCTCATTCAATTCTTTCGAAGTCGTTGGATCCTTTTCCTCGTTTAAGAATCTCCTCCCTTCTTTCACTTTGCCTCGAAGAGTAACTAGGACCGATTCAATCACATTTTCATTCACTTGGAATCTGGACTCTTCTACTTCATTTTGATCTAATTATTATTATTATTATTTTATTCTTTTTCCCTCTCTTTTGATCTTTTCTTTTTTTATTCCCTTCCATCGTTCCTTAAATGTCATAGGTTTGATCCTATGGAATCAGGCACATTTTCTCATTGAATGAAAGGTATGAAATAAATAAGATTTTTTTTTTTTTTTTTAAATGAAATCTCTCACCTTCACTTAATTTGAGGTGTAGGGAACTATTACGCTTATAAAAATCAATAATTAAAAATACAAATTTAAACCCAACATTATCTGATTAATAAATGTTGATTACAAAAGCCCATATTTTATGATAAGGGACTACGATTAGTTCTACTAGTAATAAGAGTATAAGACAATAACAATGTCATTTTTTTTTTTTTTTTTTCAGGTTGATTTTGTATCATTTGATGTTTTCCATCTTTTGCTTTTCTGTTCTTAGAGCATCTCCAATAGGTTCTCTAAAACTAATTTTGGAGATCAAACACACTAAAAACTCACTCCAACAGCTTCTCTAAAAGCAAAACTTTTTAATTTTTTTTTTTTTTTTTGAAGTTGCTACAGTAGTTCTCTTAATCTAGAGAACACAGTAGCAATTCTAAATGAATAGAGGAAGAATAAATAAAGATTAAAAAAGAATAAAGAATGAATGAAAAAATAATATTTAAATGAGATAGAGAAAGTATAGAGAATCTGTTAGAATGTATATTTAAAAAAGTAGGTAAGTAAAAGATAATTGTTACTGTTTATTGTTCAAATAGTACAAAAATGTAGATAAACGGCTAAAAATGCTCTTTTGACAATTCTGATCTCTACTGTAACACTGTTTGTAATATTATGCTAAATTTTGTTCATGATGTTCCTGAACCAAAAGGTTATGGCAGATCCAATAAAAAAAAAAAGGTTATGGCAGAACTTTTATTTTATTTTATTTTTTTGGTAAACATGGCAGAACTTTTATGTTGCTTGGGAAAGAAATTCTACATGCTGCGACCCATTAATTCTGCCATTTTACTCTAGTAATTAACAGCAGACTCCCTAGACAAATAAACCTAACACCGGAGTATTTCTTGGGGGTCCTTGTCAAAATCTTGAGCGATTTGATTCCTAAAAAAATAAAATGTTAATACACACAAAGTCAAATATGTCAATTCTTTTTGGATCTGCTTACTATTCTATGATCTTATCTTATCTATTTTTTAATATTTTTTTTCTTTTATTATTATTATTATTTTGTCTAACTAGTTTTTTTTTTTATGAATAATTATTACGTTTAACTTAAAATCTTAGAGGTCACGTCATTTAGATCAGTGGGCCGCGAAAAGAGCTTTAGGGTGGCGAGGAGGAAGACCCCCAAAATTGAAATTCTAGTACTAAAATTTTGGCCCATAAAAAAAAAAAAAAAAAAAAAAAAAAAAAAAAAAAAAAAAAATCTAGTATTAATTTATTCTATTATGATTAAAAACAAACAAAAAATAAGACAGATAATAACTATTTGTTAATACATTTCAACTCACACAGTTATCGAATAAATTGAATTTTTTTTTTAAAAAATCTCAAAAATTATTTAAGATTGAATCTTTACTATATTTCCTAGTAATTTCTCTAGATCTTTCAATAAACTTTTTCATTTTTCATTTTATTGTGAAGCCTAGTTTTTGCTTCTAATTTATTTGCACGTTTTCTTTGAAATGAAAAATATTATTGTTAAAGTTCTATAATTTACAAATCATATTTATTATCTCATTATTTGTAAAATGTTCTTCCAACTAAAAACCAATTAATATTAGTTCTCTGTGTATTGCCAAGTAAAAATATACACACCCAAATACACACATAAATAAAATTTTAGAATAATCACTGAAACGATCCTTGCTGGGATGGAGGTAGACAATACGATAACATATAAATTTCAAAGTCCAAAACTTTTGCTTTTTGATTCCAAACAGAAAAAAATAGCCAAAAGTGTCATACCAAACACAGCCAATATCATTTGCATATTAAAAAAAAATCAAACAAAAAATGACACAAATAGAGTCATTATATAACAAAAAAAAAAACTAAATACTAAAATACATAGTCGTCGAAGAATCTTAGCCAAAGACATAGTAAAAAATATTGCTCATTGAGATTTGACACAAATAATAATAATAATAAAAAGTCTAGAATGGAGAGAAATCAACAAACCTTTGAGTCAATTTTGAAATTTTCTCAAAAAAAAAAAAAAATTTTCAATTTTGAAAGGTCAAGTATACATTTTTTAGATTCAATCTTTTAAATTCATATGTGTGTGTGTATATATATATATCTATTATTTTGAAAAATATTTAAATCTAATGGGGTCCTAGTGCCATTGATTTGCATTTGCGTCTATCTATTCCTCCCAAATGGTCGCATCAATTGTGGGTTCTAGTTAACTTAACTGGTAAAGTCTCTGATGGTTAAATAAAAGATTTTGGGTTCAATCTCTACTTATATAAAAAACTGATTGATGTCTTCGTTTGATGATAAAGAATTATCATCATAAACGGATACCATAAGTTTTTTTTTTAGGGGGACAGATACCATAAGTTGAAACTCTAAAAAAATAATAATAATAATTAGCTGCATCAATTATTGCAAAAAAAAAGAGTTATGAGGAATATTTTGTTTTTATTTTTTGGTTTTTTGTTTTTTGGTCCTCTAATAAATATTGAAGCTGTCCCTGGTTCGCTAGCGCTATCAGTGCAAGTTGGATTGGTTCCTAATAATTTCATAGTTATCCTGAACTTTGAAAAAGGATAGCTTCCTAAAGTCGTTATAATGCCCTTTTAATTAGCAACTAACAGCCAGCGTATTGTCGGGCCTTTCTTTTGTAAGTTGTTGCTTAAACGTATGTTTTATACTTTATTGGTACCGAGGTGGGGTTAATTTTTCTTATTCATTGAATAAATACCGGCCCAGAGATTAATTTAGTTTGTGTGTACAGGGTACAGACCTATTTGCAAGGGGAAATGAGGAAATTATTGTGTACTCTCGGAATATCATAAATGCGTACTCCCTCCTCTCACATGAATGGTGAGTCATACTAATTAAATTCATGATGGGACCCATCATTCATGTGAGAGGGGTGGGGGGACTATGCGTTTATGGTATTCCGAAAGTATCTAATAATTTTCCATCTAGAAGTTGGTATGTACGTGCAACAAGTTTTACCGTTTATGTTAGGTTTTACCATATATATATTCATTCCATATTTGGGAAATGAAGGATTTAAATCATGATGTTTTCATTGAAAACACTAAAAAATGATTATCAGATGAGTTACATAATTTTTGGCTAATATTTATCTTGTATACTAAAATTTAGGGGAAATTGCAAAAAAAAAAAAAAAAAAAAAAAAAAAAAAGATTTATCATTGTGACACATTAAACTTTGTACTTTTAAAATGGACATTGTAAACCCCGACTTTCATAAATGCACCCAAAGAAAAAAAGAAAATGATTCCATGGTCAGGAGTCATAGGGATGGCAATGGGGCAGGGCGGGGCGGGTCAGGATGGGGTCTTTGCCCCTGCCCCGCATGGTTTTGTCTTACCCCATCTCTTTATGATGGGAAAATTTTTCTTATCTCATCCCTGTCCCTTGGGCCCTACAAAGTCCCGTCCCACCCTGTAAAACTCTACTTCTTGTTAATTTGTCCACAACTATTACAATTGTTTTTAATAAAATTTATTTTGTTAATAAAAATATATTTGAAATTACAAATAAATTTATCCCATCAAATCAAACTAATTTTTAGCAAAAATTGAATAATATTATTAAAGTGTTTAACAAGACAATATCACAACAAAAACAAAAATCTCATAATACAAAATCCATTGTTCGATAGTATATAAATTTGTTTATGATAAAGAGAAAAGAAAATGTTAAAATTGGTACTTTATTTCCAACCTTACTAGAGAAAAAAAAAAAGGACAGAAAGCCTTGTTGGGTAGAATAAAATAAGCTAAGATATATTTGTTTAAATAATAGGGTTTTAGGATATGAAAACTTTACAATTTAAGCCTCATCAATGGAGCGGGGCGGGGTGGGTTGGGTCTAAAATGTCTAAACCCATCCCCGCCTCATCCTTTATTGCAGGCTAAAATCTCGTCCCATCCCCACCCCACCACCTTTGCGCGCGCGAGGGGTAGGGGGTGAAACCCGCGTGGGGCAAAGCGGAGAGAGGTGAGGCAAAATTGTCATCCTTATCAGGAGATGTACACTTATTGTTGGGGACATATTTTTATGTAATTGGCATATCTTTTGACAAAACACACTTTACTTGTACTTGGGTAAATCTAAGTAGGTTCAAGATGATCACTACAAGTGGTAAATTGAAGACATGAAGACTACTCAAGAACTGTTCAAGAAAAGTGCAATTTGTAGGTCTCGATACCTGCTCGATAGAATCTCGATTTGTCAAGATTCATTAAAGCTCGATAGATTCCTCGATCGATCGAGTTTACAGATTTTCAAATTATAGCCAGCAATGTTTTATTCTAAAAGGCTATTTGTTTATGAATTTGTATAATCCTTATTGAATAAGGAAAAGCCCAAGGTTTATGTAAACCTATTTGGAATAGGAGAGCCCATTAAGCTCATATTTAAAGGAGGTGGAAAAAGAAAAACCTAACCCTAGAGAGCTTCATAAGGTTTTCTTTTTGAAACTCTAGCCTCCTTCTACAGAAGAAAGAGTTTTTGCTGCGTTTCTTGTACGCCTTTGGGTTTTGTAACCAAGTAAAGTCTCTTGCACCAACATTGAAGATCTTATTAGTGTTTCTATGTGAAACTGCTGCAAATCAACTATAACAATCAAAGGGTTGCTGTGGAGTTAGTCACGTACTTGGATTCGTGCAAAGGAGTAAACCGCGTACTGGGATCTGCGCATCAAATTGGTTAGTCACGTACTTGGGAGCCATGCATCAAAAGGGGGAACTATTACTACAGAACAAGTTTAATTGGGTATTGGGGTAAGGGTTCAACTGTAGGTTGGTAAGGTACTTGAGATTCCTTTACTTATAACCGCTTGTTTTGATAATAGTGGAGTTTCGGGAGTGGTAACCTAAAAATCACCCGGTGGGGTTTTTGCTGTTAGGGTTTTCCCCATTCGTGAACAAATCACCGTGTTATTTACTTTCCGCTGCTTATTTAGTTTATTGGTGATTTGTTTGTGCTGCCACGCAATTGCATGATAAATTGATTAATTAATAACTTGGCTAATTAATTAATTTGTTTAATCACAAGGGGTCATTCAGTTTATGGCCTATCAAGTGGTATCAGAGCAGGCACACTCTGATTAGGTGTTAACCTTTGTTGTGTGATCCATTGACCCCTGTTGTCATGGAAACTCTTGATTGTTTGGATTTGCATGATCTTGTGTTGAATGATGATGATGATATTCAAGATGCCTATTGCAAGCTTTATAATTTTTGTATGAAATCTCTTGAATATTCTACAAAATTAAAAGCTAAATTTAAAAAGGTCAAACTTGAAAAAGATGATTTGATTGCAAAATTAGATGAAGCCAATAATTTAAATGAGAATTTTAAAAATCAAATTTCATCTCAGGTGGACAAAATTAAAAGTTTGGAAGAGCAACTAGTTAAATATAAAACTGAAGTTGAAAAATTAACTAGTGTCAAACTTGTTGTTGAGCTTAACTTAAAAGAAAAAGATTATTATATTCCCCAATTTAAAAGGAATAATGAAGAGTTAAGGCTAATATTGCTAGGATAGACAAAAGTAAACAATCTGATGTTAATATTGAAGTTTCTAAACCTGTGTCTAAAACTCCTCCTAAGTTGAATAAAAATTCTGAATTTGTCCCCACTTGTCATTATTGTCATATTGTTGGTCATATTAGGCCAAATTGTCCTAAATTAAGGTCTATGTTAACTTCTAAGGTTAGACCTCCTTCTAGGAAGCCGAGTAGCTCTAAAACTGCTCATGTTTGTCACCATTGTGGTGGTTTTGGTCACACTCGTCCTAATTGTTTCAAGCTGTTTCCTCATAAGCGAGTGTCCAATAGGTCTTATCCTCTGTCTAAAGGCTCTGTACCTATTCTTGGTGAGTTATTAAAAGTTTTGAACTTTTTAACTCAATTTCAGGGGAATTCTAATTCCTCTATGTCATTTAGTAGACATACTAGGTGTTGACACCCCATTTTGCAACCCGCATTTAACCTTACATGGAGGGTAAAAGGGTAATTTTGACTTGAAAATATGCATCTTGATTCTGGTCATTAGATTCTTAATCTCATTTCATCAAAATGATCTTGATGTTGTAACGATCAAATCGACTGGTCATAATCCCTAATCAGACCATCAGATTGAAAGTTATCATCAAATCAAGTTTTAATGGCCGAGATGCACTATCACAAATTGAGTCTGACTATATGTGATTATGAACAATTGATTCCAATTGGTTATAAGTGTAATCAATTGGAGATCAATGATGTGTCATAATTTAATTGGTTAGGACTACATTTTATGGTGAGGTTGCATACACCTAATTAATTAGATAGTTAAACATTAATTCTTCAATGAGTAATTTGTGCAATTATCTTTTAATTAGTGTAAATTTGGAACCAATTAAGTCTGAAATTGGAGTGATTGGAGCCATTTAATGTTAATTGGGGACTAATTTGAGACCTATTAATGTTAATTGTGCTGAAACCATTTTCTAACAAATGACCTCTGCTCACTATTTCATCTATATCTCTCAGAATATTTTGAATCTGTGAATGAGGTTAATTTTCTAAGAAACTAGACATTTGGGGCTTCAATTCGAGCACAAGAATGAGACAATTCCGATCAGAATTGAGTCAGATATGATTTTTTGAAGTTGGCTCCACAGGCTGTTACAGCAGTTACGGGAAAACCGAATTTTGGCTTGCTCCCCACTCCCACCAATCTTTCCATTTAATGCACAAGATTTTTCCCAAGGCTAAAATGAGGTCTAGGTTCATAATCCTTGTCAACCCTCATTAAATGGCCTTCCATTCATATTCCCTCAACTACTACTATATAAACCCCCCTCTCTTTCATTCCAAAAGACACCAAACCCCCCTTTCTTCTCCTCTCTTGAGTTCTAGTGAAGTAGAGTAGTCTTGTCATATCTTGGTCTTCCTGAGACTCAAGGTATTGAGTGAGACTCACTCTCCCTTTCCTAGTTCTTCTTTTTTCCTCCTCCCTTAGGGTCTCTACCAAGAGTCTCCTCCTCCACCGTATGAATCTTGCATGAAGGTATAACCTCTTACCCTAACTTGTTTTTTGTGTTGCCATGATGAAAATTTAGGATTAAAGCATGATAGTAATCACTTAAATTCCCTTGAATATGTTTGAATGTTCTTAATTATTCTTATGTGTTCTTCACATGTTCTTGGTTGTTCATCACATCTTCATGCATATCACTAGCTTTGATCTTAAATCCACATAAAAAATATGAAAAACATGTTTGTTTCATAATTCTTTCAAATTCTTGAATCTAGGATATCACCATACACACACATTCACTAGAATTTAATTTTCAATCCAAATGCAATGCCTAATTAATTGAATTAGGGTTTATCACATGCACACACATTAATTCAACATGTAAATTAATTGACATATTTGATGATATGATATGAATGTTGGCCACCATAGTCTAGAAGACCGGTTTCACCGGGCAAGGTGGATGCCTAACACCTTCCCACTTTGTAACACAGCCTCCGAACTTAGATCAAGGGTTAGTAGATTAAATGCTTATCCTTGTAATTTTCAATTTCTAGATTGTAACTAGGAAATAAAGCCATGTACTTTATCTTAGATTGTATCTAGGACCAAAGCCATGTAATTTCCTATGTTCAATGTAAATTCAATTTCAAATTAATAAAATGATGAATTTTTTAATTATGGTTTTCTTATTTATTCCAACAATTAAATAAGTGGCGACTCCATTGTAAAACCCTTAATCTAAAGGGGGAAAATATAACTAGTCGAACCTCCATTTTGAGAGGCAATAACACAACTCCACCCATTCACGTGGGTTTGGCCCAACATTCTCCTATAAAAAAGGGGGCCGGGGGCGCGGTCTCTCACACTAGGACACGTGCCTTTTCATCTTCACGGCCAAGGACTCGTGCTATGTGGGTGATAAAGGATTTTAAGACTTAATTGTCTTTTCTGTTTGTCCTCTGCTTTAATTCTTTCTATCTAAAGTTGGACTCTCTTTGCTTGATTTCTTATCTGCTTTTGGAATCATGCTTTCATGCATTTGCATATTTCTTTCATGCTTTCATGTTGTTTAACATGTTTTTGTTTAATTTCAGTTTTTGTTTATTTTGTTTTTGATATAAAAATTTTTTTTTGAAAAATCAGAAAAATACAAAAACAGTGTGTGTTTTGTGTACTTTGGTACTTGTGTACCTTGGATGACCAATGAAACAGAGTTTTCTAAACTTTGTATCTCTTGTAACTTGGATGAGCATCTTTATGCACAACTAAGTAAATGAGCTTTGTGGTTCTTATTTGTGATGAGTAAGATTAAGTTATCTCTTAAAACTTAACACTCATATCACTCTTTTTGACGGGTAAGACTAGAAAATCCTAAGAGAAATGCATAAATAACCATCTCACCACTGTTGCTCACCAATCATTAGTGACATCTATATGCTTCGGCATAGCAAAAGTGTGATGTCAATGACATTTGTGTGTTTCGGCATAGCAAAATTGGAATGTCAAATATCAATGGGTATTTCTTTTCTCTCTCATAAGCCCATGCATGATATGCTTAAAAAGAAAATATGCAAATAAAATAAAAAGCAAAAAGATTAAAAATGCTTTAATTATGATTGCAAACGTGTATTCTAGGAGATGTGGGAGTTATAGGATGTACCTCGAAGGTGATAGTCTCCATCAAACAGTTATGATTGTGTGTGAGTTAAAGTGATTTTCTCATATCTCAAATCGTCATAACATGTATACACTTATGCAATCTTGCTATATTTTTCACACACGACACGCAATATTCTTTGCTACTCATGATACATGTGCAGGTACAATGTGATTTGGCCATCACTAGGTTTACATGTGCTTTTGTATGCTCACTAAACTGTCATGACTTGTTTTTGAAATATAAAATTGGTTAGAATTGTTTAGTGTGTGTGTGTGTTTTTGGGGATCCATGTGCTTAAAATTTTTCATTAAAAGATGATTTTGAGAGCCTATTGTGTTGATTGGATCACTGTTGAGTTGCATGTTGGATTGCATTCATGTCTGTGTTTTTCTCTTCTCGAAAAACTGTTTTTAAAAAGCAAGCTCGACACCTCCTCGACACCTCCTCGATACCTGTCTATCTGTCGAGCTTCTCTAGCTTTTTCTTATCGCAATCTCGACAGCTCCTTGACACCTGGTGGATCGATCGAGAATTCTTCTGTCTTCTCGATAGCTTCTCGACAGCTGGGTCGATCGATCAAGATTTTGTTCTTGTGTCTTTGCTTTGTCCCTCGATAGAGCCTCGACAGCTTCATCTGCCGACGTATATTTTTCTCGACACCTGTCTCGACACCTCTCGATCCATCGAGATCCCCTTGCATGCATTTCATTTTTTTGTTTTGCATTTTTTTTTTCTTTGTGTCCATAGCATCTTGTTTTTCTTTTCTTGTATGTCTATGGTTCCTTGTTTTCCTCGTTCCCTCTATGTCAGTTTTCTGTCTGTCTCCTGTCATGTCTTTTGGCTTTTTATGCCCTTTGACAATCGTGTCAAAAAGGGGGAGAAATTTGAGAATTGAATGTCTTTCCTCAGGGGGAGTAATAGATTTAGGGGGAGAACTTCATGTTAAAGAGAATAATGTTTTTGATGTAACTAACTTAAGGGAAGAGTTAGTTTGATACACATTGATATTGATATATTCTTTGTGTTGTGTATCTTTTGGTTTTGTAACCATTTACATACATCATGTGTTGTTTCTATATTTGATGATGATGTATGTGTTTCATTATTTATCTCACATGTGTTGTTTCTTTTCTCTCTTTATACACATGTTTCTTGTTTATTTAACTTGTCATTATTTTCCACATGGTAACTTGATGTGTATTGTTTAGTGCCTTTCAGGAAAGACAAGTTAAAGCCAAGTCAAGATTCCGAACCTTCTTCTTGCAGCAACTTCCAAGGTTCAGATCTTTTAGACTAGGCTTATTTATTCTGTAATCTTGAGAAGAATGTATTCTAGGACATTCAATGTACTCTTGTGGTTTTGTCACGAATTGCCAAAGGGGGAGATTGTTGGGAACATATTTTTATGTAATTGGCATAACCTTTGACAAAACGCACTTTACTTGTATTTAGGTAAATCTAAGTAGGTTCAAGATGATCACTACAAGTGGTAAATTGAAGACATGAAGACTACTCAAGAACTGTTCAAGAAAAGTGCAATTTGTAGGTCTCGATACCTGCTCGATAGAATCTCGATCTGTCGAGATTCATTAAAGTTCGATAGATTCCTCGATCGATCGAGCTTACGGATTTTCAGATTATAACCAAAAATGTTTTATTCTAAAAGGCTATTTGTTTATGAGTTTGTATAATCCTTATTGAACAAGGAAAAGCCCAAGGTTTGTGTAAACCTATTTGGAATAGGAGAGCCCATTAAGCTCATATTTAAAAGAGGTGGAAAAAGAAAAACCTAACCCTAGAGAGTTTCATAAGGTTTTCTTTTTGAAACTCTAGCCTCCTTCTACAGAAGAAAGAGTTCTTACTGCGTTTCTTGTATGCCTTTGGGTTTTGTAACCAAGCAAAGTCTCTTGCACCAACATTGAAGATCTTATTAGTGTTTCTATGTGAAGCTGCTGCAAATCAACTACAACAATCAAAGGGTTGCTCTGGAGTTAGTCACGTACTTGGATTCGTGCAAATGAGTAAGCCGCGTACTGGGATCTGCGCATCAAATTGGTTAGTCACGTACTTGGGAGCCGTGCATCAAAAGAGGGAACTGTCACTACAGAACAAGTCAAATTAGGTATTGGGGTAAGGGTTCAACTGTAGGTTGGTAAGGTACTTGGGATTCCTTTACTTGTAACCGTTTGTTTTGATAATAGTGGAGTTTCGGGAGTAGTGACCTGAAAATCACCCGGTGGGGTTTTTGCCGTTAGGGTTTTTCCCATTCGTGAACAAATCACCGTGTTATTTATTTTCCGTTGCTTATTTAGTTTATTGGTGATTTGTTTGTGCTGCCACGCAATTGCATGATAAATTGATTAATTAATAACTTGGCTAATTAATTAATTGGTTTAATCACAAGAGGTCATTCAGTTTGTGGCCTATCCTGATTTATGAAAGTGTAGGGTTTATTTTCTCAAAAAAGAAAGTGTAGGATTTAAAATATTTCATTTAAAAGTCTAGAGTTTAATGCGTGCAATACAAAAACTGAGCTTTTTTTTTTTAGGTACTTTCCCCTAAACATTTATTTACTGCTTGGTATATCTTTCCTTGTTTTTGATGAGCTTGGTATCTCTTTCCTTCTTTCTTTCACGGAAACAACCTATACAGTAACTTGTTCGATTACTTTTTCAACAGTGTAGGTGGGGTTAACGTGAACTCTGCCTCGTGTTCACGTGAAAATTGAAACACTATTGCGTCACGCCCGCCATGCAAACTATGGAAATGATTGGGGGGACAAACTCTTGAAGCCAGCTACAAGCTGGGCCATACATTATCTAATTTTTTGGAATCATTTCAATTTGAATAGCCGTCTTTGTTTACTTGTTACAAAAATTTGACTACACTCTTGCCTATATTTAACTCTGGCTTACAAGCAATTTCTTTAACAATTCAAAAATACTTCTCTCAAGAATTGAATTGACTAGTAGTTAGTCTAGTAGTTTCATTTTCTTTATCTTGCTGTCATTTTTCTTTAGTCATAATGGCGAGTGGACATTTCAGCCATATATTGATTTTGTTTACGTTTCTTTTGCTTGCCTTGAGTGCTTCCTTGGTGCATGGCCAAGGCACAAGAGTTGGATTTTATTCTGCTGCGTGTCCTCGAGTTGAATCCATTGTTCGTTCAACAGTTCAATCTCATTTCAGTTCTGATCCCACTGTGGCTCCTGGATTGTTGAGGATGCTTTTTCATGACTGTTTTGTGCAGGGTTGTGATGCCTCTATCCTTATTTCAGGGTCTAACACTGAAAGAACAGCTGGTCCTAACCTATTACTGAGAGGATATGAAGTTATTGATGATGCCAAGACCCAACTTGAAGCTGCATGCCCAGGCATTGTCTCTTGTGCTGATATTCTTGCCCTTGCTGCCCGTGATTCTGTTGTTCTGGTAATTTTCACATGGAAAAAATTTATTTTCAAACTAGTATGGAAGTAAATTCCTCTAACCAATTGGCAATTGATAAAATCATTTATGTGTGCATTTAGTTACATGACCTATTAATAGATTATGCAATTTGTTTAAATTATATACATGAATGGTTTTATAAGCAAATATGTTAATTGGTCCTGACTGATTTGGAAAAAAACTTTATTAAAATAGAATGTTGTATGAATTTGTATTTCTGTGTAGTGTTTGTTATCTGTTCTTTGAAGAGTTAGGTTAATAATTAATCCTCCTTTGGTACTTATGATGCAGACAAATGGACCTAGTTGGGTTGTTCCCTTAGGACGCAGAGACGGGAGGGTTTCATTGGCATCTGATGCTGCCAATTTGCCAGCATTCACTGACTCCGTCGATGTGCAAAAGCAAAAGTTTTCTGCTTTGGGTCTCAATACTCAAGATCTTGTGGCCCTCGCTGGTAATATTTCTTTAACTCAAGCTGGCAAGGTTTTGACGTTTTGTAATGAAAGTGAGTGAGAGAAGCGCAACTAAACAATGAAACCATGATTTATGTCGGTAATGAGAAAACAGTCAATAAGTTGAAAAAGAAAACCAAAATAACATACACACAAGGCAAGGCTAGGAATACTACAAATTTTAATATATAAATCTTACAAATTGACATGTTACTAATAAAAAAAAATAAAATAAAAAGTAATTTAAAGATTCATTTATTATATATTTATTAAAATGATATCAATTTGATTTTTGTTACCTTAATTTGTAAATCTTTTGTAGTGTATATATATATATATATATATAAAGCCTCTAGGATTTCATACTACTGACTGCACAGTTAGATCCCTTTGTTATGAGAGTAATATTGTTTAACAAGGAGTAACTAACAGACTATATTTGAGCTTTACTTACAAGGGACTAGTCCAGTAACACGAATCTCTTAGTTTTTGTCTTAAAGAAGAAGACAAAAAACTTCCATTTTGAGCCGTGGTACCCATTGCGGAGTGCTTTCTCACTTAATTAGTGAGATCAGTGTTAAATTATCTTCCTCACTTTTTCCAGGTTTTGGACTGATGGTGAACAAAATATATTACAATAAGTATGAATATAGCGATAATCAATCATTAAAAAAGAAAACAAAAATGACACAAGAAAGTGAGAGAGATATACCCTTTACAGTTTTATGCTATGGACCCTCATTACAATTGTTTTTTGTTTCTTCAAATACTTCAACATAGCCTAACATTTTTTTTTCTGTCATTTCTAATAGGAGGACACACCATAGGAACTTCAGCTTGCCGGTTCTTCCAATACAGAATGTACAATTTCACTAAAGTTGGGAATGGTGCTGTGGACCCGTCTATTAATCCATCATTCCTTCCTCAACTACGAGCACTCTGCCCACAAAATGGAGACGATTCAAAGCGAGTTGCATTGGATACTGGTAGCCCTAATAGGTTTGACACCTCTTATTTTACAAATTTGAGAAATGGGCGAGGGATCCTTGAGTCTGATCAAATGTTGTGGACTGATGCTTCAACAAAAACCATTGTCCAGCGCTTCTTGATGGGTCTAAGCTTTAATTTGGAATTTGGGAAGTCCATGATTAAAATGAGTAACATTGGGGTAAAGATAGGCAATGCTGGTGAAATTCGCAAAATATGTTCCAAAATTAATTGATGATATATAAAAGTATATAATCACGTAAGGAACTCACTTGTTGAGGTTTTTGTTTTGTGTTTGTGTTTGTTAGCCTTAGCTTATGCTTATACAATAACTCTATAGACGCCGAAAATTTTACATAAATTTTCATACTTGAGATATATCATGAGTGACAATTTTATGTGGAGGGTATGAAATTTCATGTGAA
Source organism: Quercus glauca (assembly GCA_023736055.1). Taxonomy (NCBI): domain Eukaryota; kingdom Viridiplantae; phylum Streptophyta; class Magnoliopsida; order Fagales; family Fagaceae; genus Quercus; species Quercus glauca. The sequence continues at coordinate 24,131,609 of CM043325.1, read as the reverse complement.
ATTTTTGGTGCCTATAATAACAGCACTCGGCTTACTATTGGCTAATTCGCATAATAAATAACAACCAGGATCTAAATTTACTTAACAAGTTTTTAATCCATATAGACAAAACATAACTTGACATTACAAGAGAGATCACCTAGCTTAAGACTCTTATGTTGCATGTGGATTTGGAGAATTCTGGTGTTTGAAGCCCAAGCAAAAGAGGACTCTAGAGTAGTCCAAAATATTAGGTGGTGCCAAGTAAACATATACTCTCCCAAATACACACTCAAAATTTTTATTGAAATAGGCATCGAAACAATCCTTCAGATGAAGGCAAACAATACGATAGGACAATGATTCTCACATACTTCTTATTGTATATCATTATTACACATTACTTATTTCATGTTTTAAATGTGGACATCATTAAAAAATGTGAATATCGAGTATGATATTATGGATGTTATATGTATGTATGAAGTATACATTAAAGAGTGTGAGAAAACAATTATTGAATATGATAACACATGTATTCCTTGCGATGGCCAAATCACATTGTACCTGCACATGTATCAAAAGTAGCAAAAAATATTACGTGTTGTGTGTAAAAAATATTGCAAGATTGCATAAATGTCTACATGTTATGACGATTTGAGATATGAGAAAATCACTTTAACTCATACACAATTATAACTGCTTGATAGAGACTATCACCTTCGAGGTACATCTCATAACTCCCACATCTCCTAGAAGACATGCTTGCAATCATATATAAAGCATTTTGATTCTTTTTGCTTTTTATTTTTCTTTGCATATTTTCATTTGTTAAGCATGCATGGACATATAAAAGAGAGAAAAGAAATACCCAATGATGTTAAGATTTTGACATTGCACTTTTTCTATGCTCAAGCATACAGATGTCATTTCATGATTGGTGGTCAACAGTGGTGAGATGGTTATTTATGCCTTTCTCTTAGGATTTTCTAGTTCTACCCGTCAAAAAGAGTGATACGAGTATTAAGTACAATAGATTATTTAATCCTACTCATCACAAACACGAGTCACAAAACTCACTTGCTTAGTTGTGCATAAAAATGCTCATCTAAGTTATAAAAGATACAAATTTTAGAAAACATTTTTTCAATAGCCATCCAAGGTACACAAGTAGCAACGTACACAAAACATACACTAATTTTGTATTTTTATGATTTTTCAATTTTTTTTTTAATTTTTTATGAAAAAAAAAAAAAAAGCAAAACTAAAGACAAACAAACAAAAACAGGTTAAACAAAGCAAAGTATAAAACTAGATCGACTCAAAACAAGAAAGCAAAACACACAAGTAATGCATACTCAAAAAACAAGAAAGGGAGAGAGAGAAAAAGTGATTAAATCATTAGAGCATTTTTCCTTCCACACCTTGGAAGAACCTTTCCGTTTGACAAACCCTTGATCCGGTGATGAGGGGGAAGAATTGAAATCGTTCAAGTTTGAAAAGAACATAAGGGCTTTGAGTAGATCTCCAAGGGGAGCAAAAGAGGATGGAAACTTTCCTGATGTGATCATACTTTTGCTCTGTTGAGTGGCTAATTACTTATAGCAATTTGGTCAAGTATGTCCAGTTGCTCCACAGTGATGGTAGGGATGCTGCTTCTTTTGTTTAGACTTTTGAGTATTGCCCTTCTTAGCCCTTGAGTTTTTAGTCTCTTTCTTATCAAGCTTAGGGAGTTCTACTAAGATAGATTTACTCTTATATATGTTCTCACTAGCTGAAGCAATTTTAACATCATTGTTCTCAGATTCAACATTATTAGTAGGTGAAACAAAAATAGTAGTACTAGTAGAAGCAATACTAGGAGAAGAGAATCATACCCCAAACCAGTTTGATCAGAAGCAAATTTCTAAAAGCTGAGCATCTCGTCAAGTTTTGCACTTGAAGTCTCCTCCAACTGAGCTCTAACTTGGAACAACTCTGCCTTAAGCTTCTTGGTATTCTCAGCCAAGAAATTATTCTCAAATCTCAGTGCTCCAATGGTATGATTGGCTTCATCAAACTTCGTGGAGATTTCTTCTCGTTCAAGCTCCACATCACTGAGCTTGTTGGTGGCCAACCTATACAACTTCTCATGCTTTTTCGAGACCTTATATAATTTTGCATAGGCTGTATAGATGTCATCTTGTTCATCCATCTTTTCAAACTTGGACTCCACCAAGTCATCTTCTTCATCTACATCTTCAACAATCCCCTCAATAGGATTTACAGTGGCAGTAAAGGTATTTAGGATTCCATCATCTTCATTCTTCGAATCATCCTCAGGTTCGGTGTCACTCAAGGTAGTAGCAAGGGCCTTACTTTTCCCAATGGTCTTGAGATAAGTTGGGCACTCTTGTTTCATGTGTCCGAAGCCTTAACACCCAAAATACTTTGGTCCTGAGGGAATAGTGTATTGATCGCCATCCCTAGCATCCTTCTTCCTTTTGTCTTGACTCTTGAATTGAGACAAACTAGACTATTTGCGGTCTTTGTCAAATCTTTTAGCATTGGCATTCTTCATAAACTTTTTGAATTGTGTTGTAATGTAGGATTTCATTTTAGAATCTTCATCGTCGAAAGACTCATCTGTGTCACTGCTCTTGGCTTTTAGTGCCATGCTCTTTCCCTTACTCGATTTTCCAATCCTTGTCAAACCCAACTCATAGGTTTGTAGATTGCCAACCAATTTTGTCAAATGAATTTTGTCTATATCCTTTGATTCCTCAATTGTGGTGATCTTGGCATGAAATCTCTCGGGTAGAGGTCTTAACACCTTTCTAACAATCTTGGGTTCAGGAATGATTTTCCCAAGATTAAAGGCTGAGTTCACTATGTCCTTAAGCTTGGCATAGAACTCATCAAATGACTTATCCTCCTCCATCTTGATCTCTTTAAAGCTTGTAATAAGTCTCTGAAGTTTCGAATCCTTGACAGCCTTGGTTCCTTCATAGGTTGTCTAGAGGATGGTCCATGCTTCCTTGGTAGTTTTGGTAGAGGATATCTTCTTAAACTCCTCATTCGTGACCGCACTGAATAAAGAATTCAATGCCTGCTATTGAAGTTAGCTACCTTGATCTTAGCATCATCCCAATCGACCGACGCTTCCTTTAGCTTAGTCCAGCCTATCTCCACAGTTTGCCACACTTTTTTATCTAATGACTGTAAGAAAGCTCTCATGCGTACTTTCTAATATGCATAGTTAATGACATCAAATAAATGAGGTATAATCAATGATTGTCCTCTATCTACGACAACAGGGGTCAATGGATCACACAGTAAAGATTAACCCTAATCAAAATGTGCCTGCTCTGATACTACTTGATGGGCCAAGAATGTTTGTGATGAATTAATCAATTAATTAGCCATGTTAATTAATTAATTCAATTATCATGCAAAACACGTGGTAGCATAAACAAATCACCAACTAAGATAATATGTAGTGGAAAATAAAGTTGACACGATGATTTATTTACGAATGGGGAAAACCTCTAAGGCAAAAACCACACCGGGTGATTTTAAGGTTACCACTCCTAAGAATCCACTATTATCACAACAAGCAGTTACAAGTAAAGGAATCTCAGTACCTTATACCAACCTACAGTTGAATCCTTACTCCAATACCTAATTGGACTTGTTCTGTAGTGACAATCTCTCATTTTCAATGCACGGCTCCCAATACGTGACTAACCAATCAATGCACGGATCCAAGTACGTGACTAACCACCAGCTTGAGAAGGATGTTGACTGCAAAGTTCTTCAGTTCATCAACACAATGAAGATTACGAAGCTCCTTGGTTACAAAACCCTACGATGTACAAACGCAGCAACTTCTTCAAGAGAAAGATGAACTAGGGCATATGTCTCCGGTCACAATATACTTGTGAAAAACTTTTGCATTAAGTTGCATCAGCTATGACGGCTTTTAAAATAATCCTTATATATGTTTAGAGTTGTGAGAAAAGAAATCATAAACAAATATATACGAATTGGTGTGAAATCAGATCTGAAAAACTGATTTTCATAAATCTCGATAGATAGGTAATCTATCGAGCAACAGGCTCAAAATCCCTTTTAAACCTCAATAGATGCTATTTGTCGAGCTAGCTATCAAACTTTAAAATCCAGCACTTCCTCACTTGTTTTTTAGACAGATTTGCATGGCTTTAACATTTGGACTTGAACTCTTGTTCCTTGAAGTATTAAACACATCCTAGATCTACCCAATTACAAGTAAAGTACGTTTTGTCATAGGATTAACCAATTTTAAATGACATATATTCCTAACATGATTCATATATGTCCTAACAATATTTGTGTGGGTAGTTTTTTTTTTTTTTTTTTTTCAATAATTAACCGTGCTTCTGGACTTATCATGCAGGTTAATGGATCAAGTTGGGTAGTTCCCACAAGACACAGAGACAGGAGGGTTTCATTGGTATCTGATGATGAGAATTTGCCAGCATTCAACGACTCCATCGATGTGCAAAAGAAAAAGTTTTCTGCTTTGGGTCTCAATACTCAAGATCGTGTGGCCCTCGTTGGTAATTTAACTTAATTTTCTTTAACTCAAGTTGGCAAGGTTTTGTAAAAAAAAGTGAGGAAGAGAAGCGCTACTAAACAATGAAACCATGATTATTGTTGGTAATCACTAATGAGACAGTAATCAACAAGTTGAATTAGAAAACGAAAATAACACACACAAAAAGGGTAATGCTAGAGATACCATAAATTTTGATACAAAAAGGGTAATGCTCGAGATACCATAAATTTTGATGTATAAAACTTACAAGTTGATAGGTTACTAATATACACACAAAATAAATAAATAAATTCATTTTGTTGAAATGACACTGATCGTATTTTATCATCTTAGCATGTAATCTTTTAGCAGTAATTTTTTTTCCAAAAGTCTCGACAATTTCACACTTCTAACCATTGCAGTTAGATCCGAGAGAAGTATTGTTTAGCAAGGAGTAGCTAACAAACTATACATGGGCTTTAGCTGCATGGGATTGATCTAGTAACACAAATCTCTTAGTTTTTGTGTCTTAAAGAAGAAAGGCAAAAATTTCTCTTTTGAGATTGTGGCCCATCGTGGAGCACTTTCTCACTTAATTAGTGAGATGAGTATTAAATTATATATATATATATATATATTGGGGGGGGGGGGGGGGGGGGGGGGGGGGGGGGGGGGTGTGTTTGGATTGATTATGAACAAAATATATTACATTGAGCATAAATATAGGCCATAATTTCATTAAGACAATAATCAATTATTGCAAAAGAAAACAAATATGAGACACACACGCAAGACCCTTGATGAGCAAGGCGATCTTGCTATATAGCCATTTTAATTTCACACTATGGACCCTCTTTTTTTTTTTCTTTTTTCTTTCTTTTATATATATATATATATATATAAGATAGAAATTCTATTCTAGCGTAATTTAAGTGTATATATATGTGAAGTTTGCTTCTAGAAACTTGAACTCTAACCCTTACCTCCCACATCCCACAAACACTTATACTTGTGAAGTGATCATCACACCAAGCGTGCGTGGTGATCACACTACGAACCCTTATTACAAAGGTTTTTTTTTTTTTCTTTTTTTGGTTTTTCTTTTTGTTTCATCAAATACTTTTACATAACCAAAGGCACTACGAACCCTTATTACAAAGGTTTTTTTTTTTTTTTCTTTTTTTTGTTTTTCTTTTTGTTTCATCAAATACTTTTACATAACCAAAGGTAACATTTTTTTTCCCTTTCTAATAGGAGGACACACCATAGGAACTTTAGCTTGCTAGTCCTTCCAATACAAAATGTACAATTTCACTAAAGTAAGAAATGGTGCTGTCGACCCATCCATCAACCCTGCATTTCTTCCTCAACTCCGAGCACTCTACCCACAATATGGAGATGTTTCAAAGTGAGTTGCACTAGACACTTATAGCCCTAATAGGTTTGATACCTCTTATTTTAGAAATATGAGAATTGGGCAAGGGATTCTTGAGTTTGATCAAATGTTGTGGAATGATGCTTCAACAAAAGCCATTGTCCAACACTTGTTGCTTGGATTGAATTTCAAAGTGGAATTTGGGAATTCCATGGTTAAAATGAGTAACATTGGTGTGAAGATAGGCAATGCTGGTGAAATTCACCAAGTGTGTTCCAAAATTAATTGATGATATAATCCCTGAGATCAACTCACTAGGTGGTATTGTGTGTGTGTGTGTGATGGGCTCAATCAAACGAGTGAGTGACAATTCAATATGAAAGTAGGTGTGAAATTTTGCCTACAAAAGTATTGTAATTTATAAAGTACCCTTACCTCCAAAATTAAAAGGAAAGAAAATGTTAGGATTAGTGCCCTTAAATCCTATTGAGTGATGCTATGTATGATATTAAGTTTGACATTGTGTATGACATTATGTATGACTTAATATTATGTTTAATAAATTTGTTTTATTATTATCTGAAATAGTGGTAACTTGAATATTCAGACATTATCATATAGTCCATGAGATGCATAGTATGTGATTTATGTGAAGAGTCACAGAAGATATAAATCACAAGTTCTTTGTAAACTCAGAATTATAGTTCGTAGTCGGTGATGAAATTGGGCATTTCATCTGCGAAGACTATAACATATCAACTACGATGATTTGTCTTGATCATGGAAGTGGAGACTTCTAGTTGATGTGTTAATATGTTTTAAGAGTTAAAACATATTGAACTGGACCGCTGTGAGATTTATTATTTGTCTAAGGACTGTCAATAGAATAATAAATCTCACGACTTACATTTGCATGAACTCTTAATCCTGAGAGAATAATGGACCTCATCATAATGTGTAGGTTGCTTTGATATATCAAGAGCGAGATCTATAGTAATGGTCAAAATCTCAGTATGTTGGGCAGCCACATTTAGTGTTGATGGAACATGTATTCTCAAGATGGAATTCATAGTCTCTTAACGGAGATATAAAGTATTCCCTTGAGATAAGTTTAATGGGTTTGTTATTCAGAAAGTTAGGCCTAACCACTTTAGTAAGTAGTTACTAAAGTATATATTTATGAAATTAGTTTTCATAAATATACGATGAATAACTTAAAGGATTAAACCGGGTACTCAAGGATCAAGATGTAGTAATTTACAAAGTGGCAGTCTACATTATTAACTTTGTATTACTACGAATATTTTATGAAGGGGTTGCATGTATAATAAAATCTTGGGATATAATATATATAGATAAAACCTAGAGTGCAACTATATTTATATAGTGGTATTAAATATAGTTAATGGTAACTTTGGACTTGTCAAGAGTTGACAGAAAAGCCCAAGGCCCATTGGAGCTAGTGTCTTATTGGTCCCTTTTGGTCCCACTCCAAGCCACACACTTAAGCCCAATTGGTAAGGCCCAAAAGGCCAGCCCAATTAGATATATTGGTTAGATACAAAGGGAAAAACGTACAGAAAAATATTGGTAAGAAAAACATCATTGTAATGGTGTTGATGTGAGTTTTTGGTACTCACTAGTCATCCCTTTGTTACCAAATTGAGAGACCACACATCTTGGGCGATTAGTGGAATTGGAATGAAGATTAAAAGTATTCCCGAGTGCTTCAATCTTTGTTTTGAAATTCACCGCTTCAAGGTACGATCTCTTGTTCTCAAAATTCTGAAATTTACTTAGTACGTGTTATCAATATCGAATGAAGTAGATCCGTTCAAAACTTACTTTTCCGCTGTGTACATCATTAATTCCATCAGAAAATACATGAAGTGTGAAGAAGAGATTGATAAAGAGGCATCCTATTTGACACACTGCTTGTGGTGGAATGTTGGCTTCAAAGTCGAGATATTTTGTACTAGACTTGTTGTGGCTAGTTAATATTATTATAAGCACTGAATTTTAAGTTTGGAAATCAAATAATCGAAATAGTTTCATAAATGAATATTTATATTGATGAATGAGTAGGCACAATTTTTTGAAATTAAATACCATTACAACATAATACTCCTCCGATTTGATCTCTTTGAATAAATCTTTGATTTAAGTATAATCTCGATTCAAACACTAGATGCTCCTTAATTTTATTGGGAAACGGATTGAGAGATCTTTGAAAAGAAATTATGATGAATTTCTAACTATATGTTTTTAAGAAATCCTTCGTTCTTTGTGTTCTTCTTGTGTTCTTTGTCTTCGAAGATTGTAATGAAAGTTCTTCGGGACTTTAGGCTTGAATCCATATATTTTCATTAACTTGCAATCTCTTAAAGTTTTCTAACAATTTTGTATTTGATTCCAGTGCACTTTTAGATCTAGGAGGATGGCTTGAATGATTTATATTTGAAGGTTGAAGTTCTTGAAGTCTTTAAATCTTGATTCCTACAAAGTTTTGAAACTTCTAAATGTGGTATCACAAGATTGAGGAGGAACTCTATTTACAAGAGTCTTGAGAAGTTGTGATGACACATGATTCGCTATCATTGATGACATGTGTCATAATTTAACGTCTTGTTCTCCAAAGGACACATGACATAATTTAATTAGCCAAAGTGTCTTAATTTAAAGTATCATATGGCAGCATTTAATTAGACCCCTAATGTCACTTAAATTAATATATTAACATATGTTGATGTGCGATTGGCTCTTGGGTATTATTTATAATTCTTATTCAATAATGATTGAAATATTTTCATCGGTCTCTGAATAATGACAGTAGAATCCACTAAGTATATATCACTTGGCATCTTGTAATTGGCCGCTTTGAACATACTACGCAGAGTTGACAGTACAATGTGACCATTTGTGATCGGTTGAAATTTTCCAATCTTTACAATGCCTCAATGGAGAAAAAAAAAAAAAAAAGATGTATCCTATTTTTTTTTTATAGGAAAAGATGTATCCTATTGTCTCAATGCCTCAATGGAAGAAATGCTTTAAAATATATATGTTTAAAGTAAACTTACAAATAAAATATATTTTACAATAAATTTCAGAACTATTGATGAGTACAGCTGGTAGAATGTATTTATTTTCTTATCATAGGATTTCAGAACTAATGATGAGTTGGTAAATTGTTTTGAATCTCATATATATGGATCTACTGGACTCTAGACTTATTTATACTGGTTGAAAAGGAGAACTGTAGAAGCTAGGCTGTACATACCTCTTAAAAATTAAAATCTCTCTATCGCCTGTCTTTTTCGTACTTTTGAGTATATGACCTCGGTCATATATCCTCCACAAAACAATGCTTCCTAAAAGTTCTATCACGCTATACAATACGCCAACAACTTTTGACTATTTCACTATAATGCATGAGTGGCTCAAGACTCAAGTGCAATCTATGGCGACCTGATTGATATCTTTCCCCACTGTATGTATAATCGACGAAAATAATGTCCAAAATGAGAGAGTCGATGTCAACTAAATCATGTGGCCATTTTGCATAAACGTAATCACTACACGCCGTATAGCAAGGGTTGTCTTTTACTCCAATAATAAGTATTGAGAGACAAAATTAGAGTTTCATAATGTTTTGTATCAGGTGACATAATGAAATTGATAAAAATGATGTTAATAGTATGTACGTGTAAAAAGTATATTACTTTAATCACAATATAATTATTATAAAAAAATTAAAAAATAATAATAATAAGAGTATTAATTTTTGCCCTTAGCATTCATCTTTTGAAAATCAAGATCTTGTTGTTTCCTGAATAATTCTTAGCTACGTATTCTTAGAGCATAAAAAATAATATTTTCTCATTTCATATTTATAGTAAGGTCAACCATAATTATGAGAGGAGAAAACATAATTTTACCCGAAATACCTAAAAATTTTCCGTTATTACCTGAATTATTTGAATGAATGAACGTAAATTACTAAACTTACTGACATGAATGTCTCAATGTCCTAAAAAGTTAGGACTCTTTAACTTTACAAGTAAAGCATGTGATAGCTGCACCTATATACAACTCTGCCTAAAAAATGTGCAAAGTCACACTGAAAGTCAAAAAGTCAAAAATTATTCTACTTAAAATAATCGAATGAGTAATATAGTTCATCAACGGTCACTCTACAATAATAATTAACGGCCTAAAAAAAAACTCCTAACAAGACCCATGTGCAACTGGAAGAAAAATTCATAATATTCCAAAACTAAAATCAATAGTCAGTAGTCACTGAAACACCGTTCTTTGACTCTGACTCTGAGTCTGAGTGAACAAAATACATCTAATCCTGAAATTCTTTTATTTTATTGCTTTTAAAAGCAATCCTGAAAATCTAAAACAAAAGAGAAAAGTAGGGAGCTCAACGGTTCAGTAATAATGATAAAGGTTCAGGCTCTTGATCTCTCCCTGTAATTCTGTTGGTGTTTTGTGAATAAAAATTTCCGGTTCATCAAAAAAAGAAAGAAAAAAAAGTAATAACTTTGACCATGTCCACTATAGAATGCTTGCTATCACGCTATAAGCCAACAACTAACTTTGACTAATTGTCGTATCAAAAAAAAAAACTTTGACTAATTGACAAACAATATATGATAGATGGTACGTACACATGGGTGGCTAAGTGAAATATCTCGAGTAAGGGGTTCAAAGATAAATGGCGACATATATATATTTATTCCTTGCTAAAAATTTATAAGAGAACATTCAAAATAAGTGTCAAGTCAACCAGTCAAGTGTCATTTTGCATAAAGCAATCCGGATAGGGTTGTCTTTTTCCAAATCAAGATCTTGTTGCTTCTTGAATTATTTGTGTTTGTTCGTTTAGACTCCTTAAACTAGATTGTTTAACTTAATATATTAACCAAGTGATTACTTAGATTAATTATTTAGATTTAGGTTTGAACGATTTAGACCCCTTAAACTATAACCAGATTGCGTAACCTAGATTAATTAGCCAAGTTGTTACTTAGTCAAATTAAGCAATTCTAGGTTAAAACAATCACAAAATCATATCATGCATGTAAAACATATAAAGCAGCGGAAAATAAATAACACAGTGATATGATCACCCAGGAAAACCAAACCGGTAAAAAACCTGGGGAGGATTTTACCCACCAATCCTCAAGGCAAAACGGAATCCACTAAGAAAGAATTGAAGTTCTTACAAAAGGACTTACAAGCTCCCCGCTTGACTTCCTAATGCTACCCACCAGTAAAACTTCCTGACACGACCACGCAGCAGGCTCCGAGTCCACGAACTACTTCTTTCTTTGAATCCCTTCAATCAGCTACAAGCACCCACGCTTGATATTCTTTAAGCTTCAAATGCAGCAACCAAGTTGATCATCAAGATGTTGAAGTGATCTCAATATTGAAAACCCTAAGCTTTGTGTAAAGGAAAGCTCCTCTAGATCTCACAAGAGATTTACACAAAACCGCAATGTATGAGCAACAATACAACTTGTGCAACTCAGAAAAACGTAGCCAGGGTTTGCCTTATATACCTAGGACAAAAACATAAAACCCTAAACGTTTAAAGAGTTTGGGCTGAGTTGGAATTCTGCAGAAAAACGCATCTGGGCCGACTTTCGATCGATCGAGTCTAACCTTCGATCGATCGAGCCAGGCCGAGAAGCCCCAATGCTTCTGCTTGATTCCAACTTTACAATATTTAACCAACTTTGAGCAAGCCTAAACAAGACTAAATACATTGTTTTGATCATGGTTTGCCAACATTACAAATTAGAGTTCTAAATACATAAAATCCTAAGACCTTAGAACCTAACAAACTCCCCCTTTGGCAATCTGTGACAAAACATAAATTAAAAGTTCAAAGTTTACAAGTAATAAGCCCTTTACAAAATAATGCTCATAAACAAAAGTTCAACCTAACTACTATCCATCGGTTGCAAGTGTAGACAGCAGCTTTGTTGAATCAACCTGTATATTCCTGAAATACTCAACAAACACATAAACGCATGTGTGGCAGGAAATAGTATATAAACAGGTATAATATTCTTGTAAGATTCACACAACACAAAATAAAGATATATATCAATGAATCAACTCATAAATATAAATCAATAAGCAGTGAATCATAAGACAACAAGAATCAAAAGAAAACAAGTATATCAATATATCAATCAATGTTACTCCCCCTAACATGAATATCCCCAAAAATGATATACAAAGTGAAGCACCTAGATACAATCTAATAAACTCCACAAAAAAATATCCCATGCTAAAAAAAATATCTCCCCCTAACACAAAAATCTCCCCCTATCAACAAAATCGCATCTACAAGTCAAAAACTCTACTCCCCCTTTTTGTGACGGAATGCCAAAGGGCATTATAGGCCATCATCAAAAGGAGGTGGTGAGGAAGAACGAAGATGCGCCAAATCCGTTCTCAGAGCACGAATCTCGTCGAACAGATCCACCAAAAGCTGACCATGAGCCGCCTGAACGGTCATGACAGTCTCCAGAGTACGACGAACATCGAAGTCAGCCGCAGGAGGTGGAGGAACAGCAGCAGCACCTATAGGATCTGGAACAGCCTCACCATCAAGACCTGTAGAAGAAGAAGGAGGAGGAGGAGCGTTACTAGAGGGATCAGACCTAGGGTGTTTAGAACCAGCTCGAAGATGAACGGCCCTCTGTCTAAGAAAAGACGCACCTATATGACCTATAACATGAACAGGCTCAGAAGCAGGGAAATCCTCTAAACCTAGATAAAGTAGAATCCTATGAATGAAAATAGGATGGACAAGGGCATGAGCAGTAGATGAACTCCTATAAACTTCGTTCAAAGAACGAAGAAAAAGATGAGGAAAACTAATAAGAGCATCAGTAACAAGAGCGTACAGAAAAACACACCTCTCAAGAGGAATGGTGTGCAGATGAGAAATGGGCCAGAGTGAGTGACAAGCTATCCTAAAGAATAGATAGGTAGTCTCGGGAAGCTCAGCGGTGGTGATCCTAGGATCAGAACCCCACTGGATAGATGATCTAGTGATGTAAGACATGACATCACTCAACTCGGGTGACTCATCATAGGGATAGACTGGATGCCTAACCAACGGTACCTCTAGAGCATCAGCCACTACCTGAGGAGTAATGATGTACTCTACACCTCGTATCCAACTCCTAACAAGAGTGTTGGAATCATAGATGTGGACAGAGAGGTTCGAGAAGAACTCTCTAATCAAGAGAACCGGAGGTGGAGGGTCAGACACAGCTAACAAAGGCAACCAACCCCTACGCTCAAAGTTTGCCCTAATGGCAGGATCTAACTCATCTAATAGAACAGAACGCTCAGCCCAAACCTTTTTCTTAAGGTTCAAAGTCTCAAAGATCTCTTGGTTTTTCTCTCGGGGGAACCGCTCACTATCAAAGGAAGGAGGGGAAGGAGTAGGAGTGGGAAGAGTTCTACGTGCTCTAGTCTTCCTAGGCATGGTGCTAAGGAAAAGGACAGAGACACAAAGAGAAAACCAAAAAGAACAAACACAAAACCAAGGGCAAATTGCAAGTTAGCACAAAAAAAATATAGAATAAAAATCTATATGATGCATGAACATGAACAATGTTATGATGCATAAACTAATGCAGTAACCAGGATCAAATTAAGTTCAAATTCACAAAATTGGCTTGAACATAGAGTTTCTTAACAAAAACCCTAAAAATTTGAGAACCACTTGAAAATTTTTGTACCAAATTGATGAATCAATCATTACAGACTATTGAAAACAGTTTATAATAACCAATTGCATCAATTACACAAGCCAATTTCATCAATTAAACCCAATATCACAAAAAGCCCCAATTCGGATCAATTATAAACCCTAGAAATTTAAGTTTTCCACAAAACACAAAATTGATCGAATTAATCAATCAAGAACATGTCTATAGGGTGTCCCCAACAAAACTCATTGATCAATTGCAAACAATTTGGTCCGAATCAACAAAAATCCCAAAAAGAAAAGTTCCGAAAATCTCCTCTAAAATGCATGAAAAATGCATGAAATCATGAAAATAAATTGAAAAGGAAGGGTAAAATAGACATACCGGCTTGAGGAGAGAGATTCTTTGCAAAAAATCCGGAAGAAAACGACAAAAAATTGAATCTTTTGGGCTTGCCTCGTCGGAGAGAGAAAAAGGTTTGAAAAAGATTTTGAAACAGTTCTTTGAAAGTCAGATTTCCTCTTTTTAAAAAGCTTCTTCACGATATTCGATCGATCGAAAATTACATTCGATCGATCGTATGTGACAGTCATTTTAGCACATTTTGAGGCACTTTTTCGATCGATCGAAAATCAGGTTGGATCGATCGAAATGGGCAGAGGCACACTGAATTTTGGAGAAAAACACAGTTTTGAAAAATTGCAAACCCAATTTTGAAAACAACTCCTCAAAGCATTTGATCAATGAATACAAAATGCATGAGTATGAGATAGAATGCATTTTCAAAAACCCAAAAATTTTAAACCCAATTTTCTCAAACACAAGATTCAATCATCTTCCCATTTAATTTTCTCAAACAACAAATATGTTGTGCACAAATCTCAAGATATTTTCAAACTTGGTTGGTTAGACCAAAGACACACACACTAGCATATACAGTGTTTAACAAAGAGTAACTTGTGTAGTGTGTGAAACTAGCAAAGACTTGAGATACATGTGAGGTGATATGTGAGTAGTAATCAAACACAAAGTCTACACAATTCATTACATAGAATTTAAAAGAGACTATCACCTAAAGAGTTACATCCTATAACTCCTACATCTCCTAGAACAAAAGCTTGCAATCATGTAAGTTTCTTTCATTTTTGCCTCTTATTTATATATGAAATGGCATTCAGCCTAATAGTACACACCGGTTTGAATTAAGTGAATTGGCATCAAGCCTAATAGTACACACCAGTTTTTAATTTAATTTGAGGTTACACCTTATGTTCTTTTTGTGCATGTGCTACACTTTCTCGAGCACTAAATCTTATGATATGCACTAAGGTGTTCATGATTGGCTAGTGAACAGTGGTGAGATGGTTATTTATGCCTTTCTCAAAAGGATCAAGTCCGACAGTCAAAAACAAGTGACTTCATGATTAAGGCAAAGTGATTAAGAACCACACACATCTTTCTCATACAACATGCACTACAAAGTTTCAACTAGTTAAGTGCAGTAAATAAGCTCATCAAAGTTAAACAAGGTACACAAGACATGACATGTGTAAAAAGAATGACTAACCTTGTTTTCAAAAGTCAAGAAAAATAGTGTTCAACACAGATTTTGCTTTCTCCCTTTTTTTTTTTTTATTATTATAAAAAGAGAAAACAAATAAATCCTAGAATGAAATGCATGTATGTAATACAATGCAAGTCCTAGAACAAAAGAAAAACACAAAAACCAAATAACAATGGTCACAACAGAATAGAGCACTGAAGCACAAGGACCATGTCAAAAAGACTCAATTAGTTCGAGTCTTTTGCATCCAAAACTTTTTAGATGCACCCCGAGCATTGGAGTTCTTATTCACATTAGAGTGATTCCCAACTCCAGAATTGGAATAAAGGTTTAACGCATTTACCAATTCACCAATTAGTGCCATAGGATCTTGTGCTTGAGGCACAGGCACTTTTGGTCTTTTTGCTCTCTTATCAGCTTGAAGCTTGTAACAGTTAGGACGGATATGTCCAGACTTACCACAATAATGACAAACCCAAGCAGGTTTACCATGCATCTTGTCCTTAGGTTTGGTAGGCTCCTTAGGTTTGGTAGGCTCCTTAGGTTTGGATTCTCTTAAGTCTACCCTAATCTTCTTTGGTGGTGAAACTTCTACAGGTTTAACAACCTCACTCACAGGGGGTTTAATGGTTTCACTCACAACCTCACTCACAAGAGGTTCAGAAGAAGAAGATGAAGGAACAAAGACAGTGGAATGGGGTCCAGAATCAAAGATGCTTTCAACATATCCTAACCCAGCTTTATCAGAAGGATACTTTTGAACATTCAGCATGTGATCAAGTTTAGAACTAGCAGATCTAGCAACAGATAAATCATGTTCCAAAGTTCTAACTTTATCAAGCAAAAGCATGTTTTCAGATTTAACATTATTCAAAAGATCATTAGCATCAAACAGTTTTACAAGCAGATTTTTCTTTTCAAGCTCAAGAGCATCAATTTTCTTCAGGCCTAGATCAACTTTCATAGCATCCTTTGCAGCAATTTTGCAAAGTTTGTTATAGGCCTCTTGAAGATCTGCATCTTCAGAGAGTTCTCCAATAGCAGGGTTCTCCTCAGCAGATATGCTTTCATCTACTGTACCAGTAGCAGTGAAAGCAATGAAGTTTCCATCCTCGTCACAACCGGACTCATCATCAGAAACCTCATTATCACTAAGGGTTACAGCCATAGCTTTACCCTTATTCCTCAAGAAAGTAGGACATTCAGATTTGACATGACCATACCCTTGACAACCAAAACACTGAGGGCCCAAAGAGTTATTAGAAGATTGACCTACTTGTTCTCTAGGTTTTTCAAAATTGTTAACCTTAGTAGGATCATTCTTCCTAAAGTTTCTAGGTTCAGCAGTGTTGGTGTTCCTTGCCTTTCTATTAGTGTTTCTGAGAAAATTTCTAAAGTTCTTGGCAAGGTAAGCTATCTCCGTGGGAGAGAGCTCATCATCAAATCCACCAGCTTCAACATCATCAATAGACTTAAATGCCATTAATTTGGATTTGACAGTCTTGGGTAATTCAGACTCATAGGACTGAAGAGGTCCTACAAGCTCATCCACAGGGATGGAGTTAACATCCTTACTTTCAGTAATGGCTGTCACTTTGAGTCTAAAGTCTTCAGTTAAGGATCTAAGAATCTTCCTAACAACTTTAGGTTGATCATAGACTTCACCCAAATTATAAGCAGAATTAACAATATCATTAAGTTTAGCATAAAACTCATCAAAGGTTTCATCATCAGACATTCTAATGTTTTCAAACCTAGAAGTTAATTGCTGCAGTTTGTTTATTTTAACAGCCTTTGGGCCTTCATGCACAGTTTGGATGATTTTCCAAGCAATATGAGCAACCTCAACATTAGAGATCCTCTTAAATTCCTCC
Source organism: Quercus glauca (assembly GCA_023736055.1). Taxonomy (NCBI): domain Eukaryota; kingdom Viridiplantae; phylum Streptophyta; class Magnoliopsida; order Fagales; family Fagaceae; genus Quercus; species Quercus glauca. The sequence goes on along the minus strand of CM043325.1, from coordinate 24,114,511 downwards.
ATTGAAACAGCATTAAAGATGGCATTCATAGCTTTGCTATTGAAGCTTGCTGCTTCTTTCTCAGAAGTTTGCCACTCACTCACAGGAGTAGTGGGCTTCTCCCATCCGTATTCAACAGAATTCCACACCCTCTCATCAATGGATTTCAAGAATGCTTTCATCCTTACTTTCCAGTAAGCATAATTGTTCCCATCAAAGTGAGGAGGAATAAACAGAGAGTGTCCATGCTCCATGACAACCGGGGTCAAGGATCAGCTCAGAGATAAAAATCTCAAACAAAAGAGCAACCCGCTCTGATACCACTTGAACGGTTTAGACCCCTTAAACTATAACCAGATTGCGTAGCCTAGATTAATTAGCCAAGTTGTTACTTAATCAAATTAAGCAATTCTAGGTTAAAACAATCACAAAATCATATCATGCATGTAAAACATATAAAGCAGCGGAAAATAAATAACACAGTGATATGATCACCCAGGAAAACCAAACCGGTAAAAAACCTGGGGAGGATTTTACCCACCGATCCTCAAGGCAAAACGGAATCCACTAAGAAAGAATTGAAGTTCTTACAAAAGGACTTACAAGCTCCCCGCTTGACTTCCTAATGCTACCCACCAGTAAAACTTCCTGACACGACCACGCGCAGGCTCCGAGTCCACGGACTACTTCTTTCTTTGAATCCCTTCAATCAACTACAAGCACCTACGCTTGATATTCTTTAAGCTTCAAAGGCAGCAACCAAGTTGATCATCAAGATGTTGAAGTGATCTCAATCTTGAAAACCCTAAGCTTTGTGTAAAGGAAAGCTCCTCTAGATCTCACAAGAGATTTACACAAAACCGCAATGTATGAGCAACAATACAACTTGTGCAACTCAGAAAAACGTAGCTAGGGTTTGCCTTATATACCTAGGGCAAAAACATAAAACCCTAAACGTTTAAAGAGTTTGGGCTGAGTTGGAATTCTGCAGAAAAACGCATCTGGGCCGACTTTCAATCGATTGAGTCTAACCTTCGATCGATCGAGCCAGGCCGAGAAGCCCCAATGCTTCTGCAGTCACTCGATTCCAACTTTACAATATTTAACCAACTTTAAGCAAGCCTAAACAAGACTAAATACATTGTTTTGATCATGGTTTGCCAACATTACAAATTAAAATTCTAAATACATAAAATCCTAAGACCTTAGAACCTAACAAGGTTAAACACAAATAAATCATATCATGCAAAGTAGCGGAATATAAATAACACCACGATATGATGACCTAAGAAAACTAATGAAACAAACCGTTTCAAGGTAAAAACCTAGAGATGATTTGACCTATCTATTCTCAAGGTAAATCAAATCCACTATAAGAGAATTGAAATTTTTACAATCAGATTTAACCCTAAATCTATTGCTACCTCTAGTAATAACTTACTAACACGACCACGTGCAAACTCCGAATCCACGGACTCCTTCTCTTCTTGGATTTACAGCAACACAAGCCCCATTGCTTGTGACTTTGAGATCCCATTCAAAGGTTTCAGCAACACAAACTCTCCAGTTTGTGACTCTAAGACCACCCTTGAAGGTTTAGATTTTCAGCAGTTGTTGATCTTGTTGCAGCAACTTCAGATTTACTAGATCTAATGATATGAGAATGATTTCCGGTAATGATTTTGAAAGAGGAAAGCACAATACCTTTTAAATCTCACAAGAGCACCTCCAAAGTCTCTCAAAAAGCTCTGAAAACGTAGTTAAGGTTTTCCTTTATAAACTAGAATTGTTTCACTTGAAACCTAAAACATTTAAGCAAAGTTTGATTTGAAATAAAATTCTACAAAAATTTCATGTCTACGATTTTCGATCGGTTGAATCTAATTTTTGATCAGTCGGATTTCACTAAATTTGAATTTTTTGATTTTCGATTTGTCGGATCACATTTTCAATCAGTCGAATTTCACTAAATTTGAATTCTCCTTTCTACAGCTTAAATGTTCTTATGTTCTGACTTGTAACACCTTGAGTATTGTCTAATAAACTCTATAGACTCTAAGATCTATACTTAGACAAGTTTGTGCTCACAGTTTGCCAATCGTTCTAAACTTTTAGAACCTAACAATTTGAACCAGTCAATAATTTATTGACAAAATATGTTTCTTTCTCTTTATTTTTTTAAATATAAAATTTAATAATTATGATGATTTTAATAAGTATTATTTTATTATATTTATATGTGGAACTATTTGGTCTACCATATCATATATGATGTAGAAAGATTTTATTAAAGGGTGTAAATATATGGGGTTGTGATCCTTATAGAATTTAATCTAAATTAAAATTATATACTAGAATGATGATGTGGAAATGTGAGCTTGCAAACATTTATGTAGAAATATTAGAAGAAGTCAAAAAATTAAATATTTGGATTTTATATATATTATAGACAAGCGGGAAGATGCAAAAAAATAAAATAAAATCACATTTCTTCATTACACAACTATTAAAATGCTGCAAATGGAAATTGTGTCATTGGTAAGCCCATATAAAAATCATGTTACTAATTGCAACTTATAATTTAATCATTGTTAAAATATTATGATTTTTTTTTTTTTTTTGGTTTCTAGCATTAGTATTACTAACATGTAACCCATGCAAACGCATGGATGCATTTAAAATTAAACACAATTTTTATTATAAAAATATAAATAATTAGTCAAATTATTTTTAAAAAATAGTATGTAACACATGCATATGTATAGATACATTTAAAATTAAACAAAATTTTTATCATAAAAATGTATATAATTAGTCAAATTATTTTTTTAAGAAAAATAAACGTAATTAGTCACATATTAAATTTCTTACCTAAATTTAATACTATTTATAATCATATTTTTTCTAATTTTTAATAAGATAAAGCATGTGGTGATTTTTATTGAGTATACGTAATTGGTTTTTTTTTTTTAATTTTTAAATTTTATAGTTTATTAATATTAAATTCTTAATATTTTGCACTCATTATCTCACTTGACACAAAAATTAAAAAATTTAAGTGGATAATTATGGTGCGGTCCCCACATAAATTTAAACATATGGCTTAAAATTTTATTATAATTTCAAATTCTACTTGAACTTTCTCTAAGTTTTACTTATTAATATATATATATATATATATGTCGGACTGTGAGCTGTGTCATTTCACCTCAAAACCAATTGGTGATGAGGAAAATACATTCAAATCTTTTATGGCATTCGACATCACACCACGCGGGCCTGTTTTTAGAGTGGTTGTAGGGAGTCAAATTGTGGTCCCCCCAACAATTCCTCCCTCATAATGACACTCTTGTGACTCGAACCCATGACTTTAACTCAGATACCATTTGTCGGATCGTGAGCTGTACCATTCCACCTCAAAACCAATTGGTGATGAGGAAAACACATTCAAATCTTTTATGGCATTTGATATCACACCACGCGGGCCTGTTTAAGAGTGGTTGTAGAGAGTTAAGTTGTGGTCCCCCAACAATATATATATATATATATATATATATGAATTTATGGAATCAACTTTAGTGTTGTAACTAACATTTTTAACATGGCAAACTAGGTGTACACACGATGTTTCATGTCTATTTGTTTTATACTTATAGATGAGATTGAAAAGAGGAGGCTATATATACACACTTTTCAAAACTTACTATAATAGCATATTGTGATCAAAACAATGTCACCTCTGCTAAGATAATCTGCTAAGATAGTCACTAAGGAACTTAAATTATAAAAAAATTTAATAAAAAAAGAAATTAAATATATATATATATATATATCAAGATCACTTAAAAAATATGCAAATTAATAAAATTAAGTTAGCTTAGTATATAATTTTTTTTCAAATTCAAGGTGTAAGTTTGAACACCTTGACTATAATATAGAGCCACCACTAGCTGGATCGAAGCATGTAAAATATATATATATATATATATATATATATATATATATATAATTATGAACATAATGTTAGAGCTATTTGTAATTTACAAAACTCAAAAAGTTGTGAAATGTTTTTTTTTTTTTTTTTTTTTGCCAAGTGTATATCAATAATATATATGACTGCATGAAAAAAGGATTAAAGAGCATATTCCAAATCAATCCTTAAGAAAATTATCAAAAGAGACTCCTAAACTATTTAGTGTTATTATTTTTTTTTTTATAAAAAAAATTCTCTCTGTTTCTCTCTCTCTCTCCAATCCCTGGAATTTTTTTCAACTATACGTGGAATATAGGTACTAATATTGATTGGAATAAAATAAAGGTTAAAAGAAAGAGGGAGAAATGGGAAAATGCCCATTTAAAAAAAAAAAAAAAATCCAGCATTTTGCCTTCTTTCTCAAACTAATTAAGGAAATGCCATTCTTTTGGAAATCGATTTTTTCAAAATTGATTTAGGTTCTATAGCGGCATTTTTAAGGAGCCTATAGTGACATTTTAAGGACTTATAGTGGCGTTTTGTAACTTGATATACAAGAAATCGAGTTATAGGTAAAAAAAAGAAAAAAAATTGCATGTAACTTGACTTCATGGAGATCGAGTTATAAAACGTCACTATAGGTCCTTAAAACGTCACTATATACTGCTTAAAACGTCACTATAGGGCTCCAGAATTTTTTTTTTTTTATAACTCGATTTTGAGAAAATCAAGTTTCAAAAGACGGGCATTTCCCTAATTAGTTTGGGAAATAGGGCAAAATGCTGGATTTTTTTTTTTGAAATGGGCATTTTCCCATTTTCTCCAAAGAAAGAGGGTCAATAGCCTAGTTATTATTTTCTTATCAATTATTAGTTATCAAGATTATCTTACCTTATTTCATATTTTGAGATTTAATATTTCTGTGTAAACCCGGTGTACGTGATAGTTATAACTTAAAGAACATTTAACGAGGCATTGGGTTTACATTCGTTAACTATTCATACATTTGGTTGTCATTGGCAGATCAATTATACGTATTAGAGTATCATGGATGTTAGTAATGAGAGCAAAGAAAGAACACATCGTTTTATGTGGAAAACTGATGAGTCCAATAAATAAATTTCCTTCGTCAAAGCGAGTCCACAATAAATAGAATGCCATTACACATCAACAATAAGTAGCATAGACGTTGAGGAGACACCGAATCTTATCATTCAAACCATTCAGAGGAATTACAAGAATGACATTGATACTGCCATTGAAGGCCTCCAACGGCTAGAAAAGAAAGCCATATATATAGGTAACACAAAACCCCAAGGGAGGTACATTTTTTTTCTGTCTTTATTCTTATACTCACAACACAAATAGAGTCATTGGCCATTCTTTTTCGAGTCATCTGACTTTATCATCAGAGGCCTAGTGGTTGGCACCACACCAGTGACCTTTCCAGCTTGAATCTTTCTCTCTTGCAGGCATTTGGGCGATCTTGAGTCACCTTCCGTCTCGATGATCACCTCGACTAACGATTTTGGCATCATCATTTTGGCGGCGTTTGTGAGAAGTTTCTCATACCTTAGTTTGAAAACGTAGCTCTAACCTCTGTGACGCCCAAATGGAATCCAACGCATCTCAAGATCTAGTAGCCTTGGCCCTATAAATCCAAGCACTCATAGCCAATGTGGAAGAACTAACCAGGCAGAATCAGGAGATGTGGTTGCAGCTGCAATAAGAGGAAAATCGTGACGTCAACAGGAATGAAGACAAAGAGAATAGCAACAGGAGAGATAGGTTAAGAAAGGCAAACCCATCAAACAAAGTTAGCAATGACCTCTTGAAGAGCATGCGGAAGGAAATGGACGAGCTCAAGAGCGTGATGAAGGAGAAGATGGAAAAGAACCTGGATGGGATGGTGAAAAGAACTGACTCTCCATTCACCCCCAGTGTCCAGGAGTGCCCCCTGTCGCTGAAGTTCTGTCTCCCTTAGCTCGAGTTGTTCGAAGATTTGAGGGACCCTCTGGATCATATAACGACCTTCAAGATGACCTTAAGTTTACAACAAACCCCTGATGAAATTCTATGCCGGTCTTTCTCGACCACCCTCAAGGGGGCCGCGAGAGTATGGTTTAGCAAACTCACTCGTTCATCCATTGATGACTTCAAGCAACTCAGCAACTCCTTTGTCTGCCACTTCGTTGGTGGTCAACGTCAAAAAAGACCACACATCACCTCCTCAGAATCAAGCAAGGAGAAGAGGAGTCGCTGAGATCCTACGTGAAAAGATTTAACAGAGAAGTGTTGGAGGTAGATGAGGCGAAAGACAAAGTGCAACTAACTACGTTTAATGCTAGCTTGAAGTCGAAGGATTTCATCGTCGCCCTTGCAAAAAGTCCCCCTGGATCGATGGCAAAGATGTTGCTAAAGGCCCAAAAATATATGAACGTTGAAAACGCTCTGGCTGCAATTGAACACGAGGGTCCATAGAAGGAAAGAAGAAGCACTCCAGATGAGCAAAGAGGTAGGAAGAGGGAGAGAAGCTCCCCTTTGTCTAGCCGAGACTCCATCAAGAGTAAAGACGATAAGCTTTCAAGGACAGTAAAATTTACTCCCTTAGTTATGCTTGTTAACAAGATTTTGATGCAGATCAAAGACGATCATGCCTTTAAGTGGCCAAAACCGCTACACTCCTCGCCTAACATTCGTGACAAGAAGAAGTATTGCCATTTCCACAAAGATCATGGCCATTACATGGAGAATTGCAGAGATCTGAAAAAACAGATAGAAGAATTAATCCAAAAAGGAAAGTTACAAAAATTTGTGAGGAAGGATGGACCAGGTCAGGCAAAGCAAGTGGCATGGGCAAGATTAGACGAAAAACCAAGGAACAAAAATCATCCACAAGATCACCCAAGGGATGCCATAGGAGAAATAAGGATGATCAATGGAGGACCTACCACGGGAGGATCGTTCAAGTCCCTTAATAAGTCACAGCAGAGACAAGTAAACAACGTCCATACGATATGCACATCTAAACACTGAAGAAGGGAAAACTTAGATAAGGTCTTTTCCGAAGTGGATGCCCGAGGAGTGAATTAGCCACAAGACGACCCCCTAATCATTATGCTCATGATAGAAGGCTTCAACACTAGACAAGTACTAGTAGATAACAGGAGCTCAACAGACATCATTTACCTCTCCGCTTTTCAACAGCTGAAGGTAGACCTGAAGAAACTTCGTCCATTCAAATCTCCCCTCGTCAGTTTTAGTGGAGACAAGGTGTACCCAAGAGGGATAGTAACATTGATGGTTACAGTTGGCTCATACCTTCTCCAGGTAACTAACCAACACAATTTCTTGGTAGTAGACTCCCCTTCGTCCTATGATGTCATTATAGGGAGGCCTACTCTTAATTGTTAGAAAGCAGCCACATCTACCTATTGCCTGAAGGTGAAGTTCCCGATGGAACGGGGAGTTGGGGAGATAAAAGGGGACCAGGTATTAGCTCGAGAGTGCTATCAGGTAGTGTTGGCCTCAAAGGAAAACCATACATGGATGATCGAGGAGAAGACACTAGAGGTCATGGAAGCTCTGGAAACAATCAAGTTGGTGGAAGGGGAACCAACAAAGACAACCGAGGTATGGACGAACTTGGATCCTTTGACGAAAGAAAAAATCAAAAGTTTTTTAAAGAGCAACTTTGATGTGTTTGCATGGAGCTATAAGGATATGCTCAGCATACCAGCAAGTATCATTCAGCATCACCTAAAGGTGGGTCTCGAAAGAAAACCAATCCAACAGAGAAGATGGGTTTTCTCCCCTGAATGTAACAGGGCAATAATGGACAAAGTGGACAAATTACATGCCAATTACTTTATTAGGGGAGTATACTATCTAAAGTGGCTAGCTAATGTCGTCATGGTTAAGAAAACAAACAAGAAATGGAGAATGTGCGTGGACTTCACAGATCTAAACGATGCTTGCCCCAAAGATAGCTTCCCTTTGCCTAGGATCGACCAACTCATTGACTCAACAATAGGGCATAAACTCCTCACCTTCATAGACACTTTCTCGGGGTACAACCAAATACAAATGGCTGAGGAAGATTAGAAGAAAACGGCTTTCATCACTAGCTAGGGACTTTATTGCTACAAGGTTATACCTTTTAGGTTGAAGAACGCAAGGGCCACATACTAGAGGTTGGTGAACTAGATGTTCAACAAACAGATCGAGAGAAACGTAGAAGTGTATGTGGACGATATGCTCGTCAAGAGCAGGGAAGAAGAAAGTCATCTGGATGACCTTAAAGAGACCTTCGATACACTAAGGCAGTATGGTATGAAGTTGAACCAGACCAAATGCGCATTCGGAGTATCCTCGAGAAAATTCATCGGCTTCATGGTATCACAAAGGGGAATAGAAGTCAATCTAGAGAAAGTGAAAGCCATCCTCGAGATGTCATCACCAAAGACGATCAAGGAGGTATACTCACTCACGAGAAGGATCACAGCTTTCAATAGGTTCATCTTTAAAGCCACAGATAAGTGTCTTCCTTCCTTCAAAACCCTAAAGTAGGTTTTCATTTAGACTGATGAGTGTGAAGCAACATTCCAAGAACTGAAGCGCTACTTGAGCAACCCTCTACTCCTGAGTCCATCAAAGGAAGGTGAGGACATGTTCTTGTACTTGGTAGTATCCACGACTGCAGTGAGTGCAACATTAATTAGGGAAGAACAAAGAGTGCAGCGCTCGGTGTATTATGTCAGCCAGGCCTTCCAAGGGGCTGAGGCCAAATACCCACATATGGAGAAGATCACATTCGCCCTGATAGTGGCCTCTTGGAAGCTTCATCCATACTTTCAGGTGAACCCAATCATAGTAATGATGAACCAGCCCATCAAGAAAGAAATGAATAAACCTGAAGCCACCAGATGAATGACACAGTGGGCCATCGAGCTCAGTCGATTTGACATCGAGTACAAACATAGGGTGGCCATAAAAGCCCAAGCACTGGCAAACTTCATAGCAAAGTTTACCATGCCCGAAGATATAGAAAACTAGGAAGAGACAATCCAATGGACGGATCATTAACACAAAAGAGGGGAGGAGCAGGTGTCGTCATCATTACTCCCGAGGGAAACACCTTGAAGTTTGGAGTCCAACTCCAATTCCCTGTGACCAATAATGAGGCTGAATACGAAGCCATATTGATAGGGCTAAGGGTCGCGAAGGCCTTGGGAGCCAAGATTGCGATGCTAAAAAGCGACTCAAAGCTTGTCATAGGACAAATCAATGGAGAATTCGAAGCAAAGGAAAAGAGGTTACAAAGGTACCTAAAGCTAACGAACTAGCTGATTAACGAATTTGATTGGGTAAGCTTTACTCAAGTCCCACGAGATCAGAATTCGACAGCCGACGAAGTGGCTAGATACATGTCATCAAAAAGCAAGACAGGCTCGACTGCTCTAAAATTGGAGGTACAAAAGTTTCCCAATATTGAAGAATTTCAAACCTTCCCAATACAGAATCACACTGGCTAGACGAGCCCAATTATGTCTTACCTTAGGGATGGACGATTGCCACCTAATCCAAACGAAGCTAAGAAGATTAGAAAACAAGCTATAGATTTACTATGCTAAATGACAAACTTTACAAAAAGGGATTCTCACAACCTTACCTGAGCTATGTTGAAGAGGAAGAAGCTAAGTACATTTTGGAAGAAGTCCATGAAGGTATTTGTGGGGATCATATGGGCGCAAGGTCATTGGTAGGAAAAATCATGATGGCAGGCTATTTTTGGCCCACGATGTAGAAAGAAGCAACGGAGTTTATTAAAAAGTGTGACAGCTGCCAAAGGCATGGGAATGTCCAGTGATTGCCAGGAGAAAAGATGACAGCCATCACTTCACCATGGCCTTTTGCCTAGTGGGGGTTGATATCATGGGCCCTTTGCCACATGGTAAGAAATAAGTGAAGTTTCTGCTCATCGCAATTGATTACTTCATGAAATGAGTGGAAGCAGAAGTGCTCGCCACAATCATAGCAGCAAAAATCCAGAACTCTGTATGGAAAAACATCATATGCAAATTCAGGATACCCAGGATGATCATTTTGGACAACAGTCGTCAGTTTGATAGCTAGGGGTTCCGTTCTTTCTACTCGAACCTCGGAGTCAAAAATAAATTATCATCACCAGGACATCTTCAAGCCAACAGACAAATAGAAGTGATGAATCGAACATTGCTAAAAATCATCAAGGCTTGACTAGTGGGGGCAAAGGGAGCATGGCTCGAAGAATTACCATGTGTCTTATGAGCTTATCGAACCATAGCAAGGACCCCAACAGGAGAAACACCCTTCAATGACACACATGGCATAGAAGCAGTCATCCTCGTCGAGATAGGAGTCACCAACCTGAGAAAGGAGTTCTTCAACAAAGATAGCAACAACAACTAACTAAAGCTAAATTTGGATTGCCTTGATGAAGTTAGAGATCAAGCCTCTCAGAGAATGGCCAAGTACCAGCAGAAGATGACTGAATATTACAACTGAAAGGTAAAACTCAAGAGATTCAGCATCAGAGACCTCATCCTACGGAAAGTGACACCTGCAACGAAAGATTCAACTCAAGGCAAATTAGAACCAATGTAGGAAGGCCCATATCGAGTCATCCACTAATCATGACGAGGAAGTTACCACTTGGAAGACTTAGATGGAAATAAGTTGCCTCGTCCATGGAATGTTGAACACCTGAAAAGGTATTACCAATAGGAACTATAACTCGCTTGTAAACGATTGACAATGTTTTGTGATTTTTGAAGCAAATTAATAAACATACTATTCAATGCCCATTGTGAGCTCGTTCATCCAAATTATAGTGATAAAATTCCTTAACTGGATGTAAATCACAAAGTGATAAGATTTCTTAACTAGGATGTAAATCACTTGATGAAGCTAAAATGATAAGATTCCTTAAATGAATGTAATAAAATTCCTTAAATGGATGTAGATCATTTGGACGAGCCTAGAATGATAAGATTCCTTAAATAGATGTAAATCATTTTGAAGAACCTAAAATGATAGGATTCCTTAAATGGATGTAAATCATTGGACGAAGCTAAGTGGCAGAATTCCTTGACTAAATGCAAAGCAAATTGATTGGCAAGGTCCCGTGATGAGTGCAAATCAACAGAGCGGTTCTCCAGACGAACTTAATAATGCAAGGCCTAAAGATCATAGAAGGCAAAAGCTAAAACACTCACGTAAAAAAAAGGCCACACAAGTGTTGCTAAGGAGTTGCACAAACTCCCTATCAACGAGCAACAACCCTGCCTATTACTCAGCATGAAAATATACGAAATAAAATAAAGGCAAGTAAACATGGCATGTAAGTATTCAAATGCAATGTGACTAAAAGATACGATGAAATATAAATATTCAAAAAATATCTGTCTGAAATTGTTCAAAAGCCCAAAAAACATGTTGGGCACCCTGAAAATAAAAAAAGAAAAGAAAAAAAAGGGTATGATAACTAAGTAGCAGGAGCATCGTTTCCACCTTCTCCAAGATCCGCGAGGTTTTCGTCAGTAGTTGCCGCAGCTTGAGTAGCCTCATCAGCCTCCATCTCTTTATCTATAGCTTCAAAGTCCAGATCTTCCAAGTCTATCCCTAGGCCATGCTTCACCAGGTACCTCCTTAATAGTTCAAAGCCTTTGTAATACCAGCTATACAAAACCGTGTTATACTTGTCTGTCAAATGGAATGCCTAGACGACCTTGGCAACAATGGACTTAACTTTCTAGTTGGCCGCCACAAGCTGCTCATCCTTCTGCATCACTAGTAGCTTCTCTGCCCTAAGCTCGTTAGATAGGGCCTTGTCATCCATCATAGCAATGAGGTCTTTTCTCAAGCAAGAACCCTCAGCCTCTAGAGCCTCCAATTTAGAGTTGGCCACCATGGCCTTCTCCTCATTAGCTAGATACTCCGAGGTGATGTGAATCGTCTCTCCCAGCACCTGGCAATTACCCATGTAAGGACAGAGTAAACAAGACAAAGAAGAATATGGAGTACATGGACGATGCAAAGGGACAACAAGAAGTTACCTGGATGAGGAGTGATCTCCTTTTACTCCTCAGGCATAATGGCTTCGTGAGCCTTCGCCAAAGTCATCCCTACATCAGCCCAAATGCTAGCTCCAACTTTCTCTTTCCCTTTGTCCCCGGTTCGTCGCTTCTTTGGATAAGGAGTGATCTCCTCCGAGGAAGCAGCTGGCGAAGCGACCCGGACTTCCTCAGGAGCAGGATTAAACGAACCCTTTTCAGTTGTCTCATTCTGGATGACCTGAACCCTCCTTTGCCCGATACTGGAGAGCAGCTTATTCTTTTTTGCCTTAATACAGGCGTACATCTCTTGGTTGAATTTGGTCGTCATCTCTGCAAGAAGAAAAGAGAAATCCTTATCACACAAAAAGGGAGAGGAAAAACAACTTGTAAATAAACTTGCCCCAAATTAACTTACTTTTTTCTTCTCTCCGTATAGCACGAAGAAAGTAGCGGGAAGGCTCCGGACCCAAGCAATGACGAGCCAAAGTCTGAGGGTTAACCAGCTCGTCAAAATCTTCAATGGTACTTGCATATTCAATAACCACCTGAACACGCCCTCTGAATTTACTCTCGAGCTTGGGACGCTCCTTAACTGCAAAACAAGTGGAAACATACTAAGAGATAAGAAAGGACAACCAGAATAAATAAATAGAAGATTTTCTTGCAATAGATAAATGCACCAATTTGAAGGGTCTCTTATCTATGTAGCAGCCTTGGAATCTCCCCCCCAAAAATCGTCAGAAAGGGTCTCCCATCCATCACCCGAGATGAAAAAATACCTAGACTTCGAATAACGAAAGAACGAAAGAAGATCAACGACAAGCCGAGACCTTCTGTCCTAGGGCACAAGCTCATAATACCCGAACTCCCTTGATTCCTTTAGACAATATAGGTGAACAAACTTGTCCAGCCTAATCATGTCTTGTCACGCCCCGAACCCCAAAGGGTCCAAATCATGAGAAAAACATCTCAAAAGTACCTGTAGATTTTTCCTTTTTGACAATACAATCCAAATAAATCATATTAAGTACCAACATCAAGAATTATTATCCCATCAGTGGGAATAAAGTCACAACCACTATAATGTACAAAAAAAAAAATGAGTTAAGCCTATTCTAAGATGTACATTATCTAATATCTCCATTTCAAAAGTTCAACCTCCATCAGTAGTTAGTCTAACTACTATTAGCCATCAAAAAGTTGTCTCAAAAGATTGTTGCCTACTCTGAAAATTTTATAAAATAATGGGATAAGACAGAGCTCAGTAAGTAGTATAATTAATGGGAGTGGGAGAAATCCAAGTTTCATTTTCAATAATAATAATATGATATGACAAGAATGATTGAATAATGAAACACAAAATTTCTCAAAGTAAATACCTTGAAACTATATACTAGAGTCTGTGAGCACCAACAATATAATTTCCAAAGCCATAATATCTAACATAAGGTAAATTATCACAAATATACCACACTACCACATAGATCGTTTAGGGGATCCACCAATTCACAACTGACATGATATTGTCCTCCCTGGTATGCAGACTGTAAAGTTGTGATTTACAACTATGTTTTATGTTGGCTTTATTCCATGACAAAAAGTGTTGTATTTGCTTTAATTTTATTCCTTGTATTTTGTGGGATTTTATTGTATTAGGTTTAGTATTAAGTTGGTGAAGAATCGAACATGAATTGAAGAATAGGTGGATTTCGCGAGAAGCTCACAAGGAGCTAACCCGCGAAAGAGCCACATGAGAATCACATGTTGGAAGCTAAAGAGTCGTGTCAGGCTGTCAGTTTCGCAAGTGTCTCGCAAGTAAGGCCTTCCCGCAAGATTCCCACAAAACTCTATGCCTGAAGGATTTTTTAAGTGTGACTTTCTTACCCTTCACTCATACTATATATACCATTATTACCCATAAAAGCATAAGGAGGTCATTCAAAGAGAAAAACCCTAGATATGTTTTTTACAACACACACACACCCATCTTTTAGAGAGAGAGCTACTCATCCTTCATGAGAAGTCATTCTAGCTTCTTCTCCTTCCCTCTTCCATTGTCATACCTTGAGAGGAGATTTGTACCCAAACACAACCCACACCTTTTCAGAATGTAGAGAGTGTTTTGGAGCCTGGGAAGTTTTGGGGATTTACCAAAAGAAGTCAGTGAAGCATGGTAGATGCAATTGGGCGTATTGCGGGATCCTGAGAGCTAGAGAAGACAAGACTTCGTTAAGTCAGTTGGTAGCAAGAGTTTGGAGGGCTCAAGTACTTTGGGTAGACTAGACTTGGAAGGTCTTTTGTTATTCGTGTACTCCAACTTTATTTTCTAGTTGATAGATTTACTGCTTGGAGGCCGGCAGAGAGGTTTCTCGCCGAGTTCTTCGGTTTCCTCTTTGATAACACATCACAGTGTTATCTTGTGTTTGCATACTTCTTCCCTACTCTTTTAGCTTTCATTTTATTGTTTATATTTAATGAATATGGTTTAGAGTAGTTATATTATTGGTTCATTCGAATTTACTCTATTTCACACTTAGTTTAAGTGAGAGTAAAATCAATTGAGCTGTTTTTTTTTTTTTTTAATAATTTGGGGTCTAAATAGCTCTTGTGTTTTCACACAAATTCGAGCTTTCACAGACTCTTGGCCCTATGGACAGTAGCCTCACCCATATCCTCAAGGTTTTTCTCTCTCTCCATGGGCAGCAAAGAGAGCGCGTCAAATAGGACCTCTCTTGCATGTGGTCTCTTGGCCCCACGGGCAGCAGTCTCACCCACACATAATCAAGGAATCTCTTCCCCCCATGGGCAGCAAGAAAGAATGCGTCATCCAAAGTGAAAAGGCACTGACCTAGATTTGATTTCGTTGTCACAAAGACTACGAAAACCAAATCAGGTGATCATTGGGAAACCACACATGACATAAGGTTAAAACAACGTAAAACTCACAAGTATACATACTTTCAAATACATAGTTTATATCCAAGTAGTTTCATTCTTGTCAAGAGATTTTCTATCAATTTCCCACATAACAAGACAAGATAAGCATCTTTAAATTTTCTAATATACCATAAAATCCATGATTTCCTTATCAAAAATTAAATAAAAGATGCTCATTTTTCCATATCAACAATTCATGCATATGATGCATTTTCATATGTAATCATATATAGAAGGGTCACAACACAATAGTTTTTAAGAAAACATAGCTTTATAAATAATTTTCCAAAATGTGTTTGACCCAAAAAGAAAAACATCATTTATGCAACATGGTTATTTTCCAAAATCCCATTAAAAAGCTACTTACCTCACAACCGCAAAAGCCTAATTTTCCAAACTCCAAGGAGATTAGCTAGAACCTAAAGAATATCAAGTAAACCTATCACAATAAGCATAGAGCTTGAAATTGTATTTAGCTACAATTTAGGAATTGCCAAATAAACACTTAATTAGACAAGCCTAGTATTTAACCTCATCAATAATAATATATTCCACTTCCCAAGTTTCTTAACAAATTGATTCACAAGGCATAAACTCCAATTTATAAGGTTAACCCATTTAATATCATCTCCAACATTATAACTAGCTTCCATAAAATTTACACTACATCATTAAGAGACCAATGAAAGCAAAATCAAAATATCCACCAAGACAAAAAATTTAGAACTTCAACTAACTCTAAATAAACCCAATGGCAATGGAAAAATTAGATTTACCAACCATCACATGTTATAACTCAAAACCCCTAAATTTTCCACCATAAATAAACCTTAGGTAGTCATCATTAGCACAAACCATATACCCACTCATCAAATAATTCCACCAATACAAAACCCATACATACAAACACATAAATATCACTTCCAATGCTCATAAATTACATGGGTATCATTATTAAAGCTTAGATAAAAAATAACCTCAAGCCAAAGTGTAAACCCCCAAAAAGATTAGAAAATTTTACCTCAAAAAAGGATGTGAAAGGGCTTTTAGGTTCTTAAGGATTTTTCAGTGATCTTGCTGGAAAAATGATGGTGGAAATGGTGGGTGTGGTATGGAATTACCGGTGAAAAGGATGAGAGTGATAAAAAGGAGTGTGTTTAAGTGAAAGGAAAAGAAAAAGAAACAAATAAGAGATATGGCTGAACATGAGAGGGTGAGATAGATTGAAATGAGTGGTAGGGAGTGGTGTGGTAGGTAGGGCACGTGTGGCCTAAAAAAATTTGATCTCTAACCTTTTTTTTTTTTTTGACTGACTAGGACGTTACATGTCCCTATCAGCCACAATCGTCCAAATCGCCATGCAACTTATGACAATCCTCCACAAATTCAACATAAGTTACCCAGGAGCAATGTTCAAATAATGGAGAAGTTCCATTATGAAGGGATGGATGGGAAACCTAAGACCACACAAGAAGTTTGCCTCATAGAAACACACCTCACCATGGGCGAAGGCACATGATTTCTCACTCAACCTAGGAAGACGAATCCTAGTCTCCTTTGGAAATTGGAACCTATACCTAAATCTGCCATGGTTTTCCTCGTTCAAGGAGCACTCCTCCTTGAGAGCATGAAACAGTCGGGGTGATTGTGAAATAGAGGATTGGGAAGACGTGGATACAGAGGCTGTGGTGTCCGTCTCAGCTTTAGTAGAGTCAGCACTAGACAAAAAACCTGTTTCCAGATCACTCAACCTAATCTCAGAGCCCATTCTCTCTTCCCTCAATGTTTCTTGTACAGTCCTAAACCAGTCTAAAGATTGGCGTAACAAAAGGTACAAATCACCCAAAACTAAACCTAGGCTATTACCCCCTACGGTGAAGTCCCTAACCTGTGGACAATGATTACCAGAAGAGCCAAAGGATGCTGCTAAGCAAGCAAAGAATAATCAAATAGAAGGAGAAAGGTGCCTAATTTCAGAATAGTCAACCATAAGCAAAAAGGAGGAAATAAATGTTCTCAAAAAGGAAGCAAAAAAGGCGTACCTGAGAAGTAGGGAAATTGAAACTCAATGGAGAAGACGCAGAGTAGAAAGATGAATGGTAAAGTGAAGAGAGAAGAAGGTGAAGGTGTTTAAAAAGTCTCCTCGAGAAATAGAAAATTGTGGGAAACCAAAGGGTCTCCTCGAAAAGTGCCCTCACTAGCCAACCAGAATATGACGCGTGGCCACGACACACGCCAGGCCGCCACTACGAAGTAAATGCAATAAGGGTGGTATCCCAAGCACCATAACCGAAAAAAAAAAAAAAAAAAAAAAAAAGAAAAAAAAAGGGGGGGGGGGGGGGGGGTGGGGGGCAACTGATAAGATGACTCTTCATATTCCTAAGATCATCCTTAGGTGGCTTGACGATCATGGAATATGGGGGCAACTGATAAGTCCAATAAATTTCCCTCGTCCAGGCCGATTCCACGCTAGACGAAGGGAAAAGCCATTTAAGCCACAATAAATAGAATGATGTTACATATCAACAATAAGTAACACAGACGTTGAGGAGACATCGAATCTTCTCATTCAAACCATTCAAAGGCGTTACAAGAATGAAATTGATAATGCCATTGAATGACCCCAACAACTAGAAAAGAAAGCCATATATATAGGTTACACAAAACCCCAAGGGAGGTACATTTTTTTTTTTTTTTTTTTTGTCTTTATTCTTATACTCACAACATAGATAGAGCCATTGGCCATTCTTTTCCTAGTCATCTGACTTTATCATCGGAGGCCTAGTGGTTGGCACCACACCGATGACCTTTCCAACTTGAATCTGTCTCTCCTGTAGGCATTTGGGCGATTCTTAGTCACCTTCCATCTGGACAATCGCCTCGACTGACGATTTTGGCATCATTAAAAACCATTCTACCTAATGAGAAAGGATGAAAAACACAGTTGTGGTAGAGAATACTCTAACTCTAGATACTGATTATAGTTATACTAATAAGAAAATAGTGAACCATGCTCTCATGGAGGTCAAATTCTTCCTCTTATAGTTGTAGTTGTACTTCTCTTGAAACACCCTTCATTTACTTTGTGATTGTGTGTGGTCCTAGCTGGTGAGTTTGGCACCAAATCCAACCCCCTTAACATTTCGGACTTTTTTTCCCAAACAAATTTTTTTAAGAAGTATTATGTCCATAACACTTTTATAGCAAATCCAAGGTGGAAATTTGTTTCTAGTTCTAATTTGAACCCACTAATAAAGCTGTTTTTGACTTTTTTTTCACCCATTAGTAATAGCCAATAACAACCTGTTACTCGAAAATTGTTGTGAAAGTTTTGGGAAAAGTCATGGACAGCATTTTTCATATTTTTTTAAATTTGTGAAATGGATTCCTTGCTCCCCCTTCTTGAAATCTTATTAAAATTTAATACTAGGTAGTTCCAAATGCAGCCAAGGTTCTTCTAGGGTTGGTGATTTAACTAGAGATCATTTTTAGAAACTGGATTGTAAGTTTTTCCTGTAATATAGATGTTACAATTAGTTTAACAGCAAAATAATAGGCTATTTGGGAGAAAATGGACTTTTGCCCTTTTTTTTAACAAAAAAAATCCAGCATTTTGTCCACTTTTTCAAACTAATTAAGGAAATGCCCCTGTTTTGAAACTCGATTTTCTAAAAATTGAGTTTCAATTTAAAACTTGATTTTTGGACAATCGAGTTATAACAAATTGAAAATTTAAAAAAAAAAAAAAATTCTGGAACTCGAGCTCCATGAACTTGAGTTCCATGCATTTTTTTTTTTTTTTTTAATTTTTAAGTTTGATCGCCCTTACCTATAGTTGCGTTCAAGGAGCTCTATAGTTGCATTTTAAATAGAAATCGAGTTCCATGCAAGTTTTATTTTTATTTTTATTTATTTTATTTTATTTTATTTTAAGTTTGATTGCCCCATACTTGATTTTCTACAAATCGAGTTTTACATTGAAACTCGATTTTGAGATAATCGAGTTTCAAAACAGAGGCATTTTTCTAATTACTTTGGGAAATTGGGCAAAATGCTGGATTTTTTGCGCGAGAGGGGCAAAGGCCAATTTTCTCTAAGCTATTCGCTACGATTTAACACTTGCTTGGGAAATGGGCTACCATAATCTTATCTTGAAACTGACTTAATATAGGTATTTAACTTACTTAGTAATACTTCTTTATTGCATCTATCTACTAATGCTCTAAATTCTGATTGTAGGAGCACCCTCGCTAGACCTTTGCAAGTGACCATTCCACATATATATTGAAAAGAAAATAAATGTTCTGATGTTTTGAGAAACTCTAATAGCTAGTCTTTTTGTGTAAATTTATAGGACTTTCCCTCCATCTTTATATTTTGTGTACTTATGAGAAGTCCAAAGATTAACTACTTCTAGACTTGGGACAAAATTGGCCTTTGCCCCTTTCTATCAAAATATTCAGCATTTTGCCCCTCTTTTGAAACTAATTAGGGAAATGTCCCTCTTTTGAAACTCGATTTTCTCAAAATCGAGTTAAAAAAAAAAAAAAAAAATTCCTGGAGCCCTATAGTGGCGTTTTAAGGATCCTATAGTGACGTTTTAAAGACCTATAGTGGCGTTTTGGAACTCAAGCTCCATGAACTTGAGTTATAGGTAATTTTGCTCCTAAACGCCACTATACACTACAAAAAACGCAGCTATAGACCCCAAAAACGCGGCTGCAAACGCGGCCTATGCACCGCAGCAATAGACTTTTAGCTGCGTTTCCAAAAAACGCGGCTAAAAGTCAGACCTATAGCTGCGTTTTTGCAAAACGCGGCTAAAAGTCATACTTTAAGCTGCGTTTTTAACCCAGTAGAATATATTGGGGCCTATAGCTGCGTTTTTGGAAAACGCGGCTATAGGTTTTTCTAAAAACAAAAAAAAAAATTCTGAGTTTTTTTTTTCCCCCAGAAAATTCAAAATTCAAATAAAAAAATTCAAAATTTATCACAAATCCAGAAAAAAAACGCAGCTATAGGTTTTTCTAAAAACAAAAAAAAAAATTCTGAGTTTTTTTTTTCCCCCAGAAAATTCAAAATTCAAATAAAAAAATTCAAAATTTATCACAAATCCAGAAAATTCAAAATCAATCACAACATACTCACAATACAAACACACCCAAAAAATTCAAAATCAAACACAACATATTCACAATACAAACAAACCCAAAAAATTTAAAATCAAACACAAACCCAAAAATTCAAAATCAAACACAACATATTCAAAATACAAACAAACCCAAAAAATTTAAAACCAAACACAAATCCAGAAATTCAAAATCAAACACAATGTGCTTCAAAATATAAGAACACAAACCCATTTAAACGTAAACACAATATCAGCAACACAATAGCACAAATTCAAGCACAGATCCACAATAGCATCTCCTCCATTTTCTTACTAACTAAACATAAAATAACCAAAAAAAAAAACTAGATCTATTTACAAATCAGTGTGCTTGAGATGAAGAAAAAAATGAAAGAAAGGAAAAAAAAAAAAAAAAGCAGTAGCTCCAAAGAAACAAAGGAAAAAAAAAAAAAAAAAAGTTACCCAGTGAAGAAGGAAGAAAGAAAAATGAAAAAAAAAAAAAGAGTTACCAAATGTGAAGAAGGAAGAAAGAAAAAGGAAAAAAGAAAAAAGAAAAAAAGAAGAGTTACACAGGTGAGGAAGGAAGAAAAAAAAAAAAAAAAAAAAAAGGAAAGAAAGAAGAACCTTACGGAGGAGCTCAGGAGCAAGTGAAGAATGAAGAGAGAAAAAAAAGAAAGAAGGAGAAATAAGAAAAGAAGAAAGTGGGGGTAGGTGGGAAAGGGGGGGCACGTGGGGAGCTGAAAATTTTTTTTTTTTTTTTTTTTTATACCAATAGCCGCGTTTTCAAAAAACGCGGCTATAGGTAGTGTCACAGAAGGGAGACCTATAGCCGCGTTTTCAAAAAACGCAGCTATAGGTAACGTCACTACAAGCTGATGAAATTTTTTTTGATACCTATAGCCGCGTTTTTGATACCTATAAACGCGGCTATAGGTAACGTAACTAAAGGATTACTAAGCTGTGTTTTCAAACGCGGCTTTAGGTTATACGGCTGGACCTATAGCCACGTTTTTTAAAAACGCGACTATAGGTCCCCTTAAAAACAAGGCTATAGGTTGTCTATAGCTGCGTTTTTGAAAAACGCAGCTATAGCTTAAGGATTTAGCCGCATTTTTAACAAACGCAGCTCAAAGTCTAGCCTAGAGCTGCGTTTTACAAAAACGCAGCTTAAAACCGCGTTTTTTGTAGTGATAGGTCCTTAAAACGTCACTATAGGCTCCTTAAAACGCCACTATAGGGCTCTAGGAATTTTTTTTCTTTTCTTTTAAACTCGATTTTGAGAAAATCAAGTTTCAAAAGAGAGGCATTTCCCTAATTAGTTTCAAAAGAGGGGCAAAATGCTGGATATTTTAATAGAAAGGGGCAAAGGCCAATTTTGTCCTCTAGACTTGTGTAATATAAATCTCCCTGAGTATATGTGTTCTATGTTTACTCTGTTCTTATTTACCTTAATTTTTTAGTATAAAGCTCTCCTTAGAAGCCAAAAAACAAAGATATTGTGATTATCTTTTTATTGTGGATCGGCATTGACATGAATAAAATGTAGAATATTATCTTATTATCCAAACTAGGATCAAAACTATGCTCTTGAAACTGGCAAACCTCCAGGAGAACGAGAAGCAAATCTTGATCGGAAAAAAGCTGGCTAACGAACTTATATTAGAATAAAACAACTCTGGAAGTAAAAAGAACGATGATAGAGATACTATAAACTAATGTGTTATAACACAAAAAATGAATAGGAGCATTTATTTTTTACGTGATTATTTGGTTGAAGTGGTATCAATTAGTTAAGAGCATTTTAGTTTAATTGAAATTTTTTGGTGTTTCCAATGAATACATCTAGGGTTTAAATTAAGTCTCCCACCCTAACTGTTGATGTATAAAAAAGAGATTAATAGATTAATGACTTGGCAGTATCTTGACTATCAATTTTAAAAGAAATGTAAAGATTTAAAAAACTTTACTTTGTAAAGTATACAAATAACTTTAAAAGATTTAAATCCTATGTTTATATGTGAAAATTAAAGGCGATTGTTATAAATAAATTATAATAAAAAAAAAGTGAGAGCTCTCAAAAATTAGAGTGATATACGTGAATTACAGTTAGCTCAATTGGTAAAGTCTCTGATGATTTTTACCAAAAAAAAAAAAAAAAAAATTCTAATGATTGAATAAGAGATCTGAAATTCAATCCCTATCTGCACCAAAAATTTATTGGTGTCTTGATCAACCTAATGAACTATTATAAGGAGCAGACGCTATATATTAAAAAAAAAAAAAAAAAAAAAGTGTGATATGCGTAAGTCTGTTCTGCGTTTGATCATAAGCTATGATCCGCTAGCGCATGTAGTAAAGTCAATATTACTTTTCGTTATTAAACTGAAAATCTTTCTCAAGGACCCTTGATCTATTGGCTTACTCCAATAAATAATGAATTTTCATTACATACGGTTTTTCATCTCCTGAGGTTACACCAAAATGGAAATAAAATTCAAGAACAAATTGAATACTTTTTTTTTGTGAGAATAATTGTAATCATCCTTCGTGGCTTAGCTTGGAGCCCTTTTGATCAGTTGATCTTAGAACACACTTTGCGAATTTCACCTTGAGTACCAGACTTGAGGCCAATGTTGCTCATCTTCACCATGGACTTTCCGAACTGCACATTGAAGGCATTTGACCCAAGCAAGCTTTGAACAAAACTTCTGGTAGAGGCGTCAGCCCATAACTTTTGATCAGACTCAAGTACTCCTCGGTCAGTCCTCAAGTTGGAGAAGAAAGATGAGTCAAATCTGTTTTGGCTACCGGTGTCTAGTTCAACACGCCTTGTGGCATCACCATTTTGTGGGCAGAGTGCTCGTAATTGAGGAAGGAAACTGGGGTTGATTGTAGGATCGGCACCATTTCCAGTGGTAGTGAAGTTATACAATCTGTACTGAAAGAACTGGCAAGCTGAAGTTCCAATAGTATGGCCACCTAGTCAATAGTTAATTGAAATGAATAGAAATTAGATGAAATGTAATAAACTAGGACACGTACTTTTTGGGTAAATCTATAGTTATAATAATAAAAGGCGAGGATTTGAATTGTAGTTCACTGAACTATAAAGTTCTTGACTGTAAAACACATACTTGAACCTGTAGCTAGGGATACAAAAAATGATTTATTAAATGATAATGCGTTGATGCTTACCGACAAGAGTAACAAGATCTTGAGCGTTCAAACCTTTCGCTGAAAACTTCTTCTTCTGAGCATCAATGGATTCTGTAAAGCCAGGCAAATCGGTAGTATCAGAAGCCAATGATACTAGACCATCTTTGCGTCCGGTTGGCACCTGCCAATTTGGTCCATTTGTCTACAAGAAAAATGCAAAATATGATTAATTACACGTAAAAGCATGTAAAATATATACTAATAAATTAATCTGATGAATATATAAAAGCATGAGATCAAGTACCAGAACGACAGAATCACGAGCAGCAAGAGCAAGAATATCAGCACAAGAAACAACACCAGGGCATGCAGCTTCAAGCTTGGTCTTAGCATCATCAATAACTTCATATCCTCTCAGACCAAGGTTAGGTCCGGCTGTTTTCTCAGTGTTAGGCCCGTCAATAAGGACAGAAGCATCGCAACCCTGCACGAAACAGTCATGAAAGTGCATCCTTAACAATCCAGGAGCCACAGTGGGATTAGATTGGAAATGAGCTTGAACCGTTGAGCGAACAATGGATTCAGCTCGTGGGCATGATTTGGAGTAGAACCCAACACGAGTGGCTTGACAATGCACGTAAGAAACACTCAAAGAGAGCAAGAGAAACACCAAAAGGGACGTTTGGACCAAACGTGCACTCTCCATTAATGCAATAACAGGATAAGGATCAGGAAGATAGAAATAGAGTGTGTTAAGCTAAATTGGAAGTTTGTATTTTCAAATTTGTAGTAGCTCTAAGCTTTGCTTATGGTATTGTGAGAATGAAGGAGGACAATAAATATATTTATAAGATCATTTGAGGTCAAAATTCGGAGAGAGAGTAAGCAAAGTCTGCTGATCATAGCAAAGTTAGAGAATAAATAGATGGCCTGCAAATTTAATAGTGGTAGCTGAGCTCACCTTTGTTTTATAATGATTCTTATGGATTGCATTGGACTATTCCGCGTGAGAAATAGTACTCGTGAAAGAAATGTCAAAATCCAACCAAATAAAATTCATATAAAATTACAAAAAATATAATAAAGACTGTTTATAGCATTATTATTATTATTATTTTTTTTTTTCCTTCACCGCCAATACAATTTGCATAAAAAAAATGGATTGTCAAACGTCAACGAATGACATAATTATTTAAAATTAAAAAGAAAAAGACAAGAAGGATTAGGATAAACAATGTTGATTGCCTATTTCAAAGTCGCAGCCCCCCATTGAGCGGTGCTGCTGGCACGCGCAATACCAACGAGCCCCTTCTGTAAGTACCCCTCTGTCCTTAAAAAAGAACTATTTTTTGGCTCATTTTTTAATCTTATGTAAACAATGTTGATTGCCTGTTTCAAAGTTTGCCCAAATTAATAATGTTGACGTCCCCATTGCATGAGTTGTTTATGTACGGCTCTCAAAAAAATAAGTGTTGTTTATGAAAATGTTTTTATCGAACTATTTTAGGTTTCATTTGTTCAAATTCGTAACATGGCGGCTTTCATGCAATTCAAGAGCCGCGCTAATTTCAAATACTTTTGTAGTAAAATATAATTATAATGGCTTTAATTAAATATCTCTCTTTTATTTTATTTTTTTTTACTTTTTTTTAAGAAATGTCATGTGATGAGAAGCTATCCGGTTATGTTTGTTTTAGCGTAAAATGTTTTTGCAAAAAATATTTTCCAACATTTGACAAATTATAAATATTATTTTAAAAAATTCCTTTTATATGGAAAAGTAAATGGCTAAAATATCTTAGGAACCTCCCAAAAACCCAAAATACATCTCAAACCACCAAAATGATGTCAAGGCTATTTTGATCATTTTGGAGGTATTTGGAGACTTTTGTTCGTTTTGGACGTTCCTAGGGTATTTTAGTCATTATGGTGATTTCAAAGCATTTTGGTTGTTTTAGAATTTATTAAGTGTATTTTGGTTGTTCCAAGGGTATTTTAATTATTTTAGAAATTTTATGGACATTTGGTCATTTTAGAAGTACAAATGGGTATTTTTGTCATTTTAGACTTTAGAAATTAAATGTATTAGAACTTTAATGTGTAATGTGTTAGCAAGCCATTATCAAAACTTAGAGTCTAGATTTAGGCTGCTCAAAGTGTGTTTATTTGTAAAGTTGGAATCAAGTGAATTGCAAGATTTATTGGCTAAATCTACAATGCTCGATCGATCGAAAATTAGGCTTAATCGATCGAACCTTGTGCAGATTAATTTTCTGCTGATTTTTCCAACTCAGCTCAAGCCCGGTTTGATCTGTAGGGTTTTATATTTTACTCCAAGTATAAAAGGAAAAAGTCTAGCCATGTTTTAGAGGTCGTTGATGTGATGTGTGTTGAATCTGTTGTGAGATGTAGAGGTATTTACCTTTATACACACTTAGGGTTATCAAGATTCATGTCAAGAGCTTGATGATCGTTTCAGTTGCTGCATAAAGAATTTAAAGGAGATTTGAAACCTTTGAGTGGAGTCTCAAAGTAACAAGTGGAAATACTTGTGGTTGTTGTGGATTAAAGAAAGAAGTAGTCCGTAGACTCGAAGTTGTCACATGGTCGTGGTAGTAAGTTTTCTACACGAGGTAGCAATAAGATGTTAGTGGTCTAAATCTTATTGTAAAAACTTCAATTCTTTCATAGTGGATTTATTTTACCTTGAGGGTAGTTAGGTTAAATCCTCCCCAGGTTTTTTACCGGTTTAGTTTTCCTAAGTTATCATATCGTGTGTTCTTTATATTTTCGCATTACTTACATGATATGATTTGATTATGTTAACCTAGATCTGAATAATTTATCTAAATAATCACTTTGCTAAATAACTAGGTTAAAAAACTTGTGTTTTAAGGGGTCTAAAAACGTACAAAGAGATATGAATAGATATTGACAATTTCCCTAGTTCATTTATAGCAGCTGTTACTGTGCTTGATCCCTTTCATTGCACAAAAATTTCGTTATTAAACTGAAAAAACTTTCACAAGATTGACCATCAATCTATTAGCTTACATCAAAAAATAAAGAATGTTCAATACATACGGTGTTTCATCTCTTGAGTTTACACCAAATGGAAACAAAATACAATAACAAATTAAATACATTTACGTCTTTTTTTCTTCTTTTTTTTGGATTAATTTTTATCATCCTTCGTGGCTTAGCTTGGGGCCCATTTGATCAGTTGATCTTAGAACACACTTTGCGAATTTCACCTTGAGTACCAGACTTGATGCCAATGTCGCTCATCTTCACCATGGACCTTCCAAACTGCACATTGAAGGCATTTGACCCAAGCAATCGGTTAACAAAACTTCTGGCGGAGGCGTCAGTCCATAACTTTTGATCAGACTCGAGTACTCCTTGGCCATTCCTCAAGTTTGAGACGAAAGATGAGTCAAATCTGTTTTGGCTACCAGTGTCCAGTCCAACACGCCTTGTGGCATCACCATTTTGTGGGCAGAGTGCTCGTAATTGAGGAAGGAAACTGGGGTTGATTGTAGCATCGGCACCATTTCCAGTTGTAGTGAAGTTATATAGTCTATACCTGAAGAACTGGCAAGCTGAAGTTCCAATGGTATGGCCACCTAGTTGTGACATATATAAATGAATATGAGTTATTTGAAATGTAACAAGCAACTAAAACACGTACTTTTTGGGTAAATCAATAGTTATAATAATAAAGATAGAGGATTTGAATTCTAGTTCTCTTAAAAAAAAAAACAAGCAATATCACTGCTATAAAGCTCTTGACTGTAAAACGCATACTTGATAACATAGATAGTGATATAAAAAATGACTTATAGAATAATTATGCATTGATCATGCTTACCAACAAGGGTAACAAGATCTTGAGCATTTAAACCCTTTGCTGAAAAATTTTGCTTTTGAACATAAATGGAGTCTGTAAAGCCAGGCAAATTGGAAGTATCAGAGGCCAATGATACCTGGCCATCTTTGCGTCCGGTTGGCACTTTCCAATTGGTTCCATTGGTCTATAAGAAAAATGGAAACTATAATCAAGGACATTGACACATAGACTGTTAAATCATGAAATGTAATAGAATGAATGTATAAAACAACAGCGTCACGGGCAGCAAGGGCAAGAATATCAGCACAAGAAACAATGCCAGGACATGCATCTTCAAGCTTAGTCTTGGCATCATCGATAACTTCAAATCCTCTCAAACCGAGGTTAGGTCCCGCTGTTTTCTCAGTGTTAGGTCCATCAATAAGGACAGAAGCATCGCAACCCTGCACGAAGCAGTCATGAAAGTGCATTCTTAACAATCCAGGAGCCATAGTGGGACTAGATCGGAAATGAGTTTGAACCGTTGAGCGAACAATGGATTCAGCTCGAGGGCATGTTTTGGAGTAGAACCCAACACGAGTGGCTTGGCAATGCACATAAGAAACACTCAAAGCAAGCAAGAGAAACACCAAAAGGGATGATTGGATCAAACGTGAGCTCTCCATTAATGCAATGACAGGATAAGGAGCAGGAAGAAATAGTGAGTGTTAAGCTTTAGCTATATTGGAGTCGTATAGTTTTAGTACAGGTTTACAAACGTAACTCTAGGGTTTTTCTCTTTGGTTTGTGGTGATGTGTGAAGGAGGCAAATTAATATGTTTATATATGATGTGAGGTCAAAACTTGGAGGAAGAGTAAGCAAAGTTAGCTGATAGAAGTATTAATTACTTCGAATATATTTAGCAAAGTAAAGTTGGAGAATTTTTCTGGTAGTTGGGCTCACCAACAAAAGGAGGCTTTGTTTTGTAATGAATTGTACGTAGCGTGCATGGCACTATTCCGCGTGAGAAAGTCCTTTTGACTCTGTGAAGGAATTGTCAAAGTCCAACCAACAAGAAAATAATATAAAATTATAAAATAGGGAATTGCAAGGCATTACTTTTTGCACCGCCAAGACAATTTGCATAAAGTGGATATAAAGAAAAATAGACAGGGATTATACCACGTTTTTATAAATAAATAAATAAATAAATAAAACGATAATACCACAGTCCATGACATGCTGCTCAAATTTCAAAGTAAGGGCACACAACCGAATTGTTGATGTCCTCCATAAACAATTTTTAGTTGGTTCCACGTTTCTTAGATAGTTGGATAGTTTTCAAACTCTCCAATAAAATCATTGAGTATGCTACTAAGAATAGTCACGCACCAATCTTTCCCAACCCAATTAATACTCATAAGCCTCCATATCACGATGATGTTGGGCAGTGTGGGATCTTCCTCTGCCACATGTTAATGTTATAGTAATTCTCATCTAATTTTTCTCCATTGGCTAGAGGTTTTCAACTATGTTCTTAGTGTCCATTTGCACTGAATTTATTACACAAGGTTGACATTAGGACACATCTTCATTTTACTTCAAAATTCCAACTAAACTATGGTATTCTTTCTCGTATAGCAAGATAAAATATTTCACAAAGCGAATAATCATCTCCCACTATGTGTCCTCTCACAAAAAAAATAAATAAATAAATAATAATAATAATAATAATAATAATAATAATAATAATAATAATAATAATAAAATCTCCCACTATGTAAGTTGGAGAATCATATCTAATTAATTTTTAATAAAATTTTAGTGAGGAATATTACATCTCATCATCCTCATTAAATATTGCATAATATAAAATTTTTTATCATTCATGAGCACGACACATTATGCATGGACTCCACTCAAAGCTTCAATTGTATTTTGGTGCAATTGTTAGAACATTCACATCAACAATTCTAAAAAATTTAGCATTTACCATCTCAAAAATTAACTATATAATATATAACACATCACTTTACAATATTCCTTCAATCAAAACTTCTATTTTTTTTAACATTCCATTTAAATATTTTTTCTTTATTATTTTTTATTCATTTTTTATTATTCCTCTCTCTCTCTCCTTTGTCTCTCTCTTTCTCAACCCAATTATTCTCAGCACCGCTGGCCACTGCATCCACCCACCCATACCACAACCACCACATCCACCCACCATCACCGCCACCAGCCAAATCCACCACAACCACAAACAACAGCAGAGGAATAAATAAATAAATAAAACCTCCACAACCACCCACCACACCCACCACATCCACATCCACCGTCAGAC
The DNA here is from genome assembly GCA_023736055.1 of Quercus glauca. Lineage (NCBI taxonomy): Eukaryota > Viridiplantae > Streptophyta > Magnoliopsida > Fagales > Fagaceae > Quercus > Quercus glauca. The sequence continues at coordinate 24,085,065 of CM043325.1, read as the reverse complement.
CCAAAAAAAATCAACAGCAACAGGAAGGCCGGAGATCGGAGTCACCAGAGTCAAATCACAAACCCATATTTGAAGAAATTTCTCACCAGAATCTCAGATTCTAGCTCAGTGAGAAGCAGAGATAAAGAGAGAAGATAGAGAGAGTGAGAGTGAGAAAGGAGTCTGAGTCTCAGTCTGAGGAGAGAGAGAATTAAAAGTATTCAAAAATGATAGCATGGTGCTACAGTGCGGTCTCAAAAATGAGAGCGCACTGTAGCAATATTGCAAATTTTTTAGCATATGCAATCTTTGATGGAGCAGGTTTTTGGGTTATAAATGCTAAAAAAAGCATCTTTTAGCATATGCAATCCTTAATGGGAATGCTCTTAAGGCGAACTTAAAATTTATTGGTAAGCGTAAAACACATTCCCTTGCAAGATTTCGAAAACTAAATTACATAGACCAAAATGTTACATTACATTGCCAAAACTTTCATTACATTGACAAAAACTACGTTACACATCTCCAAAGATTCCACTATAAAGATTCTATTTGAAATAAATAAATAAGAGTATATATGTTTTTGTATTATTTTCTACTAAGAAGCATATCTTATTTCTTATTCAAATATAAACATAAGAATATATGAAAATTGATTTCATCAATAGTTAACGTGTCTCGCTACATAGGAAAAACTGCCAAATGGATAGGAAGGTCGATCGGCAGCCTAAAATCCAATGTCGACACCAATTCTGTTAACCCTCCCACATAAACCACAATATCAATCACTTTCAACCTTCATTTAATCTTAAAACTTCCATCTTTCATAAACTTCCAAACCATTAATTCCAAACATCAAAGTTATACACATCTAGGCAATTGTCAAATACAATAACAACATTTCTTTTCACAACATCACCAATATAATTCCTTCAATTCAACTCGATCAGGGAGAATTTAGGTTTTAATTAGTTCAATTGGTAAAGTCTCTTGTCGTTAAATAAAATATATGATGTTTGAATCCCACTTATAATAAAAATTAATTGATGTCTTGATTGGACAATAAAGAGTAATCATTACAGAGCAAATATTATAAGTTAAAATTCTATCGCATATATCAAAAACTTTAGGAGAAGGCTCATGGATCACACCCCAACGAAGGCAAGAACATGTCAATCAATAGTTCCTCGATCATTAAAAGGAGATATTCCTTGAAGAAATTCACCATTAAACTTCTTGACAGGATTAGAGCTCCATGTAACGATTCATACATACAAGAGTTAACCATTCAAAAAAAAAAAAAAAAATACAAGAGTTAACTTCTCCTCTCACTCTAAGTATTTTGGCCTACACTTTCGACTTCATAGGAAAAAGTTGAGCAAAAAGTGCTTACATTATGGCATTACCCACATTACAGTTGTTTTATTTGGAACTATGGATTACATGGTTCTTGCAGTATAATTTTTTATATGTCGAAATACATTGTTAATTCTTAAATCGTTTATCTTTTTAGCACTTTTAGTCCTTGAATCTCAAATGAACACTTTTAATATCTAAGATTTATAAAATGAGCACTATTAGTCCATTTATATATCTAGTTTTGTTTTTTTCTTTTTTTTTTTTTGTCTGTCTAACAGAAAAATTAAGTGTCATTTTTTTTTCATGACATGATAGCAAAGTTTACAATAAAAAATGATACATTAGCAATCTATGAATGGACCTGTATCTTCCGTGTTTGTCTACTTCTAAGTTGATTGTTCTTACATTGTTCAACTCAAAATTGGAAAGAAAACCATATTAAAAATAAATTTAAAAAAAAAAAAAAAAACTATTAGGCCATTCATAAATTTATTTTCGCTCCACATTTTTTTTTATAATATGATTTTGTTAATTCCTCACTTGATGTCATCTCAATAATACGGCCCACAAACGCATGCAGAGGTTGACTTGCGCACGGGCGATGACATACGTGTGATGATCAAAGCTTAGTGTATATTTTGGGTTTAGCACCTCCTACATTCCATGTCTTGAGACCACATCTTTCTCAGCTCTAGTTTCGTGGCTCTGCAATAGACTTGCCATTGTTTGAAATTTAGAAATGATGCCTCATGGGGCAGAATTTTGAGCCCGTAAATCCCAAAATAAAATTTCCACCTTGAAATTTTTCTATTACAGAATTTTAAATCCCATAAAATGAACAAATCTTGACTGAAAATTCCTTACCCAAACACACAGTTACTAAACACACTTGTTTGAAATTTTAAGAATTTAAGGCTCTCAACAGATAAATTTCATGATCCAATAGTGTATTTTTGTCAATTATTTACACCCTTCTCCCAACACAAAGGACAAATGCAAAACTATACTTCCATCTCTTTATTTTTCCAAGATTGTTCATTATAAGACTAAATTCACTATAAAATTAAAATCCCTCTCCCCTAGCATAGTAGCATGTTGACCCAATCTCCACACTCAATGGCAAGCCATTATCTGCCCTTCAAAACTAGATATTTTTTTTCCGTCCAACCTAATAATATTGGAAAGGTCACAAGTTTTGGGTATTTTTTTTATATCCTAATAGGTTTTAATACAAGTTTGATCCCATTTAAGTAGAGGAAGAATGTCGCTTTATCCCATTTTGGAAGTGGAAGAGTGTTATTATCACTTATAAAGTTATAATGTGAAAGAAACAATCAAAAATTATTTGGAAAGTGCACTTATATTTTATAATGTCTACCAAATGTTTAACAAGATTTTCAATTAACAAGATGTCTAACGAGTGTGTAACAAAAGACTCCGCCCGGAACTCGTTAGATACATTGGTTGACTGAATGTCTAACAAAATTGTATAAAACTGTGTTTTTTTGCATAATTATTGACAAGAGTTGTGCTATTTGATAATTAAACAATTGTTAATGTTGGAGGTTATTTCTAACTATTTTTTTTAGCAATTATAACACCTTATTTGTGACTTTAATGGTCTATATATAGTGTGCATTTGGGAAGCGCAAACGCGCTTCCCAAACGCACGTTTTGCGTTTTAGCAAGTTTTTTTTCCATTTTTTTTTTTAGCCTAAATTTTTTACTTTTCCGTGAACAGTGTACGGTGTGTATTGTTCACGGACCCATAAATTTCACTTTTCAACGACTTTTTCATTAAAAATAGGTCTCACGGTACTATTCACATATTTAAAAATTATTTTGCTATAGTGTTTTTCAGTTTTCAGCTGTATCCAAACGAACCCTATTGTTAGGGCTGTCCACAGGTCAATTTGGGTCGGGTTTGTGCCCAACCCGAAACCGATCCAACCAAGTCAGGTTACCAACATTCAGACCCGCCGCCGACCGGTCAGAGAGTCGGGTCGGATCAGACGGTTCTTTGCCAGAAGTGGTCAGGTCTCGGTCGAGGTCGGACTGGCCAAAACTCGCCGAATCTAGCCGAAAATTAGGCAAATCTGGCCGAAATCCGGCGAATATGGCCTAAAATTGGCCTTGAATGGCAAGATCTTGCCGGATCTCGAAGAGATTTCACCTGACCTCTACAGAATCACGCCAGATCTGGCAATATCCAACTGAGAAATCGTATATACGGTGGGGATCGGCGGCCTCGTTGGTAGTAGAATCAGTCAGGTCGGTTGAAATCAGGTTTAGATGCAAGGACCTGCCAACCGACCCGCCGGAATTGGGTTGGATACCTCAGAAACCGTTGTCGACCCGTCACGGGAGTCGGATTGACCGGTTTTTGGATCGGGTCGGTCGGAAATTCGGGTGGGTCGGGTACACGCTTGAACTTGGACAGGCCTACCTATTGTATAAACTTTTATTATTCCACATACTTAGAAAAATTTAAAAACACTAGATATCTTGTCGGGTTTTTTCAAAATTGCTAAAATTTGCTTGGTTGGAAGGATGAAAAAGTGGGAAGCTAGAAGTGATTTTAGTTTTCTCTCATTGTGTTTGGTTGGGGGTAGAAAAATGGAGCAATAAAAAACTCTTTTGTTTAGTTGAAGAGAAAAGTGAGCGGATGAAAAATATAATTTATATAAATTAATTACTCTTATGTCTTTATTACATTAAATAATGAAAATATTACTTATTATCAATAAAAATTACTAAAATCACATCTTATAAAAATTAACACATTACACATATTATATTGTTTTATTAAAGAATATAGCACTAGTAGTATGAAAGAAAGAAAAATATGAAAAGAATGACAAAAAAAATCAAAGAGAGATGTCATTGCAATTTATGGCAAAAAAGTAAATGAGAAGACTCAAGCAAAATACCTCTTATACTTTGCTTAATTTAGAGAAATTGATTTTTGATGGACTCAGTAAGAAAACTCTTTGACCCTACCATTTTCTTCCCCATTCCCCCCCTCAACCAAACACTTTTGACTCCCATTTTTTCTCCACTTTTCTCTTCCAAATTTTCTATCCATCCAATAACCAACCCAACCAAGCAAGCCCTAATGTATATCGGGAACAAATTTGCCCTAACATATTTGTGTTGTAGCAAATTTTTCTAAAGATAGCAATTTTATCATGCCTATAAGCCATTAAAAATTTCGTGTTCATATCATCGCTTCATAGTTTCTTCCACCCTTTATCTCCAATTGAAATAGTCTTCCAGTTAATTTTTTTCCCCCCTAAAATAATTAAACTAACACTGCAAGAAAACAAACCAAACGCCATCATGACAATTTAGGTTTTGAAGGCGTTTTCTAGCCTTTGTTGATGCTTTCAACGAAGAAAAATATATTTTAAACCATTCACTTAAGAATTTGAACATGTTATACTTATCTCAAAAAAAGAACATGTTATACTTAAATTTATTTTTCAACATGGACAGAATTTTTCTTCAAAAAAGTTGGGAAGCTGTTAAATTAATTGTGCGTTTGGATCCGCGTTTTTTTTTTTTTTTTTTTTTTTTAGTGTGTATGAACAGTAACCCGCACTGTTCATGCACATGGATTCACTGTGCAAGAGACAAAATGCACTGTTTGTGCATTGTTCATGCACTATTCACGGATCCCACGATACTATTCATACATTTAAAAATTATTTTGCTACAGTGTTTTCAGTTTTCAACAAAATAAGTTATATCTAAACAGACCCTATATCTGATATGTATATCTGAAGTCTCTATATTTAATTATTTCAGATTATTGTGCAGAGATTTTGTGTGTGTGTGTTTTAATCTTAGTGTTGGAGTGGTCCTTCTCAAAAAAAAAAAGTGTTGGAGTGGTGTGCATCTGCAGCCAAACCGAAAATATTTTGGTTGATCAGGGTAGTGTAGGTATGAGGGTTGTAAATTTTTACATAGAACATTTTTCGCCATAAGCTCTTCAAAGTTCACACTATCCACATCAAATACCTTTAAAATGACCAAAACCCTTAAATGCCCAAAAATGACTAAAATGTTAAAAGAAACTCCAAAGTGACAAAAGTACTCCCTAAAGCCTCCAAATGAACAAATGCCTTTAGAATATTCAAAATACCACCAAGAATTATAAAATTACAAAAATACCTCTAGAACCTCTACACTGAACTAAATACATATAAAACCTTAAAAATTCCTAAAATACCCTAGAATCTCCAACATGACCAAAAATAAGTCATTTTGTTGATTTCTAGGATATTTTAGTCATTTAGCTTTTCCTTATAAAAAAGTAAGGGTCGTCAATGGGCCGGGTCGGGCTGGCCCAACCCATTTTTACTTTGCCCAGAGGCACAATAGGCTGGGCATAATGAGCTATTAACTAGTTAACGGGCCGGGTCGGACTGGGCCGAAAGAGAAAATCCCAGCCCATGACCCTGCCCATGGGCAATGGCCATTTTGTCTTTAACGGGTTAGGCTACTGGGTTAGCATATAATTTTATTATTTTTATAAACAAAGAATCAATTTTTTATAAGGGAAAAATCAATCTATTTTTTTTAAAGGAAAGAATCAAAGAATTTAATACTTAATTACAATTTTTTTTTACATTCAAATCTATTTAATTTTTTGTTTTGTTGATGAAAACTTATTTAATTTTTTTTATTAAGGCTTCAAATATTTTTTTATTTTTATCTTTAATAAAAAAAATATCAAATGGATAATTCAAATTTGCTAGACTACTAGGAAAATATATATTTAGTAAATTAAGTTTAACACAATTACTTTAAGTATCTTAGTGGTTAGGAGAGTTCTATTAAAAAACTCATCTACAATATCTCAAGATCAATTCTTCATACACCTCCTATATATTTTTGTTATAAATTCTAAGTTATTGGACTGAGCAAAGGGTTGGTCCAACAGGTTGGGCTACTGGGCTAGCCCGCCAGGTGCCCATGGGCATAAAAACTAGCCCACGACCTAACCCACTGGGATGGTGGGCTACCGGGTTTCTAGGCCGGGCCGTAGGCCATAGGCTATTGATAACCCTTACAAAAAAGGGTTTTTTTTTTTTTTTTTTTACATTATGTCAAAAACATGTTTTTTGAAACATTTTCATAAAGGCAACCAAATACTGAATTTTTTTTTTTGAAAAAAATATTCTTTAAGAAAATATTTTACACTGAAACAAACATAATCAGAATAGCTTCTTATAATTTTGGCATTTCTTAAAAAGGAAAACAAAAATAAACGGTACATAATAAAAGTTGGGTACTAGAAACGTGATTATGCCAAGTGACTATTTGCTTTCTGCAACAAATGGTGACGCTCTCATTAATTAATTAGGATAGTTCCTTTAAGAGTAACAAGTATTTAAAATTCTATTACAAAAAATTTCAAAAAGTTTAAAATTATTTTTTATATATCATTATTAGGTCAATTCACTACAAGAAACTTGAATTGTTTTGACCCACATTTTTCAAGGGTTCACAAAACACCGTGGAAATAAATGCTAATTAATGTGCCCGGCCTGATTTAAAGCAACCTTATTTCGTGGGTCACAAATTTTTAAAAGAATCCTTGAAACTACTCCATACAACCGATATTGGGCATTTGGATGAGAATGGGTACAATGACCATGTGTCTCATTTAAACAAGTTGATTTCCCTTTATATTTATATATGCAGTTTTTGGATGCTCTTTTTAGTTTTTCCTTTTTCCCTGTATGTATGATTAATTTTTGCAAACCCTTTCCTCGATCCATTTATTAGAACTTATATTAATTGTAAAAGTTTCTATTATGTTACAAAAGTAAGCTCTTCAAATAATTTCAATGCAACATTATTCACGCAGCTTGGAATTTTGACCTCCTTACAACAGCTGTAATTTTTATACATATTCGGTTGTTTACATTGGACTTTTGATGTATTTGGTTGTAGTATGTGATTTTTGTACATGATTGTTTTTTCTTTTTTTTCTTTAATCTTATTTTGGGGGTGAAGAGACCCTTAGATTATCTTATTTATCAAGGGTTGTGCATGTAAATCTTTTAAATACTTGGTAAATAAGATTATTTAAGGGTTTCTTGACTCTCAAAATAAGATAGAACACTTGTTTTGAGGGCCACGAAGGCCCTCAAAATTTCCTTTTTGACGGTATAAATTTCGAAGGTTATCAAATGTCAATTAGATTCCTAAAATAAATTTTCAAAAAGTTTTCTAATACATTTTTCAAGAATTTTTTACCCTTGAAAAAAGTCAGTTTTGTTGTAGTGCAAGTAAGTCGATTATGTTTGTGTTTACATAATTTAATCAAGATCAAGCTCTATTAAAGGTTCAAATAAATCACTGAAGTTTTAAAATGTTTATAATTTACATAAAAAATTTTAAAACAGTTGGATGAAAAGCTTTGCATAAACAACTCATGCAACAGGGTAGTAAAAAACTAAAAATTATTAATTTGGGCAAACTTTGAAATACGCAATCAACATTAATTCTAATTATATTGAGCCTGCCAGCAGCGCCCCTCTATCGTGCTGCGACATTGGTATTAAATAACTCGTTTGGTTGGATTTGACAATTCACTTTATGCAAATTTTCTTGGCGGTGAAAAAACAAAGTAATGCTATGACAATTCTTTAATTTTTTTTTTGTTAATTTCATATTAATTTTACTTGGTTGGATTTTGACAATTCCTTCACGACGACTATTTCTCACGCGGAATAGTGGCATGCAAATTGCAATCCGTACTAGCTCATATATTACAAAACAAACAAAGGTGAACCCACCTATACGCATTTTCATGCCAACTAATTATTCTCCTACTTTATTTTGCTTTCCATATTTTATAATTAATATACCTTTGGCTCTAAATTGTCAATTTATTTTACTATGCAGCTTATTTTTACTATTATTTATATGTCTGTATTTTTTGGTACTATTTTTGAGTCTTACTGTACTATTTCAACTAGCTTTTACCTCTATTTACAATATTTTTAAAAAAAAATTTTAATTTCAGCAAAATAAACGAATCCCAAACATACTCTTAATATTCAAAGTTCTACTTTTATTTCTCCGAAATTTGATCTCACGTAGTGATCCTATAAATATATTGGTTGTCTCCTTCATTCTCACAATACCACAAGCTTAGAGCTACTTCAATTTGTAAACCTGTACTACAGATTTGAACTTGCATAGCTCCAATTTAGATCCTTATCCTGATAGTGCATTAATGGAGAGTGCACGTTTAATCCAAGCATCCCTTTCGGTGTTTCTCTTGCTCTCTTTGAGTGTGTCTTTTGTGCATTGCCAAACCACACGTGTTGGGTTCTACTCCAAAACATGCCCTCTAACTGAATCCATTGTTCACTCAACAGTTCAAACTCATTTCCAATTTAATTCCACTGTGGCTCCTGCATTGTTAAGGATGCACTTTCATGACTGTTTCGTGTAGGGTTGCGATGCCTCTGTACTTATTGATGGGCCTAACGCTGAGAAAACAGCCCCACCTAACCTTGGTTTGAGAGGGTACGAAGTTATTGATGATGCCAAGACTCGGCTTGAAGCTGAATGTCCTGGTGTTGTTTCTTGTGCTGACATTCTTGCTCTTGCTGCCCGTGATTCAGTTGTTCTGGTACTTGATCTACCTCAGGCTTTTATGAATCATATTACCTTACTATATATTTCACATGCTTTTATGTGTAATTAATCATATTTTGCATTTTTCTTGTAGACCGATGGACCCAACTGGCCGGTGCCAACCGGACGTAGAGATGGCCGGGTATCATTGGCTTCTGATACTATCAATTTGCCTGGCTCTACAGACTCTGTTGATGTTCAAAAGCAAAAGTTTCTAAATGCACAAGATCTTGTCACCCTTGTTGGTAAGCATCAATATGCATAAAATCATTCAATAACTCTTTTTCAAGTATGTGTTCTAACTTGGTTAAATTTACATTTCAACTAAGTCTATTATTCATTTATGTCATGACTAGGTGGCCACACCATTGGTACTTCAGCTTGCCAGTTCTTCATGTACAGACTGTATAACTTCACTACAACTGGAAATGGTGCCGATCCTAGCATCAACCCAAGTTTCCTCCCTCAATTACAAGCACTCTGCCCACAAAATGGTGATGCCACAAGGCGTGTTGAACTAGACACTGGAAGCAAAAACAGATTCGATGCGTCTTTCTTCTCAAACTTAAAGAACGGTCGAGGAGTACTCGAGTCTGATCAGAAATTATGGACTGATGCCTCCACAAATACTTTAGTTCAGAGCTTCTTGGGCATCAGAGGCTTGCTTGGCTTGAGCTTCTGTGTAGAGTTTGGAAGGTCCATGGTGATGAAGATGAGCAACATTGGCGTCAAGTCTGGTACTGAAGGGGAAATTCGCAAAGTGTGTTCTGCGATCAACTAATCGTAAGGGCTCCAAAAAAAGAATAACAATAACAATTAAACTCGAAAAAAAAAAATGTAAATGTACTCAGTTTGTTCTTGAATTTAATTTCCTTGTTGGTGTAAGTTAATTTTAAGGTGGTGAAAAACCGTATGTACTCAATATTTCTTTATTTTTATTGGAATAACGATATATATATTGATTGTACAATGAAAGTGATATCAAGCACACTAGCTAACAGCCATATTAAGGCAGGTTGTCTTTAACCAATCTTCAAATAATATTTACTGTTATGCATGGTGGACCACATAGGCTGACCTATCATAGGATGTATTCAACGTAGAGCGGAGTTTCACATACGACATTAATCTTTGGAAACAATGACTTTTTTTTTTGACCGAGAAACAATGACCTTTAAAATATATATTAATTGATAAATAAATAAACCAGATCATAGAATTTGTATATATATATATATATATATGTATGTTTATAATAACTTGGTGGGACTATATAGATGCTTATTTGAATTTTTTTTTTTTTTTTAAATGCTTGTACTCCCCGCCCCCCTTTACTTTAAATCTTGAGTATGGTAGTTCTAAATGTTCCTAACATGTCCTTGTTGATATCCACTGAGCTACAAGATTTTATTGGTCAAGGGTGGACATCTAATATATTTATATACAATTAAGAATAGATTTATTAAAAATTATTTATAATATCACCATGGTTTGACTTTAGTTGAAACTCGGTTTGATTTTAAAAAACTGAAACCCAACCCGTTTAAAGAACTGAAAAAAAAAAAGAGGTTCCAATATTTTTAAGTCGGACCAGGTTCAAAACCAAAATAACATAACCAAAAAAAAAAAAAAAAAGTTAGGTTTTAAAAGTGTACATAGCATAATAGCAATTAGTCAATATTCAAGAGACCCCTTTTTTTGTAGGCTTCAAGACAATAAATCACAAAGGCCAAAAAGTCTTTTGATGGGATCTTGATAATATTTTTCTTCCTATGATCTCACTTAGTTCAAACCCTCATCAACCAATAGACCACATCAGATCACCTCATGCATAATAATAGAATCCTTGTGATAGTTAGGAAAAACCCCCAAATCTTGGCTACATTGGATGGTGTTGATATCTTGAGTTTGTCTTGACACTAGCCCTTCGCCAGTTCATAAGTTTTTTTTAAATAGTTTTCAAACTAAAACTATTTTGTTTGTCCTTTATCTCTAAATCCATTGATATCTTACCTTCTGTACCATTCGTGATGCATGTTTATATCATGAGACAAAATTTATATCGCATTCCATAACATTACCACAAAATTTTAAAAAAATAAACAAAAAAACAAAATTGTTGACCCACTACGATTGGGTGTCGTAGAGTGCCTAAGGCATGCCTTGATTTAATAAAGTAGTAAAACGTGAATAAGTCATAGATTATCGATCAGTACGTAGATTCATGGTAAAAATTCCTCTACAACATTTTATTACAATTTTTTGGCTAATCCCAATGGAGATTTAAAGGTATATATATATATTCTTTTGATGATAGACGGGAGGATTAGAATGATGACTATTGCTTTATAATTAGTTATTTTTGCATTAAGAGTTACTTCATCAATATTACTTATTAGTTATTATTTCTTGATGGCAGATTGAATAAAAAAAATGTTGTAGGCGTAACCAAACCCCCAAATATGTGCTTTAGGTTTGAGACATGGATTTGACCTAGTTTAAGCAAGATTTTCAGACCCGGACCGTTCATTGAACCGTAAAAGGGAGAGGTTCAAGGTTTTTGAGGTTGAACCGAGGTCGAACCGGGGTCGAACCGTGATGACGTCATAATTAATTTAATAATTAATTAAAGCCTAAATATAGATATTAAATTTATAAAACTAGCAAAATTGACTAATACATCTATATATGTAAAGGAAATTTAATGATTTTCAAGCATATATTTAATAATTAAATAAGAAAGTTAACAAAATAAAATAATAACCATGAAAATATTAAAATTTATGATTAATTTTTGAAGTAAAGTTGAATATCTTTGAAGGATTTTAATTATAATTTTTTTTTATTCCTTGTAAGAGATGCATAATTTAATTAAGTAGAATAAAATTGTATTAAGTTGTTTTTATAAAAAAAAAAAAAAAAATTTGCTAAGGGGTTGGACCGCACGGTTCTCACCGGTTCGTGCGGTCCAACCCCGGTTTTAGCGGTTCACGTAATTAACAAAAAATCCGGTTCTTTAGGCTTAAAAAACCGGTTTTCATTACGGTTCCCGGTTCTCACGGTCCGACCTCCGGTCCGGTCCGGTTCTGAGAACCATGAGCAAGGTTTTCAGACCCGGACCGTTCATTGAACCGTAAAAGGGAGAGGTTCAAGGTTTTTGAGGTTGAACCGAGGTCAAACCGGGTCGAACCGTGATGACGTCATAATTAATTTAATAATTAATTAAAGCCTAAATATAGATATTAAATTTATAAAACTAGCAAAATTGACTAATATATCTATATATGTAAAGGAAATTTAATGATTTTCAAGCATATATTTAATAATTAAATAAGAAAGTTAACAAAATAAAATAATAACCATGAAAACATTAAAATTTATGATTAATTTTTGAAGTAAAGTTGAATATCTTTGAAGGATTTTAATTATAATTTTTTTTTATTCCTTGTAAGAGATGCATAATTTAATTAAGTAGAATAAAATTGTATTAAGTTGTTTTTATAAAAAAAAAAAAAAAAATTTGCTAAGGGGTTGGACCGCACGGTTCTCACCGGTTCGTGCGGTCCAACCCCGGTTTTAGCGGTTTACGGAATTAACAAAAAATCCGGTTCTTTAGGCTTAAAAAACCGATTTTCATTACGGTTCCCGGTTCTCACGGTCCGACCTCCCAGTCCGGTCCGGTTCTGAGAACCATGAGTTTAAGTGGGAGGAACTAAACTTAGAACAAACCAATTCTTAAATTTAGGAAATTATTAACACCTTGAGAAATTCCAATGTTTGGTGCAAGCAAATATTATGAAAGAGACCACCAACTCAAGTACTGGAAACAATACATGGGTAGGCTGAGCAATACACACACCACTAAGACGGACCACCAACTAACCACACCCTAGTCACCATTTCCCCATGAGTAAATTAAGCTAGGCCAACTCTAATAAGCGACAATTGATGTGGGTCAATCCTATGCATAGGCCCGAGAATTTACTACTAACTTTAGAGATTAAAGTAGATGGAAGAAGGTTTATCATTGCACACCTTTGGTGCGATGGTCACTCCACAAACTTGTGGTGTGTTGGGGGTAAGGGTTGGGATTCAAATTTCTAGGAGAGAGATTTACACACATATATACTTAGATTATATTATAATAGAATTTCTATCTTGTAGATTAGGTTATAATAGAATTTCTATCTTGTATTAACAAAAAAAAAATGGACAGAAGATTTGTCACCTAATCATATGTTCAGAATTCAATTTTGACTGCATAGCAAAGTTCCAACTTAACTAGACTTAGGTCCAGAATTAAGATACAAATTTAGGAAAGTGTTAGGCACCTAAGCATGTCTGATGAAATGGATCAGCCTCCACTAGTATCCTTAAAAAATCATAAATAAGAAAAGTGTTAGGGTGTACTTCCATTCTATATAATCATACATTTATTGCATTGAATAAAATACACGCAATGAAATATCTTAAAAGATCACATCACGTTCAATGAAACACACAATGAATTCTCAATGTAGAAAAATTAAGTTCATTTTTGTAGTTTCATTCTTAGAGAAGCTTGTCAGAAACCATAAAAGGCTATTATTAAAATGTATTGTTCTAAACTGGTTTTATTAGACAAAATAAAATACTTCTCTTAGAATTTTTCAAAGTCCTTATGGCCACCAAACTTTTTTTCTCTTGTCTTAAAGCTTTTGTTAAGTTAGAGCGATATCCAACCTTCTTGCATTTCTATTTGCGTTAACCTCCAAACTTGTTAGGAGGAAGTCAAATTTATTTAGGTAATCAAATTTATATATATGCAAAGCAAATTCCCACTGGTAAGATTCTCCTTAGAGGTTACCAAAGTCCATTAGATAATTTAAATACTATATGAGTCCAACTTTTAGGGTAGAAACTATTGAATTAGTTATTATTTCTATAATATATTTAACGTGTAAGAACCCTTTTTGGAAAAGTTGAATTTTAGAAATTCCAATCAATTGAATACAGTATATTCTTAGAATTTGCATTTCATTAAAGGGGAAAATACAAACGTTAATATATGTTTAGAGCCGTTATATATTTTACTAAGTATTTGAAATTAATGTTACTACTAAAAATGCAGGCTATAGCCATGTTTTTAAATGCGGCTATAACTTCTAAAAACATGATCATAAGTCCATTTCGTCTATAGCTGTGTTTTTTATAGTCGCTAAAGTGTGGTCTAAAAACTGTGGCAATAAACCAATAGGTCTATAGCTACGTTTTGGCTATAGACCTTATTATAGCCACGCTTGTTAAACGCGGCTATAGGAGTTGTTTTTGCCGCTTTTTTAAAACACGGCTATAGGTTTTCTTTTTCTATTTCTTTTTCTTTTGGGCAAATCACAAATTCCTATCTACAATATTCATCCTGTTAACATATCAACCTATCTACAATATTCCTGTTTATATATTTACAATATTCCTGTCTACAATATTCATCCTATTTATATATATACATTCAAATTAATACAACAATATTCTTGTCTACAATATTCATTCATGATCAGCCAAAAAAAAAACCCAAAATCACACAAAAACCATAAAGAAGTGTATATAAAGAACGAGAAGCCCATAGCCAAGGCATCACAAGAACACTACATAGAGCAAGCAGCTTAATTGCCTCAGTTAAATGTTCTTCATCCCAATTTTCAATTAAACTCTCCAATATATAAGGAGCATCATGCTTTTCCTAATGGACTTATAGTCGTGTTTCAAAAATGTGGCTATAGGTAGTCTAATTTTTTTTTTTTTTTTTTTAAATTCTAGATGAACCTACCGTCGCGCGGCTATAGACTTAACCTATAGCCACATTTTCTAAACATGGCTATAGGTCAATAGTAAAAAACACAACTATAGTTCAATAGTAAAAAACACAACTATAGGATAACTATAAGCACATTTTTTGCAAACGTGGCTATTGAATTCCATGACACCAACCAATTAAGTTCCAATGGAACGTAAAACAATTGGGGTTGCAACTTTGGCGTATTACTCTAATCCAGTTTATGCAAATTGTTGACATTTGATGGTTGACATTTGACAATCCAGTTTATGCAAATTGTATTGCCTGTGAAAAACCAAAAAAATAAATAAATAAATAAAAATAAAAATAAAAGTAATGCTTTGACAATTCTCTTTTTTATTTTATTATTATTCTGTTAGTCAGACTTTGACAATTCCTTCACGCGGAATAGTCCCCATGCAATCTGTACGAATCATTACAGAACAAAGGTGAGCCCAGCTACTATTGCATGCCAATTAATTATATATGCACCGACTTTACCTTGCTTTCCGTCTTTCGAAGTTCTACTATTCTAGCTACGACCAGCAGACTTTTCTTACTCTTTCTTGTAGTTTTGACCTCAAATGATCCTATAAATATTTTAATCGGTCTCATTCCCTTCCCACAAAACCACAAGCCAAATCAAAAGCTTAGAGCTACTTCAATTCGTAAACTTGTACTACATACTTGAAATTACACAACTCCAATTTTAGCAAAAGCTAAAAGCTTAATTAACACACTCTCTTCCTGGTCCTTATCCTTTAAGTGCATTAATGGAGAGTGCACGTTTGATCCAAACATCCTTTTTGATGTTTCTCTTGCTCGCATTGAGTGTTTCTTATGTGCATTGCCAAGCCACACGTGTTGGGTTCTACTCCAAAACATGCCCTCGAGCTGAATCTATTGTTCGCTCAACCGTTCAAACACATTTCCGATCTAATCCCACTGTGGCTCCTGGATTGTTAAGGATGCACTTTCATGACTGTTTTGTGCAGGGTTGCGATGCTTCTGTACTTATTGATGGGCCTAACACTGAGAAAACAGCCGGACCTAACCTTGGTTTGAGAGGATATGAAGTTATTGATGATGCTAAGACTCAGCTTGAAGCTGCATGTCCTGGCATTGTTTCTTGTGCTGATATTCTTACCCTTGCTGCCCGTGATTCAGTTGTTTTGGTACTTAATCTACCTCAGGATTTTATGAATCATATTACTACTTTACTATATATATTTTACATGCTTTTACGTGTAATTAATCATATTTTGCATTTTTCTTGTAGACCAATGGACCAAATTGGCAGGTGCCAACCGGACGCAGAGATGGCCGGGTATCATTGGCCTCTGATACTACCAATTTGCCTGGCTTTACAGACTCCATTGATGTGCAAAAGCAAAAGTTTTCAGCTAAGGGTCTAAACGCTCAAGATCTTGTTACCCTTGTTGGTAAGCAACAACGCATAAAATCATTCAATAAGTCATTTTCAAGAATGTGTTTAACTTGGTTAATTTTACATTTCAACTAAGTCTATTATTCATTTATGTCATGACTAGGTGGCCACACCATTGGTACTTCAGCTTGCCAGTTCTTCAGGTACAGACTCTATAACTTCACTACAACTGGAAATGGTGCCGATCCTAGCATCAACCCAAGTATCCTCCCTCAATTACAAGCACTCTGCCCACAAAATGGTGATGCCACAAGGCGTGTTGGACTAGACACTGGTAGCGAAAACAGATTCGATGCGTCTTTCTTCTCAAACTTGAGGAACGGTCGAGGAGTACTCGAGTCCGATCAGAAATTATGGACTGATGCGTCCACAAAAACTTTAGTTCAGCGCTTCTTAGGCATCAGAGGCTTGCTTGGGTTAAGCTTCAATGTCGAGTTTGGAAGGTCCATGGTGAAGATGAGCAACATTGGTGTCAAGTCTGGTACTGAAGGGGAAATTCGCAAAGTGTGTTCTGCGATCAACTGATCGTAAAGTCTCCAGAAAAAGGATAACAACAATTAAACCCAAAAAAAATATATATATATATATATATAAATGTACTCACTTTTGTTCTTGAATTTAATTTCCCTGTTGGTTTAAGTTAATTATAAGGGGATGAAAAACCGTATGTACTCAATATTTCTTTATTTATTGGCGTAAGCCAATTGATCCAGGTTCAATCTTCAAAGAGATTTGCATTTTAATAACAATGAAAGTGACATCAAGCACTCTAGCTAGCAGCCGTATTAAGGCAAGTTCTCTATGACAAATCTTCAAATAATATTGACCGTTAGGCATGGTGGACCACATAGGCTGACCTATGATTGCGTAATCAACGTAGAGCGGAGTTTCACATACGACATTAATCTTTGGAAGCGATGACTTTTTAAAATATATATTAATTAATAAATAAATAAACCAAATCCTAGAATTTGTAAAAAAAAAAAATTAATAATTAATTAATTTGAACAAAATATGTTTAATATTAGGATGAAATTTTATAATAACATGGTGGGTTCTATTTGGCTTAAACTAACGTAAAAAAATATGTAAAATATAAAAATAGGTGAGGTTTTAAAAATGTACAAAGCATAATAGCAATTAGTCAATGTTCGTGAACCCCTTTATCTGTAGGCTTCAAGAGCGTCAATCACAAAGGCCCATAAAAATAGAATGATGGGATCCTGTGTTAATATTTTTCTTTCTATGATCTCACTTATTTCAAACCCTCATCAACCGATAGACCACATCATTCACCACATAATATAATGAAATCCTGGTGATAGTTAGGAATGACCCCCAAATCGTGGCTACATTGGATGGTGTTGATATTTTGAGTTTGTCTTGACACTAGCCCTTCGTCAGTTCATAAGTTTTTTTAAATAGTTTTCAAACTAAAACTTTTTTTTTAAAAAAATAAAACACACATTGAAATATTATTAAACATTAAGAAACAAGTACATCATGGATAAAAGCTTGCTGGATACAGCAAAGAATCTCTTCAATCCAAATTACATCATTGACAAAGCTTTGAGCTTGTCGTACTAGAATGTGGGCTTATTACCAGTCCTTCACACATAAGAATAACCAACTACCCCAGCATCTGAACTCAAAACATGAATTCCTTCCACAATAGCTGCAACAGAAGTAGGGGGCTGTGAAACTTGCTTGAGGGCATTAGAAACAATCATAGAATCTCCTTCCAACACTCCATTCTTCAGCCCCAAATTTCTTGCCAACAAAACACCAGCCTCATAAGCCTTTGCTTTAACTTCAAGTGCCCCCATTTGAGCTCTAATTTTTCTGCATAATGCAGCCAACAATCTACCTTGCTGATCTCTAATGACCACACCAATGCCAGGCAACTTCTTTGTGGGAAAAAGAGTAGCATCTATGTTAATCTTACATAGACCTGAGGGAGGAGGAACCCAGGCCGAATGTTGAAGGACATCTTGTCTGTCACCGAGAGCCTGAAGCATATCAGAGGTAGATGAATCATTCGTCTCTGTTGCAGACCAAAATTCTTGCAAATACTGTGCTGCTGACCGAGCCACTTCCAATCCCTTTTTTGCTTCTCCTCTATGAAAAATTTCGTTCCTATTGCACCATAATTTCCAAGCAACCATTACCAATTTTGAACATTTGATATCCCCGGCATCATTGGTCATCAGTTCATGCCATAACAGATCCTGGAATGTAACGATATTAGCATCAGGAGGCAATAGATTCAGTTTTGAAGCAGCCCAAGCCTCCTGTGCTGTCTGACAACCCCAGAAAATATGGCCATTCGTTTCTGCACTCTCCAAACAACACACACACAGAGAATCAGCAATCACATTACACCTCATCAATTTGACCTTTGTTGGTAAAGTGTCGCAACAAGCATGCCAACAAAAATGACGTACCTTGTGAGGGATAGGCAATGACCACACTCTCTTCCAAAATCTTCTAAGTAGAGTACCATCCGAAGTGGTACCATGGCATGTAGATTTGAACATGGAAACTGCCAATTTATACGCACTCCCAACAATGAACACTCCCTTGTTAGTTACAGCCCAAACCAATTTGTCATCCAGTAAAGTGGCACTCAAATGAATACTTTTAATTAAATCAGCTTCATAAGGTAGAAAAAGACTGTCAAGAACTTCATTCTTCCATTTTGCTGTGTTTGAATCAATTAAATCAGCAACCCTTGTATCAAGGCTCAGAAATAACCTTGGAGAAGTGACCCTATAAGTTAAACCCCATGGCAGCTACTTATCTTGCCAAACCTTTGTATTTGCTCCATTGCCAACCCTCCATCGTAAACCTACATTAACTAGGCCTTGGGCAGATATTAAACTCCTCCAAGTATAAGAAGGGTTGTTTCCAATTGAGGCATGAACAAAATCACAATTTGGGAAATATTTAGCCTTAAGAACCCTATAAACAAGAGAGTTGCTACCCATTTGAAGATTCCAACCCTGTTTTGCAAGCAAAGCCATATTGAACAATTTTAAATCCTTGAATCTCATTCCTCCATTACACTTAGGTTCATCTCATTCCTCAAGTGTCGCTTTGCAAAAAATCAGGCTATCATCTGCAAAAAACAAATGAGACAATCTTGGACCTCCTCTACAAATTTTCACCCCCTCCATTTGTCCCCTATCCACCGCTGATTGAATCAAAGCAGACAAACCTTCTGCACACAAAAGAAAAAGATAAGGTGATAAAGGATCTCCTTGACGGATCCCCCTAGATGGAACAATGTGCCCCCTCGGTACTCCATTAATTTTTACTGAATAAGTGACCGTAGAAACACATCTCATGATCAAATCCCTTATCCTATCAGCAAAACCCAATTTCTCCATGACCTTATTCAACCAAACCCACTCCACCCTATCATAAGCTTTACTCATATCTAAATTAAGAGCCATTTCCCCTACCTTACCTTTCTTTTTTTGATTAATATGGTGCATAGTTTCAAAAGCCACCAATACATTATCTGTAATCAACCTTCCATGAACAAAAGCACTTTGAGTATCACTAATAATCGAGGCTAAAAACTGTTTCAACCTATTTGCAATAGCTTTTGATGCAATCTTATATAAAACATTACATAAACTAATAGGCCTATAATCAGTTATCTTCTTTGGCTCTTTAATTTTTGGAACAAGGGTTATGTGGGTGTCATTAAAATTGGGTGGAGAAATACCAAAGTTAAGAAAATCAAGTACCGTTTTAGTGACCACCATGCTGCTAGTACTCCAAAAATGTTGAAAGAAGAGAGGAGGCATCCCATCCGGCCCCCGTGCTTTCAGTGGGTACATTTGTTTCAAAGCGCCTTTGACTTCACTCTCTACAAAAGGGTGAGTCAGCCACTCATTCATTGCTTAAGTCACTTTAGGTTTCATGGAAAAGAGTAATTCAGAAAATTCCATCGGATTACTAGTAGAGAAAAGATCTCCAAAGTACTCAATTGCTATCTCCGCCATTTTATCCTCTTCAACCTGCCAAACCCCATCATCATCTACCAACCCATTCATGAAATTCTTCCTTTGTCTAGTAGATGCCTAGGCATGAAAGAAGCTTGTGTTTCTATCACCATTTTGGAACCAATTAATCCTTGATCGTTGCCGCCACATATCATCCTCTCTATCCAACCAACAATTCAATTCAATTCGAGTATGTCTCAAAGCTTCCACTCTTTCCTTAGAAACGGGTTGCAATTCTAACCACTCTAATTTTGATTGAAGCTCCACAATAGTCCTTCCCACATGGCCAAATTCAGATTCATTCCAAGCGGATAAATCAACCTTACACCGCTCCAAACATTCATGGAGAACCCAATCCGATCCAACCAGTTGCCCACACTCCCATGCATCCTTAACAACCTTTTCACACCTTGAATCCTTCAACCACATTGATTCAAACCTAAACATTTTCTTTTTTCTGTGTTTCTTTTGCCGTTGAACCAAGTGAAGAGATAATGGAGAGTGATCCAAAACCGAAGAAGACAAATGATGAAACTTTGCCATAGGATAAAGAGACCTCCACTCTAAGTTAGCTAAAGCCCTATCCAATCTTTCTCTTATTTGAACACCACAGGTTGTCTGATAGATCCAAGTAAACTTAGAGCCAATAAAGCCCAAATCACATAAACCACAATAATCAATAGTTGACACAAAATCCTCCATCTGCTTTCTAGGACGAATACAACCACCCTCCTTTTCCGAGAGACCTACAATCTCATTAAAATCACCAATAAGAAGACATGGTAAGGAAGATGTACCTTTCAATTGCTTTAATTTAGCCCAAGATTCATGCCTCTTAGCTGTATCCGGATGACCATAGAAACCCGTAAAGTGCCACCAACCAAGTTCTCCACCATCTACCCAAGCATCAATATGATTTTGAGAAAAAGTTTGAACATCAACGCTTAAGTCTTCTTTCCACAAAAAAACTAGACCACCACTATTTCCAATACTAGAAACAACAAAACAATTTTTCATTTTACACTTTTCCTTGATTAACTCCAGCCAATCTTTTTTCAATTTTGTTTCCATAAGGAAAACAATAATGGGCTCTTCTTTATTAACCACCTTTGCCAAGGCATTAACTGTTCGTAGGTTTCTAAGCCCCCGACAGTTCCAACTTAAAAGATTCATTGGGCTCGGCGGGGCTGCTAAGCAACCTCCGTCGTTTGAGTAGTTAAGCTAACCTCAAGTTTCTGCTTCTTTTCTTCAATAACAGAACAACCTTCTTCACTTTCAGTTTCTGCAACTTTCTGCTTCTCTCCCAAGTTAGCACTCCCAGCTTTTATCTTTGAAGAATTTAAAGTTTTAACAGCAACTCGTTTCCATGTTCTTTTAGAGTTACGGGTAGGTTGAATAGATTTGTTAGGAGATGAAAGAGTTAAAGTAGCATCGTTAAGCAGTACTTCCTGAACAGATTTCTTTGGTCTCCCACGTGTGCCTTTCTTTTCTTTATGAATAGAAGTCCAGCCCACTTTAAATACATCAGTCTGAGTTGTCTTCAAAGAGTCCATTTCACGTTCAACTTCCTGGCCAATGAAATCTGAATTTTGCTTTATCACATGCACTAGTGGCGTTGACACATCCACAAATGAAGAGGCATGAGAAAAAATAGAATCAGCAACTGAAGGAAGACCAGCCCGAGTTGTCTCCAAAAGGTCCATCTCACGTCCAACTTTATGTAGAATGAAATCTGTTATTTGCTCTGGCACAGACACTGGCATTGACACGTCCACAAGTGAAGAGGCATGAGAAAAATTAGGATCAGCAACAGAGGGAAGTCCAAGAGAAACAGGATTCAATTTCGAAGACCTAGGAGAGTAGTTAATCTCCTTATCCAATCCACATAACTGCTCCTCAAAAGTAGGGGTGTCCGCTGCAGCGTGCTCACCATCCTCCAACATAATCGTTGACATCCTCGACAAAGAAGAAGCAATTAACGCAGCCTCCATACTCCCTCCCTCTGGTGGATTCAACATATCATCGTTAGAATTAATCTGAGAAGCAGACGGGGAGGCAAAATTATTCAAAGTGAAAGTAGGCTCTGGTGCATCATGAACATCACGAGTCCTTTGAATTGTCATCAATCCCTCCAAGCCACGGTTCATAGTATCATAACCTTTAACTTCAACAAAAGCTTTCTTTGCCAAATTAAAAAGAGGAGCCCGAATCCATGGACCAAATTGTTGATCTTCTGATTTTAAAGTACCCTTACTACGCAGCCACAGAGAGCAATCCTTATCATCATGAGATACAGACCCATACCAGTAACAAATATTAGGCAACCTCTCATACATGAATGCAGCCCAGCCTTCACAATTAACATCCCAAGAAATCTTTCTTCCCCTACACAAAGGTTTTGAAATATCAACAACCACCCTTACTCTTGTTAAGAATATAAAGAGAGAGAGAATGACTGAATAGTCAGTATAATAATGTGTATGAAACAATGTACAAAAGAGAGCCTTATATAGGCTAGATATGTGTGCAGTACAAGTAAGGCTAGGTATGTGTGCAGTACAAGCAATATAAGTGTAGTACAAGTAATATACTGGGCTAAGCCCAATGGGCTAATATAGCCTAATCTATACACTAACATCCCCCCTCAAACTCGAGGTGGCAAGGAAGAAGCCAACTGGAGTTTGGATATAAGATCTCGAAGACGACCAGGCGGGTGAGACTTGGTGAAGATATCAGCAGGCTGGTCAGCAGATGAGATGGAGAACAACTTGAGATTACCTTTCTTGAGATGCTGGCGAGTGATGTGGCAATCGATCTCAATGTGTTTGGTACGTTCGTGGAAGACATCATTATGAGCAATGTAGATAGCACTACGATTGTCACAATAAAGAGGAGTAGCAGTGGGCTGTGGAGCATCCATGTCAGCCAAGAGCCAGCGAAGCCAAACAAGCTCGCAGGTGGTGTCGGCAAGGGCACGATACTCGGCCTCAGTACTGGAACGGGAAACAACATCCTGCTTTTTGCTACGCCATGAGACAAGAGAAGTACCCAACAGGAAACAGAAACCTGTGATAGAGCATCGATCAGTCGGATCACCTACCCAGTCTGCATCTGAATAAGCATGGAGCTCAAGAGAAGACCGAGAGGAGTAGTGTAGACCATGATAAAGTGTACCCTTGACATACCGAAGAATCCGAAGAACAGCAGCATAGTGGACAGAACGAGGGGCATCCATGAACTTACTAACCATACCCACAGCATGTGAAATATCTGGACGAGTAACAGTGAGATAGATCAGACTACCAACCAACTGACGATAGCGAGTAGCATCAGAGATAGGTTCACCATCCAAGGGTGTGAGCTTTGCATTGTATTCCAAAGGAGTGGAAACAGTCTTGTTGTCAGTGATACCTGCTTTGGAGAGGAGATCAGAAGCATATTTAGCTTGGGAAAGATAGTATCCATCAAAGGATGAGGTAACCTCAAGCCCAAGAAAATAGCTGAGAGTGCCCAAATCTTTCATCTCAAAATGCTGACTAAGGAAGTGCTGAAGAGAGCGGATACCTGCAGAATCATCTCCAGTAATAATCATATCATCAACATAGAGAAGAATAAGAGTGATACCAGCAGAAGATCTTCGGACGAAGAGAGCAGTGTCATGAGGACTCGAAGTGAAACCCTGCTGAGCAACAACTGAGCTGAACTTTTCAAACCAAGCTCGAGGAGCCTGCTTAAGGCCATAAAGAGCACGGCGAAGGCGACAAACTTGACTGCCTGAGTGTGGATAGCCAGGGGGTGGTTGCATGTACACTTCTTCTTGAAGGTCTCCATTTAGGAAAGCATTCTTCACATCCATTTGATAAAGAGGCCAACGGCGAACAGCAGCCACAGCAATGAGACATCTGACAGATGTAAGGCGAGCAACAGGAGCAAATGTTTCCTCATAATCAATGCCATACTCTTGGGTAAAGCCCTTGGCAACTAGGCGAGCCTTGTATCGTTCAACAGATCCATCAGCCTTGGTCTTGATCTTGTAAACCCACCTACAACCTACTACAGACTGACCAGGAGGCAAATCAACCATATCCCAAGTGTGATTTTTATGAAGGACATCTAGTTCATCATTCATAGCTTGCTGCCAAAGAGGGTCAGTATGGACCTCACGATAGGTATGAGGTTCATAGAGGGTGGCAAGGGCAAAAGAGCAGTGATAATCAGAGAGATAAGGGGGAGGAATGCTTACCCGAGTAGAACGACGAAGTTCAGGACCATCAGGAGACTCAGGAGAGGGTGGTGCCACAGGATCCAAGACAGGCGGGTCATATGCCGGGGACAGAACCGGAGATGAGTCGTTTGGAGAGGCAGCCGATGTTGAAGAATCCTCCACAAGTTCAGGATAGAGAGGGAGGAAAAGATCAGTAAAAATAGGAGACTCAGAGGAAGAGGATGTAGAAAACTGCTGAAGACTCGTGAAAGGACGATGTTCCCAAAACTCAACATGACGGGAAACACGAAGACGATGAGAGATGGGATCATAGCAGCGAAACCCCTTTTGAGATACACCATAACCAAGGAAACAACAGAGACGAGCACGAGGTTGGAGCTTTGTTCGTTCATGAGGAGGAAGAGAAACAAAGCAAGCACAACCAAAAACCCGAAGAGAAGAGTAGTCGGGGGTTTGACCATAGAGAAGCTCAAATGGTGATTTGTTGTGTGTAGTTGGTGAAGGGATACGATTAATGGTGTATACAGCAGTGAGTGCAGCCTCACCCCAGAAGCGCTCAGGAAGAGAGGCAGAGATGAGAAGGGTGCGGACAACATCAAGAATGTGACGATGTTTTCGTTCTGCACGACCATTTTGTTGAGAGGTATAAGGACAAGACCGCTGAGTAAGTGTACCATGATTGTCTAAAAAGGATAGGAAAGATTTATCATTATATTCTTGAGCATTATCTGATCGAAAAATTTTGACAGTGCGATTGAATTGTGTTTCAATCATTTTATGAAATGTTTGGTAAATAGACACAAGTTCAGACCTATGGTGAAGCAGATAAATCCAAGTATATCGAGAAAAATCATCCACAAATATGACAAAATATCTAGATCCCCCCTCAGTAGGAACAGGTGCAGGACCCCAAATATCAGAATGTATAAGATCAAAAGGTGCAGAAGAAAATGAGTCACTTTTATTAAAGGGTAATTTTGTTTGTTTGCCAAAATGACAGGAAGTACAATCAAATTTTTGAAACTGAACTGAACCTAAATGACCTTGAGAAGCTAACAACTGAAGACGAGATAAGGATGGATGACCAAGGCGAGCATGCCATAGATCAGGTGAGGAGGTGGCAGTGGTAGCAGCTGCAGAAATAACTTGTGAAGGAATCTTCAAATCTTTCACCTCAAACATGCGACCAACCTTACGGCCTGTCCCAAGCACTTGACCCGTCCGGGGATCCTGCACATCCACACCATGATTAGTAAATAGAAGATCTACGCCTAATTCACAAAGTTGACCAACAGAAAGAAAATTGAGGGATAACTTTGGAATATGAAAAGTGTCACTAAGGGATAAACAAGGAGAAGAGATTGTTCTTTTATGACTAACAGGCATAGGAGTGCCATCAGCAGTGTAAATGGTGACAGGATGTTCTAAGGGTGCCTTATCAGAAAATTGGGATTCATCAGGAGTCATATGGTTACAACAAGCAATATCAAAAAACCAAGATTGTTTACCTGAGGTGGCAGAAAGGGCAGTGGAAGTACGGGATAAAACCTGTTGAACAACTGCCTCGATATCAGCCGTAGTAAGTGAGGAAGCCAAAGATGGACCTGTAGGAACCGATGGATCAGAAGGACATACAGCAGCTGCCCGAGGAAGAGAAGCTTTATTCTGCTCTTGCATAAATTTCTGCAGCTTGCGACAAACTGAGATGTCATGACCTTTAGCACGGCAAAACTCACAGCGAATACCTTTGGAAGACTAAGAGGTGGAACGCCCAGAGTTTATTCGTAGAGGAGCAGTGAATGCAGCAATGGGAGGCTGTGGAGATGGTGTAGCCAATACATGATCAGATGATGACATGTGATGAGCAGGTCGACGGTTTTCCTCAGAGATGAGCTCCTTCACTGCAGCATCAAGAGAAGGAGTAGGAGACCGGCTAAGCAAAGAAGCCCTAGTAGGCTCAAAATCCTCACGCAAACCCATCATGAAGTGCATAAATTTACGGCGATCCCGATATTTGACAAAGAGCTCAATGTCCTTAGAACACACTAGTGGAGGATCTGCAGCAGAGAGTTGTTCCCACATAGTAGAAGTCTGAGAATAAAAATCAGAAATGGACTGACCTGTCTCTTGGCGCATTTGATAAAGTTTTGATTCAATGTGGAACTCCAAGCTTGAATCATTAGTACAATTATAGCGATCGGCCAAAAACTTCCAAGCAGCCTCAGCAGTCTCAAGACGAGGAAAAAGATTATGAATGGAGGGAATAGAAGTATTAATAAACCAAGATAAGATCTTACTCTGAATACTCTCCCATTCCTCTAGGCGATCTTCATAATCATTTGTTGCAACAGTAGTTGTGGAAGACTCTTCAGCAGCTATGACTGTCGACTTAGGGTTTGGCACTGGCTTAGGAATTGAACCAGTCACATATCTCCACAGTTTACGACCCTTGAGAAAAACAGTCATATTCTGAGACCATGCATGATAGCTAGTAGGACCATCCAACATAATGGTGATAGGACGTATGATGTCGCGTTCATTTTGTTGAGCCATAATGAAAAAAATGACCAAAAAATGAGATTTAGAGACCTCAAATGCAAAAACGGAGCTCAAAATCGGAATCTACGCGAAAAACTGAGCAAGACAGGTCCTGTTGAAAAATTTTGACTTTGGTCAAAGTCAAAGGTCAAAGTCAACGGTCTGGTCAACGGTCTGGTCAACGGTCAACAGTCAACGGTCAACGGCTGATGTTGACGTGGAATGCTGACGTGGAATGCTGACGTGGAATGCTGACGTGGCTGAATGACGTCACCCTAGGGCTGACGTGGCAGTCCGTGAAACACAGCAAGGCGCGTGAGGCGCGTGGAAGGCGCGTGACCGGCGCGTGGAAGGCACGTGACCGGCGCGTGAGGCGCGTGGAAGAGAGTGGCGGCGCGTGCTCGTGAGGCAGAAACTTCTGACGGCGCGTGGGAGCGCGTGGAAGGTTTTTTTCTGGAAAATTTTTGTTGAGTTTTGCTCGGGTCTGTCAAATCTGTCAATGTGTACCTTTACTTTGGCGGTTTGATCAACAAACTGACGAAATCCGAGTGTTTTAGTGTTGTGGGCGTGACGGCGGTGGCTCGCTTCTGACAGTGACTACTGGATGAAGGCGAGGGCAGCGGAAGAACGCCGGAAATATCCACAGGAACCAAAAAATCAGAGGGAAGGCTCTGATACCATGTTAAGAATATAAAGAGAGAGAGAATGACTGAATAGTCAGTATAATAATGTGTATGAAACAATGTACTAAAGAGAGCCTTATATAGGCTAGATATGTGTGCAGTACAAGTAAGGCTAGGTATGTGTGCAGTACAAGCAATATAAGTGTAGTACAAGTAATATACTGGGCTAAGCCCAATGGGCTAATATAGCCTAATCTATACACTAACAACTCTCATGAAATTTGCCCCCAACATTTCACCCAGGTCTTTTGGTTTGATAACAGAACCAATAGTTTCGCCAATACTGAAAGCAGTGTCAATGGTTTGAAGAGAAAAAGGTAGATTATGAATTTGCACCCAAAAAGCAGTCTTTTTGAACCCCAAAGATTGGATCGAAGAATAACTGTCAAACCTTTCAAAAACAACAAGATGTCTATCAAAAGCCCAAGGTTCGCCTTGAATAACTCTTTCAGCATCAACTTCTAGTTCAAAAGCAAACAGTAGAATGTTTTCCCCACCAACAGTGACACTGAAACCACCCTTTGTGTGCCACAATGGTCTGAAAGTTTTTGCCGCCGCCTCAACATTAAGAGTTCTACGAGTAAAAAATTTTCCTGCAAGAACAAACTCCCTCTTCTTTCTATTAGATCTCAATGCAACCCGATTTTCCTCAGAATCAGATAAGGTTAATTTCTTCCACCGAGAAGATAATTCCTCCATTGGACAAGTGAAGATGACAAAGGACAAGGAAACAGGACAATACTAGAGAATAATTGAAACACACCAAATCGTTAAAACACTAAACTAGAACTATACGACACACACCAAGTCTCTAAGTAAATAAGACTACTAGAGAACCCATCATCCTTCACACAAAGAAGCGAAACCACATACTACAAGAAAGAGAGTTAACCGCCCTTACTTGAGAACTTTTTTAAACTAAAACTATTTTGTTTGTCCTTTATCTCTAAATCCATTGATATCTTACCTTATATACCATTCTTGATGCATGTTTGATATTATGAGGCAAAAATTGAAAAATATGCAAGTGTTCAGTTTATATTGCATTACATAACATTACCAAAAAATAAACAAAATTTTTTACTCACTACGATTGGGTGCAATGTAGTCAGTTTCGTACCGTACCGGCCGGTACGGCCGATATTTTTCGTACCGGTGCCTGGAACGGTACAGAAACGTCCTCATTCCGTACCGGTTTAAATACCGGCATTACCGGAAGCATTCCGGCTGTACCGGCCAAAATACCGGATTTCGGCCGGAAAATGAATACCGGCCCGAAACAGAAACGCAGATTTCTTTGAAATTTTTCACTCACCTGAGAAAATTTCTCAACAAAATTTCATGATCTGATGCATCTTTCACGTATCTCGGTCTCTTTTCTGCTTAGCTATCCATTTTTCTTCGCGTTCTCTGCAACGTCTGTGTTGCTCTGATGTTCTTCTTCTTCGTTTTTTTATGTCTCCACTGTTTCTCAAAGATTTTGAGTTTTCCGTTGAGTGCTCACGTGATAACTGACCAAAGGTAAGGAAAAGACTTGCTTTTTGAAATTTGAAATGAGATAAGACTCATCAGTAGAGGTAAACATGTGGAGGAGATAAAATCAAGGTAAAAGTAAAGAAAGATAAATTGCAAAAGTAAAAGAGAATGAGTGGAGGTGATTAACCACTTGTTGGTAGATGGCAATTGAAAATTGATACACGTGTACCAAAACAAAAAATAAAAATATTATATTTATAATATTTTTATAATAGATTTTAAATTTCAGGATGTTATTATTTTTAAAAAAATATTATATATATATATATATATATTAAATTTATAAAATAGCGGTAAATCCGAAACGGTACACCGGTATTGACCGGTACCGAAATATACCGTTCCATTGGCCAAACCGGTACAGCCTCCGGTACGAAATTGACTCCCTTGATTGGGTGCCGTAAGGTGCTTAAGGCATGCCTCGATTTAATAAAGTAGTAAAACGTGAATGATTCATAAATTATACATCAATAGATTCATGGTAAAAATTCCTCTACAATACATTTTATTACAATTGTTCGGCTAATTCCAATGAAGGTAATTATTGGTATACAGTTTCTATTGATGATAGACTGGAGGATTAGAATGATGAATATTGCTTTATAATTGGTTATTTTTGCATTAATTGCTACTTCATCAATATTACTTATTAGTGTACCCATAGTATTTTCTTTTCTCGATGGCTGATTGAATAACAAAAATGTTGTGGGTGTAAACAAACCCCCAAATATGTGAGTTTGGCTTGAGACATGGTTTGACCTAGTTTAAGTGAGAGGAACTAAGCTTAGGAGAAACCAATTCTTAAATTTAGGTAATTATTCACCTTATGAAATTCCAATGTTTGGTGCAAGCAAATGTTAAGAAAGAGACCACCAACTCAAGTAGTCGAAACAATATATATGCATAGGTTGAGCAATACACACAACACTAAGGATCTGTTTGGATACAACTTGTTTTGTTGAACTGAACTGAAATGAATTGAAAACACTGTAGCAAAATAATTTTTAAATGTGTAAATAGTGCTGTGAGACCTATTTTTAATATTTTTCTTAAATAAAGTGTTCATGAACAGTGCGCTTTGTCTCTAAAAGCATAAACAAGTGCTGAAAAAAAAAAAAAAAAAAAAGCAAACGGAAACGTAGCCATGGATCCAAACTCAGCCTAAGAGAGACCACCAACTAACCACCCACTAGTCACCATTCCCCCATGAGTAAATTAAGATAGGCCAACTTTGATAAGCGATAACTGATGTGGGTCGATCCCATACATGGGCCCGATAATTCACTACTAATTTTGGAGATTAGAGTGAAAAGAAGAGTCGTCACCTGATTATATGTTCAGAATCCAATTTTAACCACATAGCAAAGTTCCAATACTTAACTAGACTTAGGTCTAGAATTAAGGTACAAGTTTAAGAAAGTCCTAGGCACCCAAGCATGTCTGATCAAATGGATCAGCCTCCACTAGTATCCATAAAAAATCATAAATAAGAAAAATGTTAGGCTATACTTCCATTCTAATCATACATTTATTGCATTGAATAAAATAAACACAATGAAATATTTTTAAAAGATCACATCACGTTCATTGAAATAAACAATGAATTTTCAAAGTGGAAAAATTAAGGTCATTTTTGTAGTTTTATTCTTAGAGAAGCTTGTCAGAAACCATAAAAGGCTACTATTAAAATGTATTGTTCTAAACTGATTTTATTAGACTGAAATAAAAACTTCTCTTAGAATTTTTCAAAGTCCTTATGTACTCCAAACTTTTTTTCTTGTCTTAAAGCTTTTGTTAAGTTAAAACGATATCCAACCTTATTGCATTTCTATCTTGCGTTAACCTCCAAACTTGTTAGGAGGAAGTCAAATCTATTTAGGAAATCAATATTATATATATACAAGCGAATTTCCACTGGTCAGATCTCTTCTTCTCAATAATTGAGAGGTTAGACTAATACCAAAAAAAAAAAAGACTTTTGCAGTGTTTGGTTTGCAGTATTTGTGAAAAATGCTTCAATAGATAGTGATATTGTAATGTTTTCATAAAACACTACTAAAAGAGTAATTTTGCAGTGTTAGGAGTAAGAGTAATTTTCCAATCCCCAAAAATGAAAAACACTCCCAAGTTCAGATATATATATATATATATATATATATATATATATATATATAATTGTATAAGAGAGACCGCAACAAGTAGTACTATGATGGTCAATCACCCTCTGTCTCACTATTTTTTGTGGCTGTAGTTTCGTTGAATGGGGTAATTTTATTTATTTATTTATTTATGAATAATTGGGGAATTTTGTGTCTATCACCTTCTCTCTCCCTATATTTCATGATTTATGTTGGATTTATTGTGATGTAGCAATTATAAACTTTGTAAATGACATTACTGTTGTTATTATTGTTATTTGTAGCAATTATTGGTATTTGTGTTGTAGGTAAGAAATAAGTACCAGTTTTGTGCAACAATCATCCTGATTCCTGAGATGAAAATCATTATTTTGTAATAAACAGTTGATAAATTGAAGATAATGTAAATTTTATTGTTGAATTTCGCAACATTGATATATGTGCTTATTGTGTATTGGTGAAACTTGGTGGTGTTATCATGTTACTTGAATAAATGAATTTTTTTTCTTCATGTGTACTCTATAATAGTTGGAGCATTGTGTTGTGTATTTGCAACGTAAATATGAGCTAGAATTTGAAATCAAGTTACAAAAATAAAATTTTCTAAAAAGAAATTTTACAAAAATAAATGTTAATTTTTTAAAAAACAATTATAAGGAAAAATGTTTTTTCATCATTAAAAAAAAAAATTATGAAACTTGTAGTAGTATTTTGAAAAACACTGCAATACATACTTTATTGTAGTGTTCATCAAAAACCACTGCAAAACAAAAACTTTATTGTATCATTTTCAAAAAGTGCTGAAAACGCTACAAAACATTTTACAACAATTTTTTTGGGAGTTGCCACTTCAATAAAGCCAATTTTGTGGCCGCTGCAAAGTCCATTAGATAATTTAAATACTCTAAGAGTGCAAGTTTTAAGGTAAAAACTACTAGTGGGTTCCAGTTAACTCAACTGATAAAGTCTCTGATGGTTGTATAAGAGATCTGGGATTCAACCGCTGCCTACACTAAAAATTGATCGGTGTTTTGGTCTGATAATAAAGAACTATCATCAGAAGCGGACACTATAAGTTAAAACTCTCTCTCAAAAAAAAAAAAAAAAAAAAAAAAAAAGAAGAGGTAAAAACTAATGAATTAGTCTTTATTTCTATAATATATTTAACGTATAAGAACCCTTTTTGGAAAAGTTGAATTTTAGAAATTCCAATCAATTGAATATATTCTTAGAATTTGCATTTCATTAAAGGGGAAAATACAAACGGTAATATAAAAAGATATTATGTCTAGAGCTGTTATATATTTTACAAAGTACTTGAAATGAATGCGGCTGTTGAATTCCATGACACCAACCAATTCAGTTCCTATAAATTTGAACAAATGGAAAGTAAAACAATTGGGGCTACGACTTTGGTGTGTCACTATTATCGGAATCTTGTTGTCTTTTTCTTTTATCATTGGTTGACATTTGACAATTCAGTTTATGCAAATTGTATTGGCGGTGCAAAACCAAAAAAGAAATAATGCTTTGACAAATCCCTTTTTTATTTTGTTGGTTTGACTTTTGACAATTCCTTCACGAGGGCAATTTCTCACGCGGAATAGTCCCATGCAATTTGTACGAGTTTGCTTTCCCTCTTTCGAAGTTCTAGTGTTCTAGCTATGACCAGCAGACTTTTCTTACTCTTTCTCCTAGTTTTGACCTCAGATGATCCTATAAATATATTAATTGGTCTCATTCCCTTCCCACAAAACCACAAGCCAAATAAACTTGTACTACATACTTGAAATTACACACCTCCAATTTAGCAAAAGCTAGCTAAGCTTTAACACACCCTCTTCCTCATCCTGTTAGTGCATTAATGGAGAGCTCGCGTTTGATCCAAACATCCCATTTGGTGTTTCTCTTACTCGCATTGAGTGTTTCTTATGTGCATTGTCAAGCCACACGTGTTGGGTTCTACTCCAAAACATGCCCTCGAGCTGAATCTATTGTTCGCTCAACCGTTCAAACACATTTCCGATCTAATCCCACTGTGGCTCCTGGATTGTTAAGAATGCACTTTCATGACTGTTTTGTGCAGGGTTGCGATGCTTCTGTACTTATTGATGGGCCTAACACTGAGAAAACAGCCCTACCTAACCTTGGTTTGAGAGGGTATGAAGTTATTGATGATGCCAAGACTCAGCTTGAAGCTGCTTGTCCTGGCGTTGTTTCTTGTGCTGATATTCTTGCTCTTGCTGCCCGTGATTCAGTTGTTTTGGTACTTGATCTACCTTAGGATTTTATGAATCATATTACTACTTTACTATATATACTTTACATGCTTTTACGTGTAATTAATCATATTTTGCATTTTTCTTGTAGACCAATGGACCAAATTGGCAGGTGCCAACTGGACGCAGAGATGGCCGGGTATCATTGGCCTCTGATACTACCAATTTGCCTGGCTTTACAGACTCCATTGATGTGCAAAAGCAAAAGTTTTCAGCTAAGGGTCTAAACGCTCAAGATCTTGTTACCCTTGTTGGTAAGCAACGATGCATAAAATCATTCAATAAGTCATTTTCAATAATGTGTTTAACTTGGTTAATTTTACATTTCAACTAAGTCTATTATTCATTTATGTCATGACTAGGTGGCCACACCATTGGTACTTCAGCTTGCCAGTTCTTCAGGTACAGACTGTATAACTTCACCACAACTGGAAATGGTGCCGATCCTAGCATCAACCCAAGTTTCCTCCCTCAATTACAAGCACTCTGCCCACAAAATGGTGATACCACAAGGCGTGTTGAATTAGACACAGGTAGCCAAAACCGATTTGATGCATCTTTCTTCTCGAACTTGAGGAACGGTCAAGGAGTACTGGAGTCAGATCAGATGTTATGGACTGATTCCTCCACCAAAAATTTAGTTCAGCGTTTCTTAGGCGTCAGAGGCTTGCAAGGGTTAAGCTTCAATGTGGAGTTTGGAAGGTCCATGGTGAAGATGAGCAACATTGGCGTCAAGTCTGGTACTGAAGGTGAAATTCGCAAAGTTTGTTCTGCGATCAACTGATTATAGGGCCTTCAAGTCCAAGCTCAGCCACGACACAAAGGATGATAACAATTAAACCAAAAAAAAAAAAAAATGTACTCATTTTGTTCTTTGAATTTAATTTCCGTGTTGGTGTAAGCTAATTATAAGGAGATTAAAAAAAAACTGTATGTACTCAATCTTCATTATTTATTGGCGTAAGCCAATTGATCGAGTGTCAATCTTCAAAGAGATTTGCATTTTAATAACAAAATATATTGATTGTACAATGAAATAAATATCAAGCACACTAGCTAATGGCCGTATGAAATTAATATATACATACAGGAATTTTTCTTTATCCAATCTCTAATAAGTGTGAGTTTGGATAGCCTCCCGCGGCAGGCGTTTGGGTTTTCCTTGAGTCCCACGCATTGTTCACGTATGGAAAACGCAAAAAAATAAATAAATAAATAAATCTAGGTCTCACGGACACTATTTATAGTTTAAAAATTATTTTGTTATAGTGTTTTCAGCAATAAGGGGGTGTTTGGTATGTGTTTGAAAACATGTGTTTTATTATTTGAAAACATGTGGAAATACATGTAAGTGAAAAAGTGTATTGAAATGCGTATAATGTTGTTTAAAAATTGAAAATGTGTGTTTGAGTTGGTGTATCAAGCACCCTCTAAATTTTCAATTTTCAGCAATAAGCGATATTCAAATAAACCCTAAAATTGACTTTTATGCATGTAGAAGCACATGGGCTGATTATAGACTCTGGTCAAATTAGAGAATATACTTTCACAAATCACGTTAATCTTTGGAAACACGACTTCTAAAATATTCATATACCATATATCATTGCAAAAGCCTAATTCACAATTCCATCCCATTACTCACGTGTCATATACAGCTTTATGCTAAAAATAAATATAAAAACACTTAAACTACACCATATCAGTATTTGTATAGTTTTAGTCGGTTACTTTCCACCGTTTCACTAACAATAATAAATAAAATGGATTGCAAGAAGTGAAAAACAGATTGGGAAAGAGTTCGTTCAATAAGGCACAAAAATGGGAGAGAAAAATCTGAGAAATCTGTCCGACAACTGTAGCTATATATATACTTGCCAAAGTCCAAGCCTCTATCACCATTAGACTACTGTACTTTCCAGTTTTCATCGTGATGATGCCGAAAAAATCACCAGTGAGCCACACGGTTCTCGCACACTCAAAACAACACCTGCACAATAAAAAGAGAAGACCTCGCAAAGAGCACCGGTGTAGTGCCGGCCAAATACCCTCCGAAAGTCAAGTTAGAACTTCTCAAAACTCTAACGTGCTAGAGCGGGGTCAATTATGCGTACCTTCGTTTGTGAGGGTATTGAGGCTTTTTATAGTAGTAAAGAGTTAACCTCTCTTCCTTGGTGTAGAGTTCTTTTCCTTATAGGAATCCTCATGAGCGTATTTTTCGGAATCCTTTCCTTGTAGGAGTCTTTTTGATTAACACCAAGCATGCGGCGCAAGATATTTCTTTATATATGCAAACGTGGAGACCAAGTAAGGCCACGTCAGGGTCGTCAGCTTCGCCTACTACCTCGTCGGAGTCGTCAGCTTCACCTTCTTCCTCGTCAGGGTCGTCAACTTCGCTACTCCCTCGTTGGGGTCAACAGCTTCGCCTACTCCCTCGTCAGGGTCATCAGCTTCGCCTACTCCCTCGTTCCCACGTCGAGGTCTTCAGCTTCGCCTACTCCCTCGTCCAGGTCGTCAGCTTCGCCTACTTTCTCGTCAAGGTTGTCAGCTTCGCCTACTACCTCATTAAGGTGGTCAGCTTCGCCTACTCCCACGTCGGGGTCGTCAGCTTCGCCTACTCCCTCGTCGGGGTCTTCAACTTCGCCTATTCCCTTCAGCTTAGTAGTGTCAGCTTTCCATTTATGACAAGTTAACCCCGTCTTCCTAAAGCTGTAGACATCCTAAAGCTGTTTGACTGCCATTTATGACAAGTGAGGCTGACGGGTCTATTTTGAACGTCGCTTCATGATACTATATTCATAAGTATTCACATTCACAATTTTACCTTTATCAGCTGCCCCCCACTCCATGATCTCGTCAACTTAAACTGACAGGTTTATAGAGTTTAAGTCCTTTTTATTTGGACAATTCCAACTCGTCTCTTCAGTAGACTTGTTCATCTCATTATCTTTTATGTTAAAACCATCGTCTTGTAATATTAGTCATATCCTCTGGTGGACGAACTCGTCAGCTTTATGGGCTCGTCCGCTTTGGGGACTTGGCGCAATCGTCCATTTCGTGGGTATTACTAACTGACTCGTCCAATCTGTAGACTTAATGATAAACTCGTCCACTTTGTGGACTTAATAATTTTTCATTCTCTTCGGATGAGATCGTCCACTTTGGACTTATCAATGTCGTTCACTTTGTGGATTTAATTGGGTCGTCCACCTTGTAGACTTAATAACACATGGTTGTCCACTTTGTGTCCATTTTATGGACTTCATAATTCTTTCATCCTCTTGGGATGAAATCGTCCATCTTGTGGACTTAATAAGCTTGTCCATTTTATGGACTTGATAACATTTCATCCTCTTGAGATGAGGTTGTCCACTTGATGGACTGCATATTAAGGTCGTCTACTTTGTAGACTTGGATTCCTCCATTTTGTGGACTTGTTGAGGTGACTAAGTGTTGGTACCTCGTCACCTTGTGAGTCGTCCACTTGGGGTCGTGGACTAATTGAGGTGATTAAATTTTGGTACCTCGTCACCTTTTTGGTCATCTACCTGTAGGCGACTTAATATGGTGATCATCCACCCATAGTCGACTTTGGTCATGCGTCTACCTGTAGGTGACTTAATGTAGTGACCATTCACCCGTAGGCAACTTTGGTCACGCGTCTACCCGTTGGTAACTTAACGTAGTGACTGTCCACCCGTAGGCGACTTTAGCCATGCGTCTACCCATAGGTAATTTAGCCATGCATTTGTAGAAAAAGTAGTTCTTAAAAAGAAAACGAAGACCTGCCCTTTGGGCTTTAAAAGAGTTATTGTAGCAAAAACTAAAGTAAATAGAAAAAATTGAGGAGTATAGCTAAAATTCACTAACATAAACTAGAAATAAAGGGGTGCTGCTCTTCATGCCATCTTTTTACTAGTAGTACTTCCATAGGTGCTTGGTGTTCCACGGGTGGTGAACCTTCGGTCTGTCCAGCGTCTCCAATTCTTGCCATCTTTCGCCCTCTGTCCTATCGCGTATCCTCCTACCTTTCTCTATTCTCTTGAGTCAGAAGCGCGTCTTCAGCATTCATGTACTTGGTTGCCCTGTAAAGCACGTCCGACTTAGTCTTTGAGTCGTTCTTGTATAGGAAAATAGGAACTTACCCTTCCACAGCCCGTTTGTGAAAGTGGCTATAAGTATCTTGTCGTCAGCTTCATCAATTGAAAGCGCCTCTTTATTAAAGCGTGCTATGTAAGACTTTAGCGTCTCATCTTCCTGCTGCTTGATGCTTATCAAGCATGCTGTAGACTTCTTATACCTGTGTCCCCCGATAAAGTGCGAAACAAACTAGACACTTAGCTCATTAAAAGTACTAATGGAGTTAGGCGTCAGCCTGCTAAACCATACCCTTGCGGGCCCTTCAACGTGGTAAGAAAAGCCCTACATATGATTTCGTCTATTACCCCTTAAAGGTGCATTAAGGTCTTGAAGGTCTCTAGGTGATCTAGAAGGTCCTTCACTCCGTCATAACTATCTATATGTGGCATACGAAATTTATGTGGTAGGGGAAAAGAATTAACGGCTACAGTAAATGGCGAGTCGGTGCGATTTACCAAATCGTCAAGGTCGCTGGATACCCGTCCTTTGACGGCGTTCATCATTACCTCCATTTATTCCTTTATTACTTGTATCTCCGTGGCTATGTGCGGTTGAGTTGCATCTGTGAGGGATGGCATGCTCAAATTCTGTCGCTCCGATTTACTCGGAGCGTTACTGCCTTCTGGCCCTTCTCGTTCTCTTCTATCGGGCACTAGTGCCTTCTTGGTCCTGCTCTTGAGTGCTGTGACCTGCATTTTTTTGGCGTAACTGTTCTTCCAGATCGTGGTTCTGCTTAGTAAGGTGCTCTACAACAGCGGCCAAAGTCTGAACCTGCCTCTTAAAGGCTGTCGCGCAGGTTTCGTCTCCTTGAACGTTATTCGTTATTTCCATCAAGCGAGTCAGCACCATGCAACTCTCTTGTCCGGGAAGCGTTTGCTATGGCTTACAAACCAAAAAGAAACTCGATTTCCCACAGACGGCGCCAACTGATGATGCCGAAAAAATCACCAGTGAGCTACACGATTCTTGCACACTCGAAACAACACCTGCACAACAAAAAGAGAAGACCTTGCAGAAAGCACCGGTGTAGTGCCGACCAAATACACTCCAAAGGTCAAGTTAGAACTTCTCACAACTCTAACGTGCTAAAGCGGGGTCAATTATGCGTACTTTCATTTGTGAGGGTATTAGGACTTTTTATAGTAGTAAAAAGTTGACCTCGCTTCCTTGGTATAGAGTTCTTTTCCTTATAGGAATCCTCATGAGCGTATTTTTCAGAATCCTTTCCTTGTATGAGTCTTTTTGATTAACACCAAGCGTGGGGCGCAAGATATTTCTTTATATATGCAAACGTGGAGACCAAGCAAGGTCACGTCAGGGTCGTCAGCTTCGCCTACTATCTCGTCAGGGTCGTTAGCTTCACCTTCTCTCTCGTCAGGGTCGTCAACTTTGCTACTCCCTCGTTGGGGTCGTCAGCTTCGCCTACTCCCTCGTCGAGGTCGTTAGCTTCACCTACTCCTTTGTTCCCTCGTCGGGGTCTTCAGTTTCGCCTACTCCCTCATCCGGGTCGTCAACTTCGCCTACTCCCTTGTTGGGGTCATCAGCTTCGCCTACTCCCTCGTCGGGGTCATCAGCTTCGCCTACTACCTCGTTGGGGTTGTCAGCTTCGCCTACTACCTCATTAGGGTGGTCAACTTCGCCTACTCCCACGTCGGGGTCTTCAGCTTTGCCTATTCCCTTCAGCTTAGTAGTGTCAACTTTCCATTTATGACAAGTTAACCCCATCTCCCTAAAGTTGTAGACGTCCTAAAGCTGTTTGACTGCCATTTATAACAAGTGAGGCCGACGGGTCTATTTTGAACGTCGCTTCATGATACTATATTCATAAGTATTCACATTCACAATTTTACCCTTATCACATCGGTATAGTCTTTATTTTTTCTTTCTTTAAATTTGAGGTCAAATATGATTTTGATCTAGGTATTTTGATTGGATTGGATTGCATTCTAGTATTTGGCTTAAATTCGGTTTAGCTTAAGGAACTTGAGTTAAATGGTTTATAATATTCATTATATGTGTTAAATTTGGTTTTTCTTTTGGATATTTGGGTCAAATTCGTTTTGAGTATGTGTCTACACTCTAGAGAGAAATATTTGAACATCTTCATAGATGGTGCTGAATTGCATGTTGCCAAAAAATAAAGCTTTGTCATTTCATTTATGCTGTTTTTTTTTTTTTTGGAAACATTTTTCTCCTCTTTATATTCTTTAAGAATAAATTTTTTCCCGGGTTATGATATAAAGGCCATATAGTTCACAAATCACAGTACGATATAAAGGCCTTATAGTTCACAAATCACAGTACGCGATTGGATGAATTTTATTTTATTTTATAAGAATTTTATTTTTAATTGTATTTCTTTGCTACACACACTTTGTAATGTTAGGGAATGATACGGTTTTTTTTTTTTTTTTTTTAGAATACTAAGTATTTTTAACACACACATGAGAAAAAGAGAAAAGATTTTAAAGAAACTGACAATGATATATATCTAAAATGACTTAAATCTTAAACGGTCATGTTTGATTAATAAAGCAAATATTGCTAAACTTTGCATCTGAATTGGATTTTTGTTTCTATTTTAAGAAGTCAAATATTTGAGCTTCAAGTCCCAATATCAATTTATTTCAAATCTTTGTTTAATGATGTGCTCTACCTGTGGCTGTTTGTTAAAAGAATTGAGTGAATAAATTTTTCAGAAATTGTTGTTTCCTTTGAGGCATGAGATTAACGATATGCACAGTATGTTTAAAGTACCCTTTACTCTTTGGCTATGTAATTGTTGTTTTATATAAATTTTATTGCATTATCCTTTCACTACCCAAAAAAAAAAAACAAAACAAAAAAAAGTCTATACCGGTTCTTCAAAAATGCCGCTATAGCTCCTTAAAGCGCCAACATAGGTCTGCTATTTGGCTATGTCGATCAGCGCTTTCTAGGGTCGGTATTGAACCATCGCAATAAAGTCATAGAACCTGCTCGGCTATACCAGCGTTTTGAAAATTGTCGGTATAAGTCCTGATGCTTTTGAGAACCTATGCTGGCACTTTTCACAAATCTCAGAACTGCCCAAAAAAATATACCAATGTTTAAATAAAAAAATAAAAACCATTTAGCTGCATTTTAAAAACTATTGGGCATTCCACAAAATTTCTTTAAAACTGCTGGGCAATTTGTCACCCTGCTGTTTAACCTGTTGAAAAGAATGTGCATTAGAATTATTTATTATGTATATATAAAGCATTATTCTTAACATGATGCTAACCCCGCAGCTAGAACCCTTTCCCCCCAAGACTCCCAAGCATTTTGTACACAAAGAAGTACTAATTCAGCTTCAAAGCCCTTAGCTTCCATGGTCAATATTGAACTTGCATTATGTAAACTTTTCTAGGTTTAGGAATATTTTTAACATTGGCTCATGAAATTTCTAATATGTTTAGCAGATGAAAAAAATTATGAGCCTAAGCAAGATGTTCAAAGCCATGGTTGTTGACAACTTTGGACCTATAAGATATAGAGATGAAAATATTTGAAAGATTTTAATAAGTAAAACTTATCTTTTTATTTTAATTAAAAAAAATTTGGAATATGTGCATGTGTTTATTTCAATTAATTCTATGTATTGTTGTATAATGAGTTTTGTATTATTTTAACTAGCAAGAAAATACACTTATTGATAACTTTAGGAACTGTATACTATAATGCATTCATCAAATAATATAAATGCTACTTTGAA
The DNA here is from genome assembly GCA_023736055.1 of Quercus glauca. NCBI lineage: Eukaryota > Viridiplantae > Streptophyta > Magnoliopsida > Fagales > Fagaceae > Quercus > Quercus glauca. The sequence goes on along the minus strand of CM043325.1, from coordinate 24,043,521 downwards.
CCTTGAATCTTAATATTTTTAAGGATGCAAGAAATTTTCTTGAGGAAAATAGTTGTATCACATTGCTATGAGTTTTACATTTTGTTTGCAATTTAAAGTTAGTATCGACATATATTGTCATTATAACTTATGTTATACTTTTGATAATTACTTAAAAACTATATAAACAATATTTAAAAATTTTATATAAATTAAGAAAACTCGTGCAATAAGCTAGTAAATAGTAATAGATCACATGTGCTATTCTTCACTTGTCAACTCTTTAGGTTTTTAACAAATTGTAACAATAAGTTACAATAAAATTCCTATAAAAATAAATTGATTAATTAATTAACAATACATTTTATCAATTGCCAATCCACAATGCACAGACATAAGAAATAGGAAATTCCTAACATTCTTTTTTCCCAAGACCGCCCATTCCAAATGCGAGACCTGGATTTTCTTTACCATTATAGCTAGACCAAAAAAAAAAAAAGAAAAAAGCTTGGTGAATCCATTCCCACTAAAAAAATGGTGTTTTGTACTACTAAAATATTACAAGACCAGGTGAAGCTACCTGTACTTGAGGAATTGCAAATCCAAATTGTGGAGTTGTATTTGATATTGGACTTCCAGTCTAGGAGAGATGATAGTAGATCATGGCCATTAGTGGAGGAAGGGATGGGGATGAAGGTGATATGTGGCTATCGGGAGGAAAGCAAGATTGATCAAATGGTCTAGGTGAAGGCTGATGTAACTATCCTGTATAATTGGTGAAGTTCAATCCTCATCTCTCACTCTCTCGGGTTTGAGTGAAGAAGATGGGAAAGAGATGAAACGTTATTTACATGAAAAAAAGGAGATAATTGAGAAATTGTTGAAACTTGCAAGGTGTATTTGCAAAAATTGTTCGTAAAAAGAAGAACAATCATGTTAGGGGCACAACATTTCTTCATAACTTTAGTTGTTAAGTTATTAGTGATGCAACATTATTTCCACATTATCCTACTACAACATACAGTTTTTATGCATCAATTTAAATACTTTACTTTAACTATTATGTAAAACATTAGCCAAAATTTTTGTGTCACTTGACTTTATTTATATACATATTAAATTGATACTATCAGTTTGTGGCCCCTAAATTTTAAAATAAATTAGATGCTAATTTGTGCCTTGCATGATTTTGATAATTAATGAACTTATAGAATTATATATATTATATTAAAGTTGAAACGCAATCAAAATCCTTTTTTTTTTCTTAGAAGCAAACACATACATGCATAAGAGAGAGGGAATAGGGTTCCAAATCAATCAAAATATGTATATATATATATATATATATATATTTTTTATATATAAAAGCAGAAGCCTCATGTGGGGGAGCATGAGGTTCTTCCTCTATGACATTCTTTTCATTTAATCTTACATCTCATCAAAGTTTAGAATTTATGTCAAACTATTAACTAATGGTAGATGCATTTATTTCAATGTATTAATAAAGTTCGAAGAAATTGTATACATTTATTATTTTAAATGCTTTGGATAAATACGAATGGATCTGCAAAGTAATAGTGAAGGCAGGAATTAAGAAAAAAAAAATTCAATATTTTGCATAAGATTAACTTCAATGCAGAATTAATGCAGAATTGCAAGAGTCAAATTTAATGAATTAGGTAAATTGACTATTTGTCTCTAAATGATAGGCTTATGTTTTGTCGTGATCTCCATCCCTGCTGTTGAAATTGAAGTAGATGCCATGTTTGTTATTGCATTACTGTCAAAAAATTCCGATTCTAATAGGGATCTCTCCTCGTTGATGGTTGCAGGGAACTCATGAAGCTGATTCCCCAATTTGTTCTATACTACTTCCAGGAGGCAAATAAGTGTGCTAATTCTCTAGCTAGAATAGGAGCCAATATGAATTGTAATTTTGTTGTTTTTGACTCCCCTTCCCTAAATGTTATTCCCCTTTTGCTTTTTGATATTTTGGACCTAACCCAGGATTGTTTGAGTAATTCGATGGCCTTAGCCACTTAGGCTCCGTTTGGGAGTTCATAAGGGAATAGAATGGAATAGAATAGAATGATTATAAGGGAATGGAATGGAATGGAATGTATTTAAGTAAGGGAAAGGAATGGAAAAGAATGGAATGGAATGAAATTAAGTAACCTTGATTGGATGTTTTAAAATAAAGGAATGAAAACGAATGGAATATAAGTAATTTTGTTTAGGAGCAATATGGAGGGAATGAAATGAAATCATTTTATGACAATATTACTATTAGACCCCTATTTTAAAATAAATGATTGAATATATAAGGGTGTTTTTGAAGTTTTAGTAAAAAAATCATTAAATTTAATTTCATTCCCTCCTATTATTCCCAATTTTATGGGGAAATGAAAATTTGAGGTTTTAAGGGAATAAAGAGGAATGAGTGTTCCCTCCTATCCATTTCATTCCCTCCTACTTAAACTCTCAAACAAGAGAATGAGCTTTCTATTCCCTCCATTAAAACTCTCAAATAAGGGAATAGAAGAATATTCTAAAATTATTCTTTTTATTCCATTCCATTCCATTCCCTCCTTCTAAGCGAGGCCTTAGTGTTTTTCTTTAATATATTTTTCCTTTTACCAACAAATATATATATATATATAATGAATTTATGGTGCCAGTGTAGAAAATTCAAGCTTTTAAAAGTTTACATAGCATAATTGAACTTAGTCAATGTTCATGACCATATTTTCTGCGGGCTTCAAGAACGTAAACCACAAAGGCCCAAAATTGAGAATTAGTAAATCCAATTGCATCGGAAACAATGAGATCCATTAGCTTCAATGTAGTCTAGCTCACAACCCAAGCCCGTAAACGTAAATTCAACAGATCCATTGCTACGACTCTTATTTTTATTAAAGGTGAAAAATGCAAAACTCATCTTTTAAGTTTCACTGTTTTTTTATGTAAGTTCTATAAATTTGAGTTTTGTCATTTTACTCCTCTAAATTTCATCTTCTCCCAATTGAGTTCTCTGTTAACGTTATGTTAGTTTAGCCGTTAACTTTTTTTTTTTTTTTAATTTTTTATATTTATTTCTTAATTTTAGAAAAAGCATTAATTGAAAAAAAAAAAAAAAAAAAAAAAGAGAGAGAGAGAGAGAGAAAGCCAATATGGCAATACCTGAGAAACCAAGAATGAGATAGAGGGATCTGAAAGTCGTTTGCAATGTCTTCATGGGAAATTGGACATGCAAGACCCAACGCCAGGAGTGGTATCAGGTAAGTCCTAATCCGATGTAGATGTAGTCTTGGCCTTCTTAGCAGGCTAACAGCACCGCCAACATCCAGCGATTGGTCCCAACAGTTCCTTCTCTTGGGAGCCACTGCTGAAGAATCTGTGGGCAGCTTTTTGGGGGCGACTTCCTCTTCTTCTTGCTGCTTCTTCTTCTTAGCAATGAGTTTCAAGGTCTCCTCCTTCTCTCTCTTCAACGCCTCCTCTCTTATGACATCAGCGTAATTAAGTACTAACGGAAAGGTCAGGTCTTCTCACTGGCAGCGAAAGCAATCAAGCATCATGTCTCTCCGGCGATATTTGGGTCTCGAAGTGATTTATTTGGGTCTTGCATGTCCAACTTCCCATGAACACAGCATTGCAAACCCCTTTCATATATTTTCTTTCTTCTCTAAGGTTATTGGCTTTCTGTTTTTTTTTTTTTTTTTAATTAACGTTTTTTTTCTTCTAAATTTAAGAATAAAATAAAATAAATAAAAGTTAACAGCAGAAACTAATAACACATTAATAGAAAACTTAATTGGAAATGAATGAAATTTAGATAATTGAAATGACAAAATCCGAAATTATAGGACTAAAATGAAAATTTGTGGGACTTTGAAAGTGAGTTTTGTATTTTTGCTTTTATTAGACTTGAATTCTTTAGATTATCAAGTCGGTGGTCAATATTTTTTAAGATTAGACAAAACTTGTTAAGTTATATATAATTATGTATATAATTTTTTTTTTTTTGGGGGGCAAGTTAGGTGATTCTATGACCACCCTGACTACTATGTGCAACAATGTTATTTTAAATTCAAAATATCCAAAGTGTTTTGATTTAAATAACATTTCTAAAACTCAAATTCTTTATGTGTCTTGTTAAATTTATATTAACAATTATCATAATTTTTTTTTAATAAAAAAAGCTTTAAAAGTTTTTGTTTTCTATTTTCAAAAAAAAAAATTGAGAATATAAAGAAAAAAAAAATCTTGTATTTTTGAAATCAAAAACATGTTTGGTTAGTTAAAATTAAAAAATATATATAGTTTTTGAAGAAAAAAATAAAAAAAATACTAAAAGATGTTGTTACTAGGATTTGAACTCTAATGCTAACTCATTAAATGAGACAAATTCATTAAATTAAATGCGTATTTTCATTGACTTTTGAAAATTAGAAACTGAAAACAGTCTTTTGCATGTTTTCAGTTTCTTTCACAAATTGAATTTTGAAAACAATTTTTGTTTTTTATCCATTTTGAGTTGCCAAACAAGTTTTTTAGTTTCAAAAATAGTAAATTATTTTTGAAAATAAAAAATAAAAATAAAAATAGTTACCAAACATAAGTGTCCAAAAGTGAGTTGCCTATTTGTGTCATTTTCCTTTCTATTTCGATATAAAGTTATAAATATACATGTTTGACTTTTTTTTCTCTTTTATAGAAAGGGTTAAATAGATGAATTAATAAAAATAGAAATAAGTCTATTACATGTATTGGTTGCCTTATCAAGGGTGAGCATACGCAGCCGCGCGGTGAGCACAAAGCGAACTATTCTTTCGCCTTTTACTAAAAAAATAAAACAAAAAGGCAAGCATGTTCTTCAACACAGGCAGTGGGTTATCAAAAAGCTCAAAAGAAGAAAAGAAGTCCGTTCACAACTTTGCCAATGCATCGGATTTCACTCTCTAATTCTATAGACCAAATAAATAAATATATATACATATATATATATATATATATAATTATACATTTCTTTTTTTATTCCCTTATGATGACTGCAAATCTAGGAGTACTTTTAAGATGTTGACGCAACCAACTAAAATTGTTTATTAGTAAATGATCTCACAGGCTAAAGAAGTTTGCAGCAGAAAAACAAATTGGAATTCTCAATTCGTCCAGCATGGTTCTTGGAAATTTTCCTGTACCTCTCAATCAGTATTTTAGCAGCCACAAATTTCAAAAAACCTCCAGATCACATTAGTTTGGATCATTCTACAGTTTGTTGCTTCAAGAAAAAATAAAATAAAAAACAAACGAATACCTTATTTTCTAGAAGTAACAAGCCCTCGAAATACGGTCACAGAGTCAATAAAATTACAGCTGAACATGTCACAAAGATGCAATGTTTCATGAGCCAAATGAAAATTTGCTGGATTATTGCATAATGATTGAAAAAACAAGCGAATAAGTTACAGATTCTTCACAATGGAAATTAAAGAATATTTTTCAATATCTATCTATCCTGTGGCTACACTACCAATTAAATTCTTTTATAGACTGTTGGTAATCTTACACACCCTTCCTGCAAAAGAATGATACGCTTGACAACCCTCATAAGGCTAATAAGCAGATACTTGTAAATTGAATCTCAACCGTGACAGAGTGATCTTGACGTGGAACAAGATTAACTCAGTCAAAAATTCTCTCCGCAGTGGAAAACAATAGAAACACCAGACAACTAAAGATGCATTGAAACCCTGGTATGTAAAACACTAATTTCCAGCTATCTGGACTTGAAAGATCTGGATTGGCAGTTTTCGCAGATTCAAGAAGCCAGCCAGTGAAACGAACTCCAATAATGCCAGCAAAGGTACCAGCAGTATTAGAAACTCCCATAACAATCCCTGCATATCTCGGAGCAATATCCATGTGGTTCACTGCAAACCCAGCTCTTCCTAGTGCCAAGAAACCAAGAGCTACAGAAGAACAAAACACAGCCCCACTGGAAGTTCTGAAGAGAGGAAGTAATATGAATGCAAGAGAAGCAACTAAGAACCCTACAGTGTTCAACAACTTCCTGATTCTCGTCACAGACAAGATTCTCTTGGTGATTAAGTGGTCAGCAACTACCCCGCCAATATTTGAAAATATAAACATGTTAAAATAAGGCATCATTTTAGATGATCCCATCTCCTGAAGACTAAGCTGCAGCCCTTTCTCAAAGTATGTTGGCAGCCAGTTCATCAACACGTACAAACCATAATGGAAGGTGAAATTATTTACCACAATTGCCCAAACTGGCAAGCTGAGTAAAATTTTTTTCCATGGTATGTTGGCAGTTTTGGCAGAAATTCCTCCATTCTCCACTCTCATTTTCTGGCTTCCTTTGACTGGCAACAAAGATTCACCAAAACCAGAGGCAGTGGCTTTTGGATGTTCAGAACGAGGAGGGTCACTAGCATACTTGAACCAAAGCATGCACCACATGGCACCTAATGCCGCCTCAACAAGAAATACGGATTGGGGTCCCCAATACTTTACCAAGCTTGGAAGGAAAAGCATTCCTGTAGCTGCACCAAGGTACATACCAGACATAGTTAGAGAAACAGATCTAGATCTTTCATGGGGTGGAACCCACTGTGCTAGCACTGTGTGGATGGAGGGGAAGATGAAGCCTTGTGCCACCCCAACAAGCAAGCGAGCAATCACTAAAACTGTAACTCGATTAGGGTCTAGTGGGACTAACGCACAAGTCAATGACCATAACACAAAAGAAATGAGGAGGACCTTCCTTCCCCCAATTTTCTGAGCTGCCCATCCACCGGGCACCTGAGAACACGCATATCCACAATAGAATGAAGCCAGTACAGTTCCTTTAGTTGATTGGTTTACCCCAGCAGCATCAGCAGCAATTGTATATGCAATAGAGAAGCCCACACGTTCTATATAGCAAACAGATGTGCTGATGAAGGTTAAAATGACAATCAAGTAACGGTTTGGAAACGTCATCATCCTCATACTTCACTTTTAGTTTTGTCTCGATATTTACTCAGTCAATTGTCTTCAAATGAGCCAGTCTAAAAACAGCTCTATATCTACTACCCAGTGGTTCCAGCTAAGACAGCAACAGCTTCATGCCTATCACATATTAGAAGAAAACTTAATAAATATAGCTCATACTTGTCAACAGGAGTAAATTAACAAAAGAGAAAAACATGACTAATTTGCAAGGCAATATAAACAGAATTCTATACACAAATAGCCAAAACTCTACATAAAATTGTTTTACAAGATACCTGGAAATGGAAAATATGGATTAGAGAAACCCACTACTTGTACTAGTAGGAGATCTCTTAACGAAAATCCAAAGAAAAGCTTTTGATTGTAACAATCCCATTTATCTCACTCTAACAGATGGCCATAAATATGTAGAACAAGATCCCAAGAATCAGATGATGATAAGTTCTATCACCAATAGATGAGTAAAGGATCTAGTGTTCCTCAGTCAAGAGTCATAAATCAGTGTGTGCACAACAGATCTGCTAAATTGGAGACAGACATAAAGGCATTCAATCATAAATATGGGTTCCACCAGAAATACTAGGGAGAAGAGCAACAGGATTGAAAAAAAATGCCAGAAGAATATTTGATAAGCAATTCAACAAAGAAATTTGTTCAACTTTGAGATATGAAAGCAAAACATAAGCTCAGTAAATGGACAACAATGTCAAAGCCTAGAAATGGTAAAGTGATAATAAACAAGAAAAATGTTATGCAGAAACTTGTCAAAAAATTAAAAAGGTTATGCAGACAAAGTAAAAGGCCCTGAGATCTAGTTTCACCCATACTATAACATTGGTTGTGAATTCGGATTGGTTGTATGGTGAAGAAGCCATCACATAAGAAATTAAACATTGAAAAGTTATATTTATAGGATATATGCAGATCAACATTAAAAAGCTTCAAAATCAACAATTAAACAACCCTGACCAAGGACTTCCCATTCCAAGGAATATATACAACCCTCACCACCTCTCCCATCCCATCCCCTCACCCCCCCCCCAAAAAATATATATATATAAAAAAGCATAGTAATTAAACAAAACCAGGAATTTTTTAAAAACATGAAGGGAAATGCATCTATCCAAGACTGTGGCAGTGGCAGGCTGGCAGCAGCTTATCACATTCTGAAACTAACTCCCTCTGCCTTTTCTCATGAGACAAGACTCTTTTAACATTTCCTTACTTGGCAAAGGCACAATAAATGCACAATAAATCAATGTTCTAATATTGGTTGAAGCACTAAACCCACAAAATTTGCCAATCATTAAACATGCTATGCTAGCAAATTTAGTTAGATTCACTACATGCCCTTGCTTGAGTGCCTCCTGCAATTACATTTATTAAGATTCAATATAAAACTATCAAGTATCTCTTGCATATATGCCAAGAGCGTTGTAATTCAACTGACACCTCCTAGCGATTCTAATGGAGAGGTTCAGAGTTCAAATAACCCCCCCCCCCCCAACCCAAACCCCAATTATCAAATTATAATACATATATATATATATGAATAAATAAAAAATCTTGCATATTGCTACAAATCCCATCTCGACCTAAGATCAAATTGTCAGCATCTAGTATCACATCTCTTTTCCTCTCTCTCTCCGTCTATATTAATGGGGTTTTTTTTCCTAATTTATCAATCTCCATACTAAATCTAGTCATTTGCCCAAATGTGCTTGCCATCTCTAATCGGCCTGCAAACACACTTGACTTATATTGTATTTTTACTAACCATTTCATCAAACATGTAGTGAAGACTTCCAAACTCTCTTCAAAACCAGAAAACTCGTAGAGATTTAACATACCCAGAAAGCAAAAACTAATCAGATTCAAAAACAATTCAGAAAAAATAAAATCTTATACAATGAATGAAAAATGGGCTCACCATTGCTGTGATTTGTGAGAGAAGATCTGAATGGGGACACATTTCCTATGCAGATGGATATGATGCAGCAGCAGAAACAGATTGGCCTCCCCCACAAAAGAGACGAGAGAGACAGAGACAGAGACAGAGGCAGAGAGTGAAGTCAGCGTAATTGAGGGATTCGTAAAGTAGTTTTGTAACAGTAGTTGCTGAATTATAAGTGCTAATAAAGAATTCGATAGTTTCACGTGCTTTACTAGGATTCTTCTCAATGGAGAGGAGAGAGAGAGGAACATGGAGGATGGATATTACCTGCTTGCGTTTCTCAATCTACCTACCCCTCTCTCTCTCTCTCTCTCTCTCTCTCTCTCTCTCTTTCTTTCCTTTTTTTTTTTTTTTATGAGACCCTTCCTTTCTGATTGACTTTCTTTGGATTTCTATCTTTACCAGAGTTTCATAGCTATTCTACCATTTGGGAAAATTTTCTTTTTTTTTCTTTTTTGATGAAAATTTTCATTTTAAACCCTATATTTTTGGGTGGTAAGAAATCAAGATCTAAACTTTAATAAAATAATATATTATACCTCCACTTTTTTTAATGTAATAAATTAAGCCCTAGAGTCAACTTGTCACTTGTAAAATTAGTGAGGTGGCTTGTCACTTGTTAATTTTGAAGTCCAGGGTTGGCAATTGGATGGGTTTTGGTGAGTCATAAATGGGCTGGGAACTTAATAATAATAGTACTAATATATATATATATATATATATATATATATATGTATATATGGCAAACCAAGTGAGTTGGGTTGGATTAGGTCAAGTTCAAGTTCAAGTTGAAAACGGGTTCAAATAAAATAAAATAAAATAAAAAAACATATAATCTTCAACGAGTTAGAAACAAGTCAAGTCAAATTGAGCAGGTCGACTCATATTTTCACATGAATTTTTTTTAAAACATGTATTTGCCACTTGGTAAGTCATATAGCAAATTATTTGATGGAAAATGCATTAGTTTGAATTCATCACTCATATCAAGGAAGAGTTCATCTCAACAAATTAATACTTGTTCAATAATTACAAAATTATACAAATCCTAACATTATTAATCAAAATAAATAGCACAAACACAAAGGAGTCTAGCCTATCATTTGAAAATATAATTAAAACAAACACACAAGTTTCATTACTACACAATATTGTTGAGGTTTAAAATTATAATAAGGAATTGGACCTTTAAAAGTAAGAGAGGCCCAGCCCATGAAGAAGAAAGGCTTGGCCCTAAAAAAAATAAAAAAGTAAGGAGCCCGATCCTTGGAGAGAAAAGAATAAAGTATTGGGCCTTAGGAAGAAAAAAAAGACACAAAGGGAAACATTGGCCATGGGCTTAAGCAAGAGATGGTGCCCAAAGAAGCCCAAGGGGGGATCCTCGAGAAATGCAAAGGAAAACTAGCTGGGATTTAGACAGCTCAATGGGGGCATGCCCATGTGCACAAGGAATGAAGAAGGTCATGTCCCATTAGCTGCCCACAATTCAAAAGAAAGCTTTGGGAACAGATGGTGGCTTAGGAGTCAGCACTTGATGAAGGAGCCTAGTACCTCAGGTAAAGTAGGAAGGGGAAACCAAGAAGGAAGGCGGTTGGGAGCCTTTCTACCTTTCATCATTGGCAAGGAGGAATCTACCCATTTAAAAGAAAGGGGCAAAATGTGAAGCAGCCAGAGCTCTAAGATGTCTTTTTAAAGATTTTGGGAAAATGATGAGAAGCCTTGACTTGGGAAGAGCATCTAGGATTACTCAAACAGGATCTCCCATAAGAGGAAGGTCAGCTAGGGACTTTTAGGTTGCCAAACCTCAAAAGATGAAATAATGAGAGAAAGACGAAATGACCAACCACCAATGTTACAAACATAGCATTGGTTCTGGTACCTAGAGCACCAAGATAATGGATCAATGGCATGGGAAAAAACCCTAGAAGTGGCACTATAAAAGGGGGTGAAGCTCCAACCAATAGGCATTCAGCAAAGAAACACTTAATACACTAGAAAAAAAAAATACGAAAAGAGAGCTGTGAGCTTGAAATATAATAAAAAAGTGAGATACTGCGAGGGATCCTACGGAAATATTGGAGGATACACTTGGATTCAAAGGGATTCAAGCCTCACAAGTCTTAGAAGCCCAAAGAGAGCTATTTAAGTCTGTGATTTTTGAACTTTATTGAACCTTGTGATATATCCCAGCAGAGTAGGACTCAATGTATTCAAATACTTGAAATAATGAAAATTTAATCTCACTCTGTTTTGAGGATCCCTAACATTCCTTTTATTTGCACTATTTTTTAGTTCCTATGCTATTCCTTAGTTATTTGTTTATGTATATTTGTGTTATGGAGCCCATGTCTTATGCACAGATTGGCTTGTAAACGGCCCAACAAAGTCGCGGTGAGTCAAGCCCAGTCCACCAACTATTTACACTATCCTTTGGAGGCCTAGAATCCTCTTCGAACTATTGGGCTTGGGCTCTGTCCAAGGAAAGAACCCATAAATATCAACATCCCAAAGTGTAAAACAAAATTACAAATGCCTAATTGGATAGCTAATTTGACAAAGAATAAAAATATATTAAAAATTTAAAATCTTGAAAAATAATCTAATAGTTGTGTTTAATTTTAGATGCACTATGGTTGGCACTCTATTTCGATTTGGGAATATACATCAAAGTTTAATTGTTTACTTATTTATACATGGTCTCTTTTATAAATATCATGTTATTGTTAAGTAATATATACTCTGGAAAATATTATCCTTTATTTTGGCTATAGAATATTAAAAATTAAACCTAAACATTTATAATTTATATCAATTTCATTGTTATACTTCAGCTTTGCTCTTCTCAAAAAAAAAAAAAAAAAAGTTTTACCCTTTTCACATTTATGAATACTTCTCATACATGTTTATAATTTCAAATATATGTTTTTAACTTTACTGCAACTAGATATTCTTAGTATGTACTTTATCATTTGATATTTAAAAATCTTTACTTATCGCGTTATTCAAGTAAGAAAAATGTCTCAATCTTTACTTATTGCATACAATCACCAATTCGTGTGCATGTAACTAGATAAAAGTCTCAATTATTTTCTTGACACCATTGTATTTGAATGGAGTTAAATATAAATACATGTTTTTTATTTAATGGAGTCATCCAAAAAAATGTTTTTAAAAATTGATGTTTTTTAGAAAAAAAAAAAAAAAAAAAAAAAAAAAACACATGCATTATATATGTTAATTGAGTTTAGGTTATGCAATGTAAAGCTCACAACAAACAAGTAAATAAACTATGTCTTAATTTTATTTTATTTTTTACCCAATAAAAAAAGTTTTAAAAAACAGGTCAGGTAATAGGTTAACTAGGTCGAGTTGGGTTAACTCATAAAAATAGGTCGTGTCATGAGTGTACCCATTTTATTCGTGTCAAAAAATTCGCGGTTGAGTTAGGTTCGTGAATTTCAATCCATTTTGCCATGTCTAATTTATATATATAACAAAAATACTCCTAAAATTTCAAAATGACTAAAATCCATTGAATTATACTAGTAAAAATTATCAAAATGCTCTTAAAACCTCTAAAATGACCAAAATACCCACAAAACCTCCAAATGACCAAAATACTATAAAACCTAGAAAATAACTAACATACTCCAAAATCTAGAAAATGACCAAAATACCCACTAAAATTATCGAAGTACCCCTTAAACTTGAAAATTGACCAAAATATCCCCTAAACCTTGAAGATGACCAAAATACCCTTAAACTTTCAAAATGACCAAAATACCGTCAAAACTTCCAAATTTATCGAAATACCCCCCAAAGCATATAAAATGACCTAAATATGCCCTAAAATTTTTAAAAAAAATGACCAAAATACCCCTAAACAAGGAAATCACTAGAAAATGACCAAAATAACCCTAGTATTTTTCTTGCAATTTTCTTTATTATTAGTTTTTTTTTTTTTGGTTATTATTGACATCACAGAAATTCTCAATTTCCATGGCAACTGTTTTACCCCCTTTATGATGTCTATCATCTCAACCCATAAGTGCACGTTTGTTACTGTTGGCTCCAATTTTGTTTTATTGGCGCATCATGTATGTAATATGCACTTGGACTTTGATTGAAGTTTTAAAGCTGAAGATGAAAAGGCTCATTGAACGGACTCTACTACACCTTCAGTGATTTTTGAACCCAAGTTGTATTAAAAAGCGCAATGCTACTTTAAAATGTAATACTGCAATATCTTAGTTCCTTAATTTTAAGTTTTAACAAAGCAAGTCCCATAAAAATTAAAAAAAAAAATAATAATAAAAAAAAAAAAACAAAGCAAGGGAAATTGAGATTTCCTTTTTGACTTCATTTTGGAGCTCTTTGTTATGATTGGCATGCTTTCTGAGGCCAAAATCAAGGTTATGAATGGCAAGTTTAAAACGAAGAAAAAACCACGCAAGTGTTCTCAAGCATATTCTTCGAAAGAAATGTTAAAAGAGTTGTTGGGCTCTATCAAGAATATAATTCAAAGATTGTATATATTTCAACTATAGTTCTCATTTTTCTACTTTTGTACTAAACCCTACGTTACAATTTGATCCCAAGTAACAAATATGTTGTTTTGTAAGTTGTAACAAAAGGAAAAAAAAAAAAAAAAAAGGATATTGGATCAATAATTGCAAAATTGACTATCATCTCCATACACCCCCAAATTTTCGAATTTTGGAAGACAAGAAGTTCTTTAGATTTCTTTTGATTAGAAACCCTGGCTCCCATAATCTTACAAACAGTCACTTCTTTTATTGAAGAAACTTTAAGGTTGGATGAACCTCTAGTTTTCTCATTACCCATCTTTGCGTAATAATTTCTCTTTAACTAAAATTTAATATTAAAATGAATGGGGAAATGTTGTAACATTTTAATATTATCTAATTAAAATAGATTAATATTACAACACAAATATAAAGATATAAAAGTTAATATGGAACATAAGGAGTTGGTGAAATGTTTAATCCCACATTGAAAATGAGAGAAACTCGTTTATTTTTTTTAATTATGGTGATTAATGAGCTAATATTTATTGGAGTTGATCTTGGGCTAGATACATTAAGAATTATTTCCACATCCATTGGCAAGTAAATGACCTTTTTTTTGTTATGGAAAATTAATAGCCATTCACCCATTTAATGGACTAGCTGTTGGACTTATTTATTTTCAGAAACTCCTTATTTGATCCATTTAATTGTGCAACTCCTGCCCATCAGTATTATATCCAACAATTAATCTTATAACACCCACCACATCAGAATTATAGATCTAATTAATCAAATTAATTTGGGTAATCAATTTTATGAGGCCCATTGAGCCTATAAATAAACTCATTCAAACCCATTACAAGTTACAACGTTATAACAATCTAAAAAATACAGCAATAACAAGCATTTTGTGTCGTGGGAGAAACAAGTCAAAAAAGGTCTGTACTGGTTACAGGGGTGGAGCTAGGGGGGCCGAGAGGGGGCAACTGCCCCTGACTACTCCTAAAAAAGCTCATGAGTACTAGTATATAGAAATCCTTAAATGCTTTGCCCCCTCTGACCTAAAGAAAAAAAAAAAAAAAACAAACAAACAAAAAAGTAATTTCTACTTAAACAAGAAAATAACTCAAACACCAAAGAAAGTGGAAAATTTCCACGGCATAGAGGCATTCAGGACACTTTATTCCACTTTTAAACCAAAAACTGACATCATTATTGTTTTAAAAAACTTTTATCTTCTCTTAGGATTTAGCATGTCACTATTCACGGCACTTTGGATGTTTATCTTAATTTTTCCTTTTTTATTTAAGAAATTTCAATTGTTTGTGGCTCTACAACAAAGCATTTGTAGTGAGAAAAAAAAACAGTATGATATATAATTATTGGGTCCATATAGATGCATATCAATTGTTGCACTAATCAAACAAAAATCAACCAAATTAAAGAACAGAACTGGGAAAATGAAAAATTAGATTACATGACTTGAGTCCCTAAATATGAATAATTTGATTTGTCACACTATCACTATATTATGAAAGTTGAAAAATACAAAGGTAGCTGAAAAGCAACTATCCTAACTACGAAGTAGAAAGGAATGGAAATGGAAGCATCAAATAGAGAAAACATTGCATTACAAAAGTTAAACAGTTGCATAGAACATACTTAATACACCATAAATTAGTAAGGCCACAAATAGAAAAGCTTCCCTCATGGCAAGATTTGACTTCTAAAAGTATCAGCATTGGTGGTGCCAAAAATTTAGCAACTTGGCACCACAAAAAGCTACTTTATCTAATTTACCACTTCATTTTACAAAACACCCAACATCAGTGGTTTTATTTTAGCATTCAACAAAATAAAATAATATAAATAATACAATAAAATAATATATTTACTATAATAAACAACAACCACAACCACAACCACCACCACCCACAACTTTGATTTAAAATAAAAAAAAAAAAAAAAAAAACAACAACAACAACAACAACAACAATAACAATCACCACCACCACCACAAACCCACCTCAACAACCACTACCCACAACTCTAATTTTAAAAAATAAAATAAAATAAGCCACCACTAGGCTTGGGTCGGCGATAGCTTGGCAAGCAGGGACTGATGTGTGGCAAGGAGTTGGAGGAAGAAAGACATAAAAAATGAAGGGGAGAAGAGAAGGGCCGGGTTCAGTGGAGAAGAAAGGTGAAGTAGAAAGAAAAAATAGAGAAAAAATGATTGGAGGAAGAAAAAAAAAATGAAAGGGAGGAGAAGTGCTAGGTTTGGGTTCGGTAAAGAAGAAAGATAAAAGAGAGAAAGAGAGAGAAAATATTAATTTAATAAAAGAAGAGAGAGAAACCAATTAATATATATATATATATATATATTTTTTTTTTTTTTTTTTACTTTGGAGCTACAGTAAATTGGTATTGATACCAGTTTACTATAGCTCCATTGCTAAAAAAAATTTAGCAATAGCACTACTGTTGTAGCTCTATTTTTGGTGTGTGAGTTGTTAAATTTAGCAATATGACTTTTTAGCACCACTAATACTAATGCTCTTAGAAGTCTAAATGATAATAAAAGTACAACATAAAACCAAGATGCTTCAATATTTACATTTAGCAATGTTGGACA
Source organism: Quercus glauca (assembly GCA_023736055.1). Classification (NCBI taxonomy): domain Eukaryota; kingdom Viridiplantae; phylum Streptophyta; class Magnoliopsida; order Fagales; family Fagaceae; genus Quercus; species Quercus glauca. Next base: position 24,027,410 of record CM043325.1, on the reverse strand, counting down.
AACTGATTTTAATGTCTTTATGTATTTAAATTAATCTCTTGCTTTGGTTGTTATTTGTTAGTATAATTTTTTAAGAAAATTACAGTTGCTCACAATGGTTTATATTGATTTTTTTTTTTTAAATTAAAAATATATTTACTTTAATTTTGCTCTCCTCAATTAAAATCTTAGCTTCACCACTGACCGCTTACAAAAATTAGCCAACCGAGGGCTTGAATTTTCTCAAAGAGAACGAGCGTCGCACCTTAATCCAAATAGTATTGTATATTTTTATCTCAAATAAATAATATTCAAAGTATTTATTCAATTTCTCTTTATATTATTTCCATTATTATTGTGTATGCACCAACAAGAAATAATTCTTTATATTCAGGACTTATATTTTAATGAATAGATTTGTATAGATTTATGTGATATGTCAGTTGACTTTTTGAAGATTTTCCAACAAGAGGTAATTCTTTGTGTTCAGATCTTATATTTTAATTGACTTCCAAAAAAAAAAAAAAAATATCTTATATTTTAATTGACTGCTTGGCAGTTATCGGGGTAAATAACAAATCATGACTTGGTTTATTTATTATCACCGGCTCTTGTAGTATCTCAATGGCTTGAATACTTATAACAAGTACCAAGACTTGGTTTAATTATCGGGTTAAAAACTTGGCTAAATAAAAAAAATCATGACTAGACTTGGGTTAAGAAAATGTGACCTTCAACAAAGTCATCGCTTAGAGTCTCAGTTGACAATTCAGTCAACTCAATTGTCACATGATTCTTGAATTGCCCCAACATCTTGTTTTTCTTCAATTTCACAATTGTATTCATTATACACACCTTGTGTGTATCTTGTTTTTCTTCAATTTCACAATTGTATTCATTACACACCTTGTTACACAAAAACGTAAAAAATGAAATGTGTGTACATTCGTGCATAACAAAATGTGTGTAAAAGGATTTACACATTGGATTCTTGATCAATCGAACTTCTGATTTTACAATCTATGTATATTCTGATAAATATAAATATACCATTCCAGAGAATTACATATCTAGTAGGATTGAGTTGAAAACCAAGCAGAAATCCTAAGTTGAACAGTGAGCACATGGTTACTTCCATCTCTATCAGATTATATGGTATTTCAACAATCAATCTTGATGCAATGCTGGTTTGTGATACTAGGTGGATTTCACCAATTAGAAATTTGGGTAATAAATTGACCAGAGCTCTGTAATCGCGGACAGAATAAAGATGAAAAATGGAAAACTTTGATCCAACATTCTAAAGTTTGTCCATAGCAGAATCATTTTAAATGCCTAAAAAAACAAGTTTGTCCTAGCGGGCGTGGGGTGGTGTGGGTTGCCTTCAAACAATTTTAACCGCAATTTGTAATTCCATGTGAAACCATATATATAACCAGATTCCTTTTTCACAACCCAACATACTAAACTAACCAAAATCTCTCTCTCTCTCTCTCTCTCTCTCTCTCTTTTTCTTTCCATTCTTCAACCAACTAAAGAACAAAATGCGCCTATGCAAAAAATTCCATATATTTTCACACGTTTAAAGTCACCTACTGCCCATACCTTAACACATGGACACCCTCTAGTTCACACAGCTTAGTTCTGTTCACAGCCATGGCAGAAAGACTCAAACTTTTCTTCTGGGTATTCTTTGTTCTTCTCTCAAACCCAGCAAAATCTCAGCTTGATGAGCTTTTCTTCAATGGGTTCAAAGGTGTAGGTGTAGCCAACAACTTGAGCTTAAATGGTGCTGCACAGATCCAAGACAATGGTGTACTTCAGCTAACAAACAAAACGCAGAGACTACTAGGCCATGCCTTTTACTCAAATCCAATCCAATTCAAGAACTCCACGGATGGCAAAGCTTTTTCCTTTTCAACTTCATTTGCTTTCGCTATGGTCCCCGAGTATGCTAAGCTTGGAGGCCATGGCCTTGCTTTCACAATCTCTCCTACCAAAGAGATTCCAGGGGCTCTACCAAGTCAGTATCTTGGTCTGCTCAACAACACCGATCTTGGCAACTTCACCAACCACATATTTGCGGTTGAATTTGACACTGTCCAAGACTTTGGGTTCAGGGACATCAATGACAACCACGTTGGCATTGATATCAATAGCTTAGTATCCAACAAATCTGCCCCGGCTGCTTATTTTGATGTTACTAATAGTTCGATCCAAGTTCTCAATTTGAAGAGTGGTCAGGTAATTCAGGCTTGGATAGAATATGATTCTCAAAGTAATCAATTAGATGTGAAACTTTCACCTTCATCTACTAAACCAAGGTCTACACTTCTGTCTTTTCACGTAGACCTCTCACTAATTCTTCAAGAATCTATGCATGTTGGTTTTACTTCTTCAACTGGTTTGCTCTCTAGCTCTCACTATATAATGGGTTGGAGCTTTAAGATAAATGGAGAAGCTAAATCTTTGTCTTTGGATCAACTCCCTCCACTTTCAGCAGAGTCTAAAAGAAACAATAAGACAGGCGTAATTGTTGGTGTTTCTGTTTCAGCTGCATTAGTAATAATTTTGGTGAGTGGTTTGGCTTTTAACCTCATCAGGAAAATCAAGAAAGCTGATGTGATTGAGGCCTGGGAGCTTGATATTGGTCCACACAGATTTTCTTACAAGGAGCTGAAGAAAGCAACGAGGGGTTTTAGAGACAAGGAGCTGCTTGGGTTTGGTGGGTTTGGTCGAGTTTATAAAGGGACGCTGTCAAATTCAAACACCCAAGTTGCAGTTAAGCGAATTTCGCATGAATCAAAGCAGGGTTTGCAAGAATTCATATCAGAGATTGCTAGTATTGGTCGGCTTCAACATAGAAATTTGGTTCAATTATTTGGATGGTGTCGGAGAGGAGCAGATTTGTTACTTGTTTATGACTTTATGCCTAATGGAAGCTTGGACAAGTACATATTTGATGAGCCTAAAACAATTCTGAGCTGGGAGCAGAGGTTTAATATCATCAAAGGTGTGGCTTCAGGGCTTTTATATTTACATGAAGAGTGGGAACAAACTGTGATTCACAGGGACATCAAGGCAGGGAATGTTTTATTAGATTCTGAGCTAAATGCACGGCTTAGTGACTTTGGTCTTGCTAAACTATACGAGCGTGGCACCAATCCAAGCACCACAAGGGTTGTGGGCACATTGGGTTATCTAGCCCCTGAGCTCACACGCACAGGCAAGCCTACAAAAAGCACAGATGTGTTTGCATTTGGTGCTTTGTTGCTAGAAGTGGTATGTGGTAGAAGACCTATTGAGCTTAAAGCATTGCCTGAGGAGCTCATGTTGGTGGATTGGGTGTGGGAGAAATGGAGACTGGGAGCAATATTTGAAGTTGTGGATTCAAGATTGGGGGGTGAGTTTGATGAGCCTGAAGCTATTGTGTTGCTCAAACTAGGCTTGATGTGTTCCAACAATGAGCCTAAGGCACGCTCCACAATGAGGCAAGTGGTAAGGTACTTGGATGGAGAGCTACCACTGCCTGAGGCTGTGGAAGCACCACAGGGAGGGACCTAGGTGACACCGGCTTTTTAAATTTTCCATTAAACTCATCATGGACCAACGCATTGAGTGTGATAATTTTTTTAGATTGGTTTCATTAAGTTTATCTTTTGCAAATTGGACTAATTTAGTAAAGAGTAATGTATTTTATAATCATATTTTCATTTATTGTAGTTTCATTTATTATAACAATCACAAATGTAATATATATAATTTTTGTTATACCAAAATAAAAACAACTAAATTTTTAACAAGAATTCAAAAGGTAAGTTAACGAAAATATTCATTTTTTAATAAAAGTTACTTATAACATTTTGTGTATCATTAAAAAGTATGTAGAATTTAGAAATTATTTTTTTAATTTTAAACAAACTTTCTCAAACCCAATTTTTTCTACCCTACAATCCAAAACACCGAAAAACATATCTCAAAAATTAATAAAACTCAACAAAACTACAATTTAAAATAAAAGAAAAAGGGAAAAATAAAATTCACATCAAAATCAAACTCCTTCCGAATGTGTAAAACATATTAAATGTGATGCAATCAAGCCTAATATCCAATGCATAATCAAATTCGAATTTTTAATAACACTTTGAAGTCAGACAATAGAAATAAGTGGTTGATCCCAAGCAAAAGTGCTAATTATATCAATGTTATGAATGCCGTTTCAGTGCTCATTTCGGTTTGTCTATTGGAATAAAATATTTCGGTATGGGATTGGTACCGGGTTGTTTCGGCATACTGTTTCAGAGTTACCTTTTTTATACTTTTTTTATTTATAATTTTATATACTTATATTTCCTTATATATTATTCGTCAAAATCCATATAATTTATTGAGTCTTAAAACTATCAGTCCATATTTCAGCTAATATATCAATTTCAAGTCTAAAAATCTACCCAATAATTATAATAATACTATCGATTCTCCCAAAAAAAAAAAAAAAACCATTAAAACAATTTTACTACTAAAATATTCTCAAAAAAAATTACTATTAAAAAACCGAAATATAAAAGCTCAAGTTAAATATTAAAATAGTTTTATTATTTATATATTACGTGTGGACCCACATAAACAAAGCCTAAAACTTTTTGTCAAGTCTCTTTGTCATTTCCAACCCCTAGTCATTTGCTAGGTTCACAAAACAAGGCAATGAAAATTCAAAATAGAATTGAAGAAGGACCAGCGGACGAAAAGAAAGAAGAAGAAGAAAAAGAAGATGAAGCAGCAGCAGCTGCCTCTACCATGGCCTGGGTTCATTTCGGCAACCGTCAACGTGGTGGAAACCTGCTGTAAAGGGATGAGTACGTGAGCCATTCAACTTGTAAAGGACTGAAAGTAAGGTAAACATTATATTATATTAGTACCGGCCAAAATTCACCGAAACAAGCCAAAATGACTGAAACGGACCGAAATGAAGTGGAATTTAGGCCGAGGTGGAACAAGAGGGTGATTCGTACCGGTCAAGTGACCGGTACGAAATTTTCCGGGCATTTCGGCCGGAACGGAAATGAAATTCATAACAATGAATTATATACATGATGATTGTAGCTCTTTTTCCTTAATAATATAAAAATAAATAAATAAATAGAAAACAAGAGTACAATTCCAAAGGGGAAAAAAGTAGAGGAAATTTTTTGACAAAAAGAAGAAGAAATATTGTGTAAATATTGTCGTAATCTAATCCAACATGTGAATAATGAATAGATAAATAAATAATTTTAAACACAAAATTGAATTTATTTTCTTAAAAAATCTCAAAAATACACTAATGAGATAAGAAAGATGAAGAGCAATATAAAATATTCGTAAATACTTTTAAAAATTACTTCAAGTATCTAGGAACATCATATAACAAGGACATAACAATTTGATGCTAATTTGTTAATATTGTAAAGCCAATATATTTATATATTTAATATTGTCAAAAAATTAAAGGTAAAAAATAATGATGTGGTGGATGAAATGACACAACAAGAATGTAGCAATAATAAATGTTATGCTTTAGCTATTACTTATATATATATATATATATATATATAGATTTTCACTATATTCGATAATAATAAAAGATAAACAGAATCTCACTATCCTTCAAATTTTGAATTTGTTCTCTCAAAATTTAGAATTGATGCCAAAATTTTGAATTAATCTAGTAAAAAGTATATTAAATCAGTAAAAAAAAACCTAAAAATTTAAATTTGGTAAAAAAAAAAAAACCCATCTAGCCATTACTTAGCCTGTGGCCCTCCAAATACCAACAAAACCTTAAATCTCCTTTAAAATTTTCAAAATTATGACTTATTTGGATTGAAAGGGGGAGTAGAGTAGAGTTGGCCGGATAATAGACTAATTTTTGGATTGGTTGTATAGGGAAGAAGCCACCTCATAAAAAATTAAACATTGAAAAGTTATATTTATAGGATATATGTAGATCAACATTGAAAAGTTTCAAAATCAACAAGTGTACAACCCTGATCAAGGACTTCCCATTCCAAGGAATATATACAAACCTCACCGCCTCTCCCATCCCATCCACTCACACAACAAAAGCCAGGAATTCTTGGAAAACATGAAGGGGAATGCATCTATCCAAGACTGTGGCAATGGCAGGCTGGCAGCAGCTTATTACATTCTGAAACTAGCTCCCTCTGCCTTTTCTCACGAGACAAAGAGTCTTTTAACATTTCCTAACTTGGCAAAGGCACACTCAATGCACAATAAATCAATGCTATAACACTGGTTGAGCACTAGCCTCACAAAATTTGCCAATCATTAAACATGCTATGCTAGCAAATTTAGTTAGATTCACTACATGTCCTTGCTTGAGTGCCTCCTGCAATTACATTTGTTAAGATTCAATATACAACTACCAAGTACCTCTTGCATATATGCCAAGAGCCTTATAACTTAACTGATACCTCCTCGTGTTTCTAATAGAAACATTTAGGGTTTAAATCCCCCACAACCCCAACTATCAAATTATAAAAAATTAAAAATTAAAAAATCTTGCATATTGCTACAAATCCCATCTCAACCTAAGATCAAATTGTCAGTATCAAGTACCACATCCTTTTTTTTCTCTCTCTTTGTCTATTATTAATGGGGTTTTCCCTAATTTATCAATCACAATACTAAATCTTAGTTATTTGCCCAAATGTGCTTGCCATCTAATCAGCCTGTAAACATACTTGACTTGAATTGTATTTGTACTAACCATTTCATCAAACATGTAGTGATGACTTACAAACTCTCTCCAAAACCAGAAAACTCTTAGAGATTTAACATACCCAGAAAGCAAAAACTAATCAGATTCAAAAACAATTCAGGAAAAATAAAATCTTATACAATGAATGAAAATGGGCTCACCATTGCTGTGATTTGTGAGAGAAGATCTGAATGGGGACACATTTCCTGTGCAAATGGATATGATGCAGCAGTAGAAACAGATTGGCCTCCCCCACAAAAAAGATGAGAGAGACAGAGACAGAAATAGAGACAAAGGCAGAGGGTGAAGTTAGCGTAATTGAGGGATTCATAAAGTAGTTTTGTTACCTTTGTAACAGTAGTTGCCCACTATCATTGTCCCTGAAAAAATTAGCAATATACCACTATTTTGAAAATATATTGGTATTTAGCAGATTTTTTGAAACTTTGCCGTGAAACTCGAGTTCCAAAAACTCGAGTTCTTTGAAAAAATGAACTTAGAAAAATTTTGAAAATTTTTTACGGTACTTGAGTTTGTACCATTAAAATTTTTCAAATTTTTTTCCATGGTACTCAAGTTCCATAAACTCGAGTACCATGGAAAACTCGATTTTGCCACACTCGAGTACTTAAAAAGCGGTAGATTCCTACATATTTTCGAAACAGTTGTAAATTGTAACATAATTTGCAAAAAGGTGCTATTTGGCTATTTTCGCCAAATTATAAGTGTTAATAAAGAATTCGATAGCTTCACTTGCTTTACTAGGATTCTTCTCAATGGAGAGGAGAGAGAAGAACATGGAGGATGGATGTTACCTGCTCTGCTTTTCTCAATCTACCTACCTCTCTCTCTCTGTATTTTTGATTGAATTTTCTTTGGATTTCTATCTTTACCAGACCATCATAGCTATTCTATCATTTGGGAAAATTTTCATTTTAAACCCTATATTTTTGGGTGGTAAGAAATCAAGATCTAAACTTTATAAAATAATAAATTATACCTCCACTTTTTTTAATGTAATAAATTAAACCCAACTTGTCACTTGTTATTGTTAATTTTCAAGTAGGGGTTGCAATTGGGTTGGGTACTTTTATATATAGAGAGAGACATGGGAAATCAAATGAGTTGGGTTGGGTTTGGGTCAGTTCAATTGGGTTCGGGTTGAAAACAAGTTCAAATAAAATGTCATTTCAAATGAGTTAGAAACATATAGGATTGGGTTGGGTTGGTTGGCTCATATTTTTCACATGAATTTTTTTTTTTTTTTTAACATGTATTTGTCACTTAGTAAGTCATGTAGCAAAATTACTCGGTGTGAAATTCATTATTTTGAATTCACCACTCATATCAAGAAAGAGTTCAGTTCAACAAATTGATATCTGTTCAATAATTATAAAATTATACAAATCCCTACATTGTTAATCAAAATAAATAGCACAAAGTCTAGTTTATCATTTGAAAATCTAATTAAAACAAATACAAAAGTTTCACTACTACACAATATCAACATCCCAAAATATAAAACAAAATTACAAATGCCTAATTGGATAACTAATTTGACAAAGAATAAAAACATATAAAAATTTAAAATCTTGAAAAATAATAGCATTATTTTAAATTGCACTGTGTTTGTGAATGCAAAACAGCAGAAGTTTAATTCTTAGAAGTTCAATATAAGTTCTGATAGTTTTGGATTCAACATCAGTTTGCCACAATCCTTTAATTTTTAGATGTATTGTAGTTGGTACTCTATTTCGATTTGGGAATATATATCAAAGTTTGATTGTTTACTTATTTATACATGGTTTCTCTTATAAATATTATGTTATTGTTAAGTAATATATACTCTAGAAAATCTTATCTTTTATTTTTAAAAGCCCTTTACTTTGGCTATGGACTATATAATTCTATTTTGGGTTAATATGTTCTGGTGTTGTGTTTTGAAGTTCCCTATCACAAGTAGTCTCCCTCCCTCTTATAGCTTTGATTTGATTTTGGTTTGAGTTAATACTTAACCATTTTAGAAGTTAGAATTTTAACTAATATCAAAACACAATTTTGGCTATACATTTGAATTTTCCTATCAATTATTTGAGTAATATTAAGTGTAATTTGTTATAAGTTTTGATTATCGTTATAATTTCCTGTAAGACAATGGGAAACTTGAATAATTTATTTGAAACTTAAAAAGTTTAGTTGTATAGAAAAAAATTAGAAAAACATAGTACATTATAACATGATTTTGAAGTATATAGAACACCTCGTAAAGGAAAAATATCAATCAAACACACAAATATATATATATATATATATAATAATAGAATGATATATTGGTAGAGATAAAAATATGTTAAATAATTTTTGAAATTTTTTATTTTGTAGGGAGAACAAATTATCTTTAACATATTTTAGAAAGAAAATTATACATTATATCACAATTACAAAATAATTATCTACTCCTATGCATCACGTGGATTTGCACAGGTTTACAACTAGTTTTTTTATTGCCTGATAGCTTAATGTGATATGTCAATTGGCTTTTTGAAAATTTTCCATCAAGAAGAAATTCTTTGTGTTCAGGTCTTTTATTTTAATTGACTTCAAAAATAAATGTTATATTTTTAATTTTTCTAGACAAATAAAGCTTCTTTAAAAAATAAAAATAAAAAAAAATGAAAAAAGCGGCTGTGCAAATGTGCTTATTGCAACAATGGTCGGTAGTTATCGGGCTAAATAACAAATCATGACTTGGTTTATTTATCAGGCTAAATACTTAGCAAAATAAAAAACCATGATCACCTCTCTAAGCTTCAGTTGACAATTCGATCAACTCAATTGTCACATAATACATGAATTGACACAACATTTTGCTTTTCTTCACTTGCACAATTGGATTCGTTACACACAACTTGTTACCAAAAAAAAAAAAAAAAAATGAAGAAGAAGAAGAAGAAGAAGAAATGTGTGTACGATTGTATGTAATGAAGTGTGTTTAAAATGATTTACTCATTGGGTTACGATGGGGTTTAGGTTAGATTCCAATTCTGATGGCGTTTTGATTTTGATTTTTTGCTATGGATTTTTGTTTTTTGGATTCGGATGGTTGGATTTTGGATTCCGATTGGTTGGACTTTGGGATTCCAATGGGGTTTGGGTTGGATTCGGATTGGTTGGTTTGGGTTGGCATGGTGGGCATGGTGGTGGTGTGGTGGTGACTATGGTGGGTTGTGTTTGGTCGTCGTGGGTCACTGTGGTGGGTTTGTTTGGTCGTCGTTGGTTACTATGGTGGGTCTATTTGGTCATTGTTGGTCCTGGTGGGGTTTGTTCTTGTTATGTTCTTCTTGTTCATTGTGTTGGTTTGATTTAAAATGATTCTCATTGTGGCTGAATGATTTGTTGTGACTGGGAAGCTCGACGGTGGTGGTGGTGGTGGTGGTGGTGGTGGGTGGATGAGATAGAGTAAGAGAAACAGAGATTAGAGAGAAGTGAGAAATACTTTTTATATTATTTTTATTTTACTTTATATTATTTTAATATGTTGTATGGTAAAATAAAAGTTGGAATATTTTGTGTATTATAAAATAGTACTGAAAGTAAGTCAAACCCAATATAGTATGGTATAATAGATAAAATAGTTTTCGAGATGATAAAATAGAATAGTTTAAAGATAACGGATGCTAATACTTTACGTATATTGTAGGATTGAGTTGAAAACCAAGCAGAAATCCTAAGTTGAGCGCAGAGCACATGGTTAGAGCATTCGCATTGGGCCTTTCAAATGCCAAATGTAAGATACATTTGGCATTTAGGCCCAAAATCATGCTAGCAACTGGAAGGCAAAAACTAAGAAATGCCAAATTTTTTTGGCATAGCGCTATAAGATGATACTGTAGCCCTATGCCAAACCAAAATAATATATTTTAATCCTTTTATTTTTTTTCTCTCTCCTCTGTGTCAAAATTCTTTCTCAGCATCTCTAAGTATTTCGTCTCGCTCTCTCTCTCTCTGACTTCTCTCGTCTCTCTCTCTCTTTGTGCTGGTGCTCGAGGTAGAAGACCTTGGAGTCGCTGGTGGCGGTAGAGGGGATGAGTCTAGTGTGAAGGAGCTTGAGGATTTCGTTGCAGATGTTGGAGAGCTCCAACTCAATCTGGGTCAAAACGCGCCGCCGAAGTGGGTTGCGATCCGAGTTGAGAGTGGGTTGCGATCTGGGTTGCGCCGCCGAAGTGGGTTGTGATCCAGTTCTTATGGGTTGCGACCTGGGTTCTATGTGTGCACGATCTGGGTTGCGATCCACTGAAGTGGAGAGTCTGGATTTTTAGATTTGTTGTGATTTTTTGTTGTAAAGGGTGGCAGGTGAATTTTTGGTGCTTGTTTGATTTGGGTGATTTCTTATTGTGATTTGCTTCTTGTGATTTTGTTGTGTATGTGTTTGCTAGAGGTTGAGGTCGGTGCTAGAGGTTGAGGCAGGTTGTGGCCGATGCTAGAGGTTAAGGGAGACAGAGAGGAAAAGGAAGAGAAAAAAATAGTAAAAAAAAAAGATTAAAAAAGAATATTTAAAAAAAATGGGAAAAAAAATAGAGTTTTGAGATGCTGGGAATATTGAAAAATGGTATGGTATAAGTGATAAAGTAGATTTTTGAGATAGTAAAATAGGATGGGATGAGATTTCCAACTGTGAATGCTCTTAATTCCATTTTTATCAGATTATATGGAATTTCAAATTTTCAATAATCAATCTTGATGAAACACTGGTTTGTGATATTAGGTGAACCTCACTAATTAGAATTCTGACGAATAAATTGACCAGAGCTCGGAAATGGCCGACAAAATAAAGATGAAAAAATGGTAAACTTTGGTCCAACACTTCAAAGTAAACCATAGCACTTTCTCAACAAAAAAAAAGTAAACCATAGCAGAATCATTTTAAATGCCTTTTTTTATAAGCATTTTAAATGCTTATAAAAACAAGTTTGTCCTAGCTCAGTTTCAAACCCTGTGGGTGGGCTTAAATTTAGATGGCCGGAAGTGATACGGGTTGCCTTCAAACAGTTTCAACCACAATCTGAAATTCCTTGTGAATTGACGGACCAGGTGGGCCCCAAGGTGGCCCAGCCCCCGGCCGAATTATTATTTTCTAATAAGTTTAGTTAACCTCACTCAAATAATAACTATTTAACCAAAAAACTTAATAAAAACAATAAAAATATTCACAATAATGATTGTATTTTAGCAAAAAAATATATATATATTTTACTACCAAAGAATCAAAAAAATCATGTGTTATTGGAGAAGTTAAAACTAAACTTTTTACAAATAATAAACTGATATTTATACCAGTTTATTGTAGCAAGTTGTTAAAAATAAAATAAAATATTTTATTAAAATTATATCTCTTTCTTCAATTAAAAACCGAAATTTTCTCTCTTCTTTTATTATTTTAATGAGTTATTTATATTATTTTAAATGAAGTAATAAAAAAAATATAAAATTTGATATTGGGTGTATGGTTTCAAACCTAGACCGTTCAATGAACCGTAAAAAGGAAAGGTTCAAGATTTTTAAAGTCAGGTCGAAGTTGAACCGAGATCGAACCTTGATAATTTTATAATTAATTAATAATTATTTAAAATATAAATTAATATATTAAATTAATATAAATAGAAAAATTAACTAAAATAGTTCAATTAAAATAAAATTCCATATTTCAAATATGTTTTTAATATCATAACTTTTACAAAATAAATAAATAAAAATATCAAATCCTAAGCAAATATAGATATAGTATTTATTTATTTATTTATATGTTAATTAGTAAAACTTTGATAATAATAATAGTATAATATTTTTTTTTTTGATTTGTAGTATAATAATTATTATAATATAAGAACTTTTTTTGATAATTATTATAATATTAAGAACTTGTGGCAATACAAGTATCATCTTTTATTGTTTCTCAAAAAAAAAGTAACATCTTTTATTCAAAAAGAACTAATGGCTGAAAAGAACTTGTGGCTGAAACATTATATATAAGAACTTGTGGCAAGTTACGTCACAGTACGTTAGGCCCAAAGCTGAAAAGAACTTATGGCTGAAACATTCATCTCATCTTTTATTCAAAAATTTAAAGTTTTCAACACTTCCATGCAAGTGCCACTCAGTAGTCACGTGGAGGCAGAGGAAACTTAAAAAGGAAGGAAATACACATAGTGATGCTGGTGCCACAACTTATAACATAATTTGTGTCACAACTCGCTTATGTGGCGAGTTGTGATTGGTGAACGAGTGTCCCCACATGAATCCACCATTATCTCTTCACCAACCACAACTCGCTACATGAACGAGTTGTAACACAAATTGTACCAACAGTTATGACACCAGCATTAGTCAAATAGAAAACAAAGCAAAGAAAGAGAAACCTTACATAGTAGTGTTTAGCAAAAAGAGAGAGCAGATTAGTCATTAGTATTACGAAGTAGTGGAGTTGGACAGCAGAAGAAGAATATAAAGAAGAAAGAAGAAGAAGCTACTGCTTCGTGGCACCACTCTTGCTTCATCGTCTTCTTGTTCCTCCTCTCCTTTTTCTCTCTCTCTCTTTTTTTTTTTTTTTTTCTAAGAAATCATTTGGTTCTAGATCTGAAAAAAAAAAAATGAAACTGTACAAACCGCAAAAACTAGCCACAGTTTATAAAACCGTACGGTCCATCCGTGATTTGAGCAATTTTGTGCTTTTTTCGTATAAAAAGGTTCTTGGAGTTAAAAGAACAATAATGGTGAGAGGCATGGTTAACCGGGTCAAACTGTACTGTCCGGTCTGGATCTGAGAACCATAATTGGGTATATTGTAAAGTGATGTAATAAAATAAATAAAATAGTTTTTTGAGGTGCTAAAAGTTAAAAATTTTAGCAATATCTCTAACTTCAACAAAAAAAAAAAACAATATCTTAGCCAGTCTAATATTAAAAAAAACATTATTTTGTTTTTTGTTTTTATCTTTATTAGTAAATAATTACATCTTAATGTATTTAGAAATAATAATTTTGTGTATTTATATTTTTTTAATTTGTGTATTTTTAATTTTTTAATACTAATTTTTTTTTTTTTTTACCCTGGCCCTAAGAGCATCCACATCAGCAGACATAAACATTTGCAAAATACAAAAAGCAACCAATTTTACACATTTTACCCTAAAAATCTTCCACATCAGTCCTTCTAAAACTATGCATAGTTACACATTTGCTACAATTACCAAGCATATATGCACGGTTACTGTAGCTTGTGTATACCATTACTTTATTAATTTCACGTTTTGCGCCTTTTTTTCTATCTCTTCTTTGCGCAAAACAAACTGACTTCTCTCCTCATCGTCTTTTTCCTCAAATACACACAAACACAAACACACCCACACACAAACACAAACACATAGACAAATTATCACAGAGATACACAAACAATATTATCTTTTATCAGTAATAATGTCTCTTACGCATAATATCAGCAACCAGAGTTCGATTGACGATCCCTCATCCTGGTCCCATGTCCAGGACAAGCTCTTCGAGAAAGCCATTGTTGTCTTTCCTGAGGGAATGCAAGACAGGTGGGAAAAGATTGCCACCCAGGTCTTAGGAAAATTTCCCTTAGAAGTGCGCCGATATTACGAGAATTTGGTTCATGACTTGCTGGAGATTGACTCAGTGGGTCAGGGCTTCGAGTATTCGGAGGGTCCTGTGGATTTTGGGTCTAAGGCTAAAGAGACACAAAGGAGGAGAGGTGTCCCGTGGACTAAAAAAGAGCACAGGTATAAGATTCTCATTGTTTTTTTGTTTTTGGGGGAGATGTGGGTTTTGATCGGTGCTTCTGGATTAGAGAGGAGTTGCGGTGCTTATGATGGCTGTGGTGTTAATGGAGTGCTTGTGATGGTTGTGGTGTTAATGGAGTGCTTGTGATGGAGCTTCTAGGTTTTGACTGAGAGAAAAAAGAAGAAAGAAGAGGAAGAATAGAAAGAGGAAATGGTAGAGAGATAAGGAAAAAGAAAGAAGACGAAAAATAGGTTAATGTTTATCGGGAGATAAAATAATATTAAAAAAATATATAAAAGTATTATTTACATAAAATATAATGTATAATAGATGAACTTTTTTGCCTTGTAAAAATAGACGTGTAAAATATACAGAAGTAACTTTTTGTTTAAAATAAATTATTAGTTTGCATCCACTCACGTGGATACTCTAACAACCCAATATGCCAAAGTCTCTCTCTTTTTCTTTCCATTCTTCGAATTTTCAAACAACAAAATGTGCCAAGCAAAAAATTCCAAATATTTTCACACGTTTAAAGTCACCTACTGCCCATACCTTAACACATGGACACCCTCTAGTTCACACAGCTTAATTCTGATCACAGCCATGGCAGAAAGACTCAAACTTTTCTTCTGGGTATTCTTTGTTCTTCTCTCAAACCCAGCAAAATCTCAGCTTGATGAGCTTTTCTTCAATGGGTTCAAAGGTGTAGGTGTAGCCAACAACTTGAGCTTAAATGGTGCTGCACAGATCCAAGACAATGGTGTACTTCAGCTAACAAACAAAACGCAGAGACTACTAGGCCATGCCTTGTACTCAAATCCAATCCAATTCAAGAACTCCACGGATGGCAAAGCTTTTTCCTTTTCAACTTCCTTTGCTTTCGCTATGGTCCCCGAGTATGCTAAGCTTGGAGGCCATGGCCTTGCTTTCACAATCTCTCCTACCAAAGAGTTTCCAGGGGCTCTACCAATTCAGTATCTTGGTCTAGTCAACAACACCGATCTTGGCAACTTCACCAACCACATATTTGCAGTCGAATTTGACACTGTCCAAAACCCTGTGTTCGGGGACATAAATGACAATCATGTTGGCATTGATATCAATAACTTAGTATCCAACAAATCTGTCCCGGCTACTTATTTTGATGGTGCTAGTAATTCGAACCAAGTTCTCAATTTGAAGAGTGGTCAGGTAATTCAAGCTTGGATAGAATATGATTCTCAAAGTAATCAATTAGATGTGAAACTTTCGCCTTCATCTACTAAACCAAGGTCTACACTTCTGTCTTTTCACGTAGACCTCTCACTAATTCTTCAAGAATCTATGTATGTTGGTTTTTCTTCTTCAACTGGTTTGCTCTCTAGCTCTCACTATATCATGGGTTGGAGCTTTAAGATGAATGGAGAAGCTAAATCTTTGTCTTTGGATCAACTCCCTTCACTCCCAGCAGAGTCTAAAAGAAACAATAACACAGGCGTAATTGTTGGTGTTTCTGTTTCAGCTGCTTTGGTGATAATTTTGGTGAGTGGTTTGGCTTTTAACCTCATCAGGAAAATCAAGAAAGCTGATGTGATTGAGGCCTGGGAGCTTGATATTGGTCCACACAGATTTTCTTACAAGCAGCTGAAGCATGCAACAAGGGGTTTTAGTGACAAGGAGCTACTGGGGTTTGGTGGGTCTGGTCGTGTTTATAAAGGGACGCTGTCAAATTCAAACGCCCAAGTTGCAGTTAAGAGAATTTCGCATGAATCAAAACAGGGTTTGCAAGAATTCATATCCGAGATTGCTAGTATTGGTCGGCTTCGACATAGAAATTTGGTTCAATTATTTGGATGGTGTCGGCGAAGAGCAGATTTGTTACTTGTTTATGACTTTATGCCTAATGGAAGCTTGGACAAGTACATATTTGATGAGCCTAAAACAATTCTGAGCTGGATGCAGAGGTTTAATATCATCAAAGGTGTGGCTTCAGGGCTTTTATATTTACATGAAGATTGGGAACAAACTGTGATTCACAGGGACATCAAGGCAGGGAATGTTTTATTAGATTCTGAGCTAAATGCACGGCTTAGTGACTTTGGTCTTGCTAAACTATACGAGCGTGGCACCAATCCAAGCACTACAAGGGTTGTGGGCACATTGGGTTATCTAGCTCCTGAGCTCACACGCACAGGCAAGCCTACAAAAAGCACAGATGTGTTTGCATTTGGCGCTTTGTTGCTAGAAGTGGTATGTGGTAGAAGACCTATTGAGCTTAAAGCATTGCCTGAGGAGCTCATGTTGGTGGATTGGGTGTGGGAGCAGTGGAGACTAGGGGCAATATTTGAAGTTGTGGATTCAAGATTGGAGGGTGAGTTTGATGAGCTTGAAGCTGTTGTGTTGCTCAAACTAGGCTTGATGTGTTCCAACAATGAGCCTAAGGCACGCCCCACAATGAGGCAAGTGGTAAGGTACTTGGATGGAGAGCTACCACTGCCTGAAGCTGTGGGAGCACCGCAGGGAGGGACTTAGGTGACAGTGACTTTTTAAACTTTCCATTACATTGTATAGCCATGTATTGCGCGTGATAATTTTTTTAGGGTAATTTCATTAAATTTATATTTTGCAAATTGAACTAATTTAACAAAGAGTAATATATTTCGTAATTATGTTTTCAATTGTTATAGAAGCAATCACAAATGTATTATATATAATTTTTGTTATTCCAAAATGAAAACAACAAAATTTTTTACAGACATTCAAAAGGTAAGTTAACAAAAATATTCATTTTTTAATAAAAGTTATTTATAACATTTTGTGTAACGTTAAAAAGTATGTAGATTTAGAAATTATTCTTTTAATTTTAAACAAACTTTCTCAATTGCAATTTTTTCTACCTTACAATCCAAAACACCGAAAAATGTACCTCAAAAATTAATAAAACTCAACAAAACTACAATTTAAAATAAAAGAGAAAGGGAAAAATAAAACTCACATCAAAATCGAACTCCTGAATATGTAAAACATATTAAATGTGATGCAATCAAGCCAAATATCCAATGCATAATCAAATTCAAATTTTTAAAAAGACTTTGAAGTCAAACAATAGAAATAGGTGGTTGATCCCAAGCAAAAGTGCTGATTATATACATGATGATTGTAACTCTTTTTCCTTAATAATATAAAAATAAATAAATAAATAGAAAACCTAGATTACAATTCCAAAGGGGAAAAAAAGTAGAGGAAACTTTTTGACAAAAAGAAGAAATATTGTGTAAATATTTTCATAATCTAATCCAACACGTGTGTGGGGTCATAGTGCCCACTGATATACATCCACCATTTGTACTGAGCCTGAGGCCCATAATCGCATATGAAGAAAACAACGTTCATGACAACCCAAGAAATCATGCCGAGAACAACTCTGTCCTCGGCTAGCAAAGGCCGAGGTAAAGGAAAAGTAATTTACCAGCAAAGACAACCTTCAGAGTACTCCAAAAAAACAAAAAGCAAGTACGGCAAGTAAGCACACTAGAGCATGGCGGTAGAGCAATTCCAGGAAAGGCTGCTGCCTCCACATTAAATGCTCCACAACTAACACTCTGGCCGCATTAATGTGGAAATGATACATGAGCAGTGGCTTTTCAGACTTACAGCTACTACCTAGGAGCTTTGAGAGGAGGTTGATGTGACAAAGACAAGCAGCAACAGATCTGACCTGCACGTGTATGGTGGAGATGGAGGAGGAAACTAGTATATAAGGAAGAAGGAGCCCTGAGAAAAGGGATCTGGATTTTACCAGAGAAAATACTGTAGCAATATGAACTAACTCTGTAACCATTGTTATTATCATTCAAGAAATAATAAGTTGAAGCTCCTCGGACTAGTGTCGAGGATGGAATAGTTTGCCTAAATCTGCTTTGGATTCATTTATTCATCCTTCAAATCATGTTCAACTGTTGTCACACTCATCAAGCCCAATTCTTCTACCCCCTCTCTACAAATTTATTGTATGGGGCTTGAATTCACTCATCCCTTAGGAACAGTGTTCAAATCCGGGCCTTACAACGTGAATAATGAATAGATAGATAAAACTTTTAAACACAAAATTGAATTTATTTTCTTAAATATGTCAAAAAGTACAATAATGAGATAGGGAAGATGAAGAGCAATATAAAATATTCATAAATGCATAGAAAAATTACTCAAGTATTTAGGAACGTCATATAATAAAGACATAACAATTTGATGTTAATTTGTTAATATTGTGAAGCTAATATATTTATATATTTAATATTATCAAAAAATTAAAGGTAAAAAATAAATAAGAAAAAAAAATAATGATGTGGTAGATGAAGTGGCTCAACAAAAGCATAGTAATAATAAATATTACACTCTTGCTTTTAGATGTATATAGATAGATTTCCACTATATTCGATAATTAAAAAAAAAAAAATTAGAATCTCACCGTCCTTCAAATTTTGAATTTGTTGTCTCAAAATTTTGAATTAATCCAATAAAAGTATATTAAATCAGTAAAAAGAAAACCTAAAAATTAAATTTGGTTATTAAAAAAAAAAAAAAAAAAACCTCATCCAGCCATTACTTAGCCTATGGCCCTCCAAATACCAACAAAACCTCAAATCTTCTTTAAAATTTTCAAATTTATAGCCTGTCTAGATTGAATGGGAGGGAATGAGAGTAAGAGGATAGTAAGGTAGAGTTGGCTTGTTAATAGGTTAATTTCCAGCCAACTTTACTCTACTCACATTCAATTCAAATAGACTATTAATACGTTATACGTACTACCTCATCCCTTGCATTTGTCATGTCAGCCTGCCAATCTTCCACTCAGCTCCACTCCTACTCTAGTCCAACCAATGGTACTCTCGCTTTCTCCCTCCCACCCACCCTCCCCTTACCATTACGGTAGTGTAAAGCAGTTTAGATGGCCGAATAGAATTGGGCTAAAAATGCAGTAGTAGTTGAATAGTTGTAGAGCATTTCTTGTGAAATAGAATATATTTATTTATTTTTATCTTTTTTATAATAAATAGTAGTTTTGTTGGTTTTATATTTTATGTATAGAATAATAGACTTGTTAATAAAACAAAAAAAAAATTTTTTTGATAGGCAAAAATATATTGTTATGTATTTATATATGGTAGCAACTAATTGTATTGTTAATTTATTATCTTGCATATTATATATTTGTATATTATAATAGGAGAATGTTTTTGAGATAAATATAAATAATTGTTTAATTATTTGATTTTATCTAATTGCTTTTGTATAACTAGTTTATAAAATTCAATATATATTGAAATTTTAATATATGAGTAATTTATGAAGAAACCATCCATAATTAATGTATATTTTAAAAGGAAAAATGTTCAAAATTTAGAGGCTACTATTCAAACTACTATTTCAAACTGATGAAAAATTAGACGTTGAAATCTTGGAATGGCTCCAAAATATGAACCTAAACAAATAAATATTACTCATATAATAGTATCATGTTAATCAATGTGCTGAAATCCATTCAGTGTATCTCAAAATTGTGTCATATCAATACAAAACTCAAGATTATCAAAACTTATTAAGTGATTCTTTAACAATGTACATTAACCCCAAAAAAAAAAATATTATTAAAAAAAGTTAGTTCAAAATCAAGTATAATTAATTAGTCTGATAAAAAAAAAGTATAATTAATTAGTGGTTGGAAATGACAAACTCTGGTTGGCTATAGTTAATACGTTTGCTTGGCTCATGCAGATTCACAAGGTTGATACTCGTGTATCTTACAAGAATGACGAGTGGGAGGAAGAAAGACATAAAAAATGAAGGGGAGAAGAGAAGGCTGGGTTCGGTGGAGAAGAAAGGTGAAGTAGAAAGAAAAAATAGAGAAAAAATGATTGGAGGAAGAAAAAAAAAAAATGAAAGGGAGGAGAAGTGCTAGGTTTGGGTTTGGTGAAGAAGAAAGATAAAAGAGAGAAAGAGAAAGAAAATATTAATTTAATAAAATAAGAGAGAGAAACCAATTAATATATATATATATATATATATATATATTTTTTTTTTTTTTTTTACTTTGGAGCTACAATAAATTGGTATTGATACCAGTTTACTGTAGCTCCATTGCTAAAAAAAATTTAGCAATAGTACTACCGAGGTAGCTCTATTTTTGGTGTGTGAGTTGTTAAATTTTTGCAATATGACTTTTTAGCACCACTAATACTAATGCTCTTAGAAGTCCAGATGATAATAAAAGTACAACATAAAACCAAGATGCTTCAATATTTACATTTAGCAGTGTTGGACAAACTGATTTTAATGTCTTTATGTATTTAAATTAATCTCTTGCTTTGGTTGTTATTTGTTAGTATAATTTTTTAAGAAAATTACAGTTGCTCACAATGGTTTATATCGATTTTTTTAAAAAAAAATTACAAATATATTTACTTTCATTTTGCTCCCCTCAATTAAAATCCTAGCTTCGCCACTGACCGATTACAAAAATTAGCCAATCGAGAGCATGAATTTTCACAAAGAGAACGAGTGTCGCGTCTCAATCCAAATAGTATTGTATATTTTTATCTCAAATAAATAATATTCAAAGTATTTATTCAATTTCTCTTTGTATTATTTTCATTATTATTGTATATGCACCAACAAGAAATAATTCTTTATATTCAGGTCTTATATTTTAATGAATAGATTTGTATAGATTTATGTGATATGTCAGTTGACTTTTTGAAGATTTTCCAACAAGAAGTAATTCTTTGTGTTCGGATCTTATATTTTAATTGACTTCAAAAAAAAATCTTATATTTTTTATTTTCCTAGACAAATAAAACTTCTTTAAAAAAAATTTATAAAAATAAAAAGTGGCTATGCAAATGTGCTTGACTGCTTGGCAGTTATCGTGGTAAATAACAAATCATGACTTGGTTTATTTATTATCACCGGCTCTTGTAGTATCTCAATGGCTTGAATACTTATAGCAAGTACCAAGACTTGGTTTATTTATCGGGTTAAAGACTAGGCTAAATAAATAAATAAAATCATGACTAGACTTGGGTTAAGAAAATGTGACCTTCAACAAAGTCATCGCTTAGAGTCTCAGTTGACAATTCAGTCAACTCAATTGTCACATGATTCTTGAATTGCCCCAACATCTTGTTTTTCCTCAATTTCACAATTGTATTCATTACACACCTTGTTACACGAAAACGTAAAAAATGAAATGTGTGTACATTCGTGCATAACAAAATGTGTGTAAAAGGATTTACTCTTTGGATTCTTGATCAATCGAACTTCTGATTTTACAATCTATGTATATTCTGATAAATATGCACCATTCCAGAGACTTACATATCTAGTAGGATTGAGTTGAAAACCAAGCAGAAATCCTAAGTTGAGCAGTGAGCACATGGTTACTTCCATCTCTATCAGATTATATCGTATTTCAACAATCAATCTTGATTCAGTACTGGTTTGTGATATTAGGTGGACCTCACTAATTACAATTTTGGGTAATAAATTGACCAGAGCTCTGTAATCGCGGACAGAATAAAGACGAAAAATGGAAAACTTTGATCCAACACTCGAAAGTAAACCATAGCAGAATCATTTTAAATGCTTATAAAAACAAGTTTGTCCTAGCGGGCGTGGGCCGGGGTGGTGTGGGTTGCCTTCAAACAATTTTAACCGCAATTTGTAATTCCATGTGAAACCATATATATAACCAGATTCCTTTTTCACAGCCCAACATACCAAACTAACCAAAATCTCTCTCTCTCTTTTTTTCTTTCCATTCTTCAACCAACTAAAGAATGTTTCTCCAAAAAAAACCAACTAAAGAACAAAATGTGCCCATGCAAAAAATTCCATATATTTTCACACGTTTAAAGTCACCTACTGCCCATACCTTAACACATGGACACCCTCTAGTTCACACAGCTTAATTCTGTTCACAGCCATGGCAGAAAGACTCAAACTTTTCTTCTGGGTATTCTTTGTTCTTCTCTCAAACCCAGCAAAATCTCAGCTTGATGAGCTTTTCTTCAATGGGTTCAAAGGTGTAGGTGTAGCCAACAACTTGAGCTTAAATGGTGCTGCACAGATCCAAGACAATGGTGTACTTCAGCTAACAAACAAAACGCAGAGACTACTAGGCCATGCCTTTTACTCAAATCCAATCCAATTCAAGAACTCCACGGATGGCAAAGCTTTTTCCTTTTCAACTTCCTTTGCTTTCGCTATGGTCCCCGAGTATGCTAAGCTTGGAGGCCATGGCCTTGCTTTCACAATCTCTCCTACCAAAGAGATTCCAGGGGCTCTACCAAGTCAGTATCTTGGTCTGCTCAACAACACCGATCTTGGCAACTTCACCAACCACATATTTGCGGTTGAATTTGACACGGTCCAAGACTTTGGGTTCAGGGACATCAATGACAACCACGTTGGCATTGATATCAATAGCTTAGTATCCAACAAATCTGCCCCGGCTGCTTATTTTGATGTTACTAATAGTTCGATCCAAGTTCTCAATTTGAAGAGTGGTCAGGTAATTCAGGCTTGGATAGAATATGATTCTCAAAGTAATCAATTAGATGTGAAACTTTCACCTTCATCTACTAAACCAAGGTCTACACTTCTGTCTTTTCACGTAGACCTCTCACTAATTCTTCAAGAATCTATGTATGTTGGTTTTTCTTCTTCAACTGGTTTGCTCTCTAGCTCTCACTATATCATGGGTTGGAGCTTTAAGATGAATGGAGAAGCTAAATCTTTGTCTTTGGATCAACTCCCTTCACTCCCAGCAGAGTCTAAAAGAAACAATAACACAGGCGTAATTGTTGGTGTTTCTGTTTCAGCTGCTTTGGTGATAATTTTGGTGAGTGGTTTGGCTTTTAACCTCTTCAGGAAAATCAAGAAAGCTGATGTGATTGAGGCCTGGGAGCTTGATATTGGTCCACACAGATTTTCTTACAAGCAGCTGAAGCATGCAACAAGGGGTTTTAGTGACAAGGAGCTACTGGGGTTTGGTGGGTCTGGTCGTGTTTATAAAGGGACACTGTCAAATTCAAACGCCCAAGTTGCAGTTAAGAGAATTTCGCATGAATCAAAACAGGGTTTGCAAGAATTCATATCCGAGATTGCTAGTATTGGTCGGCTTCGACATAGAAATTTGGTTCAATTATTTGGATGGTGTCGGCGAAGAGCAGATTTGTTACTTGTTTATGACTTTATGCCTAATGGAAGCTTGGACAAGTACATATTTGATGAGCCTAAAACAATTCTGAGCTGGGAGCAGAGGTTTAATATCATCAAAGGTGTGGCTTCAGGGCTTTTATATTTACATGAAGAGTGGGAACAAACTGTGATTCACAGGGACATCAAGGCAGGGAATGTTTTATTAGATTCTGAGCTAAATGCACGGCTTAGTGACTTTGGTCTTGCTAAACTATACGAGCGTGGCACCAATCCAAGCACTACAAGGGTTGTGGGCACATTGGGTTATCTAGCTCCTGAGCTCACACGCACAGGCAAGCCTACAAAAAGCACAGATGTGTTTGCATTTGGCGCTTTGTTGCTAGAAGTGGTATGTGGTAGAAGACCTATTGAGCTTAAAGCATTGCCTGAGGAGCTCATGTTGGTAGATTGGGTGTGGGAGAAATGGAGACTGGGAGCAATATTTGAAGTTGTGGATTCAAGATTGGGGGGTGAGTTTGATGAGCCTGAAGCTATTGTGTTGCTCAAACTAGGCTTGATGTGTTCCAACAATGAGCCTAAGGCACGCCCCACAATGAGGCAAGTGGTAAGGTACTTGGATGGAGAGCTACCACTGCCTGAGGCTGTGGAAGCACCACAGGGAGGGACCTAGGTGACACCGGCTTTTTAAATTTTCCATTAAACTCATCATGGACCAACGCATTGAGTGTGATAATTTTTTTTTTTTTTTTTTGCTAGGTAAGTGTTTATGCAGGGGATGAACCCCTGAGTTGATAGATCCCATGAGGACCGGGTACCACTAGGCCAGCAGGCCCGGTTTTTTAAATTGGTTTCATTAAGTTTATCTTTTGCAAATTGGACTAATTTAATGAAGAATAATGTATTTTATAATCATATTTTCATTTATTGTAGTTTCATTTATTATAGGAACAATCACAAATGTAATACATATAATTTTTGTTATGCCAAAATAAAAACAACTAAATTTTTTACAAGAATTCAAAAGGTAAGTTAACGAAAATATTCACTTTTTAATAAAAGTTATTTATAACATTTTGTGTATCATTAAAAAGTATGTAGAATTTAGAAATTATTCTTTTAATTTTAAACAAACTTTCTCAAACCCAATTTTTTTCTACCCTACAATCCAAAACACCGAAAACCATATCTCAAAAATTAATAAAACTCAACAAAACTATAATTTAAAATAAAAGAAAAAGGGAAAAATAAAACTCACATCAAAATCAAACTCCTTCCGAATGTGTAAAACATATTAAATGTGATGCAATCAAGCCAAATATCCAATGCATAATCAAATTCAAATTTTTAATAAGGCTTTGAAGTCAAACAATAGAAATAGGTGGCTGATCCCAAGCAAAAGTGCTAGTTATATCAATGTTATGAATATCATTTTGGTGCTCATTTTGGCTTGTCTATTGGAATAAAATATTTCGGTACCGGATTGGTACCGGGTTGTTTCGACATACTGTTTCAGAGTTACCTTTTTTATACTTTTTTTATTTATAATTTTATATACTTATATTTCCTTACATATTATTGGTCAAAATCCATATAATTTATTGAGTCTTAAAACTATAAGTCCATATCTCAACTAATATATCAATTTCAAGTCTAAAAATCTACCCAATAATTATAATAATACTATCGATTCTCAAAAAAAAAAAAAAAAAACTATTAAAACAATTTTTCTATTAAATATTCTCAAAAAAAAAAATTACTATTAAAAAACCGAAATATAAAAGCTCAAGTTAAATATTAAAATAGTTTTATTATTTATATATTACGTGTGGACCCACGTAAACAAAGCCTAAAACTTTTTGTCGAGTCTCTTTGTCATTTCCAACACCTAGTCATTTGCTAGGTTTACAAAACAAAAAAGAAAACACAAAACAAGGCAATGAAAATTCAAAATAGAATTGAAGAAGGACCAGCGGAAAAAAAGAAAGAAGAAGAAAAAGAAAAAGAAGATGAAACAGCAGCAGCTACAGCTGCCTTTGCCATGGCCAGGGTTCATTCTAGCAACCGTCGACGTGGTGGAAACCTGCTGTAAAGGGATGAGTACGTGAGCCATTCAACTTGTAAAGGACCGAAAGTATGGTAAACATTATATTATATTAGTACTAGCCAAAATTCACCGAAACAGGTCGGAATGACCAGAACAGATAGAAATGAAGTGGAATTTAGGCCGAGGTGGAACAAAAGGGTGATTCGTACCGATCAAGTGACCGGTACAAAATTTTCCAGCCATTTCGGCCGGAACGGAATGAAATTCATAACAATGAATTATATACATGATGATTGTAGCTCTTTTTCCTTAATAATATATAAATAAATAAATAAATAGAAAACCAAGAGTACAATTCCAAAGGGAAAAAAGTAGAGGAAAATTTTTGACAAAAAGAAGAAGAAATATTGTGTAAATATTGTCATCATCTAATCCAACATGTGAATAATGAATAGATAAATAAATAATTTTAAACACAAAATTGAATTTATTTTCTTAAAAAATCTCAAAAATACACTAATAAGATAAGAAAGATGAAGAGCAATATAAAATATTCGTAAATACTTTTAAAAATTACTCAAGTATCTAGGAACATCATATAACAAGGACATAACAATTTGATGCTAATTTGTTAATATTGTAAAGCCAATATATTTATATATTTAATATTGTCAAAAAATTAAAGGTAAAAAATAAATAAGAAAAAAAAATAATGATGTGGTGGATGAGGTGACTCAACAAGAGTGTAGCAATAATAAATGTTATGCTTTAGCTATTACTTTTATATATATATATATATATATATGGATAGATTTTCACTATATTCGATAATAATAAAAATTAAATAGAATCTCACTATCCTTCAAATTTGGAATTTGTTTTCTCAAAATTTAGAATTGATGCCAAGATTTTGAATTAATCTAGTAAAAAGTATATTAAATCAGTTAAAAAAAAAACCTAAAAATTTAAATTTGGTAAAAAAAAAAAAAAAAAAAAAACAACAACAACAACAACAACCCATCTAGCCATTACTTAGCCTGTGGCCCTCCAAACACCAACAAAACCTCAAATCTCCTTTAAAATTTTCAAAATTATGGCTTATTTGGATTGAAGGGGGAGTAGAGTAGAGTTGGTCGGATAATAGACTAATTTATGAATTGGTTGTATGGAGAAGAAGCCACCTCATAAAAAATTAAACATTGAAAAGTTATATTTATAGGATATATGTAGATCAACATTGAAAAGTTTCAAAATCAACAAGTGTACAACCCTGACCAAGGACTTCCCATTCCGAGGAATATATACAAACCTCACCGCCCCTCCCATCCCATCCACTCACACAACAAAAACCAGGAATTCTTGGAAAACATGAAGGGGAATGCATCTATCCAAGACTGTGGCAGTGGCAGGCTGGCAGCAGGTTATTACATTCTGAAACTAGCTCCCTCTGCCTTTTCTCACGAGACAAAGAGTTTTTAACATTTCCTAACTTGGCAAAGGCACACTCAATGCACAATAAATCAATGTTATAATACTGGTTGAGCACTAGCCTCACAAAATTTGCCAATCATTAAACATGCTATGCTAGCAAATTTAGTTAGATTCACTACATGCCCTTGCTTGAGTGCCTCCTGCAATTACATTTGTTAAGATTCAATATATAACTACCAAGTATCTCTTGCATATATGCCAAGAGCCTTATAACTCAACTGGTACCTCTTCATATTTCCAATGAAAACATTTAGGGTTCAAATCCCCCAAAACTCCAACTATCAAATTATCAAAAAAATTAAATTAAAAAATTAAAAAAATCTTGCATATTGCTACAAATCCCATCTCAACCTAAGATCATATTGTCAATATCAAGTATCACATCTTTTTTTTTTCACTCTCTCTGTCTATTATTAATGGGGTTTTTCCTAATTTATCAATCACAATACTAAATCTTAGTTATTTGCCCAAATGTGCTTCCCATCTAATCAGCCTATAAACATACTTGACTTGAATTGTATTTGTACTAACCATTTCATCAAACATGTAGTGAAGACTTACAAACTCTCTTCAAAACCAGAAAATTTTTAGAGATTTAGGTGTTGTTTGGATTGGATGAGTTTTGAGTGATATCGATCAGTTTTCTGTTTTCATCATCCAAATCTTATGGGTCCCACAAAAAAAATTTTGTTCGGCTTAGTTTTCAATTCTTGTTTTCATCACTCAATTCTTTGATTTTTGAGTGATGAGTTATGGAAATTGAAAACACATTTTAGGTGTTTTAAGTTACCAAAACTTAGTTTTTAATGGCATTTTCGTAATTATCAGCCGCAATGTTTGACTTTTGGATTTTTTTTTCTCTTTTTTATTTTTCTCACTGGGTTCAGTGAGGTTTTTTTTTTTTTTTTTTTTTCTTTTTTCTCACTGGGTTCGGTGAAGGTTTTTTTTTTTTTTTTTTTCCTCTCTCTCACTTGGTTCGATGAGGTTTTTTTTTTTTTTTTTTTTTTTTTTACTCACTAGGTTCGGTGAGGTTTTTTTTTCTTTTTTTTTTTTCACTAGGTTTGGTGAGTTTGGGGTATTGAGAGTTGAAGGAAAAAAAAAAAAAAAAAAAAAGTAAAAGCTGCACTAAGTGATAGGTATGGGACCCACAAACAGTTGAAAAATATTGAGTGATGACAAGTGAGTAATGGTGCCAAACGGGTGGGGTGTAGGGAGTTGGGGTATTTTAAGTGATGAGTGACGAAAATTGAGTGATGAGTGACCATTTTTTTAAACCAAACAAGGCCTTAACATACCTAGAAAGCATAAACTAATCAGATTCAAAAACAATTCAGAAAAAATAAAATCTTATACAATGAATGAAAATGGGCTCACCATTGCTGTGATTTGTGAGAGAAGGTCTGAATGGGGACACATTTCCTATGTAGATGGATATGATGCAGCAGCAAAAACAGATTGGCCTCCCCTACAAAAAAGGTGAGAGAGACAGAGGCAGACAGTGAAGTCAACGTAATTGAGGGATTCGTAAAGTAGTTTTGTTACTTTTGTAACAGTAGTTGCTGAATTATAAGGGCAAAAATGCCCAATATCACTGTTTCTCAAAAAAAAAATAACAATATACTACTGTTTTCAAAATGAGATTAAATTGGGCTAGGAGCTGGCGTAAAAGGTGTGTTTTATGCCAGCCAATCCTGACCTGACACGTTAGCAAATAATAATAAAATATTTTTTTCTCTCCCTCTCTCCTCTTCTGATCTCCCTCATTTTTTCAGAAACATTGAAGGCTTGAAACAACATTGGAAGAGCCACAACCTCTCTTTTCTTCATATCTCCCTCTCTTCTGCAAAATCCTCTGAAAGCCTACAAATTTTATAAAAAAAATCCCAACAAAGGAGCTGTTCCCGCACCCAAACCATCCATCAATGGAACTCACAAAAAAATACAGTGAGAAACCCATGCTACAAACTCAGATCCACCCAAAAAAAAAAAAAAAAAATCAACCCAGCAGTTTCTACATTCTTTTTATTTGGCCCCTTTAATACATTTTGGCCTAAAAAAAGCAAATGAGAAAAAACCAATTGGCTTATTTACAACCCCGTTAATCCCCAAGCCAAAATTACCAAATTAATTTTCACAAAAAAGCCATTAAAAGAACAAATGGGTCTCTGCTCTTTCTTTCTATTTTTCTATCTACATATGACTAAATGCACAGGTCCGTGGCATTAAACCCTCATTGTTTTAAGATAAAACCAGGTTTTTTGAAGTGGGTTTCCTTTATTTCCTCAACCCATTTTAGGAAAATTAAGGCTTTTGCATTTGTTTACTTCTAATATGGTTCTAGTGTGTGTTTTTCTTGTTCCAATCAGAAAGAGCAAATGGGTCTCTGCAAGAAAGTTTCTTGCTTTTTGTTAATGGATGGGTTTGTGGATCTATGGATTTGAAAAAACCTCATTTTTTTAAAGCTTAAAACTTGTTTTGGTGAAGTGGGTTTTTATAAATTTTTGTGAATATTAACTGGCATTGGAGAGAAAGAAAAATCAAGGCTTGCTTTTTTGAAGGAGAGATATAATTCAGTTGTTGTTCTTGGTTTTGTTTGCTGAGGGTGTTTTGGCATTTCTTCTATTGGTCAAGATTGGGCCTTTGAGAGAGCTTGTGATAAAGAGTTTGGATCAACTGAAGACTGGGAAAGGTCCTGAGACTGTGAAAACTATAGCTGGTACCATGTCTATGATTCTACTATCAAGCCTTATGAGCATTGTTAAGATCCAGAACAAGGGTGCAAAGGTTGGAACCATGTCACCCATGGATTAGGTTCTATGTAGGACCCATTTGCTTGAGGCTTCACTCATGGGTATGTCTTCTATTTTTTCCTTCTGTGATTTCTTGTTTGTTTATTTCACTGTTTGTTTATTTCTTGTTTGAATGTCTTCTATTTTTCTTGAAGTAAATGGCTAGTTGAAACTGCTGGGTTGATTTTTTTTTTTTTTTTTTTTTGGTGGATCTGAGTTTGTGGCATGGGTTTCTCACTGTATTTTTTTGTGAGTTCCATTGATGGTTGGTTTGGGTGCGTGAACAGCTCTTTTGTTGGGATTTTTTTATAAAATTTGCAGGCTTTCAAAGGATTTTGTAGAAAGAGGGAGATATGAAGAAAAGAGAGGCTATGGCTCCTTCAACGTTGTTTCAAGCCTTCAATGTTTCTGGAAAAGCGAGGGAGATGGGAAGAGGAGAGAGGGAGAGAAAAAATGTTTTTTTATTATTTACTGACGTGTCAAGTCATGATTGGCTAACGTAAAACACACATTTTACGCCAGCTCCTGGCCCAATTTAATCTCTAAGTATGTATGGATTTATTAGCACTTTTTTTGAAACTTTGCCATGAAACTCGCGTTTCCAAAACTCGAGTTCTTTAAAAAAATGTGCTTAAAAAAATTTTGAAAATTTTTTATGGTACTCAAGTTCATGGAACTCGAGTACCATTAAAATTTTTCAAAATTTTTCCATGGTACTCTAGTTCCATAAACTCGAGTACCATGGAAAACTCGATTTCGCCTCACTCGAGTACCCAAAAAGTGGTAGATTTCAACATATTTTCGAAACAGTAGTAGATTGCAATATAATTTGCAAAAATGTGTTATTTGGCTATTTTCGCCGAATTATAAGTGTAAATAAAGAATTCGATAGTTTTACATGCTTTACTAGGATTCTTCCCAATGGAGAGGAGAGAGAGGAACATGGAGGATGGATGTTACCTGCTCTGCTTCTCTCTCTCTCTCTCTCTCTCTCTCTCTCTCTCTCTCTCTCTCTCTCTCTCTCTCTCTCTCTCTCTCTCTCTCTCTCTCTCTGTGTGTATTTTTGATTAAACTTTCTTTGGATTTCTATCTTTACCAAACTATCATAGCTATTCTATCATTTGGGAAAATTTTCATTTTAAACCCTATATTTTTGGGTGGTAAGAAATCTAGATCTAAACTTAATAAAATAATAAATTATACCTCCACTTTTTTTAATGTAATAAATTAAACCCATCTTGTCACTTTGTTATTGTTAATTTTCAAGTAGGGGTTGCAATTGGGTTGGGTACTTTTACATAGAGAGAGAGAGAGACATGTGAAATCAGATGAGTTGGGTTGGATTTGGGTCAGGTCAATTGAGTTCGGGTTGAAAACAAGTTCAAACAAAAAATGTCATTTCAAATGAGTTAGAAACATATAGGATTGGGTTGGGTTGGTTGGCTCATATTTTTCACATAATTTTTTTTTTTTTAACATGTATTTGTCACTTAGTAAGTCATGTAGCAAAATTACTTGGTGTGAAATCCATTATTTTGAATTCACCACTCATATCAAGAAAGAGTTCAGTTCAACAAATTGATATCTGTTCAATAATTATAAAACTATACAAATCCCTACATTGTTAATCAAAATAAATAGCACAAAGTCTAGTTTATCATTTGAAAATCTAATTAAAACAAATACAAAAGTTTCCCTACTACACAATATCAACATCCCAAAATATAAAACAAAATTACAAATGCCTAATTGGATAACTAATTTGACAAAGAATAAAAACATATAAAAATTTAAAATCTTGAAAAATAATATCATTATTTTAAATTGCACTGTGTTTGCGAATGCAAAACAGTAGAAGTTTAATTCTTAGAAGTTCAATATAAGTTTTGGTAGTTTTAGATTCAACATCAGTTTGCCACAATCCTTTAATTTTTAGATGTATCGTAGTTGGCACTCTATTTCAATTTGGGAATATATATCAAAGTTTGATTGTTTACTTATTTATACATGGTTTCTTTTATAAATATTGTGTTATTGTTAAGCAATATATACTCTAGAAAATCTTATCTTTTATTTTTAAAAGCCCTTTATTTTGGCTATGGACTATATAATTCTATTTTGGGTTAATATGTTCTGGTGTTGTGTTTTGAAGTTCCCTATCACAAGTAGTCTCTCTCCCTCTTATAGCTTTGGTTTGATTTTGGTTTGAGTTAATACTTAACTATTTTAGAAGTTAGAATTTTAACTAATATCAAAACACAATTTTGGCTATACATTTGAATTTTCCTATCAATTATTTGAGTAATATTAAGTGTAATTTGTTATAAGTTTTGATTATCATTATAATTTCCTGTAAGAGAATGGGAAACTTGAATAATTTATTTGAAACTTAAAAAGTTTAGTTGTATAGAAAAAAAAAATTAGAAAAACATAGTACATTATAACATGATTTTGAAGTATATAGAACACCTCGTAAAGGAAAAATATCAATCAAACACAAATATATATATATATATATATATATATATATATATATATAGAATGATATATTGGTAGAGATAAAAATATGTTAAATAATTTTTGAAAATTTTTATTCCGTAGGTAGAACAAATTATCTTTAACAAATTTTAGAAAGAAAATTATACATTATATCACAATTACAAAATAATTATCTAGAAATTTCTATGCATCACGTGGATTTGCACAGGTTTATAACTAGTTTTTTTTTCTTTTTTCTTTTTTTTTTTTTTTTGGTCTGATAAATTAATGTGATATGTCAATTGGCTTTTTGAAAATTTCCCATCAAGAAGTAATTCTTTGTGTTCAGGTCTTTTATTTTAATTGACTTCAAAAATAAATGTTATATTTTTAATTTTTCTAGACAAATAAAGCTTCTTTAAAAAATAAATTAAAAAAAAAGAAAGAAAAGAAAAGAAAAGAAAAAGAAGTGGCTATGCAAATGTGCTTACTGCAACAATGCTCGGTAGTTATCAGGCTAAATAACAAATCATGACTTGGTTTATTTATCAGGCTAAATACTTAGCAAAATAAAAAATCATGATCACCTCTCTGAGCTCCAGTTGACAGTTCGATCAACTCAATTGTCACATGATACATGAATTCACGCAACATTTTGCTTTTCTTCACTTGCACAATTGGATTCGTTACACACAACTTGTTACACGCAAACATAAAAATAATAAATAAATAAAAAGAAATGTGTGTACGATTGTATGTAATGAAGTGTGTTTAAAAGGATTTACTCATTGGGTTCTGATAGGGTTTAGGTTGGATTCCAATTCTGATGGGGTTTTGATTTTGATTTTTTGCCATGGATTTTTGTTTTTTGGATTTGGATGGTTGGATTTTGGGATTCCGATGGGGTTTGGGTTGGATTCGAATTAGTTGGTTTGGGTTGGCATGGTGGCATGGTGGTGGCGTGGTGGCGACTGTGGTGGGTTGTGTTTGGTCGTCGTGGGTCACTGTGGTGGGTTTGTTTGGTCGTCGTTGGTTACTATAGTGGGTCTGTTTGGTCATTGTTGGTCTTGATGGGGTTTGTTCTTGTTATGTTCTTCTTTGTTCACTGTGTTGGTTTGATTTAAAATGATTCTCATCGTGGCTGAATGATTTGTTGTGAATGGGAAGCTCGATGGTGGTGGTGGTGGTGGTGGTGGTGGTGGTGGTGGGTGGATGAGACAGAGTAAGAGAAACAAAGATTAGAGAGAAGTGAGAAATCCTTTTTATATTATTTTTATTTTACTTTATATTATTTTAATGTGTTGTATGGTAAAATAAAAGTTTGAATATTGGGTGTATTTTTTTTTTTTTTTTTTTTGAGAGTGAATATTGGGTGTATTATAAAATAATACTGGAAATAAGTCAAATCCAAAATAATATGGTATAATAGATAAAATAACTTTTGAGATGGTAAAATAGAATAGTTTCGAATGCTAATACTTTATGTATACTGTAGGATTGAGTTGAAAACCAAGCAAAAATCCTAAGTTGAGCGGAGAGCACATGGTTAGTTCCATCTCTATCAGATTATATGGTATTTCAATAATCAATCTTGATGAAACACTGGTTTGTGATATTAGGTGGACCTCACTAATTAGAAATCTGACGAATAAATTGACCAGAGCTCGGAAATGGCCGACAGAATAAAGATGAAAAAATGGTTTGGTCCAGCACTTCAAAGGAAACCATAGCAGAATCATTTTAAATGCTTTTTTTTTTTTTTTATAAGCATTTTAAATGCTTATAAAGACAAGTTTGTCCTGGCTCAGTTTCAACCCCTGTGGGTGGGCTTAAATTTAAATGGCCGGAAGTGTTGTGGGTTGCCTTCAAACAGTTTCAACCACAATCTGAATTCCTTGTGAATTGATGGACCTGGTGGGGGCCCAAGGTGGCCAAGGCCCCGGCTGAGTTATTATTTGTTAATAAGTTTAGTTAGCATCACTCAAATAACAATTATTCAACCCAAAAATTTAATAAAACAATAAAAATATTTACAATGATGATTGTATTTTAGCAACAAAAAAAAAAAAAAAAAAATCTATTTTACTACAAAAGAATCAAAAAAATCATGTGTTATTAGAGAAGTTAAAGCTAAATTTTTTTTGCAAACAATAAACTAATATTTATACAAATTTACTATAACAAGTTGTTAAAAATAAAATAAAATATTTTATTAAAATTATATCTCTTTCTTCAATTAAAAACTCAAATTATCTCTCTTCCTTTATTATTTTAATGAGTTATTTATATTATTTTAAATGAAGTAATAAAAAATTATAAAATTTGATATTGGGTACATGGTTTCAAACTTGGACCATTCAATGAACTATAAAAATGAGAACTTCAAGATTTTTAAGGTCAGATCGAAGTGAACAGAGATCGAACTGTGATAATGTTATAATTAATTAATAATTATTTAAAATATAAATTAATATATTAAATTAATATAAATAGAAAAATTAACTAAAATAGTTCAATTAAAATAAAATTCCATATTTCAATTATGTTTTTAATATCATAAATTTTACAAAAAAATAAATAAAAATATCAAATCCTAAGCAAATATAGATATAGTATTTATTTATTTATTTATTTATATGTTAATTAGCAAAACTTTGATAATAATAAGAGTATAATTTTTTTTTATTTGTAGTATAATAATTTTTATAATATAAGAACTTGTGGCAATACAAGTAACATCTTTTATTCAAAAACAGTTAATGGCTAAAAAGAACTTGTGGCTGAAACATTATAATATAAGAACTTGTGGCAAGTTACGTCATAGTAGGGTTGTCAACGGGTCGAGTCAATTAGGGTTTGGGCCTAACCTAATCGGGTCACTAAAAAATTGACCCGTACTTAACCGAAATACGGGTTGGACCTGCCGAGTCGAGTCATCGGTTGGAAGTTGGAACAGGTCGGATTCAACAATTTGGCAAGTTTGGACCACATATTGGGCCAAATTCTTTTTTTCTTTTTTTATCACATTTATTTGGGTTCGAAGATAAAAATAAAATTTGATTTTTGAACCGACCTTCTGAGATAGCATCATAACACAAAAGACATGCTATTTAGTTACATTCAAAAAAATTAGGGTTTCATCTTTGGTCCCTAATCTTTAGGTTTTAAATGATTTGAACAAGATGATAAACCCATATCACAAATTACAGAAAAAGAAGGATGAAAAAGCAAGAAAATTTACAAGATCTAAGACTAGGAAAGCGAGATTAAGAGGCTAAGAAGACCTATGGTGGAAAGAAAGTGAAGCAGCGGAGTCAAGTGTGGTGTGAGGAGGCGGCGATGTCAGGTGCGGTGTGAGGTGGCGGCGGCAACAACCAACAAGGTTTGGTGTTTGGTCCATTGGAGACTTGAGCTCCTTTTGGATCATGTTTTGGCGTTCGCGCTTTTGCGTTTTGCCCTTTTTTTTTTTTTTTTTACCAGTGCCTCTTGCATTGTTCATGGGACATGAACAGTGCACTAAGGCAAAGCTAAAATGCTGAACAGTGTTCCCATGAACAATGCACTAAGGCAAAGCTAAAATGCTAAACAGTGTTTTTAGTAGTGAACAGTAACCCAGAAATTATTCTTTTATTGTTTTCAGTAATAAGTTTTCAATTTTCAACAAAATAAGCGTTATACAAACACACACTTGGAGCAGGGGCGGAGGGAGGGGGGGCGAGGGGGCAGGTGCCCCCCCTAAACTTTCAAATCTTTTAACTAATAATACCTGAAATACCATATTTGCCCCCTACACAAAAGACAAAATCCCAATTAAGGCTGCGTTTATTTCGTTGGTAAAGGAAATCAGGAAAACGTTTTACACCCTTGAGGGTGTTTGGGTGTGCATGAAAATTTGGTCAAACTGAAAATGAATTTCAGTTGACCGTAAAATACTGAGCCACATGCATGAAAACCAATTACACTTTCATTTTACCTTCAAATGATTTCCGGCTTAGACACCCGAAGAGAGAGAGAGAGAGAAAAAGCAAGAAGACCTAGAGAAAGAGCACATCCTCGCCAGACTCACTTCCTTGCCAAACTCACACAGAAGACCCATCCCTCAAGCCAAGCAAGGAGAGGGTACTCTGCCAACCCATCCCTCATGCTCACCGACCCATCCCACTCCGCCGACCCATTCCTCATCGTCACCGACCCAGTGAACGACCCACACCTAAGCCAATCGAACTGCCATGAGCTAGGGGTGTGCAGAAAACCCACCGACCCGCCAAACCCGACCCAACCCAACCCGACCCACTGGGTTGGGTCGGTTTTTAGGGCTTGGTGGGTTGGGTTGGGTTACAAAAATTTTTTTATAGCGGGTCAGGTTGGGTTTGGGTCATAAAATTACAAACCCGCCAAACCCGACCCGACCCACCCATATTTAAATATATATTATATATATAATAATTTTTAAAAAAAAAACTAGTTGTAGAGCAGCACTTCCTCGTTTCCTCCTACTAATACTAATTTAATATATATATATGTATATATATATAAATATATATTATATAATTAATAAATTTTTTAAAATAACAGGTACTTCCTATCCTATATAAAAGCTAATTAGTTCACACAAACCCTAGTGAATTACTATTGTTGTTTAGTCATTAGTGTTGTTTGCCTTTAAGAAGTTACATTGATACTAATATTTGGGTTTTTTTAATATATTTATATTTATATTTTTTTCTACTCAATTTAATAATAATAATTAAAAAAAATTATCAAACTCATGGGTTCAACCCAACCCAACCCGACCCATGTGGGTTGGGTTGGGTTGGGTTGGACTTAAGTGATGGGTTGGGTTGGGTTGGGTTGAATTTTTTTTGACCCACCATGGTGGGTTGGGTCAAAAAATCCTCTCAACCCGACCCAACCCAACCCATGCACACCCCTACCATGAGCAACCCCTCCTTGATCCGATTTGTCCACCGTGTGAGCAACCCACTCCTAGATCGAACCACCCAGTGAGTGACCCACTCCTAGATCAGACCACCCCTGAGCCGATTGGTCTTGGGATTTTGATTTTTTTTGTTTTGATTTTTGTTTCTTTGATTGTTTATATATTTTGATTCTCGGACCACCCCTGAGCCGATTGTTCTTGGGATTTTGACTTTTTTGTTTTGATTTTTGTTTCTTTGATTGTTTATATATTTTGATTCTCTATAATAATATATGTTTGGATCCTAAGAAAATGTGAGAAACATGATAAAAATGGGTTTTCTAAAGCATTTTTAGGAACACAACCAAACACTAGAAAATATTTTCCAAAGCATTTTTTGGAATACAACCAAACACTTGAAAATATTTTCCTTTCCCAAAAATATTTTCCCCTGCATTCATTTTACACTCGGAATTCGATTTACATTGAAACAAACACAGCCTAAGTGAATTCACGCTACCTTTCCAGCTTTCCTAGTAGTAATAGACTTCTACTCCTAGTAGTAGTACAATTCTATATAAGGACAAAGTTTAACTACAAAATTAGTTGTAGCCTAAGGCTACAAACTGCTCTAAGAAACTGACATGTGTAAAAAAATGGCATATACATTGCACATGATTTCTTAGGTAAACTTAACCCAACTAACCCTAGTTAACTACACCACCACCTATTAAAAAATAAAAAACTAAAAACGTAAAAAACCAAAACGTATAATCTCTCTCTTTCATCGAAGAAACCCATCTCCCATTGGTCCCAAACCCTCGTGTCTCCACCGTCGGCCGGCTAACCCAAACCCTCTATCTCCACCACCGGCCAACCTCAATAGAGAGTACCTATAATGTCATCGGTCGTCATCTCTACCCTTGTATGGCCCAAATTTATTGTTTCACTCTTGTACATAGGCAGCTAGCTAGCAACAGTTTGTTCATGGTGCAATGTGACGTCAAGGATGAAGCAAATTTACTTGCAAAAGAAAAGAAAAAGATGATGAAGCAGAATTTGAGATGCATCTAATGATGAGGAAAATTACAATTCCAATCATAGAAGGGCTTTTGTCCAAACAAGAGCACCACAATTTATGAAATATGTAAAAAGCTTCATTTGCAATAGTTGATGGCGATGACAATGGGACCAGCAAAAAGTAACCTTACAAATAAAGAAAAGTATATTCCTGTCAAATATCAGAAACCTTATCCAAATTCCTGAAGAAGCTAAAGCCACAAGAAACGATTCCACATATTCTAATTATCTTCTCACTACGAGCCTGAAGTTTTTCATTTATCAAAAATTCAATGGCACCTATTTTGTTGAATCCACCAAATCAGCTTTCCTTCGAATCAAATATAGCATAGACACTGTCTCTGCTTGAAAGATGTACACCAAAACAACTAAATATAGCATCACAAAACCAACGCTAAAATCACAGTACAGGAAACCAAAACCACATATAGCAACACTGGGAGGATTTGAGGTGGCTCGGTGATTAGACATGGCAAAACGGGTCAGAATTTTCTGACCCGACCCGACCTGACCCGAAAAATACCCGACCCGAACCCGATTTTTTTGACCCGAAGCAAAAACGGGTTGACCTGTGACCCAACCCGTGTTTTTTGCGGGTCAACCCAACACGCGACCCGACCCGAACCCGAATCATTTTTTTAAAACTTTTTTTTTTTGGTAAAAAAAATAGTAAAACTAAGACAATATTGATTTAATTGTTTATTGTGAACTTTAAGGAAACAATTGATACATTTACATAACTACATGCAAATTAATTGAAAGATAAATGGTTGAACATTCTGTAATGAGTAAATATTTATAAATATCAAATAGCAAAGTACATGCCAAGATAATCTAGTTGCAGTAGAGTTAAAAACATAGATTTAAAATTGTAGACATGTAAGAAACATTCACAAGTGTGAAAATAGTGAAGCTAAAGTATCAAATTAGCATAAATTATGAATACTTAGACCTATTTTTTAATAATTTATGTCCAAAATAAACGGCTTTTCAAAATAAATTATGATATTTCCTAGAGTGTGTGTTGCTTAACAATAATATGATATTCATAAAAGCGACCATGTATAAATAAGTAAGCAATCAAATTTTAAAGTATATCTCAAATTGAAATAAAGTGTCAACTACAACTGATAATAGATTATAAAATTAATTTTTAAGATTGTAAATTTCTTATATGTTTTTATTTTTTATCAAATGAGTTATCCAATAAGTCATTTGTAATTTTGTTTTATATTTTGAAATGTTGATAATGTGTAGAAATAAAACTTGTGTATTTGTTTTACTTATCTTTGTGTTATTTTGTTTTAAATAGTAATGTTATAATTTGTATAATTTTAAAATTATTGAATAAGTATTAATAAGTTTAATCGAGTTCATGCTTGATATAAGTAGTAAATTCAAAATAATGCATTTTACATCAAGTAATTTGTTGCATAACTTTCCAAATGATAGATACATGTTGTTTTCTTTATAAAAATAAAAAATAAAAAATTTCATGTGAAAAATACGGGTCAACCCGACCCGACCCGCAACCCGATTGACCCGAACCCGATTTTGACCCGCTTAAAATGACCCGTTTTTTACCCGTGACCCGTTTGACCCGCAACCCGATTGACCCAACCCGAACCCGACCCGACCCGCCCGTTTTGCCATGTCTATCGGTGATGGGTGGGCAGGTGATGGAGACAGAGGAAGATTTGAGGTGGTGAGCCGACGGTGGAGACAGTACTGAATTTGAGGTTGGCTGGTGGTGGAGACAGAGGGTTTGGGTTGGTCGGCCGGCAGTGGAGATGAGGCTTTGTGACCGATGGGGGCTGGGTTTCTTCGTTCAGACAGGAGGGTTTGGTTTTTTAGGTTTTTAGTTTTTATTTTTTATTTTTTTAATAGGTGTTGTAGTTAACTAGGGTTAGTTAGGTTAAGTTTACTTAAGAAATCATGTGCAATGCACATGCCATTTTTTTACACATGTCAATTTATTAGAGCAATGGGTCCACTTAGTAAACTTGATGGACTAGACAAAGCCGCCTGTAGAATTTTTTTATGCTCTTTACTAAGCCGCCAGTAGAAGTCTACTATTCAATGAATTCACGTTATTCAATAAAACTGTGGGTCCCACTTGGTAATGATTAAAAGAAAAAATAATAATAACAACTTTGCTACACCTACACAGAATAGAAATCAGTACTAGCGTAGAACTCTAAAAGAAAAGTATATATAGTGCAAACAAAGCACAGCCTCCCATCAAAAAGAAAAAATTTCTTTTCAGACCAGTCTCTATATTTGGATCTCAGAGTTTTTGTGCAGCTTTTAAAAGCATTCAAATTGGATTTTTAAGTCACACATTCAAATATTCATAGGTATGCATTCTCTTAATACTTTTGCTTTGATTTATTTGTTTATTTAATTTTTTAAAGAATCAAATTATATGTTTAAATTGTTTATATTTAGATGGATCTCTTGATTTGACTATTTTTAACCATAAATTTATAATTCAAATTATATGTTTAAACTATTTATATTTATAATAATCTCTTAATTTGATTATTCTTAATCATAAATTGTAATTTTTTTTTCTTTATTTTAATGATATGACATATATATTTGTAGTTAATTGAGATTATGGAGAATCATGATCATAATAATGAGTCCGGATCAAGTCCTAAACGAACTCATATCGAAGTGGATGTTGCAAATCTTCCCACAGATCCTAGTTTAAGAATAAAAATTTCTAACTATCATTCTAATGAAAGAGATCAAATTAGAAGGCATTATCTGCAAAATAAAGCTTGTCAACCAGTTAACCATGACTTTCCACAAAGTCAATTTGCCCCATCTTACCTAAATTCTTGGCTCCGCCACTGACTTGGAGTGAAGTGTTTCAAAATAAAAGAGAGATTTTGAATCAGCCCTTGAGACTAGAGAGCAGAGAGAACAAAGGGAAGAATCAAACTTCTGAGATTGATTTAAAAGAGAGAGAGATAAGGGCTGAGGCCTTGAGGCTGAGGGAGGCTAACTAGCTAAGTGGAGTAGGGAGTAAGGATTCATCATGGTCATGGCTTGGGGAAGTGGAAAACTGATTATGATTTGAGGGTTAGCCGTTCTGAATCTTAGAGAGAGATTTTGTTGATTTTCTTCGATTTTCTTTTGTGTGCAACTGTGTAGATTTAGTGCTTTAGTCCAATCACTCTTAGCAACTCAGTGCTTTTGATTTGAGACTTTGCGTGTAAAACTAAAAAAACTCAATGCTTTAAGCCTTTAAGTTCAATGAGTTTCTCTCTTCACAGTTCACAGGTTCTCCCCTGAATCTTCTCCTTGAAATTACCAATTTTTTTTTTTAATTTGAAAATATTGATCGAGTCAGGTAATACGGGTTTTTAATTCCTTAACCCGCTACCCAACCTGAATTA
Source organism: Quercus glauca (assembly GCA_023736055.1). Taxonomy (NCBI): domain Eukaryota; kingdom Viridiplantae; phylum Streptophyta; class Magnoliopsida; order Fagales; family Fagaceae; genus Quercus; species Quercus glauca. The sequence goes on along the minus strand of CM043325.1, from coordinate 23,985,466 downwards.
TCGGGTTTTGTAAGAGGCAGACCCGAATCCGACTGACTATGGGTTTCGGGTCCACCCGCTGGGCTTCGAGTCAGTCGAACTAGATCGGTTTAGGCAGGTCAGTGAACCGCTGTACAGCCCTACGTCACAGCATGTTAAGCTCAAAGCTGAAAAGAACTTATGGCTGAAATATTCATCTCATCTTTTATTCAAAAATTCAAAGTTTTCAACACTTTCAATGCAAGTGCTAGTTAGTAGTCATGTGGAGGCTGAGGAAACTTCAAAAGGAAGGAAATACAAATAGCAATGTTGGTGCCACAACTTATGGCACAACTTGTATCACAATTCGCCCATGTGGCGAGTTGTGGTTAGTAGGTCCCCACATGGACCCACCATCACCCCTCCACCAACCATAACTCACCACATGGGCTAGTTGTGGCATAAGTTGTACCGTAAGTTGTGGCACCAGCATTAGTCAAATAAAAAACAAAGCAAAGAAAGAGAAACCGCATGTCTTTTTTTCTTTTTCTTTTTGGGGTTAAAGAAACCGCATGTCACATAAGTTACATAGTAGTGTTTAGCAAAAAGAGAGAGGAGATTAGTCATTAGTATTACGAAGTAGTGGTGTCGGACAACAGAAGAAGAATATAAAGAAGAAAGAAGAAGAAGCTACTACTTCGTGGCACCACTTATGCTTTATTGTCTTCTTGTTCCTCCTCTCCTTTCTCTCTCTCTCTTCTTCTTTTTTTTCTTTCTAAGAAATCATTTGGTTCTAGATCTAAAAAAAAAATGGAACCATACGAACGGCAAAAACTAGTCACGATTTATAAAACTGTACGATCCGGCCGCGATTTAAGCAGTTTTGTGCTTTTTTCGTATAAAAAGGTTCTTAGAGTTAAAAGAACAGTAATGGTGAGAGGTTCATGGTTAACCGGGTCAGACTGTTTAGTCCGGTCTGGATCTGAGAACCATGATTAGGTATATTGTAAAATGAGATGATAAAATAGATAAAATAATTTTTTGAGGTGCTAAAAGTTAAAATTTTTAGCAATATCTCTAACTTCAACCAAAAAATATTCTTAGCCAGTCTAATATTTAAAAAAAAAACATTAGTTTGTTTTTTGTTTTTATCTTTATTAGTAAATAATTACATCTTAATGTATTTAGAAACAATAATTTCGTGTATTTATACTTTTTTTTTTTTAATTTTGTGTATTTTTAATTTTTTAATACTAATTTTTTTTGTTTTACTCCAGCCCTAACAACCCAATATGCGAAAGTCTCTCTCTTTTTCTTTCCATTCTTCAGAGTTTCAAACAACAAAAGAACAAAATGTGCCCAAGCAAAAAATTCCAAATATTTTCACACGTTTAAAGTCACCTACTGCCCATACCTTAACACATGGACACCCTCTAGTTCACACAGCTTAATTCTGTTCACAGCCATGGCAGAAAGACTCAAACTTTTCTTCTGGGTATTCTTTGTTCTTCTCTCAAACCCAGCAAAATCTCAGCTTGATGAGCTTTTCTTCAATGGGTTCAAAGGTGTAGGTGTAGCCAACAACTTGAGCTTAAATGGTGCTGCACAGATCCAAGACAATGGTGTACTTCAGCTAACAAACAAAACGCATAGATTACTAGGCCATGCCTTTTACTCAAATCCAATCCAATTCAAGAACTCCACGGATGGCAAAGCTTTTTCCTTTTCAACTTCCTTTGCTTTCGCTATGGTCCCCGAGTATGCTAAGCTTGGAGGCCATGGCCTTGCTTTCACAATCTGTCCTACCAAAGAGTTTCCAGGGGCTCTACCAGGTCAGTATCTTGGTCTAGTCAACAACACCGATCTTGGCAACTTCACCAACCACATATTTGCAGTCGAATTTGACACGGTCCAAAACCTTGTGTTGGGGGACATCAATGGCAATCATGTTGGCATTGATATCAATAGCTTAGTATCCAACAAATCTGTCCCGGCTACTTATTTTGATGGTGTTCTCAATTTGAAGAGTGGTCAGGTAATTCAAGCTTGGATAGAATATGATTCTCAAAGTAATCAATTAGATGTGAAACTTTCGCCTTCATCTACTAAACCAAGGTCTACACTTCTGTCTTTTCACGTAGACCTCTCACTAATTCTTCAAGAATCTATGTATGTTGGTTTTTCTTCTTCAACTGGTTCGCTCTCTAGCTCTCACTATATCATGGGTTGGAGCTTTAAGATTAATGGAGAAGCTAAATCTTTGTCTTTGGATCAACTCCCTTCACTCCCAGCAGAGTCTAAAAGAAACAATAACACAGCCGTAATTGTTGGTGTTTCTGTTTCAGCTGCTGTGGTGATAATTTTGGTGAGTGGTTTGGCTTTTAACCTCATTAGGAAAATCAAGAAAGCTGATGTGATTGAGGCCTGGGAGCTTGATATTGGTCCACACAGATTTTCTTACAAGGAGCTGAAGAAAGCAACAATGGGTTTTAGTGACAAGGAGCTACTTGGGTTTGGTGGGTCTGGTCGAGTTTATAAAGGGACACTGTCAAATTCAAACACCCAAGTTGCAGTTAAGAGAATTTCGCATGAATCAAAACAGGGTTTGCAAGAATTCATATCCGAGATTGCTAGTATTGGTCGGCTTCGACATAGAAATTTGGTTCAATTATTTGGATGGTGTCGGCGAAGAGCAGATTTGTTACTTGTTTATGACTTTATGCCTAATGGAAGCTTGGACAAGTACATATTTGATGAGCCTAAAACAATTCTGAGCTGGGAGCAGAGGTTTAATATCATCAAAGGTGTGGCTTCAGGGCTTTTATATTTACATGAAGATTGGGAACAAACTGTGATTCACAGGGACATCAAGGCAGGGAATGTTTTATTAGATTCTGAGCTAAATGCTCGGCTTAGTGACTTTGGTCTTGCTAAACTATACGAGCGTGGCACCAATCCAAGCACTACAAGGGTTGTGGGCACATTGGGTTATCTAGCTCCTGAGCTCACACGCACAGGCAAGCCTACAAAAAGCACAGATGTGTTTGCATTTGGCGCTTTGTTGCTAGAAGTGGTATGTGGTAGAAGACCTATTGAGCTTAAAGCATTGCCTGAGGAGCTCATGTTGGTGGATTGGGTGTGGGAGCAGTGGAGACTAGGAGCAATATTTGAAGTTGTGGATTCAAGATTGGAGGGTGAGTTTGATGAGCTTGAAGCTGTTGTGTTGCTCAAACTAGGCTTGATGTGTTCCAACAATAAGCCTAAGGCACGCCCCACAATGAGGCAAGTGGTAAGGTACTTGGATGGAGAGCTACCACTGCCTGAAGCTGTGGAAGCACCGCAGGGAGGGACTTAGGTGCCACTGACTTTTTAAACTTTCCATTATACTCCTTGTATACCCGTGAATTGCACGTTTTTTACGTGATAATTTTTTTAGGATAATTTCATTAAATTTATATTTTGCATATTGGACTAATTTAATAAAGAGTAATATATTCCGTAATCATATTTTCAATTGTTATAGAAGCAATCACAAATGTATTATATATAATTTTTGTCGTTCCAAAATGAAAACAACGAAATTTTTTACAGGAATTCAAAAGGTAAGTTAACAAAAATATTCATTTTTTAATAAAAGTTATTTATAACATTTTGTGTATCATTAAAAAGTATGTAGATTTAGAAATTATTCTTTTAATTTTAAACAAACTTTCTCAACTGCAATTTTTTCTACCCTACAATCCAAAACACCGAAAAATGTACCTCAAAAATTAATAAAACTCAACAAAACTACAATTCAAAATAAAAGAGAAAGGGAAAAATAAAACTCACATCAAAATCAAACTCCTTCTGAATATGTAAAACATATTAAATGCAATGCAATCAAGCCAAATATCCAATGCATAATCAAATTCAAATTTTTAATAAGACTTTGAAGTCAAACAATAGAAATAGGTGGTTGATCCCAAGCAAAAGTGCTGATTATATACATGATGATTGTAACTCTTTTTCCTTAATAATATAAAAATAGATAAATAAATAGAAAACCAAAATTACAATTCCAAAGGGAAAAAAAATAGAGGAAACTTTTTGACAAAAAGAAGAAGAAATATTGTGTAAATATTTTCATAATCTAATCCAACATGTGAATAATGAATAGATAAATAAAACTTTTAAACACAAAATTGAATTTATTTTCTTAAATATCTCAAAAAGTACAATAATGAGATAGGGAAGATGAAGAGCAATATAAAATATTCATAAATGCATAGAAAAATTACTCAAGTATTTAGGAACGTCATATAATAAAGACATAACAATTTGATGTTAATTTGTTAATATTGTGAAGCTAATATATTTATATATTTAATATTGTCAAAAAATTAAAGGTAAAAAAATAAATAAGAAAAAAAATAATGATGTGGTAGATTAAGTGGCTCAACAAAAGTATAGCAATAATAAATATTACGCTCTTGCTTTTAGATGTATATAGATAGATTTCCACTATATTCGATAATTTAAAAAAAAATAGAATCTCACCGTCCTTCAAATTTTGAATTTGTTCTCTCAAAATTTTGAATTAATCCAATAAAAGTATATTAAATCAGTAAAAAGAAAACCTAAAAAATTTAAATTTGGTTAAAAAAAACCTCATCTAACCATTACTTAGCCTATGGCCCTCCAAATACCAACAAAACCTCAAATCTTCTTTAAAATTTTCAAATTTATAGCCAGTTAAGATTGAAGGTGGAGGGAAGGGGAGTAAGGGAATAGTAAAGTAGAGTCGGATGTATATAGATAGATTTCCACTATATTCGATAATTAAAAAAAAAATAGAATCTCACCGTCCTTCAAATTTTGAATTTGTTCTCTCAAAATTTTGAATTAATCCAATAAAAGTATATTAAATCAGTAAAAAGAAAACCTAAAAAATTAAATTTGGTTAAAAAAAAAAAAACCTCAACTCTTCTTTAAAATTTTCAAATTTATAGCCTGTTTAGATTGAAGGTGGAGGGAAGGGGAGTAAGGGGATAGTAAAGTAGAGTCGGCTGGTTAATAGGCTTCTAGCCAACTTTACTCTACTCACCTTCAATTCAAATAGACCATTGATACGTTTACTACATTGCCATGTCAGTCTGCCAATCTTCCACTTAGCTCCACTCCTACTCTAGTCCAACCAATGGTACTCTCTCTTTCTCCCTCCCTTTGCCATTGCGGTAGTGTAAAGCAGTTTGGATGGCCGAATAGAATTGGGCTAAAAATGCAGTAGTAGTTGAATAGTTGTATAGCATTTCTTGTGAAATAGAATATATTTATTTATTTTTATCTTTTTTATAATAAATAGTAGTTTTGTTGGTTTTATATTTTATGTATAGAATAATAGTATTGTTAATAAAAAAAAATTTTTTTGATAGGCAAAAATATATTGTTATGTATTTATATATGGTAGTAACTAATTGTATTGTTAATTTATTATCTTGCATATTATATATTTGTATATTATAATAGTAGAATGTTTTAGAGATAAATATAAATAATTGTTTAATTATTTGATTTTATCTAATTGCTTTTGTATAACTAGTTTTTAAAATTCAATATATATTGAAATTTTAATATATGAGTAATTTATGAAGAAACCATCCATAATTAATGTATATTTTAAAAGGAAAAATGTTCGAAATTTAGAGGCTACTATTCAAACTACCATTTCAAACTGATGAAAAATTAGACGGTGAAATCTTGGAATGGCTCCAAAATATGAACCTAAACAAATAAATATTACTCATATAATAGTATCATGTTAATCAATGTGCTGAAATCCGTTTAGTTTATCTCAAAATTGTGTCATATCAATACAAAACTCAAGATTATCAAAATTTATTAAGTGATTCTTTAACGATGTACATTAACCCAAAAAAAAAAAAGATTATTAAAAATATTTAGTTCAAAAAATCAAGTATAATTAATTAGTCTGATAAAAAAAAAGTATAATTAATTAGTAGATAGTGCAATGAAAAAGAAAAGGTAAGACACAAGTACACAACTTTGTTGAAGATTATTAAAAAAAATTTGCTATATTTGACTTGGTTCCCACGAGAAAATTTTCCTGTCTGCCACGGCTAGGTGGACCATCCCCAAGTTTTTCAGAAAATTGCTTAATCTATATATATATATATATATAATCGAAACCTTTGAAGCTCCCACAATTTTCCACGTCATTACTATTTTTTTTTCTTTTTATTTTAAATTCTTTTTATTTTAGGTTTTATATTTTATATATTTTTTATTTATATTTTTTTAATTTGATTTGAGACTTTTAAGATGTATTCAAACACAAACACCTCATGTCATACAATTTTCTATTTTGCTTTGGACTCTTCCTTCTCTCCTTCTCTAATTCTCCGGTCACTAGATCACTATTAGGGTTTTTTTATTATAGTTTTACTGTGTCTTCCTACAAGTTTTTAATATTTTATTTAAAATAAAAACACTTTGCAAAAAATACTTCTCCAGTCCCACGTAAACAATCCCTTACAAAACAGCAACACAATCATGATTTCAATATTAAAATTGGCCAAAAAAAACTGATTACAAAATTCCCACTAACAATCAATTACTTCGTTGGGCAGCCATTTCTATCCTTTACTTTTCTCTTCTTTTTCATGCAATTCAAAACTACATCATGTGAGGCTGTACTGTGACTACAAGCAGCAGAGAACGACGTTCATGGATTTTACTAGGAGCGACAATGGACCTAGATACGAGACGAAGAATCACAAAAGGTCACTATTTCAATTAGAAACTCCCTCTTTTACAGTTCGATTATAGTAATTTCTGGGTCTTATTGTGTTTCGGCGTGGTTGTTTTGCTATAGGCATTCTTAATGACAGTGATGATACCTGATATTCTTTGACCCAAGAATGAAAACCATCCAAGAGAGTTCAATCCTCTCATTCATTGTAGCCTCAAGATTTCATTGAATTTGACGTTAAGGTATTTTTTGTTACGTTGTTTAGATTTTTGTACCTATTATATTGAGATTTGATAATTTCAATTTTTGTCAAATGGTTATGTTTTAAACTTTTGCACTTTTTTAAGGTTAGGAATGAAAGAGTTCTTTAGTCTTTCTTTTGGCTTTTCAGAAGTTTTAACATCTAAATTTTGAGTTCATGTTTTGCAATATATGAAATTGTCTTGACAAATTTCAATTGCTATAATCATGCATTATTCTTTTGAGGTAATCTATTTTTCTCTTATATTTTTCTATTATGTAGTCATATATATTGCTTTACCGTTTGAATTAATGTGATTTAAGAATTATAAATTACTGTTATTTTTTTAAAAAAAATTCATATATATGACCATTTTTGCATTTTTACTCTATTTTTTATACCGTTTTTTACATTGCTGGGTCTTGAATCATAACTTAAAAATCTCATAAATTTGTTCTTTAAATTTTGCCTTTCACTAGCCAAGAATAAAAGTTGGAATCATAAGTGCATTCCAAACGTGCTTCCTAGATTAGTTGTCTTCTATCTCGATTAAAACTCTATGGCCTTTCAACTGGTACTTCCTTCTTCTTCTTTTTACATTCATATATTCCGAAATCTATTCTCTCCGGTGCATATATTTGTCTTCATTCTCTAACAAAGTCAATTTATTCATATGATCTTTTTGTTATTTTTCTTCTATGTGTTAAAATATTATAACTATTGCCTATAACACTAAATTAGCTTTCCCAATTCTTTAAAAAAAAAAAAAAAAAAAATTCTTTTCCAAAACATAGCTCTAGATTAATGACTCTTCTTCTGAGTGTCATTGTCATCTCTGAGTGTAATTAATTACTGCTTTCTATGTAAAAACTTCTATAGTTTTTATTTTCTTATTTTTGGGTTTTTTGGTTGCATTTTATATGGCAAGAAAAAACCCCTAATTTTGCAAACAAATTGAGTAATGAGAGGGATTATATTATATTAAAAAAATGATTGAGACCTTAATTTTCATTAAAGAAAGGATGTCATTGATAATAGGCATGGCATGCCTAACATTATTGGTGATAGTATTTTATTTCCCTCTTAAATTGTAACTTATTTTTTCAAGTAATCATAACTTTAAACAAATTTAAAATTTAAAATTTTGTTCAACTAATCCGTACATTACACAGGTTAACGACTAGTTATATATATTTATATATAAAAAATTTTATAATTTGCACCCATAATGTATGTTTTGGGCCTTATGGCCCAGTTGTATTTCTTTGCAGTAGCAATAAGCTGACATGGCATACAAGGATTGTACACCCAATCGATATTGAATTTAAACTAAAAGTTGGCCTCCACTCCCAAATTCCCATCCAAACGAAAAACTAGCCGTTACAACTTTTCCTTCCATTTCTTCAACTTTCCCCTAATCCATTGTGAAACCCTAATATATTTTTTTTAATTTCTTTTCAGAACTATAAACTGCTAATAAATATCCCAAACCCATTTCGCCTTTTCAGTAATTGAACAAAACCTTTCTCTTTAATTCAAGAATTTAAATAGCAATTCTCACCCTTTTTGCCTTTTTTTCTTTTCAAACAAAAACCTTTTCCCTATTGTCCTATTAATTCAACTTTTTTCCTTTTTTCTTTTCCATCCATATATTCTCTGCGTTTTTTTTCATCTTTCTTTGATTGAATCTTCATTTTCTTGGCTTAAACTAGAGGGGGAAAAAAAAAAAAAGAGTGAGAGATTATGGCTTCAAGAACAGTGACTAAAGATATTATCACCCTTCGTGGTTCAGCGGCAATTGTCAGCGAGTTTTTTGGTATGTTATTGTGTCTTATAAACCTCTTAGATAAAAACCCACTTTTCAAATTCAGTGTTCGATTTTCTTTGTTGGGTTTTGTAGAAAATCTTGGCTGATCTAATCTTTGTATTTCTTTGCAACTCTTCTTTCAGGGTATGCTGCAAATAGGTAAAACTATATGTTACTTTTTTCTTTGTGGTTTTTGTTTTATTGGAATGTAATTGTTGGGTTTTGAAAACTAATGTTGATTGAAAAATGTTTAGTATACTCTACAATCGTGGACTTTATCCGGAAGAAAGTTTTGTGAAGGTGAAGAAATATGGGCTTCCAATGTTGCTTACTCAGGATGAGAGTGTTAAATCCTTCATTGCCAACGTAACCGCTCAACTTTCTGGTAAGTTGTGCCTTAAGAGTATTTAGTATTTTTCTGTTCTGTTTGGATACTAAGAAAATGTTTTAGGAAAATGATTAAAAAGAACAAAGAATCAGGAAACTTTAGTGGGCAAGGAACTGTTTCATGGCTCTATTGGGGGTTAGTATAAAAAATATCAATAGAAGTCATGGAACACAAATTTGTTTGTCGGTTTTATGTGTTTTTCATTTTCTGAGCATAAAAAACAAGAGAAACTTGGAATTTATTTAATAATTAATTTTTTTTTCTGTTCCAATTTTTGAGCAACCATACTGAGAGTCTATGTTTGATGCGTTGGTACAATGTTGGTGACTGAATTATTTGGTTTTTCTTGTAAAGAATGGCTGGAAGCTGGAAAGTTACAAAGGATTGTTCTTGTAATAATGAGTAAAGCTACCAATGAGGTCCTAGAGAGGTGGAACTTTAGCATTGAGACTGATAGTGAGGTTGTTGAGAAGGGGTAATTTAACTAAAACTTGATTTTTTTTAAGTTATTGCTTGTGTTTAGTAGTATGCTTTTTAAGAAGTTACTGATTGCTCTAAATGTGGGTAAGAACTCATTGTTTTAATCTGTTCTGGTTTCAGTGTCTCGAGGGAAAAGAGTGACAAGGAAATCATGAGGGAGATACAAGCAATCATGCGACAGATTGCTTCAAGCATTACCTACTTGCCATGCCTTGATGAAGCCTGTAAGAACCATATGTCATTCCCCAGTTATTTCAATTATGGTTGGTGTTTATTCTAGTCAACCCTTTTTTCGTCTACTTTATTTTAGGTGTTTTTGATGTGTTGGCCTACACTGATAAAGATGTTGCAGTCCCATTCACTTGGATTGAGAGTGACCCCAAACTTATTGCTAATCCACAAATGGTCAAATTGCACTCCTTTGATACCAAGGTGAGTCTGCGATGATAATTTTGATGTGGTTGGAAATGACAAACTTTGGTTGGCTATAGTTAATACGTTTGCTTGGGTCATGCAGATTCACAAGGTTGATACTCTTGTATCTTACAAGAATGACGAGTGGGATGAGCAGTAGAGAGCAACGAAAGGGATAAGCAGTAGAGAGAGGCTACTCGCCATTTGTTTCTGTGTTACCTCTTTGTGGTTCCTTCTTCGCTTGAGTGGTTATTGTGAATCTTCTATTCACATTTTGTAAGAAATGTCCATTTGTGGTTTGGCTAATGAAAACATGGAGAAAAGAAATCTGAGGTGCGTGCTCTGTTTGTTTAATTTGTAATCTCCCATGTCAGTAAATCTGCTTTGAATTCCATTATCATATTTTTGTGTTAAGGGAATTTGAGCTGTGTTTGGTATTAGAATAAGTAGAACTATAGAACAAGAATGATTCATGAAAAGATTGGACGTACAGAATTTGGAGTGTATTTTCAATCCATTCAGTCAGTGGCGGAGCCATGCTAGGATTAGGATTTGGAGGGGCCATGCGCCCCCCCCCCCCCAATATTTTTTATAAAGTTGACAAGTATAGACTCTTGCATATCTAATTTTTATGCCTTCAATGATTGTATATCTAATTTTAAGCAGTCTTTAGTAATTTTTTATCTTAATAGATTGCAATTTAATTTGAAAATCTGGGTTTACGTGCAAGTTAAAGACTATGAGTTATAAAGTACTCGGCTTGTACTGTAAGTTTTGTTTATAATACTAGTTAAGATTAGTATAAATAGTATGGATTAATATATACAAAGAAAAAAAGTGATTAGCTCATTTTTTTACTCCACCAAAAGTAAATTCCTAGCTTCGCCACTGCATTCAGTTGCCCCATTTTGTTCTATTTTCCTTTTAATTTTACATCTAGGAACATGCCTAGCTGTCTGTATCCAATTTAAGCTGCAGAGAATTTCAACTGCTACATTACTGTTTAATGCTTACTGTATGCCAATTAATACTTGTGCACGCTCAGGCCACTATACGCAACCTGGTTTTTGGTGATAAAAGTAAAACTTGATTTTACCAAAACATGATTTTAGTAAATTACTTTGTTGTCATTGGAAATACATATTTACAGAGACAAGATGTTCAGGCCACTATACGTAGAGATCAGAATTTGTGCAATGGGCTTTTGCATGTGCTACCATAATACTTCCATTTTACGCAAATAAGCATATGGAGACGGTATGCACTGCTGGTATGTGATTGGACTCATCATAAAGACACTTTCTTGGCCAATCCTGCAATTAGTAGTTCAACATTTCTGCTTAGTCCCAACCTGTTAAGAGGGGGAAAAATATTTATATCGATTCTTCCAAGTTATTGTCAACCCGTTAAGAGTTATAATGTAAGGCTATTCGGCCATAGGAACATACTTGATTCGAAAGATCCAATTTCACAATTGTGATAATTGATCCCATCAATAAAAGCTGCTACCTTTCAACTATTTTTTTTTTCTTTTTTTCCTTTTTGGGGGTGATTTTTTTCTTAAGAAATATCTATAATTATTATGGGCTTTATGAGAACCACATATAATTGTATACTATCAAGATGAAGTATAGAATTCCCCAAAGTCATATCCCAGTCAAGACTTCCAATTATCTGATCCTCATCCTCGAACCAAAACATGCACTTGGTTCTCAACCTGAAAGCACATCTTATTGCCTCCTTGGTGATCTCTAGTAGAGGCCTTGATCTCACTCGCTTAGGCAGCTCATAGACGAAAAGTGCTTACTATTAACAAAATGGTACTCATCCACTGATCCACAGAGCACCACTTGAAGTAATCTCACAATACAGTGAGATTTAACTGTAAAGTAACCATTTCCTAGAGTTTCTCTCCAAATCCAAGGAGGAATGCCACTTGGTGCAACTGCATCAGCTGTGGTCATTGGCAAGAGGATGTCCATCATGATCCCAACATCTCGACTGTTGTCCTGCCTGTTAGTAGCTGCACATGAAAAGAGAGGGGGGGGGGGGGGGGGGGGGGGGGGGGGGTGTTTGGAATAGAGGAAAAGAAAAAGAAAAGAACAAAAGGTGCAAATTCGTCGAGTAAACTTGGTTATTAGGCAATGAGATTGAAAAGGCTGGACAGAAGCAAGGTTGCGCAAAAGTATAGTTTCAAACAAACAAATCAGAGATACATAGAATTCGGATGATTGCTTTGCTTAAACTTATTCAGGTCTCAGCTGTATGATATAGGTAAGGAGGTATCAAGAAGATACCGAACTATGGAAAAGGCAGTAACATCCTCAAGCCTCTGTCCTCTCTATTGGACATATATACTATTCTTTGGACTATTGAAGTGTCAGACCTGAACAAGAAGTAATTACAAGAGAGAAATAGATAAAATATCTACTCAAAGCTGAGAAACTTAGAGAGAAGAACTATGAGATAATCAATAGAACTTTAGAAATACATTTTGAGTACCCTCCAATAAAAAGTTCTTATCAGGAAATATAGATTGGTATTTGCATAGAGGAGAAACAACAGAGATGCCAATTACAAACAGTGGACCAATGGAATTGCACTGGTAAGTGTAAGTCTATGATTCTAATTCTGGCTTTGTGTGTTTGTCCGAAAACCTCCAGTATTGGGCGCTTTTTGATTCCTTGGAAAGCTTATTATGTGTGCTACAAATAAGGATCCCCCCCGTCCCGAAATTTACAAAAAGGACCAAAGGTGCTCCATTACCCAAAAAAATATACCCAAATTTTTTAAAAAAATCCCCAGATGATTATACTTACTTTTTTAAAGAGGAAAAAAAAAAAAATATATATATATATATATAAGTTGGTTTTGCATTCTTTCTTCCTTCTCCAAAAATACCTCAAAAATATAGTTCTAGTAGAAATCCAACCTAATTTAAACCCTAAATATGTAAAAAAATTGTTATATGCCAAATAATCATTAACAATTAATTTCCCTTAACAACTAGGGACTTCAATTTTTGTTAATCCTTTTTCCACGAGGTATATTATAGTATTGATAAAATTATATTATTATTTAAATAAGGGTTGCGTTAACAGGCACTGTAAAGTGCCCGTTAATAGCAGCTTTATATCTTTTTTTAGAAATTTTATAAGCTGTGGGATTAGCTTTATAAAAAGAAATAAATATTAACATTGGCTGTAGGGCCAACCTATGTTAATATTAACAAGCACCGCAAGGTGCTTGTTAATATTTGCCTTTAAATAATATGTAAATATAAAAAATCTCACTTAAATTAATTGCCTTAAATCTAACAAAATAATGCTTATTTGAGATTGATATTCAACTTAGAAAAATCCTACTTGCACGTTCCAATCGAAATGGAAAATGATTTTAGGCCTTATGCTTTGATACCAATCAAAGAAAATGAGTGCTTATGCAACTATTATACATTGTAAACTATGCCGTCATGACCTAAAGAGATGTTGGCTTGTCGCTAATGTTGGTGGTTGCTTCTAAAGCAAGGCACATAAAATCTACACCCTAAGAACCATGCCAAAGAGATTTCAAGAGCTTGAGAGAAAAGCAGAGGAGAAGAGATTTCATTATTAAGCTTTTTATTAGTTACACTAACAAGAGGGTGTTTACTCCCACGTTATATCCTAATCGTGTAACTTATATTTTACAAGAGTCAAGTTAATCTCATTTATATAGACCAACTTGATTGGATGAGTCATACTTACTATTGGATTAAGACGTTAAAGTGAGAGTCTAGTAATCAAGCACTTCGTCCATCTCAGAACATGAACTTGATTTGTATGAAACGAGTTGTCAAAGACCATTTAGAACATTGATTCAATTTCTAACCATAAGGTCCATAACCATGTGTGAGGAACTAGTGGTACCATGAGATGTAGAACATCCACCATGAACACAAACATTGGAATCTCCGCCACTTTTGGTTTGGTACTCAGTTGTCAAAACTCTCCCAACTATAATCGACCAGCTTCAAAAGTCAAACCACTTTACCTCGCAACTCTCGCCTTGTCCAACCTTTTTCTTAACTTATAGTATATAATGAAGAGGAATGCAAATAATAATAACAAACAGTAACACATTCTCACGCACACACTAGCTACCATTTTCTCAACAAAACCAATGGCAATTGCAATGGCAGCCTCAGCTTTCTCCAATTCACTTCTCTCATCTCCTCCTCCTCCTCATAGACCCACCTTTGCTTGGTCTCCATCACGATCACAAGTCAATCTTCGTAGTACTACTTTCAGATCGTATCCAACCCTTTTCACCACCCGCTCTTCTCTGGACGCTGCAAATGATACCAAGCAAGACACCCCTATTGAATTAAGTACGTACTTTGCTTCAAAAATCTCTCTTTTTGCTCTTTCTCTTTCTCTTAATTGGGTTGGTTTCAATTTTTTTTACAGGATATGCTGCATTTCCTACAGTGATGGATATCAACCAGATTCGTGAAATTCTGCCTCACCGGTCAGTTCCACTTTTTTTCCGCAACATTTTTTTAAAATTCTGTGCACTTTAAATCACTGTTTGAGAAAAACCCATTTAGCAATTTGCTTTTCTGTATCATTTTTCTAAAGTTCTCTGTTCTGTGCACTTCAAAAAATTGATTGAGGAAAACCCATGTTGCAAATTGCAATACATATATTGAGGTGTTCTTTTTTGTGGTTTTTGAATTGCCAAACAATGAAACATAGGTAGCTTCTTTTAGGAGGAGCCAAAAGAAGTTTTTGTAAGCAATTTTCAACGTTTTTACTTTCTTTTTGTTTTGGGTTTTGTTAGGTTCCCATTTCTTCTAGTGGATAGAGTAATTGAACACAATCCTGGAGTTTCAGCTGTTGCTATCAAGAATGTCACAATTAACGACAACTTCTTTCCTGGTCATTTTCCTGAAAGACCTATAATGCCTGGTGTTCTCATGGTTGAGGTATTTGCTTGTTTCGCACTTTCGTTCCTCTTTTGTTCCTTTCCCCCTTTTTTTTTTTTTTTCTAAATTCATTTGTTTATGTTAGAGGGTTTGTTTATGAATTACTAAATATTAATACGTTTATTAACAATCATGCTATTGTGCAATGGTAAGATTGTGCATCTAAATTGAGAGTTTAAGTGTTATGATGTGTTCTATTTTCATGATGAGGTTGTAAAACGGTTGAGGATATTTTTATTTGTTCCTAATGAACCTTGATTGAACTTCGTGTTTGACCATCCTATGTTAAGCTTTCAAAGCTATGGACTTATGGGTATCAAGACCCTTGGTCTTCAGGATAACTTTTCAGTCAGGAGTTGTCATTGGTCTATTTGCTATAGCTAGTAGGTGTTACAGTCATTTTTGCATGTGAACATCTGTTGCATTGACAGTGTTATGAGCAAGTGTAATGCCCAAATTGATTCAGTCAATGGTGGAATGTGGTCCAACAGTACCCTTTGGGGTTACTGCTTGATGTCTTATGGGAAAATGTCAGGAAATTTCATACCATGTGCTTAAATTAATTGTTAGTGTCTCAATTACAATTCAATAATTCAGATTAGATTTGAAGTTTGGTAATTGAGCCAAGCAGTGATTTCTTATTGAATTGGTTGATAGAAGTTTACTGGTTTTAACTGATCATCCAACTAGAATATTGAAAAAACGTTGCACTTGTTTGTACATGATTGTTGAAATTGAAACATATTAAATGATGTTGAATGTTTCATACTCTTAAGTGCATCATGTGATAAAAAGATGATTGTTGTTCTTCAAAGAATTTTAAAGAGAAAGTTGAACCCATGGGAGCCATTTCAGTTGGCAGTTGAAGTTCAAAATCCTTAGGATAAAGTTCTTTTAGATAAATTTATGGATTGTTTATTTTGTCACAATAGAAAGTATTCTTAATTGCTTAACCAGGTGCTAGAGCTATATTGTTCTATCACTTCTATGGTGGGGGTCTGCAGCAATTATTTTCAATGTAGAAACTTTTCCGCCATATCTACTTATTGGAAATTCTGCCTTTGTACTCATTGTAACTTACTGTTTGAGCTTGACTTAGCAAATGACCTTAGAACGAAATTTCTCTTGGTCATTATTATAAATACTATGTGGTCTGTTGATACCCTTTCACAAGGAATTAAAGCTTATATTTCTTCTTCTTCTTTTTTTTTTTTTTTTAATGAACAATTTATGTATACATTTCTTTATGTTATATGAGCTTTGAGCATTAAAAAATATCTAGAATATGAGAGTAGATCACTTATTAAGACTGATAAGCCTGTTTGTTTGTTTCCACATACCATCCAGAGTACATAAATTGTCTTCAAGTAAAGTGCAATTTTTTGGTTCCTTTTGAGTGTTAAGTGTTGGAGGCTGATTATTCCATCAAGTGATTAAGGGTGGTGATGAGTACATCTTTGGTTCAGCTCTTCCCATTGCAAAAAAGTTGATGATTCTGTGAATGCTAATGTTTTCTGCTAATGTCACGTCAAATATTTAATTAATTTATTAATTAATATATATATACTTTTTCTGTGGTTTGGAGTCAAACCTATTTTGGTTAGTTCTGAGCTTGACGTTGATAATGCTTTCCATTATTAAAAGTTCAACAAGCATACTTTGGGATTTGAAGTTTTATAGTTAGATAAAGTTTTCTAGTTAAGCTGCCCCCTCCCCCTCCACAGAAAGGGATAGATTAGAAGTTTACACACAGTTTTGTTATATTCAAGTGGATTTCATGTTGCTTTCAAGGGGTGTAGAGTAGCAAAGTGCTACTTAGTGAATGTTGGCAAAATTGTGGGTGCTTGTAAAATGCCACAGAAAATTAAAGGTTTTAAGAAAACTGGGATAGTAATAAAGCATTAAAGACCTGCCTCATTGAAGTTTTATCTTAGAACTGGAATGCAGTGCCTAAGAAGGAAATGCTTGTTTCCCAAAGGAAATAAATCTTGAATCTAAACTGAAGTAAACTTTGAATAAATGCTGGTTGATCCATTTTACTTTACCATTTCCGACATTACATATATATAGAGAGTGGTAACGATTTTAAGCATTTTACTTGGACTAGCACAGTTCTCACAAGTACTAGAGTAAGTTGAGGTGTCTATGACAGATTTAGTTTACCAATAGTACTTCAATGGGTAATTGCGTCAATGGAGCAAAATGCATTTCATGGAGTCTATTTTTGATAGGTAAAAATAATATTATTGAAACAAGACTACTTAGTGATGATAAGCACGAAGTAGCCTAAAAAATTACAATTAGAGAAATATCTACACATGAATTGATTCTATGAAGGAGTGAATAGAGTTACTATCAGTAAGGCCATATGCAAAAGACCGCTCATAAACAGAACTAATGAAGGATGCTTGCAATAGAGATGACGTGCACTCCACATCTTCAAAAGTACACCGATTTCGTTCCCTGCATATAGTCCACATCAAACATAAAGGAATAAGATTCCATGTATCTGAATTTGGTCCTGGACATCGCCCATTTCATGGAGTCTATGAATTCCCTTTGGCTGAGTGTTTTCTTTCTGGACTTGGCCTTTTCTAAAGGGTTCTAGAAGCTTACTCTACCAACATTTTGGACCACCGCTCAAGTTCCTTGACCTGACAATGTTCATAGAGAAGGACTTTTATGTCATTGAAAAATAAAATGGGACCCATTGTTTAGTAGGGATATTGTAAGTGAGCTTTAGTAAGCCAACTTAATTGTTAAGGAGTTTGAAAGTATCATATTGTTTCGTAAAAAAATGGGGTGAAACAATTAAAGTAATTTAGGTTAAATTCATTGCCAATGTCTATGTTGTCTATCAAAAGAATCCTTCTTCAAAGCCATGTCAATAAAAATTGTGAAACTGATTAATGGAAAATTTTGATTGGACTTGATTGCTAATTGGGAAAATCTAATTATTTAATTTTCGGCACTAGAGGTGTAGGGACTTAGTTGGAATTTTATTCTAAACATTGAAGTCATGTGCTGACCGATTTTAGGCTGTCATAGTTTCTTTCTTCTTTCATTTTCTTTTAAATTGATTGCCATGCCTCTTTTACGGAGTTACCTAACTTATGCAGCAAAAAAAAAAGGCTTACATCTGCTCTGGTACTGACTTGAGATAAGGGCACCACCTTTCTAGCTTATAGACATGTTAAAAGTAGGCATGAAGAAGAAGATCCAGAAATAAAGCAATTGAAATTAGCTAGAATGTACCCCAGGAACTGAAGTTCAAACCTAAGTCTAGGTTCAAGAGAATTCAATAAGACAGCAGGTCTGGTTTTGGATGATAACTTTGCTAAAACTTCTTGCAAAGATTCTTTGACTAGCCTTTATTATTCATGCGCCTTTCTAATCTTAGCTATCTAAGCTCATTAAAAGTCACTTCCTTTTCACATGAATTTTTAAAAGAACAGGAGTATAACAATACTAGTTTGTAAAAATAACAATAAAAGATGACCAGGCAAGAACACTGACAAAGACTACAATAAAATAAAGAATCAACTAGTGGTGGCTAGTGGCTGATCGTAGTTAATTGGTCCACCTCTGTGCCTTGGATCACTTCTTGGGTGCTCTGCATCACTGATATACAGGCATATGCAAATGCGAGGAGCATAAGTGCGTTTAGGTCTCCATAGCTGCACTGTTATACAAGGATTAAAACTGGATAGATTTGTCTGTCTCACTTTTTGTTTGACCATTGATTTTATAGGCCTTTTAGTTTCCTCTAGGCGTCCCCTTAAATGTATCTTACCTAGAAAGCATGACATCTATTTATAGTATTATTGTGGATTTGTCCACCTCTGTGCCTTGGATCACTTCTTGGGTGCTCTGCATCACTGATATACAGGCATATGCAAATGCGAGGAGCATAAGTGCATTTAGGTCTACATAGCTGCACTGTTATACAAGGATTAAAACTGGATAGATTTGTCAGTCTCACTTTTTTTTTTACCATTGATTTTATAGGCCTTTTAGTTTCCTCTAGGCGTCCTCTCAAATGTATCTTACCTAGAAAGCATGACATCTATTTATAGTATTATTGTGGATTTGTAGTTCTTGATGCATTGCCTCAGTTTTCAAAGAGCCAATTTGAATTTACAACTAGGTTGAACAGTTGTATTCGAGTGTATATGTAATGCTCTCTTCCTGGTTGTTTTCAGAATTTGATTCGTACTTTGTAATTTTGCAATATATTGACTTAAAATGGGAGAAATTTCTTGCCCTTGCACACTGTAGAAATGCTGATAGTGAGCCCATTGATGGCTTAAATAGAAAATGATGTGAAAAGCATATGAATCTTGAAAGATAATTGATTTTGTGATAAAGGTTCCAAATTTGTAAAGTTTAAAAATTGAAAATGAAAGAATCAAAAGTTTATTGATAATTACAAGAATTTACATGTGGTTCCATTGTCTCCTGTTATACAAATTAGTTAAATTGACTGAGATACTAGGAGCCAAAGTAGAAACTTTTAAAGAATTCTATGGTTCATAGAGTATCCAATTTCTTAAGTATAAACAGTATAAGGTAAGTTGTATGTGATCAGGAACAAATAAGTAAAGTTTGCAGCATATTATAAGCATAGAAGTCTTGGTCAGTGGCTGATGGGTTAAGGACATGAGTTATGTGTCTTTTGGTTCACACCCTTGCATCTACAGTGCCTAGTTTTATTGTAGAAAAGATGAATCCACCATTGATGGTTTGAATTGGTAAAAATCATGGATTCTGCAAGAATTCACTCTAAAATAGCCAGTCCACAGATTAGAGGGCTGTCCATTCCCTAAAACTACAGATTAAGGGAGGGATAATCTTCAGCACATGAAGGGGTGAATTTGGTTATATTTTGACCTCAGTAACTTATCAGTTTATTTTATTTCATTAGATTTCTTTTGATAAAGTTCTTTTCTTTTCTTTTTTTTTCTTTTTTAATCTTTTAGCTGCCTATAGAGCAACAAGATCAAACAAAAGATTCATTTCTGTTTTCATGAAATTCATTTTTATTCCTAATATTAGAACTTTTAATTACCTAGTCTCTGATGGTGGTTATTATTTGTTCAGAGTCATTTTTATAACACACACGCTTGGTCTCTTTTTGCAAGTAATTAAGATGAATTATGATGTTACACCAGAGTTCAATATTAGAGATCAATCAAGACCGATTGGAGATACAATGATTCTTATTTTGGATCTGTGAGTAATCCATACTCCTGTAGATGAGGACTTATGTATGTTTAGCTTTATGACTAGTGTTGAAACTGTTCAAAAGATACTTTTGCTACAACATCATTGGAAATTCAGAGTGTGAGGTACTTTTAGTTATAAGTCATGTCATGTTTGTGTCTCCTCTTTGTTTCTTTCTTGTTTCATTGACTATATTTATCTATAAGTCTTACTTTGTTATTTTCAAGGATCCCCTTCCATTGAATCCTCCAATTCTCTCCCATTTTTAGCCGGATGTGAGATGCATGATATTTATTCAGTTTTAAAATGCTACATGTCTTACATCTAAATAAAATTTGGAAGAAATTGGGGGATTCAATGGGTGGGGATCTGGTGTTATCCCTTTATTTTATCGATATTTTGTCGTGAAAAGGCACAAGAAGATGATTTCTTCATCCTCTTAGTCTCTTACTAGACAAACAGTTAGCATTGCCATCATCTATTCTAGACTAGAAGTACATATCTTATGCATCCTTTCATGTTAGAATCAATATTTAGTAAAAGCTGTCTCCATTATTTGATTTTCGTGTCAGTAAATCAGATAATTAGCGACTAATGGCAATGTTTGTTGGATTTAGGCAATGGCACAGGTTGGTGGCTTGGTTATGTTGCAACCAGAAGTTGGAGGTTCCCGTGAAAATTTCTTCTTTGCTGGTATTGACAAAGTGCGATTCCGGAAACCAGTGGTTGCCGGTGACACCCTAGTTATGAGAATGACACTTATCAAGTTGCAGAAACGCTTTGGAATTGCAAAGATGGAAGGGAAGGCATATGTTGGAGGGGAGGTCGTATGCGAGGGCGAGTTTTTGATGGCTACAGGCAGTGAATAATTTGCGTCCTTTTTTCACCACTGGTTCAGGTTGATTTTACTTGTTCCCTTAAACAAAACATTTAGTGTTTTAATGCAACTTGATGTTACTTATAAGAATGTCAGTTTTTCTGGCAAGTCCATCATAGTTCACAAACCTACAACTTCTTAATAATCCTTGGGTTTATATCATTTTTAATGCCCCCAATTTTGGTTAAAATGATCAAGGGGGTAGGATTGGGCTCTTACCTAGCAAAGACGATGAAAAAGGTTGTTATTTCTTAAAATATGTCATCATTTATCTTGCATGTCTGAATACAATGAGAACTGTATTTTAAAGATTTTCTGGGTTTGAGTTTGATATCTTTAACATGAAAATGTTGGTGGTGTGGGTCTGTATTCCAAACACTTTGCCTATTGTTGCTTGTCCCACATTGGTTAGAAGTGAGCCTTCTCTAGTGTTTGTAATCCATTGGTTACCTTAAGAGATATCTTAAGATGGTAGGGGCTACTATGGAATTGGGCTTCTCATACCTGGTTGCCCTCTCCTTCTCTACTTTGGGTGGTACGAGTCAACCTTTAAGGACAATGCTATTCACGTGATTCTATACCTTTGTGAGATCTTTCTAAACTCTTTTTACTTTCTATTCTTGCTAATTTTTAGGTTTTCTATTGTTGAATCAAAACTTGTTTTACTCTAAAATATTTCTAGCACATGTTGCATCTCACTTATCAAAAAAAGATGTTGCATCTCTTCTTATCTTACTTAAATGTAAAAGAATATTTAGATAGTATGGAGTCCATGAGAGTATGCAAAAAGCACACTAGTCGGTGACCTTTCAGAATTGAAATGGAAACAACTATTTGAAGGGTGCTACTGACTGTTTCCTACTTCCGCCATATGATCTCTTACAGTAGGGAAACCTAGAAACTGGTTGGAGAGTCGGTGTGGTTCCATATCTCCCTATCCCCATTTTTTTCCCCCGTAATCCTTCCCCACCCTGCTCATTTTTGGTTTGACAGTTTTCAGATATTGATCTTATTAGAAAGGTTGTATTTACAAATTAGGATAAACCATAAATTATACTAACACCCCTTGAATTTTTATGAATTGACACTCTTCACTCCCCCCAAACTATGGATTAGATGACATCCTTCTCTTGATATTTGTATAAATACAATAGGTATGTCTATACCTTCTCACAACATTACTTTCAAAACATAACTTTTTTTTTTTTTTTAAATGCAAACCTTAAGGGGAGTGTCATTTCATTCATAGGCAGGTATCAATCTTTATTTAAAAATTGAAAATTCTGTTATGAAAGTCGGACATGAATTTATCTATTGCGTTTATATTAACCTAAAGGAGAGCGTTATTAACCCATAACCCTTGTTCAGGGTCTTTCTCCCTCTTTTCCAAGGTCTTTTCCTTTTAGTTCCTCTGGCCAGTTAGGATTTTCCTCTCATTTTCAATCTTCCTTTCTTCGTTTTGGGTTAGTTTCATACCGTTGTTCCTTGTTTCTTTTTTCCCACAGTTTTGTCGTCTTTCTAATTTGTTTCTTGTTTTCCTGTGTAAGTCTGCTATGTGATATTCATATAATTGTCTGCAATCTCTCTTATTTTTTGGTTTCTGTACTCGGTTAACAGTAATCTTTATTATTGTGTGTTCAATTAATTCGTTCTCTTTCTTGTGAACAAAAAATGAACAGGCTGGTCGTATTGCCGTGTGCTCAATTATATCATTTCTTCACCAACTCTCTTAGTTTTTTTATATTATTTCTTTCCATAACATTTACCATTTCGGTATTTCTTTTCCCTCTATGTTATTTCTTCATGCAAATATTACATTAAAAAACATTCTCTCTTCGTGTTGTTCCATGTTAACCATATGCTACTTGTCCTAGTTCTTTTTCCATTTATCTTTATCCTCTTTTCTGTGTTATCCTGTTCTTTTCAAAATCTAGTCAACAGTACTCGTGTGAGACATTATTGGTCATGGTGGGCACTTAATCTATTGTGCTTGATGAAGTTTCTATAGTGACTGGCTAACTTTTAATTCATAGCCGGAAAAAAATGATATTCCGGTATTGATCCGGAACATGAATGAGTCATTTTCTTGGAACCCAAGGAATATGGAGACAATTCTAATTGCCATCCTGATATGGCATGCTCCGTTAATACTAGGGATGGTTTGCATGTGGAGTGCCTATCTCTGCAGCTACCCTCTCAAATTCTTTCTTCCTGAAAGGTTGGGGATCACACCAGATTCTTCGGAACAAATGTCATTCTCTGATGTCACCATGCAGATGCTGGGAGTTGATTCCCAGGATCCTTCACTATTTACACAACTTCTTGTTCCTAAATTTGTTCCCTCTCAAGTAGTGATCCCCAAAGTTGTGGCTGCCTCACAACCTCAACAATTAGAACGGGGGTCTTTAATATTCAATCCATTTAACTTCAAATCCTTTAAGAAGTTTTTTTCATTTCGTGTGTGTGTTTCAATTGCACTCCACATAATGTGGCATCTCAACTGGTTATCTTATTTTGAGTACTCTTTGGATGTTGGTATTTGGATGGAGGATTTGCCAGATCAGTTTATGCCGGCTGTGTTTTATGAACTTGTGTTGTAATATTGTCATATTAATAATATATTTCTGACTTTAATATATATAAAAAAATGAGCGTTATTTTTTTTGTCCATAGTTTGCAGGGAGTGTGACCATAAATATTATATTTGAGTGGCCTTAAGGAGTTAGGACTACAAATATCACATTGTGGCTCCCATAGTTACATTTATCCACGGCTTCACTTGCATTTACACCTAATAAAACAGACTCTGTAATTCAATATATTCAAGACCAATTTTTGGTAGCATCCAATTTTGGTTCCATATAGGGAGTCCTTCCCTAACAAAATTACAAAGAAGATAGGGAATTAGAGTAATAATATACTAGCAACATTGATTTATCTTACAAACACACATAATTAATTCAAGAAGAGAGAGTATTCAGAATTCGAAGCTTGATGGAGGAACTCAGAGAACAATAAACCAAGGGTCTTGAATCTCTAATTCAATTATCTACATTCCAAGTTTGAAACCTTTTTTTTTTTTTTTGGGTTTTGGGGTTTACAAGCCTAGACCTAGAGCACCAAGAGGAGTCTTCCCTTGTCCAGCCTCAAAGTAGAAAATTAGCATTGCAACCATGGCAAGCCTAGCATGCTTGATCTCAGCTAACTTCAGTCTCTCTAACTTCTCAAAATCTGGAATGTAAACACCATCCTTGAGAGTGCCAGCAAGACCCAAGGGATCAAAGAATTTGCCACCAGGGTAACCCTGATCCCCGGTTGCATTGGCAAAGTTCTCAGCCGTCCTCGACCACGGTGTAGCCCATTCCACAGACTGTGAGTCTGGGTTGAAGAAGTCCACCCATCTCTTGCTCTCAACCCAGCCCATGAGGATGAGCTGAGTGCCTAGAAGAGAGCCAAAAGAGAAGGGAGCTATTGCACCAGGGTCAGCTCCAGCCTCAAACCATGGGATACCACTCCATGCCTGGCCTACAAAGATCCCAACCACTGCAGCCATTGCCCACCTGCCGTGGATGAGCTCTGCTTCTCTGTACCATTTCAGGAATGCTGGGTCCTTGCCTAGTCCTAGTGGATCAAAACCATAGTCACCTGGGAGCCTGCAATTCAACATGTTGAGTTGAGACCATGTGTAATAGAGAAAGTCTAGTTGTGTCAGTGTCAAAATGGCCAGAAGTATGACATGGTCAACTGTGAGTAAAGGAGAAAAAGTTCATAGTCGAAAGACAGTTCAACAAGTCGTGACAAATGGTGTGATCATAAAAGAACTGTGTGTAATAGTTTTGCCAATGTAATTTAACATCTATATAAATATTTCACAAGATTTTATAAGCTGAGAACTGATAACTTACGAGCCATCGAGCCACTCGGGGTCAATAAAGTTGCCACCACCTCTAACACCAGGGATCCAAGACTTCTTTGGTCGAGCAGCAGCCACCACAATGAACCTCTTAGGCACAGTAGCTCTGGCTCCAACACCAGCTGCAGACAACAATGTCTGGCTCCTGTTCCCTCCACGCAAGAAAGAAGAAGATCCCAACCCATTTAGAACTGCACCAGAGGTAGTAGCCATCTCTCTTAGGTTGGTTGGTGAGGAGAGAAAGTAGATAAGAGTATGTGCTTAAAAGCTTCTCTAGCAGAAAATGGATAAACTGGGAGGCTGGTTTTATCAACTGTGAGTCTTTTTGAGTCTCTGGGAGAGAATCTAAGAAGTGGGTTTTGAAGGAGCCATGTAGGATCATGAAATCTGGAGAGGAAATCTAGTATACCTGTCGTGGATAGATTTCGGACCAATGGGAACAAGACCTCCATCCGCATTCCAATTTTGCCTCCAACCACGTGGACCATGCTTTTGCCTCTAGTTTAGTCTTTTCTGCATTTTTAAAAATTCCCAACCTTTTTTTTTTTTAAATGTCATAATAATATATTAATAACAACCCCTATCCAATTGAGAAAATGAATAATTACTGATGACCCACGTGAGATTCGGCTCGAATTCATTTTGCGTACTTGTTGTTTGAAAAAAAAAAAAAAAAAAAGGGGTATTCGTAAAATAATTTATACTTTCTAACTTCAACACGACACCTAAATTCAATAAAACACGTGTACACCGGGCAAACGAGTTGGGTCAAGTTAATGGGAATCGAATAAAAAACTGATTGCAAGTGGGTGGGTTACACGTTGGCTCAAATTATTTCACATGTAAAATAATAATAATAATGAACAAAAAAATTACTAAAGTTCAAAAGTTAAATAATATATAAATATTCAGTTTACACAATAAAATATTCACAAATGATTGTATCATCATAAGTGCCCAAAAACAACATAGTTTAGCTGTTTTAAAACTTGCTTGCATTAATAATAATAATAATAATAACCCAATAAAATTAATAAAATTAATATATATATATATATATATAATTGTACAGTAAGTGTCCAAAACTCTAGTTACATTCTTGGCACAATGCCTGTTCATTGGGTTCGAGATTCACCGCCAATTATTGGGTTTCTCTAAAGCGTGATTGGTCACTTATGTCTATTTGGTTAGGTATGGAGGCTCACTCATTAAAACACATCATACCAATTAAGGTTCAAGGCTTACATATAAGAGTCTTTTGACTAAATATTGTGTAAATTGGAGTTTATTTGTCATATGAAAACCGTTTAAAGTTATTTAGGAAAATGATGAGAGGTGTGAATTTCAACAATAATAATAATAATAATGAACAAAAAAATTACTAAAGTTCAAAAGTTAAATAATATATGAATATTCAGTTTACACAATAAAAAATTCACAACTGATTGTATCATCATAAGTGCCCAAAAATGACATAGTTTTGTTGTTTTAAAACTTGCTTACATTAAAATAATAATAATAATAATAATAATAATAATAATATATAATTGTACAGTAAGTGTCCAAAACTCTAGTGACATTCTTGGCACGATGCCTATTCATTAGGTTCGAGATTCACTGCCAATTATTGGTTATCTCTAAGGTGTGATTGGTCACCTATGTCTATTTGATTAGGCATGGAGACTCATGCATTAAAACACATCATACCAATTAAGGTCCAAGGCTTACATATAAGAGTCTTTTGACTAAATATTGTGTAAATTGGAGTTTATATGTGATATGGATACCATTTAAAGTTATTTAGGAAAATGAGGAGAGATGTGAATTTCAACAATGGAATTATCGAAATTGTGAGAAAAAGTAAGAGAGAGGAAAAAGAAATGATGTGATAGGAGAGAGAGAGAGAGAGAGAGAGAGAGAGAGAGAGAGGGAGTGATTTCGGCAATGGTATTGCCTAAATATCTGCCCAATTTTTGTTCTGCCCAATTGGACTAGATTGACCTGACCAACTAACAGGGAAAAAAAAAAAGTTGAATTGCGGCAATACTATTGCTGAAATTCACATCTCTTCTCATTTTCCTAAACAATTTTGAACAGTATCTATATCACAAATAAACTCCAATTTACGTAATATTTAGCCAAAAGATTCTACATATAAAGCACATCAACTCTCTCTATGCAATATGGGACCTATATCACAAACAAACTCCAATTTACATAATATTTAGCCAAAGGACTACATATAAAGCGTGTCAACTCTCTCTCTCTAAGAAATATGGGACTTAGTCAAGACCTGGTTCCCTTTCACCTCACCCCACATTTTATGTAAACTTATAGATGTATTGAACGTTCCTTGTTGTAGTAGCATTAGTTGTGTGAAGAAAGGCTTTGGCAATTTTTGGAGCCCTTTCTCTAGCCTTTTTCATGTACGAGTCTCTCATTGGCCTTAGCATTAGTTGTGTGAAGAAAGGCTTCGGCAATTTTTGGAGCCCTTTCTCTAGCCTTTTTCATGTACGAGTCTCTCATTGGCCTTAATTGAAACAATTCCACACCCTCCTCCCATGTGTGTTTATTGGGATTCAAGATTCATCAGACCTGTTGAAGATTGGAAATTGGGAGCAGTTGGTTTGTCTAATATTCTCAAAGATGTAAAGGGTTGCAGTAATGGTTTGGATTTGTCATGTTCGCACGGGGTAGGAAGCAGTTTTGACAATTTACCATGTGTTCCTGAATCCCTTTAATTTGAGCTTCCTTAGATTTATCTTTTATTTGTCTTAGTTGAACATGATTATCTATCTTCAAAAGCTCCACTCATTTCTTCTATTTAGATAATTTTATGAGCTACTGATGCAATTCCCCCTTGCTTATGTTTTTTCTTCAGGGATTCAATGAAGCATGAATACTTCATGCCCCCTTATTTATCCATATTGTATTCCAACCAGATATGATACTCACTACAGTATTCTTGATTATGTTTTAGATACAACTCATATTTTTCCTTAGATAAAAAATTTCAAGTTAGTTTAGAAATCACCATGAACATTTTTTGATAAGCACATGATTTTGAAGTTTAAGTAGTACAACTCTTTTTTCTTTTTTTTTTCTTTTTCTTTTTTTTTTTTACTTCTAGTGCTACTCATGATTATTTTCTTCATCATTTATTTTTAGAGTATTTGTATCAGCTCATGCAAAAATTTGTATATTCAGTAAAAAAAAACCTAATTTTTACATAACAATTTTTTCAAAACACTCACCAATTATTTATTTTAAAAGTTATTTCATTAGAATATTCATTTTTTATTAATATTATTTTACATAATCACTTTTTTTTTTTAAATAAAAACACCCACGTCACTTACATAAACACTAATCGAAAAAGTGAAAACTTAGAAATGAATAAAATAATCCTTTTACACATGAACAATATTTACATAGCTATTATAACATTAAAAGGAAATACATAATTTTAAATGATCTTATATGGGCCTTTTTTTTTTTTTTGGGCCAAAATTTTGCATTTAACCCATTTTACATGGGTTCATGCAAGTGTTGGTGGGGTGGGAGATTTGAATGCGGATCCCCTGGTAAAGAAGACTAATAATTCTAATAATTTATACTTAATTTTTAATCAAAATTTCCAAGCATTAGGAAAGATGCAATAACATGCACCAATAAGAGATCTATACGGTTCGCTCCATAACAGAATCCACAAAATTGCCCCCTCCTATTTTATACATTGATTATTACAATGACGTGAATGGTATGAATGGTAATGGCTGCACCATTTGCTCCATGTTTGACTTTTACGTTGACTATAGTGTGCTTGCATATCTTAGCTCGGTTTACATTGCAGCTTGACGTTTCTATAGAGCAGTTTATCGGTTGAGAAGAAAAACCTATCAAAGGGGTAAAGTGAACAAATTAAACTTTCTTAAAGAAACATAATACGAGTAGAAAATTTGATTATAAAAATTTAATTTCAAACAATCAAAGGCATGCACTCACATCAAACAACAATATATAGGAGTTCGTATTGTGGTGAAGATGTGAAAGCACTCACCTGGTATTTATAGTGACTTCATTATTATATGCTTTAAAGTTTATAAATTATTAAGACCGGCCTTATACCAAGCTATAAGTCTTCTTTTTTTTTTTCCAATAATAAAAAAAAAAAGTCTTTTTTTCCAATAAAAAAAAGTCTTTTTTTTTGGGAGGAGAAACCTATAAGTCAACTGTGCATAATAGAATGTAAAAGATTATTTAATGGAAAATAACCCCTAGGAAAGTAAAAGAGCAAACACTTCTTTAATTATTGAACTCATCCTTGTCTTCACTTGTACAAACATTGTAAGTCTATTGATTTTTTTCCCCCTTCCCTAGCAATCCAAATAATTTAAGTTAAAAAAAATACTACAGTTTAGGCAAGGCCTAGGGACCTTTTTGCGTGGAAATCCCTAAAATCCTATTTGGCACCACTTAGGGCAAGGGAATCGTTGGTTTATGAATCCTTGTCACATTCTATTTGGCATCACCTAGAAAGGAGAGGGAAGGAAAAAGAGTAAATAAAAGGTAAAAGAAAGAGATGGAAGAGATAAAATATTCCATTCTATGTGTTTGAATGGAAGAAAGAAGGCATAGAACAATGGGAGAAGATTATGGTTTTTTTTTTTTTGTTTAGTTTCTATACAAAAGAAATGAATGGATATTTTTAAAACTTAATTTTACTTTTATACATAGGAAAAAAAAAGTAAATGAAGGAAAATCTTCTTTTTTGAAGACTTGGTGGATGAGTAATGAAACTTCAGATTCAACTCTTCCTCGGAGTAAGGTTCGAGTACATGCACATAATTTTACCCATTCCAAGTTTAGGTGTTTTGCGGGTTCCTAAAAAGGAAAGCAAAACTGTTTGAAGGCTCTACATGACTAGCAATGGGTAATTAAATAAGAACATAGTTTAGCTACAAAACTGGTTGTAGCCTTAAGGCTACAACCTGACTCAATAAAATAAACATTATTATATATTTTGAAAATTTAACTGTTGAATTGCATGTTTTTTATGCTCTTAATACACATGCCAAATTTTGTGTCAATTGGATATTATTTACTATATGATCTATAAACTTATATTTTATGCGCGCATAATTTTAAACTACAAAAATTTGCAATTTAAACAATTTATTAATAACATAACTATTTATCTTTAATTTTCTAGAAATTTTGCAAGTATTGAACATATAAGAAAAAAATATAATCTAGTGGTAGATTTGTTAAAATTCACCTCAAATAAAAAGATATTGAGTAAAGTTGTAGTCTTAGGGTATAACCAATTTTGTAGCTAAAATTTATCCATTAAATAATGCAATTTAATCAAGAACAAAGCTTGACTACAAACTTGGTTGTAGTTTAAGGCTACAACTCTCACTAAAAATAAATGAAATTACTATATATTTTGAAAATCTAACTGTTAAACTACATGTTTTTTTATGTTTTTAACACACATGTCAAATTTCATGCCAATCGGATATTATTTACTATTCGATATATAAACTTATTTTTTATGAATAATTTTAAATTACAAAAACTTAAAATTTAAATTTGTGATTAATGACATTGCTATAAATCTTTGATTTTTTGAAAATTTTGCAAGTATAGAAAATGTAATAATATGGTAGATTTATCAAAATTCACATCTAATAAAAAAAAATTGAGTAAAGTTGTAGCTTTAAGTTACAACAAAGTTTATTGTCAAATTTTTTTCTTTATCAAAAATGACTTGCTATTCCTAGTAATTCTTGCTTGTTCGCACAAAGGCTCAAGGTCTCTTAATAAATTTCTCTTACAAAAAAAAAAAAAACAAAACAAAACAAAACGTACGTAATTTTGTAAAGAAATGACCTGATATTGTGACACAAATTTTTTTTTTTTTTTTTTTGAGATGGGATTTTAAGGGAAATAGAGAACGTAAGAACAAGATAAATTATAATAAGATGTAAAAGATTAAATATTTATGACAGATGAGATTTCTGAGATGAGATTTCCAAATGATATAGATTTTGACAAATGAGATTAATCCATTCTTGGTGTAAATTGATTGG
Organism: Quercus glauca; assembly: GCA_023736055.1. Classification (NCBI taxonomy): domain Eukaryota; kingdom Viridiplantae; phylum Streptophyta; class Magnoliopsida; order Fagales; family Fagaceae; genus Quercus; species Quercus glauca. The sequence goes on along the minus strand of CM043325.1, from coordinate 23,954,353 downwards.
TGGGACATGATTTGCACAAAACAAAAAACAAATAAAAATAAAAAGAATCTTCCTTGTTCAATTAAAAAAAAAAATGAGAAGAGAACTTTGAATTCTGAATGAAAGAAAATCCATTCTTAATTATGAAGGAACGACTCTTTTTGAAAAGTAATCTAGAAGTTTTTTTTTTTTTTTTCCTTATAAACAAGGACATTTTGAAATCCAGCAGAAGTTGAGACTATGTTCAATTCAAATAGCACAAAGAAACTATCTTAAATGACCAAAATTCCCCACTACCTAGTGAGAAGATTTTACAGGAACTGTTCCTTAGAGTTCATGCTCAAGAAAATTATTTAACTCGAAGATTTAAAAAATGGATAGAAAAAAACCATGGAAACTCTAGTTTTGCATATGCAAATTTAGATTATTGATGGGTTCCAGTTAGCTCGACTATTAAAATTTTTTATGGTTGAAGATCTGGAGTTCAATCCCTACTAAAAGTTTATTGGTGTTTTAATCTGAAAATAAAGAGCTATCATCAGAAGCAGACCCCATAAATTAAAAGTTTTTCTCCAAAAAAAATTAGATTCCCGAGTACATAGTATCAAGATTGCATGCACATTATATTAAACTTGCGTACATAGGCCAGAGTTGGTAGAGCCTTATAAGGAAATCTACTTATGAAAAACGAAGCAAGACCGATCCCACAATGCCTAAGAATAGCCTTGCACTCCCTTTTGATCATTATAAAAATCCCCTTTAGACACATTTTTCAAAACATGACAAAATCACCTCAAAAAGTAATTCAAGATAGAGTTTTCTAGTTAAATTCCTTCTTAGTTAAAAAATTCCCTTACCCAAGATCTCTATAATGTTTGGGTCCTCTTGTAAAAGGTTATTAAGAGCATTAGTATCAGTTATTTTTTTTAAAAAAAATTATTTTAATAAATTAAAAAGTTATTTTATCTATTTTAACATAGTATTTGATAGTATTCTTCACATTTTATCTCTTACTTTTAACACATTAAAATAGCCTAAAATAAGATCAAACTTTTATTTTAAAAAAAAAAACTCATCCACTAAGTAAAAGACTTGACCTTAAAATTTGAAATAAAAATAAAAACTCAACAACAAAATGAGAAATCTGGCATGTGAGAGGAGAGATAAAAATAATAATAATAATAACATGAGAGGAGAGAGAAAATGAAAAATAATAATAATAAGATAATAGCATATGGTACACTTCTATTAGAGCATTCCCATCAACACTTCTAAAAAATTTAGCATTTACCATCTAAAAACCCAATATAATAACATAATACATTACTTTACAATATCCCTTACATCAAAATTTCTATTTTTTTAACACTAAATTTAAATATTCTTTCTTTATCGTTTTATTCTTCCTCTCTCTTTCTCTGTCTCTCTCTCTCTCGTTTGTGTCTCTCTTTCACAACCCAGCGCTGCTGGCCACCATATCCACCCACCTAATGCCATATCCAAAGCCACAAAATCAAAAAATCACAAAATCAAAGAATCATCCAAATCAAAGAATCACAAAATCACAACAAAGACCCAAAACCACCCCGATCAACCCACACCCAGCACCCAAAGCCACACCGATCAACCCACAAACCTAGCCATCGAAATCAAGAACCCACCAAAATCAATCAAAACCACTGAAATTAAAACTCACCGATATCAAATCGCAAAACCCACTCACCGAACCACCACAGAGACCCACTACAAACCACCATAGAGACCCACAATCCATGAAAAGCCATATCAACCCAACCACACCCAGCATCGCATCCCGGCCACACCTAAGACCCATGAACTCGAGATGCAAGAAATAGAAAGGCAGAGAGGAAATGAAAGAAAGAGTAAGAAGGAATGGACGGAGAGCACGAGATTGGTGTCGAGGGAGAAATTGATGCCTTTATCTAAGATATTGGGAAGCCAAGCCGAAACTCGACTATAGGCTCTTGAGATGGTACCTAAAGGCTTTCGGTGTAATGACAAAGCCTATCCAAGCAAGAAACAAAGACTACACATGACAAAACAGCAACAAAAGCCCAATGAAAAACACGTTACAATACTTAATTAGTACATTAATGGTCCTGGTCCGATAATTCAAATCAATCCTCTAGTGGTACGGTATTATCTCCAGCGATAAGGTAATTTTAGGTAAGTAAGTGTGTTTACATGGTAAAAATTTTATTTTTTTTCCTTATTATTATTAAGTCAACATAAGGGAAAACTTTCATAGTTTCCAAAACATTATGGTCTTCATCATAATAATACTAAACAAGGATTAAAGGCTTCATAGTTACAAATAAAAGAGGAAAAAAGGATGGAATGAAGGGAGAGAGAGCATGCCTAGCCATGTGCATCGGTTGGTTAAGTTTATCCCCTTAATCATGCACTTAAATGATTTTCCCCATGTAATGTCCTTTTAGTTTTTTGTCAAACATAAGTGAGTTCGTGCCTTTCATAAAAATAGCTTTAAGTATTAGCAATGTATGTCTTCAATGAGAATAATTTTAATATGAAGTCTTTGTGCCTTTTAAGAGAAAGGCTTTAGTATTGATGTCCATATGCCCTCCATGAGAAAGAGCTTTTGTAATGTGTTTTTGGAAGAGTATTTTGATATATTTTGAGATGTGTAGAGATAGTGAGAAATATATATATATATATATATTGTGAGATATGGTATTTGTAATATGTATAGGAATTATATATAGATACTTTATTGGACATGGATCTTGTATATGTATACTTTGTGAGATATGAAGTTTAAAGATATATGAGAAGTATATATGAGTATTTTGTGAGGAATGTATTTGTAAAATATATGGGAGTATGACATAGATAATATGAAGGTTGAATATAGTAAGTACATGAGATTATTGTGTTATAGGTTATGTTGTTTTATAAGAAGTGAGATTTTGTCTGAGAAATAAAGAATGAGATGAAGATGTGTTTTTGGACAGCAAAAATGATGAAGTTTCAGAATAACGGAGTGTGGGAAAGATGGGTAATAGATAATGGTGTGTTGTAATATGTGTGTTGTGTTGTTATCTATGAAGAGGGATTTTGTAAGAGAGATGGGGGAGTATGAAAATGTGTATGTGGCAGCAAAATGAGTGAGGTTTCAGAATAAGGGGGTAGAGAGGTATGGATCCCCCTTTTGTGTGTAGGTTGGTCCTCTTTATATAGAGCCAAGCATGTAACTAGATCAAAACTTAGTTGAAGGGAAAAATAGCATATAAGGAAAAGTCCTTGACAAAATAAGTGGTTTCATTAGAGGGATTTTGTTTTTTAGCCAAAAGAAGAAAGCTAGAGACTCTAAGGCTGATGTTATAGTTGTAACAGTTGTTACAACTGAAAGATGTTATCCAAATGACATCTTGCTTGGAGGAAAAATATTTGGCATTAAAGTTTTGGTTTGGCTGAAAATGGCAAAATAATCTTTATGGGATCCTCTTGTTTCTAACAGCCAGCTGCTGGGATTGGGCATTAATGGGCAAATGACACCATTTTAGGACATGTGTCAACCTGCTGGAGCTGTTACAGCTTGTGCTGGAGCTGTTACAGCTTGTGCTGGAGCTATTACAGCTTGTGCAGAAGCTGTTGCAACTTCCGCTGGAGCTACTATTGGTATTTTCAGCTAAGTTTCCTCTCTTGAAAAATTATATGTTAAGTCCATATATAATTTTGATAAGTAATAGACTAGTTGATTGATGTTTGATGAAGTCTTAGAGATGTAAATATGGTCTTTTTGTATTTTAACCAAATCTTAGAGAGTAAGGAGAGCATTTAATACTAGATATGAGATATTAATGTATATTTAGCCATATGCTTGGAATTGATTTATATGAAAATAATAATATAATTAATATGAAATGATATAATTATATTTTAAAACTCATATTATATGATGGACATTAATTTTATGTAAAAAGTATGGGGAGTTTTATCATTTTAAGTGTTATGTGATACGAGAGGTTTACCAAATGTTATCTATTGCACACTAACTCGTCAGAGTTCAAGGAATTGGGGAAGACATGCCAAGCAACATGCTTTCCTTTATCAACTTTGAACCACTGAAACTTTACTGAACATACTTCTTAGCTTTCCAAACCACGACTCCCAAATTTCCTACGATGATACTCATGAGCTTGGATCATGAGCCAAAAATGAGATGTGCCATGAGCTCGAACTATGGGCCTTGATGAGATTATATTGCCATGAGTTTTGGACCATGGGCTTCGGCATCATTTTTGTGAATATGGACTCTTTTGGGCTTTAAAATAGATTTTTCCTAAAATCCATAATATTTTTGACATGGTTCAGGTTGCCAATGAAATGAAGCCATGTGGTGAGGAAAATTTGTCCTCAACAATTGGCGGTGGCATGTGGGTATGGAGATAGCGCAGAGATCAGAGGGTAATAGGATGGTGGAGGAACCGTATTCGGATTAGACAGTGGGGATGGAGATAACAGCAATGATGATGACGAGAAGAGAGCATGTGGGTTTGGAGAATAACGGCGGCGGCATGTTTTGGCCAGCTATAGAGGGCTTGCCTGAAAGAGAGACACCAGAAGGAGAGAGGGACGGAGAGCACGAGAGAGAATGTGAAAAGGAAAGTGAAAAAACATTTGTAGTGGTGAAAGAGTTGGTTGAGATGGTGAGAGGGAGAGAAAGAAGCTTGGGTGAGATGGTGTGACAGAGGAGAAGTGAGAGAAGAGAGAGAAGAGACTTGGGAAGGAGACAAACACGGAAGAGAAAGAGAAAGAAATTAATAAAAAATGATAGCATGTTGCTACAGTGCGGTCTCAAAAATGAGAGAGCACTATAGCAAGATTGCAAATTTTTTAGCATATGCAATCTTTGATGGAGCAGGTTTTTGGGGTTATAAATGCTAAAAAAGGCATCTTTTAGCATATGCAATCCTTAATGGGAATGCTCTTAGTAGAAGTGTACTATACCAAATGCTAAAAAATTTTAACATCTAGCACATCTGACTTAAGACTGGTGCTCTAATCATCTATGGTTATCTTGAATCTTGATTTTGTCATGTATTAAGGGGAACAACTCTCTCTCTCTCTCTCTCTCTCTCTCTCTCTCTCTCTCTGACCCATTTTCACATTCATCCTCATGGACCTCAACCTCAATATCTTCTTGGATCTCGTTCCTTTTAGTTGCCCAAAAAATAGTGGGGTTCGTTTAAATTTCTATTTCTATTTTAATTCTTTTTGAAAAATTTTTATATTAATTTTCCATGAAACTACATCGTTTTGGAGGGTTATTAATGGTGAAACTCTAACGGACACTAACATAATGACTAAATTGAATAAAATTGAAATTTAGATAACTTAATTAAAAAAATTGAACTTATAGAGATAAAGTAAATTTTAAACAAAGTTAAAGGGTGTAATTTGTAATTTAGCCTATTATTTTTTAGTAAAACTTGGCAAATACATGACTTCAAACAGTAAGATTAGTCTTGCAGTTTTGTTAGTTGCGAGATAAAAAAATGGTGGGAGATGAAAAAGTAAAATGATAAAAAATATTTCATTTTCCCTTTTGTTTGGTTTAAGGTAAAAAAGTGAAAAGATGAAAAACTTTTTTGTTTAGTTAAGAAAAAAAAAATGAGAGGTAGAAAGTGGTGTTTACATAAGTTTACTCCCATACCCTTATTAAATAAATAAATATAGTTTATAAGGGAAAAAAAATGAAGGTTTGAAAAAAAAAATGTGGAGGGAGGATAGGGGTAAATGGGCAAATTCTCATTTAAGAGCATTCACATCAGCTCTGGTATAAGTGTGTAAAATACACATTTTGATCACTTTTTCACATTTTGAACCAAAAAACACTCCACATTAGTTCTTTCAAAATCATGTAAACCTGTGGAAATTTATAAACGAGCTGCACTGCCCGTGTAAATTTACACGGGCACTGTAGCTCGTGTATTTAATTTTTTAATAATTTTTTCTCCTTCCTCCCTAACTGACTCTCATCTCCTACCTCTCTTCCCCAACATCCAACGCGCCAGAATCAACTAAATCAACTAAAAATGAACTCAAACAAACCCACACACAAACACACCCACACACAAACAAACCCAAACGGCCAGAATCAACTGAAAATTAACCCAAACAAACCCACACACAAACAAACCCAAACGGATAGAGATATGGTGCTTATCGGAACGATCTGGGTCGCCGGAGCTCGTGGGTCGGCCGATGAAGCGTGGATCGGCCGGTGAAGAAAAGATCTGGATCGCCGGAGCTCGTGGGTCTTGCTTGATCGGAGCTTGTGGATTAGACCGAGAGGGAGAGATCGGAGCTTGTGGATCGGAGTTAGGGAGATCGGAGCTGTGGATCGGAGCTTGTGATCGGATCGCCGTGAACCTCGGTTCGTGGGTCGCCGTGAAGCTTGGTTTGTGGGTCGCCGTGAACCTCGGTTCGTGGGTCGTCGGAGCTCGGTTTGTGGGTCGCCGTGAACCTCGGTTCGTGGGTCGCCGGATCTCGGTTCGGCCGGTGAAGAACTGTTGGGTTGTAGTTTTTGAGAAAGAATGAGAGATGTAGAAGAGAGAAGGTAGACGAGAGAGAGCTGTTCAGCAAAATGAATAAAGAGAGAGAGAGAGATAACGCGCGTGTCTGTTGAGGGAAATAATAAAAAAAAAAAAGAGAAGAAAGAATATTTTATTAGAATAACTTGTAAAATAAATGGACTGATGTGGGTGTTTTGTAAAAGTGGTAATGTAAAATAGAAAAAGTAGGTTTTTAGTGTAAAAATAGATGTGTAAAATACACATACTGATGTGAATGCTCTAAGCCTCACTTCCTCCCCCATTTTTTTCAATTTGGGGAGAAAAAACCCAAACTCCAGCAAAATCACCCACTCCCCCCTTTTCCTTCCCCCCAAAAATAAGTCCAACCAAAAAATGAAGTACCATGTTACGGGTATATGTATTTACTCTCTCACAGCTGATACTCAATTGATACTTAGCTGTGAGGGAGAGGATACATATACCCGTAACAAGGTATATTTTTCCCAACCAAAGAGGCCTAAAAGAGTTCAAGCCTTGCCAAGAAGCTTCTAATTTAGCAGTGTCACTTTTTGTATTCACTTTTTTTTTCCCCCAATTACAATATGCTGCTAATTCTATAGCTTAAAATGTTAATTGCACTACAAAACTCTTAGCTTAGTGTCACTTTTTGTATCCACTTTTTTTTTTTTTTTTTGAGAAGATTGTATCCATTTTATACTTCACTAAATAACTTGTCACATATTTATTTTACTTTCCTGAGGTACTGTTCTATTATATTTTTCTCACATTAATTGTGGATTCTCTTAATTATATTCACAGTAGAGTTTACTATAAATATGAAAGATGTAACACCACACCACAATATTTTAAAAGTTTTTGATAATTTTTCCTTATAAAATACTTAATTTGAAATAATAATAAAAAATTTAAATATATGTGATATCGTAATTAGTGGAGCATAAAACAAATCTCTCCCCGGCAACTGAATTATTAAAAAAGTTGTGTATAAAATAATTATATAAAAAAAATAAAAAATAAAAATAAAAATAAAAAATCTCAAGCCATATCCATATCGAAAACTCGAAAGTGTTCTTAGTCGCACATTTATGATGCCTTGTCCCCACACTCTCTCTCTCTCTCTCTCTCTCAAGGAAAAGACAGAAGTGAAAACAAAAGCAAGAAATAATGCACGAGATCCCAGAAAGCACCGTGAGAAAAGCTTTGCTAGTTGCTACTAGTAGCAACTAGTAAATAACCAAGCAGCCCCATAAACCCAAGAGAAAGAAATGCATAATAAATAAATTATTAACTCTGAAGAAAAATGTCTCGTCTACTGTTCTTCTTCTCACACTCTCCCACAGCCACTGCCACACCTCGCACTCTCACCTTCTCTTGCTTCAACTTTTTACCTTTACAAATTCTTCATTATCGTCATCATCACCGCCCACTTCAAATTTCCTCTTCTTCGAAACTGAAGCTAAGTCCAACCCACCACCCGTTTCTTTCCAAACCCATCTCACCTTCAAGCTCAAGGCCTAGTTGTTCATCCACAGAAGATCTCCACCTTGTTTCAACAACCGGTAATTGTATTGAATTTCTCTATTTAAAGCTAACACTTTTACAATATATACTAACAACCCGGTTCTTGTTTTCTTTCTTTTCTTTTTGATTTGGTGGGCTTTGGCAGAATGTTCTGATGGCAGTGTGTTGTTCCGGTTTGCCAATGCGAGTGAGCTCGAGAAAATTGTTGAAGAAAAAGAAGAAGAAGAAGAAGAAGCAACTGGTTACAATAATAAGGACTTTCAACATAATTTGTATTCTGACAGAGAACAAACAAGTAACCCAACTGAAGTGGATGATCAAATATCTATAAGCAGAGAGATTACTAATACTGATACTGAAAGCAGTGTGGTAAAAGCAGCAGCCGTATTACATACCAAAATAACTGATTCCTCTGCCAGTGTTATTCAGGATTTAGGAACCAATGTGCATGTACACAAGGATTCTATTGAAGATGGTAAATATGACATTATGAGTTCTAAGAATGAAGTTGATTCATCCAGTATTTCCTTGGTTCTGGATGTGGTTTCAGATTTTGGAAAGGTTAGTAATCCTTGTGAGGAAGTTTCAGGAGAGAAGATTTCTGGTGAAACTAGAATCCAATTGAAATCTTCTGAATCCGAGTCCACGGTTGATCAAGTAACCAGTAATTATGCTTCTGAAACAAGTAACATGGTGAATGCTGATAAGGATCATAGTGTGGATACAAATACAATGGTGACTTACATGACTGATGAAAAAAGTAAAGAACGCAATGTCACTCAAGAGATGATGGATGTGTCCACTTCATTAGAGGCCAAACCAGTTCTCGATAAGGAGATAAGCCATAATCCAGAGGATGAATCTGTTAATGCAGATGAAATTGAAAGATCAACAGTGGTAAGTCCCTTTTCTTATAAGTAGTGAGCAGCCATTAGTCTTGGTTTGCGTCTAGTTGATTATTAGCAGCTCAATACATTCTTATTCTTGCTATTATGCTTGAAGAAGATGATAGATATTCAAATGGGGTAAATAGTATTATGACCATCAATTAACTGATATGCTTATAAATTTGAGTAGTTAGTATAGTGTTCCTCTCCTCCAGTGGCAGAACCAGAAATTTCATTTGGGATTTATGGAGTTGTTATATATTATTGAAAAATTGGGGACATATTGAAAAAATTGTGCAATCTTGGGGGGTTCGTTTAATTTATATACTTTCTTAGAAATGTTCTTATAGATTGTGGGTTCTAAGGGGGAATTAAAAAAAAAAAAAAAAAACGGGGGGGCCACTGATAAATGTTTAGTGAAAAAATCTAGCAGGTGAAACTTTGTGATATCTCAATAATCCTTTCCTCCTTTCACTGTCACTTCTAAGTGAAGAAGCGATAGCACTTTCCAGTGTCTCTTAAGCTGTCAATATTCCCCCTTAGTGCTTGGAGCTAAGCACTACAAACTAGTCCATCTAGTTATGCTTTATATTGTTTACTCTGTTTGTATGTATTTTGACTGCATTACTAGATATGGTTTAGTTATTAGGTTCTGTAGCATATTGTTTTCTGATCTGAAGCGGGGGAGATCACATTACATGTGAGTTAATAGTGATTAGAAGGAAATAATTGAACTTTTAAGTTTTAACCCTTTCAGTTTGACCCAAAATTCTCCTTTTTCTGTTGTATTAAGAAAATGTCATAATTCTTATAATATAGCATAAAGTATGGGTATAAGGCTTGTTAACTTGCCTCCTAGGCATAAGGATAAACTGGTTAGCCCGTCAGGGGTGAAAAGTCCCTGGATTACCAGGTAACTGGTTCTGGCGGGTGAGGTCAGTTGCCTGTAGGAGTTTGATTAACAGTGAGAATTGTTGTACAGTATGCTTTGCGACATGCAACTAATCTGAATGAAGTTCTCCTATGTCATAAAAAAAAAAAAAATATATATATATATATATATGGCTTGTTAACTTTGCAACAATTAGAAGAAAAAGTTGCAATTTTAAGACAAGGGATCAAATAAAAACTTAGGTCAAACTAGGAAGGTGAAAAGGATTAATAGCCGTTAAGAATTTTGTAAATGGAGCAAAAGGAACCAAAATTCTGATGACTATGAAAAATATGAGTATAAGAGTTTACATATGCAGATAATGACATGTGGCCTCCATTATTTATCAAGAAAGAGAAAAATGACTGTGCCTTCTATCAGCCATTATAAATAAAAATATTTATGATTAGTTGACAAACTTGTCAAGTGAAGCATCAGTAAATTTCTTGTTGTTAAATTAGAAGTAATTACCTGCAGGTGATGATGCCTGTAGCCACTTCATTAGAGGCTGAACCAGTTCTCAATGAAGAGATAAGCTGTAATCCAGAGGACGAATCTGTTAATGCAGATGAAATTGGAACCTCAACAGTGGTAAGTCCTTTACTGTTCTTATATGTAGAGTAGTGAGCTCTATTCTTGGTTTGTGTGGTGTTGATTATTTGCAGCTCAAAAAACCCTTATTCTTGTTATTATGCTTGTAGAAGGTGATAGATAGTGAAATTATAAAGAGTTAGATAGTATCATGACCATATATCAACTGATATGCTTGTAAATTTAAGGACAAAGAACTTTAAGAAATTCTTGACTAGTCAGTATAGAGTATTCATCTCCCCCCGCTGCCAAACAAGAAATTTCATTTTGGGTTTGTAGAGGTTTTATATATTGAAAATTTCAGTACAAAACAAAGGTAGAATAGAAATATCTATCATTTGGGGAGGCAATATTGTATCTGCATCAGATATGATGCTACAGTATTCTTGATTTTGTATTTGATACAACTCAAATTTATCCTTGAATAAAAAGTTTCAATTTAGTTTAGGATACATGATTTAGATGCTTGCCAGATACACCATAGATACGTTTAGATTTATTTGAGATTAAATTCTATTATTCATGCAAAAAAAAAAAAATTTAATGAAAATTTATGACCATAGGTGTTTAAATTAAATTAATAAAGTCTTTTGAAATAAAATCAATAGGAAAAAACAAAGAAAGAGATGATTTTTATCAAACAATGTCAAAAACAGTTCTTTTCTAGACTTTGCTGCTCATGCTAGTCTTCTTTCACCTCTTCTCCGAAGGCATTCAATCATGCTCTTTTATATACATTTTTTTTTTTTAATTTCTTTTAAATATCTTAATACTTTTTTATAAAAATATAATATCTTTAAATATCATGAAGTATCATATTCGTTTCCAAAAGATGTATTGATGTATTAGAGTTTTATTGTATCTGTATCCATATTCAATAAGATTTCCGTTTCCTCCTAATTGCACAATTCTTTCTACAATGGTTTTTTTATTATTATTTGGTATTTCATTTAGTTCTGCATCTGGCTTTGAGCATATATTATCTGAATGTTTGCTTCATACAATGTTTTGCTGTGATTGCCAATTTTCTCATTAGGTGATTTTCAAACTCAAGCAATTCTGTATTTTTGTCATATGTAGTTAAATGACAGTGCGCATTCCTTGTATTCGAAGGAAGAATTGACTGTATGTGATGCACATGCAAGCAATGTTGCTCAATTAACAAATCCGAAAGCTGTAGAATTGATTTCAATTGAGAGTACTCCTAATGGGTATGCTACTTTTTGACTCTTTCTTCCCTTCCCACATGTAATTTTCTATATTTTGGTGTTCTGGATGACTTTATTTACTACAGGACATCTGGAGTTTGATAGAGTTAACTATAGCAGAATATGTTGCCCCTAGTTTTTACACCATTCCATATACTATTCGCACTCCATTTATGAAAAAATGTATAATTTTTAAATGAATAAATAAATAAAGTGAAGAAGTGAAGGGAAAACTGAAAAAACGTTTAAAAATTTCCCATCAATGAAAGGGACGAAAAAATATCCTTGAAATGTTTCCATCATTTTCCATCAAAATAGGCTAATTGGTTTTACAGATATCTACTCAATTTTCACATGACAAAGACTGAAATCGTAATTATTCATTTTACATTTTTTCCTTTCCCACATTTTCTCTATGGCCATGCACTGAATTATAGGATAAAATTTAAAAATAAATAAATAAAACCCTATATTTGAAAATTTGTTGATGCTTCGCAATTGCTTGACCAACCAAGGAGACAGCCATGAAAGAAGTTGAAATGAAGGGCTTGCCTTGGGTGTTGTTTAAGCCAGTCTGTAGCTCTTGCAAGTCACTGAATCCAACCACCATTGCTTCACCCAAGGAGACCAAAATATAAATTATTTCCAACCACCAACCAAACCCTCTATGTGTATGTGTGATTGTCATAAGCCAAAAATGATTTCCTCTCTTTGCCTTTCAATCTCTAAATTTCCTCTCTTTGAATTTTCTGTTTTACAAGTCCTTGAAATTTAACAAAATAAAGTAACAGATGGCACTGGTGGGTACTATGTCACATTTAATATCACAAGCTGTTTGTATATATAATAATGATATATGTATACACGAAGTACTTGCTCATAAGACATAGTAGTATTGCTCACCTTCTATAGAAAAAGCTGAGATCTTTGAAGGGAAGACCATGGTGAGCAAGTATCCGGAGTTCCGGAAAATTCACTCAGAAAGAGTTGTGTACTATTCTGTTCCTCATGTTTGTTCATTGTATATACACTCAGGGAGCAAATTTCCACAGCAGGACTTGTCCTGTATTCTGGTGCTGCTTTATTGCCACATCCCTCTAAGGTATGTTCTTAATTTCATTGTATTATGACTTGTTCCTTCAGTAAATGTTATATAATATTTAGAAATTGTGGTATAGTATAGTATAGATAGATAGATAGACATGTTTTACATTACACAGAGATCACTCGAACAAGTCTCCCATTCCCCTTCCCCCTGGGGGCCACAAACTTTTGACATGTGCATTTGACATTTACACTTTGTATAAGGACAGGGTAGAGGGATGGAAAGACTTAAAAATGGGTAGGACAGAATAGGCAAGGGAGAAATAAAATCCATTTGGGATAGGGTTTAGAGGGAGGACCAAAACCCTTCCAAACTCACCATATCCAATCCACCCAAAATAGATGGATTGAAACTCTTCTTTCAGTCCTTCCACAACTTTACAATTTTTCCCTGTATTCTTATGTAGAACACAGGATGCTATAAGCAAGTTGACAACAAGAGGTGGCTCTCCTTCCCTTCCTCCCTTTTGGACTCCTCTTCCTCATTTCCCTTCCCCCTCCATCCCTCGTACTTTCTGTCCCTTCTATCAGACATTGTTTTAGTCAAGCTATCAGATGTTACAGTGAAATACTCGATCCGAGTAATTAAATGTTTTGAAGGTTTTACATGTGGGCAATATAGTTGAGCTTTTGGGTTGATGTGACTTTTAGAAAAGCTTATTTTGCCTAAATATTGAAGTTAATATTCTTGAATTTGAGTGCTAGTGTCCTTCCATTTAAGAGTCAAAATAGATTTTGGATTACTTTAATATTTTTTTATGTGATGTTTGGGTTGAATTTGAATATTAAGGATCAGTAATTCGAAAAATAATAATGACCAGGCATTGACAGGTGGAGAGGATGCTTATTTTGTTGCTGGCCAGAACTGGCTAGGTGTGGCTGATGGAGTTGGTCAGTGGTCACTGGAAGGTATCATTGTCATGATATGTACGTTTTGCATAAAGCATCTATTATATCAAATCATGCAATATCAGAGTTGACTTATTTATATTATGCTTCCACCTTATACCTCAGGGATTAATGCTGGACGGTATGCCCAAGAGCTCTTGGAGAACTGTGAAAAGATAGTGTTAGACTCCAAAAGTGTTCCAATGACCAAACCAGAAGAAGTTCTTATAAGAAGTGCTGCAGAATCACAATCTCCTGGATCATCTACTGTTTTGGTTGCTTACTTTGATGGTCAGGTATATATTTCCCCATACTTTAGACTTCAATATATTCCCATTTGTGGTTAGTATCAATAGATTTAGATGTTTTTTGCTATTTTTTACCTGTTTGAGGATCTAAACACAAATATGCTCATTAAATCTCATTAGTGATCCTCTCCTTAGGTTGAGAAAATAATAAGTTTGATTATCAACTTAAATGGAATTGAATTCAGTATTACAACCTTTTTTCTTTATAACTGATAAAAATTTATTAAAAGAAACACAAACAGAAAAGGTGTGCAAAATGTGAAAGAGCGATTATGAACAAAAGTTCAGAAAAGTTGGCTGACAAAACTCAGGAGAAGTTTTATGTTTCCTACAAGCCCTCTCACCTAGTAATGCTTTTACATCTCTAGGAAGAAATGGTTCTGCTTCTAGAGCAAAATGTTATTTTTAGGAACCATCAACTCAAAAGGTCAAGTTGTTTGAAAATGGAGATGCATGTCAATAGCTGAGCAAATGACCGAAATTATGGTACCCCAAGGTCCAAACTAAAGACCTCTGTCAAACATTAAAAAATTTCCAACATATTGTAAAATTACATTCCAATAAAATCAAATGGTATTGGCAAGGTAGGTGACAGAAGGTTTTGAACTACCCAAGACCAAAACCAGATCAGACTACTTGAAAATTAGTGCAAAAAAATAATAATAATAATAATAATAATAATAATAGTAATAAAACAAAAAAAAGGGCATAAGCTTTTGCATTGTTACGCCCACCCTAACCAAAGAAACTGCTTTCCAATATCTCTAGAGTCAAGATTCTGATTTTGGGAAATGTTTGTATTACCCTAACAGGAAAAATTCTTGTGACCTATAGTTTGGTTTTTATCAGTTTAAAATATAGCAGATGACCTTTAATCGCATGCAAAATGCAGCTTCGAAAAGTGTACTTGAAACCCATAAAGAAATTCATTCTCCTGAGATGCTATTTACGTATCAGCCACAAACTCTTGGCTGCTTTAGCAGATTGAAACCTAATAAGGATCATGCATGCTGCATGTTAAGGGTTTAAACCCTACCAGATGGCCTTGACTTGTACAAACTGCAGCTTTTAAGAAACTACTATAAGCTTTATGAGAGACAAACTGGATGCTAAAAATCAAATTCTGCAGATGTTATTGTAAAAATGTTTACAGCTGCTAATATCAGTAGGTGTAAAGTAGCGCCTTGTGTTGTCAGATTTGTTTCTGAGGCAATTTGACTTGGACGACTTACAGGGTTTAAATGAGTTCATTCAAAAAAAGAAAGAGGAACAATGAACAAAAGATCCTAACCACAAAAAGAAGACTTGAAAGAAAAAGAAGAATGAGAAGAATAGGATGATTTTACCCATCACCCCCCCCCCCCCCCCCCCCCTCTCTCACAATGGCTGAATACCGTTTAATATCACAAACCTATAATAACTATAAGATAAAGAATATTTGTTTAGAGAGAAGTGAAGGAAAGAGGTTGAAGATGGAAGGGTAAAGTTCCAAAATGATAATTGAAATTTTTATGGGAAGTTTATGCATCCACATAGCATAAATTCCCTAACTAGTTCATTTTCTAAAGAAAATGATTTGGTTAGGTTTTGAGATTTTAGATTGACAAACCATGAACAAAAATGTTTTAGTTAGTACTTAGAATGTCAAAGTGCTATTAAGATTGCTGCCTAGGTGCTGGAAGTTACCATGCTAAACTATGTTGCTTGACACCTACTCAACCAATTGAGAGGTCAAGAATTCAACAGATCAAACTACATCTTGACCAATAGAATATCATGATTACTGAAACATAAAATTGCCTGTCAAACCATTAGGTGATTAGGGTTTTGTGTTAACGGCCTAAGGTTATTTAAACAAACCCTAATACACATCCAAGAGACTTTTGGAGCTGCTCTATTATAGATCTGAAGGTTTTGTGCCTCTTGCTTACAAAAGTTGCTACTGGATCATTCTACATACAATCTGAACTGGCAAATATTGAAGTTGTGCAAACCATTCATCTCATGTACTGGATCTAAACCTTCAAGTGGAGTTTTGAAGGTTTTTTTTTTATTTTTATTTTTAAATCAAAGGTGATTGTACCAAAATTAGTTAACACAAACAAATCTAAATAGGGTGTCATTGTTTTGTCTGTCTAGCCATCAAGGTATTGGTTTGTTTGTTAGTATGAGTATGGAAAGCTGTGGGTTGTTGAGAAAGTAGACTTTATCTAACAGATACTGGGCATTTCTTTCCTTCTTTCAGTGCTGGACAGTTATAAACTCTTACAATATGATGCTTCACGAACATTTTCTTGCAAGGCTGTACATCAACTATTACAATTTCAATTTATAGGTTCTCCACGTGGCCAATATTGGAGACTCAGGATTTATAGCAATAAGAAATGGTGCTGTCTTTAACAGATCATCTGCAATGGTTCACGGATTCAATTTTCCATTACAGATTGAGAGAGATGATGATCCCGTAGAATTCATAGAGGTACATTGGATCAAAGTCATTAGTTTTCCAACCAAGTCTTCTAAATTGTATAGGCACAATGTTTTTAGAAATCTGTTACTAGTTAAAATGATAAGAACACTATTTCTTCACTTTATATCCCAACTCTATTTGAAAATTGGTCTGTTGTACTTGTCCATGTTCAAGCACAAGATGAAGGGCACAAAATTCTGCTAAATATTGTTTACGTTTCAGGGATAGACAGTTGATTTTTGTGAAGGAGTTTTAGTATAAACGTGTCTGTTTCAGGGTTACAAAATAGATCTGGATGAAGGAGATGTAATTGTCACTGCAACTGACGGCCTTTTTGACAACTTATATGAGAAAGAGATAGCTTCAGCTGTATCCAACTCATTGCAAGCCAGTTTGAAACCTCAGGTCTGCATTTTCAACAATATCCAATGCTAATTTAAAATTCTTTTAAAGAGAGAGAGAGAGAGAGAGAGTTGATTGACATTAGTTTCATCAAGCCATAGATAACATGTTATTGCAAATGGCCTGCAGTGCATGTAGCAATCAAATATGAATGAAAGCACACCATTGCTGTTCCCTTTTTGGTTCTTATACTGGATGTGTCCCTATTTGCAACAATTTCATTTTATAGATGTCAAACAGCACCCTCCTTGACCATTGGCCATCGAAAATTATCTCTTAAGTGGAAACTAAGATTCAGCTAACCTGAAGATATTTTAGGCCTTAATTATTAACAACTTTGCAGCGGTTTCTAAGATGCCTGTTTTTGTGGCTCAGGATATAGCAGAGTACTTGGCCATGAGAGCTCAAGAAGTAGGGCGGTCAGCATGTGTAAGGACTCCATTTGCAGATGCAGCCCATGCAGCTGGGTATGTGGGATATACTGGTGGTAAGCTCGACGATGTAACTGTCATTGTGTCATTCGTACAAAAGAGATCCAGCTCTAACTCACAGTAAGTTTGACCTTCTTTATATCATTTTTCCATTTGTAAATACCAAAATTTCAATCTTTTTATTTTTTTGGAATGTAAAATATGGTGATATTCTTTCTTAATTATTGGATGAATGCTAGTAAGGTCATATTTTGCTCTTTGATTTTAGCCTTTATTGCTCTAGACGCCTATAATGGAAGTACTTATTGAGGCTTAGATTTCTTTAAAATCAAAGGTCTATACGTGGCACCATAGTTGGTTGAAAGCACAATGTGCTTGCATGGCTTTTTTTGTATTCCATAGATCTTTTTAACTGTGTCCAAGGCTCTTATCCCCATTTAAGAGGGAGTTATCTTGGTTTACATGTTAATATTCAAGTACTGTGGCCATGGAAATTCAAGAAACAGTGTAGAAATTGTGTTGCGTTACAGACATTGTACTTCACATCAAATCAGATATCTGTTTAACTTTTGTTCCCTTCAAATCTAATTGTGTGTTACATCTGACACTGGATTCTTAAACCAACGTTACCAAAGGCAAATAAGCCTGACAGAACACACACACACACTCTCTCTCTCTCCCTCTTTCTCTCTCTTAAATACTTTGACACACCAAATAGAAATGAAATTGTGCAGAACAATGCACTGGCAGGGATGACCACAATGCTAAAATTTAGGCAAAAACTGGAACCTTTCCCAGTCTCCTAACCCAGTTAAGGTGAATTTGTTATCTACTCACTTTAGCTTGACAACTAATCAAATCACTTTGCATATATCTAACATTGTCCTCGGATGTTTGGTCAAGTATGATCATGGGTTTTTTCTCTTTCATAGTTTCCTCTGATTCTTGTAATTAATATTGGGAGTTCTCTATTTGGCCTTTCTTTTGTAATTGATACACAAGGAACTGAAGCACACTTGATCTGATGTCTATAATGCAGTCCAAAGTTGAATAAAATTCTATCGAAAATATTGATGTTGAGTACACTTATCAGTTAGTTGAGCTAGTAATAAGGTCTCTAATTACGGTATAAGAGGCTTAGATTTCTGCTGTACACCAGAAGATGAGGTTTAAGGGATGGCTGAGGTGTTATATCCTGTTGTGCAACACATTTGTATTAATATTTTCTAATTTGTTATATTTGTACAAGAGAATCTTGATGATCTTGCTCTATCATTTCTGGTTAAGTACAGTTTGATTACATCCATTTCTGTTGGGTAAGTGTGTTTCTAATACTTAAGACCATGAAAGTGAGTTTGTGAGGATATACTAGCCATTCCTTAAAGCAAGGTGCTCATTGACTGCCAATTGCAAGTTGGTCAATAACTTACTTCATAATATAGGGTTCCATATGAAATTTAGCTCTTTGGCAAATGCAAAATTTCTTCAATGATCGGGTCAGTAACAGTTTTTAGTTAATAAGCTGGTGTGCTGCCTCCTTGTTGTGTCATTTTTGTTATTAATTTCCTTTGATCTTAATATTTGATAATAACATTCATGTATATGCTTGTAAACGTTTGGTGTGTGGATAATTAGGTTGTTGCCCTGCTTTCCCGATAAATTTTACTTTTTTCATTATCTTTTTGGCCTTTTAATTTTGGAGGGAGGCATCACACAAATGATCAGATTGAAGATATTATAGAGAAATATTTTGTGGGGTGGGTTCAAAACTTCAAATACCATTTGGTTGGTCGATCAGATAAATGGGAAGGCATGGAGCTGGGATCTTTAATTTTATAGAGACTTTAATGATTGGGAATTAAAGTAAACAACTTCTTTTCTAAATTTTGTTTACTCAAATATACCTTGGAGAGAGGCTTGCGATAGGCTGTGTTGGAGATTGAACAGGAGCAGCAAGTTTGATGCTTATTCATTCTATATTGTCTTTCATGGTATTAGTGCAGCTTCTTTTCCTTGGAAAAGAGTATTTAGAACCTCTTTCCCTCTCCCTTGTGTATGTTTGTTTCTCAAAAAAAAAAAAAAAAAACCATACTTGTATGGAGAACAACTTGGAATAAAACCCTTGCTTGTGACATTCACAAGAAGAGAGGTTTTACCTGAGTGTAATATTGTGTTTTGTGTGCTAGTGCAATGCAGCAATGAGACAGTAGATCATATCTTGGTACATTGCTTTGTAGCTAGAAATTTGTGGAGTTTTGTTTTTAGATCTTTCAAGATTTAGTGGGTGTTATTGAAGAAAGTCATGGATCTCTTGTTTGGTTGGTGGAATTGGTTTGTGAATCATTCTTCAAATATTCGAAATTTATTCCCTTTATGGTTGTTGTGGATTTTGTGGAGAGAATGAAATCCCACTTTGAAAATGCAAAAAATTTGATGACTCAATTGCAAGCATTATTAATTGGAGCTTTGTTCGATTGATCTGTTAGTTTGGTATTCATTTTATAGAGGGTGGGGTTTTTGTCCAGTGGCCAGTGCCACTGGACAAGTTGGATCCGCGACATGTGTCCAGTCTTGGACACGTGTCGCGTATCCAACACGTCCAGTGGCCACTGGCCACTGGACAGAAGCCAAGTCCTTTTATAGATATACTTGAGGTATTGAAAATGATTAGAAATGTAATAATATATATGTAAATACAAAACTAAAAATTACATATTTGGCTCTTATTGTTCAGAGTTATTTTAATTTTGGCCCTTTAGGTTTCAAATTTTTCATTTTGGTATTTCATTTTTTATTTTATTGTCATAAAATTGAAGTAATCAATAAATTTTAAATCGATCAAAGTTATCAACTGTTGGAAGGTTAACTTAAAAAATATATACAAAGATAAATGCAAAATAGAATAATAAAATGTAAAGATGTACCAACTCAAAACTCTTTCCAATTTATAATTAGACTGAAGGCAGTTGTTCATGCTCTAATAGTAGGGAAATTATAAGGTTTTCATGATGAATAAGTGACGTGATTCATCATTCTACTAAAAAAATTTTATCTGTCTAAAATTGTTGTGTTATAAAATTTTAAACAAATAAAATATTTTTTAATAAAATGATAAATAAATAGTGTGGTCCATTAGAGGATGGTATAATTTCTCCCATATCAGAGTCAAACAAATATCACTTTTATTGCGAAAAGCAAGTGGTTCTTATGTTTTAGAGATATTTTAAGTGAAAGAGTACAGTATCTTTAATTTAATTGGTTTGGGCCCCTTGACATAACATAACATGCTCCACTGTCTGATGGAATCATTATCATGTTGCAATGCCAGAGACACGGGGCAGTTAATTCAATCCGTGAAGGAGTCCACATCATTGACAAACGAGGGAGAGAGAGAAGTATGTTTTCTTACAAAAATTTTTTTTTTTTTTTTTTTTTTTGGTTTCTTACTGTGTTTCCTCAAAACTTTCGATCAAACACTAATCACTGTTCACGACGGGTGGGCCCATAGCGGGGTAAATCGCTAGCCCAGAGAGTTTTTTCAAAGTGCTGTTACCCGGACTTGAACTAGGGAGCTCCTAGTCAAACCCAAGACAGCCACTTTGAGACCAAGTGCCCAACCACTTAGCCAACCCCACTGGGTTACAAAAATATTTATTTCACACTTGTTCACATTCACTATTTCATATATATATTTATACTCGATGTGATAGAATTCCTCACATTTTAAAAATATTTATATTTTAACACATAAAAATGAATGTTAAAACAAATTTAAAACAGTGGATGCGTAAGAATCAAAATCGGTTTTTTCGGGTAAGAGAATTCACTGGCATTGGCAATTTTGGGATCCGGATGCCAAAGCCGAAGGGTAGCTTGGCAGTTCTTTTTGACACTTTGACCTAATAACAATAATATACTATGGAAGGGAGCACATAATTATTTTTTGGGTCCACTCGCTTGAAATCACATATGGGACTTCACGAGGCCAAGCAATCACAATTATGACGATTAGCCATGCCTAGCCAAAAGAAATAAACATAAGAGTACTATGTAATAACAAAGTGAGTAGGAGAAAGAGAATGGTGCATTGCTGCGTGCATGGGTCACAAACGAAAGTGTCGTAGTCATTTGGAGAGAGGCAAAGTTAGTATAATCATTAGGAAAGCTTAATAATTCATTGCATGGTCCAATTCTCCCTTTTGAATTTTAAATTTGGAGAACTTTTGAAAGTCTCAACACTCATGAAGCTCATTCCAGCTTTGATCAGTCTCTTGCAGATAAAAAGATTTTAATATTTCTGACACTCTCAGATTTGCTAAAAAAGTCAGCCCTCTGCCCATATTTGTGGTGTCAGTCACTCTCTAACATTATGGGTAGCGTATATGTTTTAGCTAAGGGAATTCAATTTGTGGTCCTTGGGTTAGCATTGGGGTGTAAAGCCTCGGTTGCTATTTTACGAACCAACACCCCAAAAATTAAGTTTATTCGAGTATGTATTGCTATTTTTTTTTTTAGCAACCATGAATAGAAAGTTCTCAAATATACAACTTACTATTCATGTGTTATAAACATAATATATATATATATATATTATTGAAGAGAGAGAGAGAGAGAGAGAGGAAAGAGAGATGGAAGAGAAGAGAGAGAAACAAAATTTTTTATATTATTTGATTGTGTAGTTTATATTATACTAGTGTAAAAATAAGAACTAAATTGTTAGGTATATTGTTAAATGGATTAGTAAAATAAATAAAGTAATATTTAAAGATATAAAATAAGTTTTTTTTTTTTTACGTAATCAGATGTGATTGTGTCCTTAGGTGGCTTTTGGATATTAAGGAATTCAATACGTGCTTTTAGCATATAAATTCTAAAGGAATGTAATAATGTCGACTATTAGTTTAGTAAGAATCTAACATTGAAAATTCTTAGAGATCCTATAGACTATAGTTGCTAATTATTACCGTTGAAAATGTTTCGATATGCTTTCATTTTAACATATGAAAATACTATAAGAATAGTCTATTTACTTATTTGTCCTATATAAAAAAACATGGTCATCGTCTAAAGAAACAAACCGATATCTGACTAGCCTTTTTATTATTCCATGTAGAGAAAGAGGCAATTATAATTATTGTTATCATTATTATTTTCGTCAAACATCTGGAGGGGGAGGGACAATACTTCTTCTTGCCTTTCAAGTGAAAAACTGTTAAGGGTAAGACTTAAGATAAGAGCAAAACCCCTTCCCCCACCAGAAGCTTCTTTCTCATTGATAATATGAAAAACATAATTATGTAAAAATAAATAAATAAATAAAATCTAGATTTGTTTAGAGAGAAACTTGTCATTTTTATTTTTATTTTTTAATAATTGGATGTGAATTTTGAAAATGAAAATAGCATAAAAGTTAAAACACCATGGAGAGAACTTTGAAACACTATGTTGTTAATCTACATTTTTTAAGTTCTAATTTTTTTGTAGACATGGTCTTTTCAAATTGCATGTTTTTAAAAAGACGAAAAATAAGTTTTATCAAACCATGCAATCATGCTAAAAAGATGAATTAGAAAATAATTGCATGATTCTATTAGTTAAGGGTGAGGGTGCTAAAGCTGAAATAATTTACCCTTGAAGTTTGAGAATTTTTTAATTTTATATTCTGAAATTTTAGAATTTGAATTTTACCTTCGTAGCTAGTTTTGATCGTGGGTGTGTGGTGTTTGGTTATTTTTGTGGTTGGGGTGTGGTGGTTGGTGTTTTTTTTTTTTTTTTTTTTTGTGGTTGTGGGTGAAGAGAAAAAGAGATTGGGAAGAAAGAGAGAGAGAAATTGTTTATATTATTTTATTAGGTAGTTTATCTATACTACTATTTAAGGGACTTCCCTTATTTGGATCCTCATTTTTAGTTCAAAAATGTCTCTACACCCCTATATTTAAGTAGAGACAAAACTAAAAGACAATCAGATAAAAATACAACTCTAACTCCCACTAAAGTATTGCCTAAAATATAGGGTCACTTTCCTGTTGATTTTCAAATTACTTTATCTACTTATAAATTAAATTCTCAACAAAAATTATATATATAAAATAAAAACATAGGTTTTTTTTTAATAAAATATAACTTTTTTGACATCTCGGATGCTAATGCTCTTAAGAAAAAAAAAAAAAAAAGATAAATATACTAAAAATATTTACTTGGTTAGGCCCACTCTCATGCGATGGAATCCACCACGTGTAAAAAGGGGACAGGAAATCAGGAAGTGTGTAAACACACTCTTTCGGTGTTGAAATAAGATCTGTTTACTCAAACAAGAATTAGTAGAAGCATATCCCCGATCACATGGATATAGGCTTCTTTCTTAGCGTGGCCCCAGGAATATGTAACGGCCGAATCAATCATATCATATGATTTGATGAACCTCAAGATATCAAATTTGTTAATTCCAACTTTTTAATTTTCAAATGGGCCGTAACTCTTGCATAAAGTTTGTTGATAAGTGTGAATGTGTAGGGCCAGAACCGAAAGATAAACCGGGTTCATCCCATGTTCATTTCGAGATCTATTTATGCCAACATAATAAGCGGTAATTCTTCCTCAAAAAAACATAATAAGCGGTAATTAATTCATGTCTTTTATGTGCATCACTATTTTTTTTTTTTAAAGAGTTTCAATTTATGATGTCTGCTATTAATAATAATTATTTATCGTCAGATTAAGATATCAATCAGTTTTTGGTATAGACAGAGATTGAACTCCAAATCTCTTATTCAACTGTCAAATATTTTATTAATTGAGTAAACCAAAAGCTACTGCCAAAACAAAATTTGATCCTGAATGAAAAGAAACATTTGGTCATGGGCATGACAGCTGGCAAAAACAACAATTGGAGAAGCAACAAATGCAACTCGCACAACTGGGTTAAGGACATTGAACAATGTTGTCTGAGTCTCACTCCACATCTTCTTTCATAGAACCATTTTGGATTTATCATCATCCACTTTTCATCACTCTCTATCTCTCTCTCTACACCACGCGCCATGACAAGTGGCTAAGATCACTGCTTGAAGTTAGAGCCAGCCTTTTATCTTCGAAACCCATCCTGCAAACAACTGTTGACTGTTTTGTTGAGCTCTAAAGAGGGAGTGCCAAGAGAATAATGAATAGAAAATGAAACTTGTCGGAGAGGTATTAAATTTTTTATTTTTTTTAATAGAGTTTTAACTTATGAATCCGCTCTCGATAATAATTATTTATCATCAGATCAAGACACTAATCAGTTTTTTATATAGGCAGTGATTGAACTTCAAATTTCTTATTCAACCATAAAAAATTTTACAAAGTTCAATTATTTTGTAAGTTTATGTATGCTTTAAGAATGGAGTCAAAATTTATGAGTTAGGGGCGTAGGATAAGCAATAAATAAATAAAAATTATAAAATTCTAAATAAGCATTTATTCAGTATTAACAAAAATAAAAACATAAAATCATTATTTTTTTAATACATAACAATGCAATCATTTACTACAAAGATAAAGACACAAAACACTACTGTTTTTTACTACATTAGAGTATTTACATCATCTTGCACAAAATTTTTGTTTATTTTAGCATAAGAATCTTTTTTTTTTAATATATATATATATATATATTTACTTTTTAAAAAACCCTACATTAGATTATTTATTTTACACTACATTTTACAAAAATACTATTTTCTTACCAATTTTTTATTAGTATCCTAAATTACATCTGTCTCTTCCTTAACCAAAAATCATTGCCCTCAATTTAAAAAATTACTAAAATATTCATTTGCATATCTACAATAACTATGTAAATTTATATAATTACCGTAGTACAAATGTATTTTTGCTGAAAGATACATAGACTATTGTGGGTGCATTTTGGGGTTAATTGGGCAAATATTGGCATTATGCTATGTAGGGACTCAAAATGTAATGGACCCTAGACAATAAAATTTGTAGAGAATGGGTAGGAAGGACTAGGCATATAGCAGGCAAACAACGAATTTTAGGGCGGATCACTCTAAACGAACTGGACTTAGAAGTTTTGGTAGGAAAGATCCTCACTTTGGCTAAATCTTTCAGATCACCTCCGTTGCCCTTTTGGCCAAGTGTTTGTAAGGCTTATAGATCCTCGGCTCTAGCCGAGGATCTCTTTTTCTTCTCCCCCCCTCGATCCCCTTCATGTTTAGAATTTTGCTAGTTATATAGTCTTATCTTTTTCATCTTGATCATCCACTTGTCAGTTATTTGATCGTCGTGTACAGGAGTTTGTCACATCATCTGTAGTTTACAGGCTTTATGTTAGTTCTCAGCCGCCTTTATAGACTTTCTATTAGTTGAGGTAATCGAGGCGACTGGGTCCGCTGGTCATGTCTTCATTAAGACGGCCAGAATGTTGGTGGGATATTTTCCCTTTAATGAAGTCGGTGCGCCGAGGACAGATCATCCTCGGCGCGGGCTTCGGACGTTCTGGGTTCTTTCCCATTGTCCTTGGCCTGAGCACTGTCCTCGGCGCGGGCCTTGGGCCGCGTGTAGTGGGCCAGCGTGGTAAGCGCGATAGGGCCCCACAATAGCCTCTCAAAATTCTGCTGCACGTCCCCTTGGGCGGGGAGGAGGATTTTGATTTCCTCGGCGCCTTTTCTCGACCTGTTTGGGTTTTGTTATACTAATAATATTATCGCTATTTCGGCTGTTTTTGCAGCTTTCTTTTTGCGCGAAGTGTCGCTCGAGGATGGTTAGGCTTGGGTCGTTTATGCCATAGCACTTAATTTCTTATGGTTTTCGTCCCTGACGGGATTCGTTTATTTGGCGCCCGAAAGGGAGTTGGCTTTGCCTTAGTTTTTAGCTCATGACCCGTACAAGAGCCCTGGTTTCAATCAACGTTTGCATGGTTTCATAATGACTGATTCCCATAGAGGTTTAGGTCTGAAATTTGTACAAGACCTCGATTTTTCTTAGCGTTTATTTTTTTTTACGAGGAGATTTTCTTCCCGCTGACCTGAGGTCTTTGACCATGCAATGCGTTAAGCTTTACTTAGTGCTCGGTTTTCTCATTTTATGCTTGGTTTTCCTGAGGCTTGGGTCCGAGGACCATACAATGCCTTGGTTCTGTCCAGTACCTAGTTTTCCCTTTTAATAATCATCTGTTTTATCTATGTATCCGTAGCCGTTTTAATTCTTGCCGCGTTTTACAATAAGCATTAAATAATTACAATTTTCAAGCAGAATAATAATAATAATAAATGCTGAAGTTGGTAGAGGATAAGACCTTGCCGTGTTTTGCCTCTTCGTTTGGTGGGATTCTTCAGATAACGAGGCGTCTTTTGGGCTGTCCGAGTGAGGCGTTCTGACGCTTCGGTGTCTTCCTGTTTAATGAGGCGTCCCCTCATTAATACTGACCATGGATTGATGAGGATCTAACGGTTGGCAAGCCCCTTGGAAATTGGGGCGGCATTATTGCCTCCGGAAATCTCTCCCTAGGATTCATTGTGGATTTGGCCCTCATCAATGTTCCTCCCACTATAAAAGGCGTTCCTAGGGCGAACCTCCCCTTCACACTTGACAAACACTCGTTCTGAAACTCCCCAAAAACACATCGCCAAAAATTCTTCAAGGCGCAATCATTTGAGCCCCTTCGCATGAACTGGCCCTGGAAAAAGGCGCTCCAGAGAATGCACAGCCCCCATCAGGAGCTGAGGATGGCACTCCAACTCTGGCCGCCACGCTGGTGTGGAGGTAGAGGAGATCCGAAGATTCTCCTTCTTTTCAACCTAACCGGGGACACAGCCCTCCTTACCACCTGGAGGAGGATCCGGACAGAACGTAACCTCCCTCCCTTGGGTACGGGTCTTTGACCCCCCAAGCAGGCTACAGTGGGGGTCGGAGAGAAACCAGGCGAAACCCAAGAGCGCAACCGTTAGGTTCCGCGGCCTCTTCCACCCCTTAATGTAGCTTTCCTATCTTCCCCATTCTTCTCTCTTCTCACTTCTTCTCTCTTCTCACTTCTGCTTTCTTCTTTCCTCCTCTCGTCCTTCACTTCTTTTTCTGATATTTGTTCTTCATCTCTTCTTTTCTTCATCTCTTCCTCTATTCTCCTTTTCTATCTTCTGTTCTTCTGCCATTGTTGCTCTCCACCCTTTGTTCCTCTGTCGGCTTCGTCATGTGTCTGCCTTTGTAGTTAGCTTTAGAACAAGCCCCCTGGGCATTATTTGTAAGAGATGTAATCTTTTTTCATATATGAATAAAAGAAGTATACTTATTTCATGTATTGTACATAATTTTTTTTTTTTTTTTTTTTG
This sequence comes from Quercus glauca, assembly GCA_023736055.1. Lineage (NCBI taxonomy): Eukaryota > Viridiplantae > Streptophyta > Magnoliopsida > Fagales > Fagaceae > Quercus > Quercus glauca. The sequence goes on along the minus strand of CM043325.1, from coordinate 23,926,727 downwards.
CACTTGTTTCTTGTTGTTGTAAACTGCCGAATGAATATTGTTGCGAAGAACTGTATGGATCTGCATCTTTTCTCGATTGATTTGTCGTTTTGTTTTCTTTACGTTGTGCCGCTAACGCACAAGTCCTTCCCACAGACGGCGCCAATTGTCGGGACTCAAAATGTAATGGACCCTAGACAATAAAATTTGTAGAGAATGGGTAGGAAGGACTAGGCATATAGCAGGCAAACAACGAATTTTAGGGCGGATCACTCTAAACGAACTGGACTTAGAAGTTTTGGTAGGAAAGATCCTCACTTTGGCTAAATCTTTCAGATCACCTCTGTTGCCCTTTTGGCCAAGTGTTTGTAAGGCTTATAGATCCTCGGCTCTAGCCGAGGATCTCTTTTTCTTCTCCCCCCCTCGATCCCCTTCATGTTTAGAATTTTGCTAGTTATATAGTCTTATCTTTTTCATCTTGATTATCCACTTGTCAGTTATTTGATCGTCGTGTACAGGAGTTTGTACTGTATGGATCTGCATCTTTTCTCGATTGATTTGTCGTTTTGTTTTCTTTACGTTGTGCCGCTAACGCACAAGTTCTTCCCACAGACGGCGCCAATTGTAGGGACTCAAAATGTAATAGACCCTAGACAATAAAATTTGTAGAGAATGGGTAGGAAGGACTAGGCATATAGCAGGCAAACAACGAATTTTAGGGCGGATCACTCTAAACGAACTGGACTTAGAAGTTTTGGTAGGAAAGATCCTCACTTTGGCTAAATCTTTCAGATCACCTCTGTTGCCCTTTTGGCCAAGTGTTTGTAAGGCTTATAGATCCTCGGCTCTAGCCGAGGATCTCTTTTTCTTCTCCCCCCCTCGATCCCCTTCATGTTTAGAATTTTGCTAGTTATATAGTCTTATCTTTTTCATCTTGATTATCCACTTGTCAGTTATTTGATCGTCGTGTACAGGAGTTTGTCACATCATCTGTAGTTTACAGGCTTTATGTTAGTTCTCAGCCGCCTTTACAGACTTTCTATTAGTTGAGGTAATCGAGGCGACTAGGTCCGCTGGTCATGTCTTCATTAAGACGGCCAGAATGTTGGTGGGATATTTTCCCTTTAATGAAGTCGGTGCGCCGAGGACAGATCATCCTCGGCGCGGGCTTCGGACATTCTGGGTTCTTTCCCATTGTCCTTGGCCTGAGCACTGTCCTCGGCGCGGGCCTTGGGCCGCGTGTAGTGGGCCAGCGTGGTAAGCGCGATAGGGCCCCACATGCTATTTTACAACAACTTATGCAAAAGTCATTACAATGAAATCAATGTAAGACTGTAAAGCATGGGGCCAATTATAAAATTGTAGAGAATATACCCTTTTTTATTTCTTAAGGTTAGGGGGCCCAGGCCCTAGCTCCGTCCCTCATATGCCTAATGGGCACAATAATTTTCATATCTAATTCACAACTTACGAATTGTGAATTGACAACGTAAAGTAGTGAGTCTCACATGTGAGAAATTGTCAACAACTCAATTGTGCAAGTCGTCAAATTATAAAACTGACGTGCAATTGGTTGTCTCTCCAAAATTATTTTGACTTTGATAAGCCAGGGCGTGAGTACTCAAACTTGGCTCAAACATGGCAAAGAGGGACTATCAAGAACAATTAAAATCAATGGACCAAAAAAAAAAAACAAAAAACAAAAATACTACAACCACAATTTTTATCGTTACTTATTTTAGTGGAACGATAAAAGTTAAAACACGCTAGTGATGAAATAAACGAGCCGTGTTTATAAAGGGCAATAACTCTAACGTTCACGCCACAAAATGTGGGTCTAATTTTGATGCTAGTATTACTTTTTCTTTTTCTTTTTTGGTTGAGAAAATGATAAGTGCACCGAATGCGAATAGGTAGGGAACGTTGGTGTCCACATGGTGTGGACCCGGCTTGCTCCATTTGCCACTTCTCAAAGTGGTGAGAGAGATAATGATATGATTGGACATGAGTCGTGACCACCAGTCAAACACGTTTCCACAAACTTCAACAGTTGCCGTTACGCAATTTTAGCAAAGCATTACGTCCTACGAAATCCCCAAATTCTCACTGATTTGATTTCACCTTTCTCGATCCGATTTTGTTTTCGTTATCAATTCTCTCTCTCTCTCTCTCTCTCTCTCTCAAAAGGTAAACAAGTAAAAAAGTGAAACCGGGTTTTCTTTTTAACTTTCCAATCCCATCCCAGGTCAATAAAATAAACGCAGAGGAGCTAACAAAAATATTAATAAATCGAAATAGGAACCAACAAGGCAAAGAACTTGTCAACTTATTAATTAAAAAATAAATAAATAAATCTTGTAAAAAAAAAAAAAATTATTGTCTATATAAGATAAAATATAGTTGTCAAAACGTGAATCGTATCGTGAATCGATTTTTAATTTTTTTGTATCGTGTATCGTATCATATCGTGTATCGTAAAATATACAAACACTTAATAAAATTTATAAAAAATTATAAATATACATATATAAAAGGTATATTCATTATAAATTTTGAATGTATTCAACTAATGACTAATTTATTCATCTCTTATATAATAATATTTAACAAGCTACCTAAATAAATCAAATTAGCATATGTTTATAACATACACATTCAAATTACTTAAATTCAAAAATGATAATATATTACAAATGACCCAAAAATAATAATTTATTTTCATCATATTCATCAAATTGCCTAATCAGCCCCATCTAAGTCAACGCTATCATCATATTTATAATTTTGCAAATTTATTTCTTCATTCAAATTTTCTTTATCGTTATTCGTCATTAACATTTACTATCTCTTCTTCTTCTTTTTATTTTAATAATTTTTTTATAAATTTTTTTTGGCATTCTAGTTTCTTGGACTTATAATAATAACGATCAAATTTAAATTTTTTTTTAAATATTAAAGTGAAAGGTAAATGTGTACTGTGTAGTCCAATTGTAGGAGAAATGAGAAAAAAAAAAACTTATGAATATTTTATTTAGTAGGCTAAATTAAGTAAACTAATAATTTTTTGCTAAAAACAAGTCTAACAACTTGTTAGATTCAAATAAAAGTACAAATTTTAATAAAAAATTTCATTTTAAAGCATTTGCCTATGTATCGTACGACGGTTTTACGATACAATACGATTCATACGATATGCATATTGTATCGTACGATTCATGAGCACTTATAATACGCCGATACGATACGGAATTTTTTTCACACAATACGATACGTATCGTATGATACATATCGTATATCGTACAATACTAACAACTATTATTATTCTTATGCATTAAACCCCTCAAGACAATGATATTATGATTTTGACGAGTTTAATGTGTAGAGCACTAGTCCATAATGGACCCAAGCTTTTTCCAACATTCCATTATTACTGGCCATTGGTGTTATCGAAAGTCAAAATACAAATATTGTAATTTGTATGGGGGTAATGGAGTTTATATTTTATCTTACATGAAGGTGATGATGATCAATTGATCATTCTGTTATCTTATTCACACTATATTTTTAGGTGTGACATATTTGTTTTGAGATAGACGGTATGACCTTTTTCTTCTCTTTTTTGGGCACCAGAAGTTATTATCTTTTTAATTTTGAAGCAATTTCCAAATATGCTAAATAGCTGACACTTAAAAAAAAACACACACACACACACAAGAAATAGGAAATGAAATTTTAACCCAAAGATACACAGTAAACTTTACTAAAAAACTATAATAACTTTTAAGTTTATTGCTAAATATTTTATATTGAAATTTTAACACAAAGACACACAGTAAACTTGACCTCCTATATTTATATTTTATTATTCTATATTATTATTATTTTTTGTTGAGAACAATGATTATCCTATATTAAAAATCTTATCACATCGTATCTTTTGACACACCAGTGGTGTTATCAAAAGTCAAAATACAAATATTGTAATTTGTATGGGGGCAATGGAGTTTATATTTTATCTTACATGAAGGTGATGATCATCAATTGATCATTCTGTTATCTTATTTACACTATATTTTTAGGTGTGACATATTTGTTTTGAGATAGACGGTATGACCTTTTTCTTCTTTTTTTTGGGCACCAGAGGTTTTTATCTTTTTAATTTTGAAGCAATTTCCAAATATGCTAAATAGCTGACACTTAAAAAAAACACACACACACAAAAAATAGGAAATGAAATTTTAACACAAAGACACACCGTAAACTTTATTAAAAAACTATAATAACTTTTAAGTTTATTGCTAAATATTTTATATTGAAATTTTAACACAAAAACACACAGTAAACTTCACCTCCTATATTAATATTTTATTATTCTATATTATTATTATTTTTTGTTGAGAACAATGATTATCCTATATTAAAAATCTTATCACATCATATCTTTGTCAAATGTATAATAGATAGTTTCACATACAAAAACAATCATAATAAATTCTTATTAATCACTACGATAACGATCAACTTTTTCATTTAGAAAATAGAGAAAATATCATATTTAATTGAACTTTTCCATTTAAAGTAAACTATTTTTATAAGAGAAATATTATGTCCACAACATTCTTATAACAATTTCACAACAAATCATAAGTGGTAGGTTATTCACCATACAAAAATAAAATAAGTGGTAGATTATTTTGAGTTGTTATTAGTGAACAAAAAAAGTGATTTTAGTACTAGATTTAAATCAATGAATATGTTTAAATAAAAAATTAGTGAGCCACATGATAAGAACCTATTCCCCTTGTTTATCTAACTAACCATGGCTCAAGTTGAATCAGTCATATTAAGTTGATTACATTATTTATTTTTTTGGAGAAAAAGTTTGTTAAATGTTAAATTAAAGATATGAGATAATCTTTATCTAAATGTTCATTTTTTTAACATAATAGTTGTAGGGACTCAATTTGTAATGGACCCATGATAATAAAATTTGTAGAGGGTGGGTAGAAAGGCTAGGCACCAACAAAGCAAGTAATGGGTGATATGAAATTTGTAGGAATAATAGCAAAGGAACTTGACTAAGTGTTTTTGAGGATAATCACTATGACCTTGGTTAAATGTTTATGAGGATCTTTATAACGATTTTGGTTAAGTATTTGTGAGGCATGCTCGTCCTCGGCTCAGTTCGATGACCTTTTTCCTTAGACCTGACAAACACAAGGGTTGTTCTTGAATGCCTTCCAAGATCTCCTTCCTTTTTGGGGGTTCTTTCTGTTATATATTCTTGTTTGGTTAATCCTCCGCCGTCCACTTGTCGGTTATCCGAACTTTATGTCTGAGGGTTTGTCCCATCATCTGCCTTTGCAGACTTTCTGTTAGTTCCCAGCCGCCTTTGCAGGCCTTCTATTAGTTGAAGTGACCAAGGCATCTGGGTTTGCTGGTCACTTCACCATTGAAGTGGTCAGAGTGTTAGTTGCGTACATTTAATGGGTGGATGCCAGCTCCCTTTCTTTAAGGTCGACCTGCCGAGGACGTGGCCATCCTCGGCGTAGTCCCTTGATGACTTAGGCCTTTCCCACCCATCCTTGGATTTTATACTCTCCTCGGCATGGGCCTTGGGCTGGATATGGAGTGGGCCATGGTAGCCGAATCTTAGGGCCCCACAATAGTATATGTCTAAATTTCAAAAACTTATCTCCTATTTTACTAAAAATTTATTACAATTACACATATTATTACAATTCTTACATGTGATTAATTTGTTCAAAATTAGTTCACTTTATTGAAGTTTTAATACACCCTATTTGTGACAAGGAAAAATCTATTGATTATTTGTGTATGTATGTGCAACAACCACTATAAATTTAATTTAATTTTATGTAGAAATGAGTTTGCAAAATACAGCGATGGCGAATACTGATGACATAGAATATCGTCGAGAACGATGGAGATATTATGCTCGCCTGAGAATACAACGAGAAGACAGTGAAAGCAGAAATATTCGATTGGCAAGATGTCGTGCCAATTACTCAAGACAAAGACAACAAATTTTGGGTGGTGATCACATTTTATGATAGGTGCTGAGCTGTGTTGGGTGTGAGGTGTTGCGGGGTGCAAGTGCTGCATAGGTGAGTAAGTGCTTAGGCAAGTGCTGAGGAGGTGTAGTGCTGGAGCTGTGAGTTGTGCTAAGTTGGTGGTTATGCTTAGCTATGCTGAGTTGGAGTCAGTTAGGGTAGTTATGCTATGCTGAGTTGGAGTCAATTAGGGTAGTTATTGAGATTAATTGCTGAATTAGTTACTGAGTTAGTTAGTTAGTTAGTTAGTGAGAGTCCTGGAGGAACCAATTGTATAAAAGATTAGTGAGTGGATTGTATAAGGCATCTAAGGAATAAACTTGTACTTCCCTTTCTTTTCCTAACTCTGTTCTTCTTCCTCCCTTTCTTCCATTCTCTTTCCCTAATTATGGAGGCCTAGTTTCCCTCGAAGAAACTACCAAATTGTTCTTGTTCTAAATAGCATTAACAGCTTCTTATCATTTTAGTGGGAATCCCAACAAATTAAAATGAAGAAGATGTTATGCATTCTAATTCAACATCAACAAACCCATTGCTAATACCACCTAATCATGAGGTTGGACGAAAATCGTCGGCTTACACATATTTGTAACTTGGCACGCAATATACCAATTGAGCATAGGGCTATGCAAGAAGTCAGTGGTGAGATTAAGTTTTGTATCTTTAAACATTCTTCATTGCTTGGAATCTTATTATTTTGAGAAAATCCATAATTATTGGCATGTTAGTTGTATGTCAATGTAGACAAAGATACTAACTTAATGTTCATAATATTAAATTTAGGTCTCCCTTCTACCTATCCAACTATAATGGCAAATGACTTTGAGGCTAGACAAAGTTATTAACCCAAATTATAATAAATGCTCTAAATTAACCCTCACCCAAAAAATAAACGAGCCTTGAAGCACGCATGTGGGCATGTGCTCAGAGGCTAGTCTAACTAACTATGGCTCGAGTTGAGTCAATTAGATTAAATTTGTTATATTATTTATTTTTTTGGAGAAAAAGTTTATTAAATGTTAAATTAAAGATATGAGATAATCTTTATCTAAATGTTCTTTTTTTTAACATACTAGTATATATCTAAATTGAAAAATTATAAGAATTTATATATTAAAATTGAAAAATATTTTAATAGAAAAAGAGAAACACATTTACATAAAAATTTTCACTTTTTTGTGTAAATAAAATGAGATATTTTGGTACTCCAAATATATAATCAATGGGGGAATTCAAATAGGTATTGTCGTCCCATTCCTTAGGGTGTGTTTGTTTGGAGGTGAAATATGGTGGATAGAAAAATTTGAAGAGAAAATGAGAAGAAAAACTTTTTTGGAGCGTGTTTGGTTGGGTGATGAGAAATGAAAATAAATAGTGGGGTCCGAGTGTTTTCTCCCATGCCCCACCAAAACGTTTTCTCCCTAAAATAGAGAGAAAACTAAATGGAGAAAATAAAGCTGTTTAATGGACGAAAATGTCCATGTGCACTTGCACATGGGCTTCGACCATGTCAATAGCCTTTACTCTTTTTTTTTTTTTTGTCTAATTGTTTTTTTTTCCTTGATCCATTTGCACATACACCATTTTTCTGCTAAATAAATGTGTAATTTTTTTGTTTTATTTAATGAGGATATAATTTGATGATTTCTTTTTTTTTTTTAGGTTGTTTGTCATTTTTTTGTTTTAATTGGACATTATTTTTTAATAAAGATATATGAATAAATTTATATAAATTCACAATTTCTTTCCTTTTACTTTTTTATTTTTAACAAAAAAAAATTTTAAAATATCTTTTATCTTTCCATTTTTTTATCCCCTCAAACCAAACTAATGCATTGATTGCAACCTTTCACGTAAATAAGCGGGATTTGAAAATATTGGCAACTTAAAATCAAAAATCAAAAATCAAAAATCAAAAATCAAAAATCAAATCTGATTCTGGTTGGCGCATTGTGCACTTCAAACTAAAATTTAACCTTTTTTTTTTTTTTTTTTTTTTTTTTTTTTGCTGAGTGTTCAAATAACTTTAATTGTGGCATAGCATGTGTCATCATATATCTCGGTGAATGTGATATCTAACACGTATACATCATGTCTTCATCACACCTACTATGTTGTCCATGTGTCAATCTGCTAATAGATCTGTTTACCATTTTATGCTCTACCTCTGCTTTTTGGGCTGTATTTTCACTATTTTGAGCCGTTCGTGAACACAACCAATTTCATTAGTTACGTTTCTTTTGCTGTAATTTGTGTTTTATGAAAAATATTTTAATTATTTTATTGTATTTGTTTCATTGAAAATTTTAGTTAAAATAAAAAAACATTTTTTTATTGATAATTATTTTTTTTGAAAAATGTGATAAAAACTTTTACTTTAAAATTTTTGATAAATTCTTTTACAAAATACACAATATCACTTCTTTCAATCTAGTGGCTAAGTTAATAGTGAGGTGACTGATATCAGCGATTTGGTTGTTGGAGCCAATGGTACGGACCAGTGACTCCGATGGTTGAGCCACCAGTTTTTATAATTTGTGCATGAAATTTTTTTCATGTCATACCAAATACCTAATAATATTTTATAGCAATACAGCCCGGAGTTTAAATTTCAAAATTTGGTTAATATTTTACAAGGAAACAACCGAATCTTAAATTTCACAATTTAGTTATCTGTGTGATTGTAAGTGGGCAATGGGCATAAGCAAATAGCAAGTAGGAAATTTTTGTCACTCATAGCCAGTTAGCCACACAGGTTAACAAAACAAGTTAACAAATTCTAAAATTAAGTTAACCATTTATATACTATTTTGAGTGTTTTTTTTTTTTTGGGATGTATTTTGAGTGTTTTTTTTAGTTGTATTATACTTTTTTTATAGTGTATTTTGAGTGTTTTATATTGGAGTATTGGACTAAAAAGTAAAAACAACTTATCACTTTTTTTTTTCTTATAAGATAACTTTTTATATTTTTTGCTTAAATTTTGAAAAGATAACTAAAATTTAAAATGAAAACAAATGGTATATGTTGGAGCATAAAGCGAAAAACAAGAGTAATCAGTAATATACCCAATTTACATTCGCAAATTGCAATTTCCTTTCACCTTTTTGAAAAAAGCTCTCTCTCTCTTTCTCTCTCTCATAGGTACAGTTACAAACACAGCTAGAGTCCTCAGAGAATCAGAAAAGCTCTTTTTACCACAACTCCCTTTCCCCTAGGAGGACTCTCCAATCCCCTTTATTTAAAGTCACCCCACATTCTCCAACACTTCACACACGCAACACAACACAACACAACACAGAAGCCCACTTTCTCTCTGCCTCTCTCTCACTCTGTTCTTCTGTTGTGTGTGAAAAGGAAAAAGAAAAGTAACAACAATGGCAGCAAAGCAAAACCTTGCAGTGATTCTGGGTGTGCTAGCCATCTGGGTGATTGGATATGCACAAGCTGGGTCCTCGCACCACGCGCCAGCACCATCAGTGGACTGTTCAAGCCTGATTTTGAACATGGCTGACTGTCTGTCCTATGTGACAAACGGAAGCACAGTGACAAAGCCAGAGGGGACTTGCTGTGCTGGTCTCAAAACTGTGTTGAAAGCTGATGCTGAGTGTCTCTGTGAGGCCTTCAAGAGCAGTGCTTCTTTGGGTGTTGTCTTGAATGTCACCAAGGCCACTGCCCTTCCTGCTGCTTGCAAAGTCTCTGCCCCCTCTGTTTCAAACTGTGGATGTAAGTCACTTTTACATCTCTCCCTTTTTTCTCTGTTTTGAATGGAATTCATTTTTGGGAAAGTTTTTTCCAACTAGATTTTGACACCTTTTTTCTTGGAAAATTAGTATCTAATTTTTGTGGGGGGTTTTGTTGTTTTGCAGTGTCTTTGACTCCTGCAGGTGCTCCTGGTCCTGGTATGTTTTGAATCTTGTTACCATGATCCAGAATTTTTTCTCTCTCTATATATATAGATGTTTTTTTAAAAAAAAAAAAAATTTAAAGATTAAAGGTGAATACTTTCTCTTTTGTAATATAAAAAATTACATAGAGGATATTATTCAATTGAGACTTGTTGCATTCTGGAACTGGTATATGATCTTTAGAAAATTGATATAGAAGAAGGAAAAAAATAGAGACACTTGTCATCACAAGAGCACAAATAAAAGAAAATTTTCATAGGGGTTTAAGCGTAAGTCAAAACTTCAAAGGTAATTGGCAAGTCAAAACTTCAAAGGTTCTCAAAACTTCAGTGTTTTATGAGAACCCACCGGGAGATTTGGTGAAATAAAGAAGACATTAATAAAGCCGATAAAATCCATGTGCTTCCTCCTAAGTCCTAAGAGAGAATTACCTTCGCATCAAAAAAAAAAAAAAAAAAGAGAGAATTATCTTCAGTTACAAAAATAAAAAATAAAAATAATAAGAGAGAAGAGAGAATTACCTGTACCTACCCCCCCCATAGTTTTGGACCCATAGGTGGGGTGGCAATTATTAGAACCACTATCAATTAAATAATTTTACCTAATTTTCACTGTGCATTTAGTGGCATTACTTTTCTAGCTATGATATTGGGTTGTTCTTAGTTGATACACTTATTATCATTATTGGGGAATCTTCATTTTATTTGAAATATTTGTATACTTTAATAAATTCTTTTGCAAATCTGATCAATAGTTTGTTCTCTCCTCCAAACATATAAGAATTGAAATTAAAAAAAATTGTCTTTGATGTGTCTATAATAATCTTTCAATTGTTTGACAATCAACACCTGACATTGCTGGACAAATGTTTATTATTGTGTGTAGTTTCAGACCTCACACCTAAATCTTCTCCAAGATCAGTTGCTCCAGCTACTTCAATAGTGAATGAAATTTCACCATCTCCGGCTCCGGCGGCAAGCTCAGGCTCAGGTTCTTCTATGCTCACTATTTCAGCTGGATCCCTACTTGTTGGCTATGCGGTCGCGTCACTTTTCTAGGCTTTGAGTGAATGACAGTGTCAATTTTGAGAGCAGAGCGGAGGAGGAGATGATGATATGAAATGAAAATTGTTATGTTTATCTTTAATCTATCATTGGGGATTCTATGTGGTTATCAGTTTTTTTTTTTCTCTTTTCTGAGTAGATAATATTCATTATGTGGAGTTGAATATTAACCTGGTTTTAAGGTCTGGAGTTGAATATTAATCATTAGTGTTTATCTATTCTTGTATACTTGTTCTTCAAACATAACATGTACATCTGCAAACGCATTGATGTTGGTGGTTGTGTGAAAAGTATAGTTGGCAGTCAGATATGCCAATTGTGATAAATGCCCATAGCAGAGTTGGTTTAGTCTTCCAATGACTGACTTCAATTGGAAGCTGACTTCTTAAATATTCATTTTGTTTTGTGTGGTGTTTTGTACTGCGAAAGAAGCACCAGGAATCAGCTTTACCTTGATGACAGTTGCAAGAATGGTTTTCAGCAGGGATGTCAATGTTCGACCTAACTTGCGAACACAACACGAGTTTTTTCAGATTAGGATTAGGTCTTAATGGGTTTAGGTCATAAATGGGTCGACTCGAAAGTGACAAGATAAAAAATGGGTCATAAACAGGTCAACTTGCATAACTACGCAAATTTATTTGTATCAACTCGAAATGACCCACTTAACACAACTCGTTTAACTTATATAACAAATAAATATTTATTTTATTTTAGATTTGTTAAATATTTTTTATATCTAACATATATTTTAAATTTAAAAAGAAAAATAAGTAATTATAAAAATTTAAAAGGGATATAATTGAAAATTGAAACTTTACGGACCTTAGAATTACTAATACTTTTTTTTTTTTTTTTTGGCATAGAACTTACACAAATGAAATTGGATGAGCTTGTGAAAGACGTTATAAATTTGGACATCAACAAATAATCTATGAATGATAATCGTGGTCATAATCATGATTAGTCTACTATTTGCTCAAATTCTTTCAATATTGATACTTAGCATTTGGCGAGTTCCAAGAATATTATATTTTTGTTGAATTATGTTATTTTATTTTTGTGAAATTTTGTTATTTTGAATTTGGGTTGAAGTGTATGCACTTCTTTTAGAGTGTAAATAACTTATTTCTAGATAAATGTTATATTTTTGTTGAACTATATTATTTTGAATGTAGGTTGAAGACTTGAAATGTATACACTGCTTTTTGGAATGTAAAAATAATTATTTCTAGATGGATGTTATATTTAATATTATGCAGGTTGAAATGGATTGTGTTACATTCGTGTCAACCCAACATGACTCGTTTATTAAGCGTGTCAAATGGGTTGGGTTAGGTCAACCCGCCTTATTAACAGGTCGAGTTAGGGTTGAAAGGTCATAACACGATTATTAAATGGGTCGAGTTCGGGTTGAGCCATTTAGTCGAATATTTCTACCTCGACATGACACGAACCCAACACACTAACCCGAATTGACACCCCTAGTTTTTAGAGCATCCACAAAATCTTGCATAATAGAAAAAGACACAATTTTTACGCATCTTGTTTCAAAATTACTCCACATCAGGGTTTCCAAAATCTTGTATAATCTTGTATATTTATCCATTAGCTACAATAACCGTGCATATATACACAGTTACTGTAGCATGTGTATATAATATTTTAATAATTTCTGATTCTCTTTTTTTTTTTTTTTTTCCTCCATCTGCAAAACTAACCCTCCCTCATCATGTTCTTTCTTCCTCTGATACACACTTTCCCAAAGACACAAAATCAAAAATCAACTACAAACATAAAAAATCAACCAAAAAATCAACAAAAAAAATTAACCACTAGAACAAAATCGTTGGATCAGTGATCGGTGATAATGGATCATGGATTGGAGAGGCGATTTGGATTGGTGTTGATGGAGATCGGTGATGGGTTGATGTGGATTGGTGTTGATGGAGATTGGTTTTGATGGAGATTGGTGTTGATGGAGATCGGTGGATTGGAGAGGCGTTGTGGTGCTTGTGATGGCTATGGTGTTGATAGAGTTCTTGCTCTGGTGCTTCTAGGTTTTGATCGTGAGAGAAAGAAGAAGAATGAAGAGGAAGAAAAGAAAGAGGAAACGACAGAGATAAAGAAAAAGAAAGAAGAAAGAAAGAAAAGGAAGTTTTGGAAAAAGAAATGGGTAGGTAAAATAATATTAAAAAAAGAATATAAAAATATTATTTATATAAAATATAGTGTATAATAGATGGACTGATGTGAGTTTTTTGTAAAATTAGTCGTGCAAAATAGAAAAAGTAAGTTTTTTTTGTGTGTAAAATAGACGGAATCTTTTGCAACTACTGATGTGGTTACTCTAAATTGTCATTTTAGAAGATGCATTTTTTGTTTGGATTGGAAAATTTGAATAATTTTTTGGTTATTTATAAGAGTGTCAATGTTCGACCCAACCCGCGAACACGACACGAACCTGACATGGGTTTTTTCGGGTTAGGGTTGGGCCTTAATGGGTTTGGGTCATAAACAGGTCGACCTGAAAGTGACACGATAAGAAACAGGTCATAAATGGGTCAACCTGCGTAACCCGCAATAGACACGTTTGACACACCAATTTATTTGTGTCAACCCAAAATGACCTACTTAATACAACCAGTTTAACTCATATAACAAATAAATATTTATTTTATTTTAAATTTGTCAAATACCTTTTATATCCAACATATATTTTAAATTTAAAAAGAAAAGTGAGTAATTACACAAATTTACAAGGGATATAATTGGAAATTGAAACTTTACATACCTTAGAACTACTAATACTTTTTTTTTTTTTTTTTTTTTTTTTTTTTTTTTTTGTGGCATAGAACTTAAACAAATGAAATTGGATGAGCTTGTGGAAGATGTTATGAATTTGGACATCAACAAAAAATCTATGGATGATAATCGTGGTCATAGTCAGGATTAGTCTCTGTTTGCTTAAATTCTTTTAATATTGATACTTAGCATTTGGCGAGTTCCAAGGATATTATATTTTTGTTAAACTATGTTATTTTATTTTGTGAAACTTTGTTATTTTGAATTTGTGTTGAAGTGTATGCACTTTTTTTGGAGTGTAAATAGCTTATTTTTAGATGAATGTTATATTTTTGTTGAATTATATTATTTTGAATGTGGGTTGAAGACTTGAAATGTATGCACTGCTTTTTAGGATGTAAAAATAATTATTTCTAGATAGATGTTATATTTAATATTATGCAGGTTGAAATGGTTTGTGTTACATTTGTGTCAACCCAACATGACTCGTTTATTAAGTGTGTCAAATGGGTTGGGTCAGGTCAACCCGCCTTATTAACAGGTCGGGTTAGGGTTGAAGGATTATGACATGATTATTAAATAGGTCGGGTTAGGGTTGAGCCATTTAGTCGAATACCCCTACCTCGACACGACACGAACCCAATACGCTAACTCGAATTGACACCCCTAGTTATTTATTATGCAACACTTGTACATGTTTTCCCATATTTAATTGAAGTGAAAGGTCTCAAATTGAAAGTTGTTCTTGGTTGCCTGATGGTCCTGATCCCATGAATAGCTTCTCCTATTACCAGTGTCTCGTGGGGGGTATATTATGCATCTGATGCATCTCATGGCACATGAAATGCTAAGATTTTACTGTTTCTTTTAAAATCTCAATTATATATATATATATATATATATATATATATATATATATATATATATATATATTTTTAGATATTATAGTATTTCAAACTTACGAAGCCATCACTATGGTGATTGTCCTTTTATTGTGAAGCAAAGTTACCAATTGGTTATTGGTGTAAGTAAAGATTGAATATCAGATTTCATATTTGATGATAAAAGACTTTACAAGTTAAGTTAATTAGAATCTACTTTTTTTTTTTTTTTAATTTTTAATTTTTAATGAGGTTCAATGGTACATGAAAATTTTTTAATGAGAGGTTCAATGGTAGATAATAATAAATTAATGAGAAAAGTTAACTGATGGCCTAAGAGCATTTAAGAAAATATTTTTGGAAGTTTTTTTATGGGAAAAGAAAAAGGAAAATAATTTTTATGACAAATTTTTTATATTTCTCATGAAAATGGTCTATTAACAAATGTCCTAATTAGTTCAAAGTTCAAAATTAACTTTATTAGGTTCAGCTAATTACTAATTAAGTGTAGTCTTTTATTTTTTTGAGATAAAAATTAGGTGTAGTCTAGGTACCCTTTATAAGGAGAAATTATAAGGTACTCGTGGTGGACAAGTGACGTGATCTATCATTGCACTAAAAGATTCACACCTGTTTAAAATTGCCGAGTCAATTTTTTTTTTTTAAACAGAAACTAATTACTGACTCAGCAATTTTAAACAAGTGAGAATTTTTTAGTGGAATGGTGAACAAATAATGTGGTTCACCGTAAGGACCGTATAATTTCTCCTTTACTAGATACCCTTTACCAATGCTAATAGGAATCCAGATAATAAAATCATTTTGATTCTTTGCTATTTTTTAATGTAACGTCATTTATTCTACATTGAAGCTATATTTGTGTTTGTTTTTTTCTTTCAGAAAATCTATTACCGAAAAAAGAAAAAAGAAAAACGAAAAACAATAAACATAATAAGTTATACATGCGACCTTTTAATCTCTCTCTTTCTCTCTCAATAAGTTTATGTTGGAGCAATTTAACTTAGTTCGTTTTCTTTTTATTTTGTTTATAAGGTGCCTGATTCAAGGTTATTGATTCAAAATTATTTTTAATGATAATAAAAGGATAAACAATATCAGTAAGTATAGCTGAGAAACAATATACAGCACACCCAAAAGTTAATTTAAAGGAGGCACCAACTCAAGGATCATCATGTAATTCTCAAAAACTACATATATAATCAGTGGTGAAGCTAGACTACTTTTTTAAAAAGTAGTCTAGACTACTTTTTAAAAAATCAGTGGTGAAGCTAGACTACTTTTTTTAAAAATCCCTCCTTGTATTTTCTATGAAAAATAAAAATTTTATATTAGTTTTTAAAAAATCAGTGGTGAAGCTAGACTACTTTTTTTAAAAATCTCTCCTTGTATTTTCTATGAAAAATAAAAATTTTATATTAGTTTTTGCAAAAACTAATATAAAAAAAAACTAATATAAAATTTTTATTTTTCATAGAAAATACAAGGAGGGATTTTTTTTCAAAACCCCGCCAATGTATATAATCAAGGATTATATATTTTTTAAATGAGTTTTTACTAATATATACCTTTATGATATACATATACATTGGTAAACTATTTTAGTAATAAACTATTTTAGAAAATTTTTAATGAAAAAATGAGAGTTGACCAAGGGCAGAGAAGGGCCTACTCACCTACCGTTAAAGGCCAAAATCTGAAAGTTGAAAAAAAAGAAAGTCAGTTGAACTATACTTGTAAGTTGCAAGTTGTAAGTTGTAACCCCTTCCCAAATTAAAAACACAAAAAGACATTTTAATTTTTGCCTTTAACGAGTCCCGAAAAACTAGTTCCGGCTAAAAGAAATATTTTAAAAGCTAAACTTGTTCTGAAAAAATATATTCTGAAAGTTTGATACGGAAGTGCGTAGCCACTAGCCGCCGCTATTGCCATTCACTCGCTTGTCAACCACTAATCACCAATCTCAAGGACTCAAGGTCCTCCTCAATTGGTGCTAGGAAGGAGAGCAACCACAAAGACTAGGGTTTTTTTTTTAAATAACTTGGCAGCAATAATTTTTTTTTTTTTTTTAGATATAAGATAAAATTTCTACTTTAGCCTAATATAAGTATATGTGTGTGGAGCTCCCTCCTGGAGACTTGATCTCCGACCCTTACCCCCCACACCCCACAAGCATTTATACTTATGGAGTAACCATCGCACCAAGAGTGTGCGGTGGTGCAATAATTTATTTTCTAATTAGAAGAATGTTGCACAAATAATGAGACAATAAAAATAAAAAATTTAAATAATTTAGAAGTTAATTCTGGTGATTCAATATTTTCAATTTCTAATGTTGATATCCCAAAATTTTAAAATGCTTATATAAAATCTTGACAAATCAACCCCAAAAAAATTGAACTTACTATTAGAAAGAGGATCACTCAAGTTTTTGGATTTAAAATCAAAACATGGACCAAAATAGATTGTAAATGAATCAAACTGTTTATAAATAGCTTGAGCACGATTCAAGAAAATATTTGTCTATGTTCATTTATTTGGCAAGAAAACCAAGCTTAAGCCTAAGTTTAGGCTCAATTATTAAATGAATCAAGTATGAACATTGTAATGTATTCATGAACAAACTCGTGAGTATGAGACTTGATTTAAATATATAATATTATATTTTTATGTGTATACTTGTCTAAAAATATAATATATAGACTTAAGATTGGATTTTATAAGCCTGTAAATAGGTTCATATAATATCAAAGTATTATTTCTAGTTTAATCATATTGGAAGTAGTCTAATTTTAGTAAAAATTCATAGATTTGTAAGAATTCATAGATTTGTAAAGGAGTAGAAAAATGTGCATTGGAAAAGTTTTACAATAATCGAATGATCCTATTCCTACTAAAATTTAATAACGTTATCCAACGCTGCTTTGAGTCCACAAATTTTTTTAGTTATATAGATGTTACAATGTGAACCTCCTGTCCACGAATCTAAGTACCCACTTGAAGATTCTGATCAATTCAAAAGTTATGTTAACTTTTAAGGAATTGTAGAGTATATTATATTATGCACAACATACTCTCTTAATCATAATAATTTATTTTTGGATAATCATAATAATTTATCTATTATGATTATATTATATCATTTTATAGATGTTACTAAAATTTAAGTTTCCTTTAAGCCTACCAGTGATATTTGCTATATGTTTTGGTTGCATCTTTGCATTGTGCCATTTTAGGGAGTTACACAGCTTCACTCTGTAGGTTATTCTTGAGGAGCCTATGAGGTGCTAACTTTGAGGAATATGGGGTGCTTTGCTGAGCATATATTCATGAATTAGTGGTACTTAAAATATTATTAAAACAGGATTTTGAAAATAAATTTTTTTTTTAAATTACGCGTTCAATAATAATCCCTCATCTACTATTTACGTCTATTTTCACGTTTTAAATGTGGATATTTTAATTAAGCCTTTTAAAATGTCTACATCAACGTATCAAATTATCAATTGTAGATATTGTGTAAAATGAAAGATGTAAAATAAGTATAATAAAATATTTTCACAAAAAAAAAAAAAAAACATAAGAATTGGGAAGGAGAATATTGCTACACCTCATCAATTAAATACTAAACGCTCAGGAGTCGGGAGTCCTAAATATTGGAGGTGCTTCATGAGAATTTATGGCCAAAGCTCGCCAATGATTTTAGGAGAAAAAAAAGTAACTGTTAGGTCCACAATATTGCTACTAGATGTTGATGCTAGAGTTTATTGTTGGAGCAATATTCGTTTCTTTTAGAGAGTTTTAACTTATGACGTCCGCTTCTAATAATAGTTATTTATTATTAAACCAAAACACTAATCAGTTTTTGGTATAGGCGGGGATAAAACCCCAGATCTCTTATTCAACCATCAGAGACTTTATCAGTTGAGTTAACTGGAATCTACTGTTGGAGCAATATTTAGTTGTAAATTATCATCATATTTTGAAAAAGAGATATGCTACGTTTACAATAATTTTATAACATTTTTACAACAAATCACAGGTGGTTAGTTGTTATTAGTTCAAATTTGAAACTAACACTAAGATTACTTTTTTGCCCCAACAATAACAATCAGTAACAACCTGTCACTTAAGATTTGTTGTAAAAATATTGTAGACATATCATTTTTGATTTTTTGTGAAAATGTTTTAAAAATTTTGTTGACGTAGCATCTTTCTTATATTTTATCTATTATTTACTTTGAGTCTTTGAATAATGAGGGAAATTATCCTTATCAATTAGGAAGTCTTTGAATAGGAGTCGATAAGCACAGTACTTGTCCTTATCTGTTGCTTAGATTGATTAGTTGTTTCTTTCGATTGAAGTCTTTAAGTCTTTACAGGACGTGACATTAACAAAAGAAGCATTAAGAAAGCATGATTTTTATACCCATAGAATGGTAGTTTGAAATATTTTGGGGTTAGCAAATCTGTTCAACTCAAAAAAAAAAAAAAAAAAAAAAAAAAAAAAGCAAATCTGTTTTGGGCCTTTTGGCCCGATAAATGATGTGGCGGATTTGAATTATTTATTTACAAGGTTTATTGAATTTGGATCCATGGGTTTGGCACTTGGCAGTCACTGTTGGCTGTTTTGGGTGAATGACAAATTGTCAAAGTCAATAAGAGAGTAAAAATGACATTCTCATATGTATTTTAACGCCAAAAGTGTAGTTAGAGTTGATTGAAGAACTAAATTGCTCATATTTGAAAAGTGAGGATCTAAAATGATCAGATTAAAAATCTATGGACGAAAATAACATTTTTGTTTTTGGAAATTTTGAGGAGCAAAATAATATAGTTTAACCAAATATTAATATTAACTATAAGAGGATTAATTGTATAATTTTTTTTGACAATACTAAGTATTTTAACACACACACATAGATGGGAGAATGTCTTAAAAAAATTGACAGTGGTCCTAAAAAAATTGTATAATATATAGTAATCTATATTTTGCGTAACCACACTTTATGTCTTATGAGCCAAGATTTAAAGTTCATTTGTCAATTACCTATCTTGATTTTTAATTAATCGATCTTCTCCGTATTAAAGAATGAGATCTTAGTCTTACCAATGAGGCAATGAAACATTTCATAAAGCAATGTATTTATTGGATATTGTACAATTACAAATTTACAAGGAAATTGCAACAATGTACTAAAATCTTTAGAAAGAAATTAGATATTTACTAATGAATTAAGTTATATCTTTTAAATATTTTTGCTAACTTTCTATAATGTGTTATTATGTAACTGGATTGACAACATTCTCAGTATCCTTATGAAGAATAAATGTTGACAAGGATTTTAGCATGTAGTTGTAAATTTCTCTGGTGTGCCCCAAAACGTTCCATATCAAGATTTTTTTTCCACCTATTTATATAGGTTCAGTGGTGGAGTCAGAATTTTAATTCAAGGGAGCAAGATCAAAAAACGAAATTAAAAGTACAATTAATTTGAAAAATTAATTAATTTAATAACAAAAAAATATATAAAAAACTATATGTTTATTTAATTTTATCCATAATACATATTTCATATCATCAAAATAAAGAAATTAAGAATAATAAATTCATAATTAATAATAATGAAATTAAGAGAATAATTTAAATACATAAAGTTTAAAATATAATTTGATCTTCAAAATAAAATGAGAAAATAAATTAATATGAAAACGTTAAAGAATATAGCAACATTTTTGTAAAGTTGTATCAGTATACATGTCTCATTTATTCCTTGAATGTTTTTACAAAGTATACGACCTTTCTTCCACTATTATTTTAATTAGCTAAATTTTGAATTTATATAAAAAGTTAGTATTTGAAACCCATAAAAATATCAAGAGATGAAAGAGAAATGTTAGTAGGCACTCTACACTTTTAAACTTCAAACCATCAATAATGCTATAGATTCAACTTCTTCACAATAAAATTCATACTTATTGAAGTGGATGACTATGAGTAATGAAGTAAAAGTGTTGGATCTGTGAGTATAAATTATGTCTACCGTTCACCGTTAATTACTTTAGCAATTGTGAAATTTGTTTGTGAAAAATTGTGTATGTAACATTAGTGTTGGTATACAAAAATATAGCATTTAAAAAAAAAAAAAAAAACTTTTGCAGCCCTACTAATACTTTGGTGAAAGAGAGTCAAAACAAATATTTAAGGGTTCGTTTGGTTGAGATGATAGAAAAGATTTTAGTTTCCCTCATTTGTGTTTGGTTGAGAGGGAGGAAAACTTTTTTTTTTTTTTGGTTGATTTCAATGTTTTCATAAAATATGATCTTACAAATATAATTTTTTTGAAATAAAAGCGATAGTGATTTCATTTATTCAATATAATGAGTAACAATGAGAGAGAAATAAGGGACATTTTTCAAGCCAAACAATGTTCTCATTTTCTTTAGGAGCACTAACAAGAGCCAGAGTAACTCTATTACATCTTAAAAGAACACTAACAAAAGAAATAGTACAAAAACTTTCACAAATAATAAAAATATCCTCTAAAATCTAAGCAACATCTAAAGGTAGTTCTTACCCTACTTCAACAACTCCACAAGTTCACGAAGACATTTTGAAAAAACTCTGGAAATCCACATTCTAAATAGAACAACAATGCTTTCCACTTACATAACGACTAAATTTTTGCTAAAAACGTGTTTTACATTTTTGGGTGTTTGTTTGCTTGTAAGATGTGGTCAAATTTGTAAAATGTTTTCAGGTAAGAGAATTTATTTGCAACCCTCTCTCTCTCTTCATTGACACGATTGATGGTGACTGGGGCGGTAGGTTTTGTTGGTTAGGCTGCCGCTCATGAACTCTTGAAATGTTTCTACTAAAAATGTTTTAAATTAAAAATATTTTATATTTGAAAATGTTGTATAATGAAATAAACGAAGTGTTTGAAATAAAACATTTTACACCACCTATTTTATAATTTCTTGATACAACAAGTTGTTATTGGTGTAATATTATTTTCATATAGATTCATTAGTGATACAATTTTTATCCTATACCAGTCACAAAGTACAACTTTAACAACTATAAATAAAAAATATAATAAAAAATTTTGAGGGACTTTAATTTTTGGGTCGGTGCTGATTTGGGTTGTGACTTGAAACCCATGTATGAAATATCCCCCCAAAAAAAAACATGTATATTGTTTGGACTTGGGATCCGAAAGTGTCCGTTATTGTTTTGAATTTTGAATGGGAACGAATTTCAAAACTTGCAAGTTATCCTTTGATAAGATTTGTTGCTTTAAATCCTTTAATTGCTTACAAACCTTTCACGTAATCACATGTGCTTGTGAAGATGATATATGTCTATATGGAATATATTAAGTTTTCAAACCCAAAATTGTCCTATATGGTTCGAGACCCAGTAGCAGAGGGTACGTAAAAAAAAATTAGAACTTTCTGTAGTTCTCTCAGTTAGCTAGGCAAAAGGCAAGGCCAAAGTACAATTCATGTATTCACATCTTTTGGAAACTAAAACTACATCAAAGAATGGATTCAAATCTTAACTTCACCTTTCCTTATAAATTCAATAGCAACCAAGAACATAAAGTTTCTTGCCACAAAAGGAGAAACAAACTAAGAAAAGCAATCTATACATGTCAACATTTATATACAAGAGTCAGATATATATTAATCTAATTATCAAACAACTTCTAGCTTCCTCCTCTTGGCATTAGCAATAATAACAGGCTTGGTCGACTTGTAAACATGATATATAGACCGAAACCTCCTTTTCCTTCGATCGAAAATCTCATCATCTTCTTCTTCAATGGTTTCTCTGATGTTATTAGTAGAACATACATCAGCTGCATCATCACCTTTGCTCTGTTCTACTTTCACCTCCGAGCTGTTCGTGTTGTTATCATCGTCATGGTTGTGGTTGTCATCGGAGTCTCCGCTGAGTTGTATTAGCTGCCGAGCCACGTATTGTGATAATATCTTTCTCAAGTAGTGAAAAATTCAAAATCAATTTGATGATTTCTTTTTGCAGGTTATTGGTCTCTGGTGGCTGAATGTGTTGGGGTGGAGATGCTTTTTTTTTTTTTTTTTTTTTTTTTTTTTGTGTTTGATTTTGAATTTTTTTAGGTGGGTTTGTGTTTTTATTTTGAATTTCCCGGGATAGCCATAGTGTTTGTATTTGGAGTTGCTAATTTTTTTTTTTTTTTTTAAATTTTTGGATGTGAGAATGTTGTGTTTGATTTTGAATTTTTTTAGGTGGGTTTGTGTTTGATTTTGAATTTGCTGGGATAGCTATTATGTTTGTATTTTGTTTTGTATCTTTTAATTTAATTAAAATTGTAATATTAATTTAATTACAATATTAATTGAATTAAAAAAAAAAACTTTTTCACGTCAAAAAAAAAAATTTCTTTTGATTACCAAAAATTAATTTTTGGTAATCAATTTTTTTTTAGTGGTTTTTTTTGGCTATAGTGGCGTTTGTAGAGTCTATAGTGGCGTTTCACAAACGCCACTATTGTACCGTCACTATAGACCTATAGTGGCGTTTGCAAACGCCACTATAGACCAATTTTTTTTTTATTTTTAAAAAGGCTATAGTGGCGTTTGTTAGGTGTCCTATAGTGGCGTTTGCAAACGCCACTATAGGGTGGTTCTATAATGGCGTTTTTATAAAACGCCACTATAGGCCTATAATAGCGGTACAATAGTGGCGTTTACAAACGCCACTATAGCAAACGCCACTATAGCCAAAATGGGCCTATAGTGGCGTTTCTAGTACCTATAGTGGCGTTTCACAAACGCCACTATAGGCTCAGTTTTTTGTAGTGATGGCTGATTGGGCGGTTGTTGTGGAAATTATTGATGGGTTTGACCACGACCAAAACCAAAGTGGTGAGCAGCATATATAGACATATAGGTAGGCGGTTTTGGTTTTATATTTTTAATTATTTTATTTAAAAAAAAATAATGGGCGTCATTTATAGATAACTTACAATTGACATTGTGGTTAATCTTTCTTAATAACATATGAAACTTCAATACTAACATAGATATTGTCAAGTGCCTTTTAACTCAACTAGCACTTCATATTGTTTCTTATAGAAATATTTATCGTTCAAATCTCTCTCACAATTATTTGAATAATAAAAAATAAAAAAACCTAATATAGACATCTCAAATCTCACAATTCTCCTGTGTTGATCTGTTAAAATTCTAAAATAATTATATTCTTATAATAAGTTGTGAAGAGCTTTCTAGTTTAACTGGCACATTCTGGTGTTTCCATCGAGTACATTAAGAGTTTAAATTCCCCCACCTTTACTATCAAATATTAAAAAAGAAAAAAAAAGGCTTATATACATCCTTTTCATTTATACAGGGTGGGGACTAGAATGGCAACTAGGAAAGAAAATGAAGAAAATAAAAAGAGTACAAAGAAATTGTAAGAAAGATTAATCGAAAAATTTTTTACACTAACATTTAATTAAAACTTTTGGTTGTCATATGTGCAATCACATCATATTATTATTAAGTAGTTATAAAGTGGAATTAATTAGGTACAGTTCATTAGGATCCTCAATTATATTCAAACACATGTTTATATTGGCTAATGAAGCACAAATAATGTTTTCTTTTCAAATGAAAATTAAATCCTATGCAACTATGTCTTTAAATTTAATTGAGAAACTTAATGTATTGTATGTAAGGAATTGTATTTAAGTTTTACTTAAATAAAATGTTAAAGATCATATTTATATTGGTTTATGTTTATTATGTGTAATGGCCCAAGTGGCCCAAAGTATAAACTTTAACTACACCTAACCTTAGACTTTTTATTTTTTTGTGAAGCACCTAATCCTAGACCTTGTAGCATCTATATATGCCTTACTAGGGTTCTTTATATTACACATTGATAATAATAAACATGTACCCATTTAAAACTTTTATATCGTGGATGTAGGCCATCAGGTTAAACCATGTCATTTTCTTGTCCTATCTCTCTTTCTTTGCTTTAGCATCTTCTTTTCTTTAATTTTAACATAACATAATCGTATTGGTATAGGTTTCACGAAGTAAGAAGTAAAACTAGTAACTAATATGATTGGACATATTAAAGAAATTGATTTATTCTAAAACTAATAACTTCAAAATATATACCCATACAAAAGATCAGTTTTCATTTCAATAATTAAGGGTTCGTTTGGATAGAACTTATTTTACTGAAACTGAAAACCGAAAACTGAAAACACTGTAGCAAAATAATTTTTAAATGTGTGAATAGTAATGTGAGACCCATTTTTAATGAAAAAGTTACTGAAAAGTAATATTTGTGGATCCGTGAACAGTGAAAATTTGTAGAAAAAGTCAAATATTGGGGCTACTGTTCATGAACAGTAGCCGCAACAGTGAATGAACAGTAAAAAAATTGGCTGAAACGCGTGAAAAAAAAAAAAAAAAAAAAAAAGCTAAAACGCAAACGCGCGTTTCAGCAACTTTCAGCCCAATCCAAACGGGCAATAAGTGTTAGAGAATTTTTTTTTTCCCACAATGATCTTAATGGTTAATTATTAATAAATTATCTAATATATCAATGTATACGTAAAATACAATACTTTTAATATACTTGTTATAAAATTGTGAGTTTGATGTGAAGGAGGGGAGTATGATGTTTTACCAACACTAAGTATTTAATTAAGGGTCATGTTAACGAGTGCCGTAGGGTATTGGTTAATAATTTAATTAAAGAAAGCTTTTATGGGAAAAAAATAAAAACAATTAATGTTTTGACAACTTTTTTCATTTTCCATAAAAGTGATGTCAAAACTTTCTTAAAATGAATTCTTAACCAATGCTCCAACGGCACTTGTTAACATTTTCCTTTAATTATTATTATTATATATATTCTTTTGTAAACATGATTAATTGATATAAAAAAAAGTGTAAAATAATTGAATCAAAACACCTGGAGGCCGCACACCACGATAACATCCAATCGATTCGACGCTTACCAAGGAGAAAACGCGTTTAGCTTCGTAATTACCAACTTCACCACTATTTCAATCTCCATGGCAACTTCAAGAGCCAAGTCAATGTTTTCATGTCGTGCACATTCATTTCCTTTAATAAATAAAGAGACTAAAACACAAACCCAATAGACTCTGCTCCCTATATATAAGGACTGACATTTATTCCTCTTTCTTTCAAGCTTTTGCTTATTAAAAGTCATGGCTTTCTTGCTAAGTTCAAGCCAAACCAGTGTCAATTCATTGCTCTCTCTTTCACTTCCCATTAAACAACAACGGCCTCGTGTGCTTGTCAATAGTGTTTCATGCAGAGCCACCAAAGTTATTGGTAGTGAAAATAATTCAACCAATTTCTATGAGCTCCTTTCTTTGAGTCCAAACATCGCAAACATCAACGAGATAAAGAAAGCATACAGAAGCAAGGCTCTTCGATATCACCCTGATGTTTGTCCACCTCCCATGAAGGAAGAGTCGACGATCGAGAATGTTTGTTCAACTGAATGCTGCATACAAGACTCTGTCAGATCCTATGTTGCGCAGAGAGTATGATTGTGAATTGTTGGGGCCAAGAAATAATTATGGGTCAACATTGAAGATGGATGAGGATGTTGCAAGAACTAGGTGGCAAGAACAAATTAATGGATTGAAAAGTAGGTCAAATCGTCGTATGGCTCAAAAGGAGGGGTCAAGGGGTAGTAGAATAAGGGCTCAGAATATGAGGAACAAGGACTAATATTTTCATTTTTTTTTTTTTAAATACTTGTTACTAGTTCTCAGGGTCTGGGCAATTTATCTGTTGTATTTGTTATTACTTTGTAATAGTTTGTTCTAAATTTATTTATTTATTTATTAACATTTTACATCTAAGTATGAAACCGCGTACAGTACACCATATGGGAGAATTATTTATTTATTTATTTTAAAAATGCCAAATTCACAAACATTTTCTTTTCAAATTGCTGATGCGGTATGTGATTATTAGTAATACTATATGGGGGAATTATTTATTTATTTATTTTAAAAATGCCAAATTCACAAATTTTTTCTTTTCAAATTGCTGATGTGGTATGTAATTATTAGTAAATAAAAAAGTGATGTTAATGGTGTAGCCTAAATGAGAACCGGTAAGAATTTGCCATGTCAATAATTTGTAAAAATATTGTAAAATAATTTACAATTGTAGCATTATTATTTATTTTTGAATGCTTCGATTTTTTAGCATAGATATCGACTTGTGAAGTATCTTTGATGTGTGGGGGTTATTGTTAAGATAATGTAATACCCATTCTTATTTGTATGTATGGTCTTGAACTTCAAAACTCACATTAATTTATGCTAAAAATAGTTTCACAAATAAACAAGCAATCCCGGCGTACTCCATAAGCTGCTTTAAACTACCCACTACTCTTTGTCATGAGATAGAGATTATGATTAGAAAATTTTGGTGGGGCCAACGTGGTACTAGGAGACGTGTTCATTGGGTGAAATGGCATAATTTATGTCGGCCAAAAGCTTGTGGAGGTATGGGTTTTTGGGAGCTCCAAAAATTTAACGATGCCATGTTGGTCAAGCAAGTTTGGCGCCTTCAACAAAATCAAGACTCTCTATTTTTCAGATTCTTTAAATCAAAATTTTTCTCTCATGGATCAATTTTTGATGCTAAGGAAAATAAAGGGTCTTTTGCTTGGAGGAGCATTTTGAAGGGAAGAGATCTCCTTAAGAGTGGTCTGAAGTGGAGGATTGGGAATGGGTCACAAGTGCGGATTTTCCATGATGCCTGGCTGCCTGGGCCTGGGCTAGGCAAAGTCCTTTCTCCGGCCTTAGAAAATCATGAAAATGCCTTGGTTTCTTGCCTTATTAACCAAGGTGAGAGGTGCTAGAAGGTGGCAGAGATTGATAATCTTTTTCTACCTGAAGAGGCAGCAATTATCAAGGCCATTCCGCTGAGCTTGTTTGATCAGGATGACTTTCTTCTCTGGCGATACACCCGTGATGGAAGATATTCAGTTAAGTCGGGATATTGGCTTTTGATGGAACAAGAAGAAACAGTGATATCTGGTGCAAGAAATGATGGAGTTAACTCGAATATTTGGAAGGCTATTTGGAGTTTACAGGTTCCAAATAGAGTTCGGAATCTGTTATGGAAAGCTGGGACCGATTCACTTCCTACAAAGGTTAATCTGGTGCGGAGAAAAATTCTGAACAAAGATGTTTGTACGGAATGTAAGGCACAGCTAGAGGACACGATGCATGTGCTCTGGAATTGCTTGAAATTAAAGGATATGTGGAAGACTCAGTTTAGCAGGCTCATGGCTGTTACATGTTCTTGCTCTAGCTTTCTTGAGATACTTGAACATGCTTCGAAAGATAAATCATCATTTGAACAATTTGCTATGACGATCACTGAAGTTTGGCAGAGACGAAACAGAGCACGTGTGGGCGAGACTGTAATTTCGATCCATGCACTTCCTCATAAGGCGCATGGTGCTCTCCAAGAATTTCTGCACTTACGTCCTACTCATGCGGATATTCCAAGGACAGCCCGTGCTGTAAAATGGAACCCACCCAACGCACCGTGTGTGAAGGTGAATTTCGACGGCGCACTGTTTTCTCAAGAAGGGCTAGCTGGCATCGGTGTGATCATCCGAAATGACCAGGGACTTGCTATGGCTACTCTCTCACAACAGATTCCATCACCTGCTTCGGTGGAGATGGTGGAAGTGATAGCGGCACGTCGGGCTCTGATGTTTGCTAAGGAACTCGGGTTTGATAAGGTTGAGATGGAAGGTGACTCGGAAATAGTTGTCAAATCTATTGTTGGTGACTGCATGGATAACTCTTATTGGGGTCACGTACTGCAAGATGTTAAGGTTTTATTTTCTAGTTTTTCTTGTATTTCTGTTAAGCATATTCATAGAGAAGGAAATTGTGTTGCCCATAAACTTGCTAGAAGGGCTGTTAAAAATCCTTTTCTTGTCTGGATGGAGTCTGTTCCTCCAGATATTCTTGATGTTTATCAGTTTGACATTTTAAAGATGCATCAATAAAATGTATCCCCGAGGGGATTTTTCTAAAAAAAAAAAAATATATATATATATATATATATATATATATATATATATATATGTTGAGGGTCATTTTCGTAAAGTCAGCCCAACCCAGCATAACAGACAATAATAGCGGCAGGAATAACAAAATACAGGCCCATAACACGAGCAAATGGGTCTTGAGGAAGCAAATGGGCCTAAAGGGCCCGGAAAGAGAGAAATGGCACCCATGGGCAATGTATGGTATGAAAAAGTGAGAATGGGCCGCGGCAGGCCCAAAGCGATGTAAAGAAAGTAGGGGTTAATGGCAAGCCCATGAACCCCAAGGATGAAAATGAGGAGATTGGGCCGAGGAAGCCCAATCAAGTTAGTAAATAAAAGCTCAGGGGAATACAAAGTCAGTAAATGGGCCAAGGAAGCCCAAGGGCCGCAGGCCCAAAGAAGAAAGAAAGGGACAATGGAGCCCATAAAGTGAGAACACCAGCAGACTCCCATAAGTCACTGGGGGAAGAAGTGAAACGGCAGGTCTGAAATGGGCCTAGCAGGAACATGTTGCCATGGTAGGAAAGGCCAAGCAATGAAAACAAGACATAAAGCATAAAAACGAGAAATGGGCCAAGGGAGATGTACTAAGGAAAGCCCAATCCAAAGGGAGGTAGTGAAGGTGCAAAAAGTCTGCGTAAAAGAATCAAAAAGAGTGGCAGACGAATACCAACAAGGCGCCATGAGCCGCAGGCTGGCTTCGAAACACACATAACAGGGAGCATGCGCAAAGCCCAGGTGCCACCAGCCTGTACCCAGCCAATATGGGTCGTGGTGGGGCCATGGGTCCGTGGTAAGAGGTAAAGGGGGTGTGGTTTGGTGGTGGGGAGGGGGGAAAGGATTTATTTTGCGTTCCCTGTCCAAACCCTTTTGGAGGTACGTCCTGCTGGGATGACAGACCGTCCAAAAGGGGTAAGATTGGAGAGGGAACACTGAGTGCATGCCATAGGAAGAGAGAGAGAGCATTTAAGGCCACGGCAGAGCAGTGCCACGGCGGACAGAAACAAAACGAACCTGTCTTTGTCTGGCGAGGGCGAGCTATGCGCAGAGGGTGGTCGGCAAGCATGCCCGACCAGACAAAGGCCGTTAGAGGGTAAAATGGTAAAAGAATGCTTGCGGCATGCCCTATAAAAGGAGCCTTGCCGTGCCCTGTAAAAGGGACCGAAAAACAGAGGAAGAAAAAACACATAGAAAGAAAAACTAAAAGGAAAAGGAAAAGAAAGGAAAAAATCATTTGTGAGGATAATAGGCATGTACCAATAGATCTTTTCTTTCCTCTTCCCCTCAAAATCACACTCTCTAAGGGATAATGAAGCGGTAAAAATAACAATAACTTTCTTCACACCTCAACCATTTAGGTCCGATTCCCTCAAAGTTATTAATCCCCACGGCAGGATATTCACCTGGGAGGTTGATTTCATTGAGAGGAAGCGTTCTTCCTCTTTGGACGGTCACCATTACAGACTAGATTTTGGCTTGACGTTTATCTTAAATGCTCATGATATCTTGAAAAAATAGCAAAAATAAAAGTCCAAAGATCTGTACCTAGATGTTCGAGATGAGACAAGGTACGTACACGTGTGTTATAGATAAGATACAAGTTCATACAAGAGCCATATATTAATATATCAATGGAGGTACATAATTGCTCATAAATACAAGAATGAGGTCACCTCAAACGAATGCGAGTCTGACAATAAAACTCAAAATATTTGGAACACGTGCACAAAAACAATTTATTCGAAGAAAAAGAAAATCTTATAAATAGGTGCCCAAGAAAAGAATAAGCCAAAACCACAAAAGACATCCGCATTAGCCAAAGGTGAAATATTTCTCAAATATGAAATTATCAAAACTGGAGGTTCATGGAGTAATTGAATTTATTACAATGAAATTTAGGTTATGTTGGAGTGTTCTTGAGGACTTGCAAGAGCTTTTGAGTATACATCGATTGATGTAAGTAAAGTTTGTTGGCTCGCTATATTATGTTTAAAAATACAATTTTTATTTATTAAATATTCATTTGTTATTTTTTTCTATATGTAATTTAATTATTTTATCTATGTTGATTTATTGCTTATTAAAATATTACTCCTATAAATTTATTTGACTCAATTGGCTATTTAGGAAGTTTCTATTTTCTTCAAGGCTGGTTTGGATCAAGCACGTGTAAATTTGTGAAGGGAACTAAAGATTTGATGGAAATATTTGTTTGAACTATATATATGAAATTATGATATATGATTCTTCTGGGATATGGAATGAAAGTAAATTAAATACAAATCTGAAATTAATTATACCTTCTTTGAACCTACCAATGTGGGTATACATTGGCCAAGAGACTAGTTTTTATTCTAGGGCTTATCACCAGAATTGATTGGAAAATACATTCTGAAAATTAAATATAGCATGATCATATTAATAAAAATTATTATGTATATCAAAATTGATTGGATATGTGTATAGTTTCAAGCCAAATGATATATATATATATATACACACACACACACACATATATATATATATATATATATATATATATATATTTATTTATTTTAAAGTTTTTGGAATTCATTGCAAATCATATGCCAATTTTTTAAATGAACTTGAACGGTTTAGACCCCTTAAACAATAACCAGATTGCGTAGCCTAGATTAATTAGCCAAGTTGTTACTTAGTCAAATTATGTAATTCTAGGTTAAAACAATCACAAGATCATATCATGCATATAAAACAAATAAAGCAGCGGAAAATAAAGAACACAAGATATGATCACCCAGGAAACCACACCGGAAAAACCTAGGGAGGATTTTACCCACCGATCCTCAAGGCAAAACGGAATCCACTAAGAAAGAATTGAAGTTGTTACAAAAGGACTTACAAGCTCCCCGCTTGACTTCCTAATGCTACCCACCAGTAGTAACTTCCTGACACGACCACGCGCAGGCTCCGAGACCACGGACTACTTCTTTCTTTGAACTCCTTCTTCAAGTACAAGCTCCTCACTTGTTTTTCTCTTTAAGCTTTAATGGCTGTAACCTAGTTGATCATCAAGATATTGATGTGATCTCAATCTTGAAAACCCTAAGCTTTGTGTAAAGGAAAGCTCCTCTAGATCTCACAAGAGATTTACACAAAACCGCAATGCATGAGCAACAATACAACTTGTGCAACTCTGAAAAACGTGGCTAGGGTTTGCCTTATATACCTAGGGCAAAAACATAAAAACCTAAACGTTTAAAGAGTTAGGGCTGAGTTGGAATTCTGCAGAAAAACGCATCTGGGCCGACTTTCGATCGATCGAGTCTAACCTTCGATCGATCGAGCCAGGCCGAGAAGCCCCAATGCTTCTGCAGTCACTCGATTCCAACTTTACAATATTAAACCAACTTTGAGCAAACTTAAACAAGACTAAATACATTGTTTTGATCATGGTTTGCCAACATTACATATTAGAGTTCTAAATACATAAAATCCTAAGACCTTAGAACCTAACAAACTCCCCCTTTGGCAATCCGTGACAAAACACACAATAAAAGCTCAAAGTTTACAAGAATAGCCCTTTACATAATAATGCTCATAAAGAAAAGTTCAACCTAACTACTATCCATCGGTTGCAAGTGTAGACAGCAGCTTGGTCGAATCAACCTGTATATTCCTGAAATACTCAACAAACACATAAACGCATGTGTGGCAGCAAATAGTATATAAACAGGTATAATATTCTTGTAAGATTCACACAACACAAAATAGAGAAATATATCAATGAAGTAACTCATAAATATAAATCAATAAGCAGTGAATCATAAAGACAACAAGAATCAAAAGAAACATGTATATCAATATATCAATCAATGTTACTCCCCCTAACATGAATATCCCAAAAATGATATACAAAGTGAAGCACCTAGATACAATCTAAATAAACTCCACAAAAATATCCCATGCTACAAAAAATTTCTCCCCCTAACACAAAAAAAAAAAACTCCCCCTATCAACAAAAACACTACTACAAGTCAAAACTCTACTCCCCCTTTTTGTGACGGAATGCCAAAGAGCATCATAGACCATCATCAAAAGGAGGTGGTGAGGAAGAACGAAGATGCGCCAAATCCGCTCGCAGAGCACGAATCTCGTCGAACAGATCCACCAAAAGCTGACCATGAGCCGCCTGAACGGTCATGACAGTCTCCAGAGTACGACGAACATCGAAGTCAGCCGCAGAAGGTGGAGGAACAGCAGCAGCACCTACAGAATCAGGAACAGCCTCACCAGCAGGACCTGTAGAAGAAGAAGGAGGGGCGCTACTAGAGGGATCAGACCTAGGGTGTTTAGAACCAGCTCGAAGATGAGCGGCCCTCTGTCTAAGGAAAGACGCACCTATAGGAGCTATCACATGAACAGGCTCAGAAGCAGGGAAGTCCTCTAAACCTAGATAAAGTAAAATCCTATGAATGAAAATAGGATGGACAAGGGCATGGGCAGTAGATGAACTCCTATACACTTCGTTCAAAGAACGAAGAAAAAGATGGGAGAAACTAATAGGAGCATCTGTGACAAGAGCGTACAAAAAGACACACCTCTCAAGAGGAATGGTGTGCAGATGAGAAATAGGCCAGAGTGAATGACAGGCTATCCTAAAGAATAGATAGGTAGTCTCAGGAAGCTCAGCGGTGGTGTTCCGAGGATCAGAACCCCACTGGATAGAAGATCCAGTGATGTAGGACATGACATCACTCAGCTCAGGTGACTCATCATAGGGGTAAACAGGATCCCTAACCAATGGTACCTCTAGAGCATCAGCCACTACCTGAGGAGTAATGGAGTACTCTACACCTCGTATCCAACTCCTAACTAGAGTGTTGGAATCATAGATGCGGACAGAGAGGTTCGAAAAGAACTCTCTAATCAAGAGAACCGGAGGTGGAGGATCAGACACGGTCAACAAAGGTAACCAACCCCTACGCTCAAAGTTTGCCCTAATGGCAGGATCTAACTCATCTAAACGAACAGAACGCTCAGCCCAAATCTTCCTATTGAGGTTTAAAGTCTCAAAGGTCTCTTGGTTTTTCTCAGAGGGGAACCGCTCACTATCAAAGGTAGGTGAGGGTGGAGTAGGAGTGGGAATGGTCCTACGAGCTCTAGTCTTCCTAGGCATGGTGCTAAGGAATAGGACAGAGACACAAAGAGAAAACCAAAAAGAACAGAAAAATAAAACCAAGGCAGACTGCAAGTTAGCACACAAAAAAAATTATAGAATCAAAATCTATATGATGCATGAATCATTAATGATGATATGATGCATGAACCAATGCAGTGATTAGGATCAAATTAAGTTTAATTTCCATAAAATTGGCTTAAATAAAGAGTTTCTCAACAAAAACCCAAAAAATTTGATAATCACTTGAAAATTTTTACAACAAATTGACGAATCAATCATTATATACTATTGAAAACAGTTTATAATAACCAATTGCAACAATTACACAAGCCAATTTCATCAATTAAACCCAATTTCACAAAAAGCCCCAATTCGGATCAAACATAAACCCTAAAAATTCAAATTTTCACAAAACTCAAAATTGATCAAATTAAACAGTCAAGAACAGGAGTATATAGTGTCCCCAACAAAACCCATTGATCAATTGCACATGATTTGGTCCGAATCAACAAAAATCCCAATTTGAAAAGTTCCGAAAATCACCTCTTAAATGCATGAAAAATGCATGAAAACAAGTAAATAACTTGAAAAGCAAGGGTATTAAGGACATACCAGCTTGAGGAGAGAGAGATTTTGCAAAAAGAACGGAAGAAAACGACAAAATCTTGAAGAAATTGACTTGCCTCGTCGGAGAGAGAAAAAGGAAAAGTTTTTGAAAAAAGTTTGAACTTTGAAAAAGTCAGATTTTCCCTTTTTAAAAAGCATATTCACGATGTTCGATCGATCGAGAATTACATTCGATCGATCGAAAGTGACAGACGTTTTAGCACTTTCTGAGGCACTTTTTCGATCGATCGAAAAACACTTTGGATCGATCGAAAAGGGTAAAAACTCACTGAATTTTGGGAAAAAACACAGTTTTGAAAATTTGCAAGTCCAATTTTGAAACAACTCCTCAAAGCATTTGAACAAGGAATAAAAAATGCATGAGTATGAGATGGAATGCATTTTCAAAAACCCCAAAATTTTAAACCCAATTCTCTCAAACACAAGTTTTAATTGTCTTCCAAATTAATTTTCTCAAGCAACAAATATGTTGTGCACAAATCTCAAGATATTTTTCAAACTTGGTTGGTCAGACCAAGAACACACACACTAGCATGTACAGTGTTTAACAAAGAGTAACTTGTGTAGTGTGTGAAACTAGCAAAGACTTGAGATACATGTGAGGTGATACGTGAATGGCAATCAAACACAAAGTCTACACAATTCATCACATAGAATTGAAAGAGACTATCACCTAAAGAGTTACATCCTATAACTCCCACATCTCCTAGATCAAAAGCTTGCAATCATGTAAGTTTCTTTCATTTTTGCCTCTTATTTATATATGAATTGGCATTCAGCCTAATAGTACACACCGGTTTGAATTAAGTGAATTGGCATCAAGCCTAATAGTACACACCAGTTTTAATTTAATTTGAGGCTACACCTTATGTTCTTTTTGTGCATGTGCTACACTTTCTCGAGCACTAAATCTTATGATATGCACTAAGGTGTTCATGATTGGCTAGTGAGCAGTGGTGAGATGGTTATTTATGCCTTTCTCAAAAGGATCAAGTCCGACAGTCAACAACATGTGACTTCATGATTAAGGCCAAGTGATTAAGAACCACACACATCTTTCCCACACAACATGCACTACAAAGTTTCAACTAGTTAAGTGCAAAAAATAAGCTCATCAAAGTTAAACAAGGTACACAAGACATGACATGTGTAAAAAGAAAGACCAACCTTGTTTTCAAAAATCAAGAAAAATTGTGTTCAGCACAGATTTTGCTTTCTCCCTTTTTTTTTTTTTTTTTTTTTTTTATTATTATCAAAAGAGAAAACAAATAAATCCTAGAATGAAATGCATGTATGTAATGCAATGCAAGTCCTAGAACAAAAGAAAAAACACAACAACAAAAAATGGTCACAACAAAATAGAGCAAAGAAGCACAAGGACCATGTCAGAAAGACTCAGTTAGTTCGAGTCTTTTGCATCCAAAACTTTTTAGATGCACCCCGAGCATTGGAGTTCTTATTCACTTTAGAGTGATTCTCAACTCCAGAATTGGAATAAAGGTTTAACGCCTTCACCAATTCACCAATTAGTGCCATATGATCTTGTGCTTGAGGCACAGGCACTTTTGGTCTTTTAGCTCTCTTATCAGCTTGAAGCTTGTAACAGTTAGGACGGATATGTCCAGACTTACCACAATAATGACAAACCCAAGCAGGTTTACCATGCATCTTGTCCTTCGGTTTGGTAGGCTCCTTAGGTTTGGATTCTCTTAAGTCTACCCTAATCTTCTTGGGTGGTGAAACTTCTATAGGTTTAACAACCTCACTCACAGGGGGTTTTATAGTTTCACTCACAACCTTACTCACAAGAGGTTCAGAAGAAGAAGAAGAAGGAACGAAGACAGTGGAATGGGGTCCAGAATCAAATATGCTTTCTACATATCCTAACCCAGCTTTATCAGAAGGATACTTTTGAACATTTAACATGTGATCAAGTTTAGAACTAGCAGATCTAGCAACAGATAAATCATGTTCCAAAGTTCTAACTTTATCAAGCAACAGCATGTTTTCAGATTTAACATTATTCAAAAGATCATTAGCATCAATTAATTTCACAAGCAAATTTTTCTTCTCAAGCTCAAGAGCATCAATTTTCTTCAGGCCTAAATCAACTTTCATAGCATCCTTTGCAGCAATTTTGCAAAGTTTGTTATAGGCCTCTTGAAGATCTGCGTCTTCAGAGAGTTCCCCATCAGTAGGGTTCTCCTCAGCAGATATGCTTTCATCTACTTTACCAGTAGCAGTGAAAGCAATGAAGTTTCCATCCTCGTCACAACCGGACTCATCATCAGAAACCTCATTATCACTAAGGGTGACAGCCATAGCTTTACCCTTATTTCTCAAGAAAGTAGGACATTCAGATTTGACATGACCATACCCTTGACAACCATAACACTGAGGACCCAAAGAGTTATTAGAAGATTGACCTACTTGTTCTCTAGGTTTTTCAAAGTTGTTAACCTTAGTGGGATCATTCTTCCTAAAGTTTCTAGGTTCAGCAGTGTTGGTGTTCCTTGCCTTTCTATTAGTGTTTCTAAGAAAGTTCCTAAAATTCTTGGCAAGGTAAGCTATCTCCGTGGGAGAGAGCTCATCATCAAATCCACCACCTTCAACATCATCAACAGACTTTAGTGCCATTGATTTGGATTTGACAGTCTTAGGTAAGTCAGACTCATAGGACTGAAGTGATCCTACAAGCTCATCCACAGGGATGGAGTCAACATCCTTACTCTCAGTAATGGCTGTTACTTTGGGTCTAAAATCTTCAGTTAAGGATCTAAGTATCTTCCTAACAATTTTAGGTTGATCATAGATTTCACCCAAATTATAAGCAGAATTAACAATATCATTCAATTTAGCATAAAACTCATCAAAGGTTTCATCATCAGACATTCTAATGTTTTCAAACCTAGAAGTTAATTGCTGCAGTTTGTTAATTTTAACAGCCTTTGTGCCTTCATGCACAGTTTGGAGGATTTTCCAAGCAGTATGAGCAACCTCAACATTAGAGATCCTCTTAAATTCCTCCATTGAAACAGCATTGAAGATGGCGTTCATAGCTTTGCTATTGAAGCCTGCTGCTTCTTTTTGAGAAGTTTGCCACTCACTCACAGGAGTAGTGGGCTTCTCCCATCCGTATTCGACGGAATTCCACACCCTCTCATCTATGGATTTCAGGAAGGCTTTCATCCTTACTTTCCAGTAAGCATAATTGTTCCCATCAAAGTGAGGAGGAACAAACAGAGAGTGTCCATGCTCCATGACAACTGGGGTCAAGGATCAGCTCAGAGATAAAAATCTCTAACAAGAAGAGCTACCCGCTCTGATACCACTTGAACGGTTTAGACCCCTTAAACAATAACCAGATTGCGTAGCCTAGATTAATTAGCCAAGTTGTTACTTAGTCAAATTATGTAATTCTAGGTTAAAACAATCACAAGATCATATCATGCATATAAAACAAATAAAGCAGCGGAAAATAAAGAACACAAGATATGATCACCCAGGAAACCACACCGGAAAAATCTGGGGAGGATTTTACCCACCGATCCTCAAGGCAAAACGGAATCCACTAAGAAAGAATTGAAGTTGTTACAAAAGGACTTACAAGCTCCCCGCTTGACTTCCTAATGCTACCCACCAGTAGTAACTTCCTGACACGACCACGCGCAGGCTCCGAGACCACGGACTACTTCTTTCTTTGAACTCCTTCTTCAAGTACAAGCTCCTCACTTGTTTTTCTCTTTAAGCTTTAATGGCTGCAACCTAGTTGATCATCAAGATATTGATGTGATCTCAATCTTGAAAACCCTAAGCTTTGTGTAAAGGAAAGCTCCTCTAGATCTCACAAGAGATTTACACAAAACCGCAATGCATGAGCAACAATACAACTTGTGCAACTCTGAAAAACGTGGCTAGGGTTTGCCTTATATACCTAGGGCAAAAACATAAAAACCTAAACGTTTAAAGAGTTAGGGCTGAGTTGGAATTCTGCAGAAAAACGCATCTGGGCCGACTTTCGATCGATCGAGTCTAACCTTCGATCGATCGAGCCAGGCCGAGAAGCCCCAATGCTTCTGCAGTCACTCGATTCCAACTTTACAATATTAAACCAACTTTGAGCAAACTTAAACAAGACTAAATACATTGTTTTGATCATGGTTTGCCAACATTACATATTAGAGTTCTAAATACATAAAATCCTAAGACCTTAGAACCTAACAGAACTGACAAACAATTTCCAAACCTATGAGTTTTATTATATAAATAGTTTATTTATTTGTTTTACTTGTTTTTATGCTTAATCCAGTTAGTTTGGATTTTGGTTACTTGTAACAAGTTTGGAACTATTGTTTTTATTTTTTATTTTTATTTATTTATTTATTTATGAGAAGTTTGGACTATTGGTGGGGTGGTGCGTGTATGAAGAGTATTAAGATTTTACATTGGTTTTTACTTTTTTTGTGACTACTAGAATATTGAAATTTGTGAACTTATTCTGATAATTAAAATATTCTAGGAAATTTCATTTACGATTTATTAGAGATTAGCTCATGAACAATCGTCTTTTGTTTCTTAGAGATTATTCAATAGAATTTATATTTATTACCAAATCCTATTAATTATTGAATTTTAATGAGACCATATGCACTTTGGAAAAGTAATCTTTCTTGCTGACCGCAAAAATCTCTATTTCTCTTATCTTTTGAGCTTGTAGTTTTTTTTTTTTTTTTTTTTTTTTGAGAAGAAATAATTTTCTTTATTTGATTTTATGGGATGGGCTAACAGTACTATATCATACATACAAGAAATCTAAGAGCAAATTACCTATATATAAAATAAAATAGATGGGGATCGTTGTCTTTAGATGAGCATCGTTGCCTTCCAGGTGAATAGGGGAGAAAATCATCAAGATGCAAAATACTAACAGTGAATTTGGTTGGGCAGAGAAGTGAGAGAATAAAATGGGTATAGAGAAAATAGACAATAGATTGATAAACGTTATCCCTTATTTGGTAGAGTATAGTGGAAGAAGGGGAAAAAAAAGTGAAAAATGATTATATTTTATTCGGACCATCATTTCTGATCTTTCTAAAATGTTAGTAAATAAGAGAGAAAAGTCTTACATAGATGATTTAGCAATCTTATTCCACTACTTTATTATATTAAAAAAATCATATTATATATAATAAAAGTTATGTTTAGACATTGTGATTGCACCACATGACTTTACCAAATTGCAGAAATTTTATTAAATTTTTAGATTTTTAAAGAAATAAAAAAGAATAGTATACTACTAAGACTCTAATTCATTCTTATCATTAAATAAAATTATATTAACATTTTTTTAAATTTTTTAGAATATATTTCTTAAATTAAGGGATAATGTTTAACATACAAAAATTTAATTTAGATAATATTTATCATCTAAATTTTCAAAATTTTAATTCTACTCTTGTAGGGTCCAAATTTGTTGGGCCAAGTAGCAACTTTTTGTATTGTGAGCCCAACAGATTCCCAACAATAAATTTGTAGAGAATGGGTTAAACAACTGGGCTGGGTTTGGATTTAGCAATGGCTCATACAGGCAGACCAGTATAAAGAAGAGTTCAGACTAGCGTTTTACAAGAATTTCTTCGGTCCGAAGAGCTTTAGTATTAAAAACTTAGTGAATACAATTTTTTTCTCCCCCCCTCTGCGAGACTTGCTTCCTTTATATATACACCCTTTTCCCATCTTCACCGCACACTTGTCCTCCATCTAGGCGCCCACTTAAGTACCAGTCACATCAGCCGTTTGCTTTAACCCCCAGTGAGTGGTGGTGGGTGAAGATACACTGTTCAGGTGTCTTCTCCACATAAATGCGGCCAGGAAAGTTGCTGCAGCGCATTAAATGTGGCGGTGGCAGCTTTATTGGTAAGATATTTCATGATGGCTATGCCTTTGGACGTGCCCGAAGCTTAGCTCTGGCATGGGGCTCTTCGGCATATCTACTCGATCCAGTTCTGGGCGGCTTCGTTGGGTAAGGTCCCTTCGGCCCAACTAGATTGTCTTCGGATGGTGCGTCTGTCCCTTATGGATTGCACCTCCACCAGGATGGCAAAACATTGATACTTTTATCCTCTTTGGACAGAGAGTCGTATCTGAACTGGACCTCAGGCCCAACATATGATGTTGGGCTTTCTCACCCACAACTCTAATTAAAAGTCTATTTTAAAAAATTTCTAAATTTAAATCTCATCCCATGTTTTTGTTGTTTCTATTTTCCTCAAGTTGCAACTTAAATTTTATTAATTATTATTATTAATAAATTAATATTATTTTATCAGAATATCAAATTACAAAACTTGATTACTAAGGGATAAGCAAAATCCAAAATTTTCAAGAGGTGATTAATATAAATCTATCCCAAGAAATAGTATATATCTTCATTAATTTGCTAATTTTTACCTATGCCAAAAAACAATATATATCTCCATTAATTTGATATTTTCTATGTTGATGACATTAAAAAAAAAAAAAAAAATTCTATTAGAATAAGAAGTCTGAGAAACAGCCTCCAAAGGAACAAAAGAGATTCGACTTGAAGAAGCTTTCATACGAGGAAAGGAAGGCCAAATTGATTGAGAGATTGAATGCTTTTAACTCCGTAGTCGATGATGATGAGTATGATGAGTGAAAGTAGTGTTGGATTCAGTGCTTAATGTTTGTTAATTATTTGTGATACATTTTGTTTTTTTGTCAGCACAACTAAGAACCTAGCCGTGTTTTTTTTTTTGTTAAATTTGTCATTTTTATAGGTTGTCTTTTGATCATCTAGATGTATATATATATAGGGTTGGGTTCAAGTTACATCTGGTGCAATTCTAAGTAATGTTACACCACCCAATAACTTATTATTGAATTATTATTTTGAAAATCCAATCGTTGAATTACATGTTCTATATGTTCTTAACATGCATGCCAATTTTCATATCAATCGAATGCTATTTACCATTTGATCTATAAATTCATCTTTTATGCATTATTTTAAACTACAAAAATTTAAATTTTAACAATTGATTGATGACATGGCTATTGATCTTTTATCACCTCGAAATTTTGCAAGCACGAAGAATATACAAAGATAATGTAATCTAATGGTGAATTTGTCAATATTCACATCCAATTAAAAAATATTGAGTGTTTTTCTTTTTGTTAAATTTGTCATTTTTGCAGGTTGTCTTTCATCATCTAGATGTTTAACTAGATATGAATTTTTGCATCATATATATATATATATATATATATATATATATAGGGTTGGGTTCAAGTTACACCTGGTGTAACTCTAAGTAATGTTATACCACCCAATAACTTATTATTGAATTATTATTTTGAAAATCCAACCGTTGAATTACATGTTCTTAACATGCATGCCAATTATCATATCAATTGAATGCTATTTACCATTTGATCTATAAATTCATTTTTTATGCATTATTTTAAACTACAAAAATTTGAATTTTAACAATTGATTGATGACATGGCTATTAATCTTTGATCACCTCGAAATTTTGCAAACATGAAGAATATACAAAGATAATGTAATCTAATGTTGAATTTGTCAATATTCACATCCAATTAAAAAATATTGAG
This sequence comes from Quercus glauca, assembly GCA_023736055.1. Classification (NCBI taxonomy): domain Eukaryota; kingdom Viridiplantae; phylum Streptophyta; class Magnoliopsida; order Fagales; family Fagaceae; genus Quercus; species Quercus glauca. The sequence continues at coordinate 23,884,438 of CM043325.1, read as the reverse complement.
TGGTGTAATATTGCTTAGAGTTACACTAGGTGTAATTTAAACCCAACCCATATATATATATATATATATATATATATTAACCACGTTCTCTTTCTTTTTTATTTTTTTTTTATTAGCATTACATTGATTATATATATATTAACCACGTTCTCTTTCTCTTTTATTTTTTATTTTTTTATTTTTTTTATTAGCATTACATTGATTCTTCATCTTAAAGATGAGGTTTCCATTGCTACTATGGACATGTACGTATCTCATGCAAGCATATATGAACTTAAATTGCCTTTCAATATTTTGAATGCTTTATTATTTTGTTAGATGTGATTAGGCTCAAAAGTATATGCTTCCTTATTTTTCTAGACCATTTAAATGCACTAAAACTAAGTTAATAGGATTTATTTTATATAATTTATCAGACAAAATGAAATAAATTTTGTCAAGTGTGATTTATTCATTTGTTCCTTTTTTACTTTTTATTTTTATTTTGAATATCAGCATTTATTTATGTAAAGTGTGCATAGAATTATGTATCCGTTTGCAACATTAATTAATATTTTTTTGCTAATTATTAGTATATTTTTCTATTCCCAACAAATTCTTCATTAATTTTTTTATATTTTTGTTTTTAAATTGCAAAATTTTGGACCATCATTATAAAATAGGTTTTTTTTCCTTGTGATTATGGAACTTATTTGACTAAAGTAGTAAAATCAAAGTGGAAATAATAGCTCTTTATAGAAAAAAATTTATTTTAAAACTTGGTATTAAATGGTCATAGACTCATATGCAATTTTACAATCTATATGGTTCAATTTTTTTTTTTTTAACTCGGTTTAATTTTTTTCTTGATTTTGTTTTCCAAGTTTGTCATAAAAGATTCCAAGCATCCTAAAAAGGGTGTGCAATCTATACATAGAGCTCCGCATTTTTTTTTCCATTTACACGTAGTGTCTCTCTTACAATTCAAACTATTTATTTTCTTTTTTTTCTCAAATAAATTTTGTATTATATGAATTTGTGTATAAAATCGCGCAACGTATAGGAAGCAAAAATTATGATAGGTTCTATAACTAGAAAAAACTTAAAGGTTATTATTCTTCTAATAGTTCTATCTCTTAAAATTGGCCAATTTTTATAATACTATATCTAAAGATTTTAATAAAGAACAATGATGAAGAAGAACAAGGATACTCTAAAAACATAGTGTACAAATAAGTATTCAAAGATTTTCCCAAAGAAAAAAAATACTTCTAACATTTTTTAATCATTGATATTATTTTTAACAATACTTCAAGTCACTAACAAATTAGTACTTATTTTGTTATAATAATTATTAAAATATATAATTATTTATACATGTATTTTATAAGTTTTTTCATAAAACTGTGCAACCCACCTATAACTAGTACTTAATAATAATTTATATAAGATTGGTTGTTTTCTCTGCACCTTTTTCTCAAACCTTTATAATGATAAACTTTATACACTTTAATTTCTCCTCTTTTTCCCTCAATCTTCTATCCCCTCTACGAAATAAAAGTATAAAACCTAAACAAAATTGATTCAAAGGAAAGGAATAACAAAATAAGTACAAAGAAACTCAGAGAGTCATAGTTCATTGAAAAGAAAATGAGTGGATGAAAAAGAAAAAAGCAAAAGACAAAAGAAACAAGATGCCCAACGACCAACGTTATATTGGCCATTCTACTTAAAAAGATTAGGGCTCCCCAGAACTGAAAATAAATTTGCAAACAGCTATGACAACTATCAAACACTCCACACTATTATTTCACAATATAAACACCCCAGCTTCACACCTTAACTAGCTATTTGCATTCTTTCACAATACCCTCGCTCGTAATATATATTATGGCAGTTCTTTAATTCTCGGGGACAGCGTTTCAATAGCATCTGCAACTGTGAGAAAGATCATGTCTTCACCGATCTTTTTTGTAAACTCGGATGCATGCAGTTTTTCGGTCACGATTGCCCCGGGGTTTGCTAAAACAAGCTGTTACAAAACCATGATCAAATCATTGTCACTAATACTTATGGTTCTCTAATAAACTTCACACTGATAAGTGAAATTCAAATCCTAAACCTTTTCATAAAATGATAACATATAACTTAATTGAGCTATAATATTCTTGGCACATTTGTTAATGAGTAGAATTATAGTCTAGTATGTAGAAAAAAAGAAAAAGAAAATAAACAAACACTACAATTAAATTTTTTAAATGGGTTATGGTTTCCATCAAAGAAGTTTATTTAGGATTATTCAGAAGAAATATGAATTGGTTGCCATAACCAGCTAGGTAGTTACATATAATTTGAAATTTATTAGATTATAAGGAAATTTAATTTTGGTGAAATGTGTTGTCCATGTTAGGTAGCTAGGTTTACTTGTCTAACAAAATTTAGATAATTAATGCTTCGACTTGGAGTATTCTATGTTGATAAAGAAAATGCAGTGGGTGTAAATCAATGCCAATTAGCGAACATATAATATATAAAACTGTAGAAGTCCTAGACAAATATGAAGATATATCTAAACACAGCTAAGAAAGCAAATAATAGGCACATAATTTCTGAGTTTAAATTAATCTTACCTTAACATCTCTGTTCTGAAGTGTCTTATGTAACTCTTCGAAGGAATGGATACCACTGGTGTCAATATCAGTAACAGCTGCAAGATTGTGAATCATATGAATATATTCCTCTAGTAAGTATTAGAACTGAATCCATAAGGACCATGACTAAACAAATTGCTTACGTGACATTTCAATGACGAGATATTTGATTCTGGGTCCACTGTTTATCTTCAAATCTTCTTCTTCATTGCTTAGCCATCTCAAAATCCTGCAAAAAATTGGATTTAACAACTGTCTACTGGACTAGAGTCCTTACTTTCAATTTTTTCATTGTAGTCTATTGAACAAAACTAGGCCATTTTTTTCCTTTCTATGACTTTGGAGGTTCTTATGTTTGCTAAAAGTATTCCTTATTATATGTAGAAATTATCACAAAACTTCCAAGAAAAAGTCCGGGGATCATAAGTCATAACATACACAAAAGCCCTACATGCCTAGGTAATTGTTTATTTATGTGCAAAATCTATGCTTTTTATGCTCACATGTAGGCATGCAGGAGGAGGTAATATCTTATGTTTGAATTGCATGTAGTGGAAAGGTAAAATCCTTTTTTCGGACGGTAGGGGGCCATGCCCTCCAATTGATCTTCTTTATGTTAAATTGAAAAAAAAAAAAAAAAACCCTTAATCTAAACAATTTTAATTCGGCAATATATATATATATATATATATATATGTACACAGGGCCGTTAGTTTGTCATAGAAAGAGAGTCTCAAAATACCTCTCCTTAATGTAGTTGGAGTTTGAAAAGTAGATAGCAGAATCAACTCGAATAATCAGAATTCCAGAAACAGTTTTTGCAGTAGAATATTGTTCCACATTCCTGTAAACATGAGTCCCTGGGAGATTCCCAAGTACAGCAGTTCGTGGCCTTGTAACCTGTAGGAGGATTTTGGCAAAGGATATAGCCACCTATCATAACAAAAGGTAGAGATTTCAGTGAGAAAATCAAAAGATGAAACACTCAAAAATGGGATTGAGTATTTTTATTCAAAACACAAAACTTTTGTTGAGCTCTTACATTCCGCAATTAAAAGGCCTATCTCCACACTTTTAAAGACCACACCAAAGAAGGCTCCCATACAAGCAAGAAAATCGAATTTATCAATCTTCCATAGTAGTATCGCAGCTGGAATGTCAACTAGGGGAAACACCGCTGCAATGATGACAGAAGCAAGTACAGCATTTGGGGTGTACTTAAACAATGGTGTGATGAGTTCCAATGTTAGAAGAACAACACAAGACATCACAATGTTGGCAACTGCTGTGTTGCAGCCAGCCATGAAATTTACTGCAGAGCGAGAGAATGATCCTGCATGCACACGATGAAGATGATTAATAAAATGTTGAAAGAAATTAATCTGTGATTAAAATTTAGAGGCTCAGAAATATATAATTTCAATTTGGGCACATTTTTACACACCTGTAGCTACATAACAAGATGTCATGGAGCCAACAATGTTCATAGTTCCCATTGCCACCATTTCTTTGTTCCCATCCACATTGTAGTCCTTCACAGCAGCAAATGTTCTAGCAATCGCTATAGCTTCCTAGAATCCAACAGATTTGGCTTTAATATTGGAGAGTATTATTAGGCTGAGTTCTCTTAATGATTGTAAAGAAATTAGCTTACCGTCAATGCTATTAAACCCGCTACCAAACCGATCTTAAAACCTTTGAGAAGTAAATCTCCAGTCCAATAGATTTCATGAGCAGATGATGGGTTTATGCCCTTTTTTATATATTTCACCTGTCACAGTAAAAGAAACCGCAATGTGAGCTTGCCAAATCCTTTTTGTGGCAAGCTAAACACAAAATCAAAATGATAAAATTAAGAGTACTTACAATTGCTACACCTTCCTTATCAGCACGAGTAATATATACACAAAATGTGGCTATTATGACGGAGGTCAATGGAGCAATAGCAGATACCCAAAATAATTTGGGGTATTTTTTGGCCTGTGCTAATATCAAAGAAAAAGTCAATAACAATGAAAATGATTTAGTTTAGGTAACATAGGAATTGAAGAATAAAAATCCTCTACCCACATAGTATTCTAGTTTATACACCACCAAAGAATTTTTATTTTTTTATTTTTCTTTATAAAGTAGATAAAATGAAAATTAAAAATAAAAAAAAATGGTTATAATTGAGAGTATAAAGTGAAACGTTAAGAGTGAAACATAGTATTTTTATTAGAAATAGGATACTTACGATGTACTTGGTGAGCAAAAGGAAGGCCAAGAATGACAACCCAATTACTATGGTCTGCCAGTTCCACTGTACAACAAGTTAGAAAGTCATTCACACACTCATGGGATTTTCGGACCCATAATAAAACATTGACATCATTTGATGAAGAGAAAAATAAATAAATAAATAAATAACGTTACAAATTCTATACCCCATGATGTACTGATCCAAAAACTGAATGCATCACTGAAATAATGTCAGTGTTCTTTGTGAAGTTTGTTATACCAAGAAGACCTTTGAGCTGTTGAAGGCCTATGGTAATGGCAGCCCCAGCCATGAATCCAACAATGGCAGCATGAGACAGAAAGTCAATTAAGAAACCCAATCTGCAAGCAATGGTCAAACCATCATTTTAATGTTAGGGGGACTACAAAATTTATTTTATAACAAAAAGTAATTTAACCATTAAATGAATGTTAAAATCTACCAATTATAGCGATTAAAGTCAAATATGTAGTATTTTTTAGCATTTTCCACGTGATAAAGCTATCTAAAAAGTCTATAGCTGAATCGTCAAAGAACAACAGCTAATAAAAGAATAATATACCTGAAAAATCCAAGTGCGAATTGAGTGACTCCAGCAAAAAAGGTAGCAGTGAATACAAGACGCCTATAAGCAAGAGCATTTTTCTGTGGATCAATCTCATTCTGTGCCATAGTTCCAATCAAAAGAGACACCACGGCCACTGGTCCTATGGCAATATCTCTGGAGCTACCCATGAAGGCATAAATAAGAGGTGGAACAAAGCTAGAGTCTAGAGAAAAGTCAACAACAAACTACATTAATTATTGACTAATAAAGTAGAACATATTGTAGCAAAAAAAAACCGAGGATGTTTATGAGAAATAACAAGGAAACTCACATAACCCATATTGGGGATCAAGATTTGCTAGCTTTGCATATGCAATATCCTAGTAGGGAAAATATTTGAGCATCATTAGAAATGGAAACTGAAAAAAAAAAAATATATATATATATAGCTAAGCTTATTTTGTTTTATGGATACATTTTTCACTCACCTGAGGGACACACAGGCTAGCTATGGTGAGTCCAGCAATCAGGTCACCTCTGAACTTTTCCAGATTGTAGCTTCTTGCCCATTCAAGAATCGGGAAAATAGCTTGGAGTACAAGAAAAAACCTCGTATGACTTTTTTGGCCCCGAAAAGCTTTTAAGGGTTCATCGTGGAAGAAAGTTTCCTTGATAACAGTTTGAAATTCAGTGAGAAGATTTTGCTGAGGAGGCCTTTCCACCTTGTGAATATGAGAAGAAGGTTGTGGATGGCGTCGCGAAGAAGGGCCGCTCCCGATCTCTATCTCGCGAGTAACACGCCCGCTCATTTGAGCCAGAAACTAGTTAGCTCTTGTATATGTATATCAAACCTATATTAAAACAATGGGGCAGAGAAAATTGAATAGAACTTAGAAAATACTGCTAAAAATGATTTTATTCAACGGAAGCAAATTGTAACAAGTTAATGGTTACTGACTATGGAAAGTAAGGCTGAGTTGAGCTGATAGATAAAGATGGAAGTACAAGATACAGGGAAGTTCTTATAGGTTATATATATAGGCAAGCCTAAGCTTTTTGGTTTATTTATTATTTCGTCTGATATGAGTCTATGACCAACTACTTAGCATCTAGCCGTCACGAATATGATGTATACAAAGGTTGACTTTCTCAAAAATTAACCTACAATTAACGATTAATTTCAAGCTCTTAATAATATGTTTGGATTTATTTTTCACTGTCGCTCAATATTATTATTATCAATTTATTTCTCTTAACTTTCTATTTCTTTTTTATGGTACCTTTATCATTCTTGTTCCCCTGAAAGAATATATATATATATATATATATATATATATATATACATACACAGTACTTAAGTGTTGTTCCTTTAATATTCTGCCATGTAAATTTTTTTTAATGGGATAAAAGTGTATTTTTTAGTTAAATAGTCACATAGTTCAATGTTAAGTGAGAAACTTAAAGAATAACATCTAAGATATTGTATTTAAGTTTTGTCATATATATATATATATATGTGTGTGTGTGTGTATGTTATAAGTACTCTTTTTAAAGGAAAATGAGTGGTTGATCGTAAAAAAGCATTAAATGCGAAGATATAGGTAAAAGTAGAGGTTGGTGTGGCACATAAGGCCCATTTCTGGTACCCACAATTGTATTTGATTGATTTTAGGTAGTGGAGGTGGAGACAGATGAACCAGAGCCCTTTTGATTAAGATCAATATTGAGATTTTGTGAGGATAGAAGCAGGGATAGCAAGAGCGCGAGTCAATTGATCGGGTCACGAAATAGGCAGTTATAGAGAGTCCACAAGAGGAACTGAGAAAAGCCAATAGAAGCACTAATTCTAAACTAGCAAGCTCTCATGAAAGGGTAATTTTCTTTTCATAAGATTTTGACTCAATTTCCACTTGAGATATTAGACTTTATTTTTTCACCCCGGGGTTGCAAGAGACATGAATAGAATATTTTGCAATATTTATATATTACAGCTTATGCCAGTTGCTTGGTTTGTGATAAAGTTCATTAACTGGGATTGTCAAAGCCTTAAAATCTTATAAAAATTGCCCACTTTTTGCAGGTGAATGTATAAGAAAGAAATCCAAAAAATCTAATATCCCGTAATCCAGAATAATTGGCAATTGGCTACTAAATATCTCTGAATTTCTCTCCAAAACTTCACAACAGATTTTCCCATAACATATTTTTCAACCTGAAAGTCTACATCACTACAACAAAATGTATTTTTAGTGACGAAAATTAGTGAGGAAATATTTTTCGTCACTAAAAATACAGCTTTAGTGACGAAATATTCGTCACTAATAATGAAAAAAATTGTAACATTTAGTGACGAAAAATAAATTTTGTCACTATTGTGATCTGAAAAATGGGCGCCAGTGAAGGGAAACTTTGGCGGGAGTTTAATTAATCTATAGTGACAAAATATTTCGTCACTAAAAGTTGAAATTTTTAGTGACAAAATATTTCGTCACTGTAGGTATTACACTTATATGTTTTTAGTGATGAAATCACAATTCGTCACTAAAAGTATGATTTAGTGACGAAATATGAATTTCGTCTCTAAAAATCTTAACAAAGCTGGTTTTTAGTGATGAAACTGGAATTCGTCACTAAAGACTTAAAAAGCTTAATTTCAATACGCAGCACACCAAAAAAAAAACTAAGGGCCACAAACATTTCAATACCCAAACATTTCAATACACTCCCTCAAACTCTCTGAGCCATTTCGGTCACACAAAAAAAAAAAAAAAAAAAAAAAAAAAAAAAAAAAAAAAAAACACGAAGAGCCAAAAAAACCCAAACACCGTCACCGTTGAGCTCTCACCGTCGTCGATGAAGCTCAGTTAAGAGCCAACAGTCACCGATTAAGCTCAACGGTAACGCTTTAGCTCACCGTTGCAACCCACACCGATACCCACTCCAAATCGCACCGGCGACCCTTCGCATTCCTTCGAACCGATGACCCTTCGACTTCCCGGCGACCCTTCACCTTCCTTTGAATTGGCGACCCTTTGCCTTCCCGGTGACCGTTCGCTTCCTTCGAATCGGCGACCTTTCGCCTTCCCGGCGACCGTTCGCCTCCTTCTAATCGGCGACCCTTCGCATTCCTTCTTCTCGACGACCGTTTGCTTCCTTCGAATTGGCGACCCTTCGCCTTCCCCGCGACCATCGCCTTTTACGCTTCCACCGCCTTTACTCTCCGGCAATATCTCCGATCAGGTAACTCTCGAAAACCAAGCAATTCCCTACTCAAATTCTAAGTTTTGACAGCTCAACTCTATTAATCCGAATTATCATTTTTTTTATTATTAGAAATCAAATTTGTTTAGCTGCGGAGAAAAAAAAAATACTGATTTCATTGATTCATGTGTGTGTGTGTGTGTATAATTTGGAAGGATTTTCTATGTACAACCTAATGATAGAGAATGAAATGAGTTTAATTCTAATTTTAGGTCTTCAAAATGAGCAATAAAATGAAATTCGGGCGAATTGGTATCATAAAGCACAAGTTTTTGGCACAATTGGAAAGAGTTGTTATATGCAACAAACAAACCTTTAGGTAGCTGAGTGTTAATGTGATCATTGTCTTTAGCAAAAAGTGATTGAAGAGAGTAAACCATAGAGAAAATGATAGGTGCGGCTCGATCTTTCTTTTGGATAGGATATGAGAGAAGGTTTCTGCTTGAAAAGAGAATAGGGTCTGGTTTTAAGTGAAGGAGTTGGAATAGAAAGCTACTTTTTTTTTTTTTTTGTTAGCAATAGTGTAGGTTGTAAGATTAAAGATGAAGCTGAAGTTTGTTTAGGACACGAGTTTGTAGGAATTTTCCCAAGGAAATTTATCTCTCATTCTTTCTTGTCTTTTCTTTTCCATGACTAGTATAATTGTGTATGCTACTTGCAGCAAACTCGTAGACCACCTAAAAAGAAATATTTTATTATTTGAACTATATATTGACATAAGTAGTGCAATGGGAGCAAAAAACAAAATCACTCTTTCGATCTCTCTCTCTCTAGAGAAAGTATGTGCTGGTAATTGATTAAATTATATTAATTTAATTTTAATAGATTATATTTGGATTTTTAATAGATTATATTAATATTGTCCTTGCGATCTCTCTCTCTCTTTCTCTGTTTGGTGATTGATTAAATTATATTTGGATTTTTAATAGATTATATTAAGACTGTTTGTTTGTTTGTTTGTGTGTTTTTAATTTTTTTAATTTTTTTTGATAGTGAAATAACTAAATAAGCTTTTTCGTTTTGAAAATTATTATAAAATATTAAAGAATTTTGTGAAGGCTAGTTATGATTTGTTCTTATTGATATCATTGATATGTGAGAGACATGGCTATCTAAGATACTGAATTTAGCAAATCAATTTCTAGGTCTTGGAAATTGGATTCACTAAAACAAATTGATTGCACAAGTCTGGACAAACATGATTGATACATGGTTTACATTAAAGTTGTTTTGACATTTGCATTTTCTTTTCATTGTGCCTCTGTTAAGTGGCACGTCTCAGATAAAAAATGGGGTTTTCATTAAATAATTAAATAAGTATAAATACTTCTATCTTGTTTTGTTCATGAAGAAAATCAATGGTGACTCTATCCACCCATTGCTACAGAATCCAAAATTCTCTACACCTTTTATAATCTTTTCAAGAACCTGCACGAACAAACTCAATTAGTAACTTAGCTTCTTTTTTTTTTATTTAATTTAATTTTTATAATGTTTTTCAGAGTAAATGCCAATTACGTTTTATCACCAGTAAAAAAACAAGGAAAGGGAAGGAAACCCCGTAAATAAGAAGGGTTCCAAAGTAGTCCTTCCATATCTCATTTCTCAGCAATAAATGGCGCCTTAAGGTACAAGAAAAATAAAGGGAAAGTAACAAAAACTTTAATGCATTCCCACCAACAAAAGTATAGAAGGTTGAGAAAATTAAGAATCTAAAATATTTCACATAATCAAGTTTCATCCTGGTATAAATCAGTCTCATCAAATTCATGCTCAAGAGAAAATTTGCTGCTGGACTTGTCTTGATGACTCTCTTGAGGTGTTAATGCACAGAAATTCAAGCAATTGGCTTGGCTCTAGAAGGTAACCTTATGTTTTTTCTTTTTCGGATAAAGTATAGCATTTTTCTTTGGACATAGGGCTAAATCTGAAAATCTGAAAGTCAATTAACAACCAAAGCAGGGACACATGCATATCTCTTGATGAACTGTAGGACAAAGTATATATATATATATATATATATTTTTTTTTTTGAAGCTTTAGATATTGGGTTTTTTTTTTTTTTTTTTTTTTTTTTTTTTTGTATGTGGGCTAAAGCTAACTAAAAGTTATATTTCTTTTATCTCCAGCTCTCTTTCTCTTTTGTAGCTAAAGAAATTGTGAGGAACAAGGTGAAGAACACAAGTTAACTTTGAATTTTTTTGAAAGTTGTAAACTTAGCTTGAGCAAAGTAAGTAAATTCTAGTTAAAAACTTATAAAACTCTATATATACTTGTGATATTGAAAATTGGTTTTGTGGTGGGTTGTTGTATTGGAGCAAGCGGGTGGCTTGCATGGTGTTATAAGGTGATTTAAATATATATTGGGAGTGTTTTTCATTTTTCGCAAATGTGAATGAATCTTGTTAATTAGATGTAATGAATAATATTTTATTTGATTTCAATACTTGTAAGCATTATAGTTGTGATGTTTGTGATTGGTTTTGTGGTGGGTTGTTGTGTTGGAGCAAGCGGGTGGCTTGCATGGTGTTACAAGGTGGTTTAAATACATATTGCATGTTGTGATTAATTAAGTATATCTATCTAATCCTTGAATGTTAATTAATTAAACAAATAATAATGATGGTCAAGTTCCTGAATTGGCAAAAATCTTCAAAGGTGTTCATTTCAATTCAAATACAAATATGTGTATACACCCTGAGGATGAAGCGACATATGTATGTATATCATTCCATCCCTATCATGTTTGTAAAGCTATAACATATGTAGTATTAATGTTGTGATTGTTTGTTTCTTTCTCTCTTTCAAATGATAGGAAAATATTCTCAAAGTGCAAGCGGATCATTGTCAAGATCCTAATGCAATTCCCCTTACACAAGAGGAGGTCTCAAACTTGGTGTTTAAGAAGAAGTCCGGTATTGTAAAATGACTTGGCATGAGACCTTCTTCTTCTCTAGTAACCACCGCCTCCTCTAATTCATTGGTGGAGTATATCCAACAATTAAAAAATGAGATAATTGAGCTCAAAGAGGCAAGAGCTAGAGATCAAGAGGAGCGAGCTAAGGACCAAGATGCACGAACTAAGCAAGATGAGGTCCAAAAGAATATTTTTAACTTTTTGAGGAGCAATTTTGAGGAGCAACAGTTATGACAATGCTCTTACTTATGGGGGTGGTTCAACTTCAAGTTAAAACACTTTTTGGTTAGTACTTTATTTGCTTTCTACAACTTATACATTAGGAGTTGTGATTTTAATTTATTGGTGTAGTTACTCTTAATGCATTGTTAGAAACGTTTCTTATAACATAGTTATTGTTTTTACTTTACGATTTTAATGAAACATTATTTTTATATTTGTGCAGATTTGTTATTGGTGGTTTTTAGGGGATTTACTTTTGGCATTACTTGAAGACATATAAGGACATCTTTCGTTAGTTCTAAAATAGGGTTTGGGTAGAGTTACCATGTATTGCAAACAATTATTGTATGGAAGGAGTTTGAATTGGATACTTATTTTATTTTTTACTTGTGAAATGTATGGATCTTTTTTTATAAATGTGTTGTTAAAATAAATGTGTTATTCAAATGTGAGGTTTTAATAATGTAATGACAGGTTACAGGTTAATATTAAAGCCATGAAAAAAATAAAAACAGAAAATAAGTTTTCGTGACGAATTTTTTCGACACAAATATAGCAACAAAAAATTGTTTTAGTGACGAAAATTTCGTCATTAAATATAGCAAAATTTTGTAAGAAATAGTTTTAGTGACGGAAATTTTCGTCACTATATGTGCATGGATTTTCTTAAAAATAGTTTTAGTGACGAATTGATTCGTCACTATATGTACCCGAACATAGTTTTGGTGACGAAATTATTCGTCACTAAATATGATTTAGTAAACTAAAGTGTTTTTAATGACGAAATATTTTCGTCACTGAATAATGTTTTTAGTGAGGAAAACATTTAGTGACGAAACATTTTCGTCACTAAAAGTTTTTTTTTTTAAATCAAATCGGACTTTTAGTGATAAAATTTTTCGTCACTAAGACTTTTAGTGACAGGGCTACAGTGAAGAAATGAGTTTCGTTACTAAAAGTCTAATTTCGTCACTAAAGGTCCTTAGTGACGAAAAACCGGACTTTTAATGACGAATTTTTTCGTCATTGAAAATACATTTTGTTGTAGTGATAAAACTAAAGATATAATTATTTCTTTTATAACTTCTAATTTCAAGGGATAAATTCTAGACTCATCCATTTATTTTTCAAGTGACATGTTCATTGGTAAGTTATTCTATCATGTTTTCACACTTGACATTGAATAACTACGACTGATTTGACTAAATGGTAGAGATTGCTTGTTGTAGTCTAATTCCATATTCGTGATGTTATAATTCCTCAAAAGTGACGAGGTGTTTGTTGTTACTCGAAGAAGTTGGCAGTATAAAGCAATTTTTTTTATTTTTTTTATTTTTTAAGATAAAGTATTCCTGTACTTTGTTTTGGGTTTTTACATGAATTTCATTTTTCTCCCATCACTACTTTCTACCATAGCATGGTGTAAAATAGATTGTGTCCTTAACATTATTTAAATTGACAACTTCTCAAGTGCATGGAATTTTTATTTTTTTTTTACATTGATCAATAAATTAGTGACTAGTTGTAAACGAATAACTGTAAAGCATGTACTTGTAGGACAAGTAACCCTCTAGTAGTGCTACTAAAATCAAATAGAATTTGGCTAAGTTTCCTATAAATAAATCTCCCACATATAGCATTACGTTGTGAGTATTGTATAGTCAGTCTTTTCTCTTTTTCTACAATACTACTTTGGGTGGATAACATTTGTTTTTCTTCTTTATTTAAAACTCACTCGTTTGCGTGAAGCAGTATAAAAGAAAGTTTTATTGTCCAGTTTTTTTTTTTTTTTTTTTTTTTTTTTTTTTTTTTTTGAGAAAAGTTTTATTGTCCAGTTAAGAACCCATTGAGAGCAGCTTGAGGTATCTGAGAGCCTGCTTGGTTTGAAGATATCAGTTCTCATTTCTCCTCTTTCTTTTCTTTTCTTTTTTTTTTTTTTTTTTTTTTTTGAAAATAACTCAAAATTCAGTTCTCATTTTTTATGACTCAAACTTCTAACTCATATCTCATGTCTCTATCTCTACTTAACTCAATTCAGGTTTTTGTTTGGTTCAAAGTTTAGTATGAACATTTTTTTTTCCACTTGCATCAAATGAATATTCTCTAGGGAATTTCTCTCAATGTAGACTCTATCCAAGTTGGCCTTTGCAACTTGGCCTTTCACAGTCTAAAATGGCAAGTATGATGGTGATGGATTTCTTAATTGTCAAAACTTAAAACCAATCCGGAGATAGTTGTAAGCAGAAAGTATAAAAATAAAGTCAAATAGCTATACAATCTACAAGACCACAAATTTATATATGTAGTGAATAAATTAAGTTATTAAACTTTAAAATAATGAAACAATCAAACTCGAAAGACTTACTCAGATCGTGACCACCGCGCGTATCCATGCTGTGTTCACATATATTCAGCTCAATAAAAAAATTTAATTTTTTATTTTTAATTTTATGAAACCAATAAACAATGTCAAAAATGAAAGAGAGGAAAACAAATTACGTCCAAATTCATTGAACCTAAAAGCGTTGAATCTCTCCTCTCTCCGTAAAAGAAGTACAAGAATTCATTTATAACTTATAAGTAGATAACATATATTAACATTCACGAAATAATTTATAATAATATCTTTTCTGTTTTTTATTATTTGCTCACGACACCAGGCCATGTATGTGGGAAAAGAGAAAGGTATTATCACAGATATTATGGAATTTGATTTCCCAGAATTCACGGACAATCTTATTATGTGGGGGTCACTAGCTAGGATGTTCATGACCTATCTAGAAATTAAAATAGAACAATTAATACCATTACCATAGAATTATTCTAACAATCTTCTGCTCGTCACCATGATCTCTCTCGGTTTTGGTCACACATACCGATCGACATTACATGTCGTATTGCTTTTCTAATTCTGGCAAGTGGGTTGGATGATTTCATTATTTCGTTGTTGGGACAAACAAAATGTTTACTTCATAAAGACTTTTTTTTTGCTGAAATTAATGGAAGATTTTGTCTGAATATGTTTTATCCATGGGAATATATTTTTAAATTTGTGATAAAAAGCTAAAAATTATGTCTTTCGAGTAGTGGTAACTTCCAAATATGTCTTAATTATTAACTCTTTTTTATCATGTCAAAATAGTCATTGTCTTTAAGTAGTAGATGAAAAAAAAATCCAAAATAACAAATAGTACTTTAAAAATTTTTTTTTTTTTTTTTTTTATACAAGATAGAAATTCTAGTATAGCCTAATATCTAAATGTATATGTGTGTGAAACTTTTTCTTGGAGTCCTTGCCCTCTTATACCCCACAAACACATACACTTGTCAACATAACATTTACTGAAAAAACTAAGGAGAGTAGAAAAACCTAGATTCAACAACCTCATCTAAACACAATGGGAGCATGTCACCTACAAATGGTGAATATACAATCCTTGCAATGTGATAAGGTGGTCCACCAAAATAAGGGGAACTCATTAAAAATACCACACCATCACCAACTCAACAACATCTAAACAATTCACATATTTCTTTCCTCTTCCTATACCCATTCCTAAATGGTTGTAGATGAATAGTCATAGACTAGCGCCACCACCTACCACCACTCATCATTGCCTCTCTTCATCTTGCGGAACTCACCCTCACCCATCAAGTGCCACCATGGATCTAGTGGTGTCAGCAAACCCACCAAAGCCACCCAATCAGTAGCCACTAACCTCCTCCATACACAGGGTTGACCCTTCCACTAGGCCAATTAGGCCATTGTCTAAGGCCCCCAAGTGGAAGGGGCCGGGGGCCCTAAAATTTTGAAAAAGAAGGGGTAGTAGGAAAATATATATATATATATATATATATATATATATATATAAAATAAAAAATTTAGTTTCAGAGGAAACTCCAACAAATATGATACATCCTTGTGACTAAAGAACAAAAAATTTGGAACATCCTTATAAACATTGGTATCCCAAAAAATTCTTTAGTCTAAAAAAAATCAATTATTCCAAAAAAAATCATTATTAACCTCTAGAAAAATAAAAAATCAACTGGATAAAATGCAAATCCGGTCTAAAAAATTACCCACAAAACAATCTCAAATCAAAACAAATCAAAAATAAAAAGTCCCTAAAATTTACTATACCTTCTTCCTCTCACTTTTGCTGTCCGCCCCTCCCTCTCGGCTAGATGATGATAGTTTGCAAAAATACTATCTTAAACTTGATTCTTTTCTCAAACATGATGTTTATTATGTTATTGATGGTTTAGATTTATTTTCAGAGATAAAAGTTAAAAAAAAAAATTTACAAATAAAATAATATACTCCAATTGACATACTAAATTATATAAAAATGTTAGATTCATTTCCGAACACATGCATTACTTATAGAATTTTACTAACAATACCTGTTACAATTACTTCGACAGAAAGAAGTTTTTCAAAATTAAAATTAATAAAATCATATTTAAGATCGGCTGTGTCTCAAGAAAGATTAAGTATATTAGCTATATTATCGATTGAAAATGAGATGTTAGAAAAACTTGAATACAAAAATTTAATTAGTCAATTTGCATCTCAAAATGCAAGAAAAATAGATTTTAAATGAAATATATTATAATATAAAAATATTAAATAAATATTAATTTAATTAATACATAAATATAAAATAAAAAAAAATGCTTCATTTTAGTTCTCGCTTAAGGCCCCAAAATGTCTAGGGCCGGCCTTGTCCATACACATACGTACACAAATATGCACAGAGAGAGAGAGAGAGAGAGAGAGAGAGAGAGAGAGAGAGCTAAGACAGTGAAGCCAATGGCATTGTTGTTAGTGTCGCTCTCATCCATCTCAAGGGCCAAATCTACCTCGAGATTGATGATCCCTACCAGGGGGGGTGTTATGTTAGAGCAAAGGGGTTCAAATGAACCCCCTGACTTGTCAATTTTTTTTAAAATTTTTTTTTTTTGTATATAGATTTTTTTAACTTTTGTTTTGACCCCCTAAAGTAAAAATTTGAAGACCCTAACCCTAAATTTTATTTAAACCCAACTAAAATAAATTTGAATATGATCATCTTAATGTTATTTTTACAATATTTTCACAATAAAGATTATATGACAAGTTGTAACTGGTTTTTATTTAGACTCATAATTTACCTACCATTAACAACTTGCCACCTAGCTAGATTTTGTTATAAATTTTTTATGAAAGTATTGTGTATTGAATATTATTAAAAAAAAAAGTTTCATTTTTGCTCATTTGTTAAAAATATATATGTATATTCTCTGTAAGACTCTGGCTTACTTTACTGTTGACAGCAAAATTAAGCTGTTTTTTAATGCACTTTTTTTCTCCATAAGAAAAAAATTATACTACTGTTACAACCAATATATCCCTATCTACATTTGTGATTTTTCCCATTCTCTTTATCTCTCTCTCTTTCTTATGTATTTTTTTTCTTCTCTTTATTTGATCAAATTGTTTGATAAATACTCTATAGATTTTCAAGTCCAAGAAATTTTTTAATGCTTGCTCAAATTCCAAGAGAGTGATCACATGTATGATTAAAAAGCCATACATGATTCGTAAAAAAAAAAAAAAAAAAAAAAAAAAAAGACATACACTTCAAAAGCAAAAACTTATATTAGTTACTATTTTTTTTTTCTTTGTTTCACATTACTCCTACTTCTACTCTTAGGTGTGTTAGTATTCTTCTATATCATATATTTTTATTTAATTGATAATACATATAAATATAATAAGTTATTATTAATTTGACAATAATGTATGATTAATTATTTAATTATATTTGTTGTATTTCTGATCTTTAAACTATTAATAACCTTTTTATATTATTGTACAATATAGTTGTATTATATACTGAATTGTATTTAGAATATTATTTTAGATTATTGTATATAATATGGAAGTTGTATGTATAGAAAAAAAAAATCATTTTATTTTTTATTTACTCCCATGACAAATTTCTTGCTTTATCATTGTTGAACCCCCTAGAAAAAAATCCTGAAGTCGCCACTAATCCCTACACCTGATTGTTGGTGTTGGCCACCCACCGCTCTAACTAGCACCAACACCTTCATCTTTATGTTTTCCGCTAAGTAGAGACAGGGCCGGCTCAACAGGTGATGCAATTGATGCAATCGCCTAAGACCCCCAAATAAAAGAAGGCCCCAATTGTAAAAAAAAAAAATATATATATATATATATATATATATATATATATATAATATTTATCTATATATTTTAATTAAAAATTTTTTAAGCACTTTTATTGGTCAATAAAATGCATTAAAAAGGCCCCATTGTATCCTAAAATGCAAAAGATTAAAAAGGAAAAAAACAATAGTAGTCAAACTTCAGCTAACAAAATTAAATTTTAGGAGACAAATTTATTAACTCATTCTTGAAATATACTAAAATCAAAATTAATAGTAGACAAATTCATTAATAATACAACATAATTGTCTTGAAATATGCTAAAATAGAGATTATAAATTTAAAAAATAAAAGAAAAACCTCTCATCTCTTTATCTCTCTACCTCTCCATCTATATTCCTACAGTCTTACATTTCTTTTCTTCATCTTCATCTTGATTTTTGATCTTTTTCCATAAACTCAGTCAGTCAGTTAGTCTAGCTTGAAATTTTTCTTTGTTGATTCTAGCGTCCTAATCTACCAGTCACCACTTACCAGAGGTATTCTTCTTCAGTTCTTCCCCTCTTTCTTTTTGTCTTTCCGAAAATGAAGACTTAGAGTCTTCTATTCATTTAAGTGAAATTATATATATTTTTAGTTTGTTTCACACTGCACAATTGTTTGATGGGATGGGACACGTTTTTTGCTAATTGCTATGATAGCTTTTTTGCCCCTCAGCCGCTCTTTAGGAGAAATTATTTGCTCCTCTTGGGTGGAGGAGTGATGTGGTCCTCCTGGTGATGTGGACCAATAAACAGTAGCCATGTATTAAAAGAAAAGCTGAGTCAGCAACACACCTTCAGCCTTTTAAAATAACAAAACTTGAAATACACTTCACTTCTCTAATCCTGCTTCATTGCCT
This sequence comes from Quercus glauca, assembly GCA_023736055.1. NCBI lineage: Eukaryota > Viridiplantae > Streptophyta > Magnoliopsida > Fagales > Fagaceae > Quercus > Quercus glauca. The sequence continues at coordinate 23,865,522 of CM043325.1, read as the reverse complement.
AGCTTATTTGCTGCTTCACCAAAAATTCTAAAACCCAAATTATTTGCTCACCTCCCAGCTCTCTTCTCTCCACCTCCCTGCATCATTGAAGAACAAGCTCTATGAGATTTTGAACTATCTTTGTTCTTGGGTCTAAATTTTTCTAGCTTGTTTCCCTTTTTTCCCCTATGACTGAAGTGGTTGCTGGAATCCAATATGCTCACCATCGCGACTAACCATGGCTGATCAAGGTATGTTACAAAGTCTCATTTCACTCTTCAAAGTCTTATATTCTTGCTCTGTTCTGTCTCTTTGTAGTTTATAATACAGTGCCTTCTACATTTTTGATAAAAAGCCTAAGATAAAAAAGTTTTAAAAGAATGAAATTTTTATTTTTATTTTCTTTCTATTTAGTTTTCTTGACTATAAGCCCTTGTTTTTAACTCTAGATTGCAGGTCTTTTATTTTAGAATGAGTCTTTAATCAAGACCTTAAGTTCAGTACTATAACGTTGCTGGGTTCCTCTGTATTTTTTTTTTTTTTTTGCTGTTGCTGATGCATTTGAATGTTGTGGTGTTTTTTAATCATAGATATTAGAGTCAACGAGGAAGATGTTGAAGATATTGAAACTTTGCTTGGAATGGTGGTGCATAGTGAGGATGAAGGATGTAAATTGAAACTTTGCTTGAAATGAGACTTTGCTTGTGTGGTTTTTTGGAATAGTTATTTTGATTTGGAGTTGTAAATGCTTTAGAAGCTCTGTGGTACTTGCATTAGTTTGTTTGTCCGAGAGAGTGTGTTAGCTGTTAGTTATTGTATTTGTTTGTCTAAGAGAGTGTTTTAGCTATGATCTGTCATTGTTGGTCAATGGACAATACTCTTCTTGAATCTAGCACTGTTTTAGCTGATGTAACGATCTTACGTGTGCATTGAATTTGGGTAGAATGAGGCAGATTTTTGAAGTGCATTTTGGAAAAATGCTTTGTGTGAGCTGCTGCAGAACTGATGCAAAGTGTTGGATTGGTGTTGTTGGATACGTGATTGGTGCATTGATTGCTTTGCGCTATAACTCCCCCCTCAAATTAACAAAGGGAGGAGGGTATCACTCCCAACTTGCGTCAAAGGGATGAAAAATGAGTCTTAGAGAAATTGTTTTGTAAACATACCTACTAGTTTAGTGTTGTAGACAAACTTAGTATACATTTTCACACGCAAAATAGTAATCAAGTTATGTTTTGCGTTAAGCATGAAATACGAGATTAGTAGACTATGGCTGGCCATGGCTCAATACTCAGCCTTGACACTGCATTGAGCAACAGGGGTTTGTTTCTAATATGTTAGAAAGTTTTGTTATTGTAATATCAAGGTATTACTAATTGGAAGAATGTGTTGGAGTATTATTGTGTTCTACATTTTGTTCTTTAGTGTTTTATTTTTGTTTTCTGCTTGAAACTTTAATGTGTTTCTAAAAGAGGCTTTATTGTATTTGATTACTAACATTTGAAATTGTATTTAGGAGCATACAAATTGGACCAATGAGGATACACTAAATGACAATCTTGGAGATGGGACATTTGTTGCTGGTGTTATCGTTGGTAGAGATGCAGAGCATCTTGGTTTGCTGCTTTGTTTGAGAAAGTATGTTATTCGGGTTCAAGCTTGCACGTTTTTGGGCTATTTGTTTACTATGTGATGAAGTAGTGTGAATTGTCAAGATGCTGAATCAGTGAATGCATTGACAAATGGAAAAAGCTACTTTGTTGAAGCAGGATCTAAACAAATAAACAAGTAACACGCCCACTCATTAGAGCCAGAAACTAGTTAGCTCTAGTATATATGTATATCAAACCTATATTAAAACAATGGAGCAGAGAAAATTGATTAGAACTCAGAAGATACTGCTAAAAATGATTTTTATTCAACAGAAGCAAATTCTAACAAGTCAATGGTTACTAACTATGGAAAGTAAGGCTGAGTTAAGTCGATAGATAAAGATGGAAGTACAAGATACAGGGAAGTCCTTATTGCTTATAAATATAGGCAAGCCTAAACTTTTTTTATTTAATTATTATTTCTTCAGATATGAGCATACGACTTAGCATCTAGCTGTCACGAATATTAAGTATACAAAGGCTTTTTCTTTTTCTTTTTTTTTTTCTTTTTTTTTTTGAGGAAAGATGTATACAGAGGCTGACTTTCTGAAAAAATTAACCTACAACCTAACAATGAATTTCAAGTTCAATATTATCAATCATTAACTTTGTATTTCTTTTAATTTTATGGAACCTTTATAATTCTTGTTCCCCTTTAAAGAATATATATATATATATATATATATATATATATATATAATACGATATTCTCTTAGATAGAAGTACACAAAATCTGAATTTTACTAATCTGAATTATCTTTGAAGCCTACAATATTTTTAAATAGTAAGAAAAAAACCTACTGAACCATGTACTTGTAGGACAAGTATCCTAGTCACTGCATTGTGAATATTAATTTGGTCTTGCTCACTTTCTACATGGCATTAGAGCCATAGCTTCTAGAGCAATCTCTCTAGTTGCGTTAGATTATTTTTCCATATCAAATGCCTATTTTCTCTAAGGCCCCGCAACATGCAAAATCACGTGTATATATATTCTTATCATCATAAGAACTAGCAATTTATTCTGAGCAGAATGTAAGGAATACACACAACAAACGAACCTCAATTGATCGTAGTAGGTTTTGTATGAGTCTAATTTGTTAATGATACTAAAAATAGATGTGAAAAAGCAGAAGTATAAAAGAGTAACACAAAAATTACATTGAGTATTAGTTCAGTCTTTTCTTTTTCTACAATACTACTTTCCGTGGATAACATTTGTTAATTTTGCTTTTCTTCTTTATTTAAAAATCACTCATTTGCGTGGAGCAGTATAAAGAAAGTTTTATTGTCCAGTTAATTAAGAACCCATTGAAAGCAACTTGAGATATCTGAACGTGTGAAAAAACTATCAAAGTATCAACATTTTTTTTCCACTTGCATTCAAATGAATATTGTCTAGGGAATCTCTGTCAATGTAAACTCTATCCAAGTTGGTCTTCTCATTCTTATTTTTCTAGGGTTAAATTAAAAGTCCAACTTGGTCTTTCACAGTCTAAAATGACGAGTATGGTGGTGATGGGTTCCATCATTGTCAAAACCAATCCAGACATAGTTGTAAGCAGAAAGTAAAAAAAAAAAAAGTCAAATAGCCACAAGACCATAAATTTTTATATATATTGAATAAATTTAGTTATTAAACTTTAAAATAATGAAACAAGCAAACTCGAAAGACGTACTCATATCGAGCGCCACCGTATCTCCGCACTGTATTCTCATATATTCAGCTCAATAAAAAAATGTTAATTTATTATTATTATTTTTTAAGAAACCAATAAACAATGTCAAACATGAAAGAGAAATAGAAAGGAGGAAAACAAATTACGTCTAAATTCATTGAACCTAAGTGCGTTGAATCTCTCCCCGTAAAACTAGTAGAAGAATTCATTTAATTTATATAAGTTATAAGTAGATAACATATACTAATATTTCTACCCAAAAAAACATATAGTAATATTTACGAAAATCATACTAAATAGTAATTTATAATAATATCTTTCATGTTATTATTATTTGCTCATTTGCTGCACGACAGGCCATGTATGTGGGAAACGAGAAAGGTATTATCACAGACATTTTGGAATTTGATTTCCCAGAATTCACAGACAATCTTATTATGTGGGGGTCACTAGGATGTTCATGACCACCTATCTATAAATTAAAATATAAACGAAACATAGAACAATTCCATTACCAAAGAATCATTCTAACAATCTTCTGATCGTCACGATGATCTCTCTTGGTTTTGGTTGATTACTAATTTTCTAATGACACCTAAATATGGTCCCAAATTCACAGCATGCTTAAGCCATGCCCCAACACTTTGCAGTATTTGTGCTTGCTCTAAAAGCCTTTAAGCCATGCCCCCTACATTTCCACACACCTTCCTATTCACATGTAGCACACGCACAAACACACTCGTTCCCAAATTCACGACATGCTTATGCTTAAGCCATGCCCACAAACACACTCTCGCACTCGCACGGTTTTGATAAATTGTCTTATGGCTGTGCTGTGCTCTGCTAGCTTATACTGCTTGTATTGGATTTGGTTTGTTTTAATGTAGTTTTATCACATTCATAAAGAACTAAAAATTAAACGTTATTGGGCCTATTCTTGGACTTGGGCTTCCTGTTGTACGTAATTGTTTGGGCAAACATTGATTTGGGTTAGGAATTGTGTTGATAAAAAGCTATCGATCATTGTTATTGGGAAAACGTTGATTTGGGCTAGGAATTGTTAACTTATGCTTATATAGCAAATCGGTATGAACCTCTTAACTTGCATCTCAATTGAATTGTGTGCACATGTGCTTTAGCATCAAATTGAAGTATATGTCCTCTTGTGCAATTCTGATACTTCCAAAAAGATTAGAATGAAAGCTAACGCTAACAGTTTAATTTCAACCATGCTTCACAAAGGATGGACAAGTCTTCTATATATATATATATATATAGAGAGAGAGAGAGAGAGAGAGAGAGAATGAATGTTACAAGTGAGTAGGGGTGACAATTTTTACCCATATTCATGAACCCACCCATTACCCACCTTATTTGGATAAATCTTAACCCAACCCATTTAATATTTGGGTTAAATGGGTAAAGACCCATTTGGTTATTTAATTAGATGGGTCTAAATGGATAAATCCACTAATACTCACTAAACCCATCTAAAATTTAAATAGACAACATAAAATCTAAATTTCTATAAAATGACCAAAATACCCTTGAAACCTAATAAATGACCAAAATACTCCCAAAATCCAAAAAATTACCAAAATACCTCCAAAACCCAAAAAATGGTCAAAATACCAAAAAACCTAAAAATTACCAAAATACCCCCCAAAACCCAAAAATGACCAAAATACCTCATGAAACCCAAAAAACAACCAAAATACCCCCAAAACCCAAAAAAATGACCAAAATACCCCTGAAACCCAAAAAATGATCAAAATACCCCAAAAATCCAAAAAATAAACAAAATACCCCCAAAATCTAAAAATTACCAAAATACCCCCAAAACCCAAAAAATGATCAAAATATCTCCGAAACCCAAAAAAATGACCAAAATACCCCCAAAACCTAAAAATGACAAAAAAATTACCAAAATACCCCCAAAACCTAAAAAATGAACAAAATACCCCAAAAACCAAAAAATTACCAAAATACCCCAAAAACCCAAAAAATGACCAAAATATCTCCGAAACCCAAAAAATGACCAAAATACTCCCAAAACCTAAAAATTACTAAAATACCCCCAAAATCTTAAAATGACCAAAATACTCCCAAAATCCAAAAAAAGACCAAAATACCTCCAAAACCCAAAAAAAAAACCAAAATACCCCCGAAACCTAAAAAATGACTAAAATACCTCAGAAACCTATAAAATGACTAAAATACCCCTAGAACCTGAAAAAATTACCAAATTACTCCGTAACCTAAATAATGACTGAAATACCTTCAAAACCCATAAAATTACCAAAATACCCCCTAAACTTAAAAAATGACCGAAATACCCTGAAACCTAAAAAATGACTAAAATACCCCCCTTGAAACCTAAAAAATGACCAAAATACCCCAAAAACATAAAAAATGACTGAAATATACTTGAAACCTAAGAATTACCAAAATACACCCTAAACCAAAAAATTACCAAAATACCCCATAAACCTAAAAAATGACTGAAATACCCCTGAAACCTAAAAAATTACCAAAATACCCTGAAACCTAAAAAATGATCGAAATACCCCAAGACCTAAAAAATGACTAAAATAACCCCAAAACCTAAAATAATGACCAAAATACCCCAAAAACCTAAAAAAATGATCAAAATACCCACAAAACCTAACAATTACCAAAATACACCCTAAACCTAAAAAATTAACAAAATACTCCCTAAACCTAAAAAATGACCAAAATACCTCCAAAACCTAAAAAATAACTAAAATACCCCCGAAACCTTAAAAAATTACCAAAATACCTTGAAACCTAAAAAATTATCGAAATACGCCCAAAACCTAAAAAATGACCAAAATAATCCCAAAACCTAAAAAAATGATCAATAAAAACCTCTGAAACCCAAATTATGACCAAAATACCGCTAAACATGTAAGATGACCAAAATACACTAGAAACATCTAAAATTACCGAAATAGAGGTTTAGGGTATTTTGGACGTTTCGAGGATATTTTTGACAAATTAAAGGTTCTAAGAGTCTTTCAGTCATTTTGTAGGTTTCGAGGGAATTTCGATAATTTTTTAGGTTTCATGGAATTTTGGTAATTGTTTAGGTTTCGGGGTTATTTTGATCATCTTATAGATTCTAAGGGTATTTTAGTCATTTTTTAGGTTACGGGCATTTATGTCATCTTTTAGTTTTAGGGTTATTTCAATAATTTTTAGATTTTTGGGTTATTTCGGTATATTTCTAGGGTTCAGAAGTATTTTGGTAATTTTTTAGGTTTCGGGGGTATTTTGGTCATTTTTAGGTTTTGAGGGTATTTTGGTCATTTCTTGGGTTTCGGGGGTATTTTCGTATTTTTTGAGTTTCGGGGGTTTTTTGGTCATTTCTTGAGTTTCGAGGGTATTTTCGTATTTTTTGAGTTTTGAGGGTATTTTGGTCATTTTTTGGGTTTTGGGGGGTATTTTGGTCAGTTTTAGGTTTTGGAGGTATTTTGGTCATTTTTAGGTTTCGAGGGTATTTTGGTAATTTTTTGAGTTTTGGGGGTATTTTAGTCATTTTTTGGGTTTTGGGGATTATTTTGGTCATTTTTTAGGTTTTAGAAGTATTTTGGTCATTTTTAGGTTTCAGGGGTATTTTGGTCATTTTTTGGGTTTTAGGGGTACTTTGGTCATTTTTTGGGTTTTGGAAGTATTTTGGTCATTTTTTGAGTTTCGGGAGTATTTTGGTCATTTTTTGGGTTTTGAGAGTATTTTTGGTAATTTTTAGATTTTGGGGTATTTTGTTCATTTTTTAGGTTTTGGGGGTATTTTGGTCATTTGTTGGGTTTTGGAGGTATTTTGGTCGTTTTTTGGGTTTCAAGGAGTATTTTGGTCATTTTTTAGGTTTTGGGGGGTATTTTAGTAAATTTTAGGTTTTTTTGGGTATTTTGGTCATTTTTTGGATTTTGGTCATTTTTTGGGTTTTTGGGGTATTTTAGTCATTTTTTAGGTTTCGGGGGTATTTTGGTCATTTTAGAGATTTTAGAGATATTTTGGTCATTTTATTGGTTTTTAAGCATATATGGTGATTTTAGAGATATCGGGGGTATTTTGGTCATTTTAGAGGTTTCATGGGTATTTTGTTCATTTTAGAGATTTTGGGGATAATTCTGGATGTCCAAGGGTATATTGGTAATTTTGGAAGTGTAGGGAGTATTTGTATCATTTTAGGTATTTAATAGTATTTTGGTAATTTTGGAGGTCAATAAGGTATTCAAGTAGTTTTAGAGGTATTTGGGTCATATTGGGTTAAATAGGTGGGTTACTAATTAAATGGGTTGGGTTGGTAATCTATATATATAATAATAGGTGAAGTAGAGAGAGTGTGAAATTGAATTCCAAATTAGAACTCTAATTATGTGCCATGTGTACTCCTAATTAGAGTTCTAATTTTGTGCCATGTGTCTAGAATCTGAAATTGAAGTTAAATTTTGCATCATGTGGCTAAATGTATGTGGGCTCATTCTCATTAAAACCACTTCTATGTATCGGGTCAAGTGAGTTACTGTGCTAATTAAGTTTTTTCTTGATTTTGCAGTCAAACGTAAAAACCAAAGAGATTAATATCGGTGATAAGAACTTGGTTTGGGTACAATGCATAATTTCCAAAAAGATAAATGTATGTGGGCTCATTCTCATTAAAACCACTTCTATGTATTGGGTCAAGTGAGTTACTATGCTAATTAAGTTTTTTCTTGATTTGTAGTCAAACGTGAAAACCAAAGAGATTAATATCGGTGATGAGAACTTGGTTTGGGTACATTGCATAATTTCCAAAAAGATAGCAAAGCCAGAGTTTGCATCTTTGTTATAAATTGCTTACAAAGTTTGCATCTTTACATTTACATTGAGTTTCAGATTAAAGTGTTTTCTTCTTGGTTCTGACATTGAGTTTTATTTACTATTCACTTACAAAGTTTGCATCTTTACATTTGTTATAAATTGCTAATATGTGATTAGATGCACATTATGCCTAAAATTCACTATCCTTATATTTGGCTTTTTGTTTAGGTTTGGCACCTATAACAATGAAGAAAGCACTGCTGTGGTCCGATGGATGATACTTTTTGTAGGCTGCAAAGGAACTTAGTGATCAATGGAATTTCATGCGAATTGGAGAGAACCCGACTGTAGATGTCTGGATGGCAGATGTGAGTCACTATGTTTTTAAAATTTTCAGTGAAGGTAAAGGTTATGAACAATGTAAATTTTCCGGAGAGAGATTTATTATTCTATATTTACGCAAGTTTGGTCGCCTTCTTGGAGTGGATCATTCCACCCTGTCTTTCTACTGGAATTTTTTATTCAGATTGTTACAATTTAATCCGAAATTTTATTTGAATTTTCCTCTTGTTGTTACTATCATATATTATCATTCCAATTGTTCAATTAGAATATGAAATTGGAGTCCAATTTCATTATACACGTGTACAATCTAATTATTTTTAATTTTGCTGTCATGTGTAGAAGCCAATGAGATGAAATTAATAACACATTAAACACTTATACTTTGGGAATCGGTAGTACCAATCTAAATCCATTGGATCTGTTTCGTGATAATACAACCATAAAGGATGTATAAAAATACGCACAAACCCATCTCTTTATAAAAAGAGATTGGAGAGAATTTTTTTTATTAGCCATGGAACTTCAGAGGTTTTTTCTTCACACAAATGACCCATCGTAAAACTACAAAATGAGTACAACTCTGAGGGGTTTTTTTTTTTTTTTTTTTTTTTTTACTTTAAAATTTTTTAAACTACCAAAATTTCAATCACCAATAGAGATTGAAGATTCAAAAGCGTGAATGGATCTTTTGGATAAACATTGTCACCAAGGTTCATCTTTCTGTGTAAAATATATATACTGCTAAGTTTTGTTAATGAAATTTTTTGGTTAATAATATGAGTTTAAACTAACTGAGTTTTTTAAACATAAATAAACTCATGATTAATAATATATCCATTCCCGTGCAGTAGCACGGAGCTACATACTAGTGGATAATTAATTTATATATAAACGGGTCATAAATGGATAAATGGATAAATGGATAATTACACACCCAACCTATTTATGACCCAACCCATTTATAATCCAACCCGCCCATTTGCCACCCCTACAAGTGAGCGAACAAGAGGAGAGTGAATTGAACTATTTATTTTTGTGTATGCACTATGCAGAGCTTGAGACTTAATTAAGGGCTCCAATTGAAAGAGTTAGGGTTCTTTAATAAGTTGGGTGAGTTGTAGCTTTAAGTGAGTCCCTTTCCTTGAGTTATTTTTCCTAATTCCTATATTTATTTTATAATTGTTCTCTGATACAAAAAATTGATCCAGCATCATCTTTTCAAAGAAGAGAAACTTCCAAGTAATATATTTCAACAACTAAATAATAAATTAATACAACACGGACCTGTAATAGGAGACTCAGGTGCCAATTCTTCTGTCGCCTTTTCCAACTGATTGTCCCAAGACGGAGAGGTTGAGTGGGTTGGATGATGTTTATAGATACAAACAAGGGCTCCTTTTAGCCATACTTTGTGAATCTTTTTCTCATTTTATACACTAAGCTGAAATGAGAGTTTAAAAACAAATAGAAAATGTTAATACAGGTTCTCCATATATTATATATATATATATATATATATAGAGAGAGAGAGAGAGAGAGAGAGAGAGAGAGAGAGAGAGAGAGAGAGAGAGAGAGAATCAAATTTCAGATTTTCATGTTGATATACTATTTATTATCTAAATTTATGTTTTATGTAGAGAGAGAGAGAGATCAGAATCAAGTTATATTTTGAGTAATTCTTGCTTCATTTTGCTCTTGAAAAGTACATATTTGAATTATATTTTCTTTGTGTTCTTAATCTGCACCATAAATTTCGTATCAATTTGTTGTTATTTACTTAGTGGTCCATAAATTTATGATCTGTATTTTTTTTTTTTATCTTAATATTTTAGATGCATGTAAAAGATATAACAAGATAATTTAATCCAATAATGAATTTGTTAAAAAAATAAATCCAATAACATAGTAAATATTAGTAACACCACGTTGCATACCTGAGGTCTTCTGCATCGGTGTTCCGCATACTGTCTCTGCAAACCCTTTCATAAGAGAGAAGAGGTAAAGGGTTCTCTTTAATTAGAAGAAATCCATAGAGCTAAGAAAACAAGTGCCTTTGCTGTTGGATAAAAGAACGAAAACAAAGAGAAGAGATTAGCAAGGCTTCATTACAACTTTATAGGCAAACATATATATATGAGTGTGTGTGTGTGTTCAGCTTAAAAGAATTACTTGTGTCTAATTCCTGTCGTCTTAGTATTCGTTTTCTTGCTGAATCTAGTAATCTATGACCATTTCAACGTTTCAGCAAAGTTAGAATTGTGTTATACACCGCCAAGTTTTATTTGCCGACAAGTTTTCACCCTTTAAAAGGCTGAAAGAAATTTTTTTTTTTTTTTTATGAACAAAGAAAATATATATACACATACAAAACACAGAGAGAGACAGATTAGTCACTTATGGTAACGTGGGGCCATGAGTATTTCCAAATTGCAATGAGTAAAAGACAAATAAAGGAAAGTGATTGTCCATAAAATTTGAAAAATTGCATTACACGTTGCAATCCATGTTGTCTTCTTAACTGTTGCTCGATAAAAGTTAAAAAGATCGACGACAGATAGTAAATTTTAGAGTTTTATCACCCTAGCTACTAATTTAATAGCCAGTGTCAAATCCAATACTAGTTTGAATTTTATTTAGAGTACTACTCAATATTCTATTATGCCTAAAGTTTTAGTCTGAATTATGTTCAATATTGAGGTTAATTTAGGCCTGGTTCATGCTCTCATACATTTTCTAGCAATTAATCTCAAATGTCTTTGCTCAATATTAAAAAAATTAAAAAATAAAATAAAATGTTTGTCCCAAACACGAATGGAAGCAACCCACGTAGGCTGCCACTCTCCTTTTTATTTATTTATTTTTTATTTTTTTGCTGAGACGTAGGCTGCCACACTCTCCAATCCACCATATCTATACATGTTTTTTTTTTTTTTTTTGGTGAAGAGGAAGGTAAAATTGAAACTAGGCAGCCAGAATGGCTAAGTTAGCAACAACTTGTCTACAAACACTTTCCCCATTCTCATCTGCATACACAACAGCAGAAACATCAACAGATGGGGGACTATCAAAAATAACATATTCCTCATGAGCATGACAACCTTTCCTAGCTAAAGCATCTGCACATTTATTTGCTTCCCTAAACACATGCTTCACCTTGGTGTGAGGAATCATATCCAATAATAATCTGCAATCAAACAATAAGGATGAGTATGCTGAATTGGAAGAGTTCCTGGAGTTAATTAAGTCCACAATGACTTTCGCATCAAGTTCAACTTCCAAATGTTGCACGCCAAGCTGAATGGCTAGTTGTAAGCCATCCCTAAGTGCCCAAAACTCAGCTATTATACTTGTGGTATAGCCAATACATCTAGCAAAACCCCTTATCCAAGTACCTGCACTATCCCTTATAACACCACCGCCACCTGCTCTCCTGGGATTTCCACACGATGCCCCATCAATATTTAGTTTGTACCAATTTGGAGGTGGTTTTTCCCATCTCACAGCAATGACAGCCATGCTTCTCTGTTCCCTGATTTTGCCCACACAAAAATAATACTCCATGGCTTGATTTATACACAATTTGTACAGAATTGGATTAAGAGGATTATTTTCAAAAGACACTTTGTTTCTATGTTTCCACAACTCCCATATAGCAAAAGGAAAGACAAAACTCCATGGCACCGAAGATTGGTGCATTGCTTTACTAAAACAATTTTCCCGTAGCCAAGAAACCACATCCAAAGCTTGGAAAGACTGCACAGCATCAGGTGGCACTCTCATTAGATGCCAAAAGTTTCGGGCAAAGTCACACTCCCTCAATAAATGCTCAATTGTTTCGGGCTGATTCTTGCCAAGAGGGCAGCACTTATCTTCAATGATACCCCTTGAAGCAAGAATATCTTTAATTGGAACACTCTTATGAACACATAGCCACAAAAAATTCGCAATTTTGGGTAGCACATCTAACTTCCAAATTCAAGCACCAAGGAAGGTAGGGGCTGGATCCTGAGATATATTAGCTAAATAGGCTGATTTTGCAAAGAATTCCCCATCTTTAAAGTATTTCCATTGCACTAAATCCTCCCTTCTATCAACTTGACTTAGAGGTATAGCTTTAATTCGATCTTTAACTTCCTGGGGCAGCTCAAATGAAAGCCTTTCCCATCTCCACCTCTGACCTTGTCCACCAATAAGCTCACCAACCATCATATCCGCCTCATGTTGCTTCAAGGGACCTTCAATCAATTCCTTTAGATTCTTATCCAGCAATCTGTCCAGACTCTGATCCTAGTCCCATTGCCCACTCCCCAATAAATACCATCAGCAAAGGTTTGGAAGCTAGCTTTAATAGCCTTCCAATTAGAAGAGGCTGGAAGCTTGTCAGAATTTCTTGATCGTCTTCTATCTTCTGAACAGTACTTTTTCAAAATAACACTAGCCCACAAACCTTCTTTCTCCTTATACATTCTCCAATTCAACTTAGCAAGAAGCGCTAAGTTTTTTTCTCTTGCTGCTTGTATCCCAAGACCACCCTCATCCTTAGGTTTAATTATTTTACTCCACCCAACCAAATGAAGTTTTTTCTTCTCTCTAGTTGACCCCCATAGGAAATCCCTATTGATTTTATCCAACTTCTCGCATAAGTTAATAGGTAATGCCTCCCCTTGCATCACATAGTTAGGAATAACAGACATGACTGATTTCACAAGGACAGTCCTCCCTGCAAATGATAAGAACTTTGCCTTCCACCCTGCTAGTTTATTCATCACCCTATCTGCAACAAAGTTAAACCGGTTTCTTGCAGCCCCTCTATGATTAATAGGAAATCCCAAATACTTACCAATATTAGTTGTGGCTTGGATTCCCAATTTTAAGCATATCTCTTCACTAATTCCCTCTTGAACATTTGGAGAGAAATAAATTCTCGACTTTTCAAAGCTCATCTTTTGTCCCGACTCCTCACAAAATCTGTTAAGAACTTTTGAAATTGCCTCACAAGATTTCTCCTCCACTTTAGCAAATAATATTAAATCATCCGCAAAAAACAAATGGGATATTCCAATATTCTCCCGTGAGGCTTTTAATGGAACCCAATCTCCATTGACACATTTCTCCTCAATTAAATGTCCAAGAAACTCCATACATAGAATAAACAAGTAAGGAGAAATCGAGTCACCTTGCCTTAGCCCTCTTGATAGCTTGAAAGGCTCCAAAGCACCTCCATTAAAGAGGATCGAAATCCTTGTAGAAGTAACACAGCTCATAATCACCTTGATCAAGTTAGGAGGAAAATGAAAAGCTTGAAGCACCTTATAAACAAAACTCCACTCTAGTCTGTCATAAGCTTTCTCCAAGTCCACTTTAATAGCCATGTACCCTTCTTTACCTTTCTTTCTATCCAAAGCATAGAACAACTCTTGAGCTAACAACACATTATCAATACCCTTCCTACCCGGTACAAAAGCTGTTTGGACAGGGGCAACCAGTTTCCCTATGAAGGGTCTAATTCTGTTTACAATGATTTTTGAAACCACTTTATAGATTGAATTACAAAGACTGATCGGTCGATAATTATCCAAAGATTCAGGGCTTTGGCTCTTCGGAATCAGAGTAATGAGGGTCTCATTGAGATAGTCAGGCACCTTCCCATACTCAAATATACCCAAAATTTCTTTGCAAACCGATTTCCCCACATCACCCCAGAATTGTTGATAGAATCCAGCATGCAAACCATCTAGACCCGGCGCTTTAAATGGCCTCAGGCTCCACAGACCATCCTTAACCTCCTCCTCTGTTACTTCTCTACCCAACCAATCCCTTTCTTCTTCAGACAAGAAGCAGCAAGCAAATTCTGATATCGGGGATTGCCGTGAGGCCATACACATCTCAGTGGAGTAAAGTTTTTCAAACCCCACCAAAATGTGCTTTTTAACCGCCTCTTCATTCTCCAGCCATTCCCTAACACTATTCTTCAAGCATCTAATCTTATTCCTCTGCCTCCTAACGATAGTAGTCATGTGAAAATAGGAGGTGTTACGATCTCCAAACGCAGCAGCATTAATTCTTGATTTTAGAGCCCAATACTCCTCTTCCTAGAGGAGGATAGAAGAGTATTCCTCAATTAAACTTTTTTCAAGCCGAAGTAGTGCCTCACATGGATTATTCGCTAAATCTCTTTGAGTGCCATACAGTCTATTTAGGACTCTCCTCTTTCTAGCAAAGAGATTCCCAAAAACCTCAGAATTCCATTTCCTCACTTTCCTTGTAAACCCTACAGTGGCCGGGTGCAAGGAATCTCCTTCAGACCAAGCTTCTTTGACCACCCGCGGAAAATCCGGATGTAGCAGCCACATACTATGAAAGCGAAAAGGTCTGTTAGCCCTATCAGTCTCGGGTTTCCATAATTCAATCAAAACTGGGTGATGATCATAATAAGTTCTGGGTAAATGAGTTACAGTTGCTTCTGGATAGAGAACTCTCCAAAGGGGATTAGCAAAACAACGGTCTATCCTTTCCAATATTAAGTCTGATAATTGTCTCTTATTCGTCCAAGTATATTTGAGCCCTGCAAACCCCAGGTCAACAAAACTACAGGAATCTAGACAAGCCTTAAATTCCATAGCTCTATTAATATTAATTAGATTCCCTCCAAATTTATCCTCACCACAAAGGACTTCATTAAAATCCCCTATCATAAGCCATGGCATTGAGTGCAGCTGACCCACCTCCTCAATATTAGACCACAAAATACATCTTTCAGCCAGACGAGGACTAGCATAAATAGCGGAAAATAACCAAGAAAGGTTTGAAGCATGTACCTTAAGAGTAGCATGTATCTCCTGCTCCGTATTCACCAACAGAAAAATTTCCGCACCCTTTTTATTCCACAATAACCATAAGCCTCCAGCATAACCAATAGTGTCAGTTGTAATAAAACCATCAAAGGGCAAGCTCTCTATGATTTTTTCAGCTTTTACACCACCAACTCTGGTCTCCGTAATAACCATAATCGATGGGTGGTGATTCCCAACCAATTCAAAAATCCGGATTAAGAGCTCCTCTGCAATTCCACATGAGAATATTCATTCTGAGGGATCTAATCGACTCAGCTTGAACAAGGCCACGACAAATCCAAGCAAGGAGAATCAAAGCTTGCTGAAGTTGTATCATAAATAAAATCGCAGGCAAATACTCGGCACACAGGGACACCGATCCACCCACTGGCTGTGGAAATAGGACTATTCCCACCACCAGGACCCACGAAAGGCAAGACACTGAGGCAACCAACCAACCCCACTGAAGAGCAACGATGGTTACCTCCCTGAGCACACACATGAAAAATGGGTATGAAATTGTGGGTATGAAAACAAAGATTTGGGGAAAGTTGATGGGAAAAGAAAGTGATAAAGATGGAAAGGACCCACAAAGAGAGTGGGGAAAGAAAATCCACACGCAAACAGTGGAGAAGACCCACACGGATGGTGGAGAAAGACCACATAGAGGTGGTAGATACGGGGACCACACAGCAATGGTAGAGACGAGCCACACATAGGTGGAAGAGAGACTCACTACAGAGGTGGAGAAAAGTTAACAATCCCATATCTATACATGTTTCACACATTGATCAACCAATCATCACAATCAACCCACCATAGTATGTATTTGTTGTTAATTTATTTACTCATTTTATGTTGACCTGCACAATCATTGAATTAATGATGAAGTGATCAATGTGTTTTTGACTTCTTTTATTTTTGGGCCCATAATGGAATTGACCGATTTTTAGGCACGGTGGGTACAATGGCACTTGGCCCATTAATTTGTTTTATTCATTATTACGTAGAAAATACAATTTTAAAAATGACTTGTATGGTCATATAGTTAATGAGACTAAGAGGTTAGGGGCTGGTTTGAGGTATTGTAGTTATCAGCATGTTAGTCGGGAAGGAAATAAATTAGCTCATTGTTTAGCTAGGAGAGCAGTTTCAGCTGCAGATATTGATGTTTGGGTAGAAGATCTACCTGGGGATTTGGACGTTGTGTTCCAATCCGACTTGTTTTAATTTGTCCTTATTCTTCAATAAAACTACGCTTACATTCTTCTCAAAAAAAAAAAAAAAAAGACTTATTTTTAAAAAAATACCCTAAAGAAAATTTGTTTTATTCATTATTGTGGAGTTATTGTTTTGGCGACGATGTTTTCTGGAAAATGAGCTATTTTTCAAAAAGTATTTTTTATAAATCTATATCATTTTTCTATATTTGGAAGAAAATTTAAATGGGTAAAAAAACAATCTTCTAACTTCTCTTATTTAATTTGCTGTGAGATAGAATTGTTTTACAAAAAAATTTAGTGGAAAAAAATTTCTAAAAATAAACTATATTTTATTTGTTAACCTAAAATAGTTTTCCTTTAATTCATTTTTCCAATACTACTAAACATTGAAAAATATGAAAAAAAATAAAAATAAAAACTATCTTTACACAAGATTTTCTATCGAAAAAAACGTAGCAGTAGTGTTCTCTCCACGCACACGCTTTTCTTCTTCTCTGACCAATATCAAGGAACAAAATTATCTCCATTTCATTGAAAATAGTCTTTTCTCACTTGTTTTTCTGGCATGTTCTTCACTGTTAAAGGTGGCACTGCATGATTAAGGTCCAATACAAATTTGCATGATTAATTTAATGTGGGTATTTGCATGATTATCTTGAATATCGTTGATTTTCTTTGCTATATGAATAATATGATGACTTCCTTTTTGTAATTAAACTTGGTGGTCCGCATGTTGTAAGGTTTATTTCCCACTTGATCTTGTGCTTATTCTTGTGTAACAATGGGAGAGCGAAGAAAAATTCATTGGAAAAATTAGGAGACACTTTGTAAATCAAAGAAGGAAGGGGAAATGGGTTTTAAAGAGTTTGGCAAAGTTTAACGATGCAATTCTGGCCAAACAGTTATGGAGACTTGTTCAGGACAAAATATTATTATTTTATCCTGTTTTTAAGTCAAAATACTTTCCAATGGTACTATTTTTGAAGCAAAACAATCTTCGGAGTCATTTGCTTGAAAAAGATTTTTGAAGGCCAGAAAAGTTATTTTAATGGGTGCAAAATGGAAGGTGGGCGATGGACAAACTATTTGGGTCTTCAAAGATTGTTGGCTGCCTGGAATTTCTAGTGGTAAAGTCACATCTGGTTCCTCGGTTTTGGGCAGTGAGGCTCGGGTGGCTGCCTTGATGTATTCTGATGCGGGTTTATGGAACGATCAGGTGATTGATACGTGCTTCCTCCCTTTTGAAGCACAGCAGATAAAGGCTATTCCATTATGTGTATCTCCCCAAGTTGATTTTCTGTACTGGGCACGGGAACAAGATGGGGTGTCCTCAATGAAGTCAGGATATAAAAGTATCTGTGAGGATGCTAGAAATGAGGAGGCTCAGCATCAAACTCGGCAGCAGCGACAGATTTATGGTCTGGAATCTGGAAACTTAAAGTGACAGGGAAGATAAAGCATTTTCTTGGGTGAAGCATTTTCTTTGCCAACAAAAGAAAATTTGCTGAAGAGGAAAATTGCATCGGATTCGCTGTGCCATCGGTGTGGACGGTGTAACGAAGATACAAAGCATGCATTATAGGATTGTGAGGTGATTAAACACGTTTGGTTCACTGATTTCAGCTCGGTAAATCAGTTCGAAGCTGCTTGTGGGGACTTCTTGGATCTGGTTGGTTGCCTGCTGCCACAACCTTGGGTGACTGAGATGTTCGCAACCATTGCCCAGTACATATGGGCTCACCACAATAAAACCAGGCCTCAGGAGAAGACCGTACCGCTGGAGATGATCAGAGACACGGCCTGCAATTTTCTGCAGATCTTCAAGGCCAGCCGAGACTCCTTCTGCAGCAGCAAACCAAGAAAGGTGGTACAAAGATGCAAATGGTTGCCTCCAAAACCAGGTGAGTATAAAATAAACTTTGACAGAGCGATGTTTAGTGAGAGCGAGGAGGCAGGGATTGGTATTTTGGTGTGTGATTCATCGGGTCAAATCTTGGATGCCTTGGCCGAAAAAATAGGAAAGCCTTCCAACATTGAGACTTTGGAAATTTTAGCAGAGAGGCGTGCTGTGATTTTTGCCATGGAAATTGGTATACAACAGCCCCACTTTGAAGGTGATTCTGAAACAATGACTAAGGCTCTACAAATGGGTACTATGTGTTGAGGGAGAAATTTATGCCTATAAATAAAATATGGGAAAGCCAAGCCGAAACTCAATGATGGGCTCTTGAAATGATGCCCAAAGGATTTTGGTGTAGTGATAAGCCTATCCAAGCAAGAAACAAAGGCTGCACTTTGACAAAATAGCAACAAAAGTCCAATAAAAATACTTCACAATAGTTAATTAGTACATTAGTAGTCCTGATTTGATAATACAAGAAAAAAAAATTCTCTAGCATTAAGGTGAAATTACACTTAAAGTCCAGCAATTAATTATTAAATAGATTCAAGAAAGTGTTCACTTCTAGAAGTCCTTGTGTGTCTTGGTCAGAGGGGGTCTATTGTACTCTCAGCTATCATTACATCAATATGAGGGAAGAATTCAATTGTTACAAATATATTATATCCTTCAATAGTAAAACAAAAAATAAAAATTAATGGTTCCATGGTGAGAAGAAAGGGGTTATTTGGCATGGTGTGAAGGGAGAGAGAAATTCCAGCTCAGTGTAGCAGATGTTGAACTTGGATTCTTGGGAAATACTCTCTCCGTCCCACTTTTTTTGTCCTCAATTCCATTTTGAGATGTCCCAAAATATTGTCCTGTTTCTAAAAATAAAAGTCATTAATTTACTAATGTTCCTATTATACCCCTATTAATTTATTAATTCAATTTTTTGATAAATTTTTTTAAGGGTAGTTTTGGAAACTTATACATTTTTAAAAGGTAGACAAGACAGTAAATGATGTTTCCTTAAAAAGTTTGACTTTTCAAACAGGACAAAAAAAGTGGGATGGAGGGAGTATATATATGGGGCATGAATGGGGTAGTGTAGGCTATTTTGAGTAAGTGGGTATGTAAGCTTGTGGTGGTATGATGGAGTTAATGCTAAAGCTAAGTCTTTAATGGGTAAAAGGTTGTTTATGACTGATTGGGAAGCATTTATGGGCTTAGAATATGCAAAAAATGAAAAAGGAATGTCTGAGGTTGAGTGTGGGCTAAGGAGGATGATTTATGAGCTAGGGAGAGTTAAACTATAAGCAAAGTGACAAGAATAACAGAAATTTCAGAGGGGTTGGTGTGTGTTTTGTGGGCTAGTGTGCTTATCATTTTATAGTGGTGTTTAGGGAGGTATTAATCAGCAAAAATCCAAAATGTAGGATTGATTAGGAGGCAGAATGTCATACTTAATTATCCTAGGATTTGGCTATAAAGGGTGGATTCTCTTTTAGGCTGTCTTGCCTCTTTGGGCAATGTCACACATGCGCAAAATCAGAATAATTTTGCATTAAATGCCTGGATCTCTGAGGTCATATTCAGCCAATGAGGTTAAGACATGCATTAAGGAAGGATGCTAGTGCTACAACTGAGATTTGGACCCTAGGAAGTAGGATTTCAACACCCCAAGCCAGATGTCAAAGTTTAAGCCCACTTCAGAGGGTTCTGCTGAAGATCCCTTCATGCCCTCTAAACCACATGTTCCCAAATTTTCCCCTTTAGGATTCATGGGCTTGGCACATGAACCATTTCTTGAACATTTTTTACATTTATAGCATTGATTTGTTGAGATTTGGATAACTTAATTTTAGCTCCCCTTCCACTGGAGATATATTCTTGAGGGAAATGATGAAGTTTCATCACCCATTTAACTTCAGCTGCTATCACAACCTCTGGGCACTATTCACGTCAAGTAAATGGTGACAAAAAGTTGATGGGACAGCCCCCAATTCATTCTCAAAGACTTGGTTCTCTTGTAGAGGCCTCCAACTAGACCTTGGTCAAGGATGAACAAGAGGGAGGTTGGTTGTCTATTTCAATCCTCTGCCTTTGCTAGAATTCTTTGGATCGAGCTTGCTCATGTGGGATGAACCCTTTGGGCTAGGCTATGTTCATCCCATATTTGGACCTACAAAATGGACATCAATAACACATATTGCCATGGGTTTTCATCCCTCATGGACACTTATTATTAGTGAATATTTTGGGTTCCGATAGATATTTGTAATGGGTCTTTGGGCAATGAGTTGTAATATCTAAAATAACAACATAAGCTTAATTACTTCAAAATGCTTTTGTAAATAATATTTACTATTTTTTGAAATTATAAATTCCATATCATAAGTGATGTTTATGGATTCCGATAATCACGTTATGATTTAAATAGTGAATAGTTACCATGAGCATTGAAAAGAAATATTTATGAGTGTTGTGACATAAATAGTGACCACGGGTTCTATGTAAATTGCATGGGTTTTTAGTATCAGATAAGTATCATAGTTTTAAGATAAATGGCTTTCCATAAGCTCTTATAAGATTATAGCGATGTTTAAGAAATTGAAGCATTGTTCATCATTTTTAAGTGAAATAATTATGACATGGCATTTTTTGCCAGGTGCTAATAATCTTGAGCTTTTGATAAAAAGTGTCAACGTAAATTGGACTTTTGATATTGCCAGTGAGAACTGGGCTTTTTGATGTTGCCAGTGAGAACTGGACTTTTGATCTTGCCAGTGAGAATTAGGCTTTTTTGATGTTGTTCCTAGTGAGAATTGGGCTTTTTTGATGTTGTTGCTAGTGAGAACTAAGCTTTTTATATATTGCCAGTGAGAATTGGATTTTTTTTAATAATAATTTGCCATGAGATTGAATCATAGGCTTTGATTATGGATTTGAATTCCATTGATAAAGTTGTTTTGCCATGTATTTGAATCATGGGCTTTAATTATGGATTTGAATTCCATTAATAAAATTGTTTTGCCATGTATTTGAATCATGGGCTTTTTAAATATTGCTAAGCATAAAAATTCTTGGGCTTTGGAAGGAATGAGATTTTAACTTGCTCAATAAAATAAATAATTTGGGATTAGGCTTTACAAAAATATTGGGTCTTATAGTGTTTTATATTTGTAGCTTAATTTTGTGACAGAAAGAAGAATGGTTGTGGGCTAACATAATAATAGTCAAAAATAAATAGGTATGCCCTATAATTTGTTGGTAATGTTTGAAAATAAATAGGTGTTATTTAAATAATATTAGGTGTAAAAAACTGTACCCTCACACTATGTTTTCCTCCTCTTTTGGCCACCTAGTTAAAGATACTTTAGCTTATGTTAGCTACCTTAAGAGTTTCTCTCTCTCACACTGTTCAGTAAGGAAATGCGGTTACACATACCTTACCCTAGAGAGCAAGACTTTCTTTTCTGTTGTTAGTTTGGATGGAGTCTGTTCCACCAAACGTTGGTACTTTTGTTTCGGTTGATTTTCTAGTTTCTTAATAAAAGTCAGGCATGGTTTTTTTCCCAAAAAAGAAAAAAGGAAAAAGAACATCTCATGCAAATTTTGAAATAAATCTTGAATTTAATTAGGTAATCAATTCCTCTCTCTCTCTCTCTCTCTCTCTCTCTCTCTCTCTTTATACAAGATAAAAATTCTACTCTAATTTAATCTAGGTGTATATTTATGTGAAGCTCCCTTCTAGAAACTTAAACCTCGGTCCTTGCCTCCCCCACATCTCATACCCCATAAGCACTTATACTTGTGGAATGACCATCACACCAAGTGTGTGCAGTGGTCAATTCCTCTTTTTTTGAATGTGGTTGATATGCATGTTACTTTTCGATTCAAAATTAAAGTTGATTGGTCAATTTAAGAGAAGTCTTGAGTGGGCATTTAGAGATAAAATATTTTCTAATCAACGAGAATTAAATCCCTTTGTCAATCATTTCAAAGATGAGGTTTTGGAAAGAAAATGATGATTTTAATGTGAAAGGGCTTACTTTTAGAAATTAATTTGATTTGAAATTGGTAGTGAAATTTGGCAAGTAATAAAAGATGATTAGGTATGAAATGCTGAGACTGTGTCAAGCTCTTGAATTGGAAATGAAATAAGTGGACATGGTTTTAATTGAGGTAATCTTCAATAAATATGAGTGTATCTCTAAATAAATCAAGTTTTCATTTGAATTTAATCTCATACATTTTTAAATGCATTTGAATTTATACATTAAACACTTGGACTTTTTGAATCAAAAAATTTTTTTTTTCTGGTGAGAGAAATTACATGCCTAATGGAGATTAGTCACATGCCTAGAATTAATTCCAAATTCCATGATTAATTCTTTCCTTCTATATCATGTATGACTAATCACGTGTTGGCATTGATGTTCACATATTTAATTAATCATCACATGCTTCATTAATTGTTACATGCTCGATTAATCATGACATGTTTAATTAATAGTTGCATGCTAAATTAATTGTTACATGCTTCATCAACTATCACATATTTACTAAATGACAAAGTTTAACTACAAAATTAGTTGTAGTTTAAGGCTATAACTTTACTTAATAAAACAAACATTATTACGTATTTTGAAAATCTAACCATTGAATTGCATATTCTTTATGCTCTTAATACACATGTCAAATTTTGTGCTAATTAAATATTATTTACTATATGATCTATAAACTTATATTTTATGCATAATTTTAAACTACAAAAACTTGCAATTTAAACGATTTATTGATAATATAGCTATTGATCTTTAATTTTCTAAAAATTTTGCAAGCATGGAGGATATAAGAAGAAGATGTAATCCAATAGTGATTTGTTAAAATTCACCTCCAATAAAAAGATATTAAGTAAGGTTGTAACCTAAAATTACAATAAATTTTGTAGTTAAACTTTGTCCTTTAATTAAAACAAAACAAAACTATAAGTCTATAACTCTAATACTTTGGATCTCACCTAGTAATGATTAAAAAAAAATGACCTATTGCTATACGCCTATATGGAATAGGAATCAAAGCAGCCTAATACTAATGGAACTCTGAAAAAAAAAAAAAAAAAAAGGTTTATATATAATATAAAGCACGCTTGACGCCTCCAATATAAATTTTTTTAAAAACAAAATTCTTTTGATACCAGTCTCTTTTAGTTTGCACCTTAGAATTTCTATTTAGTTTTTAAAAGCATTCAAGCTTAGTCACATATATTGAGAAAGATATATTTAAGACTACTGAGTGTGAATAAATCATGTAACGGTTTCAAAATATGAAAAATCGTCGAGGGCAATTGAGTAAATTAAGCTAGATGTGAAAAAATAAATTAAACTTTACATTTTATGTTAAATTCTGTATGACAATTATATTATTTTGTCATTAATATTGATTAATTTTTTTAGATTAGTTTTTTAATTTCAATCTTGTCTTTTAATCATGGCCCCCCGACCTAAATTCCTAGCTCTGCCACTATCGTATGCTTGCATGTCTACATTCTTTAATGATCACATGCTCACATATCTACGTCCTTTCATGATCACATGATCAAATGTATACATTCTTTGATTGTCACATGTTCACATACTCTCATGCTCACTTGTTTGATTCTTAGCATGCTTACATTTTTTGTTGCATTTTATATCTCATATTATGTTCTGTTTTTTGAATTATCTTGATCCACATGACCCTAGATGAATACTAGGACTTAAATGTATGAGTGAACTAGGTTTACTCAATAAAACAAATATTACTACGTATTTTGAAAATCTAACTATTGAATTGTATATTCTTTACGCTCTTAATACATATGTCAAATTTTGTGTCAATCGAATATTATTTACTATATGATTTATAAGCTTATATTTTATGCATAATTTTAAATTATAAAAACTTGCAATTTAAACGATTTATTAATAATATAGTTATTAATCTTTAATTTTTTAGAAATTTTGCAAGCATGAAGGATATAAGAAGAAGATGTAATCAAATGGTGAATTTGTTAAAATTCACCTCCAATAAAAGAATATTAAATAAGGTTGTAACCTAAAACTACAATCAATTTTGTAGTTAGACTTTGTCCTTTAATTAATGGTTGCACACTTGGTTGATTGTCATATGCTTGATCTATTGTTGCATGCTTGGCTAATAGTCATGTCTTGATTGATGATCGCATGCTCGGGGCAGAGGGGGGGGTGGGGCAGGTGTCCCACTGAACTTTCAAAAAATTTCCACCTAATAATGATTAAAAGAAAAAAGAACAACCTATTGCTACACGGTAGGAATCAGAACTCAGCAGCCTAATACTAATCAAACTTTGGAAAAATAAAAAATAAAAAAAAATAATCTACTGCTATTTTGAGCTGACGAAGGAGTGGTTTCCCTCTCTTCGGGAAGTGAGACATATGACTATTTTCATAGATAGAGAGAGGGCTTATGACTAAACATCATCAGTGGGAAGTCACGTCTTGCCTATACAGAATAGGAATCAAAGCAGCGTAATACTAATGGAACTCTAATAAATTAATTTAAAAAAAAGTTTATATATAATATAAAGCACGCCTGACGCCTCCCATATAAAAAATAAATAGGTTATCAAAAAATATATATATAAAATAAATAAATAATTCTTTTGATACCAGTCTCTTTTAGTTTGTACCTTAGAGTTTCTATTTAGTTTTAAAATGCATTCAAGCTGAGTCACATATATTGAGAAAGATATATTTAAAACTATTGAGTGTGAATAAATCATGCAATGGTTTCAAAATATGAAAAATCATCGAGGGCAATTGAGTAAATTAAACTAGGTGTGAAAAAATAAATTAAAATTTACATTTTATGTTAAATTCTGTATGACAATTACATTATTTTGTCATTAATATTGATTAATTTTTTTAGATTAGTTTTTTTCTTTCAATCTTGTCTTTTAATCATGGCCCTCCGACCTAAATTTCTAGCTATGCCACTGTCATATGCTTACATGTCTACATGCTTTAATGATCACATGCTCACATGTCTACATTCTTTGATGATCACATGATCAAATGTATACATTCTTCGATTGTCACATGTTCACATACTCTCATGCTCACATGTTTGATTCTTAGCATGCTTACATTTTTTGTTGCATTTTATGTCCCATGTTCTATTTTGTTTTCTGAATTATCTTGATCCATATGACCCAAGATGAATACTAGGACTTAGATGTATGAGCGTATTCATGGGCAGGCTTGAGATACCTAACCTATTCAGATCTTGTACCCTAACTTCAGACATAGTCTGGTTGGTAGATCTTCATGAAGTCATTCTTAGGTTCTTAGACCTATAACTAAGTGGCGACTCCTCTGTCTCTTTCTTAGGAACGTTTGCGTACTTCCGAACTCACACTAGCCTCTAGTTCAAACTGTTTTTAGGGAGATTGAGTATTGCATACCTCACATTCATGAGAAGGAACCAACATGATGACTTGTCGAAAAAAGGGGTACGATTTACGACACTCACACCCAATAACCTTAGATCTTCAGTGAGCAATATCTCTACCATGCTAGTTGAAGGACTGTTGGCAGTAGTAATCTATCAACAAAGATAAATCATATTTCTCCATTAACCCAAATGAAATCCAAGAGAACCCTCACTTACTCTGGCAATTTGTTAGTAAACCCGTAGTGTTCTTATTCAATAGACTCTTGACGGTATTGATTTGTCGATAATGATCAATTATATCTCTTCATGACCCTAGATGAACTCTAGAGAAACAATTTTAGACTACTCAAAAAGAAGCTAGAAATCCTTGGAATCTCCTTTTTTTAGCTTGATTTTTGTCTATTTTCCACTTGTCTTAAGCTTGAATAAAATTGAAATGATTTAGAGAAAGAAATGGGCCTGTTGTAAACATTAACCAATTTGGTCATCAAAGAATGTTTTGAGGAATTGAACACTCAATTGGAAAGTTTGAAATTGTGACTGGAATTCGGTAGAAAATAGAGGTTGTTTTTGCAGATTCTGTATTAAACAGAACATTGTTTCTGCAATTCACATCCGGTTGGAAACAAATAACAAACAAAGAATAAAATAGAACATTTAAATAACATGAAAAAATAATAGGGAGTAGAATGTAGTGTGGATTGTAAAAGTAGTTGTAACTAAAATAAATGAATAACTTTTTGAAGACCCAAAATAGAGAAAATAAATATACAAAACTCGATGTGAATGCTTACATATTTGATGGTATGTCACTATTATATATTCTATACTATCTTCACCCATCAAGCTACGTACATTCTTTACTAGACTTTTTGTAATATTAATGGATACCCCCAAGAACTTTTGTTAATGAACCATTTTAGGAAAAATTTTATGGGAAAATTAAATAAACAATTTATGTTTTGACAGCTTTTTCTATTTCTCATAAAATAAGACATCCAGTTAAAAAAGTAGTGAGTTTTAATTTCTACATTTTATTTAGTTAGTGGGTGACGTGCCAAATTCTCATTAAAACAAAAGGAAATTCCAATTTAAAAAGTACTGAAAGTAAGCCAAACCCTATAAATAGTTTTATACCAATTATTTTTTTTTTTTTTATATAAGAAGATTATCATTTTATTAAAGAGAAGATTCATGTATTTCATCATGAATCAAAGTTGATTCAATAAAAGTAGGTCAGGTCTATTTTGCTTGATGTGTTATGACTTTGTGGACTGATTAGTAGTGTGATTGCAGATGAGAATCAAGAGCTGTAATGAGGTGTAGGAATATACCAAGGTTGTAAGTAAATGAGTGATTAGAGAGAGGACAATATGCCCAAGTAGTGGCCCATAATTTGACAAGAACTTGTAAAGAGAAAATATCTATGTGTAGCAGATAGGAATAGCCAAGTTACCCATTGAGTTAATCTAGTAATTTTCAAGTTCATATGATCTAATGTCCTGAGTTTAAGTCTTTTAACCGACACTTTAAATCATCCCAAAACAAAACTTTCTTGTAATTACCCCATGTTTATAAGTATAAAAATTTTAAAATAAAAAATAAAAAAGGTTTAACAGCCAAGTAATCAACTGATCATTCAGGCGGTCTTATAGCGCTTGATTATTACAACCACCTCAAATAGAGGAAAAACAAAATTATCTGTCCCTGAATTATTGCAAGCAGCAAAGTGAGGTAAACTCATTCATTCCAAAAATGAAATTAAGCTTGTTTAGAGTTTAGACTTAGGCTTATTAACACAATAAGGTAAATTTATGGGTTTTTAGAAGTTATCTTGAATTTAAAGTCACCCCATAAGTATTTTTTTGTAAATATTCTTTTTATGTTTATTAAATCCTCATTTTAACTTATTTTAGTTATTAACTGTAATGTGGTTTTGTGACTGGGAGCTTCGAAAACATTTTCCTTTTCTTTGTATTGATGGTTGTTTCGAGGTTATTTGTAAGCAATCACTTATTGAATATTTTGCATAAATTGCTTACTAATCACTTTTTGAGAAATTTATTGAGACTAATACCCAATTGATATGCTTAACTGAAATTAGTCATTTTGAGTGTATTTTAATTGCTAATGTGGCACTTGGTAGTAATACTAGTGATATTGTGTCATTCAGCTACTAACTTTGTTGTTTAGTACACTAATTCATTGTGTGTTTCTTAATTCATAGGATGGTGATGGTGATTCTGCAATGGATATCCAATCTCCCGGTGCTCAGCACTTATCATTTGATGATACACAGTAGGCGATACTTTGGGCACCTATTTTGGAGTAGTTACTATGATATTTTGATATTTATAATAAAGTTTCAAACTTTGATATATATTTACACATCATAGTTGGAAACTTTATTATAACATTCTAGGCAATTAGAATGTATTCTTTTGTGCTGGACATTCTATATAGTTAAAATGTATTCTTTTGTGTAGGACATTGTACATAGTTGTTTAGAATGTATTATTTTGTTCATAACTGTAGAGAGGGAAAATTTCCGACCTATCACAAGCTGACACATCACACTACCAAGTCCACAAAATACAGTCAATTACAAAGTGCCACGTATTGTTGCTAGGTTTTACTATTACTACTCAGAAACCAACAGAAATTTGCCAAGTGTCATGCAAAAACCAATCACGCATCGGCGCGTGTAAGCGATGATGTAAACAACCTCGCACGTGTAAGCGATGATATAATCAGTCCAGCACGTGTAAGCGATGACATAAACAAACCAATCAGGCTGTGACATGTGTCACCAATCAGACTCTGCCACGTGTTGCTCATCCATCCCCAAATTACTATAAATAGAAGCCTTCCTAAGACATTTAGGAGGAGACCAAGCCATTTAAAGCACTAAGAAGTCCAGAAGCTCTACTGGAACCAAGCCCTAAAGCCTCCAAGAACTTCAAGAACTTCAACTTCAAAATTGAAGAACATTCAATTATTGATTTCCTCTGTTACTTAATGAAATGGTGCGCATCACAGCTTGCTAAAAATATCTGATCAGTGCTGAGTGCTGGCGCGAAGATTTATTGGTTTCAGCTCAACTAAATCCCTAATTTCTAGGATGTGATCCGCATAATTTGGGGCAGTTAAGTTAAGAGTGGTTAGCTTAGAATTGTAGTATATAAACAGCTTAATGAGCGTCTGTGTAATCTATCCAAAATTTTTTGCAATTGAATACAATCAGTTCTTTCTCTCTCTCTCTCTCTCTCTCTCTCTCTCTCTCTCTCTCTCACCTTACTTTCTTGCATTTTCTTTCTCTTTCTCAGACTTTCTTACTCTGTGTTTGTTTGGATAAACTTTGTTCTTCTCGTGATCATTACTGAAACTCAACTCACTGATTACTGAGTTTCCATCATGGTATCAGAGCATGCAACTGCTGCTGCAAATCAATCTTCAACAATGGTAGCTTCAAATTCAACAATGGCGTCCTCATCTACTTCCTCAATGTCATCTGGTACAACATCTAATTTGTTAAATCGACCTCTTTTACTTCTCTCTAATATGTCCAATATGATGACAGTGAAGTTAGATAATACAAATTATATAGTTTGGAAGCATCAAATTACAATGGTTCTTGAAACCTATTCTTTGTATGAGTTGCTTGAAGAGCCTTAACTAATTCATGAGAAATTTCTCAAGGATCTATCTGGATCTTATACTGCAATTGTGAATCCAGATTTCTTGATTTGGAAATCAAAGGAAAAAGCTTTGCTTACCTTTATAAGTTCAACTCTATCTCCTACTATATTAGCACTTACTGTTGGATGTGCAACTGCTTTAGAAGTCTGGAAGGTAGTTGAAAATAGGTTTTCATTAGTATCAAGGTCTCACATCATGAATCTTAAGAGTGAGCTTCATAACTTGAAGAAAGGAGGTGATACAGTGGATGTTTACCTTCAGAAAATCAAAGTTGTAAGAGACAAGTTGCTAGCTGTTGGAGTAATTGTTGATGATGAAGAGTTACTCCACATTGCAGTTAAAGGGCTTCCTAAAGAGTATAATGCATTCAGATCAGCAATCAGGACTAGGAGCACACAACTAGGTTTTGATGAACTCTCTACTATGTTAAATGTAGAAGAAGAAGCACTCAATGAAGGGTTAGAGATTAAAGATTCTATTTTTGCCTTAGCTGCATCAACCAATCAGAAACCTAATGGTCATAACTATAATCAGAATCATAATAGAGGAAGAGGCAGAGGTAACTTTAACAATAGAGGAGGCAGAGGTGGTAGAGGATCCAATGGTTCATATCCACAATTCAACTCACAATTCCACTCACAATTCAGTCCCTTTAATCATTTCCAACAAGGTCAGTCAAGTTCTGGAAGTGCTAGATCAAATAGACCTATTTGTCAAATATGTGGAAAGGTTGGACATTTGGCTGTGGACTGTTATCACAGGATGGATTATGCCTATCAAGGCAAACATCCACCTGCAAAGCTGGCAGCAATGGCCATTACTTCAAATGTCTGCTTCACTTAAGATTAGCCTTGGCTAGCTGATAGTGCAGCCACTGATCATGTAACAACTAGCCTTAATCAACTCAGCTTTCCTAAGCCCTACACCACTCAAGATCATTTAACTGTTAGTAATAGTCAATCCTTGCCTATTACACATGTTGGTAAATCTCTCATTCCTTCTTCTTCTTCTGATCTTCACCTCAATAATGTCCTTAAAGTTCCATCCATTACATCTAATCTTGCATCTGTCCATAAACTCTATCTTGATAACAGCTGCTGGTGTTATTTTGATGAACATATTTTTTCAATCTAGGCCTTGGACACGGGGAAAACTCTCTACCAGGGCAGGAGTGAAAGGGGTGTATACCCCATCTATCCTCACCAGTCTTCATCACAACTACACTTGTCATCTAAGTCTTGTACTCAAGCTTTTAGCTCATCTGTTTTTAATAAGTCTCTTTGGCATATGAGACTTGGTCATCCTAATGATCAAGCTCTCACTAGTTTGTTTCCTAGAGTCAAGTTTGTACAAAATAATGATACTGTTGTGACTCAACCTTGTACTCACTGTTTGTATGGAAAAATGCACAAATTGTCATTTCCTTATTCTGATTTTCATGCCTCTTCTTCTTTTGAACTTGTGCATTCTGACTTGTGGGGTCCTGCACCTGTTGTTTCTGTCAATGAATTTAGGTATTATATCCTATTTGTTGATCATTACTCTAGATTTAGTTGGCTTTATCTGCTAAAGTCTAAATTAGAGGCTTTTACCAAATTTGTTCATTTCGATGCTATGGTTGCTAACCAATTTTCCTCAACCATCAAGACCTTTAGGTCTGATGGAAGGGGTGAATTTACCTCAAATGAATTCAAATCCTATCTGTTAAATCATGGCATTACCCATCACATTTCCTGTCCTCATACACCACAACAAAATGGTGTTGTTGAGAGAAAACACAGACATATAATAGAGACTGCCATTACCCTTTTATCCCAAGCCTCTTTGGCTTCTTCATTTTGGACCTTTGCAGTTCAAACTGCCCTTACCTTGATTAATTTGCATCCTACCTCAGTTCTTAATTGGAAATCTCCTTGGTTTAGACTTTATTCCACCTTACCTGACCTTACTTAGCTTAAAATGTTTGGTTGTGGTTGTTATCCCCATCTTAGACCTTACACAGCTCACAAGCTTGAACCTAGGACTAGAGAGTGTATCTTTATTGGCTATCCTACTCATTCTAAAGGCTATCTTTGTCTTGATCCTCAATCTAAACACATTTATACTTCTAGACATGTGGTTTTTAATGAAGCTGAATTTTCTAGTTTACCTTCTGCTCAGTCTGTATCTTATATTCCTCACACTTCTATCCTTACTTGGTTATCCAATCAGCTTTACTTCCATTCTACAAATCAACCTTCATTGCTAGGTTCTTATCCATCTTCCACACTTCCTTCCCTATCTCCCACTTCCCAACTAGCTCTTGTTTCCTTTTCTCAACCTGTGTCTTCCTAACCTATACCTTTATCCACTTCTAATACATCATCTTCTCCACTTAATCCTATATCCCAGTCTTCTCCTGCCTCTGTATCTGATCCTCCTTTTCCCATCAATCCACCTGTGCCCTTACCTATACCATCTCTAAACTCCCACCCTATGCATACCAGGTCCAAAAATGGGATTACCAAACCCAAGTCTAAACTATGTTATAAAGCCACCATTGATTATTCCTACACTGAACCTCCTTCCTACAAAATTGCCTCAATATCCTAAGTGGTGTGAGGTTATGGATGCTGAATTTCAGGCACTTCAGAGGCAGCAAACTTGGTCCCTTGATCTTGCTCCTCCTCATGTTAACTTGGTTGGATGCAAGTTGGTTTTTAAGCTTAAATTGAATAGTGATGGGTCTATCTCTAGATACAAGGCCAGGTTGGTTGCTAGGGGGTTTCATCAACAGGTTGGTGTGGATTTTCATGAGACTTTCAATTCGGTTGTCAAACTTACAACTGTGAGACTTGTCTTGAGTATTGCTGTTAGTTGTAATTGGGAATTGAGGCAACTTGATGTGTCAAATGCTTTTCTCCATGGTTTTTTGGAAGAAGTGGTCTATATGCAACAACCTCCTAGATATGTTGATTCTACTCATCTAGATTATGTCTGCAGATTACATAAGTCTCTCTATGGACTTAAGCAGGCACCCAGGGCATGGTTTGAAAGGTTTGCCTCTCACTTACTTCATCTTGGCTTCATTGCTTCCATGGGAGACAGCTCTTTGTTTGTTTTCTGCTAGCCAAGACAATCATCTATCTTCTTTTGTATGTGGATGATATCATAATCACTGGGAATGATTCTTTTCAAATTCGGAATTTGATTACAGCTCTTGGTTAGGTGTTTGAGCTTAAGGATTTAGGGTCTCTTAACTACTTCTTAGGCATCCAAATCGCTAAGTCTTCTTATGGTCTCACTCTCACACAGTCCAAGTATGCTTCTGATGTGTTGCACAAATATCACATGGAGAACTCTAAGCCTACAAAGACTCCCCCATGTTCTTCCACTCGTTTGGTTCCTTATGATGGAGTTCCTCTCTTAGACCCTTCTCTATACAGAAGCATGGTGGGTGCTCTCTAGTATCTCACCTTCACTCGCCCTGATATTGCCTTTAGTGTTCATTAGTTGTGTCAATTCATGAGTCATCCTACCACAACTCACTTTGAGGCTGCTAAGAGGGTTCTTCGTTATATCAGAGGGACATTGCATATTGGGGTTTCTTTTACTCCATGCCCTTTGACTCTCACAGCTTTTTCAGACGCGAATTGGGCTGGTGATCCTACAGATCGTCGCTCCACTACTGGGTTGCTAATGTTTCTTGACCCCAATCCTATTTCCTGGTCTACCAAGAAGCAGGGCACTGTGTCTCGTTCTTCCATAAAGGCTGAATATCGTGTCTTGGCTTCTACAGCAGCTGAGTTATCCTGGCTTCTCACTTTATTTTAAGAACTTCGTATTTTTCTCTCTCATGTTCCTGTTGTTTGGTGTGACAATGTCTCTACCATTGCCCTCTCTGCGAATCCAGTTTTTCATTCTTAGACCAAACACCTAGAGGTTGATTATCACTTCACTCGTGAGAAAGTTCTTCGCAAACAATTACAAATTGGCTTCATTTTTGCAAGGATAATATTTCAGATATTTTTACTAAGCCTCTTCCTACTTCGCTCTTTCTTTTTCATCGTGCCAAACTGCTGGTTGATTCTTCCCCCATCAGTTTGAGGGGGGATGTTGAACAGAGTACCAGAGGTGTTGAACAGAGTACCAAACCTGTGAAGAAGAAGGCACGCTTTGGTGAAGAAGAATAGACGCACTGTTTCATTAATACTATTGAGAAACAATTCGCACCGTTTTACTTATTGATTTCCTCTGTTACTTAATGAAACGGTGCACATCACAGCTTGCTCAAAATATCTGATCAGTGCTGAGTGCTGGCGCGAAGACTTGTTGGTTTCAGCTCAATTAAATCCCTAATTTTTAGGATGTGATCCGCATAATTTGTAGCAGTTAAGTTAAGAGTGGTTAGCTTAGAATTATAGTATATAAACAGCTTAATGAGCGTCGGTGTAATTTATCCAGAATTTTCTGCAATTGAATACAATCAGTTCTCTCTCTCTCTCTCTCTCTCACCTTACTTTCTTGCATTTTCTTTCTCTTTCTCAGACTTTCTTACTCTGTGTCTGTTTGGATAAACTTTGTTCTTCTCGTGATCATTATTGAAACTCAACTCACTGATTATTGAGTTTCCATCATAAAATGCATGGGTGAAGTGTTTTATTGTATTGATAATAAGTGGAAGCTAGTTGATTTCAATATTTTCATAAAATAATCTTATATATATAATTTTTTTTGAAATAAAAGCGATGGTGATTTCATTTATTCAATATGATGAGTAACAATAAGAAACAAATAAGGGACATTTTTCAAGCCAAAAAATGTTCTCTTTTTCCTTAGGAGCACTAGCAAGAGTTAGAGTAACCCTATTACATCTTAAAAGTTAAAAGAACACTAACAAAAGAAACAGTACGAAAACTTTCACAAATAATAAAAATATCCTCTAAAATCTAAGCAACATCTAAAGGTAGTTCTTACCCTACTCCAACAACTCCACAAGTTCACGAAGACATTTTGCAACAAACTCTAGAAATCCACATTCTAAATAGAACAACAATGTTTTCCACTTACTTAACGAGTAAATTTTTGCTAAAAACATGTTTTGCATTTTTGAGTGTTTTGTTTGCTTGTAAGATGTGGTCAAATTTGTAAAATGTTTTTAGGTAAGATAATTTATTTGCAAGCCTCTCTCTCTCTCTCTCTTCATTGACACCATTGATGGTGACTGGTGTGGTAGGTTTTGGTGGTTAGGCCACGGCTCATTAACTCTTGAAATGTTTCTACTAAAAATGTTTTAAATTAAAAATATTTTATATTTGAAAATGTTGTACAATGAAATAAACGAAGTGTGAGATAAAACATTTTACACTACCTATTTATAATTTATTGATACAACAAGTTGTGACTAATGTAATATTATTTTTATATAAATTCATTATTAATACAATTTTTATTGTATGCCAGTCACAAAGTACAGCTTTAACAACTATAAATAAAAAATATAATGAAAATTTTTGAGGGACTTTACTTTTTGGGTCGGTGCTGATTTGGGTTGTGACTTGAAACCCATGTATGAAATATCCCCCCCAAAAAAAAACATATATATTGTTTGGACTTGGGATCCGAAAGTGTCCGTTATTGTTTTGAATTTTTTTTTTTTTTGATGGATATTGTTTTGAATTTTGAATGGGAACGAATTTCAAAAACTTTCCTTCGATAAGATTTATTGCTTTAATTGCTTACAAACGTTTCACGTAATCACATGTGCTTGTGAAGATGATATATGTCTATATGGAATATATTAAGTTTTCAAATCCAAAATTGTCCTATATGGTTCGAGACCCAGTAGCAGAGGGTACGTAAAAAAAAAAAAAAAAGAACTTTCTGTAGTTCTCTCAGTTAACTTGTCAACTAATTAATTAAAAAATAAATAAATAAATCTTGTAAAAAAAAAATTATTATCTATGTAAGATTAGACTTGGTACTTTGAGCCATTATTATTCCTATGCATTAAACCCCTCAAGACAATGATATTATGATTTTGACGAGTTTAATGTGTACAGCACTGGTCCATAATGGACCCAAGCTTTTGCCAACATTCCAATTATTACTGGCCAGTGGTGTTATCAAAAGTCAAAATACAAATATTGTAATTTGTATGGGGGTAATGGAGTTTATATTTTATCTTACATGAAGGTGATGATGATCAATTGATCATTCTGTTATCTTATTTACACTATATTTTTAGGTGTGACATATTTGTTTTGAGATAGACGGTATGACCTTTTTCTTCTTTTTTTTGGGCACCAGAGGTTATTATCTTTTTAATTTTGAAGCAATTTCCAAATATGCTAAATAGCTGACACTTAAAAAAAACACACACACACAAGAAATAGGAAATGAAATTTTAACACAAAGACACACCATAAACATTACTAAAAAACTATAATAACTTTTAAGTTTATTGCTAAATATTTTATATTGAAATTTTAACACAAAGACACATAATAAACTTCACCTCCTATATTTATATTTTATTATTCTATATTATTATTATTTTTTGTTGAGAACAATGATTATCCTATATTAAAAATATTATCACATCATATCTTTTTCAAATGTATAATAGATAGTTTCATATACAAAAACAATCATAATAAATTCCTATTAATCACTACGATAACGATCAACTTTTTCATTTAGAAAAAAAAAAATAGAGAAAATATCATATTTAATTGAACTTTTCCATTTAAAGTAAACTATTTTTATAAGAAAAATATTATGTCCACAACATTCTTATAACAATTTCACAACAAATCATAAGTGGTAGGTTATTCACCATACAAAAATAAAATAAGTGGTAGATTATTTTGAGTTGTTATTAGTGAACAAAAAAAGTGATTTTAGTACTAGATTTAAATCAATGAATATGTTTAAATAAAAAATTAGTGAGCCACATGATAAGAACCTATTCCCCTTGTTTATCTAACTAACCATGGCTCGAGTTGAATCAGTCAGATTAAGTTGATTACATTA
The DNA here is from genome assembly GCA_023736055.1 of Quercus glauca. NCBI lineage: Eukaryota > Viridiplantae > Streptophyta > Magnoliopsida > Fagales > Fagaceae > Quercus > Quercus glauca. The sequence goes on along the minus strand of CM043325.1, from coordinate 23,828,916 downwards.
TTTATTTTTTTTGGAGAAAAAGTTTGTTAAATGTTAAATTAAAGATATGAGATAATTTTTATCTAAATGTTCATTTTTTTAACATAATAGTATGTATGTGCAACAACCACTATAAATTTAATTTAATTTTATGTATAAATGAGTTCGCAAAATACAGCGATGGTGAAAACCGATGACATAGAATATCGTCGAGAACGATGGAGATATTATGCTCGCCTGAGAATACAACAAGAAGCCAATGAAAGTAGAAATATTTGATTGGCAAGACGTCGTGCCAATTACTCAAGACAAAGACAACAAATTTTGGGTGGTGATCACATTTTATGATAGGTGCTGAGCTGTGTTGGGTGTAAGGTGTTGCAGGGTGAAAGTGCTGCATAGGTGAGTAAGTGCTGAGGAGGTGTAGTGCTGGAGCTGTGAGTTGTGCTGAGTTTGTGGTTATGCTTAGTTATGCTAAGTTGGAGTCAGTTAGGGTAGTTATGCTATGCTGAGCTGGAGTCAATTAGGGTAGTTATTGAGATTAATTGCTGAATTAGTTATTGAGTTAGTTAGTTAGTTGGTGAGAGGCCTGGAGGAACCAATTGTATGTCAGATTAGTGAGTGGATTGTATAAGGCATCTAAGGAATAAACTTGTACTTCCCTTTCTTTTCCTAACTCTGTTCTTCTTCCTCCCTTTCTTCCATTCTCTTTTCCTAATTATGGAGGCCTAGTTTCCCTCGAAGAAACTACCAAATTGTTCTTGTTCTAAATAGCATTAACAGCTTCTTATCATTTTAGTGGGAATCCCAACAAATTAAAATGAAGAAGATGTTATGCATTCTAATTCAACATCAACAAACCCATCGCTAATACCACCTAATCATGAGGTTGGACGAAAATCGTTGGCTTACACATATTCGTAACTTGGCACGCAATATACCAATTGAGCATAGGGCTATGCAAGAAGTCAGTGGTGAGATTAAGTTTTGTATCTTTAAACATTCTTCATTGTTTGGAATCTTATTATTTTGAGAAAATCCATAATTATTGGCATGTTAGTTGTATGTCAATGTAGACAAAGATACTAACTTAATGTTTATAATATTAAATTTAGGTCTCCCTCCTACCTATCCAACTATAATGGCAAATACCTTTGAGGCTAGACCAAGTCATTAACCCAAATTATAATAAATACTCCAAATTAACCCTCACCCAAAAAATAAACGAGCCTCGAAGCACGCGTGTGGGCATGTGCTCAGAGGCTAGTCTAACTACCTATGGCTCGAGTTGAGTAAGTTAGATTAAGTTTATTATATTTTTTATTTTTTTGGAGAACAAGTTTATTAAATGTTAAATTAAAGATATGAGATAATCTTTATCTAAATGTTTTTTTTTTTAACATACTAGTATATATCTAAATTGAAAAATTATAAGAATTTATATATTAAAATTGAAAAATATTTTAATAGAAAAAAAGAAACACAATTACATAAAAATTTTCACTTTTTTGTGTAAATAAAATGAGATATTTTGGTACTCCAAATATATAATCAATGGGGGAATTCAAATAGGTATTGTCGTCCCATTCCTTAGGTTGTGTTTGTTTGGAGGTGAAATATGGTGGATAGAAAATTTTGAAGAGAAAATGAGAAGAAAAACTTTTTTGGAGTGTGTTTGGTTGGGTGATGAGAAATGAAAATAAATGGTGGGGCCCGAGTGTTTTCTCCCAGGCCCCACCAAAACGTTTTCTCCCTAAAATAGAGAGAAAACTGAATGGAGAAAATAACGCTGTTTAATGGACGAAAATGCCCATGTGCACTTGCACATGGGCTTCGTCCATGTCAATAGCCTTTACTCTTTTTTTTTTTTTTTTTTGTCCAATTGTTTTTTTTTCCTTGATCCATTTGCACATACACCATTTTTCTGCAAAATAAATGTGTAATTTTTTTTTTATTTAATGAGGATATAATTTTATGATTGCTTTTTTTTTTTTTTTTTAGGTTGTTTGTCATTTTTTTGTTTTAATTGGGCATTATTTTTTAACAAAGGTATATGAATAAATTTATGTAAATTCACAATTTCTTCCCTTTTACTTTTTTACTTTTAACCAAAAAAAAAAAAGTTTTAAATATCTTTTATCTTCCCACTTTTTTACCCCTCAAACCAAACTAATGCATTGATTGCACCCTTCCACGTAATAAGTGGGTTTTGACAATATTGGCAACTTAAAATCAAGGCATAAATGCATTTTTTGTCCTTACATTTTGGGGTCATTTCTATTTTGGTCTATACATTTCTATTTTATCACTTTTAGTCCCTAATCCAATTAACGCTTATTATTTTAGTCCTTTCAGTCAGCCAAGAGACGGAAATAGCTGACGTGGCTAATGGCACAGTAAAATAATAATTAAAAATTCTATTTTGACATTAAAAAATGCTATGTCAGCATTTAATTTAATTTTAATTAAATAAAAAAATTAAAAACAAAAAATTACAGATCTAAGAACAGGAACTTGTTCTTCAATATTCTTCTTAAATAAAAAATAAACCTAGCAACAACATCAAACTCAGAATCAAAGATCAAACCCAACATTTTCCTTTATTTAAAATCCAAATAAAAAAACATTTTGTTCATTGCTCATCCACTAGATTCAACTTACTAAAGCTCTCTCTCATCTAAATTGAAGCTCTCTTTCATCTAAAGCTCTCTTTGTCTCTCAAATCAAAATCTCTATCTCTATCTCTCTTTTGGCTTTCTCTTTGGATCTGGGTTTAGAGAAAGAGATGGCTTCTCCGCCTCTCTCATGCAAAGCGAAGCCGATACGATCGGCAAAAACCCCTCAGTCCTTGCTGTGTTCGAGGACCGCCGTCGCGAGCTTCACACCACTCGGTCATTATCGGTCTTTTCGATACCGTAATTTGGCCAGACCAGCGTAGCTTTTCCGACACCACTCGGTCTTCTTGGTTCGGTTCCGTCTCGGTGGAAGGGAGTTTGTTGGTGGGTGCTGGGTTTGACTGGGTTCGTTGGTTGGGATTGAAGGGAGCTTTTCCGACACCACTCGATTTTCTCGGTCCTGTTCGTTGACTGGGTTCGTTGTTGTTGGTTTGATCGGTGATCGTTTTAGGCATTTGGGGTTTGGGGTTTGCTGGGTTTAGGGTTTGGGGTTTAGGGTTTACTGGGTTGTTGTTGTTGTTAGAATTTCGCATTTGGGGTTTGGGGTTTGCTGGGTTGTTGTTGTTGTTGGAATTTGGCTGGGTTGTTGTTGTTGTTGCTGGGTTTGCTTTTGTTCAAGCTCTTTGATTTGGTGATGTTCATGTTTTTTTTTTTTTCTTGTAGGTTTGATGTTCATGTTCTTTGATGTTCATGCTCTTTGATTCTGGGTTTGATGTTGTTACTGGGTTTATTTTTTGATTTAAGAAGAACATTGAAGAACAAGTTTTTATGTTCTTAGATCTGTAATTTTTTGTTTGTAATTTTTTTATTTAATTAAAATTAAATTAAATGCTGACGTAGCATTTTTTAATGTCAAAATAGAATTTTTAATTATTATTTTACTGTGTCGTTAGCCACGTTAGCTATTTCCGTCTGTCTGACAGAAATGACTAAAATAACAAGTGTTAATTGGATTAGGGACTACAAGTGGTAAAATAGAAATGTAGGAATCAAAATAAAAATGACTCCAAAATGTAAGGACGAAAAACGGAATTACGCCTAAAATCAAAATCAAAAATCAAATGTGATTCTGGTTGGCGCATTGTGCACTTCAAACTCAAATTTAACTTCTTCTTTTTTTTTTTTTTTTTTTTTTTTTTGCTGAGTGTTCAAATATCTCAAAAAAAAAAAAAAAAAAAAACTTTAATTGTGGCATAGCATGCGTCATCATATATCTCGGTGAATGTGATATCTAACACGTATACATCATGTCTTCATCACACCTATATGTTGTTCACGTGTCAATCTCCTAATAGATCTGTTTACCATTTTATGCTCTACCTCTGCTTTTTGGGCTGTATTTTCACTATTTTGAGCCGTCCGCGAACGCAACCAATTTCATTAGTTACGTTTCTTTTGCTGTAATTTGTGTTTTATGAAAAATATTTTAATTATTTTATTGTATTTGTTTCATTGAAAATTTTAGTTAAAATAAAAAACATTTTTTATTGATCATTATTTTTTTCTGAAAAATGTGATAAAAAGTTTTACTTTTAAATTTTTGATAAATTTTTTTACAAAATACACAATATCACTTCTTTCAATATAGTGACTAAGTCATCAGTGAGGTGACTGATATCAGCGATTTGATTGTTGGAGCCAATGGTATGGACTAGTGACTCCAATGGTTGAGCCACCAGTTTTTATAATTTGTGCATGAAATTTTTTCCATGTCTTACCAAATTCCTAATAATATTTTATAACGATACAGCCGGAGCTTAAATTTCAAAATTTGGTTAATATTTTATAAGGAAACAACCGAAACTTAAATTTCACAATTTAGTTATTTGTGTGATTGTGAGTGGGCAATGGGCATAAGCAAATAGCAAGTAGGAAATTTTTATCAGTCATAGCCAGTTAGCCACACAAGTTAACAAAAAAAGTTAGCAAATTCTAAAATTAAGTTAACCATTTATATACTATTTTGAGTGTTTTTTTTTTTTTTTTTGGATGTATTTTGAGTGTTTTTTTTTAGTTGTATTATACTTTTTTTTTATAGCGTATTTTGAGTGTTTTATATTGGAGTATTGGACTAAAAAGTAAAGACAACTTATCACTTTTTTTTTCTTATAAGATAACTTTTTATATTTTTTGCTTAAATTTTGAAAAGATAACTAAAATTTAAAATGAAAACAAATAGTATATGTTGGAGCATAAAGCGAAAAACAAGAGTAATCAGTAAGAGCATTCTCATCAAGCATTCTAAAATTTTTAGCATTTAACACTTCAAAAACTTACTTTATTCATTATACCATCTCACTTTAAGATTCATCAAACATCAAACCTTCTATATTTTTTACCATTTTATTAAAATAATATAAACTACTCATTAAAATAATAATAAAATAACTTAACACACACACCCAGCCAACCACCTCAGCCAACGTGAATAAAAAACTATTTTTTTTTTTACAATTCAAGCTACGGTGAGCTTGTATTAATACAAGCCCACTGTAGCAGTATGCCAAAAACTTTACAATTTAAAAGCTTTGATGGAGTTACTTTTTTGGTGTTTTGATTCTAAAATTTAGCATATTCTTCTTTTAGCATTCTTAATGGGAATGCTCTAATATACCCAATTTACATTCAGAAATTGCAATTTCCTTTGACCTTTTTGAAAAAAGCTCTCTCTCTTTCTCTCTCTCATAGGTACAGTTACAAACACAGCTAGAGTCCCCAGAGAATCAGAAAACCTCTTTTTACCATAACTCCTTTTCCCCTAGGAGGATTCTCCAATCCCCTTATTTAAGAGGAGGTCTTGCATGTTTCGGAAACATGCATCCTCCCCCTCACAAGGGGGTGGACCCCACACGTGTGGGGTGGGGTCCACCCCCTTGTGAGGGGGAGGTCACAAGTGGCATTTCTGACTCCCAACTATATTTTTCACACAACTACCAACATCAATGCGTTTGCAGATGTACCTGTTATGTTTGAAGAACAAGTATATAAGAATAGATAAACACTAGGATAAAACAATCCAGACCTTAAAACCAGGTTAATGTTCAACTCCACATAATGAATATTATCTACTCAGAAAAGAGAAAAAAAAAAACTGATAACCATATAGAATCCCCAACGATAGATTAAAGATAAATATAACAATTTTCATTTCATATCATCATCTCCTCCGCTCTGCTCTCAAAATTGACACTGTTATTCACTCAAAGCCTAGAAAAGTGACGCGACCGCATAGCCAACGAGTAGGGATCCAGCTGAAATAGTGAGCATAGAAGAACCTGAGCCTGAGCTCGCCGCCGGAGCCGGAGATGGTGAAACTTCATTCACTACTGAAGTAGCTGGAGCAACTGATCTTGGAGAAGATTTAGGTGTGAGGTCTGAAACTACACACAATAATAAACATTTGTCCAGCAATGTCAGGTGTTGATTGTCAAACAATTGAAAGATTATTATAGACACATCAAAGACAATTTTTTTAATTTCAATTCTTATATATTTGGAGGAGAGAACAAACTATTGATCAGATTTGCAAAAGAATTTATTAAAGTATACAAATATTTCAAACAAAATGAAGATTCCCTAATAATGATAATAAGTGTATTAACTAAGAACAACCCAATATCATAGCTAGAAAAGTAATGCCACTAAAGGATTAGACATATTTATCAACATGCACAGTGAAAATTAGATAAAATTATTTAGTTGATAGTGGTTCTAATAATTGCCAACCACCTGAGGGTCCAAAAGTATGGGGGTAGGTACAGGTAATTCTCTCTTCTCTCTTATTATTTTTATTTTTGTAACTGAAGGTAATTCTCTCTTGGGACTTAGGAGGAAGCACATGTATTATATTGGCTTTATTAATGTCTTCTTTTTTTCACCAAACCCCCAGGTGGGTTCTCATAAAACACTGAAGTTTTGAGAACCTTTGAAGTTTTGACTTACCCTTAAACCCCTATGAAATTCTTTTCTTTTATTTGTGCTCTTGTGATGACAGGTGTCTATATATATATATATATTTTCCTTCTTCTATATTAATTTTCTATAGATCATATGCCAAATCCAGAATGCAACAAGTCTCAATTGAATAATATCCTCTATGTAATTGTTTATTTTACAAAAGAGAAAGTATTAACCTATAATTTTTAATTTTTTTAATTAAAAAAACATCCATATATATAGAAAAAAAAAAAAAAAAAAAATTCTGGAGTATAGTAACAAGATTCAAAACATACCAGGACCAGGAGCACCTGCAGGAGTCAAAGACACTGCAAAACAACAAAACCCCCCCACAAAAATTAGATACTAATTTTCCCAGAAAAAAGTGTCAACATCTAGTTGGAAAAAACTTTCCCAAAAATGAATTCCATTCAAAACAGAGAAAAAAGGGAGAGATGTAAAAGTGACTTACATCCACAGTTTGAAACAGAGGGGGCAGAGACTTTACAAGCAGCAGGAAGGGTAGTGGCCTTGGTGACATTCAAGACAACACCCAAAGCAGCACTGCTCTTGTAGGCCTCACAGAGACACTCAGCATCAGCTTTCAACACAGTTTTGAGACCAGCACAGCAAGTCCCCTCTGGCTTTGTCACTGTGCTTCCGTTTGTCACATAGGACAGACACTCAGCCATGTTCATAATCAGGCTTGAACAGTCCTCTGAGGGTGCTGGTGCGTGGTGCGAGGACCCAGCTTGTGCATACCCAATCACCCAGATGGCTAGCACACCCAGAATCACTGCAAGGTTTTGCTTTGCTGCCATTGTTGTTACTTTTCTTTTTCCTTTTCACACACAACACAAGAACAGAGTGAGAGAGAGGCAGAGAGAAAGTGGGGTTCTGTGTTGTGTTGTGTGCGTGAGCTGTTGGAGAATGTGGGGTGACCTTAAATAAGGAAAAAGTCCTGCATGTTTCGGAAACATGCATCCTCCCCCTCACAAGGGGGTAGACCCCTGCTGTTGGAGAATGTGGGGTGACCTTAAATAAGGAAAAAGTCCTGCATGTTTCGGAAACATGCATCCTCCCCCTCACAAGGGGGTGGACCCCACATGCCTGCGATGGGCATTTATCAGCTTTACATTGATGACAGTTGCAAGAATGGTTTTTAGAGCATCCACATTGCAAAATCTTGTATAATAGAAAAGGCATAATTTTTACACATTTTGTTTCAAAATTGCTTCACATCAGGGCTTTCAAAATCTTGTATATTTATCCACTAGCTACATTAACCGTGTATATATACACGGTTACTGTTACATATGTATATAATATTTTAATAATTTCTGATTCGCACTTTTTTTTTTCTCTTTTTCATTTGCAAAACTAACCCTCTCTCATCATGTTCTTTCTTCCTTTGATACACATACTCTCACAAACACCATCAAAAATCAACTACAAACATAAAAAATCAACCACAAAATCAACAAAAAAAATCAACCACTAGAACAAAATCATTGGATCGGTGATGTGGATCGGTGTTGATGGAGATCAGTGATGGGTTGATGTGGATCTGTGGATCGGTGTTGATGGAGATCGGTTTTGATGGAGATTGGTATTGATGGAGATCGGTGATGGGTTGACGGAGATCGGTGTTGATGGAGATCTGTTTTAATGGAGATCGGTGTTGATGGAGTGCTTGTGATAGTGCTTCTGGGTTGACGGAGATCGGTGGATTGGAGAGGCGTTGTGGTGCTTGTGATGGCTGTGGTGTTGATGGAGTTCTTGCTTTGGTGCTTCTAGGTTTTGACCGTGAGAGAAAGAAGAAGAAAGAAAAGGAAGAAAAGAAAGAGGAAATGGCAGAGATAAGGAAAAAGAAAGAAGAAAGAAAGAAAAGGAAGTTTTGAAAAAAGAAACGGGTAGGTAAAATAATATTAAAAAAAGAATATGAAAGTATTATTTGTATAAAATATAGTGTATAATAGATGGACTGATGTGGGTGTTTTGTAAAATTAGTCGTGCAAAATAGAAAAAGTAGTTTTTTTTTTTTTGTGTAAAATAGACGGAATCTTTTGCAACCACTGATGTTGTGGCTCTAAATTGTCATTTTAGAAGATGCATTTTTTGTTTGGACTGAAAATTTTGAATAATTGTTTGGTTATTTATTATGCAACACTAGTAGATGTTTTCCCGTATTTAATTGAGGCGAAAGGTCTCAAATTGAAAGCTGTTCTTGGTTGCCTGATGGTCCTGATCCCATGAATAGCTTCTCCTATTACCAGTGTCTCATGGGGAGGTATATTATGCGTCTGATGCATCTCATGGCACATATGAAATGCTAAGATTTTACTATTTCTTTTAAAAATCTCAATTATATATGTAGGGTCACAATTTGGAGCCCAAGCCCAACGAAGGATTGGGTCAAGGTCCAAAGAACCCAATCCAATAAATTTGTAAAGAGTGAATTGAAGAACTAGGTTTAGACAAGATTGCAACGGCTAATGTGGCCTTTAACTGACGATCATGCAAAAACAATACACGTGCAAATGGCTCGATATCATATCCAAGGAGATGATTGTTCATTGTTTGTCATTATTGAGATTCTACAAATGGAATTCAGAATGATCCAATCTCTCCTCCCCTCCCCCTTTGGCAGGGGAGGCTTTTTACATTATATACTCACTCACAGATTATCCTCATCGTACACTTGTCAACCATTTGGGTTGCTACTTGAGTACCTGTCCCATCAGCCACCTTCTTTGGCATTCTGTGAGTTGATGTTGCCAATGTAACACTGTTCAGGGGTCTTCTTCACATAAATGCGGGCAGAAAAGTGATTGATGGGCATTTATTGTGGTGGTAGCAGCTTTTCTGTTAGATATTTTTGGGCTCTTATCTCTTCTGCATGTGTAAGGATCTTCCTTGTCATAAAAATCTCCTAGTGGATCACCTGAACTGCTGAAGCATAAGGCCGACCAGTATTTGACAATATCCGAGAGCGAGTTTCTCCTCGGACAACCTTAATTCACTCCGTCTTTTACAATTCCGAGCCTGGGATTTCTCCTAGTTGCTCACCCCTCCTTGGATATATCATTCTCAAGATAAGGCCCAAGGCCCAGCATACGATCATGGGTTTTTACCCCCCACAATATATATTTATTTTTTAGATAGCATTTCAAGCTTACGAAGCCATCACTATGGTGATTGTTCTTTATCGTGAAGCAAAGTTATCAATTGGTTATTGGTGTAAGTAAAGATTGAATATCAGATTTCATATTTGATGATAAGAGACTTTACAAGTTAAGTTAATTAGAATTTACTATTTTTTTTTTAAAACAATTTTAATTTTTAATGAGGTTCAATGGTACATGAAAATTTTTTAATGAAAGGTTCAATGGTACATGTAGGGTCCAAATTTCGTGGCCAAAACCCAAAAAATTAGGATTATGAGCCTAATGAACCCAGAACAATGAATTTGTAGAGAGTGGGTAAAAAAGCTAGGCTATTTGTGAATCTAGCAACGGTCAACTGACATAAGAACACGCTTGAAAGCTAAAAATAAACTTAAGTCCGAAAAGGCTTGTTATTGATTGAAAGGTGAATAAAATTCTTAGAGTTCTTCTTCCGATTTTTCCCCTCCCCCTTTATCTAGAGGCCCATTACATTTATATATTCTTCTCCTTCTTCATCTTCACCGTCCACCTATTTTTCATCTAAGTATTCACTTGAGTACATGTCACATCAGATATTTGCTTTAGTTTTCCGTGAGTGGTGGTAGCTGAGATTGCACTGTTCAGGGGTCTTCTCCACATAAATGCGGCCAGAAAAGTTGTTGCAGTGTATTAAATGCGGTGGTAGCAGCTTTTCCTTTTAGATATTTCTCTGTTCTTATCATCTCTAGGCATGCCCAAAGCTTGTCCTTGTCGTGGAAGTAGTTGGGAAGATCACTCAGACTTTCAGTATATTTATTTGATCAAGTCCCCTTGGAATCCGAGGAGAATGACCTCTTCGGACCAATAGGGTTCTCTTCGGATTGCTCATCTCATTCATTTCCAGGTACATTTCTTCCACCCGGACTCCTTCCTAACCGGCCCCTTTCTTCTATTCGGACACATAATGATATTCGAATTGGGCCCTAGGCCCAACACATGACGTTGGGCTTTTACACCCACAATAGCCCCTCAAAATTTTAATTTTTTCCTCGCACCCGAGGAGAAAAAATGGGATTTTGATTTGCTGCGAAATAAAAGTTTTACAATCCCCAAATATCTGAGTCCACATGTGTATGTGCATAGATTTAGGCGCTTCATCATTGCCGCTGTCATTTCAGCGTTTCCAAGGTGCTATTAATTACTCCAGGCAACGTCTTATCTCTGGCTTCTAACGGTGGGCTATTGATCCAACGAACGTGGTTTTTCCTCCAAATTTGGGTGGGATAACTCCCACAATTTCACCTGTCCCTATATAAAGCCTCAGAGGGGATTGTTTTTCCTTTACTTTACAAATTTTCAACGAACTCAAGCATTCACGCCCACCAAGCTCTTCCAGTCATCAACTCTAACTTTCCCCAGAATCTGTGATAATCTCTCAACAAGTTTGAAGATCATTCTTCGATTCAGTTTTGCATAAGTTCTCCTTTACTCGAGCCTTTCATCTTCTCTTCGGCTAGCCTCTTCTGCCCTCGAGTAGTCGCTCCCTAGCCACTGCATTTAGCGCTTCCCCTTCTCTGCTTTAATTGAAATGGGTAGATTTCGATATTTAGTGAATAGTCCCGCCCAGATGGAGGAATTTAGGGCGACGTATCGCATACCACATGATGTGGGTTTGAGATATTGTCCTCTAGAAGAGTTATTAATAGATCGAGAAGTAGGCAAAGTTATAATCCCTATCATCACCTTCCTAGAGGGAGGAATGACCATCCCTATAGGCCCCGTTACTAGAGACTATCTCCGAAACCATAGGCTTAGCCCTGATCAATGTACGCCTAACATGTTTAGGATTTTAGGAGCAGTTGATGATTTGAATTGTCATCTAGGATTGGGACTCACCTGGCTCGATGTGGTACATATGTACGAATGTCGTACCAAAAAAGGATCGGGATACTATCTTAAATCCCGATCTGACATTGTTAGGCTCATCTCCTGTCTTCCTAAATCTAACAAAGGGATGAAAGACGACTATCTGATCGTCTCGAGCGTGTGGCATGACGGACTTCATTGCCCAACCCAACCAGGAGAACCAGGTGGGACATCCTAGATTTAGGTTTCCTAACAATAGATTCAGGATCTTTGCTTTTTGTTAATTCGGTCTTCTCTTTGTATCATAATTTTCAAGTTTTCTAACTAAGTTTTATTGTGATGTCAACAGATAAAAGACTCGTTGCTCCTCGGCTCAGCCTTACAAACGTCGAAGCGCTCAATTACCTTTTACGATCATAAATTTTTGTAAGTGAAGACGGGCAACTAAGAGCCGTGCACCTTATCCTTGGTTTTACCCCAAAATCAACGATTTTCAGGCGGTCGACAACGTGATAACACTAAGAGACTATCACATCAATTGCATTGATGTTGCTTGGAAGGACTTTTTAGTTCCGTTTGATCTTGCCCCTGTGCCACATCCAAACTCACAGGGTATACCATTGCTCGTCCAACCCATTCAGCAGGCTCCTCTAGAACCACTAGCAGAAGGTGAAAAAGTTGCTTCTACAACCCCTTCACTTGACGAGCAGATTGATAAGTTCAAGTTTGAAGGAGAAGTTTCAGAAGGGGTTCAGGTTTTAGACGCCGAAGAGGGAATCGATAGGCAATCCAGTGTTCTCCCAGAGAGAATAGACGTACCAGACGATTTTTCTAAAGAAGATATAGAGAGCCTGAAGGACCTGATGAAAAATAGAGGCAAAAAATCTGTGACCAAAGAGGTTGGTACATCTCAACCAACAGTCACTCTTCCTCTACCACCTCCTCAGGCTCCATCGGATCTCGGCCTAAAGTCACTGCCGGATCTGAGAAAGAAAAGGCCTCTCACTGATATTGAAGAAAAGGAGGTGGCGCCTCCGAAGGGACCCAAGCAACAGAAAGTGGTCCAAGATACACGGAGCAGAAGGGCTTCGTCTACTGAGAGTCAAGATGACTCTTTGGCAGCAGAGGTGCGCCGAGGACCCCGTACATGGTCTCCTAAGTTAGCACTGAATGGTGTTGCTATCCCCTGGGATGCCTCCCTCAGGAATTATGGTGGAGAGAAAGCTGGTCTCATTACAGAGGCATTGGAGCAGCCTCTGCTCCTCCCAAAAAACATGGAGTCATACAGGCGCTTCAGCCAATAAGAACTCTTCTTATCCCTTAAAATGGATTTAGCTATGATAAGTGAATTGATCTATTTTCTCAACTTTAAAATGTTGGTCTTTTGCATTAGCCACTTTTCTTTGCTTTATATTAAAAAATTTTTTTTTTTTTTTGTTATGCAGATCACTCAGCAAGTTTACGTGGCCGAGGAGTGGAACAAAAAGACTCATATTGAAGCCCAAGCGGAGGCCCGTTCTTGGTCTGAGGCCGAAAAGTCACTGGGCAACTTGAAGGATGAGTGTGCCCGCCTGTCCGAACAATTGAAAGAGGTGATCAAGGAGAAGAAAAGTTTGGAAGCGAGCTTTAAAAATGCCGAGAAGCAGGCCGAAGACCAACGCCAACAGCTGTACACAACTGAGATTAATCTGGAAACAGAGAGAGCACTGGTGAAGGGTCTTCGGATTGAGCTTGATAAAGCCAGAGAGTCTGCCAAGTTGGCCAAAGATGATGCTCAATTGGCCAAGGAGGCGCTTGAGGCTGAAAAACAGGCGGTCTACACACTGGGGGTGAAAAAGACCTAAGTTAGGCTTACTGAGGAGTTCGCAAAGGTCTGTAAAGAGTATTGCGATGTAACCTGGGACAAATGCCTTGATGCGATTGGGGTCCCTCCAGAATCTGCCTTGAGGTAGCCTGGGAGTGTTTACTATCATCCAGACATTTGCGAACTTTTAGAAGCTTTAGATCAGCCTGCTGTCAGCTAGATCCTTCTAGCTCCTACTGATGCAATCCAGGCGCCTGATCAGGCTGGTGGTGTGGGCAAGCCATCTGGGAGTGTTCAAGGATCAGATGCTGCTGCTGCTCAGCCTAGTCAGACTATTGACTCCTCGGCTCCTCAAACGAAGGATTAGATGTTTAAGAGTTTGATTATTATTATATATTTTTTTTACTTGTATCAGCTAGCCCTTTAAGGGTTTGTAAGCTACTTCCTTTTCATCAATGAAATCGTTTTTCTTTTACCTTTAATGCCCTCGCAGTACATATTATGATACATCATTACTACAAATAACAATAACTTATAGACTTAACCACCATATTATGCTGATGATGTAGATAATCTAAATTAATACTTGAGAGAGCTATTTGTATGAGAATTGCTAACAAACAATGGAAACAATGAATGACATGGAAATTTTACAGGTCTTATCAATCGTGCATAGAGAATGTTACTATCCAAAGATTTTGATTTAAATATGACTAGGGCAGCCTTGTGATAATAACAACTGCATTGGAGTGTTAACTAGCTCAAACAACCTGGTCTGAGGACTTTAGGCATGGTTGAATTTAAATTTAAACACTTTGAAGAGTTGTAAACGTGTTAACTAACCCAAATCATCTGGTTCGAGGACTACATGCATGATTGAATTTAAGTTTAAACACTTTGAAGAGTTGTAAACGTGTTAACTAACCAAAATCATCTGGTCCGAGGACTACAAGCATGATTGAATTTAAGCTTAAACACTTTGAAGAATTGTAAACGTGTTAACTAAGCCAAATCATCTGGTCTGAGGACTACAGCCATGATTGAATTTAAGTTTAAACACTTATGAGAACTGTGATGGAGTGTTAACTAACCCAAATTATCTGGTCCGAGGGCTACAGGCATGATTGAATTTAAGTTTAAACACTTTGAAGAATTGTAAACGAGTGTTAACTAACTCAAATTATCTGGTCCGAGGACTACAGGCATGATTGAATTTAAGTTTAAACACTTATGAGAAATCTTAATATAACAAAATGGCATGTTGATTGAAGAAAAGACTCATTTAATAATAGTACCTTTTGAGATTATTTACATTCCAAGGTCGTAATATTACATGATTATCTAGATCTTCTAAGAAATATGCCCTAATACCAGCCCTAGAAGTAATACGATATGGTCCTTCCTAGTTTGGTCCTAGCTTTCCCTAAGCTGGGTTCTTTGCAGTGCCCACAACTTTCCTCAGCACCAAATCGCTAGGTTCTAGAGGCCTTGGCTTTACGTTGGCATCATAGCCTTGCTTGAGCTTTTGTTGGTAATGTGCCAGTTGGACTATTGCATTTTCCCTCATTTCCTCAATCAGATTTAAACTCTTCTCTAGTTGCTCATTGTTGCCGGTCGGACTGAACGAACTAGTTCTTAATGTTGGGAACCCAGTCTCCAAAGGTATGACAGCTTCAGCCCCATAGATCATTGAAAAGGGGGTTTCTCCAGTAGACCTACGAGACGTAGTTCTGTATGCCCAAAGTACATGTGGTAATTCTTCCACCCATCTATCCTTCGCATCGTCTAGCCTTTTCTTTAGTCCATTAACTATGACTTTGTTGTTAACAGCTTCCGCTTACCCATTTCCCTGGGGATAAGCAGGGGTGGAGTATCTGTTTGTGATTCCTAGTTCGCTATAATAACTCCTGAATGCTTTGCTATCAAATTGAAGACCATTGTCCGAGATGAGGGCATGAGGGATCCCAAACCGTGTGACAATACTTTTTCAAATAATTTTCTTTACATCTATGTCCCTGATGTTTGCTAGAGGTTTAGCCTCGACCCATTTGGTGAAGTAGTCTGTGCCAACCAGAAGGTACTTCTTGTTTCCTATGGCCTTAGGGAATGGACCCACGATATCCAATCCCCATTGAGCGAAAGACCATGGGCTGGATAATAGATTAAGGGTTCCACCCGGTTGGTGTATGGTCGGCGCAAACCTTTGGCATTGGTCACATTTTTTAACATATTCATGGGCCTCTTTTTGCATATTCGACCACCAGTAACCTTGATGGCTCGGTGAGCTAAGGATCTACCTCCGGTATGGCTCCCACAGATTCCTTCATGCAATTCTTCTAGTAGTAACTCAGCCGCTTCAGGATGCATGCATAATAAGTACAGACCTGAATAGGAGCGTTTATACAGTTTCTGGTCCTCGGATAACCAGAATCTAGTCGCCTTCCTCCAAACTTTGTCAGCTTCCCCTTTTTCTTTGGGCAAGATATCGTCCTTCAAAAATTTAATTATAAGATCCATCCAGCTGAGCTCGGCCCTAATTTGATGAACTTGGACTATCTCTCTTACCCCTGTTGGCCTATGCAAATCCTCAATGAGGATAACCCTCGGTAACTCTTGCGCCGAGGAGGTAGTGAGTATGGCCAAAGAATCAGCATGTGTATTACCACTTCTGGGGATGTGCAGCAGATTAAAAGACTCAAACTCTGACTATAGGGATTTAATTCGACTCAAGTACCCCTGCATCCTTTCATCTTTCGCCTCAAACTCACCTTGCACTTGACCAATGACTAATCTCGAGTCCAAGAACACCTCAATTGACTTTCCTCCCATTCTTCGTACCATAGTCATTCCCATCAGTAGAGCTTCATACTCTACCTCATTATTCGTTGCCGAGAAGTCTAGCCTTAACGCCTTTTCAATGATGATTCTCTTAGGGGATATCAGTACTAGCCCCACTCCGGAACCTTTCTGATTCGATGCGCTATCCACGTACACTTCCTAGGGTAAGGGGCCTTGTTGAGAAATCATGCCAACAGATTTTTCATCCATGTCTGGTGTTGGCATTACTTCTTCTAAATTGGGCTCTGTGAATTCGACCACCAAATCTGCAAGGATCTGGCCCTTAACTGATGTGCGAGGCATGTATTTGATATCAAAAGCCCCTAAGATCGTGCCCTATTTGGCAATCCTTCCAGTGTAGTCGGCACTTCGAAGTATAGCCTTGAGTGGGAGCTGGGTAAGAACAATAACTGTATAAGCTTGGAAATAATGAGGCAGCTTCCGTGTACCAAGCACCACAGCCAGGATAGCCTTCTCTAGTGGCAAATAACGAATCTCGGCTTCATGCAGCGACTTACTTACGTAATAAACTAGCCTTTGCACGCCACAATCTGTTCGTATTAACACCAAGCTTACGACATTAGGAGCTACAGCAATGTAGGCAAACAAGACTTCATCTGGCTCAAGATTGGACATAATTGGAGGCCGAGCTAGGTAGTCCTTAAGTTACTGAAAAGCCACAGCACATTCCTCAGTTCACTTAAATCCCTTCCATTTGTTGATCAATGAGAAGAAAGGTCTACACTTATATGCTGATCGAGAAATGAACCTATTCAGGGCAGCAGTCATTCCGGTCAGTTTCTGAATCTCCTTGGGGTTCTGAGGAGCTCGTAAGTTGTTGATGGCTTTTATCTGATCAGGGTTAACTTCAATTCCCCTGTGAGTCACCATGTACCCCAAGAACTTGCCTGACCCCACACCAAATGAACACTTGGATGCGTTTAAACGCAATTTGTGTCCCCTGAGGACTTCAAAAACATCCCTGAGATCCCCAAGGTGCCCAGCTATAACCTTGTTTTTCACCACCATGTCGTCGATATAAACTTCCATACTTTTACCCAACTGAGGCTCAAACATTCTGGTTATCATCCTTTGATAGGTGGCCCCTGCGTTCTTCAGACCGAACGACATTACCTTGTAGTGGTAATTCCCAATAGGGGTGACGAAAGCTGTCTTTTCTTGGTCATCTAAAGCCAATGGTATCTGATGATACCCTTGAAATGCGTCCAAGAAACTCATTCGAGGATGTCCAACGGTAGCATCAACCAGTTGATCAATCTTCGGCATGGGAAACAGATCCTTCGGACAAGATCTGTTCAGGTCAGTGAAATCCATGCACACTCACCATTTTCCGCTTTTCTTCTTCACCACCACAGTGTTAGCCAGCCATTCAGGATAAAAAATTTCCTTAATTGCTCCTGCTCGTTTGAGTTTCATCACTTTTTCCCTGACTGCAGCTGCGTGTTCTCTTGATGGACGTCGGAGCGGTTGCTTCTTAGGGATGATGGCGGGGTTAACGTTCAGGTGATGGCAAATGAACTTTGGGTTTACTCCTGGGGCCTCCATGGAGTCCCATGCAAATATGTCAATGTTGGTTCTGAGAAATTCTATCAGCTCTTCCTTTTCTTGAGGAGGCAGTAGAGATCCGACTTGAAAGAACTTCTCTAGATCATCATCAATAACTACCTTTATCAAGCTTTCACACTCTGCTTCCTTGACTGAGGCCTCGGTGTCCAGCACCGGGGATTTTAACTGCTATAAGTTCCCTTCGTTGTGGGCCGAGGATTCAGCTTGAGGTTTATGCCGGATCGCTGTCACTAGACATTGTCTGGCCGTAGATTGATCTCCTAGGATCTCCTTGACTTGCCCTTCGGATGGGTATTTGACCTTCTGATGTAGAGTGGAGGAAACGGCCCCGAGTGTATGGAGCCAAGGTCTAGCCACAATCGTGGCGTAGGGTGAGTACGCGTCTACTACTATAAAATCTACTTCCTCTGTTTCAGAGCCGGTTTGCACGGGTAGCCTAATTTGGCCTATCGGGATGACCACTTTCCTATCAAAACTCACCAAGGGGGAGCTATAGGGCGTTAGGTCCTCAAGTGTCAACTTCAGCCCCTTATAAAGGTCCGGGTACATTATTTCTACGGCGCTGCCCTGATTCACCATCACTCTCTTCACGTCATACCCCCCTATCCTGAGAGTAACCACCAGAGCATCATCATGAGGTTGGATTGTTCCAATTTTGTCCTCGTCCGAGAAGCCCAAAACCGGTTGAATCTCCATCATAGCCCTCTTCGGCTCTCTGTTAACGCTTTCCGAAGGCAGCTGAGCAACTGATAGTATTTTGGATGGACAAGATCTTGTTCTTCCTGGTACAGCAAAGATAACATTTATTGTGCTCAGAGGAGGCTTTGAGGAGTCATCTCTTCAAGATCCTGCGTTTGCCTGGTTACCCTGACCATAGGTGTGGTGTAAGAGTTGTTTTAACTTGTCTTTGCTGACGAGTTGATCCAAATGGTCCCACAGACTCCTACAGTCCTTTGTAGTATGTCCACGATCCAGGTGATATTGGCAGTAGAGGTTGTGGTTGCGCCTTTCAGGGTTTCCAACCATCTTGTTCGGTCTCTTGAAGAAAGGCTCATTCTTGATCCTCTCTAGGACTTGGTGCACTGACTCTCGAAATACGGCATTAACCGTCTGAAGGTTCGCCGAACCTTGTCTGACCCAGTCTTTCCGTGACCTGTTATGACCTTGTCGATCCGACCTAAAATCCCTCCTCTCCTGAGGGATAACCTTATCTTTTCCTTTGCCTTGCTGCTGGTCTTCCTCGACTCTTTTATACTTGTCAATCCTGTCCATCAGCTGGCATACACTAGTAACAGGTTTGCCTGTTAGAGACGTCCTCAAGCCGTGTTCAGTGGGGAGGCCGAGCTTAAAGGAGCTGATGGCCACCAAGTCACAATCTTCCTCCATCTCGTTGTACATTTCCCAGAATCTATCCGAATACGACTTCAAAATTTCGCCTTCTAGCATGCTTACGGATAATAGGGAGGCTAAAGACCGCGGAACCCTGCGGCATGTGACAAAACGATACCTAAATGCCTGAGTGAGCTCTTGAAAAGAGCTTATAGAGTCCGCTTTCAAGCTATCAAACCATCTCATAGCGATCGACCCTAAACTGGACGGGAAAACTTTGCACATTAAGGTTTCATCTCTGGAATGAACGGCCATCCTCTGGTTAAAATGACTCACGTGTTCCACAGGGTCTGTCCGGCCATTATAGATGGTAAACGTCGGCTGGTGAAAAGGTCGAGGGAGTCTTGCGTTCTCGATGTTGCGTGTAAAAGGGGACCTGGAGATTTGATTCAAAGCCTTACTCATAGCATCATTCCCTACGCCTCCATGTAATGGGCTTTGAGGCTACTTCTCACGAGGGTGCGCTTCTTCGTAGGAAAAAGACTCACTGACTGGTGTTCGAAATTTCTGCTTGTAAGTGACATCCTGTTCGTCGTCAGAATCTTCATCAGAATACGAAGAAATACGTTTCCTCTTTGCATGGCGCAGCTCTCTCCTTAGCCTTTCAATTTCTAGTTGCATGTTTTGGTTTTTCTCTGCATGGGACATGCGACTTCCTCCATGCGACTGACTTCAATCATTATGTGCGGTGTGTACACTACCTTCACAATCCTGCCTCCGTTCCAAATTGAGGAAAGGATCAACATGCTGAGATGCCCTAGACTTAGCTGGTTGCTGCCTTGATTCAGCCATTATGAGATGTTGCCTACACTTTAGGTCAAGCTCTCCCCACAGACGACGCCAATTGTAGAGTCCAAATTTCGTGGCCCAAACCTAAAAGATCAGGATTATGAGCCTAACGAACTCAGAACAATGAATTTGTAGAGAGTGGGTGAAAAAGTTAGGCTGTTTATGAATCTAGCAACGGTCAACTGACATAAGAACACGCTTGAAAGCTAAAAATAAACTTAAGTCCGAAGAGGCTTGTTATTGATTGAAAGGTAAATACAATTCTTAGAGTTCTTCTTCCGATTTTTCCCCTCCCCCTTTATCTAGAGGTCTATTACATTTATATATTCTTCTCCTTCTTCATCTTCACCGTCCATCTGTTTTTCATCAAGTATTCACTTGAGTATATGTCACATTAGATATTTGCTTTAGTTTTCCGTGAGTGGTGGTAGCTGAGATTGCACTGTTCAGGGGTCTTCTCCACATAAATGCGGCTAGGAAAGTTGCTGCAGTGCATTAAATGCAGTGGTAGCAGCTTTTCCTTTTAGATATTTCTCTATTCTTATCATCTCTAGGCATGCCCAAAGCTTGTCCTTGTCGTGGAAGTAGTTGGGAAGATCACTCAGACCTTCAGTATATTTGTTTGATCAAGTCCCCTTAGAATCCAAGGAGAATAACCTCTTCGGACTAATAGGGTTCTCTTCGGACTGCTCCTCTCGTTCGTTTCTAGGTACATTTCTTCCACCAGGACTCCTTCCTAGCCCTTTTCTTCTCTTCAGACACATAGTGATATTCGAATAAGGCCCAACACATGACGTTAGGCTTTTACACCCACAGTACATAATAATAAATTAATGAGAAAAGTTAACTGATGGCCTAAGAGCATTTAAGAAAATATTTTTGGAAGTTTTTTTATGGGAAAAGAAAAAGGAAAATAATTTTTATGACAAATTTTTTATATTTCTCATGAAAATGGTTTATTAACAAATGTCTTAATTAGTTCAAAGTTCAAAATTAACTTTATTAGGTTCGGCTAATTACTAATTAAGTGTAGTCTTTTATTTTTTTGAGATATAAATTAGGTGTAGTCTAGGAGAAATTATAAGGTCCTCGTGGTGGACAAGTGATGTGATCCACCATTCCACTAAAAGATTCACACCTGTTTAAAATTGCTGAGTCAATTTTTTTTTTAAACAAAAACTAATTATTGGCTCAGCAATTTTAAACTAGTGAGAATCTTTTAGTGGAATGGTGGACAAATGACTTAGTTCACTATAAGGACTGTATAATTTCTCTTTTACTAGATACCCTTTACCAATGCTAATGGGAGTCCAGATAACAAAATCAAATTGATTCTTTGCTATTTTTTAATGTAATGTCATTTATTCTACATTGAAGTTATATTTGTGTTTGTTTTTTTCTTTCAGAAAATCTATTACCGAAAAAAGAAAAAAGAAAAAAGAAAAACGAAAAACAATAAACATAATAAGTTATATATGCGACTTTCTTTTAATCTCTCTCTTTCTCTCTCAATAAGTTTATGTTGGAGCCATTTAACTTAGTTCGTTTTCTTTTTATTTTGTTTAAAAGGTGCCTGGTTCAAGGTTATTGATTCAACATTATTTAATGATAATAAAAGGAAAAACAATATCAGTAAGTATAGCTGAGAAACAATATACAGTACACCCAAAAGTTAATTTAAAGGAGGCACCAACTCAAGGATCATGTAATTCTCAAAAACTATATTTATAATCAGCGGTGAAACTAGACTATTTTTTTTTGGGGGGAGGGGGCTAATGTGCAAAAACTAATATAAAATTTTTATTTTTCATAGAAAATACAAGGAGGGATTTTTTTTTCAAAACCCCGCGGCCGCCAATGTATATAATCTTAAATGAGTTTTTACTAATATATAACTTTATGATATACATTAGTAAACTATTTTAGTAATAAACTATTTAAGAAAATTTTTAATGAAAAAATAATAAAAAACTAAAACTTTTTTTTAACAATTTTTTCAATTTTTCATTTTTATTTATTTATAAAAATAGATGATTAATATATGCTGAACTCTTTTCAAATAAAGATCACTAGTTCACTTAAAAAACCTGTTTTTCTGGCTCTGGTTGCCTTAAGAGTAGCCTTAATATAGATTTACTATATATTACTTTTAGGCTGCCCTTTCACTTAGGTTATTGGACAAGATTACTTGCTTCAACTGGTAAGTAAGTAAGCTCTCCCTTTCACTTTCAGGCCATGGGTAACTCTAAACTGAGAGTTGATCAAAGGCAGAGAAGGGCCTACTCACCTACCGTTAAAGGCCAAAATCTGAAAGTTGAAAAAAACGAAAGTCAGTTGAACTATACTTGTAAGTTGCAAGTTGTAACCCCTTCCCAAATTAAAAACACAAAAAGACATTTTAATTTTTGCCTTTAACAAGTCCCGAAAAACTAGTTCCGGCTAAAAGAAATATTTTAAAAGCTAAACTTGTTCTGAAAAAATATATTCTGAAAGTTTGATACGGAAGTGCGTAGCCACTAGCCGCCGCTATTGCCATTCACTCGCTTGTCAACCACTAATCACCAATCTCAAGGACTCAAGGTCCTCCTCAATTGGTGCTAGGAAGGAGAGCAACCACAAAGACTAGGTTTTTTTTTTTTTTTTTTAAATAACTTGGCAGCAATAATTTATTTTCTAATTAGAAGAATGTTGCACAAATAATGAGACAATAAAAAGAAAAAATTTAAATAATTTAGAAGTTAATTCTGGTGATTCAATATTTTCAATTTCTAATGTTGATATCCCAAAATTTTAAAATGCTTATATAAAATCTTGACAAATCAACCCCCAAAAAAAATTGAACTTACTATTAGAAAGAGGATCACTCAAGTTTTTGGATTTAAAATCAAAACATGGACCAAAATAGATTGTAAATGAACCAAACTGTTTATAAATAGCTTGAGCACAATTCAAGAAAATACTTGTCTATGTTCATTTATTTGGCAAGAAAACCAAGCTCAAGCCTAAGTTTAGGCTCAATTATTAAATGAATCAAGTATGAACATTGTAATGTATTCATGAACAAACTTGTGAGTATGAGACTTGATTTAAATATATAATATTTTATTTTTATGTGTATACTTGTCTAAAAATGTAATATATAGACTTAAGATTGGATTTTATAAGCCTGTAAATAGGTCCATATATATCAAAGTATTATTTCTAGTTTATTCATATTAGAAGTAGTCTAATTTTAGTAAAAATTCATAGATTTGTAAAGGAGTAGAAAAATGTGCATTGGAAAAGTTTTACAATAATAGAATGATCCTATTCCTACTAAAATTTAATAACATTATCCAACCTAGCTTTGAGTCCACAATTTTTTTTTAGTTATGTAGATGTTACAATGTGAACCTCCTGTCCATGAATCTAAGTACCCACTTGAAGATTCTGATCAATTCAAAAGTTATGGTAACTTTTAAGGAATTGTAAAGTAAATTATATTATGCACAACATACTCTCTTAATCATAATAATTTATTTTTGGATAATCATAATAATTTATCTATTATGATTATATTATATCATTTTATAGATGTTACTCAAATTTAGGTTTCCTTAAAGCCTACCAGTGATATTTGCTATATGTTTTGGTTGCATCTTTGCATTGTGCCATTTTAGGGAGTTACACAGCTTCACTCTGTAGGTTATTCTTGAGGAGCCTATGAGGTGCTAACTTTGAGGAATATGGGGTGCTTTGCTGAGCATATATTCATGAATAAGTGGTACTTAAAATATTATTAAAACAGGATTTTGAATTTTTTTTTTTTTTAAATTACACGTTCAATAATAATCCCTCATCTACTATTTACGTCTATTTTCATGTTTCAAAAAAAAAAAAAAAGTGTGGATATTTTAATTAAGCCTTTTAAAATGTCTACATCAACGTATCAAATTATCAATTGAAGATATTGTGTAAAATGAAAGATGTAAAATAAGTATAATATAATATTTTCACCAAAAAAAAAAAAAAAAAAGAATTGGGAAGGACAATATTGCTACACCTCATCAATTAAATACTAAACGCTCAGGAGTCAGGAGTCCTAAATATTGGAGGTGCTTCATGAGAATTTATGGCCAAAGCTCGCCTATGATTTTAGGAGAAAAAAAAAATTAACTGTTTTAGGTCCACAATATTGCTACTAGAGGTTGATGCTAGAGTTTATTGTTGGAGCAATATTCGTTTCTTTTATAGAGTTTCAATTTATGATGTCCGCTTCTAATGATAGCTATTTATTGTTAAACCAAAACACTAATCAGTTTTTGGTATAGGTGGGAATAAAACCCCAGATCTCTTTTTCAACCATAGAGACTTTACCAGTTGAGCTAACTGAAATCTACTGCTGGAGCAATATTTAGTTGTGAATTATCATCATATTTTGAGAAAGAGAGATGCTACGTCTACAACAGTTTTACAACATTTTTACAATAAATAACAGGTGGTTAGTTGTTATTGGTTCAAATTTGAAACTAACACTAAGATTACTTTTTTGCTCCAACAATAATAACCAATAACAACCTGCCACTTAGGACCTCTCTTAAAAATTTTATCTATTATTTACTTTGAGTCTTTGAATAACGAGGGAAATTATCCTTATCAATTAGGAAGTCTTTGAATAGGAGTCGATAAGCACAGTACTTGTCCTTATCTGTTGCTTAGATTGATTAGTTGTTTCTTTCGATTGGAGTCTGTAAGTCTTTACAGGATGTGACATTAACAAAAGAAGCATTAAGAAAGCATGATTTTTATACCCACAGAATGGTAGTTTGAAATATTTTGGGGTTAGCAAATCTGTTCAACTCAAAAAAAAAAAAAAAAAAAAAAAAAAAAAAGCAAATCTGTTTTGGGCCTTTTGGCCCGATAAATGATGTGGCGGATTTGAATTATTTATTTACAAGGTTTATTGAATTTGGATCCATGGGTTTGGCACTTGGCAGTCACTGTTGGCTGTTTTGGGTGAATGACAAATTGTCAAAGTCAATAAGAGAGTAAAAATGACATTCTCATATGTATTTAACGGCAAAAGTGTAGTTAGAGTTGATTGATGAACTAAATTGCTCATATTTGAAAAGTGAGGATCTAAAATGATCAGATTAAAAATCTATGGACGAAAATAACATTTTTGTTTTTGGAAATTTTGAGCAAAATAATATAGTTTAACCAAATATTAATATTAACTATAAGAGGATTAATTGTATAATTTTTTTTGACAATACTAAGTATTTTAAGTTTTTAACACACACACATAGATGGGATAATGTCTTAAAGAAATTGACAGTGGTCCTAAAAAAATTGTATAATATATAGTAATCTATATTTTGTGTAACCACACTTTATGTCTTATGAGCCAAGATTTAAGGTTCATTTGTCAATTACCTATCTTGATTTTTAATTAATCGATCTTCTCCGTATTAAAGAATGAGATCTTAGTCATACCAATGAGGCAATGAAACATTTCATAAAGCAATGTATTTATTGGATATTGTACAATTACAAATTTACAAGGAAATTGCAACAATGTACTAAAATCTTTAGAAAGAAATTAGATATTTACTAATGAATTAAGTTATATCGTTTAAATATTTTTGCTAACTTTCTATAATGTGTTATTATGTAACTGGATTGACAACATTCTCAGTATCCTTATGAAGAATAAATGTTGACAAGGATTTTAGCATGTAGTTGTAAATTTCTCTGGTGTGCCCCAAAACGTTCCATATCAAGACTTTTTTTCCACCTATTTATATAGGTTCAGTGGTGGAGTCAGAATTTTAATTCAGGGGAGCAAGATCAAAAAACGAAATTAAAAGTACAATAATACATATTTCATATCATCAAAATAAAGAAATTAAGAATAATAAATTCATAATTAATAATAATGAAATTAAGAGAATAATTTAAATACATAAAGTTTAAAAATATAATTTGTTCTTCAAAATAAAATGAGTAAATAAATTAATATGAAAACGTTAAAGAATAATGCAACATTTTTGTAAAGTTGTATCAGTATACATGTCTCATTTATTCCTTGAATGTTTTTTCAAAGAATACGACCTTTCTTCTACTATTATTTTAATTAGCTAAATTTTGAATTTATATAAAAAGTTAGTATTTGAAACCCATAAAAATATCAAGAGATGAAAGAGAAATGTTAGTAGGCACTCTACACTTTTAAACTTCAAACCATCAATAATGCTATAGATTCAACTTCTTCACAATAAAATTCATACTTATTGAAGTGGATGACTATGAGTAATGAAGTAAAAGTGTTGGATCCGTGAGTATAAATTATGTCTACTGTTCACCGTTAATTACTTTAGCAATTGTGAAATTTGTTTGTGAAAAATTGTGTATATAACATTAGTGTTGGTATACAAAAATATAGCATTTAAAAAAAAAAAAAAAAACTTTTGCGGCCCTACTAATACTTCGGTGAAAGAGAGTGAAAACAAATATTTAAGGGTTCGTTTGGTTGAGATGATAGAAAAGATTTTAGTTTTCTTCATTTGTGTTTGGTTGAGAGGGAGGAAAACTTTTTTTTTTTTTTTTGGTTGAGAAGAAAAATGGGAGGATAGAAAATAAAGTTTGTATAAATTTACTCATATGCGCATATGAGTAAAATTATACAAAAAAATTTAAAAAAAGGCAAAAAAAAAAAAAAATCACTCAAGTTTGTTAAAAGATATGCCCAATACAAAAGAAAAAAAGTAAAAAAAAAAAAAAAAAAACAAGAAAAGGAAGCAATATGCGTATCACTGATTCACTGTCACGCTCAGTCATCAAAAAAAAAAAAAAAAAAAAAAAGGAAGAAGAAGGAGGAACAAGAAAGTAAAAAACAACTAAACCATGAGAGGAGGGGTAGTTCAGTAATTTGATTGCAACTACTCTTTTCTTTCTCTGTTTTCTCTCCAAATTGAGGAGATAATGTTTTAGTAGACTCGGAAAGAAAACACCTATACTCTATCAATTTTTTTTCCCTCTCCTCCCTCCAATCAAACACCCACAAAATTTGTTTTCTCTCCCATTTTCTCTTTTATTATTATTATTATTATTATTATTATTATTATTTTTCAATCCTCCCTAAAATCCACCCAATCAAACATACCCTTAAATTTTACCTGAGGCCCACAAATCACCATCTTTTGTGTAGGAAAAGATGAAACGAGGTTGCTAAATTGCTTTATGGAAGTGAATTGATTAGTGTAAGAGGGGGCAAAATAGTGAAATATTTCTAATAAGCACCAGCAAAGATCAATTTTTGGGGAGCTCAAGGTGGACAATTGCCCCCTCTCGCCCCTTGGCTCCGCCAGTGGTTCCCAATACATGTCTTTGCAAGTCCTGTGTAATTATAGCTTAGGGCCAATTCTTCGTTTGTATAACAAAAGCTCTTCAAATACTAGATGTCTTTCATTCTAAAACTCTAAACAATCAACACTTGCTATCTGAAGAAGTTCAAGTCTGTCTAAGTGCAAATGGGCAAGCTCAAAGCAATTTATGGCGAGGTTTTCTATTATTGTAATCATGGCACTCGTGGCTTTTATTGGAAACACCCGAGTCTTTACTCTTTAGTTGAGATTCCTGGTTATCTTCCACCGTGTGAATAGGTTTCATCATAGCCTTAACATTGGCAATTATATATAAAATGCATGGGTGAAGTGTTTTATTGTATTGATAATAAGTGGAAGCTAGTTGATTTCAATGTTTTCATAAAATAATCTTTTATATATATATATATGTAAGGGCTCAAAATGTAATGGACCCCAGACAATAAAATTTGTAGAGAATGGATAGGAAGAACTAGGCATCTAACAGGCAAACAACGAATTTTAAGGCAGATCCCTCTAAACGAACCGGACTTAGGAGTTTTTGCAAGAAAGATCCTCACTTTGGCTAAATCTTTAGGACCACCTCCGTTGTCATTTTGGCCAAGTGTTTGCAAGGCACATTGATCCTCGGCTCCAGCCGGGGACCTCTTTTTCTTCCAAAAGATCTCCCCTTATATTTAGAATCTTACTAGTTATATAGTCTTACTTTCGTTGATCTTGACCATCCACTTATCAATTATCTGATCGTCGTGTACAGGTGTTTGTCACATCATCTGTAGTTTACAGGCTTTATGTTAGTTCTCAGCCGCCTTTACAGACTTTCTATTAGTTGAGGTAATCGAGGCGACTTGGTCCGTTGGTCACGTCTTCATTAAGAAGGCCAAAAATGTTGGTGGGATATTTTCCCTTCATCAACCATCGGTGCGCCGAGGATAGGTGTATCCTCGGCGGGGCTATTGAATGACTTGGGCCCTTTCCAACCGTCCTCGGCGCGGGTCCTGGGCCGGATACGAAGTGGGCCTGTGTGGTTAATGTAGTAGGGCCCCACAATATATATATATATATATATATATATATATATATATATATATATATATATATATTATTATTATTATTATTATTATTTTTTGAAATAAAAGCGATAGTGATTTCATTTATTCAATATGATGAGTAACAATAAGAGACAAAATGACAAATAAGGGACATTTTTCAAGCCAAAAAATGTTCTCTTTTTCTTTAGGAGCACTAGCAAGAGTTAGAGTAACCCTATTACATCTTAAAAGTTAAAAGAATATTAACAAAAGAAACAATACGAAAACTTTCACAAATAATAAAAATATCCTCTAAAATCCAAGCAACATCTAAAGGTAGTTCTTACCCTACTTCAACAACTCCACAAGTTCACGAAGACATTTTGCAACGAACTCTAGAAATCCACATTCTAAATGGAACAGCAATGCTTTCCACTTACATAACGACTAAATTTTTGCTAAAAACATGTTTTACATTTTTGGGTGTTTGTTTGCTTGTAAGATGTGGTCAAATTTGTAAAATGTTTTCAGGTAAGAGAAGTTATTTGCAACCCTCTCTCTCTCTCTCTCTCTCTTCATTGACACCATTGATGGTGACTGGGGCGGTAGGTTTTGTTGGTTAGGCTGCCACTCATGAACTCTTGAAATGTTTCTACTAAAAATGTTTTAAATTAAAAATATTTTATATTTGAAAATGTTGTATAATGAAATAAACGAAGTGTTTGAAATAAAACATTTTACACCACCTATTTTATAATTTTTTGATACGACAAATTGTTATTGGTGTAATATTATTTTCATATAGATTCATTATTGATACAATTTTTCTCCTATACCAGTCACAAAGTACAACTTTAACAGCTATAAATAAAAAATATAATGAAAAATTTTGAGGGACTTTAATTTTTGGGTCGGTGCTGATTTGGGTTGTGACTTGAAACCCATGTATGAAATATCCCCCCCCCCCCCCCCCCCCCAAAAAAAAACATGTATATTGTTTGGACTTGGGATCCGAAAGTGTCCGTTATTGTTTTGAATTTTGAATGGGAACGAATTTCAAAACTTGCAAGTTATCCTTTGATAAGATTTGTTGCTTTAATTGCTTACAAACCTTTCACGTAATCACATGTGCTTGTGAAGATGATATATGCCTATATGGAATATATTAAGTTGGAAAATGTTAACAAGCACCTCTGGTGCTTGTTAAAATTTCCCTCTTTGGTCTTACTTATAAAAAAGAAAAAAAAGTTATCATAAAAATTGCCAAAAAAAATAAAACATTTATCAAAAGCTGCGAAAAAGTGAATCTCAAAATTTTAAAAAACTAACAAATATTGTGTTGTTAACGGGCACCTTATAGTGCCGTTAACACAACCCTATTAAGTTTTCAAACCCAAAATTGTCCTATATGGTTCGAGACCCAGTAGCAGAGGGTACGTAAAAAAAGAATTAGAACTTTCTGTAGTTCTCTCAGTTAGCTAGGCAAAAGGCAAGGCCAAAGTACAATTCATGTATTCACATCTTTTGGAAACTAAAACTACATCAAAGAATGGATTCAACTCTTAACTTCACCTCTCCTTATAAATTCAATAGCAACCAAGAACATAAAGTTTCTTGCCACAAAAGGAGAAACAAACTAAGAAAAGCAATCTATACATGTCAACATTTATATACAAGAGTCAGATATATATTAATCTAATTATCAAACAACTTCTAGCTTCCTCCTCTTGGCATTAGCAATAATAACAGGCTTGGTCGACTTGTAAACATGATATATAGACCGAAACCTCCTTTTCCTTCGATCGAAAATCTCATCATCTTCTTCTTCAATGGTTTCTCTGATGTTATTAGTAGAACATACATCAGCTGCATCATCACCTTTGCTCTGTTCTACTTTCACTTCCGAGCTGTTCGTGTTGTTATCATCGTCATGGTTGTGGTTGTCATCGGAGTCTCCGCTGAGTTGTATTAGCTGCCGAGCCACGTCCATCTCTGACTCTGAGAAACTATAGCCGATATGCTTCTTCTGGGCTCTTCCATCTTTGCAAGCCAATGATAGTTTCGCCATTGTTTTCCCGATGAAATATTCGAGAGAGAAAAGACAGAGAGAAAGAGGAAAATATCAAAGATAGGCATAGATGCCCTTATATAGAGAAGAGGATTGAGTCATAGGTCGGTCAATTATTACTATTATATTTCAATACGCGGCTGCAGATGAAGTAAATAAATCCCTCTTTTCTTGCTTGAAAAGTAATCTATATTTTGCGTTGGCTTATCAAAAATTCTGTTTTTTTTTTTTTAATTACTAAAAAAGCTCACACTTCGGTCAATAATATGTGTTCTTTTTGGGCCTACGTTATTTTACAGACAGGGCCTTCGTTAACAATGGCCTAAAACTTAAAAAGTTTAGAATGGCATAAATATTTTTGTATGGGCTACTTTCTCTTTAAAGGTGTTGCATACTTCTTGGTAAATTTTTTTGCATAGACTTCACCTGGCTAATGGGTCGGGGTAATCAGGTTCATATCGAAAATGGGCCTTCGTTAACAACAATATATGTTCTTTTTGGGCCTACATTATTATACATACTGGGCCTTCGTTAACAATGGCCTAAAACTTAAAAGTTCAGAATGGCATAAATATTTTTGTATGGACCACTTTCTCTTTAATGGTGTTGCATACTTCTTGCTAATTTTTTTTTTTTGCACAGACTTCACCTGGCTAATGGGTCGGGGTAATAAGGTTCAAAAATAACAAAATACTCAGAAATAAAAGTTAAATACTTTATAGCTCCTTAAATTTACACAATTCAAAGTTCACTAATAATATCATTACTATAAAAGTTAGGTGATTTTCTATTAAGTGCCCAAAAATGAAACTACGAAATAAAGCTATGTAATGTTTCAACCTAAAATGAAACATTACATAGCTTTGTTTCCATTAATAACATTACGTACTTCCGCTCACCAATTACGTTGTTGTCCCTTTTTCCTTGGATCAATCCATGGATATCTTACCTGCTTGTTAGATAGAATTGTGCTTGTTATTGTCTTTATAAAAAAAAAAAAAAAAATAATAATAATAATCACTTTAAAAAACAGTTTGGGTATAAGTTAACCCCACCTGATCCAGAAATTAAGTGGATTGAAAATGGGTCAACCCATTTTTTCTCCAAGTACAAAAAACCGGGATCAAACTTGGTTAGGATCAAATTTCGCTAGGTGGATAAATGACACTAATGTGTAATTCTGTACATATGCACGAGTACAATTAAAAATAATTATAATTACATGGTTCAATTATATATTTTTTTAAAATGTTCAAATTAGACATGGTATTAGCTTACAATTTTTTTAAACCATATATTTGTAAAATATGTAATGATTTCTCATATATATATATATATATATATACATATATAAAATTTAAAATTTAATTGGATTTGGATTCTTCAGTTTTTCCACCCAATAATTTACTTATCACAAAAATTAAAAAATTAGATGGACACGTAGTGTAAAATTGGATTTTAATTGAAATATAATTTAAAATCTAATTGGATTTGAATTTTTCGATTTTTACACTTAATAATTTATTTGACACAAAAATTTAAAATAAGATGGAACATGTGGTGCAAAATTGATAATTCAATTGAAATCTAATTCTATTTTCTCTTAGTTTTGGCTTTTAATATATATATATATATATATAGAGGGTTGTTAGATCACATGAACTTTGTTTTATCTATACCCAGTCACTCTCTTTTTTTTTTTGATAAAGTACCCAGTCACTCTCAATCCCACATAATGGAACAAATTACGGAAAGCCAACATTAATTAATGATTAAAACTTTGAGAGTTTTTTTTTTTTGAAAGTTGAAACATAATAGAAAAAAATGATTGAGATATACGATATTTAACAAAATTATACAATATTTTTGATATCAAGTCAACACTTGATTATTTTAAGATATGTATTGTACGTATATTTTCTTTCGTACACGGGTACCATGTAAGCGAAACCCTTTATTTAGTTAAAAAATAATAATTAAAAAAGAAAGTAGGATTGATTTGTTTTGTTTTGTTTTGCCCAAAATTAACGAATAATTTGACCATACTGGCTGGCAATGGAAGCATGGGTGGTCACATTGTTTTGGACGAAAACAAATGAAGAGGACTCCCTACTCACATTGGTTATATCAGTCAAAGAGGGCTCGAAGTGGGGAAGGGAGCTGTGTGTGTTCAATTCTTTTTGTTTTTTGGGAGAACCCTCAACATTCTGTCATTCTTTGCTCCTCCCTTTAACCCATTCAAAAGATTGCCTCGTACCTATAGTTTGAACTATAATTCAATATTTGGCTTTTAACCCTTATTATTTAACATCGAAACAAAGCTATAAAAAGAAACTTGAGGCGCACAAACACAATCTTTTAGTCAAACTAAAAATAATAATTCACATGTCTCTACAATGTTATTATTGTGTACTTCGAGAGTATATTTTTTTTTTCTCACATAAAGGTCGTGGATCCCAAAGAAACTTGAGGCGCACAAACACAATCTTTTAGTCAAACTAAAAAAAATAATTCACATGTCTCTACAATGTTATTATTGTTTATTTCGAGAGTATATTTTCTTTTTCTCACATAAAGGTCGTGGATCCCACTCATCATAGGGTCCACCTCTATATGAGAGGAAAATAATATACTCCCAGACTATTTAATAGTTTTCCATGTCTACATGTTGTAAATTCGTAAACTGTACGAATTAGAAATTATTTGGTTATGGTTTTGTAATTAAAATATAAATATTTATTGATACATATATATATATATATATATTAGTTTTCATTAAATTTGCAGAATTAATTTTTATTATGGAGGGCAAATGTGAGGCGGCTGGTGTTAGTTGAGGTGATTGGATCTTAGGTCAGTGGTGTATGGTATTAGTTGGTCAATTTTGGGTTGTAAGAGACTTG
The DNA here is from genome assembly GCA_023736055.1 of Quercus glauca. Classification (NCBI taxonomy): domain Eukaryota; kingdom Viridiplantae; phylum Streptophyta; class Magnoliopsida; order Fagales; family Fagaceae; genus Quercus; species Quercus glauca. The sequence continues at coordinate 23,795,541 of CM043325.1, read as the reverse complement.
GTATTGTGGATGCCTGATTGGGTGGTTGTGGAAATTATGGATGGGTTTGACCACGACCAAAACCAAAGTGGTGAGGAGCAGATATAGACATATAGGTAGGCGGTTTTGGTTTTGGTTTTATATTTTTAATTATTTTATTTTAAAAAAAATAATGGGCGTTCATTTATAGATAACTTACAATTGGCATTGTGGTTAATCTTTCTTAATAACATATGAGACTTCAATACTAACATAGATATTGTCAACTGCCTTTAACTCAACTAGCACTTTATATTGTTTCTTATAGAAATATTTATGGTTCAAATCTCTCTCACAATTATTTGAATTATAAAAAATAAAAAATCCTAATATAGACATCTCAAATCTCACAATTCTCCCGTGTTGATCTGTTAAAATTCTAAAATAATTATATTCTTATAATAAGTTGTGAAGAACTTTATAGTTTAACTGTCACATTCTGGTGTTTCCATTGAGTACATTAAGAGTTTAAATTCCCCCACCTTTACTATCAAATATTAAAAAAGAAAAAAAAAGGGCTTATATACATCCTTTTCATTTATATAGGGTGGGGACTAGAATGGCAACTAGGAAAGAAAATGAAGAAAATAAAAAGAGTACAAAGAAATTGTAAGAAAGATTAATCGAATTTTTTTTACACTAACATTTAATTAAAACTTTTGGTTGTCATATGTGCAATCACATCATATTATTATTAAGCAGTTATAAAGTGGAATTAATTAGGTACAGTTCATTAGGATCCTCAATTATATTCAAAGACATGTTTATATTGGCTAATGAAGCACAAATAATGTTTTCTTTTCAAATGAAAATTAAATTCTATGCAACTATGTCTTTAAATTTAATTGAGAAACTTAATGTATTGTATGTAAGGAATTGTATTTAAGTTTTACTTCAATAAAATGTTAAAGATCATATTTATATTGGTTTATGTTTATTATGTGTAATGGCCCAAGTGGCCCGAAGTATAAACTATAAACTACACCTAACCTTAGACTTTTTATTTTTTTGTGAAGCACCTAATCCTAGACCTTGTAGCATCTATATATGCCCTAGGGTTCTTTATATTACACATTGATGATAATAAACATGTACCCATCTAAAACTTTTATATCGTGGATGTAGGCCTGCTTTCGCATCTTCTTTTCATTAATTTTAACATAACATAATCGTATTGGTATAGGTTTCACGAAGTAAGAAGTAAAACTAGTAACTAATATGATTGGACATATTAAAGAAATTGATTTATTCTAAAACTAATAACTTCAAAATATATACCCATACAAAAGAGCAGTTTTCATTTCAATAATTAAGGGTCCGTTTTGATAGAGCTTATTTTACTGAAACTGAAAACTGAAAACACTGTAGCAAAATAATTTTTAAATGTGTGAATAGTACCGTGAGATCCATTTTTAATGAAAAAGTTGCTGAAAAGTAATATTTGTGGATTTGTGAATAGTGAAATTTGTGGAAAAAGTTAAATATTGCAGCTACTGTTCATAAACAGTAACCACAACATTGAATGAACAGTAAAAAAATTGACTGAAACGCGTGAAACAAAAAAAAAAACGCTAAAACGCAAACATGTGTTTCATCAACTTTCAGCCCAATCCAAATGGGCAATAAGTGTTAGAGAACAATTTTTTTTTCCCACAATGATCTTAATGGTTAATTATTAATAAATTATCTAATATATCAACGTATACGTAAAATACAATATTTTTAATATACTGGTTACAAAATTGTGAGTTTGATGTGAAGGAGGGGAGTATGATGTTTTACCAACACTAGATATTTAATTATTATTATTATATATATTCTTTTGTAAACATGATTAATTGATGTAAAAAAAAAGTGTAAAATAATTGAATCAAAACACTTGGAGGCCGCACACCACGATAACATCCAATCGATTCGACGCTTACCAAGGAGAAAACGCGTTTAGCTTCGTAATTACCAACTTCACCACTATTTCAATCTCCATGGCAACTTCAAGAGCCAAGTCAATGTTTTCATGTCGTGCACATTCATTTCCTTTAATAAATAAAGAGACTAAAACCACAAACCCAATAGACTGTGCTCCCTATATATAAGGACTGACATTTATTCCTCTTTCTTTCAAGCTTTTGCTTATTAAAAGTCATGGCTTTCTTGCTAAGTTCAAGCCAAACCAGTGTCAATTCATTGCTCTCTCTTTCACTTCCCATTAAACAACAACGGCCTCGTGTGCTTGTCAATAGTGTTTCATGCAGAGCCACCAAAGTTATTGGTAGTGAAAATAATTCAACCAATTTCTATGAGCTCCTTTCTTTGAGTCCAAACAACGCAAACATCAACGAGATAAAGAAAGCATACAGAAGCAAGGCTCTTCGATGTCACCCTGATGTTTGTCCACCTCCCATGAAGGAAGAGTCGACCAGAATGTTTGTTCAACTGAATGCTGCATACAAGACTCTGTCAGATCCTATGTTGCGCAAAGAGTATGATTGTGAATTGTTGGGGGTGAGAAATAATTATGGGTCAACATTGAAGATGGATGTGGATGTTGCAAGAACTAGGTGGCAAGAACAAATTAATGGATTGAAAAGTAGATCAAATCGTCGTATGGCTCAAAAGGAGGGGTCAAGGGGTAGTAGAATAAGGGCTCAGAATATGAGGAACAAGGACTAATATTTTCATTTAAAAAAAAAAAAAATTACATGTTAATAGTTCTCAGGGTCTGGGCAATTTATCTGTTGTATTTGTTATTACTTTGTAATAGTTTTTTCTAAATTTATTTATTTATTAACATTTTACATGTAAGTATGAAACCGCGTACAGTACACTGTATGGGGGAATTCTTTATTTATTTATTTTAAAAATGCCAAATTCACAAACTTTTTCTTTTCAAATTGCTGATATAGTATGTGATTATTAGTAATACCGTACGAGAAATTATTTATTTATTTATTTTAAAAATGCCAAATTCACAATTTTTTTCTCTTTAAATTGCTGATGTGGTATGTAATTATTAGTAAGTAAAAAAAGTGATGTTAATGGTGCAACCTAAATGAAAACCAGTAAGAATTTGTCATGTCAACACTACAAAAAACGCGCGTCAAGGCTGCGTTTTGGAGCTGCGTTTTTAAAAAACGCAGCTTCAGGATACTGTTTGAGCTGCGTTTTTCAAAAACGCAGCTCCACCACTGGACGTATAACTGTGTTTGCTAAACACAGCTATAGACCAGCTCTGAAGTTGCGTTTTGGTAGGACTGAAGCTGCGTTTTAAAAAACGCAGCTCTAGACCCATTTGAGGATTTTTTTTTTTTAATATATCCCAGAGCTGCGTTCAATAAACGCAGCTTCAACACTTAGTACCCGTTTGGGCTCGACGACTCACGTCTGGCGTTTTGCAAGTTTTGCGTTTTCAGATTTTTTTTTCCTTGCGCGTGAACAGTAACCTCACCTGGGTTTACTGTGCAGGGAACAAAAATTACTGTGCGGCTACTGTTCATCACTGTTCATAGTACTGTTCACGCACTAAAAAATATTAAAAATGGGACCCACGGTACTATTCACACATTTAAAAATTATTTTGCTACAGTGTTTTCAGTTTTCAGTTTCAACAATAATAAGCTCAATCCAAACGGACCCTTAATAGAGCTGCGTTTATCAAACACAGCTCCAGACATGTTTAAGCTGCGTTTAATTAAACGCAGCTCTAAGTTTGCTATAAATTGAAAAAAAAAAACCCTAAATTGAAAAACACAATTGAACCCATTTGAACCTAGCTCACTCTCAACTCACTCTCATCCTTTGTGATATTCATAGTTTTGATGTTGTTGTTCGCATGGTTGTCGAGTAAGCCTGGGAACAGCGTGATTTACTACCCAAATCGGATCTTGAAGGGTTTGGATCCGTAGTCCAGGACCCGGAACCCGTTTGCGTGGATCCATGATGCTATGTCCTCAATGGAACAGGACGTTATCTCCGCCTCAGGATATGACACTGCTGTCTACTTTGTGTTCTTGAGCATTGGTTTGTCTCCGTCTCTCTCTCTCTCTCACCCTCAATTTCTCTGTCACTTTCTGCTTGTAGTTTTGGTAAAGTTCTAATCTTGTTGTTGTGCTTTTTCATGGATTTTTTTTTAAAATATATATTTTTTGAAAACTATAATTGTATTGGATTGATGTAATTCTAGTTCTGGGATGTCATTCTCTGGAAACAATTTTTTTTTTTTTTTTAATGAAAATTCAATTTTTTTCCTCCTTTTTGAGAAAAGTGGGTGGCCTTTAGATGTTGTTGTACTTGTGGGAAATGATTTTTTTTTTTTTCCTTTTTTTAAGTAAGGATGTTGTTGCAATTGATATTTACGGAGAAGTCAAGAGTGTGCTCATATGTGGAAAGACATTTAATGTTCTAAATTGGATTACAAGATATAAACTTTTGATAATTGCCCACAATATAGTTGCTTGACTGTTGAAATTATTTGCAAGTTTTTCTTATCAGAAAAGAAAAAAGAAATCATTTGCAAGTTTCACTCAAATATTGTGGATCTGTATTGCTATTTGTGGGAAGTGACTTTTATTTTTTAAAATATATTTTTAATACCTTTTTTTGAGTAAAGATGTTGTTGCAATTGATACTTATGGAGAAGTCAGTGTGTGCTCATATGTGGAAGTTCTGTTCTCTCTTATTTTTCTGTCTTCTGAAAAAGCGACATTCAAAATTCAAAAAACGAAATAATTTCAAATTCAAAATAAAATCTTAAATGATTTGCCATGAAGCTTTCACACACATGGAGGGTCAGAAAGAATTTGTGCAGATTGACCACAATGATTTGTTTCCTTATCTTCTTGTCAATATTGGATCTGGTGTTAGTATGATCAAGGTACCTTTGTCTTTTTTGTTTTTGTTTTTCCTCTGCAGTTTATTAACTGATAATTGCTAAGCTAAACAATGGTAATAACTTTCTAAATTAATCTATGCTTTTGATTTAAGTTGGGGTAGGTTGATGGGGATGGGAAATTTCAGGGGGTTAGTGGGACAAATGTTGGTGGTGGTACTTACTGGGGGCTTGGGAAAGCTGTTAACAAAGTGCAAGAGGTCATTGTGATGAAGTTCTTGATGAAGTTCTTGCATTGCTTAATTACATTTTCAGTTTTGATGAGTTGCTAGAGCTGAGTCAAAGGGGAGATAATAGGACCATAGACATGCTTGTTGGAGATATTTACAGTGGTATGGATTACTCTAAGGTATATGTTAATCTTAATTTCCATTCCTTCTATTCTGGGATTTATAATCTGTCTGTGCCATAGAAAATCCTTAGGTTCTTTGAATTGATCCAGATATTTATTTATAGATTATATTAGCCAGAGTTTTTTTTTTTAATAATTCATTACTAAGTATTTTCCAACCTTAAATCTTTATAGATTGGTCTCTCTGCATCAACTACTGCTTCTAGTTTTGGCAAGGCTATTTCAGAAAACAAGGAACTTGAGGACTACGGACCAGAAGATATATCCCTCTCTCTCTTACAAATGATTTCTTATAATTTTGGCCAGGTGAGTTGCGTAATTACAGGATTTTATTATGCAATTTTCCTAGAAAAATTCAATTAAGCAATTGTCATTATACCTCATCCAAAGTATATGTGTTAGAAAAAATAAGATGTTATACCATCTTATTGGATTTTTTTTTTTTTTTTTAATGTAAAAATTGTCCATTTCTTTACTTAAACAAAAAAAAAAAAAATTAAATATCAATTGTCCAAAAATTTCTTTAAAAAGCTGCCAAAGCTAGCCAAATTACACTCCACATGACATTTACGTTATATATGCTATGATGCACTCTTTGCAATTGAAATTTGTTCCTTAATGACTAATTTTAATTTGTCACATGTTTTTTCAAAAGGGTTTAAACTTATTGAGGGCCTAAATCATATCTTTCTTTATGATTATGAGCCCTGTGAAGATAATGGCATTATTGTGAGGGTGATAATGCAGGTTGTGCTGTCATTAATGCTGCAGAGAATGGTGCATCATTTCCTTTGAAAAGAAGGTTCATAAATTGGGTCTAATTGATATCTCTTACATTCATATAATGGGCTTCTTAATTTAATTTGTTTTTGTATGATGCAATAAGAATTAAGAAAGATAATATCAAGTTTTGGGTGACCCCTTAATGACATTTTAGCTGTTTTGCTTAGCCTAAAGAAGATTTAAAGTTATATAGATTAGCTCTCTTGGATTTTAAGTGCTACATTTCAAATTAGGATAGAGCTTGTTGGAATTGTCTGTGATGCCTATCTAGCTGATACTATTCAAAGAATTTTCCAAATCCTTAGGAGTATCCTTTCTATAATGACTTTGTTTATGCCCGCAACTCTTTGACATTTCTTTATGGCCCATCTGAATTATTTTATCCAGGGTCATTTCGTCATAAAATTGTTGCTACTTAATGTGGTTTCAAGTTTCAAGTTTCCTGCCTTTGATCCCTTTTGTTTGTATCTGTAGATATTAATACACTTGAATATGTGTTCTAGTGAATGTTGTATATTTTTTGCATGCCTGAGTGGTTCTTGAAACTAATTTAGATGAATATTTTCACCTATTACATGTGGGGTATTTCTAACTGAAATTTCTAATTGTATTTGCAGTGTTGCATTATTGAAACTTGCAAAGATGAATTATTGTGGTACACAACAAGGTAGTGAATGTTGTAATTTGCTCACTTAAAAAGATTGTGGAAGTGTGAAAATTAATAGCTTCTGCCATGTGTTTGTGTGCATATTTTTATTGAATGGCTTCTGGATACTCAAGTGCTTTAGTGTTTATGATTTGGTTTGAGGATTATGAGGAACTGTGGAAGTTGGGTGCATAATGCTTTGGGCTTATTTGGTTTCTTCTCATAGGGATGTGTAGATCATCTAGTATAATGGCTTGTGTCGTTGTGTGCATCATGTATTGGTTTTGATTTTATTTATTTTTTGATCCAGATGGATGTCTACATTGTCAACTTTGCTTTGGTATTTCTTCCTTTTTCTATGCTTTTTGTGTAAGGGCTTTGTAGCATAGGATGCAAGTAGTGATTTGTTGCTCAGCAAAGTGGGAAGCTCAAAAGCTCCACTTGTTTGGGGGGCTATGGCACTTTGTCTAAGCATTGAAGTGAAATTTGATATAATGCTTGTTATAATTTATGAAATTTAAGTTTTCTGGGAGGGCACAAGCCTTAACGTTAAGGTGAGAAGTTAGACCTAAATGTGAACTTAAGGTTTGGGGTTGAACCTAATATGGATTAAACATTAATCTTTGTTCAGAACTAATTAATTTAAGTGATGTCGCGGTCTGATGCATTTTCTCTATTTGGGGCTTACAGGGTAATGCCTGTAGAGGTTATTGATTTATTCTTTGTTGGATTTCAGGTTTGTTTGGATGTCATAGTAATTTGGAGTTTATAGGGTGAGACCTGTGAAGGTCATTGATGTGTTTCTATGATGGAAAGTTTTGTTTGGATGTCATAGTAATGATTCTTCATGGAATTTTACTCAATGGTAAGTATGATGTGGACTTTATGAAGGGAGAGGAAAATAAGACCTTTGTTTTTGTAGTGTTGGGAATTGTTGAGTGTTGGCAATTTGTTTTATTGCTTCCAATTGGTTGCATCTGTTGAGTGGTGGCAAGAATTACAGGTCTTGTTCTCGGCAGGAATGTGTTTAGGAAGGGAATGAAAAAAAAAAAAAATTATTACCTATAGCCGCGTTTTTAAAAACGCGGCTACAAAGACCAAAAATTGGGACCTATGGCCGCATTTTAAACGCAGCCCAAAGTGGGTCTATAGCTGCGTTTTTACAAAAACGCAGCTATAGGTCTCAGCTTATGGGTCATGGGAAAACGCAGCGATTGGGGGTATAAAACGTAGCTACAGGGTGATTTGGAGCCGCGTTTATAAAAACGCAGCTCTAGGTCCCGCAGGGGGGCTATAGCCTCGCCGCATAGGCTGTGTTTGGAAACGCGGCTATAAAAATGCAGCTATAGCCTATAGCTGCGTTTTTCAAATGCGGCTATAGCTCTCTTTTTTTGTAGTGCAATAATTTGTAAAAATATTATAAAATAATTTACAATTGTAGCATTATTATTTATTTTTGAATGCTTCGATTTTTTAGCATAGATATCGACGTGTGAAGTATCTTTGATGTGTGGGGGTTATTGTTAAGATAATGTAATACCCATTCTTATTTGTATGTATGGTTTTGAACTTCAAAACTCACATTAATTTATGCTGAAAATAGTTTCACAAATAAACAAGTTTTGATTGGACAAGTGTAAACTGAATAATTAGTACGTAAGAACATAAAAATAAACAATAAAAAGAGAAGTTTAGGAAAAGTTGCATATAATCATGAAAAAACGTTATCCTTAAAAGTTGATTTGTATAACCCAAAATAAAAATTTGGTGTGATTGGTTCTTAGCACTAAATAACATCCTAAGATCGGACTATACTATTGACTTTTGTATTGGACTCACTTCCACACACAAGGTTTCAAGGAAAACCTTTTAATATGCCTTTCCCTTACAATAGATATGGTAAAATACAATTCACACAAGAGAAATACGTGGGAGATCGAAGAGTAACTCTTTCAAGAGAAGAAAAGAACAGTGTTATTGTTCACAGAGAGAGAGAGAGAGAGAGAGAGAGTAATTAGTTCTAATGAAAATTAGGTGTTCTGATGGTGTGTAAATCAAGCCACTAAGTTAGTTAGATAACAATAAAATAATAACTTTTTTTTTTGAGAAAGAATAAAATAATAACTTAGCTTACAAAGAAAGCTGAATTCAATGTGCAGAAATAAATCTTAAATGCTCATAATATCTTGAAAAAATAGCAAATAATAAAAATCCAAAGTAAAATTGATCTGGACCTAGATGTTCGAGATGAGACAGGGTACGTACACGTGTGTTATAGATAAGATACAAGTTCATACTAGACCCATATATTAATATATCAATGGAGGAACATAATTGCTCATAAATACAAGAATGAGCTTACTTCAAACGAATGTGAGTCTGACAATAAAACTCAAAATATTTGGAACACGTGCATGAAAACAATTTATTCGAAGAAAAAGAAAATCTTATAAACGGGTGCCCAAGAAAAGAATAAGCCAAAACCACAAAAGACATCCGCATTAGGCAAGGTGAAATATTTCTCAAATATGAAATTATCAAAACTGGAGGTTCATTATTACAATGAAATTTAGGTTATGTTGGAGTGTTCTTGAGGACTTGCAAGAGCTCTTGAGTATACATCGATTGATGTAAGTTGTAGGGCCAAGTCAAACAGCTCAGGCCCAATGAGTATGGGGTTGTGAGTTAGTGAGCCAAATATAATAAATTTGTAGAGAATGGGTTGAAGAGCTGGGTCCTAATGAATCTGACAACGGCGGGGATAGGGTTGAGAAACAGTTGTGCAAGAACATGCATGTAAGATCAAGTGGATATGTATTGTCCGAGGAGGCAAGTCTTTGGTTATATATGTAGATATCACTTGAATTGATTACCAATGCCGCCTTGGTTGCTACCGTGCTCTTCCTTTTTTCTCTCTGCTTTCTCATGGAGCATTTCTCACATTATATAGCATCCTTCAGACCATCTTGATCCTACACTTGTCGATTAGGTAAGTCCGCACTTGAGTGCTTGTCCCATCACACACCCCTCCTGACCCTCTGTGAGTTGCAGTAGCCAAGAAAATATTGTGCAGGGGTCTTTTCCACATAAATGCAGCCAGAAAAGTAGCTGCGGAGCATTCAATGCGAAGGTAGCAGCTTTTCTTTAGATATTTTTTGGATTCCCTTCCTTCTTGTGTGTTCATGAGGTACGCCACTAATATTGTAGCTTTGATGAAGGTCAATCTTGTCTTTGGAGCTCGTACTTGAGTTATATTTGTCATGGCTAAGGAAGAATTTCTCTTCGGATAGCTTTTCACTTCTTCCTTGCTTATGAGACTTTGAATTGGTGCTCCTCAGAAAGCTGTTCCTCCTCGGACATACCAACGTTCTCGGATAAGGCCCTAGGCCAAACGTACAGTTTTGGGCCATCATCCCTATAATAGCCCCTTAAAACTCCGGTTTTTCCCTCTCGTCCGAGGAGAAAAAGTGGGGTTTTCATTTCTAAGAGGTAAAAATCATTTATTTCCTTGGTTCACACATGCAGGAGTGTCATTTTATGCGCCCCATGATTATTACTGACGCTTCACACCTCGCGAGGCACCATTAATTGCTCTGGGCAGCTTGATGTTAATGGTGAAGCATAGATCCAATGGCTGGCACTCGTTCTTGGGTTTTGAGCGGAATTGTTAGGTTCTAAAGACTTAGGATTTAATGTATTTAGAACTTTAATATGTAATGTTGGCAAACCATGATCAAAACAATATGTTTAGTCTTGTTTAGGCTTGCTTAAAGTTGGTTAATTATTGTAAAGTTGGAATCGAGTGGCTGCAGAAGTCTTTGTGACTTTCGGCCTGGCTCGATCGATCGAAGAATAGACTCGATCGATCGGAAGTCGGCCAGATTATTTTTTCTGCAGAATTTCCAACTCAGCCCTACCTCATTAAACGTTTAGGGTTTTATGTTTTTGCCCTAGGTATATAAGGCAAAACCCTAACTATGTTTTTGAGGGTTGCTCCTGTTGTATTGTTGCTCATACTTTTCTATTTTGTGTAAATCTCTTGTGAGATCTAGAGGAGCTTTCCTTTACACAAAGTTTAGGGTTTTCAAGGTAGAGATTACTTCAACATCTTGATGATCAACTCAGTTGCTACCATTGGAGCTTAAAGATAAATAAGCGAGGAGCTTGTAGCTGATTGAAGAATCCAAGATAGAAGGAGTCCGTGGATTCGGAGCTTGCACGTGGTCGTGTCAGTAAGTTCTACTGGTGGGTAGCATTAGGAAGTCAAGCGAGGAGCTTGTAAGTCCTTTTGTATGAACTTCGATTCTTTCATAGTGGATTCAGGTTTACCTTGAGGATAGCTAGGTCAAATCCTCCTCAGGTTTTTACCGTGTGGTTTCCTAGGTCATCATATCTTGTGTTCATTTATTTTCTGCTGCTTTATATCTTGATATAATTATTTAATTGTGTTAACCTAGAATTGCATAATTTGACTAAGTTAATCACTTGGCTAATTCACTAGGTTAATCCAATTGTTGTTTTAAGGGGTCTAAAAACCGTTCAAGTGGTATCAGAGCTGGTAGCTCTTTTGTTGTAGATATTTTGATCTCTGAACTGATCCTCGACCCCTGTTGTCATGGAACACGGACACTCTCTTGTTGTTCCTCCTCACTTTGATGGGAATAACTATGCTTATTGGAAAGTAAGGATGAAAGCATTCTTGAAATCCATTGATGAGAGAGTTTGGAATTCCGTTGAGTACGGATGGGAGAAGCCCACTACTCCTGTGAGTGAATGGCAAACTTCTCAAAAAGAAGCAGCTGTATTTAATAGCAAAGCTATGAATGCCATCTTTAATGCTGTTTCTATGGAGGAATTTAAGAGAATCTTAAATGTTGAGGTTGCTCATACTACTTGGAAAATCCTCCAAACTGTGCATGAAGGCACAAAAGCTTCCAAAATAAATAAGTTGCAGCAATTAACTTCTAGATTTGAAAGCATTAGGATGTCTGATGATGAATCATTTGATGAATTTTATGCCAAACTGAATGATATTGTTAATTCTGCTTTTAATTTGGGTGAAGTTTATGATCAACCTAAAATTGTTAGGAAGATTCTTAGATCTTTAACTGAAGACTTTAGACCCAAAGTGACTGCCATTACTGAGAGCAAGGATGTGGACTCTATCCATGTGGATGAACTTGTAGGATCTCTTCAGTTCTATGAGTTAGACCTACCCAAAATTAACAAATCCAAATCAATGGCTCTTAAGTCTGTGGATGATGTTGATGCTGGTGGATTTGATGATGAGCTCTCTACTACAAAGATAGCTTATCTTGCCAAAAACTTTAGAAACTTTCTTAGGAATACTAATAAAAGGGCAAGGAATACAAACACTGTTGAACCTAGAAATTTTAGGAAGAATGATCCCATTAAGGTTAGCAACACTGAAAAACCTAGAGAAAGAGTAGGTCAATCTTCCAACAATTCTTTGGGTTCTCAATGTTTTGGTTGTCAAGGGTATGGTCATGTTAAATCTGAATGTCCAACATTCTTGAGGTCTAAGAGCAAAGCTATGGCTGTAACTCTTAGTGATAATGAGGTTTCTGATGATGAGTCTGGATGTGATGAGGATGGAAACTTCATTGCTTTCACTGCTACTGTTGTAGTCAATGAAAGCATATCTGCTAAGGAGAACCCTTCTGATGGGGAACTCTCTAAGGATGCAGATCTTTAAGAAGCCTATAACAAACTTTGCAAAGTTGCTGCAAAGGATGCTATGAATGTTGAACTTTGCCTGAAGAAAATTGAATCTCTTGAGCTTGATAAGAAAAATTTTCTTGTTAAATTGTTTGATGCTAATGATCTTTTGAACAATGTAAAAATTGAGAATATGATGTTGATTGATAAAGTAAAGAAATTAGAACTTGATTTATCTGTTGCTAGATCTGCTAATTCTAAACTTGATCAAATATTGAGTGTTTAAAAGTATCCTTATGACAAATCAGGTTTAGGTTTTGTTGAGAGCATCTCTGTGTTTGCACCTCATTCCACTATCTTTGTACCTTCATCTTCTTCTGAACCTTCAGTGAGTGAGGTTGTGAGTGAAACTGTTAAACCCCCTGTGAGTGAGGTTGTCAAATCTTTAGAAGTTTCACCACCTAAGAAGATTAGGGTTGATTTGAGAGAGTCTAAACCTAAGGAGCTTACCAAATCTAAGGACAAGATGCATGGTAAACCTCTTTGGATTTGTCATTATTGTGGAAAGTTTGGACACATTCGTCCTAACTGTTACAAGTTTCAAGCTGCTAAGAGAGCAAATAAACCAAAAGTGCCTGTGCCTCAAGCACAAGATCCTATGGCACTAATTGGTGAATTGGTAAAGGCGTTAAACCTTTATTCCAATCCTGGAGTTGGGAATCACTCATATGTGAATAAGAACTCCAATGCTCGTGGTGCATCTAAAAGGTTTTGGATGCAAAAGACTCGATTGAATTGAGTCTTTCTGACATGATTCTTGTGCTTCATTGCTCATTCATCTGTGACAATTGTTCTTTGGCATTTGTGTTTTTTTTCTAGGACTTGCATTGCATTACTTTCATGCATTTCATTCTAGGATTTCTTTTGTTTTTCCTTTTTTAAAAAAAAAAAAAAAAAAAAGTAGGAAGCAAAACTATGTTTGACATTATTTTTCTTGGTTTTTGAAAACAAGGTTGGTTAATCTATTTACACATAACATGTCTTGTGTACCTTGTTTAGTTTTGATGAGCTTATTTATTGCACTTTACTAGTTGAAGCTTTGTAGTGCATGTTGTGTGGGAAAGATGTTTATGGTGTTTATCACTTTGTTTTAATCTTGAAGTCACATGTTATTTGACTGTCGGACTTGATCCTTTTGAGAAAGGCATAAATAACCATCTCACTACTGTTCACTAGCCAATCATGAATACCGTAGTGCATATCATAAGATTTTGTGCTCGAGAAAGTGTAGCACATGCACAAAAAGAACATAAGGTGTAGCCTCGGTTAATTCACATAATTAAAATTGGTGTGTACTATTAGGCTTGATGCCAATTCACTTAATTAAAACTGGTGTGTACTATTAGGCTTGATGCCAATTCACATAATTAAGAGGCAAAATTCAAGAAACCTACATGATTGCAAGCTTTTGTTCTAGGAGATGTGGGAGTTATATGATATAACTCTTTAGGTGATAGTCTCTTTTAAATTATATGTGATGAATTTTGTAAACTTTGTGTTTGATTTCTATTCACATATCACCTCACATGTATCTCACGCTTTTGCTAGTTGTACACACTACATAAGTTACTCTTTGCTAAATACTGTACATGTTATTGTGTGTGTGTTTTAGATCTGACCAACCAAGTTTGAAAATACTTTGAGTATTATGCAAAATAATTTTTTTTGCTTGAGAATTTAAAGGGAGATTGGCTGAAACTTTCTTTGGAGAAACTGGGATTAAAATTTGGGTTTTTGAAAAAGCATTCCATTACATCTCATACTCATGCATTTTGTTTCATTGATTTTAATGCTTTGAGGAGTTATTTTCAAAAACTGGTTTGAGTTTTTCAAAACTGTAATTTTTCTCAAAATGCTGTGAGTCGTTGCTTGTTTCGATCGATCCAATCTGTTTTTCGATCGATCGAAAATACTTAAAATTCCTTTAAAAATCTCGGATTGATTCGATCGATCGAATGTGATTTTCGATCAAACGAATGTCGCGAATCAGGTTTTTTAAAATACTGTTCTTGACTGATTCAAAACACCTTTTCAAAAGTTTTTAAAACTTTTCTTCTCTCTCCGACTAGGCAAGGCTCTACAGTCAACTTTTTTGTCGTTTTCCTCCGAATTTTTTGCAAAGATTCTCTTTCCTCAAGCCGGGTCTCTTTTGCCCTTCCTTTTTGAGTTTATTTTCATTTTTCATGCATTTTTCACTCAAATTTTCGGACCTTTTCTATTTGGGATTTTTGTTGATTCAAGCCCTATTTTGTGAAATTGATCAATGGGTTTTTGTGGGGACATGATATAAACATAATATTGATGGTTTAATTTGATCAATTTTGGGATTTGTGAAAAATTGAAAATTCTAGGGCTTGTATTTAATCCGAATTGGGGATTTTGTTCAATTAGGTTAAACTTGATAAAATTGGCTTGTTGTTTTGATGTAATTGAGCATTATACTCTGTGTATTGTGTTATGTAATACTAAATTCATCAATTTGTTTTAAAAATTTCAACAAGTGGTTTTTCAATTTTCGGGTTTTTGTTAGAAACCCTATGTTCAAGCCAATTTTGTTAATCGAACCTTTAATTGAACTTACTTTTTACTGCATTAGAACATGCATCATGACATTTTAATTGTTCATGCATCATATAGATTGTTTATTCTATTTTTTTGTGCTAATTTGTAGTCTGCCATTGGCTTTTTTTTTTGTTTTGTTCTTTTGGTTCTCCTTTGTCTCTCTGTCCTTTTCTTAGCATCATGCCTAGGAAGACTAGAGCCCGTAGGTCTGTTCCCTCTTCTTCTCCTCCCCCACCTTCCTTTGACCGTGAGAGGTTTCCGAGTGAGAAAAACCAAGAGGTTTTTGAGAAGCTGAACCTACAGAGAAAAATTTAGGTTGAGCATTCTGTTATCTTAGATAAGGTTGATCCTGCCATTAGGGCAAATTCTAAGTGTTGGGGCTAGTTACCTTTGTTGGATGTTTCTGATCCTCTTCGTCCCGCTACCTTGATTAGAGAGTTCTTTTCGAACATCTCTATCCGCGTCTATGATTCCAACACTCTAGTTAAGAGTTGGATACGAGGCGTAGAGTATGTCATTACTCTTATGGTAGTGGCTGATGCTCTAGGGGTACCTTTGGTCCAACACCCTGTTTACCCTTATGATGAGTCTCCTTTGTTGAATGATGCCATGTCTTACATCACTGGGTCTTTTATCCAGTGGGGTTCTGATCCTTGGATCACCACTGTTGAGCTTCTTGAGACCATCTATCTTTTCTTTAGGATAGCGTGTTATTCTTTTTGACCCATTTCTCATCTTCACACCATTCCTCTCGAGCGGTGTGTATTTTTGTATGCTCTTGTCACTAATGCTCTTATCAGTTTTCCTCACTTGTTTCTTCGTTCTTTGAACGAAGTTTATAGGAGTTTATCTGCATCTCACGCTCTTGTCCATCCTATCTTTATTCATAGGATTTTGCTTCATTTTGGTCTAGACGATTTCCCTTCTTCTAAACCCGTCCATGTGATTGCTCCCATAGGTGCGTCTTTTCTTAGACAGAGGGCTGCTCATCTTTGAGTTGGCTCTAAACACTCTAGGTCTGAGCCTTCGGGTACCGCACCCCCTCCTTCTTCTTCTACAGGTCTTGCTCGTGAGGCTGTTCCTAATCCTGCTGGTGCTGTTGCTACTGCTGTTCCTCCACCTCCTTCGGATGACTTCGATGTACGTCATACCTTGGAGATTGTCATGACCGTTCAGGCGGCTCATGGTCAGATTTTGGTGGACTTGCTTGATGAGATTTGTGCTCTGAGAGTTGACTTGGTGCATCTTCGTTCACCCTCACCACCTCATTTTGATGATGGCATGTGATTGTCCTTTGGCATTCCGTCACAAAAAGGGGGAGTAGAGTTTGGAGACTTGTAGAGGAGTTTTTGTAGTTATGGGGAGTTTTCCTTTGTTTTTGCGGAGCTAGTGGAGATATTTTGATATTAGATTGTATCTAGGTGTTTCACCGTGTATACTTTCTTTTTGATTTTTGGGCTATTCTTGTTGGGAAATACATTTTTTGATATATGATTCTTGATTCTGTGTTCATTGCTTATTGATTTATATTTATAAGTTATTCATTGATATATGTCTTTATTATGTGTTGTGTGAACTTTCAAGAATGTTTTTATTTTTTGGTGTATCTAACTTAGGGGGAGAGTTAGTTTACATATCTATTGATTTACTGTTTTTCTGTCACATATGCGTTTATGTGTTTGTTGAGTGTTTCAGGAATATACATGTTGATTCGATTTGGCTGCTGTCTACACTTGCAACTGATGGATAGTAGTTATGATTGAATTGTGTTTTATGAGCATTACTGTTTGTAAAGGGCTTTTTATTTGTAAACTTTGAACTTTTAATTTGTGTTTTGTCACGGATTGCCAAAAGGAAAGTTTGTTAGGTTCTAAAAACTTAGGATTTAATGTATTTAGAATTCTAATATGTAATGTTGGCAAACCATGATCAAAATAATATGTTTAGTCTTGTTTAGGCTTGCTCAAAGTTGATTAATTATTGTAAAGTTAGAATCGAGTGGCTGCAGAAATCTTTGTGACTTTCGACCTAGCTCGATCGATTGAAGAATAGACTCGATCGATCGAAAGTCGGCCAGATTATTTTTTTTGCAGAATTTCCAACTCAGTCCTACCTCATTAAACATTTAGGGTTTTATGTTTTTGCCCTAGGTATATAAGGCAAAACCCTTGCCACGTTTTTGAGGGTTGCTCCTGTTGTATTGTTGCTTATACTTTTCTATTTTGTGTAAATCTCTTGTGAGATCTAGAGGAACTTTCCTTTACACAAAATTTAGGGTTTTCAAGGTAGAGATTACTTCAACATCTTGATGATCAACTCGGTTGCTACCATTGGAGCTTAAAGATAAACAAGCGGGGAGCTTGTAGCTGATTGAAGAATCCAAGAAAGAAAGAGTCCGTGGATTCGGAGCTTGCACGTGATCGTGTCAGTAAGTTCTACTGGTGGGTAGCATTAGGAAGCCAAACGGGGAGCTTGTAAGTCATTTTGTATGAATTTCGATTCTTTCATAGTGGATTCAGGTTTACCTTGAGGATAGTTAGGTCAAATCTTCACCAGGTTTTTACCGTGTGGTTTCTTGAGTCATCATATCTTGTGTTCATTTATTTTCCGCTGCTTTATATCTTGATATGATTATTTAATTGTGTTAACCGAGAATTGCATAATTTGACTAAGTTAATTACTTGGCTAATTCACTAGGTTAATCCAATTGTTGTTTTAAGGGGTCTAAAAATCGTTCAAGTGGTATCAGAGTTGGTAGCTCTTTTGTTGTAGATCTTTTGATCTCTGAGTTGATCCTTGACCCCTGTTGTCATGGAACACGGACACTCTCTTGTTGTTCTTCCTCACTTTGATGGGAATAACTATGCTTATTGGAAAGTAAGGATGAAAGCATTCCTGAAATCCATTGATGAGAGTTTGGAATTCCGTTGAGTACGGATGGGAGAAGCCCACTACTCCTGTGAGTGAGTGGCAAACTTCTCAAAAAGAAGCAGCTGCATTTAATAGCAAAGTTATGAATGCCATCTTTAATGCTGTTTCTATGGAGGAGTTTAAGAGAATCTCAAATATTGAGGTTGCTCATACTGCTTGGAAAATCCTCTAAACTGTGCATGAAGGCACAAAGGCTATCAAAATAAATAAGTTGTAGCAATTAATTTGGGTGAAGTTTATGATCAACATAAAATTGTTAGGAAGATTCTTAGATCTTTAACTAAAGACTTTAGACCTAAAGTGACTGCCATTATTGAGAGTAAGGCTGTGGACTCCATTCCTGTGAATGAACTTGTAGGATCTCTTCAGTCCTATGAGTTAGACCTACCCAAAATTAACAAATCCAAATCAATGGCTCTTAAGTCTGTTGATGATGTTGATACTCGTGGATTTGATGATGAGCTCTCTGCTACAGAGATAGCTTACCTTGCCAAAAACTTTAGAAACTTTCTTAGGAATACTAATAGAAAGGCAAGGAATATAAACACTGCTGAACCTAGAAATTTTAGGAAGAATGATCCCATTAAGGTTAGCAACACTGAAAAACCTAGAGAAAGAGTAGGTCAATCTTCCAACAATTCTTTGGGTTCTCAATGTTTTGGTTGTCAAGGGTATGGTCATGTTAAATCTGAATGTCCAACATTCTTGAGGTCTAAGGGCAAAGCTATGGCTGTAACTCTTAGTGATAATGAGGTTTCACTGCTACTGCTGTAGTCAATGAAAGCATATCTGCTGAGGAGAACCCTTCTGATGGGGAACTCTCTGAGGACGCAGATTTTCAAGAGGCCTATAATAAACTTTGCAATGTTGCTACAAAAGATGCTATGAAGGTTGAACTTGGCTTGAAGAAAATTTAATCTCTTGAGCTTTATAAGAAAAATTTGCTTGTTAAATTGTTTTATGCTAATAATCTTTTGAACAATGTGAAAACTGAGAATATGATGTTGATTGATAAAGTAAAGAAATTAGAACTTGATTTATCTGTTGTTAGATCTGCTAGTTCTAAACTTGATTAAATGTTGAGTGTTCAAAAGTATCATTCTGACAAATCAGGTTTAGGTTTTGTTGCGAACTTCTCTGTGTCTGCACCCCATTCCACTATTTTTGTTCCTTCATCTTCTTTTGAACCTTCAGTGAGTGCGGTTGTGAGTAAAACTGTTAAATCCCCTGTGAGTGAGGTTGTCAAACCTGTAGAAATTTCACCACCTAAGAAGATTAGGGTTGATTTGAGAGAGTCTAAATCTAAGGAGCCTACCAAATGTAAGGACAAGATGCATGGTAAACCTGCTTGGGTTTGTCATTATTGTGGAAAGTCTGGACACATTCGTCGTAACTATTACAAGTTTCAAGCTGCTAAGAGAGCAAACAAACCAAAAGTGCCTGTGCCTCAAGCACAAGATCCTATGGGACTAATTGGTGAATTGGTAAAGGCATTAAACCTTTATTCCAATCCTGGAGTTGGAAATCACTCGAATGTGAATAAGAACTCCAATGCACGTGGTGCATCTAAAAGGTTTTGGATGCAAAAGACTCGATCGAATTAGGTCTTTCTGACATGGTCCTTGTGCTTCATTGCTCATTCATTTGTGACCATTGTTCTTTGGCATTTATGGTTTTTTTCTAGGACTTGCATTGCATTACATTCATGCATTTCATTCTAGGCTTTCTTTTGTTTTTCCTTTTTTTTTTTTTTTAAAAAAAAAAAAAAAAAAAAAAAGGAGGAAGCAGAACTATGTTTGACATTATTTTTCTTGGTTTTTGAAAATAAGGTTGGTCAATCTATTTACACATAACATGTCTTGTGTACCTTATTTAGCTTTGATAAGCTTATTCATTGCACTTTACTAGTTGAAGCTTTGTAGTGCATGTTGTGTGGGAAAGATGTTTATGGTGTTTATCACTTTACTAGTTGAAACTTTGTAGTGCATGTTTAGCTTCCGCCCGTTCGACCGCCTGTCCCGCCACCTATTCAGCGTGCCTTTAGGTGGTAGCTGCTCCGAGAGAGGAGGTTGACTTAGCGCATTCGTCCCTCGAGGCCAAGATTGATCAATTTTGCTTTAGGGAGAACGAGGAATGACAAACAAACCCCATAATCCAACTCGTAAGTTCCAACGAGGAATTAGATAGGCACTCTGCTGCTCGACCTCTTAGACTGGTTATTGCCCGTGTTGATCCTAGTTCTGAGGAAGAAGAGGACATTGATACCAACCCAAGAAAGGGGTTAAGAGGTCTTCTCGCTACGAGGGGACAAGCGGGGTCATCCAAGGATGCCCCCAAATCCCAAGTACCTGCCAATCTCCCACCTCCTCCTCCTCAGATTCTTGCCGACCCTAGGTTAAAGCCCATGGTAGATTTGACTAAGAAGAGGCCAATCGAGGTGCGTGAAGAGGGTGAGGTAGGTCCCTAGAAGGGGACGAAACAACAGAAGTTGGCCAAAAACCAATGAGACAAGAGATCAACCTCTGTTGATAGTCGGGAGGACTCTTTAAAGGCTGATGTGCGCCGACCATCGCGTACTTGGTCCTTCAGGTTGAAGGTGGACGGTGCTTCTATCCCCTGAGACTCTTCAGTCCGAAATTATTAAGGGAGGCACGTGGGCTACATTGCTAAAGCTCTGGAGCAGCTGCTTCTCTTGCCAAGAGATATGGATGCTTACAGGCGCTTTAAGCAGCCTAATCTCTTTTTATCCCTTAAAAGGGATCTTGCCATGGTAAGTGTTCCGACCAATTTTTCTAATTAAACACTTAGTCGTTTTTGTTCGTACTTTTTCCTTTTCTTATGCGAAGCACTTCTACTTCTATTGTACAGATTACTCAGCAGGTTTTCGCGGCCGAGAAATGGGTCAAGAAGGCCCACAATGAAGTTACGACGGAGGCCTAGTCTCGCGCCGAGGCCAAGAAGGCGGCGGGGGCTCTTAAAGAGGATCTGGCCAAGTTGACCGCGGGGCTGAAGGAGGCGATCCATGCCAAGGATAGTGCTAAGGTGGGCTTGAAGGCTGCGGAAAGGCAGGCTAAGGACTAGCGCCAGAAGCTGCATGTGACCAAGATAAATTTGGCCACTGAAAAGTAGCTGGTCCTGGAGCTTAACGCTGAACTTCAGAAGGCAAAAGAGGTGGCTTAACTAGCCAAGGAGGCAGCAGAGGTTGAAAAGAAAGCCTCATATTTGCTTGGCGTGGAGGAGACACAAACTAGGCTCGCCGAGGAGCTAGCAGAAGTATGCCGGGACTACTGCAGCGTATCATGGGGCAAGGCCCTTGACGCTGCAGGAGTCCCTGCGGACTCTTCTTTGAGGCAACCTGGGAGTATGTATTACCACCTAGAAATTCGCGAACGTCTAGGTTTTGACTCCTCGGCTCCTAAATCCATCCCAGAGGTACCTGAGCAGCCCCTGGTCGGCCAAGTTCCTCTTGTTTTCCCTGAGGCTCTAAAGGGATCTAGACAGGCTGGTGATTAGGGCCAGGGAGTTGAAGGGGCCCAAGACAAGGGCAAGGGCTAGGAAGAGAAGAAGTCCCCCTCTAAAGCAAAAGACACAGCCAAGGACGCTACCATCCCCCAATTGAGCCAGGCTGCTGATCTTCCTACCCCTTAAGCCAAGACTTAGCCATTAGGACTCTTTTTTCTTCTTTTTTTTTTTTTTGTTTTGTTTTTTTTTTTCTTTGGTAGTATTGGTTGGTTTTTTTTTTTTTTTTTTTTTTTTTTTTTGGCTCTTGCCACCATTTGTAATGAAACTACCTTTTGATTAATGAACGGAATTCCCTTTTAACTTCTTGTGTCTTTACTTTCCATACTCTCGGACTCATTGTTATCTCTAATGAACTTGCCTTGTGAACATTTTAGCTTCAACAAAGACTAATAGTAATTGGCTAGGATCTTGGGTAAATAATTCAAGAATTTATACTTGGATAGAATAATTCAAAGATTTTTAACTTGCCCGGGGCTACCAATTTTTGAACTGTTTTGACTCTTAGTGAGGAACAAATAAATATCATGGACTGTTGATTTTTCCCAGTTTATACACTTATAAAAATTTGTAACAGAGTGTTAACCTTCCCACATCATCTGGTCCAAGGACTATAGGCATGATTGAGTTTTGGTTTAAACACTTATAACACTTATAAAAATTTGTAACTGAGTGTTAACCTTCCCACATCGTCTGGTCAGAGAACTATAGGAATGATCGAGTTTTGGTTTAAACACTTATAAAATTTTATAACAGAGTGTTAACCTTCCCACATCATTTGGTCTGAGGACTACATGCATGATCGAGTTTTGGTTTAAACACTTATGAAATTTTGTAACAGAGTGTTAACCTTCCCACATCATCTGGTCCGAGGACTACAAGCATGGTCGAGTTTTGATTTAAACACTTATGAAATTTTGTAACAGAATGTTAACCTTCCCACATCATCTGGTTTGAGGACTACAGGCATGATCGAGTTTTGGTTTAAACACTTATGAAATTTGTAATAAAGTGTTAACCTTCCCACATCATCTAATCCGAGGACTACAGGCATGATCGAGTTTTAGTTTAAACACTTATAAAGGAAGGAAAATTGGAAATGCGATGCCCTTACACAACAAATGAACATTTTTGACAAAGGAGACTTTTATTAACTAGTAGTAATACATTTTCAGGTTGTTTACATTCCACGGGCATGGTATTACATGTTTATCTAGGTCTTCCAAAAAATACGCTCCTATACCAACCACTGAGGTGATGCGGTATGGTCCTTCTTAATTAGGCCACAGCTTTTCCTATGCTGGGTTTTTTGTAGTACCTAGGACATTTCTCAACACCAGATCGCCAGGCCCCAATGGCCTCAGCTTCACGTTAGCATCATAACCTTGCTTGAACCATTACATTTTCCCTTTTTTCGTTGATTAGGTCTAGACTTTTTTCCAACAGTTCGTCATTAGTGGTCGGATTGAATGAGCTGGTTCTTAATGTTGGGAAACTAGTCTCCAAAAGGATAACAGCTTCGGCCCCATACATCATTGAAAAAGGGGATCTCTTTCATTGACTTGCGGGGCGTAGTTCGGTACGTCTATAGGACATGTGGCAGTTCATCCACCCACTTTCCCTTTGCGTCATCCAACCTCTTCTTAAGTCTGCTTACAATGGTCTTGTTAACAGCCTCAGCTTGCCCATTCTCCTGGGGATAGGCCGGAGTGGAATACCTATTCGTGATTCCTAAGTCACAGTAAAACCTTCTGAAGGATTTACTGTCGAATTGAAGGCCATTGTCTGAGATAAGGGTGCGAGGGACTCCGAATCGGGTGACAATGTTCTTCCATACAAATTTGTTGGCATCCACGTCCCTGATATTTGTCAAAGGCTCAACTTCAACCCACTTAGTGAAATAGTCAATGCCGACGAGCAAGTATCTTTTGTTCCTAGTTGCCTTAGGGAAATGGCCCACAATGTCTAAGCGTCATTGAGCGAAGGGCCACGAGCTGGACATTAGATTAAGGACTCCCCTTAGTTGGTGTATGTTGGGAACGAACCTTTGGCATTGGTCGCACTTCTTTACATATTCTTGTGCTTACTTTTGCATATCGGGCCACTAATAGCCTTGAGTTATAGCTCTGTGTGCCAAAGATTTGCCTCCGGTGTGGCTCTCACAAATCCCTTCATATAGCTTCTCTAGGAGCAATTCCGTTTCCTTGGGGTGCACGCATAGTAGGTATGGACTAGAAAAGGAGCGTATATATAACTTCTGGTCCTCGAACAACCAGAACCGAGGAGCCTTCCTACGTATTTTGTCCACTTCTGATTTTTCCTCGGGTAGGGTGTCTTCTTTTAAGAATAGTGCTATGGGGTCCATCAGCTAGGCTCCACCTTGACTTTGTGAATATGAATCGCCCCACTATTCGCCCTTGTGGGCTTACATAGGTCCTCTACGAGGATGACCCAAGGTAGGCTTTGTGCTAAGGTGATTACGAGTGTGGCTAGGGAATCGGCATGGGTGTTTCCGCTCCTAGGGATGTGCAACAGGCTAAAAGACTCGAATTCTGATTGTAAGTGCCTAACCTGGCCTAGGTACTCCTGCATTCTATCATCTCTCACCTCAAATTCTCCTTTGACTTGGTCGACGACTAATCTCGAGTTAGAGAACACCTCTACTACCTTCCCGCCCATTTTTCGAACCATGGTCATTCCCTCAAGCAGAGCCTCATATTCGGCTTCGTTGTTGGTAGCCGAGAACCCCAATCTAAATGACTTCTCAATAGTAATCCCTTCAGGGGACATTAGCACTAACCCCACTTCGGACCCTTTTTGGTTTGCTGCACCATCAACGTGCACTTTCCATGATAGGGGGCCTTACTGGGTGATCATGCCAACTGATTTTCCATCCATGTGCTGTGTTTTCGTTTCTTCTTCTAATAGGGATTCAGCGAACTCGGCCACTAGATCCGCCAGGACTTGGCCCTTGATGGAAGTGCAAGGCATGTATTTGATGTCGAAAGCCCCCAGGATTGTGACCCATTTAGCGATCTTCCCCACGTAATCAGCGCTTTGAAGCAGGGCCCTAAGCGAAAGTTGAGTTAGGATAATGACCATGTGTGCTTGGAAGTAGTGGGGGAGTTTACGTGTGGCGTGCACTACTACCAAAATAGCTTTCTCTAGCGGCAAATAACAGATTTTGGCCTCATGTAGTGACCATCTCACATAATAAATAGGCCTTTACATGCCGTTATCAACGCGTATCAGGACTAAGCTTACAGCATGAGTAGTCACAGTGATGTAAGCAAACAGGACTTCATCAACCTCAGGGCTAGAAATGACAGGGGGCCAAGAGAGATAGTCTTTAAGCTGTTAAAAGGCTAAGGCACACTCATCGGTCCATTCGAATCCCTTCAATTTGTTCATCAGTAGGAAGAAAGGTCGGCATCTATCCGCTGACCGAGAGATGAACTGGTTCAGGGCAACATTCATTCCTGTAAGCTTCTGGACTTCCTTAGGGTTCCGAGGTGGCTGCAAGCTGTTGATAGCTTTAATCTGGTTGGGATTAATTTCAATTTCTCTGTGGGTTACCATGTAGCCTAGAAATTTGCCGAATCCTACGTCAAAGGAGCATTTGGAGGTGTTGAGGCACAACTTGTACTTCCTTAGGACGTCGAATATGTCTCCGAGGTCCCCTAAATGCTCGGACACCACCTTACTCTTTATCATCAGATTATCTATATAGACTTCAATGGTTTTACCTAACTGCGTCTCAAACATCCTAGTCACCATCCTTTGATAGGTAGACCCCGCGTTCTTTAAACCTAACGACATCACCTTGTAGTGGTAATTTCTGGTGGGGGTGACGAAAGTGGTCTTCTCCTGATCTTCTAGGGTGAGTGGTATTTGGTGGTGCCCCTGAAAGGCGTCTAGAAAGCTCATCCGAGAATGGCCTGTGGTTGCGTCTACCAGCTGGTCTATTTTAGGCATAGGGAAAGGGTCCTTTGGGCAAGCCCTATTTAGATCCGTAAAGTCCACGCATATTCGCCATTTCCTATTCTTCTTCTTCTTCACTACCACTGTATTAGCTAACCATTCAGGGTAAAAAACTTCCTTGATGGCCCCCGCCTGCTTCAGTTTCTTTACCTCATCTCTGATAGCATCAGAGTGCTCCCTGGAAGAGCGCCGAGAAGGTCGCTTCTTGGGGACAACTGATGATTGACATTTAGATGATGGCAGATGAAGTTCGGATCCACTCCTAGGGCTTCGTAAGTAGTCCATGCGAAGACATCGTCGTTCTGCCTGAGAAACTCTACCAGCTCTTCCTTCTCGCCCCAATTTGGAAGAATTTTTCTAGATCGTCACTGATGACAACCTTCATCAAATCCTTGCACTTCACCTCTTCGGTGAACCCGTCAACGTGCGACGCCTTATCTGTTAATTGCTATAAGCTTTCTTCAGTATAGGCCGAGGATTCGGCTTGGACTGGTGACGGATGGCGGCCACTAAGCATTGTCTAGTCGCAGACTGGCTCCCAATAATATCTTCAATCTGTCCTCTTGACGGGTATTTCACATTCTGGTGGAGGGTGGAAGAGACAGCCCCTAGGGTATGAAGTCAGGGCTTTCCAACAATGACTGTGTATGAAGAATATGCGTCTACCATAATGAAGTCCACCTCCACTACTTATGAGCTGGTTTGTATGGGCAGCCTGATCTGTCCCTTTGGGATGACGACCTTCCCATCAAAGCTCACTAAGGGCGAGCTGTAGGGTATTAAGTCTTCTGGATTCAAGTTTAGCCCCCGGTATAGGTCGGGGTACATTATCTCGGCTCCACTGCCCTAGTCCACCATTACCCTCTTCACATCAAACCCCCCGATCTAGAGGGTGACCACTAAAGCATCATCGTGGGATTGGATGGTTCCAGTCTTATCCTCGTCTGAGAAGCCCAAAATCGGTTGGATTTTCAGCCTTGCCCTTTTTGCTTCTTGCTTCTCATCCTCGGCGTGTAGCCGAACTACAGACATTACTCTGGAAGGGCAGGATCTAGTTCTCCCTAGGGCAACGAAGATAACATTTATTGTTCCTAGGGGAGGTCTCGAGGATTTGTCTCTTCGAGATCCCGAGTTCATCTGGCCTCCCTGACCACTGGAGTGATGCAAGAGTTGCTTTAGCTTTCCTTTGCAGACGAGCTGATCCAGGTGGTCCCACAGACTTCTGCAATCCTCTGTGGTATGCCCGTAGTCTTGATGGTACTGGCAGTAGAGGTTGTGGTTGTGCTTTGTGGGGTTCCTCACCATTTTATCTAGCCATTTGAAAAATGGCTCGTTCCTGATTTTCTCCAGAACCTGATGTACTAGCTCTCAAAACATGGTATTGACTGCTTACAGATGAGCAGACCTTCACCGTCTGACAAAGTCTCTTTGTGGTCAGTCATTGTTGTGTCGGTCCGACCTGAAATCCCTCATCTCTTGAGGGATAACGTTCTCCTTTCCTTTCCCCTGCTGCTAGTATTCCTCGACCCTTTTATACTTGTCAATTCGGTCCATGAGCTGACATACACTGGTGACTAGTTTGCCAGTTAGGGATTTCCTCAGATCGGGATCAGTAGGGAGGCCGAGCTTGAAGGTGTTGATGGCCACATCATCAAAGTCACCATCTATCTCGTTGAACATCTCCCAGTACCTATCTGAGTATGCCTTCAGTGTCTTTTCCTCTTGCATGCTTTAGGATAGTAGGGAGGCCAAGGACCGAGGGACCCTATTGCAAGTGACGAAGCGGGAGCAAAATGCGTGGGTGAGCTCTTTGAAGGAGCTTATAGAGTTTGCTTTCAGGCCACCGAACCATCTCATTGCGACAGGCCCTAGGCTGGATGGGAAAACCTTGCACATCAAGGCTTCATCCCTGGAATGGATAGGTATTCTTTGGTTAAAATGGTTCACGTGCTCCACGGGGTCTGTTCTACCGTTGTACACGGTGAAAGTAGGTTGGGTGAATCGTTGTGGAAGTTTAGCCCTCTCAATCTTATGCGTGAAGGGTGACTTGGAGATTTAGTTCAAAGCTCTGCTCACAGCGTCGTTTCGCACGCCTTTATGAGGTGGGCTTTCGATCCTCCGTTCGCGGCGGCGTTCCTTTTCGTAGAAAAAAGACTCGCTGGGCGCAGTTAGAGACCTTCGCCTATAACTAACATCCCTTTCATCGTTAGAAGAAGCATCAGAGTTAGAGGGAGTTCGCCTTCGTCGTGCATGGCGCAGTTTCCTCTTCAACCGGTCAATCTTCAACTACATGGCTCTGTTAGGCTGGTCTTGGGAGATGTGACTTTTGACTCGAGTGTGACTTTTGCTCGTATGCGTAGTGTGCACATTGCCTTCTCGATCTTCTCTCCGCTTATGGTTGGCGAGGGGGTTTTCGCGCTGGGGTGCCATGGATTCCGCCTGGTGCGGTTCTGATCCTACCATCGTTCACCGTTGCACTCACTATCACATCGGCTCTTCCCACAGATGGCGCCAATTATAGGGTCACGTCAAATAGCCCAAGCCTAATAAGTATGGGGTTGTGGGTTAGTGAGCCCAATACAATAAATTTGTAGAGAGTGGGTTGAAGAGCTGGGCCCTAATGAATCTGACAACGACGGGGATAGGGTTGAGAAACAGTTGTGCAAGAAAAATGCATGCAAGATCAAGTGGATATGTATTGTCCGAGGAGCCAAGTCTCTGGTTATATATGTAGATATCACTTGAATTGATTACCAATGTCGCTTTGGTTGCTACCGTGCTCCTTCTTTTTTCTCATTTTCTCTCTCTGCTTTCTCATAGAGTATTTCTCACGTTATATAGCATCCTTCAGATCATCTTGATCCTACACTTGTCGATCAGGTAAGCCCGCACTTGAGTGCCTGTCCCATCAGACACCCGTCCTAACCCTCTGTGAGTTGCGGTAGCCAATAAAACACTGTTCAGGGGTCTTCTCCACATAAATGTGGCTAGAAAAGTAGCTGTGAAGCATTCAATGCGGAGGTAATAGCTTTTCTTTAGATATTTTTTGAATTCCCTTCCTTCTTGTGTGTTCATGAGGTACGCCACTAATATTGTAGCTTTGATGAAGGTTAATCTTATCTTTGGAGCTTGTACCTGAGTTATATTTGTCATGGCTAAGGAAAAATTTCTCCTTGGATAGCTCTTCACTCCTTCCTTGCTTATGAGACTTTGAACTGGTGCTCCTCAGACAGCTGTTCCTCCTCGGACATACCATCCTCGGATAAGGCCTTAGCCCAACGTACAGTTTTGGGCCTTCATCCCTACATAAGTAAAGTTTGTTGGCTCGCTATATTATGTGTAAGGTTGAATTTATTTAATCATTTTGTTGGTTTTATTCCGTACCAAATTTACTTGTAATTCAGCATTTAGAAACCCTGTATTTAGGTGGGAATCATGTAAAGATAGTGTGTGAGAGAGTGTGAAGAAAAGCTTAAGAGTGTGTACTCAAGAAGAGCTTCACGACTGGATCTCGTGACTGGCGAGTCGCCAAAGGTGGCACACGTGTGAAGCATGCAGGGGAGTTGAAAGGTCACGCCAGCTGTTGCATTACAGGACAAAATCTCTAGTTTGGCCAGACAGTTAGCTCGCGACTCAAACTCGCGACTCGTTCTAGTCGCGAGCTCGAGGTTGCCAAGATGCCTTGTTTGGTTGTAACTGACTCTTCGCATTCCTTATACACCATACTATAAATACCTTTATACCCACGAAATGTAGAGAGTTTTTAGAGAGAATTTTGAGAGAGAAACCCTAGAGAAAAACAAGATTGACTCATCCACAATTTTCATCCTTTGATTCTCCAAATTCTTCTACTCTCACCATCTCCATTGATACATCCTTGAGAGGTACATTAGCCAAATCCTTATCTCACCATACCCACATCTGTGAAAAGGTTTATTGGTGTTTGGGAAGCAGTTCAGAAAGGACCAATTCATTTTGGTTGATGTAATGGGCGATTATGGAATTTGGTAAGCTAGAGAAGACAAGGTTCGACGTAACTCTGTTGGAGCAAGAAGCTTCGAGGGCTTAGGTGCACTCGGTAGATTAGGCTTGGAGGGTCTTCTGCTATTCATGTATCCTAACTTTATTCTCTAGTGGATTATTGACCGCTTGGAGGGCGGCGGAGAGGTTTTTCGCTAAGGACTTCGGTTTCCTCTTCGATAATACATTGCTATGTTGTCTTTGTATTTGCACCTCTCTTCCCTTAATCTTTGCCTTTTAATTACTGCTGTAGTTGTGATTAATTTTGGTTTAGATTGTTTTGCCAATTCTGTTTTAGCTTATTTTCATATTCTGCACATACATTATTTGATTATAAGCTTGTGTTGGTAATTTGTGAATTGGTGGTCTAAACGTTCATAGGTGTTTTACACACTATTTGAACATTCATTATGTTTAAAAATACAATTTTTATTTATTAAATAGTCATTTTTTATTTTTTTCTATATGTAATTTATTTATTTTTTTTATCTATGTTGATTTATTGCTTATTAAAATATTACTCCTATAAATTTATTTGACTCAATTGGCTATTTAGAAAGTTTCTATTTTCTTCAAGGCCGATTTGGATCAAGCACGTGTAAATTTTGTGAAGGGAACTAATGATTTGATGGAAATATTTGTTTGAACTATATATATGAAATTATGATATATGATTCTTCTGGGATATGGAATGAAAGTAAATTAAATACAAATCTGAAATTAATTATACTTTCTTTGGACCTACCAATGGGGGTATACATTGGCCAAGAGACTAGTTTTTATTCTAGGGCTTATCACTAGAATTGATTGGAAAATACATTCTGAAAATTAAATATAGCATGATCATATTAATAAAAATTATTATGTATATCAAAATTGATTGGATATGTGTATAGTTTCAAGCCAAATGATATATATATACACACACATATATATATATATATATATATATATATATATATAAAAGTTTTTGGAACTCATTGCAAATCATATGCCAATTTTTTAATTGAACTGACAAACAATTTCCAAACCTATGAGTTTTATTATATAAATAGTTTATTTATTTGTTTTACTTGTTTTTATGCTTAATCCAGTTAGTTTGGATTTTGGTTACTTGTAACAAGTTTGGACTATTTTTTTTTTTTTTTTGATGAGAAGTTTGGACTATTGTTGGGGTGGTGCGTGTGAAAAGAGTATTAAGATTTTACATTGGTTTTTACCTTTTTTGTGACTTCTAGAATATTGAAATTAATTTGTGAACTTATTCTAATAATTAAAATATTCTAGGAAATTTCATTTACGATTTATTAGAGATTAGCTCATGAACAATCGTCTTTTGTTTCTTAGAGATTATTCAATAGAATTTATATTTATTACCAAATCCCTATTAGTTATTGAATTTTAATGAGACCATATGCACTTTGGATAAGTAATCTTAAGATTGAAAAGATATGTTTCAAACCGAGCTCGACCAGAAGGTTCGATTGCAGAGGCTTACATTCTCAAAGAATGTATTAACAACTAGTCTTTGTAAATTGATGGGATTGAAACTGTGCATAATCGAAGAGAAAGAAATGAAAATTTAGGTGAATCTAGCGAAGGATTGATAGTTTTTTCATAAACTGCCCGACCTATAGGTGGTAGGCGGAATGATGACAACTTGTCTCGTGCATTGCTTGATACTGCTCATTGGTACTTGTTGTATAATAGGCCTGAGCTAGGGCATTATTTAAAGTATGTGATTTCATATGCATGTATTGTTTGATCAAGTTTTGAATATTATTTGCAATGCTTAGCTGAAAATAGATCACCTTATTTTTAATAGTGAACATAAAAGCACATTGCATAATCCTACTGGAGAAGCCATAACTCAAATCCAACGACAAGAGTTTTCCAACTGGTTCAGAGAACGTGTAAGACATTTGAAATTTAATCACACACTAATAAAAATTAAACATTTAAAAGTTATAGATGAATAGATTGAAAGTTAACGAGTCACCAGAAGCTACTAAACAGTTATGGTCTTTAGCAAATGGTCCTAAGCCACATGTGAAGGAGTACATAGTTTGTATGGTCAATGGTGTAAAGTTCCATACAAGGGACATAGACAATCGTCGTGTAACCCAAAACAGTGGTGTATGTACCGAAGGGGATCATGAAGGAGAAATGCACGACTTATACATTAGGAGCAAGATGCACGAACTAAGCAAGATGAGGTCTAAAAGAATATTCTTAACTTTTTGAGGAGCAAGGGTTATGATGATGCTCTTACTTATGGGGGTGGTTCAACTTCAAGTTAAAATACTTTTTGGTTAGTACTTTATTTGCTTTCTACAACTTATACATTAGGAGTTGTAATTTTAATTTATTGGTGTGGTTACTCTTAATGCATTGTTTGAAATGTTTTTTATAACATAGTTAATGTTTTTATTTTACGATTTTAACGAAGTATTGTTTTTATATTTGTGCAGATTTTTTATTGGTGGCTTTTAGGGGATTTACTTTTGGCATTACTTGAAGACATATGAGGACATCTTCCGTTAGTTCTAAAATAGGGTTTAGGTAGAGTTATTGTATGTATTGCAAACAATTATTGTATGGAAAGAGTTTGAATTGGATACTTGTTTTATTTTTTACTTGTGGAATGTATGAATCTTTTTTTTTTTTTTTTAATAAATGTGTTGTTGAAATAAATGTGTTATTCAAATGTGAGATTTTAATAATGTAATGACAGGTTACATGTTAATATCAAAACTATGAAAAAAATAAAAATAGAAAATAAGTTTTAGTGATGAAAATTTCGTCACTAAATATAGTAAAATTTTGTAAGAAATGGTTTTAGTGACAAAAATTTTCGTCACTATATGTGCCTGGATTTTCTTAAAAATAGTTTTAGTGACGAATTTTTTTGTCACTATATGTACCCGAACATAGTTTTAGTGACGAAATTATTTGTCACTAAATATGATTTAGTAGACTAAAGTGTTTTTAGTGACGAAATATTTTCGTCATTAAATAGTGTTTTTAGTGAGGAAAACATTTAGTGACGAAATGTTTTCGTTACTAAAAGTTTTTTTTTTTTTTTTTAAAATCAAATCGGACTTTTAGTGATGAAATTTTTCGTCACCAGGACTTTTAGTGACGGGGCTACAGTGACGAAATGAGTTTCGTCACTAAAAGTCCAATTTCGTCACTAAAGATCCTTAGTGACGAAAAACTAGACTTTTAGTGACGAATTTTTTTGTCACTGAAAATATATTTTATTGTAGTGCTGGCCGCAAAAATCTCTATTTCTCTTATCTTTTGTGCTTGTAATTATTATTATTATTATTTTTTGGTTGTTGAGAAGAAGTAATTTTCTTTATTTGATTTTATGGGATGGGCTAACAGTACTATATCATACATACAAAAAATCTAAGAGCAAATAACCTATATATAAAATAAAATAGATGGGGATCGTTGTCTTTAGATGAGCATCATTGCCTTCTAGGTGAATAGGGGAGAAAATCATCAAGATGCAAAATACTAATAGTGCATTTGGTTGGGCAGAGAAGTGAGAGAATAAAATGGGTATAGAGAAAATAGACAATAGATTGATAAACATGATCCCTTATTTGGTAGAGTATAGTGGAAGAAGGGGAAAAAAAAATGAAAAATGAAAATATTTTACTCGGACCATCATTTCTGATCTTTCTAAAATTAGTAAATAAGAGAGAAAAGTCTTACATAGATGATTTAGCAATCTTATTCCTTTACT
Source organism: Quercus glauca (assembly GCA_023736055.1). NCBI lineage: Eukaryota > Viridiplantae > Streptophyta > Magnoliopsida > Fagales > Fagaceae > Quercus > Quercus glauca. Next base: position 23,762,348 of record CM043325.1, on the reverse strand, counting down.
TTATTATATTACAAATACATTAATAATAATTTATATAAGATTGGTTGTTTTCTCTGCACCTTTTTCTCAAACATTTATAATGATAAACTTTATACACTTTAATTTCTCCTATTTCTCCCTCAATCTTCTATCCACTCTACGAAATAATAGAACCTAAACAAAATTGATTCAAAGGAAAGGAATAGCAAAATAAATACAAAGAAACTCAGAGAGTCAGAGTTCATTGAAAAGAAAATGAGTGGATGAAAAAGAAAAAAGCAAAAGACAAAAGAAACAAGATGCCCAACGACCAACGTTATATTGGCCATTCTACTTAAAAAGATTAGGGCTCCCCAGAACTGAAAATAAATTTGCAAACAGCTATGACAACTATCACTATCAAACACTCCACACTATTTCACAATATAAACACCCCAGCTTCACACCTTAACTATCTATTTGCATTCTTTCACAACACCCTCGCTCGTAATATATATTATGGCAGTTCTCTAATTCTCGGGGACAGCGTTTCAATAGCATCTGCAACTGTGAGAAAGATCATGTCTTCACCGATCTTTTTTGTAAACTCGGATGCATGCAGCTTTTCGGTCACGATTGCCCCGGGGTTTGCTAAAACAAGCTGTTACAAAACCATGATCAAATTATTGTCACTAATACTAATACTTATGGTCCTCTAATAAACTTCACACTGATGAGTGAAATTCAAATCCTAAATCTTCTCATAAAATGATAACATATAACTTAATTGAGCTATAATATTCTTGGCATATCTGTTAATGAGTAGAATTATAGTCTAGTGTGTAGAAAAAAAAAATAAAGAAAATAAACAAACCCTACAATTAAAGTGTTTAAATGGGGTATGGTTTCCATCAAAGAAGTTTATTTAGGATTATTCAGAAGAAATATGAATGGGTTGCCATAACCAGCTAGGTAGTTACATATAATTTGAAATTTATTAGATTATAAGGAAATTTAATTTTGGTGAAATGTGTTGTACATGTTAGGTAGCTAGGTTTACTTGTCTAACAAAATTTAGATAATTAATGCTTCGACTTGGAGTATTCTATGTTGACAAAGAAAATGCAGTGGGTGTAAATCAATGCCAATTAGCGAACATATAATATATAAAACTGTAGAAGTCCTAGACAAATATCAAGATATATCTAAACACAGTTGAGAAAGCAAATAATAGGCACATAATTTCCGAGTTTAAATTAATCTTACCTTAACATCTCTGTTCTGAAGTGTCTTATGTAACTCTTCGAAGGAATGGATACCACTGGTTTCAATATCAGTAACAGCTGCAAGATTGTGAATCATATGAATATATTCATCTAGTAAGTATTAGAACTGAATCCATAAGGACCATGACTAAACAAATTGCTTACGTGACATTTCAATGACGAGATATTTGATTCTGGGTCCACTGTTTATCTTCAAATCTTCTTCTTCATTGCTTAGCCATCTCAAAATCCTGCAAAAAATTGGATTTAACAACTGTCTACTGGACTAGAGTTCTTACTTTCAATTTTTTCATTGTAGTCTATTGAACAAAAGTAGGCCATTTTTTTCCTTTCTATGACTTTGGAGGTTCTTATGTTTGCTAAAAGTATTCCTTATTATATGTCGAAATTATCACAAAACTTCCATGAAAAAGTCCAGGGATCATAACATACACAAAAGCCCTACATGCCTAGGTAATTGTTTATTTATGTGCAAAATCTATGCTTTTTATGCTCTCATGTGGCAGGAGGAGGTAATATCTTATGTTTTGATTGCATGTAGTGGAATGGTAAGATCCTTTATTTTGGCGGGAGGGGGCCATGCCCTCCACAATTGATCTTCTTTATGTTAATTTTTTAAAAATGAACCCCTTAATCTAAACAATTTTGATTTGAAAATTTTTTTTTTTTTAGGGGTGTTAGTTTGTTATAGATAAAGTCTCAAAATACCTCTCCTTAATATAGTTGGAGTTTGAAAAGTAGATTGCAGAATCAACTCGAATAATCATAATTCCAGAAACAGTTGTTGCATTAGGATATTGCTCCACATTCCTGTAAACAAGAGTCCCTGGAAGCCTCTCGAGTACTGCAGTCCGTGGCCTTGTAACAAAAATAAGGATATAGCCACCTATCATAACAAAAATAAGAATTTTTAGTGAGAAAATCAAAAGATGAAACACTCAAAATGGGATTGAGTATTTTTATTCAAACACAACTTTTGTTGAGCTCTTACATACCGCAATTAAAAGGCCTATCTCCACACTTTTAAAGACCACACCAAAGAAGGCTCCCACACAAGCAAGAAAATCGAATTTATCAATCTTCCATAGTAGTATCGCAGCTGGAATGTCAACTAGGGGAAACACCGCTGCAATGATGATAGAAGCAAGTACAGCATTTGGGGTGTACTTAAACAACGGTGTGATGAGTTCCAATGTTAGAAGAACAACACAAGACATCACAATGTTGGCAACTGCTGTGTTGCAGCCAACCATGAAATTTACTGCAGAGCGAGAGAATGATCCTGCATGCACGCGACGAAGATGATTACTAAAATGTTGAAAGAAATTAATCTGTGATTAAAATTTAGAGGCTCAGAAATATATAATTTCAATTTGAGCACATTTTTACCTGTAGCTACATAACAAGATGTCATGGAGCCAACAATGTTCATTGTTCCCATTGCCACCATTTCTTTGTTCCCATCCACATTGTAGTCCTTCACAGCAGCAAATGCTCTAGCAATCGCTATAGCTTCCTAGAATCCAACAGATTTGGCTTTAATATTGGAGAGTTTTATAGGCTGAGTTCTCTTAATGATTGTAAATAAATTAGCTTACCGACAATGCTATTAAACCCGCAACCACACCGATCTTAAAACCTTTGAGAAGTAAATCTCCAGTCCAATAGATCTCATGAGCAGATGATGGGTTTATGCCCTTTTTTATATATTTCACCTGACACAGTAAAAGAAACCGCAATGTGAGCTTGCCAAATCCTTTTTGTGGCAAGCTAAACACAAAATCAAAATGGTAAAATTAAGAGTACTTACAATTGCTACACCTTCCTTATCAGCACGGGTAATATATACACAAAATGTGGCTACTATGACGGAGGTCAATGGAGCAATAGCAGATACCCAAAATAATTTGGGGTATTTTTTGGCCTGTGCCAATATCAAAGAAAAAGTCCATAACAATGAAAATGATTTAATTTAGGTAACATAGGAATTGAAGAATAAAAATCCTCTACCCACATAGTATTCTAGTTTATATTCCGCCAAAGAATTTCTATTTTTTATTTTTCTTTATGAAGTAGATAAAATGAAAATTAAAAAAAAAAAAAAAATCCTTATAGTTGAGAGAGTATAAAGTGAAACATCAAGAGTGAAACATAGTATTTTTATTAGAAATCGGATACTTACGATGTACTTGGTGAGCAAAAGGAAGGCCAAGAATGACAACCCAATTACTATGGTCTGCCAGTTCCACTGTACAAGAAGTTAGAAAGTCATTCACACTCACTCATGGGATTTTCCGACCTATAATAAACATTGACATCATTTGATGAAGAGAGAAAAAAAAAAAACGTTACAAATTCTATACCCCATGATGTACTGATCCAAAAACTGAATGCATCACTGAAATAATGTCAGTCTTCTTTGTGAAGTTTGTTATACCCAGAAGACCTTTGAGCTGTTGAAGGCCTATGGTAATGGCAGCCCCAGCCATGAATCCAACAATGGCAGCATGAGACAGAAAGTCAATTAAGAAACCCAATCTGCAAGTAATGGTCAAAGCATCATTTTAATGTTAGGGAGATTACAAATTTTATTTTATAAAAAAAAGTAATTTAACCATTAAATGAATGTTAAAACCTACCAATTATAGCTATTAAAGTCAAATATGTAGTACTATTTAGCATTTTCCACTTGATAGATCTATCTAAAAAAGTAAAAAGTCTATAGCTGAATTGTCAAAGAACAACAGCTAATAAAAGAATAATATTCCTGAAAAATCCAAGTGCGAATTGAGTGACTCCAGCAAAAAATGTAGCAGTGAATACAAGACGCCTATAAGCAAGAGCATTTTTCTGTGGATCAATCTCATTCTGCGCCATAGTTCCAATCAAAAGAGACACCACGGCCACTGGTCCTATGGCAATATCTCTGGAGCTACCCATGAAGGCATAAATAAGAGGTGGAACAAAGCTAGAGTCTAGAGAAAAGTCAACAACAAACAACATTAATTATTGATTCATAAAGTAAAACATATTGTAGCAAAAAAAAAAAAACCGAGATGTTTATGAGAAACATGGAAACTCACATAACCCATATTGGGGATCAAGATTTGCTAGCTTTGCATATGCAATATCCTAGTAGGGAAAATATTTAAGCATCATTAGAAATGGAAACTGAAAATTAATATATATATATATATATATATATATATATATATATATATATATTTAGCTAAGCTTATTTTGTTTTATGGAAATATTTTTCACTCACCTGAGGGACACACAGGCTAGCTATGGTGAGTCCAGCAATCAAGTCACCTCTGAACTTTTCCAGATTGTAGCTTCTTGCCCATTCAAGAATCGGGAAAATAGCTTGGAGTACAAGAAAAAACCTTGTATGACTTTTTTGGCCCCGAAAAGCTTTTAAGGGTTCATCGTGGAAGAAAGTTTCCTTGATAACAGTTTGAAATTCAGTGAGAAGATTTTGCTGAGGAGGCCTTTCCACCTTGTGAATATGAGAAGAAGGTTGTGGATGGCGTCGCGATGAAGGGCCGCTCCCAATCTCCATTTCCTGAGTAACACGCCCACTCATTGAGCCAGAAACTAGTTAGCTCTATTATATGTATATCAAACCTATATTAAAACAATGGAGCAGAGAAAATTGATTAGAACTTAGAAAATACTGCTAAAAATGATTTTATTCCACAGAAGAAAATTGTAACAAGTAATGGTTACTAGCTATGGAAAGTAAGTCTGAGTTAGGCCGATAGACTAAGATGGAAGTACAAGATACGGGTTCTTATTGCTTATGTATACAGGCAAGCCTAAGCTTTTTGGTTTATTTATTATTTCGTCTGATATTACCAACTACGTAGCATCTAGCTGCCACGAATATGATTTATACAAAGGTTGACTTTCTCAAAAAATTAACCTACAATTAACGATTAATTTCAAGCTCTTAATAATATGTTTGGATTTGTTTATAACTGTAGCTCAATATTATTATTATCAATTTATTTCACTTAACTTTTTATTTCTTTTTTATGGTACCTTTATCATTTTTGTTCCCTTAAAAAAATATGAATAAGACTTAGACACAATATTTAGGTGTTATTCTTTATATTATATTTTAAAAATTTTTCCATGTGAATTTTTTTTTATGAGATGGAAGTGTATTTTTTAATTATGTAGCCACATAGTTGAATCTAAGTTTTGTCTAAAGAATATATATATATATATATATATATAGAGAGAGAGAGAGAGAGAGAGAGAGAGAGAGAGAGAGAGAGAGACGTATGTGTGTTGGGGCGGGGAGGGGGCACACGTGTGTACACATGCTCATATGTGTGTACATATTATAAGTACTCTTTTTAAAGAAAAATGGGTGGTTGGTCGTAAAAAAGCATTAAATGCGAATGTATAGGTAAAAGTGGAGGGTTGGTGTGGCACATAAGGTCCAGTTCTGGTACCCACAGTTGTATTTGATTGAGTTTAGGTAGCGGAGGTGGAGACTGATGAACCAGAGCCCTTTTGATTGAGATCGATATTGAGATTCTGCGAGGACAGAAGCAGGGATAGCAGGAGCGAGAGTCAATTGGTCGGGTCACGAAATAGATGGTTATAGAGAGTCCACAAGAGGAACTCAGAAAAGCCGATAGAAGCACTCATTCTAAACTCTAGCAAACTCTTATGGAACGGTAGTTTTCTTTTCATAAGATTTTGACTCAGTTTCCACTTGAGATATTAGACTTTATTTTTTCACCCCGGGGTTGCAAGAGACATGAAATAGAATATTTTGCAATATTTATACATTACAGCTTATGCCAGTTGCTTGGTTTGTGATAAATTAAAGTTCATAAACTGGGATTGTCAAAGCCTTAAAATCTTATAAAAATTGCCCACTTTTTGCAAGTGAATGTATAAGAAAGAAATCCAAAAAAACTAATATCCCATAATCCAAAATAATTGGCAATTGGCTACTAAATATCTCTGAATTTCTCTCCAAAATTCATAACAGATTTTCCCATAACATATTTTTCAACCTGAAAGCCTACATAAAACTAAAGATATAATTAACCTTCTAATTTCAAGGGATAAATTCCAGACTCACCCATTTATTTTTCAAGTGACATGTTCATTGGTGAGTTGTTATATCATGTTTTCACACTTGACATTGAATAACTAATGAATGATTTGACTAAATGGTAGAAATAGTTTGTTGTAGTCTAATTCCATATTCATGATGTTATAATTCCTCAAAAGTGATGATGTGTTTGTTGTTACTTGAAGAAGTTGACAGTATAAAGCAATTTTTTTTTTTTTTTAAATAAAGTATTCTGGTACTTTGTTTTGGGTTTTTACATGAATTTCAATTTTCTTCAATCACAACTTTCTATCATAGCATAGTGTAAAATAGATTGTGTTCTTAACATTATTTAAATTGATAACTTCTTAAGTGCATGGCATTTTTTTTTTTTTAATCTTACATTCAATATCTTTTCTGTGCATCGCACAAATTAGAGGCTAGTTGTAAACGAATAACTGTAAAGCATGTATTTGTAGGACAAGTAACCCTCTAGTAGTACTACTAAAATCAAATAGAATTTGGCCAAGTTTCCTATAAATAAATCTCCCACATATATATAGCATTACGTTGTGAGTATTAGTTCAGTCTTTTCTCTTTTTCTACGATACTACTTTGGGTGGATAACATTTGTTTTTCATCTTTATTTAAAACTCACTCGTTTGCGTGAAGCAGTATAAAAGAAAGTTTTATTGTCCAGTTAAGAACCCATTGAAAGCTGCTTGAGGTATTTGAGAGCCTGTTTGGTTTGAAGATATCAGTTCTCATTTCTCCTTCTTTTTCATTTTTTTTTTTTTTGAAGATAACTCAAAATTCAGTTCTCATTTTTTATGTCTCAAACTTCTATCTCGTATCTCGTATCTCTGTCTCTACTTTTACTTAACTCGATTCTGGTTTTTGTTTGGTTCAAAGTTTATAAACTTTTTTTCCACTTGCATCAAATGAATACGCTCTAGCGAATTTCTCTCAATGTAGACTCTATCCAAGTTGGCCTTTGCTTTATTATTTTTCTTGGTTGAAATTAAAAGTCCAACTTGGCCTTTCACAGTCTAAAATGACAAGAATGACGGTGATGGATTTCATCATCGTCAAAACTCAAAACCAATCCAGAAATAGTTGTAAGCAGAAAGTATAAAAATAAAGTCAAATAGCCACAAGACCTCAAATTTATATATATAGTGAATAAATTAATATAATGAAACAAGCAAACTCGAAAGACGTAATCTTATCGTGCGCCACCGTATCCGTGCTGTATTCACATATATTCAGCTCAATAAAAAATGTAATTTTTTATTTTTATTTTTATGAAACCAATAAACAATTTCAAAAATGAAAGAGAGGAAAACAAATTACGTCTAGATTCATTGAACCTAAAAGCGTTAAATCTCTCCTCTCTCCATAAAACAAGGAGAAGAATTCATTATTTATTATTAAGTAGATATCAAATGCCAAAATGGGGATATACCCCTTACACGCAAAACATGTAGTAAAATGCTCATATTCTGAAACTATTTAGGAAAATGCTCCTGTTTTAAGCAATCAAACTAAAAAAAAAAAAAACTACATGGAATTCGAGTTTCATGTAGTTTTTTTTAAGTAACTCGATTTTCGCCAAATTGAGTTTTTCATTGAAACTCGACTTTCTAAAAATCGAGTTTCAAAACATGGGCATTTTCCTAAATAGTTTCAAAACATGAACATTTTATTGGAACTTTTGGGCAAAAGGGGTATTTTGCCATTTTTGCCAGATAACACATATTAACATTCACGAAAATCATACTAAATAATTTATAACAATATCTTTTCTATTTTTATTATTTGCACCATAGTTTTAAAAACTGGATCAGACCGGCCTGTCCGACTAGTTCAACTGGTAATCGGCCTTCAATTCGGTCCGATTATGGTAGAAAACCGAAAATAGCCTAAAAACAGGTAAATAGTGAAAATTGGCCGATTCAACCTGAGAACCGAAAATCGGCGTGGTTGAATCGGTTATTGACCGGTTTGTCATTTTTTGTCCTTTCTCACCTAAAACTACGTCATTTAACCCCTAACCTTAAGTCCTAAGCCTAACACTTTCACACTCTCATCTCAGTTCTCAGTTCTCACTCTTAGTGTTCTCTAACTTCTCTCACGCCTCTCAATTCTCAATTCTTAATTCTCAAGTCTCACCGTCTCACGCCTCTCACCGCTCTCGCCCGCCTCTCTGCCTCGCCCTCTCACGCCGCTCACTCTCTTTGCCTCCCTGAATATCACGCACGCCGCCACGCCCATGATCACGCCCTCAAGCATAACGGCGTCGACGTCTTCCACGATCACCAATGCTGCGACCCTTCTCACTTCGCCCCTAACGATTACCACATCATCTCTTCGCCCGATCAAGGTATTATTGTATTCCAAGCAAAACCCATGTGAAAACTCAACAAATTAGCAAGTGGGGTACTCATGGATGGAACCAAAAATCCACAAAAAAAAAAAAAAAAAAAAAACACCATAAAAATCAAGTTTTTTGAGAAGAAATTACATTTGGGTTTCTTGGAATTTCTTCTGGGAGCTACAGAATTAGACAATCCAGCGACTCCTGCACTAGACGACGCCGTATTGGAACTCATCATAGACAAAAAAGATTAAAAAAAAAAAAGAAAAAAAGAAAAAAAAAAAACAAAACCCACCAACCCTTAGAGTGAATTGATTCAAAAATCAGAGCCTTGGAATTTCAGAGAGAGATAGCAAAAGGGTATTGGCCAATTTGGTTGTTGTTGTTATTTTGAACTGGGTATTTGTTGCTTTGTTTTGTAAATGTTTTGACTTTTCAGGGGATAAAAAAAAAACTATATTTTTCTCTCTACCTACAGAGGCCAAACACACACTTGTTAATATATAAATATATATATATATATAATTAAAAAATTATTAATTATTTATATAATTTAAATAAATAATAATTAAATTATTTATAACGTCACTGGTTCGACCATCCCGGTAATTAGCTCCTCGACCGGTTCTTTCACCATACCAGTTTTTAAAACCATGATTTGCTCGTTTGAGGCACGACAACAGGCCATGTATGTGGGAAAAGAGAAAGGTATTATCACAGATATTATGGAATTTGATTTCCCAGAATTCACAGACAATCTTAATATGTGGGGGTCACTAGCTAGGATGTTCATGACCTATCTAGAAATTAAAATAGAACAATTAATACCATTACCATAGAATTATTCTAACAATCTTCTGCTCGTCACCATGATCACTCTCGGTTTTGGTCACACATACCGATCGACATTACATGTCGTATTGCTTTTCTAAACGTGGCAAGTGGGTTGGATGATTTCATTATTTCGCTGTTGGGACAAACAAAATGTCTACTTCATAAAGACTTTTTTTTTTTTGTTGCTGAAATTAACGGAAGAGTTGTCTAAAATATGTTTTATCCATGGGAATATATTCTTAAATTTGTGATAAAAAGCTAAAAATTAACTTATTTCCAAAAAAGATAAAGAAGAGAGTATTTGACAAAATGCTTAGACAAAAAACTTTTAACTAACTTCTTATCAAAAAAAAAAAAAAAGTAGTGGTAACTTCCAAATATGTCTTAATTATTAACTCTTTTTTATCATGTCAAAATAGTCATTGTCTTTAAGTAGTGGATGAAAAAAAAAATCCAAAATAACAAATAGTGCTTTTTTATTTTTATTTTATTTTTATACAAGATAGAAATTCTATTATAGCCTAATATCTAAATGTATATGTGTGTGAAACTCTCTCTTGGAGACTTGAACCTCGGTCCTTACCCTCCCATACCTCACAAACACTTACACTTGTCAACATAACATTTACTGAAAAACTAAGGAGAGTAGAAAAACCTAGATTCAACAACCTCATCTACACACAACGGGAGCATGTCACCTACAGATGGTGAATATACAATCCTTGCAATGTGATAAGGTGGTCCACCAAAATAAGGGGAACTCATTAAAAGTACCACATCATCACCAACTCAACAATATCTAAACAATTCACATATTTCTTTCCTCTTCCTATACCCATTCCTAAATGGTTGAATTAGGGGTGTGCAGCCAACCCACCAACCTGCCAAAACCGATTGGACCCAACCCCAACCTGCCGGGTTGGGTCGATTTTTAGGGGTGGGTGGGTTGGGTTGGGTTATGAAAATGTTTTTAATATTGGGTTAGGTTGGGTTTGGGTTATAACAATCACAACACACCTAACTCGACCCGACCTACCTATATTAAATTTTAAATGGTATATATCTATATAATAACTAATAGCCGAAACGTTTGACTTTTTGTTGACCACTCCTTATTGAGTCACGTAGCTACATAAATTTATGACACATTCACATTTAAAAATACACCTTTTCAGTCTATATAATAACTAATAGCCGAAACGTTTGACTTTTTGTTGACCACTCCTTATTGCGTCACGTGACTACATAAATTTATGACATATTCACATTTAAAAATACACCTTTTCAGTCAATAAACACTACCATTTAAAAAAAAAAAAAAACGAGAAGTTATGTCTTTTAATTAACCGAACTGTTTCACTACAATTTTTGTTACAGTTGGTGGCTTGAATCGGTTTATTTAAAAATCCAAACCGTCATATATATAAAAAAGTCTTACAGGGGTAGTTATAAATTTTGCAAGTATCAAATTCCTTCCCAAAAAAAACAAGTACTTTTTCTATCTCTCTATTATACGCTCTTCTTCCTCTCTCTCACCCATTCTCTATACTTCCCTCCATATAAATTTTGTCCTATCTACAAAAGTATTCAAAGCAAGACTTCACAATTTTTGACCAGCAAAGTTCCAAACCAAGTCCAAAACTTTTTATTTTTATTTTGCAATTTTCTTATGATTGTATTGTTTGGTGAGAAATTGAGGGAAAAGAAAAGGGAAAAAGGGGTTTTGGATCCTGGGAAAGAATGAGAAATTTGAGAGCACTACCGTTAAGACATGGTAAAAACCTAAATAGACGAAGGCTATGCCCCAACCAATTCAGAAAACTGTATCAATCATCCTCTAGAGAAGGAATAGAAGAAGAAGAAGAAGAAGAAGAAGGAGGAGGAGGAGGAGGAGGATGAGAGAATGGTCTCACCACCCTGTTACCTTGTGATTCAGAAAACCTGTTGAAGAGATTGAAACAGTGTCGCATCGCAGTAAACTCTTCATCTTCTCCTACAGGATTATGGGTTCCTTACAAATACGATTTCTTTGTTTTTAGTCAACTAAAATATTTGAATGGCTGAATTTTTTATACCGAGTAAGAGATTATATAAGTTTTTAGAGTTAGTGCATCAAGTTAAATATATACTGTAACTGTTTAAATAAAATAATTCGTAAATAGGTAGGGTAGCAATTTAAAATGTGAATGTTTGATGTGAGATTTAATTTTGATGTATATTTGTGTTGTTAGTTCTATTATGTGTTTAATTTTTGGTTTTTTGGTTATGTAATGGACTTTGTTTCAAGATTTGCTTTTGTTATTGTCGGCTTTTCAATGGTTTTGAACGAACCTTTAAATTTGTTGTCTTTGGTTCTTTAAATCAGATTAGAACACTTTGGCTTTGTGCCTCTTGATTTGAATGCATTGTTAGAGTTTTGATCCTATGATGGGTTAAAGTTACATGAAAAACTTAACCAGTGTTCTTAAAAAGTTCTAGGATATGAAAAAAAAAAACACTTCAATTGAGAAAAACAAAGTAAAGCTGCCTGTGTGTAGAACCCATGGTTTCCCTTTTGGCACATGATTAAATCCTCTTAAGCTGTTAAGATTTCTGACCAATTACAGTCAAATTTCAATCTGAATAATTGCAATTATTAACTTATTTTATGCAATTTTTATCTGTTCAAGATAATTACATCAAACTTAGGCATCTACATACCATTGTGGATTTTGTTAGGTTCTAAAGATTTAGGATTTTATGTATTTAGAACTCTAATGTGTAATGTTGGCAAACCATGATCAAAACAATATGTTTAGTCATATTTAGACTTGCTCAAAGTTGTATCTTTTATGTAAAGTTGGAATCGAGTGGCTGCTGAAGTATTAGTGACTTTCGGCCTGGTTCAATCGATCAGAAATTAGACTCGATCGATCGAAAGTCGCATATCAGCAAACGTAAAAAGGCCGTAACTTATCCGTTTGAAGCCCAAATCGCGAGCCGTTTTTTCTAGTATATAAAGGACATCATAAGCTAACCCTAGGTAGGGTTCTCAGATCTTTTTAGAGAGATTAGAGTGCCTCTTGTGTCTCTTTGGTATTTTAGGGTTTTGTACCCAAACCTTTCTAAGGTTGTTGCTCATATTGCTGTTTTGTGTAAATCTCTTGTGAGATCTTTGAGGAACTTTCCTTTACACAAAGCTTAGGGTTTTCAAGGTAGAGATTACTTCAACATTTTGATGATCAACTCGGTTGCTACTATTGGAGCTTAAAGATAAACAAGCGGGGAGCTTGTAGTTGATTGAAGAATCCAAGAAAGAAGGAGTCCGTGGATTCAGAGCTTGCACGTGGTCGTGTCAGTAAGTTCTACTGGTGGGTAGCATTAGGAAGTCGAGCGGGGAGCTTGTAAGTCCTTTTGTATGAACTTCGATTCTTTCATAGTGGATTCAGGTTTACCTTGAGGATAGTTAGGTCAAATCCTCCCCAGGTTTTTACCGTGTGGTTTCCGGGGTCATCATATCTTGTGTTATTTATTTTCCACTGCTTTATATATTCTTGATATGGTTGTGTGATTGTGATAACCTAGAATTGCATAAATTTGACTAAGTTAATCATTTGACTAAGTTAATCACTTGGCTAATTAACTAGGTTAATCTGGTTGGTTAAAGGGGTCTAAATTTCCTTCAAGTGGTATCAGAACGAGTAGCTCTTCTGTTTTAGATCTTTTGATCTAAGAGCTGATCCTTGACCCCTGTTGTCATGGATAATTTGAAGTGTCTTTCTGCTCATGTTTGTGATGTCTTGAATAAAAAGGACACTATTGTTTCTGTTGATTTTTTTGATGCTTTTGAAACTCTTCGTAAGGAATTATCTAAATCTTTGAAAATTTCTAAGAAATTCAAGGAAGAGTTAAAATTTGCTAATCTTGAAAAAGAGGAATTACTTGTTAGATTAGATGAATCTAATAAAAGGAATGAATTTTTGAGAAATCAAATTTCCTCTCAAGATGAGAAGATGAAAAGCTTGGAACAAGAGTTAGTTGAATCTAAAGCTAAAATTAAAAATTTGACTAGTACCAAGCCTGCTGATGATAACAGAAGTGTTTCTGTTTCTCTTAAGCCTAAAACTGAGAAAGTTTATATCCCTCATTTCAAGAGGAATCATAAAGAAAAAGCTTATTGTGCTAGGTTAGACAAAGGTAAAAGTTCTGATGTAGATGCTGAAGTTTCTAAACTTAAGTCTAAACCTACTGTTAGAGAGCATAAGAAATCTGTTTTTGTGCCTACCTGTCACTTTTGTGGTGTTGTTGGTCATATTAGACCAAATTGTTCTTTGTTGAGGCAAAAAAAAAAAAAATAAAAAATAAAAATTTGAGACTAGATTTACTGTTAGGAATACTGATGTTCCTAAATTTGTTCTTGTTTGTCACTTTTGTGGTGTTCGTGGTCACATTCGTCCTAAGTGTCATAAAATTGAAACTTAAGCATTCTACATGTCAATCTAGGATATGTGATGATATTTCTCCTACCATAAGTCCATATAAATTGTTTCATATTCTTTTGAAAAATTTGAGCTTGTTGGCTTGTGAAAGGAATTTGCAGGATTTCAGTCTTTCTCCGAAGATGGGTGTAATCCCTCAAATACACTCTGCTTCCCATGGATTTTCACCTACAAAGCCGAAGATTCGTGCTATATGGGTGAGAAAAGATTCTCCAAGGTAAGTGTTGCTGACTTGTCCCTGATTTAATTCTTTCAATTAATTGTGGACATGTCTTGTTTTTGTTTTTGGTTGTTTTGGTTGTTTTTTTCTAATTTAAAAAAAAAATCCAAAAACATTGAAAATTTTCAAAAAGACAAATATTTTATTTTTTGTCTTGTTTTATTTTTCTTGAGGATTACATGAGTTTTAATATCTCTCTTGATTTAGAACATGCTCGTCATTGTGGAGAAATTTGAATAGTTTGTGCTAAGCTATTTTTGACTTTATGTACTAGTTTGTACATGTACTCAAGGGTTAATTAAGAAAATGATATTTCTTGTTTGTGTACCCTTTATTGCTTAGTTTAGCACTGTCATGCATTGCTTTTGCATTGTTCATTTAGCATAATATGTGCTTTTTGTTTTTGGTCATTAATTTTTAAAATCAAAAAGATTTTTGTATTTTGCATTATTTTTCTTGGATTTGAAATCAAAGATTGGCCATATTATTTTTACATAACATGTTTGTTAGGTTCTAAAGATTTAGGATTTTATGTATTTAGAACTCTAATATGTAATGCTGGCAAACCATGATCAAAACAATGTGTTTAGTCTTATTTAGGCTTGCTCAAAGTTGATTTATTATTGTAAAGTTGGAATCGAGTGGCTGCAGAAGTATTTGTGACTTTCGGCCTGGCTCGATCGATCGAAAATTAGACTTGATCGATCGAAAGTCGGCCAGAACGTTTTTCTGCAGAATTCCAACTCAGCCCAAACTCTATTTAAACGTCTTGGGGTTCAAGTAAAACTATCCTATATATAAGGGAAACCTTAGAACGTTTTTGAGACTTTTGAGAGAGAGATTAGAGTGCCTCTTGTGCCTCCTTTTATTTGTTAGGGTTTTGTACTTGAACATCTCTAAGTCTTTGTTGCTCATATTTGCGGTTTGTGTGAATCTCTTGTGAGATCCTTGAGGAACTTTCCTTCACATAAACTTAGGGTTTTCAAGGTAGAGATTATCTACATCTTGATGATCAACAAGGTTGCTGCCATTGGAGCTTAAAGAAAAACAAGCGGGGAGCTTGTAGCTGATTAGAGAATCCAAGAAAGAAGGAGTCCGTGGATTCGGAGCTTGCACGTGGTCGTGTTAGTAAGTTATACTGGTGGGTAGCATTAGGAAGTCAAGCGGGGAGCTTGTAAGTCCTTTTGTATGAATTTCGATTCTTTCATAGTGGATTCAGGTTTACCTTGAGAATAGCTATATCAAATCCTCATCAGGTTTTTACCGTGTGGTTTCCTGGGCCATCATATCTTGTGTTATTTATTTTCCGCTGCTTTATATATCTTGATATGATTGTTTAATTGTGTTAACCTAGATTTGCATGAATTGGACTAAGTTAATCACTTGGCTAATTAACTAGGTTAATCTAATTGTGGTTTTAGGGGTCTAAATAAACCTAACAAGTGGTATCAGAGCGGGTAGCTCTTTTGTTTTAGATCTTTTGATCTAAGAGCTGATCCTTGACCCTTGTTGTCATGGACAATTTGAAGTATCTTTCTGATCATGTTTCTGCTCATGCTTCTGTTGATTTTTTTGATGCTTTTGAAACTTTTCGTAAGGAATTATCTAAATCTTTGAAAATTTCTAAGAAATTCAAGGAAGAGTTAAAATTGGCTAATCTTGAAGAAGAGGAATTACTTGTTAGATTAGATGAATTTAATAAAAAGAATGAATTTTTGAGAAATCAAATTTCCTCTCAAGATGAGAAGATGAAAAGCTTGGAACAAGAGTTAGTTGAATCTAAATCTAAAATTGAAAATTTGACTAGTTCTAAGCCTGCTGATGATAACAGAAGTGTTTCTGTTTCTCTTAAGCCTAAAACTGAGAAAGTTTATATCCCTTATTTCAAGAGGAATAATAAAGAAAATGCTTATTTTGCTAGGTTAGACAAAGGTAAAAGTTCTGATGTAGACGTTGAAGTTTCTAAACCTAAGTCTAAACCTACTGTTGAAGAGCATAATAAATTTGTTTTTATGCCTACTTGTCACCATTGTGGTGTTGTTGGTCATATTAGACCAAATTGTTCTTTGTTGAGGCAAAAACCAAAATATGATACTAGATTTGTTGCTAGGAATACTGATGTTCCTAAATTTGTTCTTGTTTGTCATTTTTGTAGTGTCTCCGGTCACATTCGTCCTAATTGTCATAAATTGAAACTTAAGCATTCTGTATGTCAATCTAGGATATATGATGATTTTTCTTCTGCCATAAGTCCATATAAATTGTTTCATATGCTTTTGAAAAATTTAAGCTTGTTGGCTTGTGAAAGGAATTTGCAGGATTTTAGTCTGTCTTAGAAGATTGGTGTAATTCCTCAAATACACTCTACTTCTCATGGATTTTCACCTACAAAGCCGAAGACTCGTGCTATATGGGTGAGAAAAGATTCTCCAAGGTGAGTGTTGCTGACTTGTCCTTGATTTAATTCTTTCAATTATTTGTGGATATGTCTTGTTTTTGTTTTTGGTTGTTTTGGTTGTTTTTTTTTTATTTAAAAAAAAAATATCCAAAAACATTGAAAATTTTCAAAAAGACAAAAATATTTTATTTTGTGTTTTGTTTTATTTTTCTTGAGGATTACATGAGTTTTAATATCTCTCTTGATTTAGAATATGCTTGACATTGTGGTGAAACTTGAATAGCATGTGTTATAAATGTGCTAAGCTATTTTTGACTTTATGTACTAGTTTGTACATGTACTCATGGGTTAATTAAGAAATTGATATTTCTTATTTGTGTACCCTCTATAGCTTAGTTAAGCACTGTCATGCATTGCATTTGCATTGATCATTTAGCACAATGTGTGTTTTCTTGTTTTTGGTCATAAATTTTTTTCAAAATCTCAATAAGTGGTTATAACGTTTGTTAAAACCAAAAAGATTTTTGTGTTTTGTATTATAGATTTTGGATTTATAATCAAGAATTGGTCATATTATCTTTACATAACATGTTTATGTACCTTGTTTAGCTTGGATGAGTTTATTTTATTGCACTTTACTAGTTTGAGCTTTGTAGTGCATGTTGTGTGGGAAGATGTTTATAGTGTTTATCACTCTGTCTTAATCTTGAAGTCACATGTTATTTGACTATCAGACTTGATCCTTTTGAGAAAGGCATAAATAACCATCTCACCGCTGTTTACTAACCAATCATGAACACCTTAGTGCACATTGTAAGATTTTGTGCTTGAGAAAGTGTAGCACATGCACAAAAAGAACATAAGGTGTAGCCTCGGTTTAATTGCTTAATGCTTAAAATTGGTGTGTACTATTAGGCTTAATGCCAAATCACATAATTAAAATTGGTGTGTATATTATGAGGCAAAATTCAAGAAACTTACATGATTGCAAGCTTTTATTCTAGGAGATGTGAGAGTTATAGGATGTAACTCTTTAGGTGATAGTCTCTTTCAAATTCTATGTGATGAATTTTGTAGACTTTGTGATTAATTGCTATTCACATATCACCTCACATGTATCTCAAGTTTTTGCTAGTTGCACACACTACACAAGTTACTCTTTGTTAAACTTGGTACATTTGATTGTGTGTGATCTTGTTATGGCCATCCAAGATTAATAGTTCCTTGATTTTGATGCAAAATGTGTTTAAAGTTTGAGAAATTGAAAATTCTAGAGCTTGAATGTACCCAAATTGGGGATTTTGTTCAATTAGGTTGAAATTGATGAAATTGGCTTGTTGTTTTGATGTAATTAAGCATTATAATCCGTGTGTTGTGTTCTGTGATGCTTAATTCATCAATTTGTTTTAAAAATTCAACAAGTTTTTTTCAATTTTGGAGTTTTTGTTAGAAACCCTATGCTCAAGCCAATTTTGTTAATCTGAACTTAAATTGAACTTTGTTTTACTGCATTAGAGCATGCATCATGACATTTTTTCATGCATCTTTTATGTTTAGGATTCACATGCATTGCATTGATTTCTGTATCCATCTTGCAGTTTTGCAGTCATATCTCTAATTGTTATCACACATAGCATGCATACACTTTGCTACATTGGGTACTCAATTTGATCAAAAAATTGATTGATTAATTTTTGAGCTATGTACTTTCTAGTATATGCCTTTTTTATGTGTGAATTGCAAAAAATATTTTTTCTTAAGAGATATGATAGATAATTAATGTACAAATATTTTCTCTACTCATGCAACTGTTTATGGGTCACATAGTGCCATGTTTGCATTTTATTGAAAGAGAGAATATTTTTTCTTCATGTGTATCCTCAACTTAGTTTTTTTTTAAACTTGGTTTGTTGTTTTTATTTATCCCCAACCCCTTTATGTTTCCCCAAATCTGTTTTCCCAAAACATATTTTGTTTTTCCTATTTTTATAGGGGGAATTGTTGCTCTTTATAGGGGGAATTGTCTCTATTTTCTACAGAGCTGAATTTTTTTTGTCCCCTTAATTCTCTATTATCTTTTATCCTTTATTGCGTATGTTGACTGTTTACTCTTTGTATGAGTTGTCTTTGTCAATACGTGACAAAAAGGGAGAGAAATTATTGATTTATGGGAATCATGTTTGTTTTGTTTAGGGAGAGTTGAATTTATTTTGATAGGGGGAGAAAATAAATTTTTTTATGTATCTAACTTAGGGGGAGAGTTAGTTTACATATTTGTTGCTTTACTGTTTTTCTGTCACACGTGCGTTTATGCGTTTGTTGAGTGTTTCAGGAATATACAGGTTGATTCAATTGAGCTGTTGTCTACACTTACAACTAATGGATAGTAGTTAGGATTGAATTTTATTTTATGAGCATTATTTTTGTAAAGGGTTTTTATTTGTAAACTTTGAGCTTTTAGTTTGTGTTTTGTCACGGATTGCCAAATGGGGAGTTTGTTAGGTTCTAAAGATTTAGGATTTTATGTATTTAGAACTCTAATATGTAATGTTGGCAAACCATGATCAAAATAATGTGTTTAGTCTTGTTTAGGCTTGTTCAAAATTGATTTATTTTTGTAAAGTTGGAATTGAGTGGCTGCAGAAGTCTTTGTGACTTTCGGCCTGGCTCGATCGATCGAAAATTAGCCTCGATCGATCGAAAGTCAGCCAAAATGTTTTTCTACAGAATTCCAACTCAACCCAAACTCTATTTAAATGTCTTGGGGTTCAAGTAAAACTCTCCTATATATAAGGGAAACCCTAGAACGTTTTTGAGACTTTTAAGAGAGAGATTAGAGTGCCTCTTGTGCCTCCTTTTATTTGTAAGGGTTTTGTACCCGAACCTTTCTAAGTCTTTGTTGCTCATATTTGCGGTTTGTGTGAATCTCTTGTGAGATCCTTGAGGAGCTTTCCTTCATATAAACTTAGGGTTTTCAAGGTAGAGATTATCTACATCTTGATGATCAACAAGGTTGCTGCCATTGGAGCTTAAAGAAAAACAAGCGGGGAGCTTGTAGCTGATTGGAGAATCTAAGAAAGAAGGAGTCCATGGATTCGGAGCTTGCATGTGGTCGTGTCAGTAAGTTCTACTAGTGGGTAGCATTAGGAAGTCAAGCGGGGAGCTTGTAAGTCCTTTTGTATGAATTTCGATTCTTTCATAGTGGATTCAGGTTTACCTTGAGGATAGCTAGGTCAAATCCTCCCCAAGTTTTTACCGTGTGGTTTCCTAGGTTATCATATCTTGTGTTATTTATTTTCTGCTGCTTTATATATCTTGATATGATTATTTAATTGTGTTAACCTAGATTTGCATGAATTGGACTAAGTTAATCACTTGGCTAATTAACTAGGTTAATCTAATTGTGGTTTTAGGGGTCTAAATAAACCTAACAATGTTTATGTACCTTGTTTAGCTTGGATGAGCTTACTTTATTGCACTTTACTAGTTTGAACTTTGTAGTAGATGTTGTGTGGAAAGATGTTTATAGTTTTTGATCATTTTGTCTTGATCTTGAAATCACATGCCTTTGATTGTCGGACTTGATCCTTTTGAGAAAGGCATAAATAACCATCTCACCACTGTTCACTAGCCAATCATGAACACCTTAATGCATATCATAAGATTTTGTACTCGAGAAAGTGTAGCACATGCACAAAAAGAACATAAGGTGTTGCCTCAGTTTAATTGCTTATTGATTAAAATTGGTGTGTATTATTAGGCTTCATGCTAAATCACATAATTAAAATTGATGTGTATATTATGAGGCAAAATTCAAGAAACTTACATGATTGCAAGCTTATGTTCTAGGAGATGTGAGAGTTATATGATGTAACTCTTTTGGTGATAGTCTCTCTTAAATTCTATGTGATGAATTTTGTAGACTTTGTGATTGATTGCTATTCACATATCACCTCACATGTATCTCAAGCTTTTGCTAGTTGCACAAACTACACAAGTTACTCTTTGTTAAGCTTGGTGCATTATATTGTGTGTGATTTTGTTGTGGCCATCCAAGATTAAAAGTTCCTTGATTTTAATGCAAAATGTGTTTAAAGTTTGAGAAATTGGAAAGTCTAGAGCTTATATTGAATCCGAATTGGGGATTTTGTTCAATTAGAGTGAAATTGATGAAATTGGCTTGTTGTTTTGATGTAATTGAGCATTATACCCTGTGTGTTGTGTTATGTGATGCTCAATTCATCATTTTGTTTTAAAAATTTCAACAAGTGGTTTTTCAATTTTGGGGTTTTTGTTAGAAACCCTATGCTCAAGCCAATTTTGTTAATCTGAACTTCAGTTGAACTTAGTTTTACTGCATTAGAGCATGTATCATGACATATTTTTCATGCATCATTTGTGTTTAGGATTCACATGCATTACATTGATTTTTGTATCCATCTTACAGTTTTGCAGTCATATCTCTCATTGTTTTCACACATAGCATGCGTACACTTTGCTACATTGGGTACTCAACTTGATCAAAAAATTGATTGATTAATTTTTGAGCTATGTACTTTCTAGTATATGCCTTTTTTATGTGTGAACTGTAGAAAATATTTTTCTTAAAAGATATGATGGATAATCAATGTGCAAATATTTTCTCTACTCATGCAACTGTTTATGGGTCACATAGTGCCATGTTTGCATTTTATTGAAAGAGAGAATATTTTTTCTTCATGTATATCCTTAACTTAGTTTTTTTTAAAACTTGGTTTGTGTCTTTGTTATCCCCACCCCCTTTATGTTTCCCCAAATCTGTTTTCCCAAAACATATTTTGTTTTTCCTATTTTTATAAGGGGAATTGTTGCTCTTCGTAGGGAGAGTTGTCTCTATTTGTTATAGAGTTGAATTGTTTTGTATCCCCTTGATTCTCTGTTTTCTCGTATCTTCTGTCATGTATGTTTGAGTTGTCTTTGTCAATATATGACAAAAAGGGGGAGAAAATAATTTTTTTTTATGTATCTAACTTAGGGGGAGAGTTAGTTTACATATCTGTTGATTTACTGTTTTTCTGTCACACATGCGTTTATGTGTTTGTTGAGTGTTTCAGGAATATACAGATTGATTCAATTGAGCTGCTATCTACACTTGCAACTGATGGATAGTAGTTAAGATTGGATTTGTTGTTATGAGCATTATTTTTGCAAATGAGCTTTTACTTTGTAAACTTTGAGCTTTTAGTTTGTGTTTTGTCACGGATTGCCAAAGGGGGAGTTTGTTAGGTTCTAAAGATTTAGGATTTTATGTATTTAGAACTCTAATGTGTAATGTTGGCAAACCATGATCAAAACAATATGTTTAGTCTTGTTTAGATTTGCTCAAAGTTGTGTCTTTTATGTAAAGTTGTGTCTTTTATGTAAAGTTGGAATCGAGTGGCTGCTGAAATATTAGTGACTTTCAGCCTGGTTCGATCGATTAGAAATTAGACTCGATCCATAGAAAGTCGTATATCAGCAAAATCAGCAAACGTAAAAAGGCCATAACTTATCCGTTTGAAGTCCAAATCACGAGCCGTTTTTTCCATTATTTAAAGGACATCATAAGCTAACCCTAGGTAGGGTTTTCAGAGCTTTTTAGAGAGATTAGAGTGCCTCTTATGCCTCTTTGGTATTTTAGGGTTTTGTACCCAAATCTCTCTAAGGTTGTTGCTCATATTGCTGTTTTGTGTAAATCTCTTGTGAGATCTTTAAGGTGCTTTCATTTACACAAAGTTTAGGGTTTTCAAAGCAGAGATTACTTCAACATCTTGATGATCAACTCGGTTGCTACTATTGAAACTTAAAGATAAATAAGCGGGGAGCTTGTAGCTGATTGAAGAATCCAAGAAAGAAGGAGTCCGTGGATTCGGAGCTTGCACGTGGTCATGTCAGTAAGTTCTACTGGTGGGTAGCATTAGGAAGTCGAGCGGGGAGTTTGTAAGTCCTTTTGTATGAACTTCGATTCTTTCATAGTGAATTCAAGTTTACCTTGAGGATAGCTAGATCAAATCCTCCCCAGGTTTTTACTGTGTGGTTTCCTGGGTCATCATATCTTGTGTTATTTATTTTCCGCTGCTTTATATATTCTTGATATGATTGTGTGATTGTGATAACCTAGAATTTCATAAATTTGACTAAGTTAATCACTTGGCTAATTAACTAGATTAATCTGGTTGGTTAAAGGGGTCTAAATTTTTTTCAGATTTCCATAGCAGGTATGTAAGAGATTTTGTTGCTAACTTTGAGCTTTAATATTTTTGGACTTCAATGGGGACTACTAGATGGAATCTAACATAAGTTTTCATTTTTAATGTTTTGAGGCATGCAGAGTACTTTTAGAATTGTGATCATGCACTTGAATTTATTGCCTATATGAAGAGGCAATTTACCCAATTCAATTTCTTAATGCTTTAGAATTTATGAAAAAGAAAATTTTAATGCTTTAATACTTTTGACTTTTGTTGGATTCACAAAATCCTATTGATCACAGGCCTTGAATTTTTTGGTATAAGGTTTTCGTTGTAATCGACTTCTTGGCTTAGTTGGTTTGCAGCAGTTTTGTTGCTTTTGGGATTTATGCAAAACCAATCTTTTCTATCCTGGTTTTCACAGCTTCATTAAAATATGTATTGTCATTATATGTCATTCTATTTATTTGTTTCTGCTAATCTAGGCAGTGGCAACAGAATGGCGGGAGGTGAATGTGGTGACAGATTACATTCTAAAGGTAATAACTGCAAATTGTTGAATTGATTATGAAATTGTTTAGAAATTATCATTATAGTTCACTTTTATTCATTTTCCACATTGTTTTCAGGTTTTAGGATTGGACGTCTGTGCAGATACCTTAGTTGGGAATCAAATGTTAAGGGGAATATATCTGGAGGGCAAAGGAAACGAGTTACAACTGGTAAAGTCAAATTTGTAGTTCATATATACTGAATCATATTCTCTCTACATCTGTATCAATAATATCTAATACTAAAATTATAGGTTAGATGTTGGTTGGACCATCTGTAGTGTCATTCATGGATGAAATATCTACTGGTTTGGATAGCTCAAAAACTTTTCAGATTGTGAATTCAATCAAGCAATATGTTCACATTTTCAATGGAACTGCTGTCATCTCCCTCCTCCAGCTAGCACTAGAGACTTATAATCTTTTTGATGACATTATTCTCATCTCTGATGGCCAGATTGTATACCAGGGTTCCCGTGAACAAGTGCTTGAATTTTTTGAATCAGTGGGCTTTAAATGTCCTGAGAGGAAAGGGGTGGCAGACTTCCTGCAAGAAGTGAGTTTGAATAAAGGTTTATTTTTTGGTCTCATATATAATAGTATTATTATCTTCTAAAGAGCTAAGCATTACAAGTAGAATCTCATATTTGGATTCATTTATAACCAATTTATAGGTGACTTTAAGGAAAGATCAGGAGCAGTACTGGGCACAAAAAGACAAGCCCTACAATTTTGTAACAGTAAACAAATTTGCTAAGGCATTCCAATCTTTCCATGTGGGACGGAAACTCGGAGATGAACTTGCAACTCAGTATGACAAGGCTAAAAGCCATCCAGCTGCTTTGACAACAAGAAAGTATGGTGTCAAAAAGGCAGAGCTGGTGAAAGCTTACTTGTCAAGAGAATTCTTGCTCATGAATAGGAATTCGTTTGTCTACATATTCAAGTTCATTCAAGTAAGATGAGCTTTATAGTATTTTTTAAAACTTTCTTTTCTATATCAAATTTCATTATACCCATATATGAGTAATATAAACTTTTTCTTTTGTTTTCTTCTTTTGGCTTACAATAATGGCAATGATTGTTATGACAACTTTCCTACGGACTGAAACTGATATGCACCGAAATTCAGTAACTGATATCCATGACCATTGCAAAGCTTCCTGTTTTCTTCAAGCAAAGGAAGCTCCTATTCTATCCTCCATGGGCATATTCTCTCCCTGCATGGATCATCAAGATTCCAATCACGTTTGTAGAAGTTGCTGTATGGGTATTCATCACTTACTATGTCATTGGCTTTGATCCAAGTACTGGAAGGTAAAAGATAGAATAAATAAATAAAATCATGCTACTTTTTTGTCAACATACAAAGATATGTTTCACTTTTTCTTTTTCCTTTTTTTCTTTTTCTAATTCAAATTATATATTTTCTCATGTTCATATTGCAGGTTTTTTAGGCAGTACCTTCTGCTTTTACTTCTTAACCAGATGGCTTCTGCATTATTTCGCTTTATTGGGGCAATTGGTAGGGGGGACTTGATTCTTGCCAACACATTTGGATCATTTGCACTGGTCATGCTGTTTGCTTTGGGTGGCTTTGTCCTGTCAAGAGGTATAATTTAATAAGTGGCTTTTTTTTTTTTTTATAATTGGGAAAAATCTTTTCTATTACTTCTTATTTGATTGTGTCCTCCCACAGAGAACATAAAGAAATGGTGGATATGGGGTTACTGGATGTAAACTACACATCTAGCCTACTGTATTTGCTGCAGAATGCGATTTTGGGTGTTGGTCCATTTCTTGAAGACAGTGCATGGGGTTGTCTTGATCTAACTCATTGTAAAGGTCAAAACCTTAAGTTCATGAATTGCACTTCATAAGTTGCAAAAAACAAAATATATTTTTATCATTGTCGTATAACTCACTCATTCATGGCTGATTATAATTTAAAATGCAGTTTCCTTCATCCTGATGATCCATTATCAACACATGGCCACATATACATGGCTGTGGAACTTGACTAATTGATAATGATTGTGTCTTTCTAATTGTTTTTACGATAAACTTTTGATGCCATTTTTTGATATTTGGTTGTGTTATGATTGGACTAATTGTTCTAATAGTTGGTGCGTGTTAACAATTAATTGATTAGCTTTCTACAACATGTGAGAGTTGGTCATGGTATTATTAGAAGGGAAAAAGAAATTTAAAAAGTAGATCATATAAAGTGCGATTGATGGATTTGCTTGAAAACATTAATTCTTTGTAGTTGTAGTTCTTTTATTGACAAACTATGGTTTCAAATTAAAATTTCAGTTTTGATTAAGGCAAAGAGGAAGATGTTGTTTTTAATAGTAGGCCATTTAGCATTTACCATGAATTCTAGATAAGCATTGTTTAAAATATATACCTTTCTAAATTAGAAATACCTAGAATTTACAGTCAACAAAAAAGAAACTGCAACACTTCTCTACTTTTATTTTCATTAGGAGTGAATAAGGTGAATTACATTTGGTCACATGTATTTGGAAGTACACTAAAAATATTAAAATGATATAAATTCTTATATCATTCATTTATTCTTGCATTACATTTGTTTTTTTTTTTTTTCCTTCTTTATTTATTGGTAAATTTAGGGGTCCAAAATTGAGGTAGATTTCATGTATAGGTTTTTAGTTTTGATATAAGGCTCATTGCCCAATTAAGATCTCAAAAGTGGGTTTGGATTTTGGGTTTTGGTAGTGTTAACTTCTTTGCTTAATATGTTTTTGCTTAATGGAATTCAATAGTTTGACAAGTGAAAGTTTCTTCATATGCCACATGTCCTAATTGTTCCAGTTCTTCAAAGAGTTGACTTCCTTAAAAGTGAGTTTGTATTTTGGTTATAGTTTTGTAGTTTTTGTCATTTTCTTTTAATACAACATTTCTTATTTAGTGTTTTAATTATTGCATGGGTTTGAACATGAGAAATGAGATTATTGTAATTTCATATAATTTAAATATGTATCATAATATATATATATATATATATATATATATTTTGCAAAACTTTCCCGTGCATCGCACGGGTTAGCGACTAGTTTAATATATATTTAAAACTATATTATATAATTAATAATTTTTTTATTAAATTTTTTCCCCTTATTCAGCTCTTCCTGTATAAAACTCAATTAGCTTACAAACCCTAACAATCTTATTTCTCTCTTTGTCGCCTCCCACTCCCACTCTCTCACTCCACTCTTATTTGTTTATAATTGAGTTGAGATACTAATTCATGTATATTTTATTTATCAACTCAGTTGGATATATTTTGTTTATAACTGAGTTGGAATACTAGGTCATGTAGATTTTGTTTATCAACTCAAATGGCAAATAAGATATATTTTTTTACTCAATTTAATAATAATAATAATAATAATAATAATAATAATAATAATAATTGTCCAACTTATGGGTTCAACCCGACCCAACTCGATTTATGTGGGTTGGATTGGGTTGGGTTAAACCCTTGTGATAGGTTAGGTTAGATTTTTTTTAACCTACCATGGTACGTGGGTTGGGTCAAAAAATCTCCTCAATCTGACCCAACTCAACCCATGCACACCCCTAGGATGAATAGTCATAGACTAGCGCCACCACCAACCATCACTCATCATTGCCTCTCTTCATCCTTGCGGAACTCACCCTCACCCATCAAGTGCCACCATGGATCTAGTGGTGTCAACAAACCCACCAAACCCACCTAATCAGTAGCCACTAACCTCCTCCATGCACAGGGCTGATTCTTCCACTAGGCTAATTAGGCCATTGTCTAAGGCCCCCAAGTGGAAGGAGGGCCCCAAAATTTTGAAAAAGAAGGGGTAGTAGGAAAAAAAAAATAAAAGAAAAAAAAAATTTAGTTTAAGAGGAAACTCCAAAAAATATGATACATCCTTGTGACTAAAGAACAAAAAATCTGATACATCCTTGTGACTAAAGAACAAAAAATCTGGAACATCGTTATAAACATTGGTATCGCAAAAAATTCTTTAGTCTAAAAAAAATCAATTATCCCAAAAAAAATCATTATTAACCTCTAGAAAAATAAAAAATCAGCTGGATAAAATGCAAATCCAGTTTAAAAAATTACCCACAAAACAATCTCAAATCAAAACAAATCAAAAATAAAAATCCCTAAAATTTACTATACCTTTTCCCTCTCACTTTTGCTCTCTGCCTCTCTCTCTCGGCTAGATGATGATAGTTTGCAAAAATACTATCTTAAACTTGAATCTTTTCTCAAACATGATGTTTATTATGTTATTGATGGTTTAGATTTATTTTTAGAGATAAAAGTTTTAAAAAAAAATTTCAAATAAAATAATATACTCCAATTGACATACTAAATTATATAAAAATGTTAGATTCATTTCCAAACACATGCATTACTTATAGAATTTTACTAACAATACTTGTTACAATTGCTTCAACAGAAAGAAGTTTTTCAAAATTAAAATTAATAAAATCATATTTAAGATCGACTATGTCTCAAGAAAGATTAAGTGGATTAGCAATATTATCGATTGAAAATGAGATGTTAGAAAAACTTGAATACAAAAATTTAATTATTCAATTTGCATCTCAAAAGGCAAGAAAAATAGATTTTAAATGAAATATATTATAATATAAAAATATTACATAAATATTAATTTAATTAATACATAAATATAAAAAAAAAATGCTTCATTTTAGTTCTCGCTTAAGGCCCCAAAATGTCTAGGGCTGGCCCTGTTCGTACACATACGTACACAAATATGCAGAGAGAGAGAGAGAGAGAGAGAGAGAGGAATGAAGCTAAGACAGTGAAGCCAATGGCATTGTTGTTAGTGTCACTCATATCCATCTCAAGGGCCAAATCTGCCTCGAGATTGATGATCCCTACCAGGGGCGGCGTTATGTTAGAGCAAAGGGGTTCAAATGAACCCCCTGACTTGTCAATTTTTTTAAAAAATTTTTTTTTATGTATATAAATTTTTTTAACTTTTGTTTTGACCCCCTAAAATAAAAATTTGAACACCCTGACCCTAAATTTTATTTAAACCCAACTAAAATAAATTTGAATATGATCATCTTAATGCTATTTTTACAATATTTTCACAATAAATATTATATGGCAAGTTGTATCTGGTTTTTATTTAGACTCATAATTAAATTCACTTTTTACCTACCATTAACAACTTGCCACCTAGATTTTGTTATAAATTTTTTGTGAAAGTATTGTGTATTGAATATTATTAAAAAAATAAGTTTCATTTTTGCTCCTTTGTTAAAAATATATATGTATATTCTCTGTAAGACTCTGGCTTACTTTACTGTTGACAGCAAAATTAAGCTGTTTTTTAATGCACTTTTTTCTCCATAAGAAAAAAAATTTCACTACTGTTACAACCAAGATATCTCTATCTACATTTGTGATTTTTCCCATTCTCTTTATCTCTCTTTCTTTCTTATGTATTTTTTTTCTTCTCTTTATTTGATCAAATTGTTTGATAAATACTCTATAGATTTTCAAGTCCAAGAAGTTGTTTAGTGCTTGCTCAAATTCCAAGAGAGTGATCACATGTATGATTAAAAAGCCATACATGATTCTAAAAAAAAAAAAAAAAAAAAAAAAAAAAAAAGACATACACTTCAAAAGCAAAAACTTATATTAGTTACTATTTTTTTTTTCTTTGTTTCACATTACTCCCACTTCTACTCTTAGGTGTGTTAGTATTCTTCTATATCATATATTTTTATTTAATTGATAATACATATAAATATAATAAGTTATTATTAATTTGACAATAATGTATGATTAATTATTTAATTATATTTGTTGTATTTCTGATCTTTAAACTGCTAATAACCTTTTTATATTATTGTACAATATAGTTGTATTATATACTGAATCGTATTTAGAATATTATTTTAGATTATTGTATATAATATGGAAGTTGTATGTATAGAAAAAAAAAATCATTCTATTTTTTATTTACTCCCATGACAAATTTCTTGCTCTATCATTGTTGAACCCCCTAGAAAAAAATCCTGAAGTCGCCACTAATCCCTACACTTGATTGTTGGTGTTGGCCACTCACCGCTCTAACCAGCACCAACACCTTCATCTTCATGTTTTTCGCTGAGTAGAGACAGGGCCGGCTCAACAGGTGATGCAATTGATGCAATCGCCTAAGACCCCCAAATAAAAGAAGGCCCCAATTGTAAAAAAAAAAATAATTATATATATAATATATTTATCTATATATTTTAATTAAAAAAATTTTAAGCACTTTTATTGGTCAATAAAATGCATTAAAAAGGCCCCATTGTATCCTAAAGTGCAAAATATTAAAAAGGAAAAAAACAAAAATACTCAAACTTCAGCTAACAAAATTAAATTTTAGGAGACAAATTTATTAACTCATTCTTGAAATATGCTAAAATCAAAATTAATAGTAGACAAATTCATTAATAATACAACGTAATTGTCTTGAAATATGCTAAAATAGAGATTATAAATTTCAAAAACAAAAGAAAAACCTCTCATCTCTCTATCTCTCTACCTCTCCATCTATATTCCTACAGTCTTACCTTTCTTTTCTTCATCTTCATCTTGATTTTTGATCTTTTTCCATAAACTCAGTCAGTCAGTCTAGCTTAAAATTTTTCTTTGTTATTCCAACATTCCAATCTACCAGTCACCACTTACGAGAGGTATTCTTCTTCAGTTCTTCCCCTCTTTCTCTTTGTCTTTCCGAAAATGAAGACTTAGAGTCTTCTATTTATTTAAGTTAAATTATATATATTTTTAGTTTGTTTCACATTGCACAATTGTTTGATGGGATGGGATACGTTTTTTGCTAATTGCTATGATAGCTTTTCTGCACCTCAGCCCTTCTTTGGGAGAAGTTATTTGCTCCTCTCGGGTGGAGAAGTGACGTGGTCCTCCTGGTGATGTGAACCAATAAACAGCAGCCATGTATTAAAAGAAAAACTGAGTCAGCAACACACCTTCAGCCTTTTAAAATAACAAAACTTGAAATACACTTCACTTCTCTAATCTTGCTTCACCGCCCAGCTTATTTGCCGCTTCACCAAAAATTCTAAAACCCAAATTATTTGCTCACCGCCCAGCTCTCTTCTCTCCACCTCCCTGCATCATTGAAGAACAAGCTCTATGAGATTTTGAACTATCTTTGTTCTTGGGTCTAACTTTTTCTAGCTTGTTTCCCTCTTTTCCCCTATGACTGAAGTGGTTGCTAGAATCCAATGCTCACCATTGCAACTAACCATGGTTGATCAAGGTATGTTACAAAGTCTCATTTCACTATTCAAAGTCTTATTTTCTTGCTCTGTTCTATCTCCATGTAGTTTATAATACAGTGCCTTCTACATTTTTGATAAAAAGCCCAAGATAAAAAAGTTTTAAAAGAATGAAATTTTTATTTTTATTTTCTTTCTATTTAGTTTTCCTGACTATAAGCCCTTGTTTTTAACTCTAGATTGCAGGTCTTTTATTTTAGAATGAGTCTTTAATTGATACCTTAAGTTCAATACTATAACATTGTTGGGTTCCTCTGTTTTTTTTTTTTTTTTGGTTTCTGATGCATTTGAATGTTGTGGTGTTTTTTAATCACAAATATTAGAGTCAATGAGGAAGGTGTTGAAGATATTGAAACTTTGCTTGGAATGGTGGTGCATAGTGAGGATGAAGGATGTAAATTGAAACTTTGCTTGAAATGAGACTTTGCTTGTGTGGTTTTTTTGGAATAGTTATTATGATTTGGAGTTGTAAATGCTTTAGAAGCTCTATGGTACTTGCATTAGTTTGTTTGTTTGAGAGAGTGTGTTAGCTGTTAGTTATTGTTTTTGTTTGCCTGAGAGAGTGTGTTAGCTATGATCTGTCATTGTTGGTCAATGGACAATACTCTTCTTGAATCTAGCACTGTTTTAGCTGATGTAACGATCTTATCTGCATTGAATTTGGGTAGAATGAGGCAGATTTTTGAAGTGCATTTTGGAATAATGCTTTGCGTGAGTTGCTGCAGAACTGATGCAAAGTGCTGGATTGGTGTTGTTGGATACGTGACTAGTGCATTGATTGCTTTGTGCTATAACTTCCCCCTCAAATTAACAAAGGGAGGTGGGTATCACTCCCAACTTGCGTCAAAGGGATGAAAAAGGAGTCTTAGAGAAATTGCTTTGTAAACATACCTGCCAGTTTAGTGTTGCAGACGAACTTAGTATACATTTTCACACGCAAAATAGTAATCAAGTTATGTTTTGCGTTAAGCATGAAATACGGGATTAGTAGACTATGGCTGGCCATGCCTCAATACTCAGTCTTGACACTGTATTGAGCAACAGGGGTTTGTTTCTAATATGTTAGAAAGTTTTGTTATTGTAATATCAAGGTATTACTAATTGGAAGAATGTGTTGGAGTATTATTGTGTTCTACATTTTGTTCATTAGTGTTTTATTTTTGTTTTCTACTTGAAACTTTAATCTGTTTCTAAAAGAGGCTTTATTGTATTTGATTACTAACATTTGAATTGTATTTAGGAGCGTACAAATTGGACCAATGAGGATACACTAAATGACAATCTTGGAGATGGGACATTTGTTGCTGGTGTTATCATTGGTAGAGATGCAGAGTATCTTGGTTTGCTGCTTTGTTTGTGAGAGTATGTTATTCGGGTTCAAGCTTGCACATTTTTGGGCTATTGTTTACTATGTGATGAAGTAGAGATGTTTGTATCAGATGTGTGAATTGTCAAGATGCTAAATCAGTGAATGCATTGACAAATGGAAAAAGCTACTTTGTTGAGGCAGGATTAATTTTGGTTGATATTAAGCGACTCATGTTAAAGTTTGAATCAATTTCCTTTCATTTAGTGTAAAAAAACTTGTAACTATGTAGCTAGTGAATTGTAAAATTTTCTCAAGAAAATGAAGAACCTTTGGTGGGAATTAGAGGACTGTTCTTCTCTTTTTGTTAGCCATTGTATTGAAAGATATTTCTTAATAAATCAAGTCTTTTGTTTTACAGTGGTTATATTCTAATTGTCCACACCAAAAGTTCACAAAAATTGCTTATAATCAATATTTGAATTGAAAATACTATTCATTGCTATTGGTTATATTCAATTGGATAAATAACAAGTTGAACTATACAATTTTTTACTAGAGGATGAGAAGGCATAACAAAAGAAAATATACAAAAAGGAATGTAATCTAACAATTCCTATAAATAGGCCTATTTTCATTGCCTTCGAAATACAAAAATAACTACTTCAGCTTTTACTCCTCTAATCATTAGTTACTTGATTAATCTTCCAACTTGAGAACTTGCCAAAAATCTTCCAAGTTGAATACTCATATGATAACTTCTAAGTCAAATCATTTTTGTCTAGGATTTAGTTGTGTCAAACCATTTGAGAAAGAATTCTGCACAAATAGAGATGGACATTTTTCAGTTATTAGTAACAAGGTGATAACTATTGATACAAATAAATAACCATAACTAATGAAGAATAAAAAATTAGAAACAACAAGTATTTTACCTGACTTAAATGATTCAAGAAATCATTACTTTGAAGCATACTCGTGAAGCTGAAATTTGGAGAAGCACTGCTTCAATAGGAAAAGGGGTTCTACATTCAAATTAACTCAAGCTTAAATGTTAGATTTTTTTTAAATGAACATTCAATTACACAAATCAATTATTTATTTATTTTTATTTACTTTTACTTGATTTGGATGTTGAAAATGACTTGGACTAATGGTTGTTGGCATGGTTGGAGGAATGAATATCTATCAAATATTATAAGAGATTAATATGGCATCATTAAAAAAAAAAAATAATAATAAAGAAGAGGATGCAAGGGGCTTAGATCATACTTGATTATTATAACTCTCATCCATGGGTGCACTAGATGGGTGCTTTGGCTGGCAAAGACCTATACATTGTGGAGCATAGGTTGAGTTTTGTGAATTAATGATAACTGTTCTAAAGACATATAGTTTCATAGGAAAATTATTATTGATAAAGCTAGTAATATTGTTATTTTCATAGAACTTGAGCTGCATATGGAAAGAGAATATCTGTAAAGTAACTATCTATCTTCAATTCATTTTTCTCATCAGCAGCCCACCTTGATTCATGTTCCTACTAACGTAGCATTGTCTTGAGTCTTTTTGGTCCAAGTTATAGTGAGAACTTTGATGTCACTGCTACAATACCTCATCTTGAATAGACTAACTACAAGATAACCCTCCTTAGAAACTAGTGATAACAAGCCTAAGTAGTCGACAGATATTTCACCAAACTAACCCCTTATAACTTGTTCTGTTTGGGTAAGTTTTAGAGATGATTTATTATCTATAAACTGTCCAACTCTAATTCTCTCACGCATAGGCACATTAACCATGTATACCCTTCCAAGCAAGTAGCTTTAAAAAAATCTTAAGTTTCTAATAAATTTACTCGACTAACCAAACAAACTGGTTTTTGGCAAACAATCACCCTAATAAAAATGAAATAATATCTAGGTTAAGAATATAACTACTCAATAATTTCACAGCCCTTTCCATAACTTCTCCAATTTCACCAAAATGTGATGAATTGTCGGGTTTCCTGTAAGTTATCATCTTCCCACCATTTTTCCAAATGAAATGGTATCTGTGTTGAAAATACTAATGAGTTGAAATGGCAGGTGTCCCACAAGTTATTGTCTTCAACAATTTCATCAAAGTGGATTAAAAAAAAAACACCTTACTTAAGTACATTCCTTCCCTTACTCGGTTTCTAACATCCTCCAAATGTGTCAATTGAAGTCTAGGATGTCAGTCTTTAAGTAAAAGTGTAAAAATAATTTATCAAATGATGAATTAGAGAAAAGATGGAATGCCATTTATTGACCTTCAAACTGGTTTTATTCAAGCCGATCAGTAACAAACACAGAAATAAATAAATCTCCTAGACTAACAAAAAAAAAAAAAAAATTTATATTCCTGTAGCATTGCACAGTAAAGATTTACATGATAATGTGTATCATATAGTGCATCATTTATAAAGAGTAAGCACATTTTTAAATCAAAATGCTTGAAAGTCCTCCATATAAAATTGTTTAGAAAAGAATCAATACCTTTAAGGGCATGGCTAGAGCTTGTTGGAAGTCCTCTTGTTGACAATTGTTCTAAAAAAAGGAGAGGAAATCATGGGCATTATTCACAACAAACCAATATTTGAACCACACTACTAACATATTTTTTTTTCAATATAAAATTTAAGCAAAAGAACAAAGATTTACTTGATCTTGTAACAACTTTTAATGGCTTCCTTTTATGCTTCTCCAAGTTGCTTTTGAGTCTTGCATTTGTGACTCCTTTTGGTCGCACACAAGGGGGATCTAATATGGGCAAACTATTAAGAGAGCAATCTGTCTTCTCAACATCATCAAAGACATTACTAGCAACAATCCTGTTTTGTTTTTTTTTCATCACCATCTCTAGCCGCATTTAACTGCTCCATATCATTTTCAACTAATTCTATCATCTCTCTTACTTTTCTTCTACACATTTCAGTATGTTGAGTTGTTGCTGAACTTTTTGTGAAAATTTCATAAACCGAGCGCATTAATTCGTTACGGCGTGAAGTCACCGACAACTTATCATTTGCACTTGCTAGTTTTACATGATCACATAAAACACTATCTTTCTTTGCATCTTTTGTCCATCTTTTCAAAATATATTAACCAGGCAGCTCTGTGACATTTTTCACAATAAGTATTCGCAAGGCATGTCGACATAGTAACCCTAATGTTTCAAACATTTTACAACTACATGTCACAACATTATTTGAGGAGTTAAATTGGACAACACAAACCCTCTGACCACCTCCTTCGATAACTACATAGGTAAAAGACACTCAATCAGAATACACATCTTGGTGTGTGACCCCCAAGGTAAAAGCAATTTCTAATTCAAATCTTTTGAAAAATGTAAGAGTATAAACAGATAATGCATGTTCCAAAAGTCCACAATTCTTGACAATTTGAGAAGATGTACCTTGTTTTCAACGAAAATCTTCTTCTAACTCTTCCACCCGCATATTTTTTGAAGCTTTCTTATCCTCTTCTACAAATTATGTTAGCCTCATTGTTTTGCATGCCATATGTTTAAAAACATTATTTACACTCTCACTCCTTGATGAAGCTTTCATTCTTGCAGAGAAATGTCATGACAAAAAACTGAGCACCACCTTTCCCGGTTTTCATATAAAGTATTAAGCCACTTATTGCCCACCAAATTGTAATCTCTAAGTAAGGCATCCCAAGAAGACTCAAACTCTGATTTAGTCTCACAATTATAAAGAATCTTATTGAATCTACTCTTGAATTCAGGAATCCCAGAATGCCTTGGTAAATTTTCTTTAACATTTTTTGAGATATGCCATAAGCACAAGCAATGACATGTATCAGGAAACACAACTCTTATAGCATTTTTCATTGCTTGACATTGGTCAGTAAAAATTTTCTTTGGTTTTTGATTTCCCATTGATTCTAAGAATGTTTCAAACAACCAAGTAAAAGAAACAGTTGTTTCATCCAATAAAAATGCACAGCCAAAAAGTACATTCTTCCAATGATGGTTGACACCTACAAATGGGGCACATATCATATTATACTTGTTAGTTCGATATGTAGTGTCAAAACATATAACATCCCTAAAAGAGTTATAATCAATCCTTGATCTGCCATCCCTTCAAAAAAAATTTGTCATTCAATTTTCTTGATCAACTTGAATTGCATAAAAAAACATAGGATCTTCTGCTTGCTTCTGTTTAAAGTGGTTTACTAAACTTTGAGCATCTCCAACCTCAACATTGATTAACTTCTGCTAGTTCACCACATTATAGCAATCTCATTTTATAAATCCAACATTTTCAAACCCTCCAGCTTCCTCAACTAAATAGGAATATGTGCTTATTGTTCTTTTACCTGCTTCCTTGAAAGTTTTTATAACACCTAATTGAGCATCAGTTATTTTTCAATTCGACCTTAGAAATGGCCTTTCTTCTAGCTTTGCAAGCTCATGATTATGAGTAGGATTGAAGTGAGTAACATTCCACTCACCATTTGTCACTGTAAACCGGATACTAATTTCACAACCAGTCCTAGTTTGTAATTTTTTGAACTTCTTATCATCCAAATTGTCACTATCTTGTGGGAATCCTACTTTTGAACACATAATCTCGTTGTCTTACAACATTTTTTGCAAATCTGATTTTTTCTTTCCGAACACTGAACCCAATTCGAATGGCATAGTCATTGTACAATTTATATGCTTCATCCTCACTATGCACCACCATTCCAAGCAAAGTTTCAATGTCTTCAACACCTTACTCATTGACTCTAATATCTATGATTAAAAACACCACAACATTCAAATGCATCAGCAACAGCCAAAAAAAAAAAAAAAAAACAGAGGAACCCAGCAACGTTATAGTACTGAACTTAAGGTCTCAATTAAAGACTCATTCTAAAATAAAAGACCTACAATCTAGAGTTAAAAACAAGGGCTCATAATCAGGAAAACTAAATAGAAAGAAAAAAAAAATTTCATTCTTTTAAATTTTTTTTATCTTGGGCTTTTTATTAAACATGTAGAAGGCACTGTATTATAAACTACATAGAGACAGAAAAAAGCAAGAAACTAAGACTTTGAAGAGTGAAATGAGACTTTGTAACATACCTTGATCAGCCATGATTAGTTGCGATGGTGAGCATTGGATTCTAGCAACCACTTCAATCATAGGGGAAAAGAGGGAAACAAGCTAGAAAAAGTTAGACCCAAGAACAAAGATAGTTCAAAATCTCATAGAGCTTGTTCTTCAATGATGCAGGGAGGTGGAGAAAAGAGAGCTGGGCGGTGAGCAAATAATTTGGGTTTTAGAATTTTTGGTGAAGCAGCAAATAAGCTGGGTAGTGAAGCAGGATTAGAGAAGTGAAGTGTATTTCAAGTTTTGTTATTTTAAAAGGCTGAAGGTGTGTTGCTGACTCAGCTTTTCTTTTAATACATGGTTGTTGTTTATTGGTCCACATCACTAGGAGGACCATGTCACTCCTCCACCTGGGAGGAGCAAATAATTTCTCCCTCTTTGGACACTTTTCTGCCATGATAATTGATAGGACATACTTTTTCTTTAAAACTTAGCCATAGGATGATAGGAGTAGTGGAGTACAGGCTACACGGTTTCTCACCTTTTTTTTTTTTTTTTTTTAAATAATCTGACACTTTATCTATTATTATAAATTATTATACCAATTAATAATTTGATGTGTAGCATATTAACTCATTTGTATTATAGTGACTCTAATTTATTAAACCATGTATTAAATTAATTTTTATTTGAGCAGGTTTAAACTTTAAAGTGGTTACGGCTTTAGAAAAATTGCTAACCAGGTTCTATACTTTAAATTTTATTTTTAGTTAAATTATCATTTTTAACTATGTCACAAGAAAGTTTAAGTGAATTAGCTATATTATCAATTGAAAAAGAAATGTTAGAGGAACTTAAATACAAAAACTTAATTAGTAATTTTGCATCTTAAAAAGCAAGAAAAATAAATTTTAAATAAAAAAATTCAATATATATATATATATATATATATATTATTTGATTAATATTTAATTATAAAAATGCCCCATTTAAAATTTTCGCCTAAGGCTCCAAAAGTTGTTGAGCCGGCCCTGAGTAGAAATCAATGAGAGGCAAGAAAAGAAAAGAGGGAAAAAAAGAAGAATAAAGGATTTCAAAAGATGGTGGAGTTTTGCAGTGGTGGCTATGGCATTAGATTTGGTAGATTTTTGCAGTCCGATGGCTGGTTCGAGTTAGATGTTGTTTAGTTACAAGAAAGGAATGAGAATGGTTTGGGGACTAGTAATAAATGTTTGGGTTGTTTGGTTATTGCTATAAGTTAGCCATGGGGTGGTGTTTTTATTTAGCATGTGTTTTTTTACTGGGCCAATTGTATTACATTGCAGGATTTGATATTCATTAATTGGACATGATAAAAATTGCTTCTAAACAAAACTACATGGTTTTGTAATAAGTTAATGGTAGTTAGAGGAAATAACCTAGTTTGTCAACTAACGTTATTTTTTAGAAAATAGTTTCTCAACTAACGTGAACAAGGAATGAAAACATTAATGTTAGGTTCATAGATTTATGCTGACAAACCATGAACAATTGTAACGCGTAGAATTTTTGGGACAAAATTGGCCTTTGCCGCTTTCTATCAAAGTATCCAGCATTTTGCCCCTCTTTTGAAATTAATTAGGAAAATGTCCCTCTTTTGAAACTCGATTTTCTCAAAATCGAGTTAAGCCCTATAGTGAAGTTTTTAAAGAGCCTATAGTGACATTTTAAGGACCTATAGTGGCGTTTTGTAACTCGAGATCCATGAAATCGAGTTATAGGTACAAAAAAAAAAAAAAAAAAATTTCCTACAACTCAAGTTCATGGAGCTCGAGTTACAAATCGCTATTATAGGTTCTTAAAACGTCATTATAGGCTCCTTAAAACACCACTATAGGGTTCCAGAATTTTTTTTTTTTTTTAAAACTCGATTTGAGAAAATCGAGATTCAAAAGAAGGGCATTTCCCTAATTAGTTTCAAAAGAAGGGCAAAATGCTGGATATTTTAATAGAAAGGAGCAAAGACCAATTTTGTCCAGAATTTTTGTTAGTCTTAATTTAGCAGTGAGAAAATGTTAAAGAATAAGAAGAGTCAAGATTCAAGCCGTGAAAGAATAAAGAATTGCATACACTAGACTACTATTGCACTACATTTTGACATAAGCCCAATCTAGTGAGTTTCACTTAACTTGATCCGTTGAAGTATATATCTTGACCAAACAAGAATCATGCGAATAGATCTTGAACTATTTCTGTCAGATGTTTGATATAAGGTTACTTGCACTTCAAGTCCACTGTGGGTCCGTTTGGATAGAACTTATTTTGCTGAAACTGAAAACTGAAAACTAAAAACACTGTAACAAAATAAATTTTAAATGTGTGAATAGTACTGTGAGACCTATTTTTAATGAAAAAATTGTTAAAAAATTAGATTTGTGGGTCCCATGACTGAAAAGTTGCTAAAAAGTTGTGTAAAAGGCACTGAAAAATTGATTAAAATAATTTTTAAATGTTGAAAAGTTGATTAAAGTGCTGACAAGTTGCTGAGGTGTGCAATAAGTTTGGTACTAAAGTCAACAATCACGTCATAGTTGAGAAAGAAAAAAAAAAAAGAAAAAAAAAAAGCCTGAAACACGCAACAGTGTAAACGCAAACGTGAATAATCCGTATCCAAACCAACTACATATAAGCAACCCTATAGCACACTTTTCAAG
Source organism: Quercus glauca (assembly GCA_023736055.1). Lineage (NCBI taxonomy): Eukaryota > Viridiplantae > Streptophyta > Magnoliopsida > Fagales > Fagaceae > Quercus > Quercus glauca. Next base: position 23,722,519 of record CM043325.1, on the reverse strand, counting down.
ACTACAGGAGGGCAATGTATTGTACAAAGATCTGAAAAATTTTAAGCTCTCTTGAAGTATCAACAAGAGACCTATGTCCATAAAAATGATTTAGTGAAGTTATTGCATCCAGTCTACATTGAAGTTGCTAGTACATATCTTTGAGAGGGGTTCTTGGAGTTGTTAGCAGATGTGTGGTCACATGCAACAAATCCAGAATAGAAAAGTTTGTGGATTTGAGTTACGTGTGGTTAAGTTAGTAATTATTACACGATGAAGTAATAAATTTATGGTTAAGTGTATTGTATAAACTTTCATTCTATTCTAGTAAATTTGTTTACCTTGAGGATTGTAGGTTAAATGCAAGTTCTTAATTTGAAACTATTTGTTTTATTAGTTTTCTTGGTCATTATTTTAGGTGTTTATGTGTGATTCATGCTTATGTGATGTTGTTCAATTTAGATATGAAACAAAATTAATCTAATCAATCACTTGCTATCCTTGTTTTTGAAGTAACATAAACCTTATTAGACATTTCTATCCTTGTTTTTAGCTCTCATTTTCTATATATGATGCCTACAACTTTTTCTACTCAAGGAATTTCCAATGGCATTTTGTGATGGCTCTTTAACAGATTTTTTATTTTTAATTTCACTAGAAATTTTGGTGGATAGTGTTTTAATGAGATTTTAATCCTGTGTGTGTTAATATCTATTGTTTTATTTAAAAAAAAATTGTATGTGTCATTATTTTATTTAAGGGTGTGTCAAAGAGGGGTTTTATACCAATCCTTATTGAATTTAAACTATTTTCTAAATGCTTCTAGTAACGTTATAAAAGTATTCATTAGCATTCAACTCCAAAAACAAGGATACTTCCAATCTCACTTTCTTTTTCTTCAAACATCCAAATAATAAATATGATTAGTTGATGGGCATTGATTGTCTATACTCTCATTCATTACCTGAGCAATGTTGTCAACAAACTCTCGTCGTGAGATGGTGGATGACCCATAAAAGCTCGAAAATGTGTTGAAAACACACGAGCGGTTTAGACCCCCAATTTAAAATTACGGCTTGGTTGATTTTACACTAACTTAATCATAAGTGCGGAATAGTGTAAACACAAGCGTATAAACAAAACAACTACTCTAATCCATATTTAAAGCAACACAGCAGTAAAAATGAAATGAACAAGAGTAGGGAAGAAGGATGCAAACACAGATAACACCGAGACGTGTTATCGAAGAGGAAACCGAAGAACTCGGTGAAAAACCTCTCCGCCGCCCTCCAAGCGGAAATCGATCCACTAGACAATCAGTTGGGACACATGGGTTAGCAAGAGACCCTCCAAGCCTAGTCTACCTAATGTACCTAAGCCCTCCAAGCTCCTACTCCAACAAGGCTTCTCGGGACCGTGTCTTGTCTTAGTTATTCGGATCCCGCAACAAGCTCTATGTTGCATCTGCCATTCCAGGCTCCTTCCAATGCTTCCCAGCAGCACCAAAATGTCACTCAGCATTCTCAAAGGTGTGGTAAGTGTTTGGGCTATCAACCTCTCAAAGATATGAATAATGGAGAGGGAAAAGTTGAGGAGATACCACAAGAAATTGTATAGAGAAAGGTGGGGATGAAAAATCTCTAATTCACAATGTGTTTGGCTAGGGTTTTCTCGCTGAAGCATTCCTCAACGTTTGTGGGTAATGATGGTATATATAGGATAGGTGCAAAATGTGTGAGTCAGCCAGTACAGGCTGGCAGAACAGCATGTCTCGCGGGTGTCTCGCGAGAAGGCCTTACCCGCGAGATACTCGCGAGAGACAGCTTGTCTCCACCTGGCCTGACCCTTCTCATTCCAGCACGTGCAGGGCACATGCTTCACTTCGTGGGAAGCTAGGTCGCGACATACCTGCGAGAATCCTTCAGCCTCCAAATGCTTGAGTCTTCACACACACTCTCTATCATACAACCCTTACAACAAATCCCACAACAAATACAGGGTTTAAACGATTGAAAATAGTTAAAATCAAATTTGGCACGGAATAAAAGCCAACAAAAAAAACATAGTTGTAAATTACAACTTTACAATCTCCCCCTTTGGATATTCCGTGACAAAACCCTAAAACAGACTCTAGACTTAAACGTGAGTTTGGGAACAAAGGCAAAATCACTCACACCTAATTCTAGATTCTGAAATGCTCTTGAAACATATGAACAAGTAACTCCTGAAACACAACAACACAATAACATCATTGTATGCAGAAAACTTGAAAAGCATATGGAGCAATAATAGCACGATCAAGCTAAATGAAATAGAAACACTATATCATGGCAAGATCAAACAAGTAATCACTATACACAAGCAATTACTATGCTCATTCACACAAGGAATGAACATTCGGATATGCAAGATGATAAGCTCATTTGAAGAGTATCATTTGCAACTCCAACACTCAACCAATGCAAAATACACGAAGTATTTGCATCTAGGAACAATCCTACAAGGGCACAAGAGTGTTCATCACTTGAAATAAAATGCATGACATTGAACAACAAGCAAACATGCATAAAGGCTGCATAAGCATGGTGTTGCAAATGCATGGCACAAACCACAAAGACCTACAAATAATGCATGAAACAAACCCTTAAAGCTTACAAAAGCAACATGGGTACAAACCAAATGGCCACAAAGCACATATGCCACAAAGCATAGAGATAAACACAAAATACTGAAATTACTACTGAATATAAACATGATTTAAACACATAGTATCAAAGCTTTAAACCAAAAGAACAAGTAAAAGCAGTAAATAAAAGCTTAAATAACAAAACTAAAAACCGTTTGTATACCAATAACCAATGTTTCTAAGGTTCTAAGCTATGCTCCCCCTAACACTGTGAAAGCTCTGATCCATCTCCCCCTCAAAAGTTTCTCCCCCTTTTTGACCGGAATGGCTAAAGGGCTAGAACTCTTCGGACTCTGAGTCTGATCCATGTGTAGGGGACAAATTCTGAATCTGAGATGATAGAGTGGTGATCTGTTCCTAGAGGTATGCAGATTGATCCGCTGTGTGCTGTACGTGAGTGTCAAGCACTGTAGACATGTGATCCATCTTAGCTAGTATTTGATCAAGCTTGCTGAAACCTTGTGCTGGAGCAGAAGACGAGGGATGTGTTGACGTCTCTGGTGCAGAAGTGAACCTGTCAATCTCCTCCTCTGTATCCCCACCCTCATCTGGCACAACCCGAGGCGGTGGAATGGTATGCACACCAATCTTGGGGCCTTTAATGTGTGCTGTGCTCCGAGTCAGAGTATTTGCACCAATGGGGTAATCCCTTTGAACTATAGTAAGACCACTGGGGAATTTCAGCTTCGTCTTGGCAATGAACCCCATGATCAGTGAGGGAAAAGGCATTATGGTTCGTGAATTCTGCTTCGTAATGCTCTTTTTCAGAATATGGAAGATGTGGCTGCAAATGTCAATTTCCTTGTGAGTGAAAAGGTCGTAGAGAAACCTCGTCCTTGGAGCAGATAGAGTGGTGAGGTTGGTGACCGGATACAGGTTATGGATTATCACATAGCTCAAAGTCCTCATTTCTAGAGTAAACTTGAGAGTATCCATTGATGATTTCTTTGGAACCCCTCCAAGAGTTGATATCATCTCCTTGATAGACCCCAATCTCTCATCATATTGAACTGACATTGGCTGAGAGGGAGGACGTATCTCCAAAAGGTCTTGAATGCTATCCCTTGTGATTTCAAATTCCTTGTGCCTCACCCAGCAGAGTATCTTATTATCTTCCACCTCAGCATTAGAGAAGAATTCCCTAATAATTTTCGAGTATACATTCCCAACTGGATTTAGCAACTTTGTCCAAGTTCTCTCTTTGAGCACATTCGGAATGAATATGTGCTCAAGCTCCTCAAATTGAACTACCCGTTCCATGACAATCGTTGCTCTTTTGTAGTAGTCATTGTACTTCATATCTGCTTCTGCGGACTTGAAGTTATCAGATTCAGTACGCGCACGCTTAGAAGACTTCTTCTTTGCAGCTGCATGTTTGGTGGGAGACATCTGCACAATTTAACAAAGCAAAAGAAATTGTACAAACACAAACCGCAAGACAAAAACTTGATTAGATTCAAGTTAGTTCCAAATCATAGTTAAACTAATTGAAAACATAGCATGGTTGACCCTTAATAGCATGCCAAAAAAAAAAAAAAAAAAACAAAACCAATAACCACATAACCAAAATGCATGAAAAACAAGACATTGTGCATGTGTGTGCGTCTGTGTGCATGTGCTGATGCATGTGGGGTGCCTAAGAGTGCCTAGGTGTGTGTCTAGTGAGTGCATCATGGGCAAAGTGTATGAAACACTTGATCAAAGACCAAACTAAGGACAAACATATGTGATCACACAAAATGGAACTCACTTGAGTTCAATTAAGCACAACAATGTCACTTAGACATTCTATCAAACACCTAACATGCATAAAAACACTCTAAGTATGAGCAATGCATGAACATGGTAAAATCTTGCCTAATAACATGTTAAAATGCCTCAAGGGGCCAACACAGATGCACAACCAACAAAAGGGACAAAGCCCAATCAAATAAATTGAAGAATTTGCCCAAAATCTAAGAAACCCACCCAAATTTCGAAAATCCCCAATTTTTCAAAACCCCAAACAGAAATCTGCAAAATCTAAGCAAAAACATGAAAATGATGCTTTAGAAAACATACCTTGAGAGAGAAAATACAGAAAATATGCTTGATTTGAAAGGATTTTGATGGAATAGTGAATTGGGTTGAAAATGGCTTCGAGGGAGTTTATGCGAGGGAAAGAGTTATGATTTGAAAAAACTGTCACATCAGCCATATAAAACTGAAAACACGCGTTTTTCACGGGTTAGAGAGTCGCGAGAGTGGCCATTGAAGCACAAAATTTTCGCGAGAAGCTTTAAGTCGCGAAACAGTCGCGAAACTCTCTGTCTGATTTTGAAAAATTCCAGTTTTTGCCAAACAGTATTTCGCGAGAAGCTGTTGGTCACGAGACAGTCACGAGACAGTCGCGAAAGTCTCTGAGTGACAGGATGAAGAAATATTTCCCTCAACCCCTTTTCACGGGAAGCTCTAAGTCGCGAGCTTCTCGCGAAACAGCCCCCGAACCAGTTTTTTGAAAGAAGACACAAAAAATGCATTTTGAAATAAAAACAAAAGGCATAAAAGTATAAAATCACTTTACAAAACAAATAAAACTTACAAAAATCTTTTTGGATTTGATCAACAACTTCATGGGCATACACATCACATTTGGACATATACAATCACACAAATGAGATAGGCATTGATTGAATCAAAGACTTATGTGTTGTGTGTGAGTATCAAATGTGAAATAGTCCTTAGACCAGAGCGAAGCTTCAATGATCAATTCAATCACGTCATAGACAACTGATACGAAATCAAGTGGACTATCTCCATTATAGAAATGAGTATATATATGACCTCCCACACAATGAAGACATAACAAAGAAGCTTTTCATTTGGCTTCTACATAATTCATAACAGTTGGTCCATTTTCATTTTGATTGGACAAAAACATCTCTTTTTGAGATTGGTGCTTGAAATTTATGATATTTCAATATTGATGATAAGCATTTGGCCGTTTTTGAGCACAATATAAAACACATTAAAAAGAGTCGCTTTCCCTTTTTCCTAGTCGAATACTAGTGTGTGCGACAGGCTTTTGTAGCTCAATATCTCTTTTCATTTGGAGATTTACAATTGGTGAGCTCTTTTTACAAAAACATAAAAATAAAATGGGAAGAGATATAGACACAAGTCTATGCAAGTATCAAGACCAACAAGACTATTGACCAATCATTCATGACAAGCTTGAAGATCTATTTACAACAGTCACACATAGTTTTCAAGATTTCTTCCACATAGAAAAGAGTGCATACGAAACAAGCTAAGATCGTAAATGCACCACGCCATAAATACAAAGGTACTAGGCCAAACTCACATGATATATGCACAAAACAAGTGATCAAACTTTTTGAGATTTTTCAATTTTTATGGGTTTTTGAATTTTTTGAAACACACCCAAAACAAAGCAATAAAAGAAGATCAACAAAAACCGGTGCAAACTAGACAAAAGAAAATTACAATGAAAGCAATGCATGAAATAATGCAACAACAAATGTCCCAAAACATGGAAAGAATTAATGCATGGACATATTATAATGCTTATGCATGAGTACCCCTCTTCACCCATACGTCACGTGCGTTTGGGGTGATATCCTTGACGGATTGGGTACGAGAGTTGGGACTTTCAAACCTCCTGGTAAAACTCTCCAAGCAAGTGGTGAAGGCACCGATCATCTTCATCACGTCTGTCACTCCGGGATCACGATTTTGGCTTCTTAAGTTCTCACCACCCCAAGCTCTATTGTCATTCCTTCTTCCTCGTGATCGAGGAACGCTTGCATTATTGTCTGCTCTCAATTTTTGACAGTTGGGTCTGGTGTACCCTTACGATCCACAATAGTGACACACATAATCTGTCCTAGGACCCCGTTGTGGTCTTGAGAGAGATCTTGCTCTGGTTTCGTGTCTGCCTACAGCTTGATTTCGGGGCTTATTCACCATCCGTTGCTCAATTACATTCTTCTTCTCAACCTTAACATTCTCAGGGATGGCTTCTTCTACAATCGGCTCTATGGCCTTCACAAATTTTACTTCTTTGGTAGCTTTGACCGATGAGCTACTCTCTCCGGTATATCCCAATCCGGACTTGTCTGAGGAATGTTTTTGGGATGAAATAACATCATCCAACTTTCTGGAGGAGACCCTTTCTATCTTGGCTTGCGCTTGCACCACCTCTTGTTCAAGAAATCTGATCTTTAAGTAAGCTTCTGACAACTCACCATTTAGTTTTTCTATTTTGCATTTAGCCTCCTTATGTCTGACCATCAGACTTCAGTAATCTTTCTCTGCTTTCTTCATTTTCCTCACAGCTGCCTTGGCTATTCTTGCATATTCTCTTGACTTCTCAAGAAGTAAGGAGTAATTCTCTTGAAGATTAGCTGCACTCTCTTCCTCTTCAGCATCTGATTCTTCCACAATTCCAACAGACTCTGAATCAGAATGCTAACCAAGTTCCTTCACAAGTGCACCCAAGTCGTCCGAGGAGTCTACATGAGCAATGGTCATGAAGGCGGAGTAGTTTCCCTCACCGTCACAGCTCTCTTCTGAGTCAGAATCAGAAGAATCAGAATCATTGAGCGTTGTAGCATAAGCCTTCCCTTTTCCCCTTAGAAAATTTGGACACTCCTTCTTTAGATGTCCATGGCCATTGCACTCATAGCACACAATGTCTGAAGAAGGTTGATAATCCTTCCCATCTTTTCTCTTAAACTCTTTCTTATCACCACTTGAAGGAGAGAACTTTCCTCTATTGAACGGTTTCCCACTGTTTTTCATTTTCAGAAATTTATGGAAGTTCTTTGCAAGATATGCTACTTCCTTCTCCACTCCATCTTCTTCGGAGGAATCATTTGTTCTTTCGGTGATGGTTTTAAGAGCAAGTGATTTGCTTGTCTTATGGGAAGGCAGTCCTAGCTCATACGTTTGGAGAGACCCGATCAACTCTTGAATTTTAATCTCATCGAAGTCTTTGCTTTCTTCTATGGCTGTAACCTTTGCTCTAAAACTTTCAGGCAGGGACCTCAATATTTTTCTCACCACCTTAGTGTCTTCAATCTTCTCCCCAAGATTGAGTTTAGCAATGACAATTTCATTGAGCTTCCCATAGAATGAATCAAAGGGTTCATCATCACTCATCTTGAGTTCTTCAAATTTGGTGGTAAGCATCTGAAGTTTTGTGTCCTTAACTTTCTTTGTACCCTCATAGGTAGTCTCTAAAATCTCCCAAGCTTCTTTGGCTACTGTCATATGAGAGATTCTGTGGAATTCATCAGGGGACACGCCACAAAAGATAGCATTTAAAGCTTTACTATTAGCGTTGGCTGTCGCTAGAGCTGCCTTATCCCAAGTGGACTTAGGAGCCTCCGGCTTAGTCCAACCTATCTTAACCGCATCCCAAACGGTATCATCGATAGAGCATAAGAATGCTCTCATTCTAACTTTCCAGAATGCATAATTGTTCCCATCAAAAAATGGTGGAACATTGAGCGATTGAGACCGGTCCATCTCAAGAAGGGTCAAGGATCACACTTAGGTAATTACACCACAGCAAGTGTACCCGCTCTGATACCAATTAAAAGCTCGAAAATGTGTCGAAAACACATGAGCGGTTTAGACCCCCAATTTAAAATTACGGCTTGGTTGATCTTACACTAACTTAATGATAAGTGCGGAATAGTGTAAACACAAGTGTATAAACAAAACAACTACTCTAATCCATATTTAAAGCAACACAGCAGTAAAAATGAAATGAACAAGAGTAGGGAAGAAGGATGCAAACACAGATAACACCGAGACGTGTTATTGAAGAGGAAACCGAAGAACTCGGTGAAAAACCTCTTCGCCGCCCTCTAAGCGAAAATCGATCCACTAGACAATCAGTTGGGATACATGGGTTAGCAAGAGACCCTCCAAGCCTAGTCTACCCGATGTACCTAAGCCCTCCAAGCTCCTACTCCAACAAGGCTTCTCGAAACCGTGTTTTGTCTTAGTTATCCGGATCCCGCAACAAGCTCCATGTTGCATCTGCCATTCCAGGCTCCTTCCAATACTTCCTAACAGCACCAAAACGTCACTCAGCACTCTCAAAGGTGTGATAAGTGTTTGGGCTATCAACCTCTCAAAGATATGGATAATGGAGAGGGAAAAGTTGAGGAGATACCACAAGCAATTGTATAGAGAAAGGTGGGGATGACAATCTCTAATTCACAATGTGTTTGGCTAGGGTTTTCTCTCTGAAGCATTCCTCAACATTTGTGGGTAATGATGGTATATATAGGATATGTGCAAAATGTGTGAGTCAGTCAGTACAGGCTGGCAGAACAGCATGTCTCGCGGGTGTCTCGCAGGAAGGCCTTACCCGCGAGATACTCGTGAGAGACAGCTTGTCTCCACCTGGCCTGACCCTTCGCATTCCAGCACGTGCAGGGCACATGCTTCACTTTGCGGGAAGCTAGGTCGCGACATACCCGCGAGAATCCTTCAGCCTCCAAATGCTTGAGTCTTCACATACACTCTCTATCACACAACCCTTACAACAAATCCCACAACAAATACAGGATTTAAACGATTGAAAATAGTTACAATCAAATTTGGTACGGAATAAAAGCCAACAAAAAAAACATAGTTGTAAATTACAACTTTACAACCCATGATCCCCAACTACATCTCAAGAGTTAAGACATATAATCCAGAGAGCAAGAGTGTGGATTTAACTCTCCACCAACCCAATATCATCTGAAATGGGAGCATATCCTAAGATTTCAACCCAACCCACGGCATGCTCACATTAAAGAAAATGAAGAGATTTTTAAGATAAGGGTCAGTCTAGAATGTCTATATAAAGGACTAGCATCCATATTTGCAATGCATGAGAGAGCCCTAAAATTTTCCATTCCTTATTACTCTTTTGGGGTTTTCTAAGTTCTCACTTAAGCATTAAATGGGCTTAGGCAAGCACCACACAGGTACTTTTCGAGTGAGCAGTTTTTATTTTAAAGGTCTTCGTAAGCTCAAGTTTGGATGAGTGATCCATTGATTTTCTATGCATCATTAATTAGTGTTGTTCGTAGGGAGCTAGGTCATTTTCTCCCAAGAGAAAGGCTACATTTTCCTACACTAGCTATTAGGGACGAAGTCAGACTTCAAACTAGGTTGGAAATCTTAATGTAAGCTTATCAAATTTCATCACTTTCATTAACATTATAATCTCATATTTGTAGATGCAATCCAAGAATACACTACAATAAACTAATACCAATTTCATTGTTAGTGATTTTTCAAAATTGTATTTTAGGATTTTTTAAAAATTAGGACACCAACAATAAAGGTTGACATCATTATTAGCTTATGAATTATTCATGTATATATTTTCTTTGAATAATACTAGGGACGCATCTAAATCCACAACATGCCCCCGCTAAATTAGCCCCAAAAACAAAAACCCAAATAAACATGCCCACAAATCACAATAAATTTAATATTAATAATTTATTGACACAATAAAGTCACAAAAATATTATTATATTAAAACTAATAAATCATTGTAAAACATAAAATACACAAATTTTCTATTGACTAAGTAGGACCACAAAATGTCAAACAAAATACCAATTTCAATTTCGTTCTTTTCTCATTAGTCCCTACTACGACACCATCCAAAATTATCCCCTAACAATAACCACAAGTTTTTTTGTTTGTCTAAATTTTAGAAGCCACACATTTACACTTGAATCTTGAGAGATATCAGTTACTAGTACTACCTACTAGTTACGTTCTTTGTCACAAATACTGCATACTAGTGGAGAGAAGCGAGAGCTAGGAGACGATGACAGAGACTAGTGTGTGGAGTGTATGCGGCAGTGATTGGTGTGTGGACAGAAGACTGAGTTGGAGCTCTTGATTGAGCAAGAAAATTTTGGTTAAAAAATGGTCAGGGTATTGTGATTGTTTTGTTGGTATTTGGGCTGTTTAGACCAGATTTATGATTTCTTATGTAGATTTGTGCTTTTTATTATATTGGTTTTTAGATTTTGGCTAAAGGTTTTTCAAGTTATTCTTATGGCAATTGGGCAAAAAGGAAGGTCAGACAAATATTACAATATATTTTGGGGTCAAATATATAAAAGTCAATTTTCCAAAAACTTTAGAGGGGCCATTGCCCCCCAATGCCAAAAAAATCCCCTCCAATGCTAAAATATCATCCAAACAAAAACACAAATTTACAATTATTTCAAAGCACATTTCCAATAACCCACCCCACCCCCCACAAAAGCATTCATGTACAAAAATCCAATTTTTCCTCACATTAGCACTCACAAATTTATGATAATGTAAAATCACATTTCCAACACCACTCCTCCAATGAAAACATTCATGTACAAAAATCCAATTATACTCTACATTATTGACTTCAAACATGTACAATTGCGTTTTTACTGGTTTCCTCTTCCTCTTCTTACCTCTATTGACACTGGCATTGTCCTTCTCACCTAATCGAATTCCTCGTTATCAAATTGCGTAGAAGGATAAAGAGTTCATTGAGTAGTAATAATAATACTATTCTTAACATTCTCAGCAACAACTTTGGTAACTTCATGGGTAATTTTACTCCCACCTCCTTCGCCTCATCTTCAATGTTTATCGCCTCTTTTCGTCAGCATACATATTGAACCAAAAAATAATATTAGAATTCATTAGGGTTGCGGGTGGAGGGAGAACCCTTTTTATCACATGAGCTCTGACATGGTGTGCCCGAACAACTGCGAGAACAATGGCAGTCACGATTATTGATGATTTTCTAAATTAACAATATTACTAGTTGATGGGTATTGGTTGTCCTACTGGCTACTATCATCCACCCTAAGAGTAAAGTCATCGACATACTCTCATCACAAGGTAGTGGACGGCCTATTATCCCTAGCAACGTCTTGGGAGTTATGATGTGCAATCCACAAAGAAAGTGTACAGAGTTAATGTCCCGGGCTGAAATTTAAACACCCCAGCTTCACACCTTAACTAGCTATTTGCATTCTTTCATAAAACCCTCGCTCGTAATATATTTTATAGTAGTTCTTTAATTCTCGGCGACAGCATTTCAATAGCATCTGCAACTGTGAGAAAGATCATGTCTTCGCCGACCTTTTTTGTAAACTCGGATGCATGCAACTTTTCGGTCACGATCAAATTATTGTCACTAATACTTACGGTTCTCTAATAAACTTCACATTGATGAGTGAAATTCAAATCTTAATTCTTCTCATAAAATGATAACATATAACTTAATTGAGTTACAATATTCTTGGCATATCTGTTAATGAGTAAAATAATAGTCTAGTACGTAGAAAAAAAAAAAAAAAAAACATAAAGAAAATAAACAAACCCTACAATTAAAGTGTTTAAATGGGGTGTGGTTTCCATCAAAGAAGTTTATTTAGGATTATTTAGAAGAAATATGAATTGGTAGCCATAACTAGCTAGGTAGTTACATATAATTTGAAATTAATAAGATTATAAGGAAATTTAGTTTTGGTGAAACGTGTTGTACATGTTAGGTAGCTAGGTTTACTTGTCTAACAAAATTTAGATAATTAATGCTTCAACTTGGAGTATTCTGTGTTGATAAAGAAAATACAGTGGGTGTAAACCAATGCCAATTTGCGAACATATAATATATGAAACTTGTAGAAGTCCTGGACAAATATCAAGATATGTCTAAATTAACACAGTTGAGAAAGCAAATAATAAGTACATAATTTCTGAGTTCAAATTAATCTTACCTTAACATCTCTGTTCTGAAGTGTCTTATGTAACTCTTCGAAGGAATGGATACCACTAGTGTCAATATCAGTAACAGCTGCAAGATTTTGAATCATACGAACATATTCCTCTAGTAAGTACTAGAACCGAATCCATGAGGACCATGACTAAACAAATTGCTTACGTGACATTTCAATGATGAGATATGTAAGGTTGAGTTTAATAAACCATATTGTTGGCTTTATTCCGTGTCAAATTTGCTTGTATTTTAGCATTTAGTAACCCTGTATTTAGGTGGGATTACTGTAAGGGTAGTGTGCGAGAGAGTGTAAAGAAATGTTTCTCAACGTGTAAAGAAGCAGGAACTCGCGATTGGAACTCGCGGGTGGCTCGCGGGTGCAAGCCGCCAGATGAGAGTCACGTGCCAAGCACACGGGAAGTTGAAGTGTTATGCCAGTTGGTGCACTACAGGACAAAAGTCCCAGGCTGGCCAGGAAGTTAACTCGCGGCTGGAACTCACGACTCAGACTAGTCGCGAGGCTGAGTCGCGAGGCCAAGCCGCCAACTAGCCCTATTTGGGAAAAACTCTATTCGTATTCCAAACACTCATCACTATATATAGACCCTTATACCCACCAAATGTAGAGAGCTTCCGGAGAGAATTTTGTGAGAGAAACCCTAGAGAAAAACAAGATTGATTCATCCACAATCTTTACCTTAGAGACTCCTCAAATTCCTCTACTCTTTTCCTCTCCATTGATACATCCTTGAGAGGTTCTTGACCAAATCATTTTCTCACCATACCCATATCAGTGAGAAGGTTCATTTGGTGCTTTTGGGAAGCAGTTAGGAACCAATGTCTATTGGTTGATGCTATGGTTGATAGCGGAATCCGGTAAGCTAAAGAAGAAATAGGTTCGGCGCAACCTCGTTGGAGCAAGAAGCGTGGAGGGCTTAGGTACACTGGGTAAATTAGGCTTGAAATGTCTTCTACTATTCATGTATCCCAACTACATTCTTTAGTGGATTATTTACCGCTTAGAAGGCGGCAGAGAGGTTTTACGCTGAGGGCTTCGGTTTCCTCTTCGATAACACATCGTGTGTTGTCCGTGTGTTTGCATCTTCCTTTACTTTATCTTTGCCATTTATTTAGTGCTGTGGATGTGTTTATATTTGACTTAGATTATTTACCAATTCTGTGTTTGGCTTATGTTCATGTTTCGCACATTAATTGTTTGATAATAAGCTTGAATTGATAATTTGTAATTTGGAGTCTAAATGTTCAAGGGTAGTTTATACCCATATTGAACATTCAATTGGTATTAGAACGGGTACACTTGTTATGGTTTAAATACCTAAGTGTGATCCCTGACCCCCTTTGAGATGGATATGTCTCAATCTCTTAATGTATCACCATATTTTGATGGTAATAATTATGCATTTTGGAAAGTCCGTATGAGGGCGTTTTTGTGTTCTATTGATGATGCTGTGTGGGATGCAGTTGAAGTAGGTTGGACAAGACCAGAGGCTGCCAAATCCACTTAGGATAAGGCTGCTTTCGTGGCGGCTAATGAAAATAGCAAATCTTTGAATGCTATTTTCTGTGGTGTCTCTCTAGAAGAATTTCACAGGATTTCACATATTACCATTGTTAAGGAAGCATGGAAGATTCTAGAGACAACATATGAAGGAACTAAGAAAGTGAAGGACACCAAACTTCAGATGTTGACCACTCGCTTTGAGGAGCTAAAGATAAGTGAGGATGAATATTTTGATTCGTTTTATAGTAAGTTGAACGAAGTAGTTGTTGGCAAATTCAATTTGGGGGAAAAGACGGAGGACTCGAGAATAGTAAGGAAGATCCTTCGGTCACTACCAGAAAGTTTCCGTGCCAAAGTAACAGCCATTGAAGAGAGCAACGATCTTGATGACATTAAGGTTCAAGAGCTAGTTGGTTCACTGCAGACATATGAATTGTCTCTGCCCACACAGAAGAAGAGCAAATCTCTTGCTCTTAAGACAATTGATGAGAGAGTAGTGTCTCATGACTCTTCGGAAGAGGATGCAGTAGACAAAGATGTGGTGTACCTTGTAAAGAACTTCCAGAAATTCTTGAAACTCAAGAACGGTGGGAAATCTGGTGACAAAGGAAAATTTCAAAGTTCCGGGAAGGAAAAGAAAGAATTTCGAAGAAAAGATGGTAGAGATTCCCAATCTTCGCAAGGAATTACATGCTTTGAGTGTAATGGACACGGACACTTCAAAAAGGAATGTCCCAACTATTTGAAGTCGAAGGGCAAGGTCTATGCCACTACTTTAAGTGATTCGGACTCATCAAATTCTGACTCTGAGGATAGCTATGATGGAGAAGGAAATTATTCCGCATTTATGGCTATTGAGCATGTTAAGTCTTCGGAGGACCTGAATCAACTTGTACAAGAACTTGGAGAACACAGCAATGATGAATCCCTAAGGATTGTTGAGGAATCAGATGCCGAAGAGGATAAAAATACAGCTAGTCTTCAAAAGAATTACACCTTACTTCTTGAGAGATTGGGAGAGTATACAAAGGTGGCAAAGGTGGCTGTGAAGAAGATGAAGAAAGCTGAGGAGGATTACTGGAGTCTCTTGGTCAGATATAAAGAGGCAAAGTGTGAGATTGAGACACTAAATGGTGAACTATCTGAAACTTATACCAAAGTAAGATTTCTTGAGTAAGAGGTAGTGCAAGCACAAGCCAAGATAGAAAGGGTCTCATCCAAGAAGTTGGAAGATGTTATTTCATCTTAAAAACATTTCTTTGATAAGTCCACGTTTGGTTATACCGGAGGGAGTAGCTATCGACCAATGTCATCAAAGAAGTAAAGTTTGTAAAGGCCAAAGAGATGGTTGCAGAAGAGCTTCCTGAGAAAGTTAAGATTGAAAAGAAGAAGAAGATGGCTGAACAACGGGTGTTCAATAAGTCCCGAAATCAATCAAAAGCCATATTTGAAGCTAGAGGAAGATCTCTTCCAAGATCATAACAAGGCACTGGAATGAATTATGTTTGTCATTATTACGGATTGTAAGGACCTACCAGACCCAACTACCAAAAACTGAGAGCATTGAACAATGCAAGCGCACCTCGATCATGAGGAATAAGAAATGACAAGAGGTCTTGGGGTGGTGAGCAACCGAGAAGTCAAAAAGGTGATCCCGGAATGATGGACGTAATGAAGATGATCAGTGCCTTCACCAATTGCCTGGAAAGCTTCACACGAAGGTTTGAAAGTCCTAACTCTCGTACCAAATCCGTCAAGGATATCATCCCAAACGCACATGACGTGTGGGTGACGAAGGGTACTCATGCATAAGCATTACAATATGTCCATGCATTAATACTTCCCATATTTTGTGTATATGCTTGGTTGTTTGCTTCTTGCGAGTTTGAGTTGAACATTTTGTTTGTGAGTTTTTTTTTAAATGTTGTTTTACATTGCTGTTTTGTTTTGATCAACCTTTACTGTTTTTGTGTCAAAAATCCAAAAATACATAAAAAGTAGAAAATCCAAAAAGTTTGATCGACTTTGTTGAGTCTTGCCTCTAAGCATGTTTTGCCTTGTACCTTTGTACTAATGGCTTTATGCATCTATGAACTTAGCTTGTTTCCTATGCACTCATATCATTGTGGGAGAAATTTTGAAATCTATGTGATTGTTGTAAATAGATCTTCAACCTTGTCATAAATGATTAGTGAATGGTTTTGTTGATCTTGAGACAGGCATAGACTCATGCCTATATATCTTCCCATTATTTATTTTTTTATTTTTGCTTAAAAGAGCTCACCAAATGTAAATTTCCAAATGAAAAGAGATAATGAGCTGCAAAAGCCTGTCGCACATACTAGTATTTGACTAGGAAAAAGGGAAAGCGACCAAAAATAAATGTATGATGCCCAAAAAGCCAAAGGCTAACTTATCAATTGAAATATCAAAAATTTCAGGTATCAATCTCACAATGAGATTTTTATTCAAAAAGTACAAATGATATGATGTATATGGAGCCAAATGAAAAGTTTCAAAAAATTGTAATCTAGTTTATATGGGAGGTCAAATATGTATGTTTCTATAATTGAGATAGGTCATATTATCTAGTGCTAGTTGTGTATGCCTTAATTGAATTGATCATTGAAACTTCACATTGGACTAAGGACTATCTCATTTTTGATATCCACACACAACACACAAGTCTATGTTCAATGAATGTCATATTCATTTGTGTGATTGTACTTGATTAAATGTGTTTTTCACATGCTCAATCTTTGTTTGATCAAACACAAAAAGATTTTTGAGTGTTTTAGATGTTTTTGGAAAGTATTTTATTTTTACAAAAAATGTCAAAATTTCAAAAACAATTTTGCCCTGTTTTGGCGACTCAGTTGCTGGTCAATCTAGCCGCATGTTCGCAGGTCAGTCTTAGTGACTTGTTCGTGGGTGGAAGGTCCAGTCGCGAGGGGTACACAGAGATTTTCGCGGCTCAGCTCGCGACTCCCTTGCGGGTAGACCTTCCAGTTGCGAAAAACACTTAGAAAATTTTCAAAAATCTTGTTCTCACAGTGTTTCGCGGCTTACCCTGGCGACTGACTGGCGACTTAACCCAGTCGCGAAAAACGCGTGTTTTACGTTTTAAAGTCAGTTTTCAAAAACTTTTCAGTTTTTCCCTCGTACTTTTGTGACTGGTCATTGTCTTCCCCATTTCACTCTTTCAAACTCATCGTGACACTATTTGAAAACCCTCCATTTTTGCTCCATTTCTTCTCAAATCTTCAAAGAAAAGGTATGGGTTCTCTCTTACTCACTTCATATTGCATGTTATAAGTGTTATTTTCTTAAATCTGTGTTTTGTGTTGTTGATTTGAGATTTGAGGGGTTCGAACATGGATTATGCTTAAAATGTTAGGTTTGATTGATTGGAGCTACTTTATTTTGTTGATGAATATTTTTGTTATCATGTTTTAATACCTGTATGCATGTCTTGGTCTGAGCTTTGATATTCATTAGTTTTCATACCCATTGAGCATATGGGTTTGGCGTTTACTATGTTTACTCTGAATGTGGTTTTGAGTATTTCAGTATGGTTGAGTTTTTGGATTGTGTGGCTAGCATTGCTTTGAGTTTTTGTCACCATATCATGTGTGTGCTGTTTCTTTGGGGTTTATCTTGCACATTTCATTCTCATTATGTCATGTTTCATTGACATATGATCTCATCTGCCTGAATGTGGTCTACCCTGTCCATGTATAGTTATTTAATGCTTAGTCCAATCTGCATCTATATAGAATGAACTTGTTTGAATTGATGAAGTTTTGATTTGATCTATCCATTTTTGGTTATCAACTATATTTGGTTTGTGTCTTGTCTTGACACTCTATTATTCTCTTTGTAACTAACTTGTTACTAATATGTGTGCATTTCCACATATTGTGTTTTGCTCTTGTTGTGGCCTCTTTTACTTGTTTACAGATGGCTCCCACACCTACGAAGAAGAAAACTCCTGCTAAAAAGGCTGACAAAAGATTGAAAATGGACCCTAACCTTTTTAGATTTGTTTAACATTTTGAGAGATATAAAGATTCTTTCATGAAGGGAACCATCATTCAAGAAAGGTTTGTGGATTTAAGGGATCTGAAGGACACTTTTATTCCGGATTGTTTTGAGGACAGAGGCTGGGAAAAGCTATTCAGTGATTTACCTAAAGTGTGTGAGCCTCTGATAAGGGAGTTTTACTATAATGTTAAGATTAAAGAGGATGAGCTAGACTGTTGGGTAAGAGGACATGAGTTCACCCTAGATGCACATGACATTGATAAGGTACTTGGTCTTGAGGGTTTAGAGGAGTATGAGTTCATCAATTACAAAGACAGGATGTTGTCTTTAGATACTGTCCAGGCTCGAATTGGTGGAGTTAAAGAAGGGAGATGTCTCAACACTAATGCCTTTCCTGTTGATATGAGGTGTCTGACCATCATCATGATATTTAATTTGTATCCTATAAGAAAGATGACTACCTTTACTAATGCCAGAGCTATCTTCCCCATAGAGCTCAAGAAGAAAACCTTCATTGACATTAGCTCTCATATATTTGACACAATAATGGATGAGACCAGAACAACTTCATGAGCAAAGCTGGTTTTTCCTAGTCTTATTATTCAGATTTTCAGAGCAAAAGGGGTTCCAATTCCTTAAGATATTAGTCTAATGCCTACGCCTTCAGCTATTAACAAGCAAACCATCACAAAGATTCAAGCACGTCTTCCGGGTGATGTAGATGAGGAAGGGGACGATTAAGAAGAAGGTGATCCAATGGAGACTAAAGCTGAGGCTGCGGGACAGACTCCCACACCAAGAAGCAGAGCTAAGAAGAGCAGGGCTTCTACTTCATTAGTTGTACCTCCTGATGCTTTTTAGATCATCCTGGAGAGGCTTGATGGACTCAGAGAGGTTCAAAATCAGCATACTGAAAGGATGACAGCAATGCAAGATTAGCTTAATGTACTCTCAGCAAAGTTTGACAGCATCTATAGCAACAAGGAGTAGTGACCCTTTGGCCATTCCGGTCAAAAAGGGGGAGAACTTTTGGGCAGCACTTGAGGGAGAGTGCTTATTTAAGGAGGAGCATTCATAATTTTTCATAATCATATGCTGTTTTGTGTATAGTTTTTGATAATATGTTTTGGATAACTGCTGTTATTGTAGGTTTAATACACTGTGGTTTTAGTCTGTGTTTGGCTTAAACTCATAACTCTTGGATGGTTTTGAAACTTTGGTGATATTTATTTATATATTGATGATGTTATTCAGTTACCTGTTTTTGTATGGTTATTCTGTACCCATGTTGCTTCTGTAAGCTTTTAAGGGTTTGTTTCCATGCATTTGTAGGCTTTTATGATTTGTACCATGCCTTTGCAGCCTTTATGCTTTGTGGCTTAAGTATTTGTTAATGTTATGCATTTTCTTAAGTACATCATTCTTGTGCCCTTGTAGGGTTGTTCCTAGATGCATATATGTTTGTATGCATTCGTTGAGTGTTGGACATGCAAATGATAATTTGCATATAAGCTTATTAGCTTGCATGTCCGGATGTTCATTCCTTATGTGAATGAGCATTGTGATCACTATTTTATAGCGATTTCATGTTTTGGTCAAGCCATGATTTATTGCTTTATTGCTTAAGTCCATTTTTGCTTGATCATATTATGATTGCTTCATATGCATTTCAAGTTTTTCTGCATACAATGATATTGCTGTGTTGTTGTGTTTCAGGAGATACTTGTTCATGTGCTTCAAGAGCTTTTCAGAATCTAGAATTAGGTGTGAGTGAGTTTTGTTCAACTGTTCCCAACTCACGCGGTTAAGTCTAGAGTCTGTTGTAGGGTTTTGTCACGGAATAGCCAAAGGGGGAGATTGTAAGGTTTAATTTAATAAACCATCTTGTTGGCTTTATTCCATGCCAAATTTGCTTGTATTTTAGCATTTAGTAACCATGTATTTAGGTGAGATTACTGTAAGGGTAGTGTGTGAGAGAGTGTGAAAAAATGTTCCTCAATGTGCAAAGAAGCAGGGACTCGCGACTAGAACTTACGGGTGGCTCGCGGGTGCAAGCCGCCAGATGAAAGTCACGTGCCAAGCATGTGGGAAGCTGAAGCGTTATGCTAGCTGGTGCACTACAGGACAAAAGTCCCAGGCTGGCCAATAAGTTAACTCGTGGCTGGAACTCGTGACTCAGACCAGTCGCGAGGCCAGCCGCCAACCAGCCCTATTTGGGAAAAACTGTCTCTTCGTATTCCAAACACTCACCACTATATATAGACCCTTATACCCACCAAATGTAGAGAGCTTCCGGAGAGAATTTTGTGAGAAACCCTAGAGAAAAACAAGATTGATTCATCCAAAATCTTTACCTTAGAGACTCCTCAAATTCCTCTACACTCTTCCTCTCCATTGATACATCCTTGAGAGGTTCTTGACCAAATCATTTTCTCACCATACCCATATCAGTGAGAAGGTTCATTTGGTGCTTTTGGGAAGCAGTTAGGAAGGAACCAATGTCTATTGGTTGGTGCTATGGTTGAGAGCAGAATCTAGTAAGCTAAAGAAGAAATAGGTTCAGCGCAACCTCATTGGAGCCAGAAGCTTGAAGGGCTTAGGTACACTGGGTAGATTAGGCTTGGAGGGTCTTCTGCTGTTCATGTATCCCAACTACATTCTTTAGTGGATTATTTACCGCTTGGAGGGCGACGAAGAGGTTTTACGCCGAGGGCTTCGGTTTCCTCTTCGACAACATATCATGTGTTGTTCGTGTGTTTGCATCTTCCTTTCTTTTATCTTTGCCATTTATTTACTGCTGTGGATGTGTTTATATTTGGTTTAAGATTATTTATCAATTTTTTGTTTGGCTTATGTTCATATTCTGCATATTAATTGTTTGATAATAAGCTTGAATTGATAATTTGTAATTTGGGGTCTAAACGTTCAAGGGTAGTTTATACCAATATTGAACATTCAAGATATTTGATTTTGGGCTGACTGTTTAACTTCAAATCTTCTTCTTCATTGCTTAGCCATCTCAAAATTCTGCAAGAAATTGGATTTAACAACTGTCTATTGGTCTAGTTCTTACTTTCAAATTTTCATTGTAGTTTATTGAACAAAACTAGGCCAATTTGTTTTTCTTTTTCCATGTTTTTGGAGGTTCTTATGTTTGTTAAAATATTCCTTATCATATGTAGAAATTATCACAGAACTTCCATGAAAAATTCCGGATCATAACATACATAAAAGCCCTACATGCCTAGGTAATTGTTTATTATGCTCACATGTGGGCAAGTGGAGTTAATATCTTATGTTTTGATTGCATGTAGTGGACAAGGTTTTCAAACCCGGACCGTTCATTGAACCGTAAAAAGGAGAGATTCAAGGTTTTTGAGGTCGAACTGAGGTAGAACCGGGGTCAAACCGTGATGACGTCATAATTAATTTAATAATTATTTTAAATATAAATAAAAATATTAAATTAGTAAAAATAGAAAAATTAACTAAAATAATCTAAATAAATACTTTTTTAAATGCATTTTTATATCACTAATTTTATTATAATGTTTCAAAATTCAACTTAATAATAATAATAATAATAATAATGATAAACAAAAACCAAAAACGTCAAAATTTTAAAAACAATCACATTGGGGAGAGGGCAATGAGTCAGAAACTTTCAAACTTTGCTCAAAAAAAAAAAAAAAAAGAAAAAAAAAAGAAAAGAAACTTTCAAACTCATTTTTGTCTTCATCCACTTCTCCATCATGTCACACGTGCTGGGCTTATTCAATTCTCCATCATGTCACGTTGGGAGGGGCAATGAGTCAGAATGAGATAGAAATTTTCCAAGGCTTTGTCTTGTCTCACGTGCTAGGCTCACCAAACTAAAAAGAAAAAATAAACTTGAAAGAAGTCATCTACTTTAAACTGAAGGCAGGAGACCATGAAGAACGAAAGAAGAAGCAGTGAAGAAACAAAGAGGAAGAAGGAGCTACGTCGTTTGCGAACAAGATCCGACCAAAATCTCCCCCAAAACATCAATTTAGCGAACAAGATATGCTACTTTTGGCTTCTAGCGAACAAGATGACCCTCTCGACGATGAAAGATTCAAACTTCCGGCGAGTTTTCAGTGAATATTTTCAAACAAAAAGCCTAGGTCTGACCGGAAAACCCGTGCACGATCTAAAATGTCCATTCCATTGCCTTTTTTTTTTTTTTTTTTTTTTTTTTTTTTTAAGGTTCAGATACAAAGGGAAGTAGCGAACCGTGAGAAGCGGTCCAGTCACGGTTCTCAGAACCGTGAGGTTTGACTGTGGTTTGCATGGGTCCCTGCTTTTTTCCCAAAGAACGGTTCTTGAAGCTAAAAGAACCGCAAAAGTGAACGGTTCGAAGTTTTTCCAGTCAGACCGTACGGTCCGGTCCGGGTTTCAAAACCTTGGTAGTGGAATGGTAAGGTCCTTTTTTTTTTTGGCGGGAGGGGGCCATGCCCTCCAAAATTTCCGAAAATTCTTTTAATAAATTTAAAAAATTATTTTCAAAAGATAATTCTAAAAATAAAAAGTACCACAATTGATCTTCTTTATGTTAATTTTAAAAAAATGAACCCCTTAATCTAAACAATTTTGATTTGGAAAAAATAAAATAAAATTTGGGGCTGTTAGTTTGTTATAGAGAAAGTCTCAAAATACCTCTCCTTAATATAGTTGGAGTTTGAAAAGTAGATTGCAGAATCAACTCGAATAATCATAATTCCAGAAAAAGTTGTTGCATTAGGATATTGCTCCACATTCCTATAAACAAGAGTCCCTGGAAGCCTCCCGAGTACGGCAGTCTGTGGCCTTGTAACTTGTAGGAGGATTTTGGCAAAGGATATAGCCACCTATCATAATAAAAGGTAAGAATTTTTAGTGAGAAAATCAAAAGATGAAACACTCAAAATGGGATTGAGTATTTTTATTCAAAACACAAAAATTTTGTTGAGCTCTTACATACCGCAATTAAAAGGCCTATCTCCATAGTTTTAAAGACCACCAAAGAAAGTGAGAGTTCAAATAGTGTATAAAACACTATGAACGTTTAGACCCTCAAATACAAAATTACCAATTCAAGCTTAATGTCAAACAATATATGTATGAAAGATGAACATAAGCTAAAAACAGAATTGATAAACAATCTAAACCAATTAAAATCACATCCACAGCAGAAATTAAATGGCAAAGATTAAGGGAAGAGAGATGCAAATACAAGGACAACACATGATGTGTTATCGAAGAGGAAACGGAAGCCCTCGGCGTAAAACCTCTCCGCCGCTCTCTAAGCAGTCAATAATCTACTAGAAAATGTAGTTGTGATACATAAACAGCAATAGACCCTCCAAGCCTAATCTACCCAATGTACCTAAGCCCTCCAAGTTTCTTACTCCAACGAGGTTACGCCGAACCTTTGTCTTTTCTAGTTTACCAGATTCCGCTATAGCCTATAGCATCAACCAATATGAATTGGTCCCTTCCTAACTGCTTCCCAAAGCACCAAAAAGCCTTCTCACAGATGTGGGTATGGTGAGAAAAGGATTTGGCTAAGAATCTCTCAAGGATGTAATAAAGGAGAGGGTGAGAGTAGAGGAATTTGAAGAGTCTCTATGTAAAGATTGTGGATGAGTCAATCTTGTTTTTCTCTAGGATTTCTCTCTGGAAGCTCTCTACATTTCTTGGGTATAAGGGTCTTCAAAATAGAACCGGCTGGCGGCTTGGCCTCGCGAGTTCAAGCTGCGAGCTAACTGAATAGCTAGTCTGGACATTTTTGTCCTGTAGTGCTACAGTTGGCAGACAGTTCAGCTTTTGGCGGGTTGCAAGCGGCGAGTCACCCATGAGGTCCAGCCGTGAGTCCTAGCTTCTCTGCACAATCTTGAGCATTTCTTCACACTTTCTCATACACTACCCTAACATGATTCCCACCTAAATACAGGGTTTCTAAATGCTGAATTACAAGCAAATTTAGTACGGAATAAAGCCAATAAGATGGTTGAATAAATTCAACCTTACAGAAGGCTCCCATACAAGCAAGAAAATCGAATTTATCAATCTTCCATAGTAGTATCGCAACTGGAATGTCAACTAGGGGAAACACCGCTGCAATGATGATAGAAGCAAGTACAGCATTTGGGGTGTACTTAAACAATCGTGTGATGAGTTCCAATATTAGAAAAACAACACAAGACATCACAATGTTGGCAACTGCTGTGTTGCAGCCAGCCATGAAATTTACTGCAGAGCGAGAGAATGATCCTGCATGCACGCAACGAAGATGCTAAATAAAATGTTGAAAGAAATTAATCTATGATTAAAATTTAGAGGCTCAGAAATATATAACAAGATGTTGAGCACATTTTTACACACCTGTAGCTACATAACAAGATGTCATGGAACCAACAATGTTCATAGTTCCCATTGCCACCATTTCTTTGTTCCCATCCACATTGTAGTCCTTCACAGCAGAAAATGTTCTACCAATCGCTATAGCTTCCTAGAATCCAACAGATTTGGCTTTAATATTGGAGAGTATTATTAGAATGAGTTCTCTTAATGATTGTAAAGAAATTAGCTTACCGTTAATGCTATTGAACCCGCTACCACACCGATCTTAAAACCTTTGAGAAATAAATCTCCAGTCCAATAGATTTCATGAGCAGATGATGGATTTATGCCCCTTTCTATATGGTTCACCTGACACAGTAAAATAAACCACAATGTGAGCTTGCCAAATCCTTTTTTTGGCGAGCTAAACACAAAATCAATGTAAGGTTGAATTTATTCAACCATGTGTTGGCTTTATTCCGTGCCAAATTTGCTTATAATTCAACAATTAGATACATTGTATTTAGGTGGGAATTATGTAAGGGTTGTGTGTGAGAGAGTGTGAAGAATTCATGTGTGTGTGCATTCAAAGAGCTTCTCGTGACAAGAACTCGCGAGTGACTCACAACTGATGACTCGCCAAAATGCCACACGTGTGAAGCATGCAGGAAGTTGAATGGTCACGACAGCTGGAGTACTATAGGACAAAAAATGACAATCTAGCCAGTCAATTATTTCGCGACTCATCCCAGTCGCGAGTTAGTCGCCAAAACACTCTGTTTTGTAGAAAAATGACTTTTCATATTCCTCACGTACCCTACTATAAATACCCTTATACTCACAAAATAAAGAGAGCTTCCAGAGAAAATTTTGAGAGAGAAACCCTAGAGAACAACAAGATTGACTCATCCACAATCTTATACCTTTGATTCTCAAATTCCTCTACTCTCACCATCTTCATTGACATGCCCTTGAGAGGTTCATTAGCAAAATACTTATCTCACCATACCCATATCAGTGAGGAAGTTATTTGGTGCTTAGGAAGCAGTTCAAAGAGGACCAATTCATTTGGTTGATGCAATAGGCTTATTGCGGGATCCGAAAAGCTAAGGAAGACACGGTTAGGCTTAACCTTGTTGGAGCAAAAAGCTTGGAAGGCATAGATGCATTGGGTAGAATAGGCTTGGAGGGTCTATTGTTATTCGTGTATCCCAACTTTATTCTCTAGTGGATCATTTTACCGCTTGGAGGGCAGCAGAGAGATTTTTCGCTGAGTTCTTTGGTTTCCTCTTTGATAACACGTGCCAGTATTATTTTTGTGTTTGCATCTCTCTAACCCTTACTCTTTCCTTTTAATTGCTGCTGTGTTGTGATTAATTATGGTTTAGAGTAGTTTGTTTATTTATGTCCACACATTTATTGTTTATGTATAACCTTATGTTGGTTAATTTGAAATTGAGGGTCTAAACATTCACTAGTATTTTATACACCAAGTAAACTTTCAATCAAAATTGTTAGGACATATGTGGTTCACTTGTTAAGAACATATGTCATTCTTTTATGTAATTGGCTAATCCTTTGACAAAACGCACTTTACTTGTAATTGGGTAGATCTAGGTGTTTTTAATACTTAAAAAACTGTGTTTCAAGATCAAGTGTTGAAGTCATCAAGTCTGTCCAAGAAACAAGCTGAAGAAGTGCAGATTCATTAAAGCTCGACAGTTGCATCTATCGAGCTTAAGAAAGCTGTTCCAAGCCCGTGTGCTCGACACCTGCTTGACAGCTTCTCGACACCTCCTATCTGTCGAGGTTCAAGAATTTCATAATTTAGATATGATTTTCTTGGGATCCGTGAATATATCTTTAGGCCTTCTTTTCTCCTAACCCTAAACATATAAAAGGATTGTTTTAAGGGCCGTCAAAGAGTTCACAAGTTGCACAAGCATTAAGCAAAGCCTATTCAAGCAAATTGTGACCGGAGACAAAGTTTCACCCTAGTTCATCTCTTCTGAAGAAGTTGCTATGTATGTGCACCGCAGAGTTTTGTGACCAAGCATCTTCTTGATCTTCATCGGGTGGATGAACTGAAGAATTTTGCAGCCAACAATTTTTTCTAGTTGGTGATTGAAATTGCGTACTGGGATCTGCGCAATTGGTTAGTCACGTACTTGGGAGCCGTGTATCAAAAGGAGGAGCTGTCATTACAGAACAAGTCCAATTGGGTATTGTGTTAAGGGTTCAACTGTAGGTTGGTATAAGGTACTGCGATTCCTTTACTTGTAACTGCTTGTTGTGATAATAGTGGATTTTCAAGAGTGGTGACCTGAAAATCACCCGGTGGGGGTTTTTTGCCGGGTAGGTTTTCCCCATTCGTAAACAAATCATCGTTTCTATTTATTTTCCGCTGCATATTTAGTTTATTGGTGATTTGTTTGTGCTACCACGCGTTTGCATGATAATTTGATTAATTAATTAAACTTGGCTAATTAATTAATTAATTCATCACAAGGGGCCAATACGTTTTTGGCAGACAAAATGGGCTTCTGCCCTTTTCGGGCAAATTATATAGGGAAATTCCCTCCTTCTCAAACTAAATAGGAAAATGCCCCTTTTTTAAAACTCGATTTATGATAAATCGAGTTAGAAAAAAAAATTTATGAATCCCTATAGTGGCATTTTTAAGTAGCCTATAGTGACATTTTAAGGACCTATAGTGATGTTTTTTAACTCGACTTCAATGAAATTGAGTTATAGGTAAAAAAATGCCACTATAGGTTGATTTCATTGCCTATAACTCGATTTCATTGAAGTCGAGTTAAAAAACGTCACTATAGGTCCTTAAAATGTCACTATAGGCTCCTTAAAAATGCCACTATGGGGTCTAACTCGATTATCATAAATCGAGTTTTAAAAGAGGGGCATTTTCCTATTTAGTTTGGAAAGGGGGGCATTTCACTATATAATTTGCCCAAAAAGGGCAGAAGCCCATTTTGTCCTGTTTTTGGCCTATCAAAAATGATAAAAATTGAGAGTACTTACAATTGCTACACCTTCCTTACAAGCACGGGTAACATATACACAGAATGTGGCTACTATGACAGAGGTCAATGGAGCAATACCAGATACCCAAAATAATTTGGGGTATTTTTTGGCTTGTGCCAATATCAAAGAAAAAGTCAATAACAATGAAAACGATTTAATTTAGGTAACATAGGAATTGAAGAATAAAAATCCTCTACCCACATAGTATTCTAGTTTATACTCCACCAAAAAAAAATTATTTTTTATTTTTCTTTATGAAATAGATAAAATGAAAATTAAAAAAAAAAATTGTTATAGT
The DNA here is from genome assembly GCA_023736055.1 of Quercus glauca. Taxonomy (NCBI): domain Eukaryota; kingdom Viridiplantae; phylum Streptophyta; class Magnoliopsida; order Fagales; family Fagaceae; genus Quercus; species Quercus glauca. The sequence continues at coordinate 23,694,804 of CM043325.1, read as the reverse complement.
TTTTTTTTTTTTTTTTGAGGAAAAAATCGTTGTAGTTAAGAGAGTATAAAGTGAAACATTAAGAATGAAACATAGTATTTTTTAAAAAAATAAGATACTTACGATGTACTTGGTGAGCAAAAGGAAGGCCAAGAATGACAACCCAATTACTACGGTCTGCCAGTTCCACTGTACGTACAACAAGTTAGAAAGTCATTCACACTCACTCATTGGATTTTCCGACCCATAATAAACATTGACATCATTTGATGAAGAGAGAAAGAAAAATAACGTTACAAACTCTATACCCATGATGTACTGTGCCAAAAACTAAATGCATCACTGAAATAATGTCAGTCTTCTTTGTGAAGTTTGTAATACCAAGAAGGCCTTTGAGCTATTGAAGGCCTATGGTAATGGCAACCCCGGCCATGAATCCAACAATGGCAGCATAAGACAGAAAGTCAATTAAGAAACCGAGTCTGCAAGCAATGGTCAAACCATCACTTTTTTTTTTTTTTTTTTTTTGGTTTCCCACAGTGTTTCCTCAAAGCTTTCAACCAGAGACTAATCACTGTTCACGACGGGTGGGCCCATTACGGGGTAAATCGCTAGCCCAAGGAGTTTTTTCAAAGTGCTGTTGCCCGGACTTGAACTAGGGAGCTCCTAGTCAAACCCAAGACAGCCACTTTGAGACCAAGTGCCCAACCACTTGGCCAACCCCACTGGGTTGTCAAACCATCACTTTAATGTTAGGAAAACTACCAATTTTATTTTATAACAAAAAGTAATTTGACCATTCATTTATTATATTGTTAAAATCTACCAATTATATTTATAAAAGTCAAATATGTAGTATTTTTTAGTATTTTCCATTTGATATAGCTATCTAAAAAGTCTAAAGCTGAATTGTCAAAGAACAACAGCTAATAAAAGAATAATATACCTGAAAAATCCAAGTGCGAATTGAGTGACTTCAGCAAAAAAGGTAGCAGTGAATACAAGACCCCTATAAGCAAGAGCATTTTTCTTTACAAATAAGCAAGAGCATTTTTCTAATACCATCCATGGCTCTGATATCATTAACTACCCAGGAAAGAGCACAGCAGTAATATAGAAGCATAAAACAATGATAAAATAGATGATAAAAAAGAAAATAGCAAAATAGATATATTCAAAATAAGTTAAAACAGAGTATGGAATATGAAAACAGGAACTAATAAAATCTTACTTGAAAATACTTTTGTCTTTGATTAAAACTGTCATTGATACAAGCTTTGAAAATAAACTTTTGTCTGAAGAGTTACAAGATTACAAAATAAAACTGTCTAGAGAAAGGTTATAAGATTATCTGTCTGGAAGAGAAGGGTTACAAGATTACAAGGGAGAAGGATTACAAAAGTCTTTCTGGGGGAGAGGGAGAGAGCTATCAAGAACTAAAGCTTGGAAAATGGATCTATAATTTTGAACCTTAAAACTTGACCTAAAAGTTGGACATCAGTTCTGGACCTGTCTTCTGTCTTCGGAGTCTGCCTTTTTATAGATGAAATGAACCATGGTAAGTCTTCAAAAGTAACCTGAGTTAAATAAAGTGAACTCAAGTTAATCTGTTGGTAGAATCTTGTAAGTTTTCCTGTTTATGAACAAAGTCTGTCTGGGAAACTGTTCTGTCTTTATCTGGACTTATTTTCTTTTTACGCATGCTAGTGAATAGTGGTGACTTGGGGACACCTGTCATGGACCATACCTGTCTTGAGGTCATGTTGACACCTGTCTTGGACCATATCTGTCTGGAAGTTACTTTTGACTTTTTCAAACTATCCTTATCATTATCCATTGAGTCATTTATCTGTCTGGAAGTCATACTGACACTTGTCTTGTCCATATCTGTCTGGAGGTCATGCTGACACCTGTCTTGTCCATATCTGTCTGGACTGTCCCGGATCTTTCTGGAAATAGTGACCTGTCCTTTTTGTATTTGTCTAATGGTAGCTATAGTAACTATTTTGTCGTTATGTCTGTTAAACCTTTCTGATCATCACATGGATACACTGTCATTGCTGACCTTGTAACCTGAAGGGATGTTGTTGAAAGTTTTGCGGAAGCAATATAGAACAAAAAATTTATATTTTTTTGTTTTTAAAGATCGTTGTACCACACAACCATGGATTCTAAATAAAACAAATTGCGTACCTCTCTTAGCAACCCAAGCGTGTTGCCTCCCAAGGTATTCACGTCTCTCTCTCTCTCTATTTCTTTTTGAGTTTTCAGAAGACTGCAGTATCACACAGTAGTTCTGATGGCCAACCACTAAATATGATATTATAAAATCTTATTTTATAGTAGACTTCTAAAACCCTAGAGAGAGATTGGACGTGGGATCCTTAGGGATCCTAATCTTCAGCCGTAGGATTTTATCAATAACCTTTTTGAACGTTATTGACTTTTCTTGAAACTCTTTCCATAAATATTCCTTAATTTTCTCAATCATATCAAGAAAATATTTGAACTTCTACAAATTGCAATAATGTCCATCAACACATTGCAATTGACCCCTGAAGATTAGAGAATTACAAATGAGGTCTTATTACTTACAATTTTATATCTATGTCCTTCCACCATACTATATTCCTATAAGCTACTAGGACTGGATTAATATCACTGTCATGTCCCTAGCTTATGTAACCCTTAATTTCTTGATTTCATAATTTCTATTGGACTCCAAAATATCTTTAAAAAACTCTTTAAATATATATATACAATATTATATATATGAAAAACATTTTTTGAAAAAATGTCACCGGCCGGTTTTGTTTTGAGTCCAACTTCAATATGAAAATCAACTGAATATACTATCTTCTTTATAGACTGGTGGATTCATTGTTGTGCATTTATATATTTTACTCATTACACACATAACCCAACGTGTCTATATATAGCCTTTAAAATCGGCATCACCAGTTGACATTGTCAAAGTTATGTGCATAATAAATAAATATACACAAATCCCTCATGTTTAAGGACAATAGAAAAATTGTGATAAGACAACCTTTTAATTAACAGTGATCGCTCCATAAGGTGTCCTTGATCGGATCCTATTCAGTGTATGTACTTGTTACATTACACCCACTTGTCTGCTTAAGGTCACTACCTCAATGATGGAGTAAATCATCCTATCATATAGCAGCACAACAAGTGTAGGCTTTAGTAGTAATATTCAATTAATATCCACAGCCTATAACAATTTAATAATCTATGAAAAATCATTACTCCCTGTCTCTGGTTCCTTAACCATTAACATGATTTTTCTACAGATGTGACATCACATGCCACATTTAAACAATGAAATATACCTATAAAATTATGAATGTGAAAATAAATTTTTATTATCAAATAAAAATGCATAATATTGTTTTTAAGGGCAAATAATTCTAACAATCTCCCACTTGCACTCAAAACCAATCATACATGTATTTAATACCCATTGCTTCTAAATGTTTCTCAAACACCTTTTGAGACAATGCCTTTGTGAGTGGATCTGCAACATTATTGGCAGAGGCAATCTTTGTTATTGCTACATCACCTCTCTGTATGATATCACGTATCAAGTGATATTTACGTGCAATATGTTTTGTCCTTTGATGAGCCCTTGGTTCTATTGCATTTGCAACAGCCCCACTATTGTCACAATAGATAGTAATGGGTGACTTAATAGAAGGAACAACTTCAAGTTCTTGAATGAACTTGCGAATCCACACAGCTTCCTTTGCAGCCTCACTTGCAGCTATATACTCTGCTTCTGTAGTAGAATCTGCAATAGTATCTTGCTTGCAACTTCTCCAACTTATTGCTCCCTTGCCAAGAATGAACACAAATCCAGAAATTGATTTTCTATCATCAATATCAGATTGAAAATCTGAATCTGTATACCCTTGGACAGTCAAATCCTCACCGCCAAACACCAAGAAATAATGTTTGGTCCTATTTAAATATTTGAGGATATGTTTCACTGCTGTCCAATGCTCAGAACCTGGATTAGATTGATATCTACTCACAATGCTCACTGCATAACAAATGTCTGGCCTAGTGCAAAGCATTGCGTACATGAGACTTCCTACAACCGAAGCATAAGGAAAATTTCTCATTTTCTCTCTCTCTTCTTGTGTTTTAGGACACATTTGATTAGAGAGATGAACTCCATGTCTAAAAGGTGAAAACCCTTTCTTGGAATCTTGCATGCTAAACCTAGCCAATATCTTGTCAATATAATTGACCTGTGAAAGTCCCAATAACCTTTTCTTTCGGTCTCTAAACAATTTGATTCCGAGTATATAGGACGCTTCACCAAGATCTTTCATTGCAAAGTGACTAGATAACCATACTTTTATAGATGACATTGCTCCTACATCATTGCCAATGAGTAGTATGTCATCTACATAAAGAACTAAAAATGTAATAGTGCTCCCACTAACCTTTTTATAAACACAAGGTTCATCCATATTTTGTGAGAAACCAAACGATTTGATTGCCTCATCAAAACGGATGTTCCAACTGCGTGATGCTTGCTTTAGGCCGTATATAGATCTCATCAACTTGCACACTTTTGATTCTTGACCATGAGATATGAAACCTTCTGGCTGGTCCATAAAAATTTCTTCTCGAATGTGTCCATTCAAGAAAGCTATTTTAACATCCATTTGCCATATCTCATAATCATAGTGTGCAGCAATTGACAATAGAATCCTTATGGACTTTAGCATGGCTACTGGCGAAAAGGTTTCCTCATAATCAATTCCAGCCTTTTGATTATACCCTTTTGCCACTAGCCTAGCTTTATAGGTCTCCACCTTACCACTAGGTCCTATCTTCCTTTTATAGACCCATTTACAACCAATAGGCTTAATACCTTCTGGTTTGTCTACTAAGGTCTAGACCTGGTTGGTATACATTGAGTCCATCTCTGATTCCATGGCCCTTTTCCAATTCTCAACGTCCTTATCAGTCATTGCTTCTTGATAAGTAAAAGGATCATTATCATGCTCCTCTGACTCCATTAGATAAATCTCATTTAACAAAGTGAGTCTAACTGGAGGCCTGATAGTTCTTTTACTACGTCGAGTCTCTTGTATTTTGCTTGGTTTAGTAGGCACTATTACTTGCTCCTCATTATTCTCATTCAACTCAGCCATTGGGTTATCAGTTTGTTCATCAAGAGAAACTTTTACTCTACTTTCATTTAAGCTATAATCTTCCTCAAGAAAAATAGCATTCCTACTCACAAACACCTTTTGCTCATTAGGATTGTAAAAATAGAAACCAGTAGACATCTTGGGATAGCCAACAAATAAACATCTATCACTCCTAAGTCCTAGCTTATCCATATTAGACTTTCTAACATGTGCTGGACAACCCCATTGATGGAATTAAATATGAGTGCAGCGGAAAATAAGTTTTGAACGGATCTACTTCATTCAATATTGATAACATGTGTAAAGTAAATTTCACAATAAAGAGAACAAGAGATCGTACCTTGAAGCGATGAGTTTCAAAACCGAAGATTGAAGTACTTGGGAATACTCTTAATCTTCACTCCAATTCCACTAATCGCCCAAGATGTGTGGTCTCTCAAATTGGTAACAAAGGGATAACTAGTGAGTACCAAAAACCCACTTCCACACCACTACAATGGTGATTTTCTTACCAAATATTTTCTGTACGTTTTTCCCTTTGTTTCTAACCAATATATCTAATTGGGCTAGCCTTTTGGGCCTTACCAATTGGGCTTAAGTGTGTGGCTTGGAGTGGGACCAAAAGGGACCAATAAGACACTAGCTCCAATGGGCCTTGGGCTTTTCTGTCAACTCTTGACAAGTCCAAAGTTACCATTAACTATATTTAATACCACTATATAAATATAGTTGCACTCTAGGTCTTATCTATATATTATATCCCAAGACTTTATTATACATGCAACCCCTTCATAAAATATTCGTAGTAATACAAAGTTATTAATATAGACTGCCACTTTGTAAATTACTACATCTTGATCCTTGAGTACCCGGTTTAATCCTTAATGTTATTCATTATATATTTATGAAATCCAATTCCATAAATATAAACTTTAGTCATACTAAAGTGGTTAGGCCTAACTCTCTGAATAACAAACCCATTAAACTTATCTCAAGGGAATATTTTATATCTCTGTTAAGAGACTATGAATTCCATCTTGAGAATACATGTTCCATCAACACTTAATGCGGCTGCCCAACATACTGAGGTTTTGACCATTAATATAGATCTCACTCCTGATATATCAAAGCAACCTACATCTTATGATCAGGTCCATTATTCTCTCAGGATTAAGAGTTCATGCAAATACAAGTCATGAGATTTATTATTCATTTGACAGTCCTTAGGCAAATAATAAATCTCATGGCGGTCCAGTTCAATATGTCTTAACTCTTAAAACATATTAACACATCAAATAGAAGTCTCCACTTCCATGATCAAGACAAATCATCGTAGTTGATATGTTATAGTCTTCGCAGATGAAATGCCCAATTTCATCACCGACTACGAACTATAATTCTGAGTTTACAAAGAACTTGTGATTTATATCTTCTGTGACTCTTCACATAAATCACATACTATGCATCTCATGGACTATATGATAATGTCCGAATATTCATGTTACCATTATTTCAGATAATAATAAAACAAATTTATTAAACATAATATTAAGTCATACATAATGTCAAACACAATGTCACACTTAATATCGTACATAGCATCTTACAATAGGATTTAAGAGCACCAATCCTAACAATCTCCCACTTGCCCTAAAGACTATTGTGCACTAATCTAACTCCCATTCCCTCCAAATGTGACTCGAAAGTCCTTTGAGGCAAGGCTTTGGTAAATGGATCTGCTAGATTGTTTGCACTTTCAATCTTTGCTACCACCACATCTCCACGAGCAACAATATCTCGAATGATATGGTACTTCCTCTCAATATGCTTTCCTTTCTTGTGATTCCTTGGATCTTTAGATTGTGCAACTGCTCCACTGTTATCACAAAACAATGTGATTGGAACTTGCTCCATTCTTATTACACCAAGGTCAGAGAGGAATTTCTTGAGCCATACAGCTTCCTTTGCTGCTTCACAAGCAGCAACATATTCTGCTTCCATGGTGGAGTCTGCAATACATGATTGCTTAATACTCCGCCAACTAATGGCTCCACCTCCCAAGGTGAAAACACATCCTGAAGTGGATTTTCTGAAATCTAGATCCGATTGAAAATCTGAATCTGTATAGCCAATGGGAATCAAATCCTCACAACGGTAAACAAGCATATAATCTCTCGTTCTCCGTAGATACTTGAGAATATGCTTTACAGCTTGCCAATGTTTTGGTCCTGAATTTGATTGATATCGGCTGACCATGCCCACTGAATAGCAGATATCTGGTCTAGTACAAAGCATGGCATACATGAGACTTCCTACTGCAGAAGCATAAGGAACTTGTCTCATAATATCTACTTCCTCTTGAGTCTTAGGCCTTTGGTCATCAGACAGAGGAACTCCATGTCTGAAAGGAAGTAATCCTTTCTTGGAGTTTTGCATGCTAAACCGTTCTAGAACCTTATCTATGTATCCAGCTTGAGATAAGCCTAACATCTTATTCTTGCGATCTCGCCAAAACTTAATCCCTAGAATAAAGTTAGCCTCACCCAAGTCCTTCATATCAAATTGGCTTGACAACCAAACCTTTACAGATGACATTACCCCTACATCATTTCCAATGAGTAGAATATCATCAACATAAAGTACTAGGAACATTACTACTTTATCTTGATGTCTTTTGTACACACATGGTTCATCAAGATTTTGTTCAAAACCAAATGTCTTGATTGCTTGATCAAATCTGATGTTCCATGATCTAGATGCTTGCTTAAGTCCATAAATGGACCTTTGCAACTTGCATACCAAATGCTCTTGGTTCTTTGCTATGAAACCTTCCGGTTGCATCATATAGATTTCCTCTTCAAGATTGCCATTAAGAAATGCAGTCTTGACATCCATTTGCCAAATCTCATAATCATAATGAGCAGCAATGGATAAGAGAATTCTGATAGATTTAAGCATTGCTACTGGAGAAAAGGTTTCATCATAATCTATACCTTCTTTTTGAGTATACCCTTTCGCCACTAGCCTTGCTTTAAAGGTTTCAACCTTCCCATCTATCCCTCTCTTTCTCTTGTAAACCCATTTGCAACCAACAGGTTTAATGCCGTTAGGCGCCTCTACAAGATTCCAAACTTGATTGGAATACATAGAATCTAATTCAGATTTCATAGCTTGGACCCAATGATATGCATCTATATCATTCATTGCTTCATCATATGTGTAGGGATCCGATTCAACCTCTTCTGAGATAGCTTCATAGGTTTCTCCCAAACCTATGAATCTTATAGGAGGCCGAACAATTCTCCCACTACGACGAGGCACCTGTGTACTAGACATCTCATTAGTAGTATCTTGTGGTGTATCTAATACAGCCACATCATCCCTAGTTTCATCAATTGGTTGTTCATTTACAGATTCATTCATTTCAGCCAAAACAACTCTGCTTTTAGGAATATAATCATTCATATAGTCATTTTCCAAGAATTTGGCATTTGTGCTAACAAACACTTTATTATCTTTATGACTATAGAATAAACCTCCAACTGTTCCTTTTGGATACCCAACAAAGAAAACCATTTCTGTTTTAGACTGTAACTTGTCAGACTTTCCTTTTAACACATGTGCTGGATAACCCCAAATATGGAGATGTCTCATACTAGGCTTACGCCCATTCCACAATTCCACAGGTGTTTTAGGAACAGACTTCGAAGGTACTAAATTCAGAAGATACATTGCTGTGTTTAAGGCATATCCCCAAAAAGAAATAGGTAGAGTTGAATAACTCATCATGGACCTAACCATATCTAAAAGAGTCCTATTCCTTCTTTCTGCTACACCATTCTGTTGTGGAGCTCCAGGTGCAGTCAATTGGGATACAATCCCATTCTTAGTTAAGTAATCCTTGAAATCCCCAAAAAGGTATTCACCACCTCGATCAGATCGAATGGCTTTTATGTGTTTACCTAATTGATTCTCAACTTCAGCCCTAAACTCTTTGAACTTTTCAAAGGCTTCGGACTTCCGTTTCATTAGGTACACATAACCATATCTTGAGTAATCATCAGTGAAAGTGATGAAATACTCAAAGCCACCTCTTGCCTGGATTGACATAGGACCACAAACATCAGAATGCACTAACTCTAGCAAATCTTGAGCTCTTCTACCTTTTGCAGTAAAAGGTCGTTTGGTCATTTTACCTTCCAAACAAGATTCACAAACTGGAAATTCATCAAAGTCCATGGGCCCTAAGAGTCCATCTTTGATCAGTCTTTGAATTCTGTTTGAATTAATATGACCTAAACGCAAGTGCCAAAGATATGCATCATTAGTAGAAGGAAACTTTCTCTTTAATGATTTTACATGAGAGTTAGCATCTAATTCAGAATTATATAATTCATGCTTATCAGGAGTTAAAATATAAAGACCATCCACAATATTGCCATAACAGATAAACACTTTATCCTTCTTTATTACAACATTGTCTTTTAGGATAACACAATATCCTTGTTTACCTAAGTAAGTAGCAGAAATTAAATTCCTACGTACATTAGGTACATACAAACAGTCTTCTAATATTAAAACTCTAGATTGAAAACACAAATTATAAACACCAACAGCTACAACTGGAATTCTGCTCCCATCAGCCAAAGTAAGAAACAACTCCCCTTCTTTAAGCTTTCTGGTCTCCTGAAACCCCTGCAAAGAATTGCAGATATGATTAGTACAACCTGAATCCACACACCAGGAATCCGTGGGATTCTGTACCAAACATATTTCAAGAAGGAATGTATCATTCATACCTTTATTCTTGGCAGCCTTGAAAACTGGACAATTTCTCTTCCAATGTCCTTTCTCACCACAATGGAAACACTTTCCTTTGATCTTCTTTCCTTTATCAGCAACCCCTAAGGCAATTTGTTTACCCTCTTGTTTGGTGAAGTCCTTCTTCTTCTTCTTCTTACCCTTGCCTTTCGACTTAGGTTGAGAAGTAGAAGCTTCACCAACATTGGCTTCAACATTGGAAGTACCAAGAATGCCTTCTGCCGCTACCAATTCATTCATTAATTCAGACAAGGTATAAATCTTTTTGTTCATATTATAATTCAGTTTGAATTCCTTGAATGATTCTGGTAGCGACTGGAGTATCATATCCACTTGGGATTCTCCATCTATATCGGCACCTAAAACTTCCAATGTGTTCAGATTAGAGATCATTGTAAGACAATGCTCTCTAACTGAACTTCCTTCAGCCATTCTGGTATTATAAATTTGCCTCATGGTCTCTTGCCTTGCAGAACGGCCTTGCTCACCAAACATCTCCTTCAGACTTAGCATGATGTCTGAAGCTAGTTCTACATCCTGCATTTGATGCTGTAGAACATTTGAGATAGATGCTAGGATGTAGCACTTGGCCATTCCATTAGATTTCTGCCAACGATCATATCGTTGTTTTTCCTCAAGAGGAGCATCTAATGAAGGAAAGTTAGGACATGGTTTAGTAAGAACATACTTATGTTCTTCAGCAGTGAGAACTATGTCCAAGTTTCTTTTCCAGTCAACATAGTTGGATCCAGTTAGTTTGTTTTGATTAAGAATAGCTACAAGTGGGCTAAAAGATGCCATGTTCTAAATCTGAAAACAATAAACATGAATATAATCAATAAACTGGACATTATCTTTTTAGCATATAAACATATAGTATGGAACCTTAATAAAACCATAATATAATATATGCAACGACAACCCAATCCCATATTCAATATCCCTCAGCATAGAGTGAATATAAAATACTATGATTGATTGAGAACTATTCTCATCATTAGTGCTATCATGATAACTCTTATCAAACACTAATAATATGCCGTTATATTTATTTGGCCTCTAAATAATGATAGTAAGAACTCAGCATAGAGGATACTATAATATTTAGTCTAGTGTATACCACTGTCTAGAATCATGTGTAGCCACATTTCATCCCCTTAACAAGCTTATTTTGTAGTACCATGATACAAAACACCCTCCGCATGGAATGCTAAGCTCAAGGCAAAGACAAGGTGTTTGATCAAACCACTATAAACCAAGAAATTCAATCTTGTAGGACCATAAAATAAATACTCTCCGCATGGAATGCTAAGCACAAGGCAAAGACAAAGTATTTATTTCATACTACTATGAATTGACAATGGAGGCCGTGAGATCCAACCCTTGTATCTCTCTCCCACTAGATGTTTTAAAATAAAGGTTTTTAATTTAAAACATGCATAATCTCATTACACATAGTTTTACTCTTTTAACATGTGAAAACACTTAGAAAAAATTTCTGTTTTTCTTTCTTTCGATCGATCGAAAGTGCCCCTCGATCGATCGAAAAAATTAAAAAATTCGAACTTGATCATCTGACACTTTCGATTGATACTCGATTGCCTTTCGTTCGATCGAAAAACAGATTCGATCGATCGACTAGCAATCGAAAAACTATCGTTCTAAAGCGTCTAATCACTGTCTCTTTCGATCGATCGAAAATGATTTTCGATCGATCGAAGATCGCGAAACTCAAATTCCCAGAAATTTTCTAAGGCAGTTTTCTACGGATTTTCATGAACAAACATCTTGAAAACGAACATGATAGACAGAGATCAATGTCAAAACTGAATTCTATTGATGTTATAGCCTTAAGATTGAATTTAACATACTTAAATTTAAAATTAAACAACATCATAACACCAATTTCAGTTTTCATCAAATCATAGTTTCAACAACATGCAGAAAATTAAAAACTTAATCTTCTAACAATATGAAACTATCTTCTCCAATTCTAAAACTCACAAACATGTTAAACAATACGAAATTGAAGACCGCTCTGATACCATTTGATGGAATTAAATATGAGTGCAGCGGAAAATAAGTTTTGAACGGATCTACTTCATTCAATATTGATAACATGTGTAAAGTAAATTTCAGAATAAAGAGAACAAGAGATCGTACCTTGAAGCGATGAGTTTCAAAACCGAAGATTGAAGTACTTGGGAATACTCTTAATCTTCACTCCAATTCCACTAATCGCCCAAGATGTGTGGTCTCTCAAATTGGTAACAAAGGGATAACTAGTGAGTACCAAAAACCCACTTCCACACCACTACAATGGTGATCTTCTTACCAAATATTTTCTGTACGTTTTTCCCTTTGTTTCTAACCAATATATCTAATTGGGCTAGCCTTTTGGGCCTTACCAATTGGGCTTAAGTGTGTGGCTTGGAGTGGGACCAAAAGGGACCAATAAGACACTAGCTCCAATGGGCCTTGGGCTTTTCTGTCAACTCTTGACAAGTCCAAAGTTACCATTAACTATATTTAATACCACTATATAAATATAGTTGCACTCTAGGTCTTATCTATATATTATATCCCAAGACTTTATTATACATGCAACCCCTTCATAAAATATTCGTAGTAATACAAAGTTATTAATATAGACTGCCACTTTGTAAATTACTACATCTTGATCCTTGAGTATCCGGTTTAATCCTTAATGTTATTCATTATATATTTATGAAATCCAATTCCATAAATATAAACTTTAGTCACACTAAAGTGGTTAGGCCTAACTCTCTGAATAACAAACCCATTAAACTTATCTCAAGGGAATATTTTATATCTCTGTTAAGAGACTATGAATTCCATCTTGAGAATACATGTTCCATCAACACTTAATGCGGCTGCCCAACATACTGAGGTTTTGACCATTAATATAGATCTCACTCCTGATATATCAAAGCAACCTACATCTTATGATCAGGTCCATTATTCTCTCAGGATTAAGAGTTCATGCAAATACAAGTCATGAGATTTATTATTCATTTGACAGTCCTTAGGCAAATAATAAATCTCATGGCGGTCCAGTTCAATATGTCTTAACTCTTAAAACATATTAACACATCAAATAGAAGTCTCCACTTCCATGATCAAGACAAATCATCGTAGTTAATATGTTATAGTCTTCGCAGATGAAATGCCCAATTTCATCACCGACTACGAACTATAATTCTGAGTTTACAAAGAACTTGTGATTTATATCTTCTGTGACTCTTCACATAAATCACATACTATGCATCTCATGGACTATATGATAATGTCCGAATATTCATGTTACCATTATTTCAGATAATAATAAAACAAATTTATTAAACATAATATTAAGTCATACATAATGTCAAACACAATGTCACACTTAATATCGTACATAGCATCTTACAATAGGATTTAAGGGCACCAATCCTAACACCCATATCTTTAAGTGATTTAGACTTGGTTTCTTACCAGTCCATAGCTCATATGGGGTATTAGGAACTGATTTGGTAGGGACTCTATTTAATAAATAAACAGCAGTCTCCAAAGCACAACCCCAAAATGAAATTGGCAACTCTGACATGCTCATCATAGAACGAATCATATCTAATAAGGTTCTATTTCTTCTTTCAGCTACACCATTATGTTGAGGTGTGGCAGGGGAAGTCAATTGAGAAATAATTCCGTTTTCTTTTAGATATTCCTTAAATTGATCCAAGAGGTATTCTCCTCCTCTATCAGAGCGAAGAACTTTTATGCATTTTCCGACCTGTTTCTCAACCTCATTACGAAACTCTTTGAACTTTTCAAAGGATTCAGATTTATGTTTCATTAGGTACAAATAACCATACCTAGAATAATCATCAATAAAAGTAATGAAGTAATAGAAACCACCTCTTGCCATGTGATTCATAGGACCACAAACATCAGTGTGTATTAATCCTAATACATCAGTGGCTCTAGCTCCCTTTCCTGTAAAGGGACTTTTGGTCATTTTCCCTTGTAAGCAAGGCTCACAAATTGGATAAGGCTCTACCTTCAAAAGATTCAATGGCCCATCCTTTACCAATCTATTGATTCGGTTAATATTGATATGACCAAGCCTTAAGTGCCACAAATAGGTAGGATTAACATCTCTTTTTCTTTTAAGAGATAACACACTAGCAGCAATATCATTCTCAACACAATTAATAGAATTATCAATAGAACTCAAAAAATAAAGACCATCTTGTAAAATGCCAGAAGTTACAAATTTATTATTAAACTTAACAACAAGTTTAGAAGTAAAAAGAAATGAATATCCTGAACAACCAAGTTTTGAAACTGAAATTAAATTTCTTCGCACTTCTGGCACATATAAGCAATCCTCTAAGACAAGAGTTCTACTAGAAGATAATTCTAAATAAAAGGTTCCAATGGCAGTGGCTACAACAGTTGCACCAGTCCCCATCTTTAGGATCACCTCCCCTTCATTTAGCCTTCGGGTCTCCTTGAACCCCTGCAACATATTGCAAATGTGTGAGATTGTACCAGAATCTACACACCAAGAATCAAATGGACCATCCATTAAATTTATTTCAATAATGAGCAAATTAGGCATACCTTCTGCAAGTTTGTCATTCTTCAGAGAAGCCAAATAACGGCGACAGTTTCTCTTCCAATGACCAGGCTTACCGCAATGGAAACAATTTCCTTTTGCTTTCTTTTTCTCAGTGTCCTTATTCACTTTGTCACCTTGAGCCTTATTGAATGACTGAGACCCTTTTCTCTTAAAGTTCTTACCCTTAGGCTTCAACTTAAGAGAAGTATCAGATTTTTCAGCCAACATTACAGTAGGCTTTTCTTTCTTGATAAGATCCTCAGCTGCTTTCAACATATTGAGCAGCCCTGACAATGTCACTACCATTTTATTCATGTTATAGTTCATGATAAACTGATTAAAAGAATCAGGTAAAGATGCTAGGATCGCATCAACTTGGGTCTCACTATCAATTTCTGCACCAAGCATATCCAGTTCATTGATGAAAGAAATCATCTTCAGGACATGTTCCCGAACCGGAGTTCCTTCCACCATTTTGGTGGACATGAGATTTTTCATAGCAGTTTGCCGTGCACTTCTGCTTTGTTCTCCAAACATCTCCTTGAGGTGCAACATCATATCTTGTGCTGTAACTAGGCCTTGGCATTGTTTTTGCAACACATTGGTCATAGAGGCCATTATGTAACATTTAGCCATTTCATCAGCCTCATGCCACTTATTAAACGCATTTCTTTGCGCCTCAGTGGCATCAGCCAAAGTAAGTTCTGGTGCCTCAGTATTAAGGACATGAGCTATCTTATCAGCAGTAAGAACAATGATTAGGTTCCTTTTCCAATCTACATAGTTTGGTCCAGACAAGCGATTTTCATCCAAAATCTTAGCTAAGGGATTAAAATTGGTCATAATGAATCTACAAAATAATATAAAATAATATTTTCACATACATATATCCATCATATTCAGGTTTTTGAATAACTAATGGTACCTCCCACAAGAACAAAATATCATAGATTCCCAGAACAGAATATAACAATTATATTCATAAATAGTTCGAAGTGGGCATCGGGGAACCCTTACCTTGCATGCTCCAATAATTTCTTTTGAAATATACTGTGCACACCATATAAAGGCAAATAGACACTATTCATCATAATTTCATCTCATGTTTCTAATTTTATTTAATTTATCTATGACTCCCGATTTACTTTTGGCCTCCAAATCAAACATGTTTTACACTATTTTAGTGGTCATGTTTATTTGGATAAGTGCAAACCATTATCTGAGTGTGATATATGTACTAGTATGATTATGTTGCTATTTTAGCCACACTCCCACCAGTCATACACACACCTGTCTTCCCAAGAAGTAAACAAGAGGAACTACCAAACCAAAATCAAGTCTATCCTTTTGGCTTCAACAAAATTTTAATTTAATAGAACCTTTATTCACCGGCAATGGAGGGCCATAGGAATTATTCTATAAAATAATCCTATTTAGCACTTAATATATATCAGTACTGGGATTATTTAAATATTATTCTTTTTATGTATCTAATACAACTCCCACTAATTGCGATTCAAAACTTCAATTCGGCAACACTCTCTATTCAGTAATACTCAAGATTCAATACCTTAATTTATCAATACTCAATATTTTATCAATATAAAAAGCGAGTCATTGAACCAATATATATCAATATGGATTAAACAGATAAGCACGTACACATGTATATTGGTTCATAATAGACAATCTATAAAGCATACAAGACAATCTATAAAGTATGCACATGAAACCATAAAAGACAATCTATAAAGCACTAAGCCGCACAACTGAAGAGTATGATGCAAGAGATATAATCAATCACGGCACAAGATCAACATATTAAATCAAGAATATCAATATATCACATATATATAAAAATCACGCACAGATCTCCGTTGTTCTCAACTTCTCCGAATAAAAATAATTAACATATCACATATGTGAATCATGGCATATAGGAAAGGACTCTCGGCACACATACTGAAATTAAATAATGATTCAAAATCCATGATTAGGTGTGGTTTGCTCTGATACCACTGAAAGTTTTGCGGAAGCAATATAGAACAAAAAATTTATATTTTTTTTTTGTTTTTAAAGATCATTGTACCACACAACCATGGATTCTAAATAAAACAAATTGCGTACCTCTCTTAGCAACCCAAGCGTGTTGCCTCCCAAGGTATTCACGTCTCTCTCTCTCTATTTCTTTTTGAGTTTTCAGAAGACTGCAGTATCACACAGTAGTTCTAATGGCCAACCACTAAATATGATATTATAAAATCTTATTTTATAGTAGACTTCTAAAACCCTAGAGAGAGATTGGACGTGGGATCCTTAGGGATCCTAATCTTCAGCCGTAGGATTTTATCAATAACCTTTTTGAACGTTATTGACTTTTCTTGAAACTCTTTCCATAAATATTCCTTAATTTTCTCAATCATATCAAGAAAATATTTGAACTTCTACAAATTGCAATAATGTCCATCAACACATTGCAATTGACCCCTGAAGATTAGAGAATTACAAATGAGGTCCTATTACTTACAATTTTATATCTATGTCCTTCCACCATACTATATTCCTATAAGCCACTAGGACTGGATTAATATCACTGTCATGTCCCTAGCTTATGTAACCCTTAATTTCTTGATTTCATAATTTCTATTGGACTCCAAAATATCTTTAAAAAACTCTTTAAATATATATATACAATATTATATATATGAAAAACATTTTTTGAAAAAATGTCACCGGCCGGTTTTGTTTTGAGTCCAACTTCAATATGAAAATCAACTGAATATACTATCTTCTTTATAGACTGGTGGATTCATTGTTGAGCATTTATATATTTTACTCATTACACACATAACCCAACGTGTCTGTATATAGCCTTTAAAATCGGCATCACCAGTTGACATTGTCAAAGTTATGTGCATAATAAATAAATATACACAAATCCCTCATGTTTAAGGACAATAGAAAAATTGTGATAAGACAACCTTTTAATTAACAGTGATCGCTCCATAAGGTGTCCTTGATCGGATCCTATTCAGTGTATGTACTTGTTACATTACACCCACTTGTCTGCTTAAGGTCACTACCTCAATGATGGAGTAAATCATCCTATCATATAGCAGCACAACAAGTGTAGGCTTTAGTAGTAATATTCAATTAATATCCACAGCCTAGAACAATTTAATAATCTATGAAAAATCATTACTCCCTGTCTTTGGTTCCTTAACCATTAACATGATTTTTCTACAAATGTGACATCACATGCCACATTTAAACAATGAAATATACCTATAAAATTATGAATGTGAAAATAAATTTTTATTATCAAATAAAAATGCATAATATTGTTTTTGAGGGCAAATAATTCTAACAGTTGTCTCTATTGAGATGCCTTCATGCTTTGATTTAAATCTTTTGAAAGATTTCTATTTTGGCAGAATTCAGTCTGAGATTTTAGCCTTAGAATAGCTATCTTGCTTGCCAGGCAATTGACCGTTAATTTTAAAATTAACTAATTAATATTGGACCATAACGTAAGTGACAATATGGTTAGAGCAAGAAACAAGAAAGAACTAAAATTCATGAACCTATAGTACAAGTCATGATCCTATAGTACAAGGCAAATATCTTGGCATAAAGCATGGCAAAGTCAAAACAAAACGTGTTTGTAAGTCAAGGTAGGATACGTAGAAAGCTAGATACAAAAGAAGAAGAAAGACTAGTCAACAAGAGTAGGAACAATAAAACTTTGAATTTTTTATTTTTTTATTTTTTATTGAAGATAATATGTGCATACTTACATGCTACTGCTATTGGGTAGAACAATATTTTCTATCATTGAATTTGTAGGAATCTCATCATCTATTACTGGCTCAATTTTATCAGTGCTTATAGCCATTGAAATGGAAATTTCTTTCAGTAAGTGTATATTCTTGGGGGTTAGGGGTAGGAGGAACTTAAAGAATACTTCTGTTTCCAAAATATTAGCACATATTCCATTGTCTGTCGTGAAAAAAAGGGTAAAGTAGAGCCAAAAAAGGGTTTCCCAGTATAACTTTAGAGGACAACTTATTTGTTAAGAAGAAAGGTGTTCTGAAATTGATTCCATTATTATGTATGTATGCCCTGGTTAGTTTATTACTTATTTTAAGTCTATCACCGTTAGCCTGAGTTAATTTGTCTGTTGCTGATTCATAATGCTTGGAAGGCATTAACCCTTCCTGTATGCAATTCATATCAGCACTTGAATCAACAAGGACAATGATTGTTAATGAGAATTCTTTATGAACAACCAAAGTTATTTTAGTATACCATTTCTAAAATATCATTCTGTCGATTATATTCAAAAATTCATATTTATAATCATCTTTATGAGAACTTTCACTAGTATAATTATATCTGTCAGGGAGAGAGGAGTTTGTCAAAGGTTCATTACTATATTTAATTCTATCCTTTACACTTATTACTTGAGTGGCTATCTGCTCAATCATGTCTTTTAAAATGAAAATTTCTGATTTTAATTCTTTTAATTCTTTCTTTAGATTATTAATATCTATCTGTAAATCTGTTATTGTTATAGGTTTACTGGGTTTAAATCTGTCAGTAATTTTTGCAAAATTATAGGTTGACTTACAATCTTTTAAATCTATCTCAAATCTATCAGTTTGGGTTAAGGATTCTTTTAAGGCGTAAATGCACTTTTAGTCCCTACATTTTGACTTTTTTGCCATTTTTGTCCCTACATTTTTATTTTACCACTTTTAATTCCTAAACCAATTAACGGGTGTTATTTTAGTCCTTTCCGTCAGTCAACGGACGAAAATCACTAAGGTGACTAACGGAAAGATTAAAATATTATTAAAAATTTACTTTAGCAATAAAATAAAATAAAAAATTTAAAACAGAAACACACCAAAACATTGAAACAAAAACAAGAACAGAAACCCAGATATTCAAAATCACAACTCAAACCCAGATTTTCTCATCTTTCAATCAATAAATAACCTCCAGCAAATAAAATTCATAAACCTAGAACAAGAGCAAGGATACCCAGATCTGAACAAACTCAGTCACACAAGTCTCAACCCAAATACCCACTCATGTAAGTTTCAAACAAACCCAGATACCCACTCATGGGCAACTGATTCTCCTCTTGCTGCACGCCACGGCCACCACCAGCGATGTTCACATCTTCCATATCCAAACACCATCCTCCACCGAAACCTCCAACAAATCAAACCCATAAACCCAGAAAAATCATCAAACCCACATGAAAAAAACAAACCCAGAAATTTAAAACAAACCACCACCCAAATGGAAAAACAAACCCAAGTCAGAGAGATTGAGACCAACACTAATCGATCTGTGAACTACATGCCCCAACCTAGTGACGGAGCTCCACGCGTGGTGACGCTGATCCTAGGCGATGGGATTGGACCTTTGGTGACCGGAGCGGTGGAGCGAAGAAGGATGCTGAGTTGCAGACCCGCCCTTCGCGCCTCCTTCAGACCCACCCAACAACTGTGGTCTTTTACCTCCTCAATCCTCTAGGAATGATTCTTTGGAGGGTTGTGAAGGTAGGTGTTAGGTTCTGGTGCAAAATGCAAAATGCAAACATACCACCTATGGCGAAGAAGCCTACAGTGCCACAGCCACACCCATGCCCAAACCCCAATCAAAACACCCATCTCCCAGAAATTTGAATCTAAAACCTCCACAAACACATAAACAAACACATAAGTAGTAATTTAAAACCCAAACCCAATCGGCTTAGGGTCATAAAAAAAATAACAAACCATCGTTGAACTCAACTGAAAGAGAGAAAAATTGATCATACCTAGGAGAGAGAGAGAATGGACGATCTTACCCTAGAGAGATAGAGCGTGCCGAGTAGAAAGAGAGAAATCGGTGGTGTGTGGCTGGGACTCTCTTTCTTTCAATCTATCTCTCCCTTTCCTTCTCTCACGATCAATGCTTATTTTGGAGGAAGACTGAATTTTTTTTTGTTATGTTTTTTTTTTGTTGATTTGGTTTATGTATTCAGATTTCCTATTACAATATCCAGACCCACCCACCTGAAATCATTTTCATTTCTGAAATTGAAAATATTTTACATTTTGAAATCATTTTACATTGAGCCAAATCTGGGTTTCTATTTTTGTTTCTATGTTCTGGTGTGTTTTAGTTTTAAATTTTTTATTTTATTTTATTGCTACAGTAAATTTTTAATAATATTTTAATCTTTCCGTTAGTCATCTTAGTGATTTCTGTTTGTTGATTGATAGAAAGGACTAAAATAACACGCGTTAATTGGTTTAGAGACCAAAATGGAAAAAAGTCAAAATATAGGGACTAAAAGTGCATTTACGCCTTCTTTTAATTTAGACAAATAGTTTTTTTTAGACTGCGAATCTGGAAGTTGGTCTATCAAGTCTATTATTATATCTTCTTGTTTTGTTAAAACATTTGTATTTGATTTTCTTTTACAATAACAGTTATCAGGATTATTACAATTACATAATTTAATCTTTCCATTATCTGAAGAAATGTCTGTTGATGATGAGGTGATGTCACAATTATCACAATTATCTATCTGGTAAATTTCATTGTCTGTTTCATCACTATCTATTTGTTCTAATATATTTATTAATTTATCTTTTATCTTCCCTGATATGTCAAGTTTATTTATCTTTCTTTGAAAATTACAGTATCTACTAGTGTGTCCCTTTTTTCCACATTTGAAGCAGATAATGTCTCTTTCTTTATATCTATCACTTCTCCTTCTTTTGGATTCTTCTCTCTTTTCTTTAATCTGCCTTTATGATATCTTCTATTATTATTATTGTATTTATCCATATCTTTTCTTTCTTTTGTTCTTTTCCTAGAGGGAGCAATCAATGGTTCAAAGCCATATTGCTCACTAAATGTTCCTAGCTCTTTTTTAGCATACCTTTTTTCTTTTTCTATTTGATTTTTTAGCCTTAAATCATTACATAGCCATAGACCTGTTTTATTAATTGAAGATATTATGTCTCCATATGTCAGGCTAGGATAGTCTATAGTTCCTTCATTATTGGCTATGTCAAGTCTAACTTTTTGAGCAAAGAAATAAGGCAAACCAGCAATGAATTTTTCTTTCCAGTAGGATTGTTGACAATCATTCCTACTTAATGCTTTTGAAATAAAAATATCTTTATACCATCTAAAATTTGAAAGTTGCGGGCACCTTAAATTAATTAAAACATCTGAAGCTCTTTCTTTATATTGATTAGGATCTCCAACAAAATGTTTAGTTTTCATAAAGATTAAAGTATTAACTGCATCTTGTGAAGGATGTCTGTCTGTTATTATAACACTTCCATCTGTTTCTCTTTTAACAGCTGTTAGTATTTCATTTCTGTCATCATTATTTAAATAATGATCCCACCAGCCTTTCAGTTGGCCAGTAAAACCGGTGACAATTAAATGAGCTATCTGGTGGTCTTGTTTTCCATGATTTTTATAAACATTAGTGAGTAGAGTCATTTCATGTAAAAGGTTTATTATTTCATATTCTGACATTCTATCAATATTCCATTCGTAAATTAAATCTGGTGAGTAGGATGAATTAACATAAGTATGTCTTTCTTTAA
Source organism: Quercus glauca (assembly GCA_023736055.1). Lineage (NCBI taxonomy): Eukaryota > Viridiplantae > Streptophyta > Magnoliopsida > Fagales > Fagaceae > Quercus > Quercus glauca. Next base: position 23,672,563 of record CM043325.1, on the reverse strand, counting down.
ACTGTAAATCAGGGGGAGTAGGTTTAGGATACCAATTCTTTTTAGGGTATATGTCTTCAATTCTTCCCTTTTTGAGATCTTGTGATGAAGATGCCAAAGTTAATTTATTAATCTGTAATTTATCTTTAAATTGTGATTCTAAATTATCTATATCTAATAATTCTATCAAATCTGTCAATTGGTTGTCTTCTGATTCTTCTTCCTTTGAAGAGTCAGTTTGTCCTGTTGTATTTAACGTTATAATATTCTTGTTTTTTAATGGTTCCCTATCCTTTAATGATTCTAGTTTCATTAAGTCTAGCTTTTTATTTATTTCATTAAGTAAATTATCAGTCTTTTCTGTCATAGGCTTCATTAAAGGTGCTCTAAGGTGAGGAGGTATTTCATGTGGGATAAACAAAGGGGTATTGGACGCATTTTCATTTTTTATGGAAGTGGATGGGGGTGTTATTCTGTCTTCTATGTCCTGTAGCTTTAAACCAATTGTTTTTAGATAGGTATTGGTGTAATTATTCTGTTGAATTATACTATCTAGGTTTTTATTATCATCACTTAGACTGGGTTTTTTGATAGGAATAGCCAACACTTGGACTCCACTATTTTGATTCAATATGATTGATTCAAAGGGTGGATAAGTTTGAGAAACTTTCTCATGATTTTCTGTCTTCATCCATGATAATGTTTTTTTCTATCACACTTATCTTTTTATTATACTAGTCCAAAAAGTCAAAGAAGCTAAAATGTGTCTGTAAATCTGTCACCATTTCATAATATTTGGTTCTTAAATTACTCCTTTCTTGTTCATTATATTCTTTAAAAAGACTGATTTTTTCTATCAGTATTTTCAGGTTTTAAATAATCATGTTTTAGTAATTCTTTGTCTAAACGAATTCCTTAGATAAAACATTAATTTGTCTGTCACCTGTAAATCCTAATATATTTGTATGGGTAGGAGAATCAGGTTGAGGTTGAGGCTGGTAAAGGTCTTGGTGAACATTAGGGGTTGGTTGTGTGGTTTTTGCTGGGTAATAAGCTGTCTCAACATGGTCTGGGGTTCTTTTTGTGTTTATAGGAGGGAGGTGTATAACTGGGGGAAGACTTTGAGGAGGTAAAGGTCTGGAATCAGAGAAAGGTGTCCTAGAGGAAAAGGAGCTTCTAGGGGTAAACATCATAGGGGTCTTTCTGCCTGAGGAACTACTGGGTCTAATAAGATTATCAGTTTGTCTATCACTATTATTGAAAGAAATAATAACTGTACCATTTGTCTTGTGGGCTATGAAATCTGGTTCAGTGTTTTCTATCTTTGGTGTGGAAGTAATAGCTTCTAGTTGCCATCTTTCTGGAAGGGTTATATCTTTCCATTGTATCTGTTAAGGTACACACAATCTAGTGTTTGGAGTTGAGGCTTGCAAAAGGAGAGTCTGACCTTTGGGGGAAGGTTCAACTATAGATTGAGGGTCTAAAGTGGTTTTCATAAGTTTATAATAAATCCTATAAATAATGGCTAAAGGTTCTGAGCCTTCTTTCATATAATAACCATTTGTCTTTACATTCAAAGTAAAAGCATCCATAATATTTCTGTCAGATAGACTTAAAGAAAAATTAGGATAGCAATTAAAGTTTACAGGTCCATTATGTAAACTTGTTTCCATTATTCCTAGGAGTGAGTCATTAAATCTTAAATGTCTGTCATCTCTTAAACAAAGCAAAACACTTGCATTTGAGGCTTCTCTTGTTAATGGTTTTACAGCTACTTGAACCAAACCAATATGTAAAAATGCAGATTTTTCTTTATGTCGGTTAATTGAGTTTGTTGAAAATAATTGGATTGTTTCATATTCATTGTATAAAGAGTAAGTTCTTTCAATAGTTTTTATAGTATAATTTGTCAAGAAATATAATTTAGAAAAAGAAGTCTGTTTGTAGATTTTATCAGTTCTTTCTGTCGGTATATTCCATTTATTCCATTCTAACAAATTTCTATCTATATCTTTTATGCTATATTCCTCAGAATTAACTATTCTATCATTTTCCATGTTCAGATTAGTGTGTGCCTGATCTAAGTGTGTCCTAGCAACAGATGATGAGCGACAAAATATATTCATTCTACTTCTAAGCAATTAATAATTATTGGCAGAACTATTACTAACCACTGGTATCCTTGCTATCGGGACCACCTCCTCGGGAAACTCCATTGCGGGACCACCCAAACAACGCCTGTCCGGTGACTTCATAAAACAGGCTGACCAACACGAAACTGTAGTTTGCCATTGAGTCTGAGGCTGACCAACGCTATCAAGGAGCAAGTAGTGGCTTTGTAGTAATATAAGTTCCTAGTAACATCTTAATTGCAAAGAAATAAAACTCATACATCTACCATCCATGGCTCTGATACCATTAACTACCCAAGAGAGAGCATAGCAGTAATATAGAGGCATAAAACAAGGATAAAATAGATGATAAAGAAGAAAATAGCAAAACAGATATATTCAAAAATAAGTTAAAACAGAGTATGGAATATGAAAACAGGAACTAATAAAATCTTACTTGAAAATACTTCTGTCTTTGATTAAAACTGTCTTTGATACAAGCTTTGAAAATAAACTTCTGTCTGAAGAGTTACAAGATTACAAAATAAAACTGTCTAGAGAAAGGTTACAAGATTATCTGTCTGAAAGAGAAGGATTACAAGATTACAAGGGAGAAGGATTACAAAAGTCTTTCTGAGGGAGAGGGAGAGAGCTATCAAGGACTAAAGCTTGGAAAATGGATCTATAATTTTGAACCTTAAAACTGGACCTAAAAGTTGGACCTCAGTTCTGGACTTGTCTTCTGTCTTCGGAGTCTGCCATTTTATAGATAAAATGAACCATGGTAAGTCTTTAAAAGTAACCTGAGTTAAATAAAGTGAACTCAAATTAATCTGTCGGTAGGATCTTGTAGAATCTTAAACAGTAAAAGTGAATCTTGTAGAATCTTGAATAGTAAAACTTTTGCTATTGATGAACAGTAGTCTGCCTGGGAATCTGTCAGTGCTTGTGAACAGTAGTGTCTTAAAGTCTGCCCTGTCTTGGACCATATCTGTCCAGAAGTCATGCTGACACTTGTCTTATCCATATCTGTCTTGGGCCGTATAAGTCATACTAACACCTGTCCGGAAGTCATGCTGACACCTATCTTATCCATATCTGTCTTGGACCATATAAGTCATACTGACACTTGTCTTGTCCATATCTGCCTGGACCATCCCGGATCTATATGGAAATAGTGATCTGTCCTTTCTGTATTTGTTAGCTATAATAACTATTTTGTCATTATGTCTGTTAAACCTTTCTGATTGCCACATGGATACACTGTCATTACTAACCTTGTATCCTGAAGGGATATTGTCTCTATTGAGATGCCTTCATGCTTTGATTGAAACCTTTTGAAAGATCTCTATTTTGGCAGAATTTGGTCTAAGATTTTAGCCTTAGAATAGCTATCTTGCTTGCCAGGAAATTAACCGTTAGTTTTAAAATTAACTAATTAATATTGGACCATTATGTAGTCGACATTATGGTCAAAGCAAGAAACAAGAAAGAACTAAAAGTCTATAATATAAGTCATGATCCTATAGTACAAGGCAAATGTCTTGGCATGAAGCATGGCAAGGACAAAAGATGTTTATAAGTCAAGGTAGGATACGTAGAAAGCTAGATACAAAAGAAGAAGAAAGACTAGTCAACAAAGGTAGGAAAACCAATAGTTTTTAAAACTTTGAATTTTATTTATTTTTTATTTTTTTAAAGATGATATGTACATGCTTACATGTTACTACTACTGGGTAGAACAATATTTTCTACCATTGAATTTGTAGGAATCTCATCATCTATTACTGGCTCAATTTTATTAGTGCTTATGGCCTTTGAAATGGAAATTTCTTTCAATAAGTATATATCCTTGGGGGTTGGGGGTAGGAGGAACTTAAAGAATACTTCTGTTTCCAAAATATGAGCACATATTCCATTGTCTGTCGTGAAAAAGGGGTAAAGTAGAGCCAAAAAAGGATTTCCTAGTATAACTTTAGAGGACAACTTATTTGTTAGGAAGAAAGGTGTTCTGAAATTGATTCCATTATTATGTATGTTTGCCCTAGTTAGTTTATTACTTATTTTAAGTCTATCACCATTAGCTTGAGTTAATCTGTCTGTTGTTGATTCATAATACTTGGAAGGTATTAATCCTTCTTGTATGCAATTCATATCAGCACCTGAATCAACAAGGGCAATAACTGTTAATGAGAATTCTTTATGAATAGCCAAAGTTATTTTAGTGTACCATTTCTGGAATATCATTCTGTCAATTATATTCAAAAATTCATCTTTATAATCATCTTTATGAAAACTTTCACCAATATAATTATATTTATCAAGGAGAGAGGAGTCTGTTAAAGGTTCATTATATTTAATTCTATCCTTTACACTTATTACTTGAGCGGCTATCTGTTCAATCATATCCTTTAAAAAGAAATTTTCTGATTTTAATTATTTTAATTCTTTCTTTAAATTATTAATATCTATCAGTAAGTCTGTTATTGTTATAGGTTTACTAGGTTTAAATCTGTTGGTAATTTCTGCAAAATTATAGGTTGACTTATAATCTTTTAGATCTATCTCACATTCATCAGTTTGAGTTAAGGATTCTTTTAATTTAGACAAATAATCATTTTTAGACTGTGAATCCGGGTCTATCAAGTCTATTATTATATATTCGTGTTTTGTTAAAACACTTAATTTTAATTTTCTTTTACAATAACAATTATCAGGATTATTACAATTACATAATTTAATCTTCTCATTATCTGAAGAAATGTCTGTCGATGACGAGGTGATGTCACAATTATTACAATTATCTATTTGGTGAATTTCATTATCTGTTTCATCACTATCTGTCTGTTCTAATATACTCATTAATCTATCTTTTATCTTTCCTGATATGTCAAGTTTATTTATCTTTCTTTGAAAGTTATAGTATCTACTAGTGTGTCCCTTTTTCCCACATTTGAAGCAGATAATGTCTCTTTCTTTATATCTATCACTTTTCTTTCTTTTGGATTCTTCTTTCTTTTCTTTAGTTCTGCCTTTATAATATCTTCTATTATTATTCTTGTATATTTCCGTATCTTTCTTTTCTTTTGTTCTTTTCCTAGAGGGAGCAATCAATGGTTCAAAGCCATATTGCTCACAAAATGTTCCTAGCTCTTTTCTAGCATACCTTTTTTCTTTTTCTATTTGATTTTTTAGTCTTAAATCATTACATAGCCATAGACTTGTTATATTAATTGAAGATATTATGTCTCCATATGTCAAGCTAGGATAGTCTATAGTTCCTTCATTATTGGCTATGTCAAGTCTAACTTTTTGAGCAAAGAAATAAGGGAAACCAGCAATGAATTTTTCTTTCCAGTAGGACTGTTGACAATCATTCCTACTTAAGACCTTTGAAATAAAAACATCTTTATACCATCTAAAGTCTGAAAGTTGCGGGCATCTTAAATTAATTAAAACATCTGAAGCTCTTTCTTTATATTGATTAGGATCCCCAACAAAATGTTTAGTTATGGTAAAGATTAAAATATTAACTGCATCCTGTGAAGGGTGTCTGTTTGTCATTATAACACTTCCATCTGTTTCTCTTTTAACGGCCGTTAGTATTTCATTTCTGTCATCATTATTTAAATAATGATCCCTCCAGCCTTTTAGTTGGCCAGTAAAACCAGTGGCAATTAAATGAGCTATCTAGTGGTCATGTTTTCCATGATTTTTATAAACATTAGTGAGTAAAGTCATTTCATGTAAAAGGTTCATATTCTGACATTCCATCAATATTCCATTCATAAATTAAATCTGGTGAGTAGGATGAGTTAACATAAGTATGTCTTTCTTCAAACTATAAGTCAGGGGGAGTCGGTTTAGGATACCAATTCTTTTTAGGGTATATTTCTTCAATTCTTCCTTTTTTGCGATCTTGTGATGAAGATGCTAAAATTAATTTATTAATCTGTAATTTATCTGTAAATTGTGATTCTAAATTATCTATATCTAATAATTCTGTCAAATCTATCAATTGGTTGTCTTCTGATTCTTCATCCTATGAAGAGTCAGTTTGTCCTGTTGTATTTAACGTTATAATATTCTTGTTTTTTAATGGCTCCCTGTCCTTTAATTATTCTAGTTTCATTAAGTCTAACTTTTTATTTATTTCATTAAGTAAATTATCAGTCTTTTCTGTCATAGGCTTCTTTAAAGGTGCTCTAAGGTGAGGAGGTATTTCATGTGGGATAAACAAAGGGGTATTGGACGCGTTTTCTTTTTTTATGGAAGTGGAAGGGGGTGTTATTCTGTCTTCTATGTCTTGTAGCTTTTGACCAATTATTTTTAGATAGGTATTGGTGTAATTATTCTATTGAATTATACTATCTAGGTTCTTATTTTCATCACTTAGACTAGGTTTTTTTATAGGAGTAGCTGTTGGAAAATCTGGTTTTGTATCTCACACAAAACACACAGCGGAAGCAACAAAACACGGATCTACTTCAATCATGAAAGATAAACATGTAACCATGAATTCTGGAATAAAGAATAGGGTAGCGTACCTTGATGCAGTGTATTTCAAAACAAAAACTTGAGAAAACCTTTAATCTTCATCTCAATTCCACATAGTGCCCAAGATGTGTGGTCTCTTAATCAGTCCTTTTTGTATATAGATTCTCAAAGAAAATTCTTTTTCTCTTTGCGGAGAAAAACTGATTTCTTTTCTTTTCATCATACGTATGTTAAAACTATTCTCTGTTTCTTTATTTAATAACTTTTATTAAATAATGACTGATTATCTAATTGGGTTAGCCTTTTGGGCCTACCCAATTGGGCTTTAGTTTGTGGCTTGAGATGGGACCAAAGGGAACAAATAAGACTCTAGCTCCAATGGGCCTTAGGCTTTTCTGTCAACTCTTGACAAGTCCAAAGTTACCATTAATTATATTCAATACCACTATAAGAATATAATTGCACTCTAGGCCTTATTAATAAATTATATCCCAAGATTTTATTATACATTCAACACCTTCATTAAAATATTCGTAGTAATATAAAGTCATAAATATTGACTGCCACTTTGAAGATTACTACATCTTAATCCTTGAGTACCCAGTTTAATCCTTAATGTTATTCATAATATATTTATGAAATCCAATTCCATAAATATATACTTTAGTAACTCCTTACTAAAGTGGTTGGGCCCAACACTCTGAATAACCAAATCCATTAAACTTATCTCAAGGGAATATTTTATATCTCCGTTAAGAGATTATGAATTCCATCTTAAAAATATATGTTCCATCAACATTAAATGCGGCTGCCCAACATACTAAGGTTTTGACCGTGACTAATAGATTTCACTCCTGATATATCAAAGCAACCTACATCTTATGATCAGGTCCATTATTCTTTCAGGATTTAGAGTTGATGTAAATTTCCATCTTGAAAATATATGTTCCATCAACATTAAATGCGGTTGTCCAATATACTAAGGTTTTGACCGTGACTAATATATCTCACTCCTGATATATCAAAGCAACCTACATCTTATGACCAGGTCCATTATTCTCTCAGGATTTAGAGTTGATGTAAATGGAAGTCGTGAGATTTATTATTCATTTGACAGTCATTAGGAGAATAATAAATCTTACAGCGGTCCAGTTCAATATGTCTTAACTCTTAAAACATATCAACATACCAACTAGAAGTCTCCATTTCCATGATCAAGACAAATCATTGTAGTTGATATGTTATAGTCTTCGCAGATGAAATGCCAATTTCATTACCAACTACGAACTAAAATTTCTGAGTTTACAAAGAACTTGTGATTTATATCTTTCTGTGACTTTTCACATAAATCACATACTATGCATCTCATGGACTAAGATAATGTCCCATTAGTTCGTTTATAAATAGTCTCATATAACTAAACAATTTAATTATTTATGACATGCCAACCAATTGGATTTTAGGGCACAAACCCTAACAATCTCCCACTTGCCCTCAAAGACAATTTACCACATATCCGACACTTATCTCCCTTTAGAGTAATTCATAGTCACCCTAAGGCAAGGCTTGGAAACAAGTTTCAGTCAGATTTATTGCATAAATTATCTTTTCGACTACTACTACTCATATCTCTCTAATGAGATAATACTTAAGCTTAATGTGTATCTTCACCACCTAGGATGAACACATTTCCTGAAGTCCAACTTCATGAATCACAATCAAACTACAAGTCAATATTTGTACATCCAGTAAACATCAAAACTTCACTTTTGTGGACAAGCATATAATCCCTCATTCTCCTAAGATATTTGAGTATATGCTTTACTCCCACTAAATTAAGTGATCTTTGATTCATTTGATATTTGCTTATTATGCCCACCGCAAAATAGACATTTAACCTAGTATTTAGCATAGCATAAAGACTTCCTATCGATTTGATATAAGGAACCGTCTTATATGCTCTTCCTTTTATATGTCTTAGGACCATAGTCCTTTTATAAAGGAACTTCAAACTTAAAAGGAAAGAATCCTTTTTTGAAGTATTACATGCTATACTTGGCTAGAATCTAATCTATTTAAGCAGTTTGAGATAGACCCAACATCCTAATTTCTGAATTTTAACAAAGATTAATTCTTAGGATGTGACCAATCTTTCCCAAGTACTTTATATCAAACTGGATTAGACAACCAAAACTCTATTGATGACAATAACTCTACATCATCCTAAATGATTAGAATGTCATCAATATACATTAAGAAATTTATTATTCTATATAGCTTTACACACTTAAGGCCTTTTAATACTTGATCAAAATCAAACAATTTGATTTCTTGATCAAAGATGATATTTATGACCTAGATGCTTGCATTAGTCCATAAATGGACTTTAAGTAACTTGCATGCTAATCACCACTGGTTCTTTGTTATGAACAAGTCTAGTTACATCATATAGATGTCTTCTTCAAGATTGCTACAAAAAGAAACTTTCTTGATATCCATTGCCATATTTCATTCAAATGAAATATAATGGATGAGAAAATCTAGATAGAGTCAAACTTGACTATTGGTGAAAAAATCTTTTCATAATCGAACCATTTCTTTCTGAATAAATCTTTTAATCACTAGTCTTGACTTTGAAGGTTTGCACCTTCAAATCTATCAATCTCATTTACTTGTAGACCTATTTGAAAACAATAGGCTTAATGCAATTAAGCGCCTCTACAAGTTCTAGACTTTAAATAGAATCTAATTATATTCTCATAACCTTGAATCAGTAATCCATATTCATATCATCTATTGCCTTTACGTAGGATCGAGGATCAAATTCATATCCTTATGGAATGACTTCAAAAGTTTATCCCAAAAGTGTGAATTTATTTGGTAATCCTCCCACTACGATATTGTACCCGTGTATTAGCTATATATCTAGAATAATGTCTTGTGGTGTATCTAATACAACCATCTCATTTCTAAATGTATTTTATAGTTGTCCTATAACAAATTTTGACATTTTTCTTCTAGAACAATCTACCTTTACTTTGAAAGAGCCCTATTCCTCCTTTATGTATGCACTAACTTAAAGAAGTCATTGGAACTTCATTCCTTTTCGAAAAGGAATCCTAGATCATATTATCCTCTAAATAGAATTCATAGATTGTGAATATAACAAAATAATGGTTCTAAAAGCCCATCTTTCACCAATCTTAAATACCATTTAGATTAATAAGATCTAGACATAAGTGCCAAAACATACAAAATCAAAGGATGAAAACTTTCTCTTTTCAAAAATGTTAGGTTCTAAAGGTTTAGGAATTTGTGTATTTAGAACTCTAATTTGTAATGTTGGCAAACCATGATCAAAACAATGTACTTACTCTTGTTTAGGCTTGCTCAAAGTTGTTAAAATATTGTAAAGTTGGAATCGAGTGACTGCAGATGCATTGGGGCATTTCGGCCTGACTCGATCGATCGAAGGTTAGACTCGATCGATCGAAAGTCGGCCCAGATGCGTTTTCTGCAGAATTTCCAACTCAGCCCTAACTCTTTAAACGTTTAGGGTTTTATGTTTTTGCCCTAGGTATATAAGGCAAACCCTAGCCACGTTTTTAAGAGTTGCACAAGTTGTATTGTTGCTCATACATTGCGGTTTTGTGTAAATCTCTTGTGAGATCTAGAGGAGCTTTCCTTTACACAAAGCTTAGGGTTTTCAAGATTGAGATCACTTCAATATCTTGATGATCAACTTGGTTGCTGCCTTTGAAGCTTAAAGAATATCAGGCGTGGGTGCTTGTAGCTGATCAAGGGATTCAAAGAAAGAAGTAGTCCGTGGACTCGGAGCCTGCGCGTGGTCGTGTCAGGAAGTTTTACTGGTGGGTAGCATTAGGAAGTCAAGCGAGGAGCTTGTAAGTCCTTTTGTAAGAACTTCAATTCTTTCTTAGTGGATTCCGTTTTGCCTTGAGGATCGGTGGGTAAAATCCTCCCCAGGTTTTTCCGTGTGGTTTCCTGGGTGATCATATCATTGTGTTATTTATTATTCCGCTGCATTATATTTTTGATATGATTATTTGATTGCTTTAACCTAGAATTGCTTAATTTGACTAAGTAACAACTTGGTTAATTAACTAGGCTACGCAATCTGGTTGTTTTTAAGGGGTCTAAAATCGTTCAAGTGGTATCAAAGCAGGTTGCTCTTTTGTTTGAGATTTTTATCTCTGAGCTGATCCTTGACCCCGGTTGTCATGGAGCATGGGCACTCTCTATTTGTTCCTCCTTACTTTGATGGGAACAACTATGCTTACTGGAAAGTAAGGATGAAAGCATTCCTGAAATCCATTGATGAGAGGGTGTGGAATTCCGTTGAATACGGATGGGAGAAGCCCACCACTCCTGTGAGTGAGTGGCAAACTTCTGAAAAAGAAGCAGCAGGCTTCAATAGCAAAGCTATGAATGCTATCTTCAATGCTGTTTCAATGGAGGAATTTAAGAGGATCTCTAATGTTGAGGTTGCTCATACTGCTTGGAAAATCCTCCAAACTGTGCATGAAGGCACAAAGGCTGTTAAGATAAACAAATTGCAGCAATTAACTTCTAGGTTTGAAAATATTAGAATGTCTGATGATGAAACCTTTGATGAGTTTTATGCTAAACTTAATGATATTGTTAATTCTGCTTATAATCTGGGTAAAGTCTATGATCAACCTAAAGTTGTTAGGAAGATTCTTAGATCCTTAACTGAAGACTTTAGACCCAAAGTGACAGCCATTACTGAGAGTAAGGATGTTGACTCCATCCCTGTGGATGAGCTTGTAGGATCTCTTCAGTCCTATGAGTCTGACTTACCCAAGACTATCAAATCTAAATCAATGGCTCTTAAGTCTGTTGATGATATTGAGGCTGGTGGATTTGATGATGAGCTCTCTCCTACTGAGATAGCTTACCTTACCAAGTACTTTAGAAATTTACTTAAAAACACTAATAGGAAGGCAATGAATACCAACACTGCTGAACCTAGAAACTTTAGGAAGAATAATCCCACTAAGGTTAATAATTTTGAAAAACCTAGAGAACAAGTAGGTCAATCTTCAAATAATTCTTTGGGTCCTCAGTGTTTTGGTTGTCAAGGGTATGGTCATGTCAAATCTGAATGTCCTACTTTCTTGAGAGATAAGGGTAAAGCTATGGCTATAACCCTTAGTGATAATGAGGTTTCTGATAATGAGTCCGGTTGTGACGAGGATGGAAACTTCATTGCTTTCACTGCTACTGCTGTAGTAAATGAAAGCATATCTGCTGAGGAGAACCCTGTTGATGGGGAACTCTCTGAAGATGCAGATCTTCAAGAGGCCTACAACAAACTTTGCAAAATTGCTGCAAAGGATGCTATGAAAGTTGATCTAGGCCTGAAGAAAATTGATGCTCTTGAGCTTGAAAAGAAGAACTTGCTTGTAAAATTGTTTGATGCTAATGATCTCTTGAATAATGTTAAATCTGAAAACATGCTTTTGCTTGATAAAGTTAGAACTTTGGAACATGATTTATCTGTTGCTAGATCTACTAGTTCTAAACTTGATCACATATTGAATGTTCAAAAGTATCCTTCTGATAAAGCTGGGTTAGGATATGTTGAAAGCATCTTTGATTCTGGACCCCATTCCACTGTCTTTGTTCCTTCTTCTTCTTCTGTACCTTCTGTGAGTGAGGTTGTGAGTGAAACCATTAAACCCCCTGTGAATGAGGTGTTAGGGTTTGTGCCCTAAAATCCAATTTATTGGCATGTCATGAATAATTAAGTTGTTTAATTATATGAGATTATTTATGAACTAATGAGACATTATCTTAGTCCATGAGATGCATAGTATGTGATTTATGTGAAAAGTCACAGAAAGATATAAATCACAAGTTCTTTGTAAACTCATAGTTTTAGTTCGTAGTCGGTGATGAATTTGGACATTTCATCTGCGAAGACTATAACATATCAACTACGATGATTTGTCTTGATCATGGAAATGGAGATTTCTAGTTGGTATGTTGATATGTTTTAAAGGTTAAGACATATTGAACTGGACCGCTGTGAGATTTATTATTCTCCTAATGACTGTCAATTGAATAATAAATCTCACGACTTCTATTTACATCAACTCTAAATCCTGAGAGAATAATGAACCTGATCATGAGATGTAGGTTGCTTTGATATATCAGGAGTGAGATCTATTAGTACGGTCAAAAACCTCAGTATGTTGGGCAACCACATTTAATGTTGATGGAACATATATTCTCAAGATGGAATTCATAATCTCTTAACGGAGATATAAAATATTCCCTTGAGATAAGTTTAATGGGTTTTGTTATTCAGAGTGTTGGGCCCAACCACTTTAGTAAGGAGTTACTAAAGTATATATATTTGTGAAATTGGATTTCATAAATATATATTGAATAACATAAAGGATTAAACTGGGTACTCAAGGATTAAGATGTAGTAATCTACAAAGTGGCAGTCAACATTTCATGACTTTGTATTACTATGAATATTTTAATGAAGGGGTTGAATGTACAATAAAGTCTTGGGAAATAATTTATAGATAAGGCCTAGAGTGCAACTATATTTATATAGTGGTATTAAATATAGTTAATGGTAACTTTGGACTTGTCAAGAGTTGACGGAAAAGCCCAAGGCCCATTGGAGCTAGTGTCTTATTGGTCCCTTTTGGTCCCACTCCAAGCCACACACTTAAGCCCAATTGGAAAGGCCCAAAAGGCCAGCCCAATTAGATAATTGGTTAGATACAAAAGGGAAAAACGTTCAGAATATTTAATGAGAGTATCATCATTGTGAAATGAAAAATATGTGAGTTTTTGTCACTCTCTAATCACCCTTTTGTTACCAATTGAGAGACCACACATCTTGGGCATCAAGTGGAATTGGAGTGAAGATTAAAAGTCTTCCCAAGAATGTTTGATCTTTAAGGTTTTGAATTTCACTACACCAAGGTACGCATCTTTTTCTTTATTCTAGAATTCATGGTTACATGTTTATCATTCATGATTGAAGTAGATCCGTTCTTGTTGTTGCTTCCGCTGCGTGTGTTTTTGTATGAGATACAAAAACCAGATTTTTCCAACATGAGGTTGTTAAACCTGTAGAAGTTTCACCACCTAAGAAGATTAGGGTAGACTTAAGGGAATCTAAACCTAAGGAACCTACCAAATCTAAGGACAAGATGCATGGTAAACCTGCTTAGGTTTGTCATTATTGTGGTAAGTCTGGACATATCCGTCCTAACTGTTACAAGTTTCAAGCTGATAAGAGAGCAAAAAGACCAAAAGTGCCTGTGCCTCAAGCATAAGATCCTATGGCACTAATTGGTGAATTGGTAAAGGCGTTAAACCTTTATTCCAATTCTGGAGTTAGGAATCACTCTAATGTGAATAAGAACTCCAATGCTCGGGGTGCATCTAAAAAGTTTTGGATGCAAAAGACTCGAACTAACTGAGTCTTTCTGACATGGTCCTTGTGCTTCATTGCTCTATTCTGTTGTGACCATTGTTCTTTGATTTTTGTGTTTTTCTTTTGTTCTAGGACTTGCATTGCATTACATACATGCATTTCATTCTAGGATTTATTTGTTTTCTCTTTTAATAATAATAATAAAATAAAATTAAAAAAAAAAAAGGGGAGAAAGCAAAATCTTTGTTGGACACTATATTTTTCTTGATTTTTTTTTTAAAAACAAGGTTGGTCATTCTTTTTACACATGTCATGTCTAGTGTACCTTGTTTAATTTTGATGAGCTTATTTACTGCACTTGACTAGTTGAAACTTTGTAGTGCATGTTGTGTGGGAAAGATGTTTGTGGTTATTAATCACTTTGTCTTGATCTTGAAGTCATATGTTATTTGACTGTCGGACTTGATCCTTTTGAGAAAGGCATAAATAACCATCTCACCACTGTTCACTAGCCAATCATGAACACCTTAGTGCATATCATAAGATTTAGTGCTCGAGAAAGTGTAGCACATGCACAAAAAGAACATAAGGTGTAGCCTCAATTAAATTAAAACTGGTGTGTACTATTAGGCTTAATGCCAATTCACTTAATTCAAACCGGTGTGTACTATTAGGCTGAATGCCATTTCACATAAATAAGAGGCAAAAATGCAAGAAACTTACATGATTGCAAGCTTTTGATCTAGGAGATGTGGGAGTTATAGGATGTAACTCTTTAGGTGATAGTCTCTTTTGAATTCTATGTGATGAATTGTGTAGACTTTGTGTTTGATTGCTATTCACATATCACCTCACATGTATCTCAAGTCTTTGCTAGTTTCACATACTACACAAGTTACTCTTTGTTAAACATTGTACATGCTAGTGTGTGTGTTTTTGGTCTGACCAACCAAGTTTGAAAATATCTTGAGATTTGTGCACAACATATTTGTTGCTTGAGAAAATTAATTGGGAGGATGATTGAAACTTGTGTTTGAGAAAATTGGGTTTAAAAAATTTGGGTTTTTGAAAAAGCATTCCATCTCATACTCATGCATTTTGATTTCATTGTTCAAAGGCTTTGAGGAGTTGTTTTCAAAATTAGGTTTGCATGTTTCAAAACTGTGATTTTTCCTCAAAATTTAGTGAGGGCCATTTCGATCGATCTAGTGTGTTTTTCGATCGATCGAAAAAGTGTTCCAGAATGTGTTAAAATGACTGTCACATTCGATCGATCGAATGTAATTTTCGATCGATTGAAGATTGTGAAGAAGCTTTTTTAAAAGAAGAAATCTGACTTTTTCAAAGTATTATTTCAAAAACTTTTTCAAACTTTTCTTTTCTCTCTCCGACGAGGCAGGCTTCCAGTCAATTTTTTGTCGTTTTCGTCCAAATTTTTTACAAGAAATCTCTCTCCTCAAGCCGGTAAGACTCTTTTGCCCTTCCTTTTGCTTTTATTTTCATGATTTCATGCATTTTTCATGCATTTTAGAGGAGTTTTTCGGACTTTGCATAAATGAGAATTTCTGTTGATTCAAGCCTTTTCTTTTGCAATTGATCATTGGGTTTTTGTGGGGACACACTATATACTTGATCTTAATGGATTAATTTGATCAATTTTGAGTTTTGTGAAAAATTGAAAATTCTAGGGTTTATGTTTGATCCGAATTGGGGCTTTTTTTGAAATTGAGTTTAATTGATGAAATTGGCTTTGTGTATTGATGTATTTAGGCATTATAATCATTGTATTGTGTTGTGTAATGCTTAATTCATCAATTTGGTTCAAAATTTTTCAAGTGATTTTCAAATTTTTAGGGTTTTTGTTAAGAAACTCTATGTTCAAGCCAATTTTGTGAAATTGAACTTAATTTGAATTGTGGTTACTGCATTAGTTCATGCATCAGAACATTGTGATTGTTCATGCATCATATAGATTTTTATTCTATATTTTTTTGTGCTAACTTGCAGTCTGCCCTTGGTTTTGTTTTTGTTCTTGTTGTTTTTCTCTTTGTTTCGCTGTCCTTTCCTTAGCACCATGCCTAGGAAGACTAGAGCTCGTAGGACTATCCCCACTCCTACTCCTTCCCCCCCTTCCTTTGATAGTGCGAGGTTCCCTAGTGAGAAGAACCAAGAGACCTTTGAGACTTTAAACCTTAAGAGAAAGGTTTGGGCTGAGCGTTCTGTCTTGTTAGATGAGCTTGATCCTGCCATTAGGGCAAATTTTGAGCGTAGGGGTTGGTTGCCTTTGTTAGCTGTGTCTGACCCTCCACCTCCGGCTACCTTGATTAGAGAGTTCTTCTCGATCCTCTCTGTCCACATCTATGATTCCAACACTCTAGTTAGGAGTTGGATACGAGGTGTAGAGTACTCCATTACTCCTCAGGTAGTGGCTGATGCTCTTGAGGTACCGTTGGTTAGGCATCCTGTCTATCCCTATGATGAGTCCCCCGAGTTGAGTGATGTCATGCTTACATCACTGGGTCATCTATCCTGTGGGGTTCTGATCCTAGGATCACCACCGCTGAGCTTCCTAAGACTACCTATCTCTTCTTTAGGATAGCTTGTCACTCACTCTGGCCCATTTCTCATCTGCACACCATTCCTCTTGAGAGGTGTGTATTTCTGTACGCTCTCGTGACTGATGCTCCTATTAGTTTTCCCCATCTTTTTCTTCGTTCTTTGAACGAAGTTTATTGGAGTTCATCTACTGCTCATGCTCTTGTTCATCCTATTTTCATTCATAGGATTTTACTTTATCTTGGTTTAGAGGATTTCCCTGCTTCTGAGCCTGTTCATGTCATAGCTCCCATAGGTGCGTCTTTTCTTAGACAGAGGGCCACTCATCTTCGAGTTGGTTCTAAACACCCTAGGTCTGAGCCGTCTAGTAGCGCTCCTCCTCCTCCTCCTCCTTCTTCTACAGGTCTGGTGAGGCTGTTCTTGATCCTATAGGTGCTGCTGCTGTTCTTCCACCTCCTGCGACTGACTTCGATGTTCGTCGTACTTTGGAGACTGTCATGACCGTTCAGGCAGCTCATGGTCAGCTTTTGGTGGATCTGTTCGATGAGATTTGTGCTCTGAGAGCGGATTTGACGCATCTTCGTTCCTCCTCACCACCTCCTTTTGATGATGGCCTATGATGCCCTTTGGCATTCCGTCACAAAAAGGGGGAGTAGAGTTTTGACTTGTAGAGGAGATTTTGTTGATAGGGGGAGATTTTTTGTTAGCGGGAGATATTTTTTTGTTAGAATGGGATATTTTTGTGGAGTTTATTAGATTGTATCTAGGTGCTTCACTTTGTATATCATTTTTGGGGATGTTCATGTTAGGGGGGTAACATTGATTGATATATTGATATACATATTTTTTTTACATGATTCTTGTTGTCTTATGATTCACTGCTTATTGATTTATATTTATGAGTTGATTCATTGATATATATCTTTATTTTGTGTTGTGTGAATCTTACAAGAATATTATACCTGTTTATATACTATTTCCTGTCACATATGCGTTTATGTGTTTGTTGAGTATTTCAGGAATATACAGGTTGATTCAACAAAGCTGCTGTCTACACTTGCAACCGATGGATAGTAGTTAGGGTTGAATTTTAGTTTATGAGCATTATTTTGTAAAGGGCTTTTTTACTTGTAAACTTTGAGCTTTTAATTTGTGTTTTGTCACGGATTGCCAAAGGGGGAGTTTGTTAGGTTCTAAAGGTTTAGGAATTTGTGTATTTAGAACTCTAATTTGTAATGTTGGCAAACCATGATCAAAACAATGTACTTACTCTTATTTAGGCTTGCTCAAAGTTGTTAAAATATTGTAAAGTTGGAATCGAGTGACTGTAGATGCATTGGGGCATTTCGGCCTGACTCGATCGATCGAAGGTTAGACTCGATCGATCGAAAGTCGGCCCAGATGCGTTTTCTGCAGAATTTTCAACTCAGCCCTAACTCTTTAAACGTTTAGGGTTTTATGTTTTTGCCCTAGGTATATAAGGCAAACCCTAGCCACGTTTTTAAGAGTTGCACAAGTTGTATTGTTGCTCATACATTGCGGTTTTGTATAAATCTCTTGTGAGATCTAGAGGAGCTTTCCTTTACACAAAGCTTAGGGTTTTCAAGATTGAGATCACTTCAACATCTTGATGATCAACTTGGTTGCTGCCTTTGAAACTTAAAGAATATCAAGCGTGAGTGCTTGTAGCTGATCAAGGGATTCAAAGAAAGAAGTAGTCCATGGACTCGGAGCCTGCGCGTGGTCGTATCAGGAAGTTTTACTGGTGGGTAGCATTAGGAAGTCAAGCGGAGAGCTTGTAAGTCCTTTTGTAAGAACTTCAATTCTTTCTTAGTGGATTCCGTTTTGCCTTGAGGATCGGTGGGTAAAATCCTTCCCAGGTTTTTCCGTGTGGTTTCTTGGGTGATCATATCATTGTGTTATTTATTATTCTGCTGCATTATATTTTTGATATGATTATTTGATTGCTTTAACCTAGAATTGCTTAATTTGACTAAGTAACAACTTGGCTAATTAACTAGGCTACGCAATCTGGTTGTTTTTAAGGGGTCTAAAACCGTTCAAAAAATAAAACATGTAAATTACCATCTAGAAAACAATCATGGACAATGCTTAGCTTTACCAAAACATAAACAATTTCCTTTTGGCAATTACTTGGGCAACTAACTTGTCCAACTGTTTGGTATTTTAATTCCTCTTCTTATCACCCTTACCTTTCGGTTTAGGCTAAGAATTTAAATTAAATCATATTGATCTTAGCCTTAGCTTTTAGGATGTCTTTCATTGCGTAGAACTCACACATCAATTCAAATAATATAAAAATAATTTATTTCAAAATAATCTAAATTGATCAAATGATTCTAACAATGACTTATGTGATCATATCCACATGAGATTAACATTTAATCTCTACATCCAAGAATTCCAATTCATTTTAAAAATAAAATATTTCCATAAAATGATTTAGAATTGGAACTCCTTTAGCTTTTCTTAGCACTCAATATGATTCATACCAAACATCTCATTTAGACTTAATATAAAGTCTAAGTCTAGTACTAACTCTTGCATCTCATGCTATAGCACAATTGAGATAGAAGCCCGTATAACATTTTAGCATTTCAATGGAGACTATGATCATATCATAAGCTATCTTCCATAAATGCATCATGTATAGGAAATTATGACAATGCTGAATCAAAACATGAAAATGTACTTCAGCTCCTTTAAGCATCATGTCCAAAATTATTTCTTAGTTAATGTGATTCAAATAATATAGTAGTTAGAGGACAAAATTTATGACAATTTTACATTGAGACCGTGAACTTAAATACCAGGACATTATCATTTTGCATCCATAACCATATAGTATAAAACCCAAAAAAAATACTATATTAGGTGCAACGACAACCTAATCCCGCAATTAATATTCCTCAGCATAGAATGAATATCAACCACTATTATCAAGCGAGAATTATTCTCATTATTAATGCTATCATGGTAACTCTTACCAAACAAAAATAATTTGCTGCTCTTCCTTTGGCCTCTAAGTAATAATAGCAAGAACTCAGTATAGAGGATACTATTAAACTTAGTCTAGTGTACACCATAGTCTAGAATCATGTGTAGCCACATTTCATCCCTTTAACAGGCTTATTTTGTAGTACCATGATAAAACACCCTTCGCATGGAATGCAAAGCTCAAAGCTAAGACAAGGTGTTTGATCAAACCACTATAAACCAGGAAATTCAATCTTGTAATACCATGAAATAAACATCCTCCGCATGGAACGCAAGGCTCAAGGCCAAGATGAGATGTTTACCCCACACCACTATGAACCTACAATGGAGGCCGTGAGATCCAACCCTTGTATCTCTCTCCCACTAGATATTTTAAAACAAGTGGATTGTTTTGAAATCATTGTGATCTAATCACAATTTTAACCCTACACATTAAATGTGTTTAATTGTTTAAATTCAATGTGATATAACTAAGTCACATCACAATAGCGTAACGAACATTCGCGCAATCACAAAGAAGTTTAACCTTATAATCTGTGAAGTAAATACCCTCTGCATGGAATGCAAGACTCAAAGTCAAGACGAGGTATCTACTCACATTACAATAAACTTAACAAAAGGGTTATTTCAAGAACTCCCACTCATTATTTGGGTTTTTCTTAAATAATTGTGATCCCATCACAACTAATAACCTTGCACTTGTTAAAGACTCTAATCTTATTAGAATCACTAACTAAAATGGAAGTCCTAAACGATTTAGGATTCCTTAAACACCAATGAATCAAAAATTAGTTATAGAGAACTCTATCCTTGATTTACTAGATAAAGTATTCTAATCTCATTAGAAACTATATAACTTTAATTAGAATTTTAATCTCATTAAAAACCTCTAACTAAAAGAAATTAAGGACTTTTAATCATAAAATGATTTAGTACCAAGAGTTCTATTTAACTAACATCTTTGATCTCATTAGGTCTTTTAGTTAGAACCATGTGTAATATAATCACACATAACCTTGCTCTTAAAAAACTTGAAAACACTTAGAAAAAATTCTGATCTTCTTTCTTTTGATCGATCAAATGTGCCTCTCGATCGATCGAAAAATTTTAAAAAAAAATTTGAACTTGACCACCTGACTTGTTCGATCGATACTCGATTACCTCTCGATTGATCGGAAATCAAATTCGATCGATCGACTATCAATCGAAAATCAATCTACTTAAAAAGTCTAATCACTGTTTCACTCAATCGATCGAAAGTGATTTTCAATCGATCGAAACTCGTGAAACTCGAATTTTCAGAAATTTTCTAAGGCAGTTTTCTACGGTTTTTCTTGAACAAACAACTAACCGTTTTTGACATCTTCATTGTTTTCTTCCAAAAACACTTTTGATTTTATCAACGAAGATTTTCAAATCAAACATTAGGGTTTTTCAATATCAAAATCAAGAACCATAATAATGCTAGAAACCTTGAAAACACAATCCTAATCTCATTAGGAATAAATTTCATAATCCTAGCATTAACATACTGTTTGACCATAAAATAAAAATAATGCAAGGCAAGCAACAATATAATGAATCCTTTATTGAACAATGAAAGTCAACACCTTCATAAAAGGATATAATATGGGCCACCTTTTATACAAACGCTTTGTATATCAACCCATAATATATAATATACGGATTCAATAGAATCCTTGGATGCATGCGAACTCCATGAATACATCAGATGCTTAATCATGATTCGGCACTATAACTTGATGCATGCACATGGGTCATTGATAAAACGAACCAATATGTATATATCATATATTAAATCATGGCATATATTAATCAATGCATTCCAAGAAGACAAGAGAACAGTACATCAAACTCTATCAATGCTTTATAGGTTTATGTGTTTATCGTGTTCATGCCTAACACAGACACTATCAAAACACGGCATATATTGAGAGATATAATCATGACAACTTCGAAAAAACTGAATTTAAATGGCAACGGTTATCAAAGAAAATTCAATTACCAACTATATCCAGGCAGTGCAAAACGTAATGCACATGCTTGACCGATATATCAATTCCATTCAAAACTAATGCCATGAATCTCTAAACATATCCACACCATAAACCATGATTAAAACATAAATTTGCAGAAATTTTAACTGCAAAAAACTAAAACACTAAGAAAACGATTTTTCTTTAATTCTAGAACTCAATCACATGTTATACAAGCATAATATTGAAGACCGCTCTGATACCATTTGTCGGAAAATCTGGTTTTGTATCTCATACAAAACATACAGCGGAAGCAACAAAACACGGGTCTACTTCAATCATGAAAGATAAACATGTAACCATGAATTCTGGAATAAAGAATAGGGTAGCGTACCTTGATGCAGTGTATTTCAAAACAAAAACTTGAGAAAACCTTTAATCTTCATCTCAATTCCACATGGTGCCCAAGATGTGTGGCCTCTCAATCAATCCTTTTTGTACATAGATTCTCAAAGAAAATTCTTTTTCTCCTTGTGGAGAAAAACTGATTTCTTTTCTTTTCATCATACGTACGTTAAAACTATTCTCTATTTCTTTATTTAATAACTCTTATTAAATAATGACTGATTATCTAATTGGGTTAGCCTTTTGGGCCTACCCAATTGGGCTTTAGTTTGTGGCTTGAGATGGGACCAAAGGGAACAAATAAGACTCTAGCTCCAATGGGCCTTAGGCTTTTCTGTCAACTCTTGACAAGTCCAAAGTTACCATTAATTATATTCAATACCACTATAAGAATATAATTGCACTCTAGGCCTTATTAATAAATTATATCCCAAGACTTTATTATACATTCAACCCCTTCATTAAAATATTCGTAGTAATACAAAGTCATAAATATTGACTGCCACTTTGAATATTACTACATCTTAATCCTTGAGTACCCAGTTTAATCCTTAATGTTATTCATAATATATTTATGAAATCCAATTCCATAAATATATACTTTAGTAACTCCTTACTAAAGTGGTTGGACCTAACACTCTGAATAACCAAACCCATTAAACTTATCTCAAGGGAATATTTTATATCTCCGTTAAGAGATTATAAATTCCATCTTGAAAATATATGTTCCATCAACATTAAATGCGGCTGCCCAACATACTGAGGTTTTGACCGTGACCAATAGATCTCACTCCTGATATATCAAAGCAACCTACATCTCATGATCAGGTCCATTATTCTCTCAGGATTTAGAATTGATGTAAATAGAAGTCGTGAGATTTATTATTCATTTGACAGTCATTAGGAGAATAATAAATCTCACAGCGGTCCAGTTCAATATGTCTTAACTCTTAAAACATATCAACATACCAACTAGAAGTCTCTACTTCCATGATCAAGACAAATCATCGTAGTTGATATGTTATAGTTTTCGCAGATGAAATGCCCAATTTCATCACCAACTACGAACTAAAATTTTGAGTTTACAAAGAACTTGTGATTTATATCTTTCTGTGACTTTTCACATAAATCACATACTATGCATCTCATGGACTAAGATAATGTCCCATTAGTTCGTTTATAAATAGTCTCATATAACTAAACAATTTAATTATTTATGACATGCCAACCAATTGGATTTTTGGGCACAAACCCTAACAGTAGCCAACACTTGGACTCCACTATTTTGATTCAATATGATTGATTCAAAGGGTGGATAAGTTTGACAAACTTTCTCATGATTTTCTGTCTTCATCCATGATAATGTTTTTTCTATCACACTTATCTTTTTATTATAATAGCCTAAAAAGTCAAAGAAGCTAAAGTGTGTCTGTAAATCTATCACCATTTCATAATATTTGGTTCTTAAATTACTTCTTTCTTGTTCATTATATTCTTTAAAAAACTGATTTTTTCTGTCAATATTTTTGGGTTTTAAATAATCATGTTTTAATAATTCTTTGTCTAAAACAAATTCCTTAGATAAAACATTAATTTGTCTGTCATCTGTAAATCCTAATATATCTGTGTGGGTAGGAGAATCAGGTTAAGGTTGAGGCTGGTAAAGGGCATGGTGAACATTAGGGGCTGGTTGTGTGGTTTTTGCTAGGTAATAAGCTGTCTCAACATGGTCTGGGGTTCTTTTTGTGTTTATAGGAGGGAGATGTATAACTGGGGGAAGACTTTGAGGAGGTAAAGGTCTGGAATCAGAGAAAGGTGTCTTAGAGAAGAAGGAGCTTCTGGGGGTAAACATCGTAGGGGACTTTCTGCCTGAAGAACTACTGGGTCTTATAAGGCTATTAGTGTATTTGTCATTATTATTAAAAGAAATAATAATTGTACCAACTGTATTTTGGGCTATGAAGTCTGGTTTAGTGTTTTCTAATTTTGGTGTGGGTGCAATAGCCTCAAGTTGCCATCTTTCAGGAAGGGTTATATCTTTCCACTATATCTATCTGGGTACGCGAAGTCTACTATTTGCTGTTGAGGCTTGAAGAAGAAGAGTATGACCTTTGGGAGAGGGTTCAACCATAGATTGGAGGTCTAGGGTGGTTTTCATGAGTTTATAATAAATCCTATAAATGATAACTAAAGGTTCTGAGCCTTCTTTCATGTAATAACCATTTGTCTTTACATTCAAAGTTAAAGCATCCATAATATTTCTGTCAGATAAGCTTAAAGCAAAATTAGGATAACAATTAAAGTATACTGGTCCGTTATGTAAACTTGTTTCCATCATTCCTAGGAGTGAGTCATTAAATCTTAAATGTCTGTCATCTCTTAAACAAAGTAAAACACTTGTATTTAAAGCTTCTCTTGTTAATGGTTTTACAGCTAACTGAACCAAACAAATATGTAAAAATGCATATTTTTTTCTTTATGTCGGTTAATTGAGTTTATTGAAAATAACTGAATTGTTTCATATTCATTAAATAAAGAGTAAGTTCTTTCAACAGTTTTTATAGTGTAATCTGTCAAGAAAGATAGTTTAGAAAAAGAAGTCTGTTTGTAGATTTTATCAGTTCTTTCTGTCGGTATATTGCATTTATTCCATTCTAACAAATTTCTATCTATATCTTTTATTCTATATTCCTTAGAATTAACTATTCTATCATTTTCCATGTTCAGATTAGTGTGTGCTTGGCCTAAGTGTGTCCTAGCAACAGATGATGAGCGACAAAATATATTCATTCTACTTCTAAGCAATTAATAATTACTGGCAGAACTATTACTAACCACTGGTATCCTTGCTATCGAGACCTCCTCAGGAAACTCCATTGCGGGACCACCCAAACAACGCCTGTTCGTCGGCTTCACAAAACGAGCTGACCAACGTGAAACGATGGTTTGCCAACGAGTCTAAGGCTGACCAACGCTATCAAGGAGCAAGTAGTGGCTTTGTAGTAATATAAGTTCCTAGTAACGTCTTAATTGCAAAGAAATAAAACTCATACATCTACCATCCATGGCTCTGATACCATTAACTACAAAGCCATGGATGGTAGATGTATGAGTTTTATTTCTTTGCAATTAAGAAGTTACTAGGAACTTATATTACTACAAAGGCTCTATTTGCTCCTTGATAGCGTTGGTCAGCCTCAAACTCGTTGGCAAACCATAGTTTCGCATTGGTCAGCCCGTTTTGTGAAGTCGACAGACAAGCGTTGTTTGGGCGGTCCCGCAATGGAGTTTCCCGAGGAGGTAGTCCCGATAGCAAGGATACCAGTGGTTAGTAATAGTTCCGCCAGTAATTATTAATTGCTTAGAAAGAGAATAAATACATTTATCAGCTCATAATCTATTTGCTTGTTCACATGGACTATGATGATATAGATTATGATGAAGGTTATAGCATGGAAGATATAGACAATAATTGGTCAAATAGTAATACAGATTATGAAACAGATTCCGATTCTGACAGTGATATTTATGAATACAACTATAATAGTAACACAAATAATTGGAATAATTTAACAGGAGATAAAATCAATCGACAGATAATAATGAAAATGACAGTTTTTAAACGTAATTAATAAAAAATTAGAATCTTTAGAAACTATTGAAAGATCGACTACATGTTTTAAAGTAGTAGAAAGAAAAACTGATAGTTTTTTGGACCTTTATGAAAGAATGAAAGCTTTAAATCCAACTCTAGAAAAAGAAAGAAAATTTGAACCCCATTATAGATCACCTTTAACAAAAACTATGACAGATAATTGGCATAATAGGACAAGTATTGATATATTGACAGATAGTAGAAAAGATGACTTAATAGATAAGGATAACAATAGTTTAAAAAAGTCAAAAACAATTGACAAAGTTGTATCTATAACGGATAAAGAGATAAAAATAGACTCACAGGCACTAAAAGCAGTGCAACTGACAAAAAAGTTGACAGGAAAACTAACCCAATTAAGGAAATATCAACACATATAGAAGACAAAGAAAGAGATATGATAACGAAAGGCATAGTAAAATAAATGCTAGAAAAAATTGAAAGACAAAATGAGCAAAAGATGGAAGTCATGCGTAGGAAACTAGACACAAAAGATGAGATAGAAAAAGTCAACAATGGTTGGAAAACTAGTAATAATAGTTCAAAATAAATGATAGAAAGACAGAATAGTGAAAAGCTAGATAGAAAGTTAGAGACAAAAGAAGAAGTAGATAAAGTTGGAAGAAAAACATGCTTGAGCCAAAAGAAAATAGTACTCTTAAAGAATCTCTACGTAGGAAGCTAGAAGTAGAAAAAGAAATAGAACAAGAAAGACTAAAAAGAGAAATAGTCAACAAAGGAAGGAAAACTAATAATAATAAAGAAAAGGAAAATAGTGATAGTGTAGTAAAAACAAAGTAGTCAAAATTGATAAGATTGATAGTCTAAAAGAAAAAATTGAAGAAAGACTAAAATCAATTGACAGATCCACCCAAAATGATAGTTTGGCAGAATTAACTAAAAAGATGGAAACTTTAAATTCACCTTCAGATATGGGCAGAAAAAGAGATATAGCAGTTTTAAATATTGAGTCATCAGAAAATGAGACTAGTGACAGACATGTTAGAAATACTATTTGTCATAAATGCAAAGGCTATGGTCACACTAAAAAACAATGTGATAGACATAATAAAATTGCCAACCAAATCAGTAAATTAGAATTTGAAAAAGATATACTAAATGAATTAATAGAAATATTTAATGTTAGTCAAAAAGAGATAGATCAAGTTAAGACCAGGAAAGAACTAAAATCAACCAACCCACTTAAAGCTAATAAAAGAAAAAGAAAAGAAAAAGACATAATAATGAAATTGATAGATAATTTACCTAATCACCTAAAAAACAAAAAAAACTATTTATTGAAATTGAAAGATTCTATAGACATACCTACTGCTTGTATTAAGTGTAGGAAATATGGACACCATGTTAAGGAATGTGGAAAGGAAGAAAAAGCTAAGAAAAAGAAAGAGAAAGAAAAGACAAAAAAGAAACAAGAAAGAATAGAGATAGAACTGGCAACTCTATAGGATTTAATAACAGAAGAAAAAAAATGGTAAAACAAGAAATTAAAGAAATTAACAAAGATAACTCCACAGAGATAAATGAACAAAATAGTGTAGAAATAATAAATCTAAAAGAATTCCCTAAAACCATGGTAGACCATCTAGATAAAAAAATAATAGATATTAATAATGAGAAAAATGACAGCAATAGACAGAATTCTTTGAGTTTAATTAACAGAGTTATTTTTCAAAAAAGAGACATAGAAATTATCAATAAAGAGGTTTCCTTAACAGAAGTTGCATTAACAGACTTAGATATTGACAACATGAATTATACACATGAAAGATTAATACCTTTTAAAAACGAAAGAGAATTCAAAAAATTAATTCGGGATAGTAAAGAAGAAAAGTTGATTAATGATCACATATGTAGTGAAGGAGTTAAACCTAATGATTTGAGAAAAGAAATACTTTTTAAATTCATCTCACCCCTAATTCAGAAAGAAATTAATTTTCTTAATAAAATCACTATCTTAAAAGATGTCAATAAAGAAAGAACTTATAGGGGACATTTGATAGAAACATCACCTGATATCCGCTTGATAGATAATGACATGAAAAAGTCTAAACAAGATAAACAAGGTATAGGGACAAAGCCACCTTGTGAAAAAGAATTCAGTGGAGAGCATACAAAAGATAGAAATATGCTCACAAGTTCCTTTAGTCAATATAATTGGACTAAACAAACTAACAGTTTGACAAATGCACTAAACAAAATTATAATAGATGACATTATTGCACCCTTTGGAGTAATCTCAACTACTCATATAATAGATATTTTAATAAAAGAAGCCCTGACAGAATCCCTTAAAGAAAATATTAATAGTGGAAATTTCTTGATAAAAGACAGATTTAATTTCTTAACAGAAAAAGTTAATCATGTGCTTTTGACAGATTTTCCACAGACTATTACAGTAATTGATTAAAGATTTTATGGAGAAGTTTTATTTCACATATTCACACAAAATGAGACATAGAGTAATACATACAAAATAGATAGAATCATGACAGATTTTGTAAAGTTTTTGAATTTTAATATTGAAAGACTTCATCATGACTACTCTTACATTACTACTCAGCAAGAGCACAAAGGTGTAGAGAAAGTAGTTTGTTTTATATATGCTTAAAATTTTTAAAATAATTTTCTTATAAAATATTTCAAAGAAATTTCCCAAAAAGACATTGGCAAAAGAATTTTAAAAATGAATTTGAAAGAAGTTTTGCATGAAAATGTTTATAATATTTTAAGACATAATCTTTTCCCCGACACCCAATTGCAGACTACAATGAGTAAGAGAACCTCTCAGGCAGACATGAAAGGAAAGGGCAAAGCACCAGCGGTGCAACCCAGAATCCGAAAACCTTTAGTAAAGATTTCGGGTAGGCATGAAGGCGTCTCGATAGAGACAATATCCCTTCAAGATATGTTGCTAGCAGAGGCAATGTATTCATGTGGTGAAAACAATGTAATTCTGCAAAAAGTGCTCAGCACTGATCTCATGTTTTAGGATGGAGAATTTACAGACCTTCCTCTTCATATTAAACTACTTCTTGATAATTTATAGGCAGCCTTCACCCTTAAACAGAAACCCTTATTCCAAAAGACCCTTCAGGCTTTAGAATTACATCTTGTTAGCACCGGGGCATTTATTGAAGCTCTCGGTTGTTAACTCCCTGGCAAGGAGGATGGAGATTCAAGCTCCACGAAGATAGAATCACAGTCTCTAAAAAGCTATCTTATG
Source organism: Quercus glauca (assembly GCA_023736055.1). Taxonomy (NCBI): domain Eukaryota; kingdom Viridiplantae; phylum Streptophyta; class Magnoliopsida; order Fagales; family Fagaceae; genus Quercus; species Quercus glauca. Next base: position 23,643,657 of record CM043325.1, on the reverse strand, counting down.
GGAAGAAGCTTTTCAAAGCTCCACCCTAAGATTTAGCAAAAAATGAGGCTTGCCATTAGAAACTTACCCCCTGAAATCCAACAGAATATACTAACCCATAGAGCTTTAACCAATTCTTATGATAGATGGATGTATCTCTTTAAAGTATTAGTCTCTACAACATTTTTCAGAACAGAAGATATGACGGGTGATACATGGTATGAGAGTTTTGGAAATGCAGACAGAGTTTATGAAGGAAGAGTTTATGAAGGAACAGGAGACAGATACGATCCTTATCCGGGATTACTTATCAATACGAAGACAGAAGATCCAGAAATTTGTGATCCTTTATGGTTATCTGAAATGCTAGAAGCAAGGTTTTGTTAGAATTATTTGCCCTAAAAAACAATACTATGCAATTCTTATTTGATAATAAAAATTTATTTTCACATTCATAATTTTATAGGTATTTTTCGTTGTTTAAATGTGGCATGTGATGTCACCTCTGTAGAAAAATCATGTTAATGGTTAAGGAACCAAAGACAGGGAGTAATGATTTTTCATAGATTATTAAATTGTTCTAGGCTGTGGATATTAATTGAATATTACCACTGAAGCCTACACTTGTTGTGTTGCTATATGATAGGATGATTTACTCCATCATTGAGGTAGTGACTTTAAGCAGACAAGTGGGTGTAATGTAACAAGTACATACACTAAATTATCATAGTCAATAGAATCATTTTTACCAATTAATTCTTGTTTTACCTTATGAGCAAAGATAGGAGGCAGACCGTCAATAAACTTTTCTTTCCAATAAGGCTTGAAACAGTCCTTTCGCTGCATCACTCTGGAAAGGAAAACATCTTGATACCATCTATAATCAGACATAGTAGGGCATCTCAAATTATTCAACAAATCAGAAATTCGAGATGAAACATTAGATGGAGTACCAACAAAATGTTTGATAATAGTATAAATCAAGGTATTAACACCATCAGGAACACCTCGACCAATACAATCATCAAAAATAGGCAAGCCTTCATCATTCTTTTTAACAGCATGTTTAATAGAATCTCTGGATTCTTCTGTGAGATATGAATCCCACCATCCACGAAGAGTACCAGAAAAGCCAGTAGTAAGCAAGTCAACAATTTCAGATTGTTCAAAATCATGATTATTTTGGTAAGCAGTGGCAACCATGGACATATGTCCCATTTTGTTAATAATTTCTTGTTCAGAAAAACCATCAATATTCCATTCATAAATCTTATCAGCAGAAACAGAAAACTGAGTTTGAAAAGCTCTTTCTTCAAACTGCATATCAGGAGGAGTAGGTTTTGAATACCAATTCTTAGTGAGAAACATGGATTTGGAGTTTCCAGCAAATCTTTTAATTTTAGGTAAACAATCATCAAAAACCTTTTTGGCAGGAACAGAAGAAACAGAAGAAGCAGTATCAGAATCAGTATCAGAAACAATTTCATTTTTTGAAATGGTTCGGGCAACAGGAGTACTTGTAGAAGTACCTTCAGTTTTAACTTTTAAATCAGAAAGCATTTTGTCAACAGTTTCAAGAAGTTTAGACTGAGAAGTTCTAAACTTGAATTTGTTATCATGACTGGGTAAATTAATCAAAGGTTCCTCAGTCTTGATAAAAACAGGTTTTTGAACAGAAACAGATTTGTCAACAGAAACAGTTTTTTCAGCAATTCTTTCTTCAATACGGTCAAGTTGTTGACCAATAACATGCAAAGATTCATTAGTAAAATTGTTTTGTTCAATAAGGCTAACAACAGGAGTTTGATCATCAGCTATTTTGAAAGGAGTAGCTTTAACATCAATTTTATCAGTGGTGACCAAAATAGTCTCAAGAGGTGGATGACTAGATCTGACAATGGTTTTGTCAGTTTTAACAAAATTAGATTTCTTTATCACATTCAAATAATTTTTGAAAACTTCATCTTTTGAAACATAATAATTTTCAAGAAAATCAAAGAACAAAATATGTCTTTTCAACTGATTCATTTTTTCTAACCATTTTCTTTTAACACGGTTTTTCTCAGACTGAGCAAAATCATTTTGGTAAATTTTTCTTTTTGTCCTATTTTTAGGAAGCATAAACTCATCAAACAATGGAGCCAAGTCAACTGTAAAATTTTCATTCAAAACATTCAAAACTCTTAAATGGTTAACAACAGGATTTTCAAATAGGAGGGAAATCAGAATCAGATGGACAAACAGAATTAGCATCATCTTCTTCTTCAGTAGCAGGTTTGCCATACGGAGAGGAAGATTCAGGCTTAGTAGAATAGTAAACAGAGCTAATTTGGGATTTATCACTTGAAACACCTTTTAATTTCAGATCAGTGGGTTTTTCAAAATTCTTTTGCAAAAACTCATTGACATCATGGTCTCTTTTTGAAATACTTTCAGATCCAGCAAAGGAATGTCTTCCTTCGTTGATCCTCAAGGGTTGATTATTTTGAAAACATATTTTAACAGTATATATATATATATATTTAAAGAGTTTTTAAAGATATTTTGGAGTCCAATAGAAATTATGAAATCAAGAAATTAAGGGTTACATAAGCTAGGGACATGGCAGTGATATTAATCCAGTCCTAGTGGCTTGTGGGAATATAGTATGGAGGAAGGACATAGATATAAAATTGTAAGTAATGGGACCTCATTTGTTATTCTCTAATCTTCAAGGGTCAATTGCAATGTGTTGATGGACATTATTGCAATTTGTAGAAGTTCAAATATTTTCTTGATATGATTGAGAAAATTAAGGAATATTTTTGGAAAGAGTTTCAAGAAAAGTCAATAACGTTCAAAAAGGTTATTGATAAATCCTACGGCTGAAGATTAGGATCCCTAAGGATCCCACATCCAATCTCACTCTAGGGTTTTAGAAGTCTACTATAAAATAAGATTTTATAATATCATATTTAGTGGTTGGCCATCAGAACTACTGAGTGATACTGCAGTCTTCTGAAAACTCAAAAAGAAACAGAGAGAGAGAGACGTGAATACCTTGGGAGGTAACACACTTGGGTTGCTAAGAGAGGTACGCAACTTTGTTTTATTTAGAATCTATGGTTGTGTGGTACAACGATCTTTAAAAATGAAAAATATAAATTTTTTGTTCTATATTGCTTTCGCAAAACTTTCAGTGGTATCAGAGCAAACCACAATTAATCATGGATTTTAAATCGTTATTTAATATCAGTATGTGTGTCAAGAGTCTTTTCCTATATGCCGTGATTGATATATGTGATATGTTAATTGTTTTTATTCGGAGAAGTTGAGAACAACGAAGATCTGTGCCGTGATTAATATATATGTGATATATTGATTGTTTGGTTCCGATATGTTTTAGTATTCTTGATTTAATATGTTGATCTGTGCCGTGATTGATAATATCAGCATGTCTTTTGCATCATACTCTTGAGTTGTGCGCCTTAGTGCTTTACAGATTGTCTATTATTGTTATATATATGTGTGTGTGTGTGTGTGTGTGTGTGTGTGTGTGTGATTATTTGAGCAAACCATATTGACATGTTTTTGTGATATATAAGAGAGTATTGAGTATTGCCAAATTAAGGTATTGAATCTTGAGTATTACCGAATAAAGGTGTTGATTTTTAATTAGTGGGAATTGTATAAGATACATAAAGAATATTTTTTTAAAGAGTCCCAGTAGTAGTATATATTAAGTGCTAAATAGGATTATTTTACAAAATAATTCCTATGGCCCTCCATTGTCGGTGAATAAAGGTTCTATTAAATTAAAATTTTGTCGAAGCCAAAAGGATAGACTTAATTTTGGTTTAGTAGTTCCTCTTGTTTACTTCTTGGGAAGATAGGTGTGTGTATGACTGGTGGAAGTGTGGCTAAAATAGGAACATAATCATACTAGTACATATATCACACTCAGATAATGGTTTGCACCTATCCAGATAAACATGACCACTAAAATAGTGTAAAACATGTTTGATTTGGAGGCCAAAAGTATATTGGGAGTCATAGATAAATTAAATAAAATTAGAAACATGAGATGAAATTGTGATGAATAGTATCTGTTTGCCTTTATATGGTGTGCATAGTATATTTCAAAAGAAATTATTGGAGCATGCAAGGTAAGGGTTCCTGATGCCCACTTCGAACTATTTATGAATATAATTGTTATATTTTTTTCTGGGAATCTATGATATTTTGTTCTTCTGGGAGGTACCATTAGTTATTCAAAAACTTGAATATGATGGATATATGTATGTGAAAATATTACTTTATATTATTTTGCAGATTCATTATGACCAATTTTAATCCCTTAGCTAAGATTTTGGATGAAAATTGCTTGTCTAGACCAAACTATATAGATTGGAAAAGGAACCTAATCATTGTTCTCGCTGCTGATAAGATAGCTCATGTCCTTAATACTGAGGCACTAGAACTTGCTTTAGCTGATGCCACTGAGGTGCAAAGAGATGCATTTAATAAGTGGCATGAGGCTGATGAAATGGCTAAATGCTACATAATGGCCTCTATGACCAATGTGTTGCAAAAACAATGACAAGGCCTAGTTACAGCACAAGATATGATGCTGCACCTCAAAGAGATGTTTGGAGAACAAAGGAGAAGTGCATGGCAAACTGCTATGAAAAATCTCATGTCCACCAAAATGGTGGAAGGAACTCCAGTTCGGAAACATGTCCTAAAGATGATTTCTTTCATCAATGAACTGGATATGCTTGGTGCAGAAATTGATAGTGAGACCCAAGTTGATGCGATCCTAGCATCTTTACCTGATTCTTTTAATCAGTTTATCATGAACTATAACATGAATAAGATGGTAGTGACATTGTCAGAGCTGCTTAATATGTTGAAAGCAGCTGAGGATCTCATCAAGAAAGAAAAGCCTACTATAATGTTGGCTGAAAAATATGATACTTCTCTTAAGTTAAAGCCTAAGGGTAAGAACTTTAAGAGAAAAAGGTCTCAGTCATTCAATAAGGCTCAAGGTGACAAAGTGAATAAGGACACTGAGAAAAAGAAAGCAAAAGGAAATTGTTTCCATTGTGGTAAGCCTGGTCATTGGAAGAGAAACTGTCGCCATTATTTGGCTTCTCTGAAGAATGACAAACCTGCAGAAGGTATGCCTAATTTGCTCGTTATTGAAACAAATTTAATGGATGGTCCATTTGATTCTTGGTGTGTGGATTCTGGTAAAATCTCACACATTTGCAATATGTTGCAGGGGTTCAAGGAGACCCAAAGGCTAAATGAAGGGGAGGTGATCCTAAAGATGGGGACTGGTGCAACTGTTGCAGCCACTACCATTGGAACTTTTTATTTGGAATTATCTTCTAGTAGAACTCTTGTCTTAGAGGATTGCTTATATGTGCTAGAAGTGCGAAGAAATTTAATTTCAATTTCAAAACTTGGTTGTTCAGGATATTCATTTCTTTTTACTTCTAAACTTGTTGTTAAGTTTAATAATAAATTTGTAACTTCTGGCATTTTACAAGATGGTCTTTATTTTTTGAGTTCGATTGATAATTCTATTAATTGTGTTGAGAATGATATTGCTGCTAGTGTGTTATCTCTTAAAAGAAAAAGAGATGTTAATCCTACCTATTTGTGGCACTTAAGGCTTGGACATATCAATATTGACCGAATCAATAGATTGGTAAAGGATGGGCCATTCAATCTTTTGAAGGTAGAGCCTTATCCAATTTGTGAGCCTTACTTACAAGGGAAAATGACCAAAAGTCCCTTTACAGGAAAGGGAGCTAGAGCCACTGATGTATTAGGATTAATACACACTGATGTTTATGGTCCTATGAATCACATGGCAAGAGGTGGTTTCTATTACTTCATTACTTTTATTGATGATTATTCTAGGTATGGTTATTTGTACCTAATGAAACATAAATCTGAATCCTTTGAAAAGTTCAAAGAGTTTCGTAATGAGGTTGAGAAACAGGTTGGAAAATGCATAAAAGTTCTTCGCTCTGATAGAGGAGGAGAATACCTCTTGGATCAATTTAAGGAATATCTAAAAGAAAATGGGATTATTTCTCAATTGACTCCCCCTGCCACACCTCAACATAATGGTGTGGCTGAAAGAAGAAATAGAACCTTATTAGATATGGTTCGTTCTATAATGAGCATGTTAGAGTTGCCAATTTCATTTTGGGGTTATGCTTTGGAGACTGCTGTTTATTTATTAAATAGAGTCCCTACCAAATCAGTTCCTAATACCCTATATGAGTTATGGACTAGTAAGAAACCAAGTCTAAATCACTTAAAGATATGGGGTTGTCCAGCACATGTTAGAAAGTCTAATATGGATAAGTTAGGACTTAGGAGTGATAGATGTTTATTTGTTGGCTATCCCAAGATGTCTACTGGTTTCTATTTTTACAATCCTAATGAGCAAAAGGTGTTTGTGAGTAGGAATGCTATTTTTCTTGAGGAAGATTATAGCTTAAATGAAAGTAGAGCAAAAGTTTCTCTTGATGAACAAACTGATAACCCAATGGCTGAGTTGAATGAGAATAATGAAAAGCAAGTAATAGTGCCTACTGAACCAAGCAAAATACAAGAGACTTGACATAGTAAAAGGACTTTCAGGCCTCCAGTTAGACTCACTTTGTTAAATGAGATTTATCTAATGGAGTCAGAGGAGCATGATAATGACCCTTTTACTTATCAAGAAGCAATGACTGATAAGGACATTGAGAATTGGAAAAGGGCCATGGAATCAGAGATGGACTCAATGTATACCAACCAGGTCTGGACCTTAGTAGACAAACCAGAAGGTATTAAGCCTATTGGTTGTAAATGGGTCTACAAAAGGAAGATAGGACCTAGTGGTAAGGTGGAGACCTATAAAGCTAGGCTAGTGGCAAAAGGGTATAATCAAAAGGCTGGAATTGATTATGAGGAAACCTTTTCACCAGTAGCCATGCTAAAGTCCATAAGGATTCTATTGTCAATTGCTGCACACTATGATTATGAGATATGGCAAATGGATGTTCAAACAGCTTTCTTGAATGGACACATTCGAGAAGAAATTTTTATGGACCAGCCAGAAGGTTTCATATCTCATGGTCAGGAATTAAAAGCGTGCAAGTTGATGAGATCTATATATGGCCTAAAGCAAGCATCATGCAATTGGAACATCCGTTTTGATGAGGCAATCAAATCGTTTGGTTTCTCACAAAATATGGATGAACCTTGTGTTTATAAAAAGGTTAGTGGGAGCACTATTACATTTTTAGTTCTTTATGTAGATGACATACTACTCATTGGCAATGATGTAGGAGCAATGTCATCTATAAAAGTATGGTTATCTAGTCACTTTGCATTGAAAGATCTTGGTGAAGCGTCCTACATACTCGGAATCAAATTGTTTAGAGACCGAAAGAAAAGGTTATTGGGACTTTCACATATAGACAAGATATTGGCTAGGTTTAGCATGCAAGATTCCAAGAAAGGGTTTTCACCTTTAAGACATGGAGTTCATCTCTCTAATCAAATGTGTCCTAAAACACAAGAAGAGAGAGAGAAAATGAGAAATTATCCTTATGCTTCGGCTGTAGGAAGTCTCATGTACGCAATGCTTTGCACTAGGCCAGACATTTGTTATGCAGTGAGCATTGTGAGTAGATATCAATCTAATCCAGGTTCTGAGCATTGGACAGCAGTGAAACATATCCTCAAATATTTAAATAGGACCAAACATTATTTCTTGGTGTTTGGTGGTGAGGATTTGACTGTCCAAGGGTATACAGATTCAGATTTTCAATCTGATATTGATGATAGAAAATCAATTTCTGGATTTGTGTTCACTCTTGGCAAGGGAGCAATAAGTTGGAGAAGTTGCAAGCAAGATACTACTACAGATTCTACTACAGAAGCAGAGTATATAGCTGCAAGTGAAGCTGCAAAGGAAGCTGTGTGGATTCGCAAGTTCATTCAAGAACTTGAAGTTGTTCATTCTATTAAGTCACCCATTACTATCTATTGTGACAATAGTGGGGCTGTTGCAAATGCAATAGAACTAAGGGCTCATTAAAGGACAAAACATATTGCACGTAAATATCACTTGACACATGATATCATACAGAGAGGTGATGTAGCAATAACAAAGATTGCCTCTGCCAATAATGTTGCAGATCCACTCACAAAGGCATTGTCTCAAAACGTGTTTGAGAAACATTTAGAAGCAATGGGTATTAAATACATGTATGATTGGTTTTGAGTGCAAGTGGGAGATTGTTAGAGTTATTTTCCCTAAAAAACAATACTATGCAATTTTTATTTGATAATAAAAATTTATTTTCACATTCATAATTTTATAGGTATTTTTCATTGTTTAAATGTGGCATGTGATGTCACCTCTGTAGAAAAATCATGTTAATGGTTAAGGAACCAAAGACAGGGAGTAATGATTTTTCATAGATTATTAAATTGTTCTAGGCTGTGGATATTAATTGAATATTACCACTGAAGCCTACACTTGTTGTGCTGCTATATGATAGGATGATTTACTCCTTCATTGAGGTAGTGACTTTAAGCAGACAAGTGGGTGTAACGTAACAAGTACATACACTGAATTGGATCCGATCAAGGACACCTTATGGAGCGATCACTGTTAATTAAAAGGTTGTCTTATCACAATTTTTCTATTGTCCTCAAACATGAGGGGTTTGTGTATATTTATTTATTATGCACATAACTTTGACAACGTCAACTGGTGATGCCGATTTTAAAGGCTATACACAGACACGTTGGGTTATGTGTGTAATGAGTAAAATATATAAATGCTCAATAATGAATCCACCAGTCTCTAAAGAAGATAGTATATTCAGTTGATTTTCATATTGAAGTTGGACTCAAAATAAAACCGGCCGGTGACATTTTTCAAAAAATGTTTTTCATATATATAATATTGTATATATATATATATATATATTTAAAGAGTTTTTAAAGATATTTTGGAGTCCAATAGAAATTATGAAATCAAGAAATTAAGGGTTACATAAGCTAGGGACATGATAGTGATATTAATCTAGTCTTAGTGGCTTGTGGGAATATAGTATGGTGGAAGGACATAGATATAAAATTGTAAGTAATGGGACCTCATTTGTAATTCTCTAATCTTCAGGGGTCAATTGCAATGTGTTGATGGACATTATTGCAATTTGCAGAAGTTCAAATATTTTCTTGATATGATTGAGAAAATTAAGGAATATTTTTGGAAAGAGTTTCAAGAAAAGTCAATAACGTTCAAAAAGGTTACTGATAAAATCCTACGGCTGAAGATTAGGATCCCTAAGGATCCCACGTCCAATCTCTCTCTAGGGTTTTTGAAGTCTACTATAAAATAAGATTTTATAATATCATATTTAGTGGTTGGCCATCAGAACTACTGAGTGATACTGCAGTCTTCTGAAAACTCAAAAAGAAACACAGAGAGAGACGTGAATACTTTGGGAGGCAACACACTTGGGTTGCTAAGAGAGGTACGCAACTTTGTTCTATTTAGAATCTATGGTTGTGTGGTACAACGATCTTTAAAAATGAAAAATATAAATTTTTTGTTCTATATTGCTTCCGCAAAACTTTCAAGTTTATCAACAAATTAATCATAACTTCTGGAATTCAGATCAGTTTATTTCCCAAAGTCATCCAAGACATAGCTGCACAGATTGGAGGACTAAATTATATGAAGATCACTATTTGGAGTACTCTTCCGGCTTGGGACAAAAGTTATTATATGGAAGCTAGGCCAGCACACATGTTGGTTCTTATTCATGATTGGGGTTGTATCCCTGAATACAACTGGTATACAGGAGATACTTATTTATCGCTTGAAGATCCGGATGCTTTGGTTTTAGAGTGGTCTAATTTCATGAGTAATAAGATTCATGAGATATAGAAAGAATTAGATATAGTCCTCCACTTATATAGCTACACTGACAGAATTGCTGTATATGGTCCATTACCTTCAGCAATGAGGCTATTTGGAAAAAGACAGATTGTTAAGGATCCCAGATTAATGACGGCAAAGGATTGTGTTCCTATTTACCTTCCTATTTCATACTGCGTTCTATGTAATGATTATGGAGTGTTTCATGAACATGAGCAGTATGAGGATAACTCCGATCCGCTAGATTATGATAACTACGCAGATACAGATTGATAGACAGACAGACAGGTTCTCCGAACAGACAGCAGAAACAAATCATTATTCACCAAATTACTATTCATACGTGAATAGCTTCTAGAAAAATCCGATACAATCTAGACAAATACAAACAAATATTGAAGTTACTACTGTTCACTGGCATGCATTTACTGACAGATTTCTAGACAGACTACTGTTCATGAATAGTAAAACTTTTACTGTTCAAGATCCTACAAGATTTACTTTTACTGTTCAAAGATTCTACAAGATCCTACTGACAGATTAACTTGAGTTCACTTTATTCAACTCAAGTTACTTTTGAAGACTTACCATGGTTTACTTCATCTATAAAAAGGCAGACTCAGAAGACTAAAGACAGGTTCAAGTTTAAGGTCCAGAACTGAGGTCCAACTTTTAGGTCCAATTTTAAGGTTCAAAATTACAGATCTATTTTCCAAGCTTTAGTCCTTGATAGCTCTCTCCCTCTCCCTCAGAAAGACTTTTGTAATCCTTCTCCCTTGTAATCTTGTAACCCTTCTCTTCCAGACAGATAATCTTGTAACCCTTTACAGATTTTATTTTGTAATCTTGTAACTCTTCAGACAGTGTTTTATTTTCAAGCTTGTATCAGAAAGAAGTTTATTTTCAAGAAAGAAGTTTATTCAATTAAGGTTTTATCAGTCTCAGTTTTTATATTCCGTATTCCGTTTTAACTTATTTTGAATATATCTATTTTGCTATTTTCTTCTTTATCATTGTTTTAACTTTTTTTATCATTGAAAAAAAAGTTTCATTTTGCTATCAACAGTAAAGTAAGTCAGAGTCCTACAAAGAATATACATATATATTTTTAACAAAGGAGCCAAAATGAAAATTTTTTAATAATATTCAATACACAATACTTTGGCAAAAATTTTATAACAAAATCTAGGTAACAAGTTATTAATGGTAGGTTAAAAGTGATGTTAATTATGGGTATAAATAAAAATCAGTTACAACTTGCCATATAACATTTATTGTGAAAATATTGTGAAAGTAGACTTAAGATGATCATATTCAAATTTATTTTAGTTGGGTTTAAATAAAATTTAGGATCAGAGTGTTCAAATTTTTATTTTAAGGGGCCTAAATAAAAGTTTAAAAAAAACCTTATATATATATATATATAAATAAAAATTTGACAAGTCAGGGGTTCATTTGAAGCCCCTAGCTTGAACATAAAGCCGCCCCTCTAAAAGCCTTTAAGCCATGCCCCCTAAATTTCCACACACCTTCCTATTCACATGTAGCACACGCACAAACACACTCAGTTCCCAAATTCACAACATGCTTAAGCCATGCCTACAAACACCCTCTCGCACTCGCACGGTTTTGATAAAATGTCTTATGGCTGTGCTGTGCTCTGCTAGCTTATGTTGCTTGTATTGGATTTGGTTTGTTTTAATAAAGTTTTATCACATTCATAAAGAAATAAAAAAAATAAATGTTGTTGGGCCTATTCTTGGGATTGGGCTTCGTGGTGTAATTGTTTGGGCAAACATTGATTTGGGTTAAGAATTGTGTTGATAAAAAGCTATCGATCATTGTTATTGGGAAAACATTGATTTGGGCTAGGAATTGTTAACTTTTGCTTATATAGCAAATCGGTGCCAGATGAACCTCTTAACTTGCATCTCAATTGAATTCTGTGTACATGTGCTTTAGCATCAAATTGAAGTATATGTACTCTTGTGCAATTCTGATACTTCCAAAAAGATTAGAATGAAAGCTAACGCTAACAGTTTAATTTCAACCATGTTTCACAAAGGATGGACAAGTCTTCGATATATATATATATATATATATATATATATATAGAGAGAGAGAGAGAGAGAGAGAGAGAGAGAATGAATCTTACAAGTGAGTGAACACAAGGAGAGTGAATTGAACTATTTATTTTTGTGTATGCACAGTGCAGAGCTTGAGGCTTAGTTAAGAGCTCCAATTGAAAGATTTAGGGGTTCTTTAATAAGTTGGGTGAGTTGTAGCTTTAAGTGAGTCCCTTTCCTTGGGTTATTTTTCCTAATTCCTATATATATTTTAGAATTCTTCTCTGCCAAAAAAAATTGATCCAGCATCATCTTTTCAAAGAAGAGAAACTTCCAAGTAATATATTTCAACAACTAAATAATAAATTAATACAACACGTACCTGTAATAGGAGACTCCAGTGCCAATTCTTCTGTCGCCTTTTCCAACTGATTATCCCAAGATAGAGAGGTTGAGAGGGTTGGATGATGCGTATAGATACTGATAGGCCACAAACTGAATGACCCCTTGTGATTAATTAACCAATTAATTAGCCAAGTGAATTAATTAGGTTCAATTAACATGCAAACGCGTGGCAGCACAAACAAATCACCGAATAACTAAATATGCAACGGAAAATAAACGGAAAATAAAAGACACGGTGATTTGTTCAAGAATGGGGAAAACCCTAACGGCAAAAACCCCACCGGGTGATTTTCAGGTCACCACTCCCGAAACTCCACTATTATTAAATCAAGCGGTTACAAATAAGGAATCCCAAGTACCTTACCAACCTACAGTTGAACCCTTACCCCAATACCCAATTGGACTTGATCTGTAGTGACAGTTCCCCCTTTTAATGCACGGCTCCCAAGTACGTGACTAACCAGATGCGCGGATCCCAGTACGCGACTTCAAACACCAACTTTAGAAGGAGAGGTTGGCTGCAAAGTTCTTCAGTTCATCCTATGCGATGAAGATCTAGAAGATGCTTGGTCACAAAACCCTATGGTGCAAATACACAGCAACTTCTTTAGAGAGGATGAACTAGGTCAAGAACTCCGTCTTTGATCACAATTTGCTTGAACAAGGATTGCTCAATGCTTCAGCAACTTGTGTCTATGTTGACGGCTCTTAAAACACTCCATTTATATGTTTAGGGTTAGAAGAAAAGAAGGCCCAAAAACATATTCACGGATCCCAAAAAAATTAGATTGGAAATCTGAAATTTTAAATCTCGACAGGTAGCAGGTGTCGAGGTAGCTATCGAGCAGGTGTCGAGCTTTAAAAATTCTGCACTTCAGCTTGCTTTTTCTTGGACAGACTTGATGACTTCAACACTTGATCTTGAAACCTTGTTTCTTGAAGTATTAAAAATACCTAGAACTACCCAATTATAAGTAGAGTGCGTTTTGTCAAAGGATTAGCCAATTTACATAAATAGTATGAAATATGTTCTTAACATGTGAACACATATGTTCTAACAATCTCCCCCTTTGGCAATCCGTGACAAAACCACAACAAACAAATGAACATATGAGAGAAGTCATAAATCACTCAACTTAAATTCTTGTTGAATACAATAAAATCTATCCTAACACAAACTCTTGAAAAACTTTGCAAGAAGAGAGTTTATGGGAAGTAGACTTTGACAACCTGTATTTCTGAAACACTTTTAAACAAAACTAATCAAGGCATCTTGTGTGAAGCAGAAATAATTAGATTGCATATAAGTATAAAGAACATGTGTATAAAGATAGAAAAGAAACAACACATGAAGAGATAGGTGAAAGAAAAACATACATCCACATATAGAGAAAGATAAGTACAATGTATGTAAAACTGGTCACAAGACCTCATATACAAGATCAATGTATCTAACAAGATAGAAGAGAAAAGATACATCAAAAACCTCACTACATCCCTCAAAAATATCAACACTCCCCCTATCAAAAATGTCCTATACTAACTCTCCCCCTAAGATGACTACTCTCATAGCCCAAAACTACTCCCCCTTTTTGTCACGAGTGACAAAGGGTAGAGTGTCATGCAGACATCTCATCAGTAGAGTTAGCATCTCCATCATCATCATCTGAAGCATCATCGTCATCACCATCATCATCATCATCGTCAGCATCAGAATCCGAAGCGATTGGAAGAGGTGGTGGAGGAGAAGCCTCAGAAGCAAAACCACCCATGGTCGCCTGCCATCGTGCAATACGACCAACACGAACGTTCACCTGATACAACTCAGTGGTGAGTGTATCAAGGCGAGCATCCATGCGCTGCAGCTGCGCCATAATATCTCCAAGAGATACATCGCCTGAAGAAGAAGGAGGAGCCGATGTAGATGGAGCCAAACGAGAGGGACGAGTGGAGTCCGGCTGTCGCGACCTAAACTGTGCCTCCCTACGTTTTACGGTAACAGCATCTATGGCAGATATGTGCGTGAAGTGGTCGGACACAGGGAAAGGGATGGAAAAATGGCGTAGAATCCTCGTGATAGCGGAAGGAAAGATGAGCTTATCACGAGACACCGAGTCTAAATAAACATCTATAATAGAGAAAATGAAGTGAGAAGGAAAATCTATCGTAAGATGCTCAAGAAGAGATAACAAAAATCGAGCACGAGGCTCTGTGATAGAGTTATAGTGAGAGAGAGGATGAAGTACAAAAGTCATCACCATGTTAAGGAATCTAGGACCTTTAGCAAAAGGCCTACATGATGTATACTGATGCTCACCCCAATAAGAAGGGCGCTCACAAAAAGCAGAGATCATCTCATCTTTGGACACAGTCCTCAGACGCTCACAACCGGGGTAATCAGGATGCTCTACCCTCGGTACTCTAAGCACATCCGCAACTAGCTGCGGTGTGACAGTAATGCGCGTACCTCGAATGCGAGTATGAAAGAGAGGTACTGAAGAATCAATCCTGTCCATATTGGAGTAAAACTCCTGAATCAGCACAAGAGGACAGGTGATCGAGACGTCACACAGTGACTTCCAACCCCTACTGTGAATGACATCAGGGAGGTCAGTGTCGGCGAAGTCCGCCAGAATGACTTGGCGTTCCGAATGAACACCTCGTCTAGAAAAGTTCTCAGTAAATGCCTTGTGGGCATCTCCATCACGGAACCGAAGGTTAAGAGGAGTAGGATCAGAAGAAGATGATGCCCCGGAACGAAGAGGGTTCTAAGACGGAATGGTCTTACGTTTTGGTGCCATAGACGCTACTAACGTAAACACAATGAGAAAGAGATAAAGAGGGAGACAATCAGAAAAGTCCCAAACAGTTCAAATATGATAATATCTTGAACAAAAAGTACATATGCATGGACATGTGACATGCAAACTCAAAAAGCATCATGGGCGCAGCCCAATCCAAACCTAGCAGCACACATACAATAGTCACACATCTAAATGCATATAAATATCATTCTAATGCACATGGAATGCAATGTATGACATTTTAGAAGCATTTAAGTGAAAAAACTACCCAAAATTTCAAGAAACACTCATAAATTTTGAAAAACCCCAAAATTTTCCAAAAAATCCCAAAACCTAGGTTTCAAAACATGCAATGCATGAAATAGAAAGGGAAAAAGAACATACCAGGTGATGGAAATCAAGGGAAGATCAAAAGGGATGAAGATTTGAAGCTTTGAGTGAGAAAAGCTTGATTAGGAGGTGAAGAGACTTCGGACAGATCGAGAGAGATCGAGAGAAATGAGAGAGGAATCGCGATCGCAGCTTATATAGACACCTCAGTAAATCTCGACAGCTGAGGTGTCGAGAGGTATCGAGGAAGCTGTCGAGGGAGGTATTAAGGAAATGGCCGACGACAGCTGAAGGTGTCGAGAAGGTATCGAGGTAAGAACACCTGAACCAAGAACAGAATCTCGATCGATTGACCAGGTATCGAGGAGGTATCGAGGAGACAGGAGGTTTCTCGATCAATCCACCAAGTGTCGAAGAGGTGTCAAGATTGCGATAAGAAAAGGCTTGAGAAGCTCGACAGATGTCAGGTATCGAGGAGGTGTCGAGACAGCTTTTAAAAGCAGTTTTTCGAGAAGTGAAAAACACAAACATGAATGCAATCAAAATATGCACCTCAACCATGATCCAACCAACAAAAAAAGCTCTCAAAAATCATCTCTCAATGAAAATTTAAGCACATGGATCTCCCAAAACACACACACACACTAAACACGTCTAACAAATTTTATATTTCAAAAATAAGTCATGACAGTTTAGTGAGCATACAAAAGCACATGTAAAACCTTTGTGATGGCCAAATCACATTGTACCTGCACATGTATCAAAGGTAGCAAAGAATATTACGTGTTGTGTGTGAAAAACATCGCAAGATTGCATATGTGTATACATGTTATGACGATCTGAGATATGAGAAAATAATTTTAACTCACACACAATCATAACTGTTTGATGGGAACTATCACCTTCGAGGTACATCCTATAACTCCCACATCTCCTAGAATACACGCTTGCAACCATTTTAAAGCATTTTTAATCTTTTTGCTTTTTATTTCTTTGCATATTTTCTTTTTAAGTATATCATGCATGGGCATATTAGAGAGAGAAAAGAAATACCCATTGATATTTGACATTTCAATTTTGCTATGCCTAAGCACACAAATGTCATTGACATCACACTTTTGCTATGCCTAAGCATACAGATGTCATTGATGATTGGCGGGTAACAGTGGTGAGATAGTTATTAATGCCTTTCTCTTAGGATTTTCTAGTCCTACCCGTCAAAAAGAGTGATATGAGTGTTAAAGTTTAAGAGATAACCTAATCTTGCTCATCACAAACAAGAGCCACAAAGCTCACTTGCTTAGTTGTGCATAAAGATGCTCATCTAAGCTACAAGAGATACAAAGTTTAGAAAACTTTGTTTCATTGGCCATCCAAGGAAGTACCAAAGTACACAAAACACACACTGTTTTTGTATTTTTCAATTTTTCAATTTTTTTTAATTTTTATATGAAAAACAAAATAAAATAAAATAACTGAAAGTAAACACACAAAAACATGTTAAGCAAAGCAAAAACAATGCATAAAACTAGACTGACTCAGCAAAAATGTAAAACACATAAGCAATGCAACAAACAAGAAAAACGAGAAGGGAGAAGAAAGTGATGAAATCACTTAGAGTCCTTTTTCTTCCACACCTTGGAAGAACCTTTCTTTTGATTAAAACTTTGAACCGGCGGTGAGGGGGAGGAATTAAAACCGTTCAAGTTCGAAAGGAACATGAGGGCTTTCAGAAGATCTCCAAGAGGAGCAAGAGAGGATTGAAGCTGATTTTGGCTTCCAGATGCAGTCATGCTGTTGCTCTGTTTGGTGGCTAGCCACTTGTAGCAATTTGGTCGAGTATGACCTGCAGCTCCATAATGATGACAGAGATGCTGCTTCTTTTGTTTAGGCTTTTGAGAGTTAGCCTAGAGTTTCTAGCATCTTTCTTATCTTGCTTAGGGGGTGCTCCTGAGATGGATTTCTCCTTGTCTACATTCTCACTAGCTAATTCAGTTTTAATTTCAGTGTTCTCAACTTTAACAGTATTAGCAGGAGGAACAAAAACAGTAGAACTAGTAGAAGCAGAGTTAGAGAAAGAAAGACCATACCCTAAACCTGTTCGATCTGAAGCAGATTTCTGGTTGCTGAGCATCTCATCAAGTTTTGCACTTGAAGTCCTCTCCAGTTGAGCTCTGACTTGAAACAGCTCCGCTTCAAGCTTCTTGGTCTTCTCAGCCAGGAAGTTGTTCTCAAACCTCAGTGCTTCAATAGTTTGATTTGCCTCATCAAACTTTGTGGACAACTCTTCACAGTCAAGTTCCACATCACTGAGCTTCTTGGTGGCCAGCCTATACAACTTCTCATGCTTCTCAGAGAGCTTGTAAAGCTTCTCATAGGCTGAATGAATATCATCTTTATCATCCATCTTCTCACATTCAGTATCCACCAATTCTTCTTCTTCTTCCACTTCTTCAACAATCCATTCAGTAGGATTGACTATGGCAGTGAAGGCATTTAAAATTCCGTCATCCTCACTATCGGAATCATCTTCAGGCTCAGTGTCACTGAGGGTTGCAGCAAGTTCCTTGCTCTTCTCAATGCTCTTCAGATATGTAGGACACTCATTCTTCATGTGTCCAAACCCATGACACCCAAAACACTTGGGTCCTGCCGGAACAGTGTACTGACCGCCTTCCTTAGCATCCTTCCTTCCTTTGTCTTGGCTCTTGAACTGTGAAGAACTGGATTGCCTACGATCCTTGTCGAAGTTCCTCCTATTGGCGTTCTTCATAAACTTCTTGAACTGCCTTGTAATGTAGGACTTCATCTTGGAATCTTCATCATTGGAAGACTTATCTGTATCACTGCTCTTAGCCTTCAGGGCCATGCTCTTGCCTTTACATGACTTGCCAATTCTTGATAACCCTAAATCGTAGGTCTGCAAGTTCCCAACTAACTCAGTCAAAGGAATTTTGTCAATGTCCTTTGATTCTTCTATTGCCGTAATCTTGGCATGAAATCTCTCAGGTAGAGATCTGAGCACCTTCCTTACAACCTTGGGTTCAGGGATGGTTTCCCCAAGATTGAAGGCTGAGTTCACTATGTCCTTAAGCTTGGCATAGAACTCATCAAACGACTCATCCTCCTCCATCTTTATCTTTTCAAAGCTAGTAGTGAGCCTCTGTAGTTTTGAATCTTTGACAGCCTTTGTTCCTTCATAGGTTGTCTGGAGGATGGTCCATGCCTCCTTAGTAGTTTCTATTGAGGATATCTTCTTGAACTCCTCATTAGTGACAGCGCTAAATAGGGCATTCAACGCTCTGCTGTTGAAGTTTGCCGCCTTGATCTTGGCTTCATCCCAATCGACTGGCGCTTCTTTTGGCTTGATCCAGCCAATCTCAACAGCTTGCCACACCTTCTCATCTAAGGACTGCAAAAAAGCTCTCATACGTACTTTCCAGTAGGCATAGTTAGTCCCATCAAATAAAGGAGGTATAATTAGAGATTGTCCTCTATCCATGACAAACAGGGGTCAATGGATCAACATAGCAAAGATTAGCCTAATCAAAGTGTGCCTGCTCTGATACCACTTGGTAGGCCACAAACTGAATGACCCCTTGTGATTAATTAACCAATTAATTAGCCAAGTGACTTAATTAGGTTCAATTAACATGCGAACGCGTGGCAGTACAAACAAATCACCGAATAACTAAATATGCAGCGGAAAATAAAAGACACAGTGATTTGTTCACGAATGGGGAAAACCCTAACGGCAAAAACCCCATCGGGTGATTTTCAGGTCACCACTCCTGAAACTCCACATTATCAAATCAAGCGGTTACAAATAAGGAATCCTAAGTACCTTACCAACCTACAGTTGAACCCTTACCCCAATACCCAATCAGACTTGATCTGTAGTGACAGTTCCCCCTTTTAATGCACGGCTCCCAAGTACGTGACTAACCAGATGCGCGGATCCCAATACGCGACTTCAAACACCAACTTTAGAAAGAGAGGTTGGCTGCAAAATTCTTCAGTTCATCCTATGCGATGAAGATCTAGAAGATGCTTCGTCACAAAACCCTATGGTGCAAATACACAGCAACTTCTTCAGAGAGGATGAACTAGGTCAAGAACTCCGTCTTTGATCACAATTTGCTTGAACAAGGATTGCTCAATGCTTCTGCAACTTGTGTCTATGTTGACGGCTCTTAAAACACTCCATTTATATGTTTAGGGTTAGAAGAAAAGAAGGCCCAAAAACATATTCACGGATCCCAAAAAAATCAGATTGGAAATCTGAAATTTTAAATCTCGACAGATAGCAGGTGTCGAGGTAGCTATCGAGTAGGTGTTGAGCTTTAAAAATTCTGCACTTCAGCTTGCTTTTTCTTGGACAGACTTGATGACTTCAACACTTGATCTTGAAACCTTGTTTCTTGAAGTATTAAAAACACCTAGAACTACCCAATTACAAGTAGAGTGCGTTTTGTCAAAGGATTAGCCAATTTACATAAATAGTATGACATATGTTCTTAACATGTGAACACATATGTCCTAACAGATACAAACAATGGCTCCTTTTAGCCATACTTTGTGAATCTTTTTCTCATTTTATACACTAAGCTGATATGAGAGTTTAAAAACAAAAAGAAAATGTTAAAACAGGTTCTCCATATTATATATATGTTGGGCTTTGTGGAGCCTAGTTTATGTTTGATCCGGTTGACGACCCAACCCGACCCAAATAATATTGCGTGGTTGTTGTCGTGTTTTAGAGAGAGAAACACTGTAACTGCCGCACATTTGTATTTTCCCTGATAATAATGAAATCCTTGCAACTCCGTGGACTTAGGCAAATTGCCGAATCACGTAAATACTATCTTGTGCGTGTGATTGTTTTTCTTTGGCATGTGTTTTCTCTATTTGTTTTTTTTTTTTTCACAGGTTGGGATTTCAGGTTGAATTCCCTACAACTAGTATCAGAGCCTAGTGTTAGGTTTGAGTGGGAGTAATGGCAGAGGAAGGAGAAAAGGCGTCTGGAATAGAAAAGTTTGATGACACAAATTTTGCGTATTGGAGGATGCAGATTGAAGATTATCTCTATGGCAGGAAATTGCACCTGCCTCTTTTAGGGACAAAACCTGAGGCGATGAAGGCAGAGGAATGAGCTCTTCTTGACAGACAGGTATTGGGAGTTATCAGGTTAACTCTGTCTAGGTCTGTTGCACACAATGTTGTGAAAGAGAAGATTGCAGCAGATCTGATGAAGGCTTTGTCTGGAATATCTGTCAGCAAACAATAAGGTGCATCTGATGAAGAAACTGTTCAATTTGAAGATGGTAGAGAATGCATCAGTAGCACAGCATTTGAATGAATTTAACACTATCACAAATCAATTGTCGTTTGTAGAAATTGATTTTGATGATGAGATTCGTGCACTGATCATTTTGGCTTCTTTGCCAAATAGTTGGGAGGCAATGAGGATGGCAGTAAGCAATTCTACAGGAAAGGAAAAGCTCAAGTACAATGATATTCGAGATTTAATTCTGGCTGAGGAAATTTGCAGACGAGATGCAGGTGAAACCTCATGATTTGGTTCTGCCCTAAACCTTGAGACAAGAGGCAAAGGTAATAACAGAAATTCAAATCGGGGCAGATCAAAATCTAGAAATTCTAATCGAAACAGAAGTAAATCTAAATCAGGCCAACAAGTACAATACTAGAATTGTGGAAAAACAGGTCACTTTAGGAACCAATGCAAAAGTCCTAAGAAGAAGAACGAAGATGATTCTGCTAATGCTGTAACAGAAGAGGTACATAATGCATTACTTCTTGCAGTAGACAGTCCACTTGATGATTGGGTTTTGGACTCAGGAGCTTCGTTTCATACCACTCCACACCGAGAAATCATACAGAATTATGTTGCTGGTGATTTTGGTAAGGTGTATTTGGCTGATGGTTCAGCCTTGGATGTTGTGGGTATGGGAGACGTCTGGATATTGTTGCCCAATAGGTCTGTTTGGTTACTGGAGAAGGTTCGACATATTCCTGACCTGAGGAGGAATCTGATTTCTGTTGGATAACTTGATGATGAAGGACACGCAATACTATTTGTTGGTGGTACTTGGAAGGTTACAAAGGGAGCTAGGGTATTGGCTCGTGGAAATAAGACTGGTACTCTATATATGACCTCAAGTCCAAGAGACACAATTGCAGTTGCTGATACAAGTATGGATACAAGCCTATGGCAACGTAGACTTGGTCACATGAGTGAGAAAGGGATGAAGATGCTATTGTCAAGAGGAAAGCTACCAGAATTGAAGTCCATTGATTTTGACATGTGTGAAAGTTGTATCTTGGGAAAGCTGAAAAATGTGAGCTTCTTGAAAACTGGCAGGACATCAAAGGCTGAAAAATTGGAGTTCGTACACATTGATTTGTGGGGGCCTTCTCCGATTGCATCCCTTGGAGGTTCAAGGTACTACATTACCTTTATTGATGACTCAAGCAGAAAGGTATGAGTTTATTTTCTGAAAAATAAATTTGATGTATTTGAAACTTTTAAGAAGTGGAAGGCCATGGTTGAGACAGAAATAGGTCTAAAACTAAAATGTTTGAGGTCAGATAATGGAGAAAAGTACATAGATGGAGGGTTCAGTGAGTATTGTGCTGCACAGGGAATTAGGATGGAGAAGACCATTCCTAGGACACCACAGCAGAATGGTGTGGCTGAGCGCATGAATAGAACTTTCAATGAGTGTGCTAGGAGTATGAGGTTGCATGCTGGACTACCAAAAACTTTCTGGGCTGATGCTGTTAGCACTGCAGCTTACCTGATAAACCGAGGGCCATTAGTTCCCATGGAGTTCAGACTTCCTGAGGAGGTTTGGAACGGTAAAGAGGTAAATTTTTCACACTTAAAAGTTTTTGGTTGTGTTTCTTATGTTCATATTGATTCTGATGCTCGTAGTAAACTTAATGCAAAGTCTAAAATATGTTTTTTCATTGGCTATGGTGATGAGAAATTTGGCTATAGGTTTTGGGATGAACAAAACAGGAAAATCATCAGAAGTAGAAATGTGATATTTAATGAATAGGTTATGTACAAAAACAGGTCAACTGTAGTATCAGATGTTGCAGAGATAGATCAAAAGAAATATAAGTTTGTTAACTTAGATGGATTGACTGAAAGTACTGTCTAAAAAAGGGGTGAAGAAAATAACGAGAATGCAGATTCATAGGTAGATCAGAGTACACTTGTAGCTGAAGTCCCCAGATCTTCTAGGAACATTAGACCTCCACAGCGTTATTCACCCACTCTAAATTATCTCCTGTTGACTGATGGTGGTGAGCCAGAGTGTTATGATGAAGCCTTGCAAGATGAGAATTCAAGCAAGTAAGAGTTAGCCATGAAGGATGAGATGGATTCCTTGTTGGGGAATCAGACATAGGAACTGACTGAATTGCCAGTAGGAAAGAAGGCTTTGCACAACAAATGGGTGTACAGAATAAAGAATGTGCATGATGGTAGCAAACGTTACAAGGCCAGATTAGTTGTTAAAGGGTTCCAGCAGAAGGAGGGTATTGACTATACAGAGATATTTTCTCCAGTTGTGAAGATGTCAACAATCAGACTGGTATTGGGAATGGTGGCTGCAGAAAACTTATATCTTGAGCAATTAGATGTGAAGACAGCATTCCTTTACGGTGACTTGGAGGAAAACCTTTACATGATTCAGCCAGAAGGGTTCATTGCTCAGGGACAAGAGAATCTAGTCTGCAAATTGAGAAAGTGCTTGTATGGCCTAAAACAAGCTCCTAGACTATGGTACAAGAAATTTGACAATTTTATGCATAGAATTGGGTTCAAGAGATGTGAAGTTGATCACTGTTGCTATGTTAAGTCTTTTGACAATTCTTACATCATATTACTGCCGTATGAGGATGATATGCTTATTGCAGGGTCTAGCATCAAGCAGATTAATAATCTGAAGAAGCAATTGTCAAAACAGTTTGCAATGAAGGATTTGGGAGTTACAAAGAAAATTCTTGGTATGAGAATCATTAGAGACAAGGCTATGTTGACACCCCATTTTACAACCTGCATTTAACCTCACATGAAGGGTAAAAGGGTACTTTCACCTCAAAAATATGCATCTTGATTCTGGCCATTAGATCCTTAATCTCATTTCACCAAAATAATCTTGATGTTGTAACGATTAAATCAACTGGTCATAGGCCTTAATCAGACCACCAGATTGAAAGTTATCATCAAATCAAGTTTTAATGGCTGAGATGCATTATCACAAATTGAGTCCGACTATATGTGATTATGAACAATTTATTTCAATTGGTTATAAGTGTAATCGATTGAAAATTAATGATGTGTAATAATTTGATTGGTTAGAACTACATTTTATGATGAGGTTGCATACACCTAATTAATTTGTGCAATTATCTTTTAATTAGAGTAAATTTGGAACCAATTAAGTCTGAATTGAGAGTAATTGGAGCCATTTGATGTTAATTAGGAGCTAATTTGGGACCTATTAATATTAATAGTGCTGAAACCATTTTCTAACAAATGACCTCTGCTCACCTTTTCATCAATATCTTTCATAATATTTTGATTCTGTGAATGAGATTAATTTTCCCAGAAACTAGACATCTAGGGTTTCAATTTGAGCACAAGAACGAGACAATTCCGATCAGAATTGAGTCAGATATGATTTTTCGAAATTGGCTCTATAAGCTGTTACAGCAACTACGGGAAAACCAAATTTCGGCTTGCTCCTCACTTCCACCAATCTTTCCATTTAATGCACTAGATTTTCTCCAAGGCTAAAATAAGGTTCTAATTAAATGGTCTTCCATTCATATTTCCTCCACCACTATTATATAAATCCTCCCTCTCATTCATACCAAGACACAAAAAAATCCCCTCTCTTCTCCTCTCTTGAGTTATAGGAAATAGAGTAGTCTTGTCATATCTTGGTCTTACTGAGACTCAAGGTATTGAGTGAGATTCACTCTCCCTCTCTTAACTTTTCTTTTCCTCCACCCTTAGGACCTCTACCAAAAGTCTCTTCCTCCACCATATGGATCTTGCATGAAGATATAATCCTCTTCCCTAATTGTTTTTTATGTTGCCATGATGAGATTTTAAGATTAAAGCATGATAATAATCATTTAAATCCCTTTGAATATGTTTGAATGTTCTTAATTATTCTTATATGTTCTTCATATGTTCTTAATTGTTCATCATATGTTCATGCATAAACACTAGTTTTGATCTTAAATCTACATCAAAAATATGAAAAATATGTTTATTTCATAATTCTTTCAAATTCTTAAATCTAGGATATCATCATCACACACATTTACTAGAATTTATTTTTTTCAATCCAAATGAAATGCTTAATAAATTGAATTAGAGTTTATCACATGCACACACATTAAATTCAACATGTAAATTGATTGAAAACATATTGGATGATGTGATATGGATGTTGGCCACCATAATCTAGAAGACCGGTTTCACCGGGCAAGGTGGGTGCCTAACACCTTCCCACTTTGTAACATAGCCTCCGAACTTAGATCAAGGGTTAGTAGATCAAGTGCTTATCCATGTAATTTTCGATTTTTAGATTGTAACTAGGAAACAAAGCCATGTACTTTTTCTTAGATTGTATTTAGGACCAAAGCCATGTAATTTTTCTATGATCAATGTAAATTTCAAATTAATAAAATGAGGAATTTTTTTTTTCAATTATGGTTTTCTTATTTTTCCAATAATTAAATAAGTGGCGACTCCATTGTTAAACCCTTAATCTAAAGAGGAAAATATAACTACTCGAACCTCCATTTTGAGAGGAAACAACATGACTCCACACATTCACGTGGGTTTGGCCCAACATCCTATAAAAAAGGGGACCGGGGGCACGGTCTCTCACAGTGGCGTCTCCACTGGGGATATTGAGGGCTAAGCTTCGATTAGGTTATGGTGGCCAACCATGTCATTGTTTGTTTATTGCTTTTTGTATATAATATGTCATTATTTTGCATGTCATGCATCATTTGCTTGAATGAAATTTATTTTATTTGTGGGCTAGCCCGGAAGCCCGGTAGTATTAGCCGTGGATTGTGGTCTTCCTGAGACTCACATACCCAGCGGTGAACCTACCACCCATCGCGACAAGGATCATCATGGTTATGCCATGGTGGTTCATAAGGACAAACTGTACCGTTCAGACCAACGCGGCGCTCCTGGCGTCACAAGTTGGGAGGTACGATGTCCTAGCTTGTGGGGACTTTTAACCTACCTTCTACCCACGTTGTAATGACCCATAGAACCTACCTTTAGGTCGGTCCATATAAATTGCATTGCATTATGCATGTGTTTGTCCATTGTTTGAACCATGATGAGGCCAAGTCCAACGCTTGAGCCCATCATAATTGTTTGAACCTTGTATGCTATGAATGAACTCAAGCCCAAAGGCTTGTGATTGAACTCTACTTGGTATGGAAACCGAAAATTGTTACTTGAATCATTCTAAGCCCAATACTTGAGCCCATCAAAGGTGTATATGCATGATCAACATCAAAGGCCAAAAGCTCACTAGATGCATGCCTTCCAAGTGTAAGCCTAGGCCATTTCAAGTAAATACCAAATGATCATATGGTTCAAGCCTTCCAAGTGCAAGCCCAAGCCACTTCACCATAATCAAGGTTCAAGCACACCAAGCCTTAAGCATCCTAAATGGACCAAGAAGAAGCAAGTGGCCTAACTTTGCCTCACTCCACATTTGGTTTGCAACATCATGGTTAAGCTTAAGATTTGTTTGTTTATTCCATGTTTTTATGTTTTTTTTTTTAATTCAAAAATTTCATGTAGCATTTAATGAGCATTTTTTGTGTATATATATTAAAACAAAACAAAAAAAACAAAAAAAAAATTCAAAAAAAAAGTAAAAATTTTTTTTTTCAAGATTTTCAAATCTTTCCCAAAAAAAGAGAAAATTTTTCAAATGAAAAAAGTCTTTAGACTAGGGGCATTGAGCCCTTAAGTAATTTTTTTTTTTAAATATCTTTGAACTAGGGGCATTGGACTTCCTAGTGACTTTTTCAAAAAGACCCAATTTTTTTCTTTCAAGATTTAAAAAAAAAAAAAAAAAAGAATTCTCCTTTTCAAAATGGTACATGAGGATCCCTTGGACAAAACAATTTTTAAATCTTGATGTTTAAAGGCTTGAGCAATCAACTTGTACCAAGGAATGATTAATTTCATTTGATCCATGTAAAGACTTTTGCTACTTGACTTAGAATATAAGAAGAAATGGTCTTAAAAGGCAATAAAAAAGAATCCATCCATCAGAAAATCCCAAGAAACTATGCACTCAAACCATCTTTTGTTTCACAACATTAGAGCATTCATACTTTTTCTTTTAAGATGAATTTGTTAAAAGAGCTTAAGTCATTGTGCCTACAAGCAAGCATTGCGAGGGAGAGGAGGCCGTCTTTGGTAAAACAAGATTATACCTTAATACCTAGAATGATCATTATCCATTGCTAGCCCATTTGAGCCTTTAAACACTTAGCCTCTTTTTAACATGAACCCACTAAAATCCAAACCTAGGGTGGGAAAAACCAAAGTATGTATGCTTTAATCTCATGTTGAGGAGGAGCCAACCTTGTAGCTTTGAAGCTAATTGATAAATCTCTCCTAGAAGACATGGAAGACAAGTGGAGAATTCATTAGGCTAAAGACAAGAGATCATCAAAGAAAAATGAGGTTTCACACAATCAAGGAAAGAGAAATGAAATTCCATCAATGTGAAAAAAAAAGTGTCCGTAAAGTTGAAGGGCCTAAAATTCATCGTGCCAAGAGGAATACAAGATTCATCTAAAAGAGAGTTCATCAAAAAATGAAAAAATTCATCAAGCATAGAAATGTGCAAGTGCATCGAGGCAAGAAAGATGTATAGAGAGTGCATCAAAATGACTTAAGCTGAGAAAAACAAGGGAGGCAAAAGATCCCCAAAAAGTTCATTCAATCAAGAGATGAAAGATAGCAAAAAAAAAAAAAAAAAAATCCTGCTAGGCTGAAAACCCAAAAGAGCAGTCTAGGCAAAAGTTAGGGCAAAAAAAAAAAAAAAAAAAAAGCCTAATAGGCCACAAACGAATTGACCCCTTGTGATTAATTAACCAATTAATTAGCCAAGTGAATTAATTAGGCTCAATTAACATGAAAACGCGTGGCAGCACAAACAAATCACCGAATAACTAAATATGCAGCGGAAATTAAATAACACGGTGATTTGTTCACAAATGGGGAAAACCCTAACGGCAAAAACCCCACCGGCTGATTTTCAGGTTACTACTCCCGAAACTCCACTATTATCAAATCAAGCGGTTACAAGTAAAGGAATCCCAAGTACCTTACCAACCTACAGTTGAACCCTTACCCCAATACCCAATTGGACTTGATCTATAGTGACAATTTCCACCTTTAATGCACGGCTCCCAAGTACGTGACTAACCAGATGCGCAGATCCCAGTATGCAACTTCAAACACCAACTTAGGAAGAGAGGTTGGTTGCAAAGTTCTTCAGTTCATCCTACACGATGAAGATCAGGAAGATGCTTGGTCACAAAACCCTTTTGGTGCAAATACACAACAACTTCTTCAGAGAAGATGAACTAGGTCAAGAACTTCGTCTTTGATCACAATTTGCTTGAACAAGGATTGCTCAATGCTTTTACAACTTGTGTCTATCATAACGGCTCTTAAACCAATCCTTTTATATGTTTAGGGTTAGAAGAAAAAAAGGCCCAAAAACATATTCACGGATCCCAAGAAATCAGAATAGAAAAATCTGATTTTTAAATCTCGACAGATATCATGTGTCGAGGAGCTATCGAGCAGGTGTCGAGCTTTAATGAAAATGCACTCCAGCTTGATTTTTCCTGGACATACTTGATGACTTCAACACTTGACTTTGAAACCTTATTTCTTGAATTATTAAAAGCACCTAGAACTATCCAATTACAAGTAGAGTGCGTTTTGTCAAAGGATTAGCCAATTTACATAAATAAGTATGACATATGTTCTTGACATGTGAACACATATGTCCTAACAATCTCCCCCTTTGGCAATCCATGACAAAACCACAAGAAACAAATGAAGATATGAGAGAAGTCATAAATCACTTAACTCATATTCACTTGTTGAATACAATAAAATCTATCCTAACACAAACCCTTGAAAAACTTTGCAAGAAGAGAGTTTATGGCAAGTAGTCTTTGACAACCTATATTTCTGAAACACTTTTAAACAAAACTCATCAAGGCATCTTGAGTGAAACAGAATTAATTAGATTGCATACAAGTGTAAAGAACATGTGTATAAAGATAGAGAAAAAACAACACATGAAAAGATAGGTGAAAGAAACATACATCCACATATAGAGAAAATAAGTACAATGTATGTAAAACTGGTCACAAGACCTCATATACATGATCAATGTATCTAAAAAGACTGAAAAGAAAAGATACATCAAAATCTCACTATATCCCTCATAATATCAACACTCCCCTTAACAAAAATGTCCTATACTAACTCTCCCCCTAAGATGACTACTCTCATAGCCCAAAACTACTTCCCCTTTTTGTCACGAGTGACAAAGGGTAGAGTGTCATGTAGACATCTCATCAGTAGAGCTAGCATCTCCATCATCATCATCGAAGCATCATCGTCATCACCATCATCATCATCATCCTCAGCATCAGAAGCAGAAGCTACTGGAAGAGGTGGTGAAGGAGAAGCCTCAGAAGCAAAACCACCCATGGTCACCTGCCGTCGTGCAATATGACCAACACGGACATTCACCTGATACAACTCAGTGGTGAGTGTATCGAGGCGAGCATCCATGCGCTGCAGCTGCGCCATGATGTCTCCAAGTGATACATCGCCTGTAGAGGTAGAAGGAGCAAATGTAGATGGAGCTGATCTGGATGGAGCTGAATGGGAGGGAGGAGTGGAGTCCGCCTGTCTCGACCTAAACTGAGCCTCACTACGTTTTATAGTAGCAGCATCTATGGCAGAAATGTGTGTGAAGTGGTCGGACACAGGAAAAAGGGATAGAAAAATGTCGTAAGATCCTCGTGATAGCGGAAGGAAAAATGTGCTAATCACGGGACGCCAAATCTAGATGAACATCTATGATAGAGAAAATGAAGTGAGAAGGAAAATCTATCGTAAGATGCTCAAGAAGAGATAGCAAAAATCGAGCACGAGGCTCTGTGATAGAGTTGTAGTGAGAGAGGATGGAGAACAAAAGTCATTACCATGTTTAGAAATCTAGGACCTTTAGCAAAAGGTCTACATGATGTATACTGATGCTCACCCCAGTCAGAAGGGCGCTCACAGAAAGCGGAAATGAGCTCATCCTTGGACACAGTCCTCAGACGCTCACAAGTAGGATAGTCAGGAAACTCTATCTTAGGAACCCTAAGCACATCCGCAACTAGCTGCGGTGTGACAACAATGCGCGTACCTCGAACGCGAGTATGAAAAAGAGGTATTGAACGATCAATCCCGTGCATATTGGAGTAAAACTCCTGAATTAGCACGATAGGACAGGTGACCGGGACGGCACACAGTGACTCCCATCCCCTACTGTAAATGACAGAGGGAAGGTCAGTGTCGGCGAAGTCCGCCAAAATGACTTGGCGCTCCGAATGAACACCTCGTCTAGAAAAGTTCTCAGTAAATGCTTTGTGGGCATCTCCATCACAGAATCGAAGATTAAGAGGAGCAAAATCAGAAGAAGATGATGCCTCGGAACGAAGAAGGTTCCAAGACGGAATGGTCTTACATTTAGGTGCCATAGACACTACTAACGTAAACACAATGAGAAAGAGATAGGGAGGGAGACAATCAGAAAAGTCCCAAAATAGTTCAAATATCAAATATATTGAACAAAAAGTACATATGCATGGGAAATGCATGAACATGTGACATGTAACTTAAAAAGCATCACGGGCTCAGCCCAATCCAAACCTATCAGCACACATACAAGAAACACACATCTAAATGCATGTAAATATCATTCTAATGCACATGAAATGCAATGTATGACATTTTGAACATCTTTTAGTGAAAACCCAACCCAAAATTTCAAGAAAAACTCATTGATTTTGAAAAAACCCAAAAATTTTCAAACATCCCAAAACCTAAGATTCAAAATATGAAATGCATGAATAAGGAAGGAAAAATGAGATCATACCACTTGATTTGAAGCAAGGAAGGTCGAAATCCACGTGGGTTGTAGATTTTGAGTGAGAAAAGGTGATTTGGAAGATGAACAGCCACGGACAGATCGAGAGAGATCGAGGAAATGAGATCAGAATCGCGACAGAGCTATTTATAGAAGCCTTAGTAATTCTCAGCAGCTGAGGTGTCGAGAGGTGTCGAGGAAGGTGTCGAGGTAGGTATCAAGAAAAACCACGTCGATAGCTGAAGGTGTCGAGGAATGAACACATGAACCAAGAATAGAAGCTCGATCGATCGACAAGGTATCGAGGAGACAGAAACTTTCTCGATCGATCCACCAGGTGTCGAAGAGGTGTCGAGATTGCGATAAGAAAAAGGCTTGAGAAGCTTGACAGATAACAAGGTATCGAGGAGGTGTCGACGAGGTGTCGAGCCAGCTTTTAAAATCAGTTTTTCGAGAAGAAAAAAACACAGACATGAATGCAATCCAAACATGCACTTCAACCATGATCCAATCAACATATAAAGCTTTCAAAATCATCTCTCAATGAACATTTAAGCACATGGATCTCCCAAAAACACACACACACACTAAACAAGTCTAACTGATTTTATATTTCAAAAACAAGTCAGAACAGTTTAATGAGCATACACAAGCACATGTAAAACCTTTGTGATGGCCAAATCACATTGTACCTGTACATGTATCAAGAGTAGCAAAGAATATTGCGTGTTGTGTATGAAAAACATCGCAAGATTGCATAAGTGTATACATGTTATGACGATTTGAGATATGAGAAAATCATTTTAACTCACACACAATCATAACTATTTGATGGGGACTATCACCTTCGAGGTACATCCTATAACTCCCACATCTCCTAGAATACACACTTGCAATCATATTTAAAGCATTTTTAATCTTTTTGCTTTTATTTTTTTGCATATTTTCTTTTTAAGCATATCATGTATGGGCATATAAGAGAGAAAAGAAATACCCATTTGATATTTTGACATTCCAATTTTGTTATGCCGAAGCACACAAATGTCATTGACATCACACTTTTACTATGCCGAAGCATACAGATGTCATTAATGATTAGCAGGCAACAGTGGTAAGATGGTTATTTATGCCTTTCTCTTAGAATTTTCTAGTCCTTCCCGTCAAAAAGAGCGATATGAGTGTTAAGTTTAAGAGATAACCTAATCTTACTCATCACAAACAAGAGCCACAAAGCTCATTTGCTTAGTTGTGCATAGAGATGCTCATCTAAGCTACAAGAGATACAAAGTTTAGAAAATTTTGTTTCATTGGCCATCCAAGGTACACAAGTACCAATGTACACAAAACACACACTGTTTTTGTATTTTTCAATTTTTCAAATTTTTTTTTTTATTTTTATATGAAAAACAAAATAAACAAAACTGAAAGTAAACACACAAAAACATGTTAAGCAAAGCAAAAACAATGCATAAAACTAGATGCAAATGCACGAGGAAGAGGAAGAAGAGGGGGGGGGGGGATCAATCCATGGAGATAACACCAATGTTTTGACGAAGGAATTCAAAACGTTTGCTGTCAAGAGGGTTGGTAAACAAGTCAGCCTTCTGATCATCGGTGTGAATAAACTCAAGAGTGAGAATACCATCTTCGACAAGCTCCCTAATGAAGTGATGTCGAATCTCTATGTGTTTGGTTCGAGAATGTTGAACCGGATTCTTAGAGATATTGATGGCACTGGTATTGTCACAGTAGATAGTGAGATGATCTTGACAAATACCATAATCATGAAGGAGTTTTTGCATCCAGATGAGTTGTGTGCAACAGATACCAGCAGTAATGTACTCAGCTTCTGCAGTGGATAAGGAGATGGAGTTCTGCTTTTTGCTCATCCAAGAGACAAGATTGTTGCCTACATAAAAACAACCTCCCGAAGTACTTTTCCTATCATCAGCATTCCCAGCCCAATCCGCATTAGAATATCCAGCTAAGACATCATTTGTGTCTTTGCTATACCACACACCGAACTCAGCGGTAGTTTTGACATACTTTATAATTCTTTTTAAAGCAGTCATATGTGATTCTTTGGGATTTGCTTGATATCTAGCACACACACCAACACTGTAACTAATAGCCGGCCTACTAGCAGTAAGGTAAAGAAGACTACCTATCATGCTTCTATATAGAGAAGGATCAACACTCTTGCCTAACACATCTACAGTGAGTTTAACATTGGGGCTTATAGGGGTTCAAACAGAATTAGCAGATTCCAAGCCAAATTTTTTCACAAGATTCTTAGCATATTTAAATTGAGATAGAAATATACCTGAATCTTGTTGATGAATCTGCAATCCAAGGAAGTGAGTAAGCTCTCCAATCATGCTCATTTCGAACTCGGCTTGCATGAGTTTTGAGAAGCCATGAGCAAGTTCATCCTTAGTCGACCCAAAGATGATATCATCAACATACACTTGAGCAACTATCAACTCGCCATCTTCCTTTTTGATGAAGAGAGTTTGGTCAGCTTTTCCTCTTGTGAACCCATGTGACACCAGATATTGTGTGAGTCTGTCATACCAAGCTTTAGGGGCTTGCTTTAACCCATAAAGTGCCTTTTTGAGATACAACATATGATCCGGAAAGTATGGATCAATGAATCCTTTTGGTTGAGCCACATAGACATCCTCTTTAGGCAGCCCATTTAAAAAGGCGGTCTTCACATCCATCTGATAAAGTTTGAATTT
Source organism: Quercus glauca (assembly GCA_023736055.1). Taxonomy (NCBI): domain Eukaryota; kingdom Viridiplantae; phylum Streptophyta; class Magnoliopsida; order Fagales; family Fagaceae; genus Quercus; species Quercus glauca. The sequence goes on along the minus strand of CM043325.1, from coordinate 23,610,123 downwards.
CAGGTGACATGCTAAGGTAAGCAGAATTCTGATGGACACCATTCGGGCAACTAGGGCAAATGTTTCATCATAGTCTACTCCTTCCATTTGAGAGTATCCTTGAGCCACAAGTCGAGCCTTGTTTCGAATCACATTGCCTTTTTCATCAGTCTTGTTGCGGAAAATCCACTTTGTATCAATGATGTGTTCACCCTCCGGTCTAGGTACGAGAGTCCAAACATCATTTCTCTGAAACTGGAGTAGTTCATCATGCATTGCTTCAACCCAGCTTTCATCCTGTAGTGCTTCCTCCACTTTCTTGGGTTCAACCTGTGACAAGTAGCAAGAATAAGACACAAAGTCAGCAACACATTTATCAACTGTTCGTTTCCTTAATGTGAGTTCATTCAAGTTTCCCACAATAACTTCTGGAGGATGATTCAATTTAATCCTAAAGGAAGGTCCTTTCTCCTGATGAGATTTAGAATTTGGTGAAGTTGGAATTTCTGCAAACTCTTCCACAACACTAGGAGTACTAGGAGACGCAGGTTCTTGGTCAACAATGTCTTGAACTTCCTTAGGCTCAGGGGGAAGAATTTCCTTGGGAAGTTCATCAATGCCTTTCTCAAAACTAGAATCTGAAGACTCATCAATGACAACATTTACAGTCTCCATTACCTTCATAGTTCTGTTGTTGTATACCCGATAAGCCTTGCTAGTGGAAGAGTAACCTAAAAATATGCCTTTATCACTCCGAGAGTCAAACTTTCCCACATTCTCTCTATCCTTGAGGATGAAACAAGTACTTCCAAAGATTCTGAAGTACTTCACATTTGGCTTTCTTCCTTTCCATAACTCATTGGGAGTCTTTTTGGTACCGGGTCTGAAGTACACCCTATTTACCATATGACATGTAGTGTTTACGGCTTCTTCCCATAGGTTTCGAGCCACACCTTTGTTATGCAACATGGCTATAGCCATCTCTTGAATAACTCTATTTTTTCTTTCTACCACACCATTCTGTTGAGGCATAATGGGAGCAGAGAATTCTTGAGATATACCTGATCGTAAGCAGAAAGACTCCATGTATGAGTTCTCGAATTCTTTACCATGGTCACTTCAAATTCGATCAATCTTTAGGTTCTTTTCATTCTGCAGTCTTATGCACAAGGCCTCAATATGCTCAGGAGCATCAAACTTGGATCGAAGTAAGATGACCCAAGTGTATCTAGTGAAGTCATCTACCACCACCATGATATATCTCTTACCACCAAGAGACTCAGTTCTGGTTGGACCCATAAGATCTAAATGTAACAACTTCAATGGTCTGGAGGTAGCTGATGTCTGAGTGCCTGGATGCTTAGCTTTTGTCTGTTTCCCAAGTTGACATGGTCCACACACCACATTGCTTATTCTACTAAGCTTTGGTATCCCCAAGACTGATTCATGCTTAGAAACAATGGATAGATGCTTGTAACTAGCATGTCCCATTCGTTGATGCCATAGATCTTCATTGGGCAAACGAATGCTATTACACACTATATCAGCATCAGGAACCAATCCGTAACAGTTGTCCAAAATGTGAACCCCACTAATGAGCTTCTTTCCAGACTCATCCATGACAAGACACTTTCCCTTTGAGAATAGCACCATGAAGTCTTGATCACATATCTGACTTATGCTTAGTAGGTTCACCCTTAGGCCTTCTACATACAGAACATTTGCAATGTCTGGCAGTCCTGGTAGAGATATGATTCATTTCCCTTTAATCTGTGACTTGCTTCCATCACCAAAAGTCACATTACCACCTTTCTTAGGCTCAAAGATCTTGAAGAGAGATCGGTCTCCAGTCATGTGTCTTGAGCAACCACTGTCAAGATACCATAGACATGTATCCATCACTTTGAATGCAGACTTCATCATGAAACACATTTCATGCTTAGATGACAAATCAGAGGGAATGGTTCTTTCTCTCAACTGCCCTCTATAAGCTAAGCCTTTAACTTTTACTCTTCTCAGACGAACTCCTTTGCACATATTCATTCTGAGACAGTCTAGTTTCTTCTTAGCCAAACTGAGATTTTTTCCCATAGTCATTATAAGAGAATTCAAATAACTTTTAGACTTGTGTTTTCTGAGACACTCAAACAAATAGTGATTAGAAAAACAAGATGTATTTGAATACATAGATCTCTTAGAGCCGGTTATAGCCATGACAAACAGGGGTCAATGGATTAACACAGCAAAGATTAACCTAATCAGAATGTGCCTGGTCTGATACCACTTGATAGGCCACAAACGAATTAACCCCTTGTGATTAATTAACCAATTAATTAGCCAAGTGAATTAATTAGGTTCAATTAACATGCAAACGCGTGACAGCACAAACAAATCACCGAATAACTAAATATGTAGCGAAAATTAAATAACACGGTGATTTGTTCACGAATGGGGAAAACCCTAACGGCAAAAACCCCACTGGGTGATTTTTAGGTCACCACTCTCGAAACTCCACTATTATCAAATCAAGCGGTTACAAGTAAAGGAATCCCAAGTACGTTACCAACCTACAGTTGAACCCTTACCCCAATACCCAATTGGACTTGATCTGTAGTGACAATTTCCACCTTTAATGCACGGCTCCCAAGTACGTGACTAACCAGATGCGCAGATCCCAATACGCGACTTCAAACACCAACTTAGAAAAGAGGTTGGTTGCAAAATTCTTTAGTTCATCCTACACGATGAAGATCAGGAAGATGCTTGGTCACAAAACCCTTTTGGTGCAAATACATAGCAACTTCTTCAGAGAAGATGAACTAGGTCAAGAACTTCGTCTTTGATCACAATTTGCTTGAACAAGGATTGCTCAATGCTTTTACAACTTGTGTCTATCATAACGGCTCTTAAACCAATCCTTTTATATGTTTAGGGTTAGAAGAAAAGAAGGCCCAAAAACATATTCACGGATCCCAAGAAATCAGAATAGAAAAATATGATTTTTAAATCTCGACAGATATCAGGTGTCGAGGAGCTATCGAGCAGGTGTTGAGCTTTAATGAAAATGCACTCCAGCTTGATTTTTCTTGGACATACTTGATGACTTCAACACTTGACTTTGAAATCTTGTTTCTTGAAGTATTAAAAGCACCTAGAACTACCCAATTACAAGTAGAGTGCATTTTGTCAAAGGAATAACCAATTTACATAAATAAGTATGACATATGTTCTTGACATGTGAACACATATGTCCTAACAAAGCCGCTAGGCTAAAAACCCAAAAGGGTGGTCTAGGCAAAAGTTAGGGCCAAAAAAAAAAAAAAAAAAAAAAAAGGGAAAATCCTAGCAAATTGAAAACTTGAAGGAGTAACCTAAGAAGAAAAGGATTTTACAGGATGAAAGTCTAGAGGTATGATTCAAGAGAATGAGAATAAAAACAAATATTGATACAGGTGATCAATGAAGACTAGTGAGAAGATGGCAAAGAAGAAACGGGAAAACTCCTCCAATACTTGATTTTTGAGCAATGCATACTTGGGGAAACATAGGGAATTTTGAGCCTTTTTATATCATTCATTTCATAACCTAAACCCGGCCTACATTACAATTCATGAATAAGACCTCCTTGAAGTCTTGCTAATTATAGGCGCATTTTAAACTCTAACAACATTTTTCTCTTGAATTAAAAAAGAAAAGTGCTTAAAATTGTCAAACCCCACAGGATGATATGTCCGAGGACAAAATTTCTCAAATTCTCAAATCCTCAAAATGACTCAAAAGAACTTTCAAACCTGGAGCACTCTCCTTGTTTGCACCCAACAATGTGATTCATTTCATTTCTTGATTGCCTTTAGAGACTTAATCTGACGATATTCAAAAGGGTGAAGCAAATTTGATTACATGAGTTTAATGATTTTGATCATTCCCAATCAAAGAGATTTGTTTGATTCTTAAACACTTTGATTTGCCAAGATGGTTATTCAAAGGATCACCTCTTGTTCATTAAAAGAAAAAAAATCATTCTTTTTCAAAATCCAGTTCTCTTGAACTACGTCTTGACCTGATCCTCTACGAGAGAGGTACGTAGGTAGCCTTTCAAAGGCCCAGTCCCAATCATCCAAACAACCTTGTGGAGCAAAGTCAAAACAATGTGACAAAATTGTTTGAGTGCAAGTTAGACCAAGCCCATTTGTTTTGCATCAAGCATATATAAACTTGGGCCATTGGCCTATTTATATTGTATGCGAATGTGTCCTTCTTGCATGAAAGCATGTTTTCATTTGAGGCATCAATCCATTTTTTGCAAGCATGTCTACACTAATGGCAATGGCCAAAAATGTTTTCATAATAACTGGTTTCTAACAAGCTAAAGAAAGAAAGCCATTTAGCAGGAACCAATGATGATGGACCATGATCTTCTTTTGTGTTCCCCAATGGTCACAACATTAAATAAACTCAACTTCAATCTAAGCATGGAATATGCCTCAAACTAGGGGCATTGGGTAAGTACTTCCAATTCATTTCAATGAATAAATCCATTGCTAATTGAAATTGTCTTTTTGCAGGAATTAAGCAAGGGCTTATCCAGTAATCAACATCAACTTCTAGCCAAAGTTGTTCTCATTCAAAGGATAAATTTTTCAAAAATTTTTTTTTTCAAGATTTCCAAATTTTTTTCCAAAAAAAAAAAAAAAAAAAAAAAAATCATCAGTCAAAATTTTCAATTCCTTCAAAAATTCAGGATTTCAAATTTAAAAAAAAAAAAAAAAATCTTCATTAAATTCTTCTTCCATAATAGAAAGCTATGATCCTCTTCCATATTCTCCAATAGTGCAACATCAAGTCAACTGTCTACCTTCAGCATTCATCGAAGCATGGAATATGTCCTAAACTAGGGGCATTCGCCAGGTATGCCAAATTCTTTTCAATGAATAACTCTGTTACTAATTGAAAATATTTATTTTGCAAGTACTAGGGTAAAAGGCCCACTCACATCTGCATAAGCCAAAAGATCCAAAAATCCTAGGTCTCTTAAAACATGAGCTAGGATCCAGAACCTTTGGTCCTCTGAAAACATGAGCCAAAGCCCAAAAAAACCCTTGGTCCTCTGAAAACATGAGCCAAGATCCAAAAATCCTAGGTCTCTGAAAACATGAACCAGGATCCAAAACCTTTGGTCCTCTGAGCCAAAGCCCTAAAAAAACACTTGGTCCTTTGAGAACATGAGCCAAGATCCAAAAATCCTAGGTCTCTAAAAACATGAGCCAGGATCCAGAACCTTTGGTCTTCTAAAAACATGAGCCAAAGCCCAAAAAAAAAAAAAAAACCCTTGGTCCTCTGAAAACATGAGCCAAGATCCAAAAATCCTAGATCCTCTGAAAACATGAGCCAAGATCCAAAAATCCTAGATCCTCTGAAAACATGAGCCAGGATCCTTGTTCCTCCATTTTTTTTTTTACCTCAAGTAAGCATGTCTTGTACTTATTAAAAAAAAAAAAAAAAATTGCATGCATGAACTACGTTTGGACCTGATCCTCCCACCAAGAGGTACATAGGCAATCTCCCTTGAGATTCGGTCCACATTTTTATCCACAACATGACCATTTACATTTTTATCTACATGCATCATACATTCCCCATGGTTAAATACTGATTGCAAATTTAGGTATCTCTTTCCTACATTGACATTCCCTTTTCAAGCTCTGCCAATGAGGGGAATTCTGTTGACACCCCATTTTGCAACCTGTATTTAACCTCACATGGAGGATAAAAGGGTACTTTCACCTCAGAAATATGCATTTTGATTCTGGCCATTAGATCCTTAATCTCATTTCACCAAAATGATCTTAATGTTGTAACGATCAAATCAACTGGTCATAGGCCCTAATCGGACCACCAGATTGAAAGTTATCATCAAATCAAGTTTTAATGGCTGAGATGCATTATCACAAATTGAGTTCGACTATATGTGATTATGAACAATTGATTTCAATTGGTTATAAGTGTAATCGATTGAAGATCAATGATTTGTAATAATTTGATTGGTTAGGACTATATTTTATGGTGAGGTTGCACACAATAATTAATTAGATAGTTAAATATTAATTATTCAATGAGTAATTTGTTCAATTATCTCTTAATTAGAGTAAATTTGGAACCAATTAAGTCTGAAATGAGAGTAATTTGAGCCATTTAATGTTAATTGGGAGCTAATTTGAGACCTATTAATATTAATTGTGCTGAAACCATTTTCTAACAAATGACCTCTGCTCACCTTTTCATCAATATCTCTCATAATATTTTGAATCTATGAATGAGGTTAATTTTCCCAGAAACTCGACATCCGGGGCTTCAATTTGAGCACAAGAACGAGACAATTCCAATCAAAATTAAGTCAGATATGATTTTTTGAAATTGGCTCTACAAGCTGTTACAACAGCTATGGGAAAACCAAATTTTGGCTTGCTCCTCACTCCCACCAATCTTTCTATTTAATGTACCAGATTTTCTCCAAGGCTAAAATAAGGTCTAGGTTCATGATTCTTTGTTAACCCTCATTAAATGATCTTCTATTCATATTTCCTCCACTACTACTATATAAACCCTCCCTCTCATTCATACCAAGACACAAAAAAAAACTCCTCTCTTCTCCTCTCTTGAGTTATAGGAAGTAGAGTACTCTTGTCATATCTTGGTTTTCCTGAAACTCAAGGTATTGAGTGAGATTCACTCTCTCTCTTCTAGCTCTTCTTTTCCTCCACCCTTAGGACCTCTATCAAGAGTCTCTTCCTCCACCATATGGATCTTGCATGAAGGTATAATTCTCTTCCCTAATTGTTTTTCATGTTACCATGATGAGATTTTAAGATTAAAGCATGATAATAATCATTTAAATCTCTTTGAATATGTTTGAATGTTCTTAATTATTTTTATATGTTCTTCACATGTTCTTGATTGTTTATCATATGTTCATGCATAAACACTAGTTTTGATTTTAAATCCACATAAAAAATATGAAAAACATGTTTATTTCATAATTCTTTCAAATTCTTGAATCTAGGATATCATCATCACACACATTCACTAGAATTTATTTTTTTTCAATCCAAATGAAATGCTTAATAAATTGAATCAGAGTTTATCATATGCACACATATTAAATTCAACATGTAAATTGATTGAAAACATATTGGATGATGTGATATGAATGTTGGCCACTATAATCTAGAAGACCAGTTTCACCGGGCAAGGTGGGTGCCTAACACCTTCCCACTTTGTAACATAGTCTTCGAACTTAGATCAAGGGTTAGTAGATCAAGTGCTTATCCATGTAATTTTCGATTTTTAGATTGTAACTAAGAAACAAAGCCATGTACTTTATCTTAGATTGAATCTAGGACCAAAGCCATGTAATTTTCCTATGATCAATGTAAATTTCACATTAATAAAATGAGGAATTTTTCTTTTCAATTATGGTTTTCTTATTTTTCCAATAATTAAATAAGTGGCGACTCCATTGTTAAACCCTTAATCTAAAGGGGAAAATATAACTACTCAAACCTCCATTTTGAGAGGCAATAACATGACTCCACACATTCACGTGGGTTTGGCCCAACATCCTATAAAAAAGGGGGCCGGGGGCGCGGTCTCTCACAGCTAATGGTATGACGAAGCTTTCACAATAAGAGTATGTAAAGAAAGTTCTTGGCAGGTTCAACATGAATGAAGCTAAACTAGTGAGCACACCTTGGGGTAGTCATTTCAAACTGAGCAAGGAACAGTCACAGAAGACAGAAGAAGAAAGGGACCATATGAGCAAGGTGCCTTATGCTTCAGCTATTGGCAACTTGATGTATGCTATGGTGTGTACAAGGCTAGATATTGCACATGAAATGGGAGTTGTGAGCAGATTCATGAGTAGGCTTGGAAAGCAACATTAGGAGGTCGTCAAGTGGATTATGAGATATCTGAAGGGTTCATTAGATACATGTCTTTGCTTTACTGGTGCAAGTTTGAAACTGCAGGGTTATGTAGATGCTGATTTTGCTGATGACATTGATAGTAGAAAGAGTACTACTGGGTTTGTTTTTACTTTGGGTGGTACAGCTATATCATGGGCTTTAAATTTACAAATGATTGTTACTTTGTCTACTACAGAAGCTGAGTATGTTGCAGCAACTGAAGCTGGAAAGGAGATGATTTGGCTACATGGTTTCTTAGATGAATTGGGTAAGAAGCAGGAGATGGGCATTCTACACAGTGACAGTCAAAGTGCAATTTTTCTTGCTAAAAATTCGGTTTTTCATTCAAAGTCAAAACATATACAAACAAAATATCACTTTATCCAGTACCTTGTTGAAGATCTATGGATCTAAGAACCCAGCAGACATGTTGGCTAAAGGTGTCACTATTGAGAAGTTGAAGCTGTGTGCAGCTTCAATTGGTCTTCTAGCTTGAGGACAGGAGGATGAGTTGCAGGGATGAGGGATTGCTTTTGGAGGATTGCGGTTGATGTTGGTAATTGAACTAATCTCCAAGTGGGAGATTTGTTGGGCTTTGTGAAGCCTAGTTTATGTTTGATCCGGTTTACGACCCGACCCGACCCGATCCGAATAATGTTGCGTGATTGTTGTCGAGTTTTAGAGAGAGAAACACTGTAACTGCCACACTTTTGTATTTTCCCTGATAATAGTGAAATTCCTGCAACTCCGTGAACGTAGGCAAATTGCCGAACCACGTAAATACTGTCTTGTGCGTGTGATTGTTTTTCTTTGGCATGTGTTTTCTTTTTTTTTCTTTTTTTCTTTTTTTTTTTTTGTTTCTCACAGGTTGGGATTTCGGGTTGAATTCCCTACAACAATATAGAGAGAGAGAGAGAGAGAGAGAGAGAGAGAGAGAGAGAGAGTCAAATTTCAGATTTTCTTGTTGATATACTAATTGTTATCTCAATTCATGTTTTATGTATAGAGTGATCAGAATCAAGTTATATTATGAGTAATTCTTGCTTCATTTTGCACTTGAAAAGTACATATTTGAATTATATTTTCTTTGTGTTCTTAACTTGCACCTTAAATTTCGTATCAATTTGTTGTTATTTACTTATTGGTCCATAAATTTATGATCTTAATATTTTAGATGCATGTAAAAGATATAACAAGATAATTTAATCCAATAATGAATTTGTTAAAAAAATAAATCCAATAACATAGTAAATATTAGTAACACCACGTTGCATACCTGAGGTCTTCTGCACCGGTGTTCCGCATACTGTCTCTGCAAACCCTTTCATAAGAGAGAAGAGATAAAGGGTTCTCTTTAATTAGAAGAAATCCATAGAGCTAAGAAAAAGTGTGTGCGTGTTCAGCTTAAAAGAATTACTTGTTTCTAGTTCCTGTCGTCTTAGTATTTGTTTGTTGCTGAATCTAGGAATCTATGACCATTTCAACGTTTCGGCAAAGTTAGAATTGTGTTATACCGCCAAGTTTTATTAGCTGACAAGTTTTCACCCGTGAAAAAGCTGAAAAAAAATATATAGATATATATATTATATATATATATATATGTATATATATATATATACACACACATACAAAACACAAAGAGAGACAGATTTAGTCAATTATGGTAACGTGGGGGCATGAGTATTTCCAAATTCCAATGAGTAAAAAACAAATAAAGGAAAGTGATGCTCATCAGTGACGGAACTACTTGAGGGCTGAGAGGGTGCCATGGCTCCCCTTTCCTCATAAAATTTACAAACTGACTTAAGGAATCCAAAAAATAGATAACAAGAAAAATTTATTAAAAAAAAATACACATATCTGAATAATAAAAAAAATCTTTGGACAAATCACAAATCCGGTCTAAGTAAAAACAATAACAATAAATCAATTACAAATTCTAGCAAAAAAAATAAAAAATAAATACAAAAACTCAATAACCTTTACCCAATTTCTCTCTCTCACTTGAGAGCTTTATATCTCTCTCAAATGACTCAATTCTCATAACTATAGAGAAAACTCAAATGCCACGGACTGATTGCTCCATGCACACACCAGTTAGATCTTGAAAATATTAGAATGTGCTAATTGACTTACAAAACTCTTGATTATAAAATCATATTATTGATTTTTTTTTTCAAAAGAAAAAAAAAATGTTAATAATGCATTATTGTCAACCTCTAGTATTGATATTCTAATTTTTTAAAATCTTTAAATTAAGAACTCTGGCCTCAACTGAGGTTGAATCCTGATTCTGCCCTTGACAATTCATATTGTCTTCTTAAATGTTGCTTGATAAAAGTTAAAAAGCTTGACGACAAATAGTAAATTTTAGAGTTTTATCACCCTACTAATTTAATAGCCAGCACCAAATCCTTGAATTTTATTTAAGAGTACTCAATATTCTATCATGCCTAAAGTTTTAGTTTGAATTATGTTCTATATTGAGGTTGATTTAGGCCTAGTTCATGCTCTCATACATTTTCTAGCAATTAATCTCAAATGTCTTTGCTCAATATTAAAAAATGAAAAAATGAAAAAAAAAAATTTGTCCCAAACACGAATGGAAGCAACCCACGTAGGCTGCCACTCTCCTTTTTATTTATTTTTTATTTATTTTTTTTTTCTGAGACGTAGGCTGCCAGACTCTCCAATCCACCATATCCATACATGTTTCACACACTGTAAAGTTGTTATTTACAACTATGTATTTTGTTGGCTTTTATTCCGTGCCAAATTTGATTGTAATTTTATTCAATCTTTTGTACCCTGTATTTATTGTGGGATTGGTTGTAAGGGTTATGTGATAGAGAGAGGGTGTGAAGATTCAAGCATTTGAAGGCTGAAGAATTCTCGCGGGTATGTCGCGACCTAGCTTCCCGCGAAGTGAACCATGTGAGAAGCACGTGCTGGAAGCTGAAGAGTCATGTCAGGCTATCGTTTTCGCGAGTGTCTCGCTGGTAAGACCTTCCCACGAGACAGTCGCAAAACATTCTGCTTGGAGGATTTTTTGAGTGACTTTCTTACCCTTCACCCACTCTATATATATACCCTTATTACCCACAAATATTGGTGTGGCTATTCAGAGAGAAAAACCCTAGATAGGTTTTCTACAACTCACCCACCCATCTTTTAAGAGAGAGCTACTCCTCCTTAGTGAGAAATCATTGTAGTCTCTTCTCCATCCCTCTCCCATTATCATAGTTTGAGAGGAGATTTGTACCCAAACACCACCCACACCTATTCAGAGTGTAGAGAGTGTTTTGGAGTTGTTGGGAAGCATTGGAAGAAGCCAAGGATAGCAAATGCAACATGGAGCTTGTTGCGAGATCCGGAGAGTTAGACAAGACACGATTCCGAGAAGCCTTGTTGGAGTAGGAGCTTGGAGGGCTTAGGTGCATCGGGTAGATTAGGCTTGAAGGGTCTCTTGCTAACCCATGTATCCCAACTGATTATCTAGTGGATCGATTTCCGCTTGGAGGGCGGCGAAGAGGTTTCTCGCCGAGTTCTTTGGTTTCCTCTTCGATAACACGTCTCGGTGTTATCTGTGTTTGCATCCTTCTTCCCTACTCTTGTTTATTTCATTTTTACTGCTGTGTTGCTTTAAATATGGATTAGAGTAGTTGTCTCGCTTATACGCTTGTGTTGACACTATTCCGCACTTAGTATTAAGTTAGTGTAATATCAACCAAGCTGTAATTTTAATTGGGGGTCTAAATTGCTCTTGTGTTTTCAACACATTTTCGAGTTTTCACACACTGATCAACCAATCATCACAATCAATCCACCATAGTATTTGTTATTTATTTATTTTCTTATTTTATCTTTTTTTTTTTTTTTTTCTTTTTGAGAATGTACTTATTTTATGTTGACCTGCACAATCATTGAATTAATGATGAAGTGATCGTATAAACTTGGGTTTTTGACTTCTTTTATTTTTGGGCCCATAATGGAATCGACCAACTTTTAGGCACGCCGGGTACAATGGCACTTGGCCCATTAATTTGTTTTATTCATTATTACGTATAAAATACAATTTTAAAAATGATTTATTTTCTAAAAAATACCCTAAAGATTTTTTTTTTTTATTCATTATTGTGGAGTTATTGTTTTGGCGACGATGTCTTCTAGAAAATGAGTTATTTTTCAAAAAATATTTTCTATAAATCTATATCATTTTTTTTTTTTTTATGTTTGGAAGAAAATTTAAATGAGTTGAAAAACAATTTTTTAACTTCTCTTATTTAATTTGCTGTGAGATAAAGTTCTTTTACAAAAAAATTTAGTGGAAAAAAATTTCTAAAAATAAACTATATTTTATTTGTTAACCAAAAATAGTTTTATTTTGACTCATTTTTTCAATACTACTAAACATTGAAAAACATGAAAAATAAAAACTATCTTTACACAATATTTTTTATCGAAAGAAACATAGCAGTAGCATTCTCTCCACGCACACACTTTTCTTCTTCTCTTACCAATATCAAGGAACAAAATTATCTCCATTTCATTGAAAATAGCGACTGTACATTTTATGCTTGAAATTTTATTATTTGAAGAATGCATACTTTTAAATTTGTAAAATTTAATCTTTATTGTGAAATGGATCCAATTGAAAAGGAAAGAATCCTTTTCCCACTATCAATTGCAAGGGTTTGAAATTTTAATTGACAGTTTGCCATCCAGTAATGGAGGTTTGTTCTCAAATTTGCACATGCAATGAACAAACATTAGTATAATGTATAATGAATAATAATAAAACAGTCATAAATGGCTATAGTCAGGAGGATGTAGATGATCACAGTTCTATTCTACAAATTTATCACTCTCATTTTGATTTCCTAAACAAAAAAAATTTAGTGGAAAATAATCTCTAAAAATAAACTATATTTTATTTGTTAACCAAAAATAGTTTTCTTTTTACTCATTTTTTCAATACTTCCAAACATTGAATAAAACGAAAAAAAAACTATTTTTACACAATGTTTTCTATCGAAACAAACGTAGCAGTAGTATTTTCTCTCCACGCACACACTTTTCTTCTTTTTTGACCAATATTAAGGAACAAAATTATCTCCATTTCATTGAAATATGGTGAGTGTACATTTTATGGTTGAAATTTTATTTCCTAAAGAATGTATACTTTTGAATATGTAATATTTAATATTTATTGTGAAATGGATCCAATTGAAATGGAAAGAATCCTTTTCCCACTATCAATTGCAGAGGGTTCAAAATTTTAATCGACGGTTTACCATCCAGTAATGGTGGTTTGTTCTCAAATATGCTCAAGCAATGAACAAACATTAGTATATGTATAATGAATATCAACATAAAACGATCATAAATAGCTATAATCAGAAGGCTGCAGATGATCACAGTTCTATTGCACAAAATTTTCACTCTCATTTTAATTTCCCAATGAATGATTCCTTGTCAATCAAATCCCATAGTTGATTTTCAATTCACATTGCCAATTAACCTTTACCATTCAACCCCAAATAGGTAAAACAACTCTCCTCTATTAATTTAAAATCTTTGTTACTATATATGTAGTTTCGAATCATAGTGCAGGTTCATTAAAGTTGCTTACAAATATTGTTTTCTACGTTTTTTTAAAATCTTTTAAAATCCCTTCATAATTTGGGATTTGGAAAAAGCTTTTGTTCTTTTTATTTGGGGGTGTTTTACTAGACAAGTTTTACGACTTTGAAAATAAAAAATTGCTCTTAAAAACAAAAATCAGGAAAAAAATAATTACCAAACATGTCTGGAGTTGTTTGGAGCTTTTTAAAAGGACGGCAATCCGTAAAATGAATATTAACAATTCGTTTCAATGAAATTGAGATTTTTTTTTAGGTGGATTTTAGAGTTCTCCATTGTAAATGAAAATGAGATCTTGGTTGAACTTACTATGCTTTCTGTTTGTTTCACTCAATCTATCACACCTTCATTTATTTAAAAAATATATATATGGAAAGAGAGGCTTGCAGCATATTTCAGAAGAAATCTCACTAAATTTGAATGATATTAGTGTTTCAAAGCACTTTGTAAGGTTGAATTTAATCAACCATTTTGTTGGCTTTATTCCGTGTCAAATTTGCTTGTATTTTAGCAATTAGTAACTCTGTATTTAGGTGAGGATCATGTAAGAATAGTGTGTGAGAGAGTGTGAAGAATTGCTTAAGATGGTACTGAAAGTTCAAAATGGGTATACAACACCCTTGAACGTTTAGACCCCAAATACAAAAATACCAATTCAAGCTTTATATCAAACAATTAATGTGCGGAATATGATAACAAGCTTATAATAGAATTGATAAACAATCTAAGCTGAATATAAACACATCCATAGCAGTAAATATAAGGCAAAGATAAAGGGAAGGAAGATGCAAGCACACGGACAACACATGATGTGTTATCGAAGAGGAAACCGAAGCCCTCGGCGTAAAACCTCTCCACCGCCCTCCAAGCGGTCAATAATCCACTAGAAAATGTAGTTGGGATACATGAACAGCAATAGACCCTCCAAGCCTAATCTACCCGATGTACCTAAGCCCTCTAAGCTTCTTGCTCCAACGAGGTTGCGCCGAACCTTTTTCTTTTCTAGCTTACCGGATTCCGCTATTAGACCATAGCATCAATCAATGTAAATTAGTTCCTTCCTAACTGTTTCCCAAAGCACCAAATAAACCTTCTCACAGATGTGGGTATGGTGAGAAAAGGATTTGGCTAAAGGCCTCTCAAGGGTATGACAATGGAGAGGAAGAGAGTAGATGAATTTGTAGAGTCTCTAAGGTAAAGATTGTGGATGAATCAATCTTGTATTTCTCTAGGGTTTCTCTCACAAAATTCTCTTTAGAAGCTCTCTCAATATGGTGGGTATAAGGGTATATATATAGTAGGGTGAGAAGGGAATGCAAAACGTCAGTTTTTGCCAAACAGGGCATTTTGGCGGCTTGACCTCGCAACTGGGTTAAGTCGCGAGTTCAAGCCGCGAGCTAACGGCCTGGCCAGCCTGGGACTTTTATCCTATAGTGTGACAGCTGGCGCGACTCTTCACCTTCTGGCATGCTTGGCACGTGTGCAGACTTTTGGCGACTTGCAAGCCGCGACACACCCGCGAGATCCAGTCGCGAGACTCTATTTTCTTGCACACTCTTGAGCATTTCTTCACATCTTCTCACACACTACCCTTACAATTTTCCCACCTAAATATAGGTTTACTAAGTGCTGAATTACAAGCAAATTGGCACGGAATAAAGCCAACAAGTTGGTTGATTAAACTCAACCTTACAATCTCCCCATTTGGCTATTCCGTGACAAAACCCTACAACAAACTCTAGACTTAAAGCGTGAGTTGGGAACAGTTGAACAAAACTCACTCACACCTAACTCTAGATTTTAAAACGCTCTTGAACATATGAACAAGTAACTCCTAAAACATAACAACGTAGCAATATCATTGTATGCAGAAATACTTGAAATGCATATGGAGCAAAAATAACAAGATCAAGCAAAATGGAATAAAGTAATAGACCATGGCAAGACTAAAACAAGTAATCACTCTAACCAAGTGATCACAATGCTCATTCACACTTGGAATGAACATCCAGACATTCAAGATGACAAGTACAAGGCAAATCACTTGAATGACCAACACTCAATCAATGCATACAAATATATATGCATCTAGGAACAATCCTACAAGGGCACAAGAGTGTTGTACTTAAAGATAATACAAAGCATTAATAAGTACAGAAGCACAATGCATAAAGGCTGCATGAGCAAAGAATTGCAAATACATGACACAGACCATTAAAGCCTACAAACTACGCATAAGTGCATGGAAACAACCCTTAAAGCTTACATAAGCAACATGGGTACAAACAGATAAAACATATGCTGAATTAACTGAATAACATCATATTATATATTTAATAACTACAAAAGTTAGAAACATTCAAGAGATAAGAGTTTAAACCAATCTTAAACCATAGTGTATCAAACCTATAACATCAGTAGTTATCCAAGCATAGTAACAAAATTGTAAACAAAAAACAACAAATAATGAAACTCCCCCTCAAACCAGGCACTCCCCCTCAAGAGCTTGCCAAAAATCTCCCCCTTTTTAACTGGAATGGCCAAAGGGTCACTGTTGTAACTTGGTGAAAATGCCATCAACTTGAGCTACTTAAACATCAATCTGGTCCTGCATGCCTGCCAATCTCTCTGACTGCTCTCTCTGGCCATTACTTAGAGTCTTTTCCAAATCCTCAAGGAACTTGTGAAGAGTCTCAAAGAACATCTCCAACCTATCAGGTTGAGGACCAGACTGTGCTTGGGTGGCATGTACATTTGAATCTGGCTCAGGAGTGGAAGGAGTAATAGGAGAAAAATGTGCACTCTTTGGAGTTCTGGATGAATGACTTCTGCTAGCTTGTAGAGTGAACATAGAGATTGGTCGAGGACGAGCAATTATTTTCCCAATTGAGGGAGGAGTAACACCTTCACTTAGAATGAATTTCATAATGAGATTGCAAAATGGAAGGCAACCTCGTGCTACTGTTCGAGTCGCTGTCTTTCTTATGATATAAAAAATATGGGCACAGATGTCGATGGTGGTGCCTGTGATGAGATCACTTAGAAATTGAGCTCTTCCAAGGTTGATGTACACCGTGTTAGTCAACGGATAGAGATTGGTATACATGATCAGCTTCAATGTTCTCAACTCAGGTGAAAACTTGGTAGTACTTATGGATGTGCCAGCCCTGGAGATTGCATGGTCAGGACCAAGAACTTGGAGAATGTCCTGAATCACTAGAGTGCGATCATCATAAGGAGTTAGGTCCGTATTCTTAGTTCTAGTGATTTTGAGAAGTTCAGCTATGGTGTCCGGACTAATGATGAACTCTGTTCCTCTTACCAGACAGTGTAATTCAGTTTCAAGATCAACTGTGTTGGCGAAAGACTCCTTCACTAGATCCATCATTGGATCAACAAAATTTCCAAATAATTCTGCCTAATCTTTTGCCTCAAAGATCCGAGGGATAAAAGTGGTTTCCAAAGAGTCAAATCTGACTTCTTGTTTCACTATAGGAGATGCCTGGTCAAAAATGCTTGAGTAAGCATGTAGGTGTTGAGGAGTTCTGAATAACTCAACATTGAGTTCAGTAGTTGGCTGTGATGAAGAATGTGTTCTTTTTGCAACAGGTACGGTTTCCTCTTCTGTCATAATCTCTTTTCTTTTGGAGGATCGTTGAGACATCTGTAAAAGAGCAGACACACAGCAAAGCACCAAAACCAAAACCACTAGGTACCTAAATCAACTTGATTAGATTCAAATGAGAATGGAAATCTGAGAGATTTTACTACATTATAGAGTAAGCCACACTTAAACATAGTGAAGAACAAGGAAACAGAAGCAGGGACAGTTCAGAAACACTTAAAAATCACACAGACACAATAAGTACTGAACACCGTAAACACCAGTAAAATAACTCTCAAACAGAATGAAACAATGACATGAATGAACACGCTATTTCTAAAAAAAAAAAAAACGCAATGGCATCAACATCACTCACAGATTCAAGAAAATAGTGGTAAAAGCATGAAGTATGAAGTGGAAACCAGAAAACCCATACCTTTTTCTAAAAGATTGATGCAGAATTGATGCAGAAATGAAGGATTTACACAGATGAGCACGGAGAGTTTGAGTGAGAGGATGAAGAAGACAATGAACAGTCACAGATTTTCGAGGGAAAAAATGAATTTTTTTTTTTTTTGAAAACTGTCTTTAAAACGCAAAACATGCGTTTTTCGCGACTAGATCAAGTCGCCAGTTAGTCGCCAGGGCAAGCCGCGAAACACTGTGAAGGTGAGATTCTAAAAAAAATATTCTAAGTATTTTTCGCGACTGGAAGGTCTACCCGCGAAAGAGTCGTGAGCTGAGCCGCGAAAATCTCTGAGTAACCCTCGCGATTGGATCTTCTACCCGCGAACAAGTCGCTAAACTGAGCCGCGAAATATGCAAAACCCAAATTTTGAAAGAATTTTCTAAGTCTTTTTCGCGACTTGGGTACTGACTCGCCAGTAAGCCGCGAAAAATCTCTGAGTGGGCTCGCAACTGGGGCTTGCAACTGGGCTAACCCGTGACTTAGTCGCCAAAACAGGGAAAAACAGTTTTTTAAATTTTTGATATTTTTGTAGAAACAAAATACTTTTCAAAAACAACTAAAAACGCTAAAAAATCTTTTTGTGTTTGATCAAACAAAGATTGAGCATGTGAAAACATATTTAATCAAGTATAATCACACAAATGAATATGGCATTCATTGAACAAAGACTTGTGTGTTGTGTGTGGATATCAAAAATAAGATAGTTCTTAGTCCAATGTGAAGCTTCAATGATCAATTCAATCAAGGTATACACAACTAGCACTAGATAATGTGACCTATCTTAATTATAGAAACATGCCTATATGACCTCCCACAAGAACTTGATTACATACTTTGAAACTTTTCATTTGGCTCCATATTCAACATATCATTTGCACTTTTTGAGCAAAGAAAATCTCATTGTGAGATAGATGCCTGAAATTTTTGATATTTCAATTTATGAGTTAGCCTTTGGCTTTTTGGGCATCAAAACATTTTATTTTGGTCGCTTTCCCTTTTTCCTAGTCAAATACTAGTATGTGCGACAGGCTTTTGCAGCTCTATATCTTTTTTCATTTGGAGATTTACATTTAGAGAGCTCTTTTAAGCAAAAACAAAAATAAAGAGTGGGAAGATATATAGGCACGAGTCTATGCATGTCTTAAGATCAACAAAACCATTCACTAATCATTCATGACAAGGTTGAAGATCTATTTACAACAGTCACATAGATTTCAAAATTTCTCTCACAATGATATAAGTGCATAGAAGACAAGCTAAGCTCGTAGATGCACAAGGACATTAGTACAAAGGTACAAGGCAAAACATGATTTGAGACAAAACTCAACAAAGTTGATCAAACTTTTTTGGATTTTCTACTTTTTATATGTTTTTGGATTTTTGACACAAAAGCAGTGAAAGATTGATCAAAAGCATAACAAAAAAAATGTAAAAACATTTAAACCAAAGACAGATACACACACAAAATAACAGCCTAAAAACTAGCACAAAGCACACAACCAAGCCAATTCACACACATGGGAAGTATTGATGCATGGACATGTTGGAATGCTTATGCATGAGTACCCTTCGTCACCCACACGTCACGTGCGTTTGGGGTGATATCCTTAACGGATTGGGTACGGGAATTAGGACTATCAAACCTTCATGTGAAGCTTTCAAGATAGTTGGTGAAGGCACCGATCATCTTCATCACGCCTGTCATTCCTAGATCACGGTTTTGACTTCTTGGTTGCTCACCACCCCAAGAGCTTTTGTCATTTCTTCTTCTTCATGACCGAGGTGCACTTGCATTGTTGTCTGCTCTCAGCTTTTGACACTTGGGTCTAGTACGTCCTCGCAATCCGCAATAGTGACACACATAATCTGTTCTAGGACCCTGTTGTGACCTTGAACGAGATCTTATTCTGCCTTCAAATCTGGCTTCTGATTGATTTTGAAACTTATTAACCACTTGATGCTCAGCCAGCTTTTTCTTCTTTTCAACTTTATCATTTTCAAGAATGGGCTCTTCCACAATCGGCTCTATGGCCTTCACAAATTTAACTTCTTTTGTAGCTTTGACCGATGAGTTACTTCCTCTGGTATAACCCAAACCGGACTTATCTGAGAAATGTTTTTGGGATGAGATAACATCATCCAGCTTTCTGGAGGAGACCCTTTCTATCTTGGCTTGTGCTTGCACCACCTCTTGCTCAAGAAATCTTACTTTGGTATAAGCTTCCGATAGCTCACCATTTAATGTTTCAATTTCACATTTTGCCTCCTTATATCTAGCAAGAAGTCTTTTGTAATCCTCTTTAGCCCTTTTCATCTTCTTCACAGCCGCCTTTGCAACCCTTGCATACTCACCCGATTTCTCAAGGAGTAAAGTATAATTTCTTGAAGACTGGCTGTATTTCTATCCTCTTCGGCATCTGATTCTTCAACAATCCCTAAGGATTCATCATCGCTGTGGTCTCCAAGTTCTTGTACAAGTTGATTCAAGTCCTTCGAGGACTCCACATGAGCAATGGTCATGAATGCGGAGAAATTTCCTTCTCCATCACAACTCTCTTCAAAGTCAGAATTTGATGAGTCCGAATCACTTAAAGTAGTAGCATAGGCTTTTCCCTTCAACTTCAAATAGTTACGACATTCCTTTTTAAAGTGTCCATGTCCATTACATTCAAAACATGTAATTCCTTGTGAGAATTGGGAATCATTACCCTCTTTTCTTCTGAACTCTTTCTTCTCTTTTCCGGTGTTCTGAAATTTTCTTTTGTCACCAAACTTCCCACTATTCTTGAGTTTTGGGAATTTCCAGACGTTCTTACAAGGTACGCCACATCTTTGTCTACTGTGTCCTCTTCCGGGGAGTCATAAGACACCATTCTCTCATCAATTGTCTTAAGAGCAAGGGATTTGCTATTCTTCGCCGAAGGAAGGGACAACTCGTATGTTTGCAAAGAACCAACAAGCTCTTAAATCTTAATGTCGTCAAGATCTTTGCTCTCTTCAATAGCTGTAACTTTGGCCCGGAAACTTTCTGGAAGTGATCGAAGGATCTTCCTCACAATCTTCGAGTCCTCCGTCTTCTCTCCCAAGTTAAATTTACCAATAACAACCTCATTCAATTTACTATAAAATGAATCAAAAGACTCATCCTCACTCATCCTTAACTCCTTAAAGCGAGTGGTCAACATCTGAAGTTTGGTGTCCTTCACTTTCTTAGTTCCTTCATAGGTTGTCTCCAGAATTTCCCATGCTTCCTTAGCAATGGTGATATGAGAAATCCGGTGAAATTCTTCTAAAGATACACCGCAGAAAATAGCATTCAATGCCTAGCTATTTGCATTTGCTGCCGCAAGAGCGGCCTTGTCCCAAGTAGACTTGGCAGCCTCTGGCTTTGTCAATCCTACTTCCACTGCATCCCACACAGCATCATCAATAGAACACAAAAACGCCTTCATACGGACTTTCCAAAATGCATAATTATTACCGTCAAAGAACGGTGGTACATTGAGAGATTGAAACCTATCCATCTCAAAGGGGGTCAGGGATCACACTTAGGTATTTAAACCACAACAGGTGTACCCACTCTGATACTAATTGAAAGTTTAAAATGGGTATACAACACCCTTAAATGTTTAGACCCCAAATACAAAAATACAAATTCAAGCTTTATATCAAACAATTAATGTGCGGAATATGATAACAAGCTTATAATAGAATTGATAAATAATCTAAGCTAAATATAAACACATCCATAGTAGTAAATATAAGGCGAAGATAAAGGGAAGGTAAATGCAAACACATGAACAACACACGATGTGTTATCGAAGAGGAAACAGAAGTCCTCGGCGTAAAACCTCTTCGCTGCCCTCCAAGCAGTCAATAATCCACTAGAAAATGTAGTTGGGATACATGAACAGTAATAGACCATCCAAGCCTAATCTACCCGATGTATCTAAGCCCTCCAAGCTTCTTGCTCTAACGAGGTTGCGCCGAATCTTTTTCTTTTCTAGCTTACCAGATTCCGCTACTAGACCATAGCATCAACCAATGTAGATTGGTTCCTTCCTAACTGCTTCCCAAAGCACCAAATAAACCTTCTCACAGATGTGGGTATGGTGAGAAAAGGATTTGGCTAAAGGCCTTTCAAGGGTATGACAGTGGAGAGGAAGAGAGTAAAGGAATTTGTAGAGTCTCTAAAGTAAAGATTGTAGATGAATCAATCTTGTATTTCTCTAGGATTTCTCTCACAAAATTCTCTCTGGAAGCTCTCTCAATATGGTGGGTATAAGGGTATATATATAGTAGGGTGAGAAGAGAATGCAAAACGTCAGTTTTTGCCAAATAGGGCATTTTGGCGACTTGACCTCGCGACTGGGTTAAGTCGTGAGTTCAAGCCGCGAGCTAACGGCCTGGCCAGCCTGGGACTTTTATCCTGTAGTGTGACAGCTGGCTCGACTCTTCACCTTCTGGTATGCTTGGCACTTGTGCAAACTTTTGGTGACTTGCAAGCCGCGAAACACCCGCGAGATCCAATCGTGAGATTCTATTTTCTTGCACACTCTTGAGCATTTCTTCACATCATCTCACACACTACCCTTACAATTTTTCCACCTAAATACAGGGTTACTAAGTGCTGAATTACAAGTAAATTGGCACAGAATAAAGCCAACAAGATGGTTGATTAAACTCAACCTTATAGGTACAAAGAAGCAGGGACTCGTGACTGGCAAGCCGCCAGAAGATGCTCACGTGCCAAGCATGTGGAGAAGTTGAAGCATCATGCCAGTTGTTGTACTACAAGACAAAAGTTCAGACTGGCCATTCAATTACCTCGCGGCTTGAACTCGCGGCTCTGTCAAGTCGCGAGGCCAAGCCACCAGCCAGCTCTGTTTTGAAAAAACTGACTCTTCGCATTCCAAACACACACCACTATATATAGAACCTTATACTCACGAAATGTAGAGAGCTTCCAAAGAGAATTTTGAGAGAGAAACTCTAGAGAAAAACAAGATTGACTCATCCACAATCTTCACGTAGACTCTTCAAATTCCTTTACTCTCACCTTCTTCATTGTTACATCCTTGAGAGGTTCTTAGCCAAATCCTTTTTTCACCATACCCACATTTGTGGGAAGGCTTTTTGGTGTTTTGAGAAGCAGTTAGAAAGGGACCAATTCATATTGGTTGATGCTATAGGCTATGCAGAATCCGGTAAGCTAGAAAAGACAAAAGTTCGGCGTAACTTCGTTGGAGCAAGAAGCTTGGAGAACTTAGGTACACTGGGTAGATGAGGCTTGGAGGATCTTTTACTATTCATGTATCCTTACTTCATTTTCTAGTAGATTATTGACCGCTTGGAGCAGGGGCGAAGCCACATAGTGGCTTGAGGGGGCCGAGGCCCCTACAAAAAAAAAAAAAAAAAATTCACATTAGAGTAGGGAGAAAAAATAATTGAGCCCCCCCAACATTTCACATCCGGCCCCCCTACCCGTTTCTCACCCATTTTCCCAGCCCCCAATCAAAAATTAGGAACACCTCAAATTAAAGAAAAATTTATATATCTGTTCTACTTTCAAGCAAAAAAAAAAAAAAAAAAAAAAAAAAAAAGCACAAAACAAATTTGAACTAAAATCTGAAAAAAAAAAAAAATGTAACAGAGCAAACCAAGCCCACGGCAAGCCAAGCCCACGGCGAGCCCAAGCTCGCTCACGGCCAGCCCACAGATTCTCAACCAAAAAGAAAAAAAAGAAAAAAAAAACCAGTACAGGCACGTCGCGTCGTCGCTGGCAGTCGCAGAGAGTTGAAATCCATCCCATTAGAGAAATCAATCCCCAAATCCCCAATACTAAAGCTCATCAAACCCCCAATTCCCCAATACTACTCATCAAACTCAGCAAACTAAAACAAATAGAGTGTTTATCAAAAAAAAAAAAAAAAACCCCCAATACACAAACCAAACCCCCTAACCCAGTAACCCACTTACCCACGGACCGTTGACGTCGCCGTCTCTGCCAGACTGCCTCTGCTCCAGTGCTCGGCCTCCCTCAGACGGTGCTCCCTCCGGCGGTCCGGCCCTCCCTCAAGGTATTTCTCACTTTTTCTCTCTGACTCTCTCAGTCTCTCTCTCTTTATCTCACTGAACATTTGAATCTTTCTTTTCGCAGATCGTAGCGGACCAGGCCAGCGGTCATCGCCTCATCGCCATCAGACTCGGAGATCGCCTCATCGGCCATCGCCATCGGAGATCGCCTCATCGGCCATCGCCATCGGAGATCGGAGATCGCCTCATCGCCACGACGCCATCGGAGATCGGAGATCGCCTCATCGCCTCGCCTCTGCTCTGGTTTTTCTCTCTAACTCTCTCTCACTCTCTCTCTCTCTTTATCTCACTGAACTGAAGGAAAAAATGAAAGAATATTTTATATTTATGATGTCTCTCTAACAGTCTAACTCTTTATTCTTATCTTTAAATTTTTATCTGTGATCTCAGATTCTCGTGTCTCTCTCTTGTCTCTTTTGATCTGTGCCTCACTGATTGGCTGATTTTGCCTTTTTCTGTTTTAATGTTTTTGTCTTTTTTTTTTTTTTTTTTTTAAATTTGGCTTTATGTTATTACTTTTTATTGTTGGTCAGTCAGTGACTATTTTTTTTTAATTTAGCTTTATCTTGTCACTTTTTGTTATTGGTCGGTGACTCATTGGTGTTTAGTGAAATATTAATTGGCATTTAGTGTAACGTGTGTTATGATTTGTGATTGGTATTGTGAAATTTTCTGATTGCAGCTAGCTATTGATTAAAGCAATGTAATGTGCAACACATTACATTGCTTTAATTATAACAAATAAATTAAAACAAATTAAAACAATATAATTAAATTAATCAATATAACAAATTAAAGTAGTATAATTAATAGCAAATAAATTAAAGCAATATAGTTTATTGTTAAACTAAACAATAATAATTAAAGCTATATAATTAAATTAACCAATACATTATAAAAGACAAATTAATTAAATTATTTTTGTTTTTGTTTAAGGGGTTATTATTAATTAAAGTTGTATTAAAAATGGGTTGACTGTTTAAATTATAGTGAAAATTTTGTTTTTTTCTTGAGTATGAATAACATTCATATAACTAAATAAAAATTTCTAATTAAATTTTTTTTTAAAATTCTTTTCAGGTTAATTTTTGAGTCATATTCTTAAAGCTAAAAGAATTATGAGCAAACGAAAAACAATTGATACATTCTTTAAGAAAAAAGATGTTAGCAATTCAGAAATTAGGACACATGTGGCTGTAGAAACAAATGCTAATACTTCAATGCCTGATGAACATCCCTCCAAATGTCCAAAACTTCAATTTGAAGAGATAGATCGTGATCCAGGATCACGTAAACAAATATGTGAATTTCCTATCAACAAACAAGATGAAATCCGACGAGCTTATCTCATAGAAGGTCCATATCAACCTGTAAATATAGAATATCCATACAATGATGATACTCATTGTCGTCGATTTCAACCTTCATGGTATAGTTCACATAAGGATTGGTTAGAATACTCACCTTCAATGGATGCGATATATTGTCTACTTTGCTACCTTTTTAGTAAGAAGCCAATAGGTCGTCCCGGATCAGATGTATTCATTTCAAGAGGTTTTAATAATTGGAAAAAAGTGAAAGATGGAATGAATTGTCCTTTAATTCGTCATGAAGGGAAAGAACCACACTCCCCACATAATAATGCTATGAAATGTTGCGATGATTTAAAGAATTATTCACGGCATATTGACAAGCTGATTGAGAAACAAACGTCAAAAGAATTAGAGAATAATCGATTGCGGCTCAAAACCTCAGTAGAGTGTGCTCGATGGTTAGCATTCCAAGCTTGTGCTTTTAGAGGTCATGATGAAAGTCTTGATTCAAAAAATAGAGGTAATTTTATTGAATTGATAAAATTCACTTCAATTTTCAATGACAAAATAGCTAGTGTTGTCTTGGAAAATGCACTAGGAAATGCCAAATATACATCACCCACAATTCAAAAAGAGATTTTGCATATTCTTGCTAGTAATGTGCGAAATGCTATTCGTGAAGAAATTGGGGATGCAAAATTTTGCATTCTTGTTGATGAAGCTCGGGATGAGTCGAAGAGAGAGCAAATGGCCATCATTTTGAGGTTTGTTGATAAAGAAGGTTTCATTAAAGAGCGTTTCTTTCATGTTGTGCATGTTAGAGACACTACTGCATTGACTTTAAAGAATGAGATATGTGCTGTCCTTTCTCATTACAACCTCCACATTGAAAATATTCGAGGTCAAGGATATGATGGGGCTAGTAACATGCGTGGTGAATGGAATGGATTACAAGCTCTTTTTCTTAAAGATTGCCCATATGCTTATTATGTACACTGTATGGCTCATAGGTTGCAATTAGCTCTAGTTACAGCATCTAGAGAAGTAAAAGTTGTTCATCAGTTCTTTGATCATTTGGTTAATATTATCAATATTGTTGTTGGTTCTAGTAAGCGTAATGATGAATTACAACATGCTCAATCAGAACAAGTTGAGAATATGATTGCTTCTAATGAAATTGAGACTGAAAGAGGGGCAAACCAGATTGGTACTTTGCAACGTGCTGGAGATACTAGGTGGGGATCTCATTTTCATTCTATTTGTAGTTTGATTAACATGTTTGATGCTACTTGCAAAGTTATCAACACTATCTCTGAGAAAGGGGCTAACTATAAACAACGCGGTGATGCCGATGGAGCTTATCAGGTATTAACATCATTTGAATTTATTTTAATCTTGCATTTGATGAAAGAGATAATGGGAATTACTAATGTTCTTTGTCAAGCTTTGCAACAACGTTCTCAAGACCTTTTAAATGCCATGCATTTAGTTTCAACTACAAAATCACTTATTCAAAAGTTGAGAGATGATGGATGGGAGCCTTTACTTGCTAGTGTTATAGCATTTTGTGAGCAACATGAAATTGATATTCCTGATATGAATGCTCATTACACTAAAGGTCGAGGTAGATATCGTCGTCAAGATGAAGATTTAACAATGGAACATCATTTTAGAATTTGCATATTTACAGTTGCAATAGACTTTCAATTGCAAGAATTGAAAAGTAGATTTGGTGAGTTAACAACGGAACTTGTCATTCTTAGTTCAGCTTTAAATCCCAAAGATGCTTTTAGATTATTCAAAATTGCTCATATATGCAATTTAGTTAAAAAATATTATCCTCAAGATTTTACTGAACATGAACAAGAACTTTTGGAGTCTCAATTGCGACATTATGAGCTTGATGTGATAAAACATCCAGATTTTCAGAATATGAGTACAATTTCCGAGCTATGTAGGGGATTAAAAATTTCAGGAAAGTCTAATGTCTATTTTTTGATTGATAGACTTATTCGTCTTGTGTTGACCCTTCCAGTTTCTACAGCAACTACAGAACGAGCTTTCTCAGCTATGAAGTTGTTAAAAACAAGACTTCGCAATAGAATAGAGGATGAGTTTTTGGCAGATAATATGATAGTTTATATAGAGAAGGAAATTGCAGGGAATTTCACTATAGAGATGATAATGGATGAATTTTATTCCATGAAAAATTGTCGTCAGGCATGATTTGATCCGGTTGATGACCTGACCTGACTTGAATAATGTTGCATGGTTTATAATGGGAGATTTACTGAGGCTTAGTCCATGGAGCGGAGGCTTGGGTAGACAAAAAATTTTTGGCCCGTTTTGTAGCCCATTGTGAATCCTGTGCGCAGGATATAAAAGCCTTTTTTTTGTGATTAGGGTTTTGTCTTGTTGTTGTTTTTGAGAAAGAAAAACACTGTAGCAACACATTGTAATTTTTTTTGATAATAGTGAAATTCCTGCAATTCTGTGGACGTAGGCAAATTGCCGAACCACGTAAATACTGTCTTGTGCATGTGATTATTTTTCTTTTGGCATTTAGTATATTTATGTTACAACCCGGCCCCCCCCATGAATTTATTCCTGGCTACGCCCCTGGCTTGGAGGGCGGCGGAGAGGTTTTACGCCAAGGGTTTCGGTTTCTTCTTTGATAACACATCGAGTGTTGTCCTTGTGTTTGCATCTCTCTTCCCTTTATCTTTGCCATTTAATTACTGCTATGGTTGTGATTATTTATGGTTTAGATTTTTTATCAATTCTGTTTTAGTTTATGTTCATATTCTGCACGTTTATTGTTTGATAATAAGCTTGAATTGGTAATTTGTAATTTGGGGTCTAAACATTCAAAGGTGTTTTATACACATATTGAACATTCACACTTTATGTCTGGAATTTTTATCTGGCGCCACTTAACAACATATCATCTATCTACGTGCATTCTTTAATTACCGGCCTTCTTTGTAATATTATGGTTCTTGAATTTTTGGCGACAATGTTAGGACAGCATCAGCAACTGAGAGGAAGATCTTGTCCTCGCCGATTAAGTTTGCAATCCTTGATGTGTGTAGTTTTTGAATCACTATTGGCCCGGGGTTTACTAAAGCAAGCTGTGTAAAACAATACCGAAAATCGATTTTCATTAATACACTCATAAAGGCCATATAGACAGATTATACCATTAACAATGCAATAGGGTTCTTGTAATTTAATCGAATGTACACTAAAAAGTGTGTAACAATATTTTTTCAACCAAAATACTGCAAAATTTTGAGCCTAGAGTGTAAATGTGTAGGTAAATTTAGAAGCGGCAGTATTTGATACAACCCGCAAACACACCAAAATTTTTATCAAACATAAATTTGAATTCAAATTATAATTGGGAAATTAAAAAAAAAATAGTTATAATGATAATATTTATTTGAAAATCTAAAGGCCATAACTCTTTTACCCAAAACTAAGAAAAGAAAAAAGAAAAAAACCTCTCATTTGGCTTTATTTTCTTAGATTGCCTATTAAACGGGTTAAAGTGAATTGTGTTGTGTCAATTGACTTAATAAACGGGTTGTATTATTATTTTTTTTTAGAAAGAAACAGGTTGTATTAGTACGGAGGGGCTGTGAAACAATTATTAAATAGGTTAAATTAAGATTGAATAAGATATTTAAATACCCATACCTTAACATAATACAAACATGACTGGGTAATAGAAATTGCCATCCATAAAAATAATAGAATGGACTCAAATTCATTGCTAGAAGACTCTAGGAGTATATAGATTACGTGAGCAATGGAAACTACTAGACTGATCCTTGATTAATTTAATTATTATATTTTTATGGAAATTAATTACAGATCGATAAACATGCTGACGTAGTATGTAGGTAAACTTAACTAACAGAACTCACATGAAATTATAGAAAACCTTTAAAAGAAAAAAAGAAGAAGATATTTCTAAGCACTGTTTAGAACGCAAATAATATGAAACATTTGTGAAAACATTCTACATACCTTAACATTTCTTTGCTTAAGAATCTTATATAACTCTTTTAAGGAATGGATACCGCTACTGTCAATATCTGTAACAGCTGCATGAATGTAAATTACATGAATATATTATTCCTCTAGTAATTAAGTTTAAAACTGAACTGGTACTAAATAAAATACAACAAATAGCTCACGTGACATTTCAATGACAAGATACTGGATTCTGGGCAGATTTTTTTTTCTTCAATGCTTCTACTTCTTTGCTTAGCCATCTCAAAATCCTGCAAGAGATTGGATTCATGTATTAACCTAGTTCTAATTTTCAAATTTTAAAGTACATGGTCTACACACACACACACACACACATATATATATATATATTCTCTTTGGTATGCAAAAATCACAACAGTTTCCTAGAAACTATTCTTCAAAGATTATGTCCAGCTGACGAGAAGTAGAGTTTCCTAGAAACTAAGGTCCTGTTTGGTATGGTAACTCAGACACATGTTTTTAGTTTTTAAACAACATTACACGTATTTTCACACACTTTTTCACTCACACATATTTTCACAAATGTTTTCAAACAACAAAACACATGTTTTTAAGTGCATGTACCAAACACCTCCTAAGAGTCTATTTGGAAACAACTTATTTAGCTGAAATTAAAAACTTTTTACTGAAAGTACTGTAAATAAAGTTAAAAGGTAGCCGAAATAGTACAGTGGGACTTATGAATAGTACCAAAAAGTGCAATACGACCCATAAATAGTAGCAAAAATAAGCTAAATAGTAAAAAAAGTTAGTTTTTTAAGCCAATGCTAAACACAACCTAACTATACTTAAGTTCGGATAGGCTTAAAAAATAGGTTGAGTGTTGACTAAGGCAGGGCCGGCCCAAGATAGTTTGAAACTTAAGGCAAAAATTTTAGAAAGACCTTTTTATATCTAAATATCACTTAAATAATATTTAGTTTATTTTTTATATTATAATTTTTTAATATTTCAAATCTATTATTAATTCTTACTAATTAATAAGACTAATTTACCCAAAGTGGCTTAGTGATACTTACTATGTAGGTTTTATAAACTGACGTGTTATCAATAAAAAAAATTTATTCAAAACATTCATTTATTATATTGTTTGAATGACACCAATCATATTCATGCCACATCAATTTGTAAGTTTTCTGTTATAAAATTTATATTAGTTTTAGCATTTTTTCATTCACTTAATTGTGAATTGGTGATTGTGTTGTATTTCTATTCATTCATAATTTTTGTGTATGTGGAGAAGATGCTAAAGTTACTACAAATTTTATTATAAAAAACTTACAAATTGATGTGACACTTAAATAAAGGAATAAATAAGTATTGAATTACTTATTGTGATGGGTGACATATCAATTTATATGACCTATTTGATAAAAAAAAAATGTGCAAGTAACTCACTTTTTTTTTTAATTTAAAAAAGAAAAAGAAAAACCTTACTGCCCCATATTAATTTGGGGGCCTTTCTATGTTAGGGGGCCTTAGGCCATGGCTTAAATGGCCTAGGCTTAGGGCCGGCCCTGGACTAAGGATGGTTTTTGAAAGCTCACTTAGTGTGTAAAACACTTGTAAATGTTTAGACACCCAATTACAAATTTTCCAAAACAAGCTTATATTCAAACAATGTATGTGCAGAATATGAAATATAAGCAATACCCAAATATGCAAACTACTCTAAACCATATTTAATCACAATTCAACAGTAAATAAAAGTAAAGAGTAAGGGATAGAGAAAAGCAAACACAAGATAACACCGGCACGTGTTATTGAAGAGGAAATCGAAGAACTCGGTGAAAAACCTCTCCATTGCCCTCTAAGCGGAAAAATGATCTACTATAAAATCAGTTGGGATACATGAATAGCAATAGACCCTCCAAGCCTAATCTACCCGATGCACCTAAGCCCTCCAAGCTTCTTGCTCCAACAGGGTTACGTCTAACATTGTCTTCTCTAGCTTACCGGATCGCGTAATAAGCCCATTGCATCAACCAATATGAATTGGTTCTCTCTCAAACTACTTCCCAAACACCAAGAACCTTCTCACTGCTATGAATATGGTGAGGTGGGGATTTGGCTTAAGATACTCTTATGGGTGTGACAATGGAGAGAGTGAGAGTAGAGGAATTTGAAGAATTAAATGTATAAGATCGTGGATGAATCAATCTTGTTGTTTTCTAAGATTTATCTCTCAAAATTCTATCTAGAAGCTCTCTACATTTCGTGGGTATAAGGGTATTTATAGTAGGGTATGAGAAGTAATGTGAAAAGTTAATTTTCAGCAAAACAGGGTACACTAGATAGACACACTTAATCAATTCTTCACACTCTCTCACACACAACCTTTACATTATTCCCACCTAAAAATAAGGTTTCTAAATGCTGAATTACAATCAAATTTGGCATGGAATAAAGCCAACACATAGTTGAATAAGTTCAACCTTACAATCTCCTCCTTTGGCTATTCCGTGACAAAACCCTAAAACAGACTCTAGACTTAAAAATGTGAGTTGGGAACAGTTGCCAAAACTCACTCACATCTAATTCTAGATCTGTGAAGCTCATGGACCATATGAACAAGTTTCCTGAAAAAAATATCACAAAATGCACTTATTAAGTTCATTGTGAGCGGAAAACTTAGAATGCATATAGAGCAAGCACAATATGATCAAGTAAGTATGAATATGATAATGAAGCATAACTTGACCATACAAGAACAATCACTATAAATAGCGACTACAATGAACATTCACACGGTGACTGAACATCCGAACATGCAAACAAATAAGCTCAATGCAAAGTATCATTTGCATGTCCAACATTCAACCGATGCAAGAGCACTAAAGCAATTGCATCAAGGATTCAAGATCTAACAAGGGCATAAGAGTACTAAAGAAAATGCAAAACATTAACTAAAAGTACTAAGCTACATAAGCAAAGGTACAAATAAAGCATAGTTTAAATAGCTAAAACATCCAAGAATCCATAACACAAAATATCCATGCATTTTAAAACCAAAGTACTAAAACCATAGAGTACTAAAATAAGGTGCTATGAAAAGCATAAAAACTGTAAAAACTATAAGTGCTATGAAAACTATGAAATGTTCTCCACCTCAAGATAAACTCCCCCTTAAGAGCTACCTCAATACTACTCCCCCTTTTTGACTGGAATGGCCAAAGGCCTAAGGTTGGTAAGTGGAGCTATCAAACTTGGCTGCCAACAAGTTGATTTGATCTTGGATAGCTGCAAGGCTGTTGGAGTGATCAGTTGCTACAGCCCTTAGACCATCAATCCTCTCAAGAATATTTGGAAAGCATCTAGAGGAATTGATGAAGACGATGATGCTTCGCTCCTACCTCGACCACCACCACATCTTGGAGGAGGTTGTTGTTCTTCTGCTTTAGTCTCTGTCTCAACAAGAGGTGCTTCTTTAGGCTCTTTAGCTTGTTCATCTTCAGGAAGTCGAACCCTACTTCTTAGGATTGTTTGAGAGTTGATGGAAGGAGCTGAAGTCATTAGGCTTATGTCTTGTGGAGTCTCCACACCATTTTCATGAAGAATATGCATTATAAGACTTGGGAGACCAAGCTTTCCCCTTGAGGTTGCCTTTGTAGCTTCGGCAATGATGGTATACAAGTGAGCACCAATGTCAATGTAGATTTTCCCATGAAGCTCCATGAGGAATATGGCTCTAGCATTGTTGATGGTGCTCAACTTTCTTATCGGATACAAGTTAAACATCATGATGTAAGCAAGACATCTCAAATCCGGAGGAAAGGAGGTCGTGTTGAGGCATCTTCCTTCCTTATAGCCACTAATGCGTAGTTGCACAGTTTCTAGTGAGACCATTCTGTCCTTGAATGGAATGAACCTTTCATGATCTTGTTCTTCAAGTCCAAGTATAGTATCAATGTCCCCCATGTCAAGAGTGAATGCATGATGTACATTTTTAGACCCCTTAAAACACAAGTTGTTTAACCTAGTTATTTAGCCAAGTGATTACTTAGATAAATTATTCAGATCTAGGTTAACACATTCAAATCATATCATGTAAATAATGCGAAAATATAAAGAACACATGATATGATAACCCAGGAAAACCAAACCGGTAAAAAACTTGGGGAGGATTTAACCTAGCTATCCTTAAGGTAAAACAAATCCACCATGAAAGAATTGAAGTTTATAGAATAAGACTTAGACCACTAACATCCTATTGCTACCTTGAGTAGAAAATTTACTACCATGACCACGTGACAGCTCCGAGTTCACGGATTACTTTTTTTCTTGATCTACTGCAACCACAAGTACTCCCACTTATGACTTTGAGACTCCACTCAAAGGTTTCAGATCTTCTTGAAATTCTTTATGCAGCAACTGAAGCGATTACCAAGTTTTTAACATGAATCTTAATCTTGATAACCCTAAGTAAGTATGAAGGTAAACACCTCTAGATCTCAGAAGAGATTCAACACACAGCACATCAAAGACCTCTAAAAAGTAGCTAGGGTTTTTCCTTTTATACTTGGAGTAAAACATTAAATCCTACACATCAAACTGGGCTTGGGTTGAGTTGGAAATTTTGCAGAAAAAATAATCTGTACGAGGTTCGATCGATTGAGTCTAATTTTCAATTGATCGAGCCTTGCAGATTTAGTCCAATAAATCCTGCAATCACTCGATTCCAACTTTACAAATAAACACACTTTGAGTAGCCTAAATCTAGACTCCAAGTTTTGATCATGGTTTGCCAACAAATTACAAATTGAAGTTCTAATACATTTAGTTCCTAAAGTCTTAGAACCTAACACATGACCTTTAACCCAGCATTCTATGTGATCTTCTTTGAGTGATGCATTTGCATAGAACTCTTTGATCAAAGGTTCACAAACTCCAGGGAGATCACCAAGGAGTTTTTCCCAGCCTCTTCCTTCAAAATAGCTCGGAATGAAGGAATCCTTGAGATCAGCAAGATTCACATATCTCTCCTGAATTATTGGAGTTGTTTCGAATTGATGGGAATATCGCTCAAAGTGTTGAGGGGAGTGAAATAGGCTGTTGTCAAAGCGCTTTCTCTTGTCACCTCATTGAGCAGTGGTTTTTCATGGAGCCATCTACAAAACAGAGCAGTAAATACCACAAAAATAGAGCACAATATCCGATAACAAGCTTGATTAGTAACAAGTTAGTACCAAAACAAAAACTACGAATTAAACCCTAAAAACTGAAATTTAAAGAACAATTAAAAAAAATTGACATGTGAAGATGCTAAACATCAAAGCATGATATAATCATGGCATTAGTCGAACAATATGTCAAAGATTGTGTGTGTGTGCATCATATGAAAAAGTGTGCATATAAGGCATGAAACATGCAATCGACAAAGTGTGAAAACCCATAATCATTAGTTGTTCCAACCATGGAAACATGATTATCCCCAAAATTTTTGTACTTAATGGAGTCCAAAAATACACACAAAAGCATCTAAATAGACATATTATCAACAAGATGGTATGCACTTCACAACACAAAACATAGTATAATGCATGAGCATGTAATGAAAACATAAAAAATAAAAAATAAAAACATGTAAAACAAGCATTATACCATTAATCTCAACAAAACCCATATATCAATTTCAACAAAAACATCAAAAACCCATGTTCATCAACCATATATCAATATCTCAACATAAACAACAAATCCATGAAAACTAAGGCTTTAACTTGAAATAGAGTGAAAAGAAGTGAAAACCCATACCTTTTCAAAGATTTGGAATGTAGATTGAAGATGAAAATGGAGGTTTTTGGAGTGAAAATGGCGGTTTTGAGGGAGGGAGAGGCGGAGAAGACAAAGAGAAGGGCACGTGATGCAAGGGAAACTGAAAAGTTTTTGAAAAACTGTCTGAGTTTTAACCCTATTTGTGCAAAACACGTGATTTTCGTGACTCAATTGACTTGCGAATGAGTTGCCAAAATCCCTTGAGCCCAAATTTTGAAAAAATTCTCTAAGTCTTTTTCGTGACTGGGACTTCCACTCGCTAGTGAGTCGCAAACGCCTCTAGATGAACTCGCGACTCACGAATGAGTTGCGAAAATGAGTTGCCAAAAAGTCTAAACTCGCGACTTGAACTCTTACTTGCCAGTGAATCATGAACCATTCTGGGTAAACTCGCGACTCATGAGTGAGTTGCCAAAAGACAGAGTTGAAAATTTTTGGATTTTTGTGAAAGTTTTCAAAACAAAATACTTTCCAAAAACAGCTAAAATACTCCAAAATCGTTTTGGGTTTGATCAACATATGCTTGAGTATGTACATCACATTTAATCAAGTACAATCACACAAATGAATAAGACATTCATTGAACATACATGTGTGATGTGGGTGAGTATAAAAAATGAGATAGTCCTAGTCTAATGTGAAGCTTCAATGATTAATTCAATCAAGTCATACACAATTAACACTAAGTAGAGTGACCAATCTCAATTGTAGAAATGAACATATATGACCTCTCACAAAAACTTGATTACATATCTTTGAAGCTTTTCATTTGGCTTCATTCAATTCATAACATTTGATCATTTTTTTTTTTTTTTTTGATCTTTACATCTCTTTTTGATATCAATGCTTGAAATTTTTGATACTTCAATTTGATGAATAAGCCTTTGGCTTTTTGGTACCATACAATTCAATACATGTCGCTTTCCCTTTTTCTAGTCAAATACTAGTATGTGCAATAGCTTTTTCGGCTCATTATCTCTTTTCGAGATTTGACATTGGTTGAGCTCTTAAGCAAAAAAAATGAGTTGGAAAAGATATAAGCACAAGTCTACGCAAGTTTCAAGATCAACAAAACTATTGACTAATCATTCATGACAAGTTTGAAGATCTATTTACAACAATCACATAGATGTCAAGATTTTTCCCACAAGGATACAAGTGCATAGGGAACAAGCTAAGTTCATTAATGCACAAATCCATTAGTATGGAGGTACAAGGATAAACATGCATGTGACAATGCACAACAACGCCAATCAAACTTTTTGGATTTTATACTTTTTATGTGTTTTTGGATTTTTGACACAAAGCAAGTAAAGATTGATCAAAAACAAAAACAAACAATCAAAGCTTTTAAACAACAACAACAATAAAAAACATGCTAGAATGTAAAATAAGCAAACAACCAACAATGTCACATTGTATAGAAAGAATTAATGCATGGACATGTTATAATGCTTATGCATAAATACCCTTCTTCACCCACACAACACGTGCGTTTGGGGTGATATCCTTTGAGGATTGGGTACTTAAGCCATGATTCTCAAACCTTAAGGTGAAGTTGGCCAAACATGAGGTCACGGTGTCAATCATCTTCATCACATCACTCATAACAGGTTCTTCTTCTTGCCCTTTTGGTTGCTTGGGTTTCCCATTGCCTTTTCCTTGTCTTCTTGCCTTTTGAAGATCCACATTCTTCAAGGCTTGGAGCTTGTAGCAATTTGGCCTAGTGTGCCCTCGGATTCCACAATGATGACAATAATGTTGTGTTTGTGGACCTCTTTGTGCCTTAGGAAGAGACTTTCCTTTTGCCTTGGGTTTAGCTATAATTGGATTTGGAGACTTCGTCAAAACCTTTTGATTCACCACATTTAGCTTCTTTTCAAATTTTACCTTATCAACAAGAGGAGTTGATGGTTCTTTAGCCTTGACAAACTTCATTTCCTTAGACACTTTAGAGCTTTAGCTACTTTCTTTGGTATACCCTAAGCCACTTCTATCTGAAGAGGGCTTTTGATAGGCAAGCACTTCATCAAGTTTCTTGGAAGCAACACACTCCACTTTAGCATTTGCTTGAACAACTTCAAGCTCAAGAAACTTTATCTTGGAATAGGCATTGTTTAGTTCTTCATTTAACCTTTTAACTTCACACCTAGGCTCTTTGTACTGCACGAGGATGCTTTTATAATTCTCTTCGACTTTCTCCATCTTTCTAATGGCTGCCTTAGCCACTCTTGTATATTCTCTGCGCTTTTCAAGAAATGCATTGTAGGATTCTAGCAATCTATTTGTTCCTTCAAAAATGCATTCTTCTTCATCATCATTGGATTCATCTCCAACAACCATAGATTCCACTTTAGTATGCTTACCAAGGTCTTCCACTAGATTGCTTAAATCTTCCGAAGAATCTACGGGTGCGATGGTCATGAAAGCGAAGTAGTTTATATTAGGATTAGTGCCCTTAAATCCTATTGTATGATGCTATGTATGATATTAAGTATGACATCATGTATGACTTATATTGTGATTGATAAAATTGTTTTATTATTATCTAAAATAATGGTAACATGAATATTCGGACATTATCATATAGTCCATGAGATGCATAGTATGTGATTTATGTGAAAAGTTACAGAAGATGTAAATCACAAGTTCTTTGTAAACTCAGAATTTTAGTTCGTAGTCAGTGATGAAATTGAGCATTTCATCTGCGAATACTATAACATATCAACTAAGATGATTTGTCTTGATCATGGAAGTGGAGACTTCTAGTTGATATGTTGATATGTTTTAAGAGTTAAGACATATTGAATTGGACCGCTTTGAGATTTATTATTCTCCTAATGACTGTCAATTGAATAATAAATCTTACAACTTATATTTATATGAACTCTTAATCCTGAGAGAATAATGGACCTGATCATGAAGTGTAGGTTGTTTTGATATATCAGGAGTGAGATCTAAAGTAACGGTCAAAACCTCAGTATGTTGGGCAACCACATTTAGTATTGATGGAACATATATTCTCAAGATGGTATTCATAGTCTCTAAACGGAGATACAAAATATTCTCTTGAGATAAGTTTAATGGGTTTGTTATTCAGAATGTTAGGAGTAACTACTTTAGTAAATAGTTACTAAAGTATATATTTATGAAATTGAATTTCATAAATATATGATGAATAACTTAAAGGATTAAAATAGGTACTCAAGGATTAAGATGTAGTAATCTACAAAGTGGCAGTCTACATTTATGATTTTGTGTTACTACAAATATTTTATGAAAGGGTTGCATGTACAATAAAGTCTTGAGATATAATTTATTAATAAGGCCTAGAGTGTAATTATATTTATATAGTGGTATTAAATATAATTAATAGTAACTTTGGACTTGTTAAGAGTTGAAAGAAAAGCCTAAGGCCCATTGGAGCTAGTGTCTTATTTGTTCCTTTTTGGTCTCACTCCAAGCCACATACTAGAGCCCAATTGAAAAGGCCCATAATGTTAGCCTAATTAAATAATTAGTTATAAGGAGAGAAACATATAGTTTTTAACAAGATACATGAAATGGTTTGTATGTGAGTGTTGTACACTCTCAAACTCTCTCTTGAACAAATTCATATAACTGATTGAGAGACCACACTTTTTGGGCGTTAGTGGAATTGGAGTGAAGATTAAAAGTATTCCCAAGTACTTCTAATCTTTGTTTTGAAATTCACCACACCAAGGTTCACTCTCTTATTCTTGTATTCTAAAATTTACATGTTATCAATTGCGAATGAAGTAGATTCTTTAATTTTCTGTTGCGTATGTTTTGTATCCAATACAAACATGTATTTTTCCATCAAAAGGTATCAGAGCGGTCTTCAATTTTGAATCTGTATAACATGTTTTGTGAGTTTTGGAATTAGAGATAATAGTTTCATGTTGTTAGCAGATTATGCATTTAATTTTCTGCATGGTTGTTGAAACTATGGTTTGATAAAAACTATTATTGATGTTATGATGTTGTTTAAATTTGAATTCAAGTATGTTAAATTGAACTTTAAGGCTATAACATAAATGGAATTTAGTTTTGATATCAAATTCCATCTATTATGTTTATATGGTGGTTGTTTGTTCATGAAAAACCGTTGAAAACTGTTTACATCTGCCCTTTAAAAACTGAAAACATGCGTTTTTCGTGGGTTACCTTCTAGCGAAGTTACTTGCGAAAAATGCTTCTGAAGTACAATATTTTTCGCGGGTAAGCTTTACTCTCAAAACAGTCATGAAAGTTTCTGTTTGAATTTTGTGTTTTCACTATTTTGCCTTAACCCATTTTTGTAAGAAAAGCTTAGTCTCGAGATTCTCGTAAAAATGCTTTTTTTTTTTTAAGTGTTTTCAAATGTATAAAGTGCAAGGCTATATGTGATTAGATTACGCATGTTTTATAATTTAAAAAAATTTATTTTAAAACATCTAGTGGAAGAGAGATACAAGGGTTGGATCTCATGGCCTCCATTGTCGGTTCATAGTAGTGTGAAATATATACTTTGTCTTTGCTTCGAGCTTAGCATTCCATGTGGAGAGTATTTATTTCATGGTCCTACAAGATTGAATTTCCTAGTTTATAGTGGTTTGATCAAACACCTTGTCTTAACTTCGAGCTTTGCATTCCATGCGGAGGGTGTTTTGTACCATGGTACTACAAAATAAGCCTGTTAAGGGGATGAAATGTGGCTACATATGATTCTAGACAATGGTATACACTAGACTAAATATTATAGTATCCTCTATGCTGAGTTCTTACTATAATTATTTAGAGGCCAAATGTATAACGGCATATTATTAGTGTTTGATAAGAGTTATTATGATAGCACTAAGAATGAGAATAGTTCTCAATCAATCATAGTTTTTAATGTTCACTCTATGCTGAGGGATATTGAATATGGGATTAGGTTGTCGTTGCATATATTATATTATGGTTTTATTAAGGTTCCATACTATATGTTTATATGCTAAATTGATAATGTCTAGTTTACTTGTTATATTCATGTTTATTATTTTCAAATTTGATCAGGGCATCTTTTAGCCCACTTGTTACTATTCTTAATCAAAACAAACCGACTGGATCCTATTGTTAATCAAAACAAGGATTAAGATGTAGTAATCTACAAAGTGGCAGTCTACATTTATGACTTTGTGTTACTACGAATATTTTATGAAAGAGTTGCATGTACAATAAAGTCTTGGGATATAATTCATTAATAAGGCTTAAAGTGCAATTATATTTATATAGTGGTATTAAATATAATTAATGGTAACTTTGGACTTGTCAAGAGTTGACAAAAAAGCCCAAGGCCCATTGGAGCTAGTAACTTATTTGTTCCCTTTTGGTCTCACTCTGTGCCACATACTAGAACCCAATTGGAAAGGTCCAAAAGGCTAGCCCAATTAGATAATCATTTATAAGGAGAGAAACATATAGTTTTTATCAACATACATGAAATGGTTTGCATGTGAGTGTTGGACACTCTCAAACTCTTTCTTGAACAAAATCATATAACTGATTGAGAGACCACACTTCTTGGGCATTAGTGGAATTGGAGTGAAGATTAAAAGTGTTCCCAAGTACTTCTAATCTTTGTTTTGAAATTCACCACACCAAGGTTCACTCTCTTATTCTTGTATTCTAAAATTTACATAGTATATGTTATCAATTGCGAATGAAGTAGATCCGTTAATTTTTCACTGCGTATGTTTTATATCCGATACAAACATGTATTTTTCCATTAGTTTCCTTCCCCATCACAGCTTTCTTCAAAGTCAGAGTTTGAGCTATCCAAATCACTAAGGGTTGTAGCAAGAGCTCTACCCTTTGCCTTCAAATAGGTGGGGTATTCTTTCTTTACATGACCAAGCCCTTTGCACTCATAACAAGTGACTGATTGAGAAGGAGAAGAGTCTTTGGAATCCTTCTTTTTGAAGTCCTTTTTATCTTTGTTGAAATTGGAGAATTTTGCTTTCTCAAAGGACTTCCCATCCTTTTTGAATTTCAAGAACTTGCGAAAGTTCTTTGCAAGGAATGCCACATCTTTTTCAACCTCGTCCGCATCCGAGGAATCTTGAGCTTCTATTCTCTCATTGATTGTTTTAAGCGCAAGGGATTTGCTCTTTGGTGTGCTATCGCAGGCAACAAAAAATAAAACCTATACTCCTAAAAATATATGTAGCGGTGTGAGCAAAGATTGTTTCCATGGAGAGTATCTAGCCTAGTTTTATGCTACGTGAACAAGGATTGGGGGGGGGGGGTTGAGTATAACGAAAACAATTTTAAGAAAAACAACTAAGGAACAATTCGAATTAAAATATCAAAATCAATCAAAAGAACAAACCTTGGTCTAAGTCAACATCCACCATCGGAATTTTACAACTGATCATCGATGCAAGTATATATCAATTCACACTTTGAATATTCACAGTTAGAACTATTTTCCTATTTCTTCTTAATCGCAATTAATTAGAAAACAAGCGATCTAATAAACCCTAACTACTAAACAACCTAAGACAAGCGCTAAATGTTTAATCTAGTAGTAGCCTTAAGAATTGGAGAGATTGATGAAACTAAACAACACAAGCACAAGCGGTTGTATTTTATTTAGTCGAGCGTTCTTTCTAAGATCTAATAATTTCTGCAGTAGCAAATCATTAAATCTTGGTTGCTTCACAAATTAGAGAGATCAAACAATTACGAATTTGATATCTAACCTAGCAGTAGATTACAACGAATAATAAACTAGTAGGCCTCTTAGTAATTAAATGAGACAATCATGAAAATAGGCATAGAAGAAAATCTGATACTCAAAGCATAAATTGAACAATAAAAAAAAATTAGATCTCACAGTTTTATTTATTTTGAGGCTTCTGTTTCCTTGGACCAAGTATAAAAGTTTAGCCAAGCAGGGCCATGATGAAAACTCGAAAGAGAAATTAGAGAAGAGGGGAGAGAGAGGCGTGTCTCAAGTCTCTGATTTCTCCTCTCCCTTTTACACGTTAATTCCCCATTTTCCAAGCCTACAAGATCTCCTAAAAATATTCTAAATATTATCCTAAAATAACATCCAAATCTAACTAATTAAAGAAACTATAAAAAGATAAAATAGAGTCCTAATATAACTAGGAAAGTGGTGTTTTTAAGCTGGAAATTTCGTGCACCAGATTTGGAAACTTCCAAAAATAAACTGCATCAAATCCGCATATTAGAATTGCAGGCTAAGGAATGTTCCAGAACATCAGCAGTGCAGGTGCAGCAACTTTAAGCCCGATTTTGACCTTGATGTAGCCAGTAACTTCAAGCCCAATGTGTTAGTAAATATGATTTTGTATCGCATACAAAATACATAGCGGAAGCAACAAACATGGATCTATTTCATTCATGATTGATAACTTGTATTATGTAAATTTCAGAATTTAAGAACAAGATTGCGTACCTTGGTGTAGTGAAATTCAAAACAAAAGATTAGAAGTACTTGGGAACACTTTCAATCTTCACTCCAATTCCACTTTACGCCCAAGAAGTGTGGTCTCTTAATCAGTTTCTAAGGGAGAATAACGAGTGGCTTCACTCACACATACACACCATTTCACAATGGTGTCTCTCTTTTTTTTCTTTTCTTTTCACACTAATGAAAAAATTCTGTATGTTTCTCCCTTTATAACTAACTGATTATCTAATTGGGTTGGCCTATTGGGCCTTTCCAATTGGGCTTTAGTGTGTGGCTTAGAGTGGGACCAAAGGGGACCAATAAGACACTAGCTTCAATGGGCCTTGGGCTTTTCTGTCAACTCTTGACAAGTTCAAAGTTACCATTAATTTTATTTAATACTACTATATAAATATAATTGCACTGTAGACCTTATTAATAAATTATATCTCAAGACTTTATTATACATGAAACCCCTTCATAAAATATTCGTAGTAATTCAAAGTCATGAATATAGACTGCCACTTTGAAGGTTACTACATCTTAATCCTTGAGTACCCGGTTTAATCATTTTAAGTTATTCATTATATATTTATGAAATCCAATTTCATAAATATATACTTTAGTAATTTCTTACCAAAGTGGTTAAGCCTAACTCTCTGAATAACAAACCCATTAAACTCATCTCAAGGGAATATTTTGTATCTCCGTTAAGAGACTATGAATTCCATCTTGAAAATATATGTTCCATCAACACTAAATGTGGCTGCCCAACATACTGAGATTTTGACCGTTACTTTAGATCTCACTCCTAATATATCAAAGCAACCTACATTTCATGATCAGGTCTATTATTCTCTCAGGATTAAGAGTTCATGCAAATATAAGTCGTGAGATTTATTATTTAATTGACAGTCGTTAGGAGAATAATAAATTTCACAGCGGTCCAGTTCAATATGTCTTAACTCTTAAAACATATCAACATATCAACTAGAAGTCACCACTT
Organism: Quercus glauca; assembly: GCA_023736055.1. Lineage (NCBI taxonomy): Eukaryota > Viridiplantae > Streptophyta > Magnoliopsida > Fagales > Fagaceae > Quercus > Quercus glauca. The sequence goes on along the minus strand of CM043325.1, from coordinate 23,566,756 downwards.
CCATGATCAAGACAAATCATCTTAGTTAATATGTTATAGTCTTCGCAGATGAAATGCCCAATTTCATCACCGACTACGAACCAAATTCTGAATTTACAAAGAACTTGTGACTTATATCTTTTGTGACTAAATCATATAAATCACATACTATGCATCTCATGGACTATATGATAATGTCCAAATATTCATGTTACCATTATTTCAAATAATAATAAAACAACTCTATTAATTACAATATTAAGTCAAACATCATGTCATACATAATATAATACATAGCATCATACAATAGGATTCTAGGGCATAAATCCCAACAATTTCCCACTTGCCCTAAAGACTATTGTGCACTAATCTAACTCTCATTCCTTCTAAATGTGACTCGAAGGACCTTTGAGGCAAGGCTTTGGTAAATGGATCTGCTAGATTATTTGAACTTTCAATCTTTGCTTTCACCACATCTCCACGAGCAATAATATCTCTAATGATGTGATACTTTTTCTCGATGTTCTTTCTTTTTTTGTGCTTCTTTGGATCTTTTGATTGTGCAACTGCACCACTATTGTCACAAAACAATGTGATGGGAACTTGTTCCATTCTCATTACACCAAGGCCAGAAAGGAATTTCTTGAGCCATACAGCTTCCTTTGCTACTTCACAAGCAGCTACGTATTCTGCTTCCATGGTGGAGTCTGCAATACAAGATTGTTTGACATTCCTCCAAGTTATGGCTCCACCTCCCAAGGTGAAAACATATCCTGATGTGGACTTTCTGAAATCTAGATCCGATTGAAAGTCTGAATCTATATAGCCAATGGGAATCAAATCCTCACTTCGGTAAACAAGCATATAATCTCTCGTTCTCCATAGATACTTGAGAATATGCTTTACAGCTTGCCAATGTTTTGGTCCTAGATTTGATTGATATCGTTTGACCATGCCAACTGAATAACAGATATCTGGTCTAGTACAAAGCATGGCATACATGAGACTTCCTACTGCAGAAGCATAAGGAACTTGTCTCATCATATTTTCTTCCTCTTGAGTCTTAGGCCTTTGGTCATCAGACAGAGGAACTCCATGTCTGAAAGGAAGCAATCCCTTCTTGGAGTTTTGCATGCTAAAACCGTTCTAGAACCTTATCTATATACCCAGTTTGTGATAAACCTAACATCTTATCCTTGCGATCTCGCCAAAGCTTGATCCCTAAAATAAAGTTAGCTTTACCTAAGTCCTTGATATCAAATTGGCTTGACAACCAAACTTTTATTGATGACATTACCCCTAGATCATTTCCAATGAGTAGAATGTCATCAACATAAAGCACTAGGAACATTACTATTTTATCTCGATGTCTTTTGTACACACATGGTTCATCAAGATTTTGTTCAAAACCAAATGACTTGATTGCTTGATCAAATCTGATGTTCCATGACCTAGATGCTTGCTTAAGTCCATAAATGGACCTTTTCAACTTGCATACCATATGCTCTTGGTTCTTTGCTATGAAACCTTCTGGTTGCATTATATAGATTTCTTCTTCAAGATTGCCATTAAGAAATGCAGTCTTGACATCCATTTGCCAAATCTCATAATCATAATGAGCAGCAATGGATAAGAGAATTCTGATAGATTTAAGCATGGCTACTGGCAAAAAAGTTTCATCATAATCAATATCTTCTTTTTGTGTATACCCTTTCGCCACTAGTCTTGCTCTAAAGGTTTCAACCTTTCCATCTATCCCTCTTTTTCTCTTGTAAACCCATTTGCAACCAACAGGTTTAATACCGTTAGGCGCCTTTACAAGATCCCAAACTTGATTGGAATACATAGAATCTAATTTAGATTTCATAACTTTGACCCCAATGATGTGCATCTATATCATTCATTGCCTCTTCATAAGTGTAGGGATCTGATTCAGCCATTTCTGAGATAGTTTCATAAGTTTCTCCTAAACCTATAAATCTTATAGGAGGCCAAATAATTCTCCCACTATGATGAGGCACTTGTGTACTAGTCATCTCATGAGTAATATCTTGCGGTGTATCTAATACAGCCACATCATCCCTAGTTTCATCCATTGGTTGTTCATTTATAGGTTCATTTATTTCAGCCAAAACAACTTTATTTCTAGGATCAAAATTATTCACATAATCATCCTCCAAAAATTTGGCATGTTTGCTAACAAACACTTTGTTATCTTTATGATTATAGAATAAATAACCCTTTGTTTCTTTTGAATACCCTAAAAACATGCATACTTCGGTTCTAGCTTCCAACTTATCAGACTTCCTTTTCAACACATGTGCTGGACATCCCCAAATGTAGGGATATTTCATACTAGGCTTACGCCCACTCCACAATTCTTTAGGTGTGTTGGGAACAGATTTTGATGGAACTAAATTCAAAATATGCATTGCAGTTTTTAGTGCATATCCCCAAAAAGAAACTGGTAAAGTTGAATAACTTATCATGGATCTAACCATTTCCAAAAGAGTCCTATTCCTTCTTTCTGCTACACCATTTTGTTGGGGGTTTCCAGGTGCAGTCAATTGGGATATGATCCCATTTTGAGTTAAGTAATCCTTGAAATCCCCAAGAAGGTATTCACTACCACGATCAGATCGGATGACTTTTATGTGTTTACCTAATTGATTCTCAACTTCAGCCCTAAACTCTTTGAACTTTTCAAAGGCTTCGGACTTCCGTCTTATTAGGTATATATAACCATATCTTAAGTAATTATCGGTAAAAGTGATGAAGTACTCATAACCTCCTTTTGCTTGGGTTGACATAGGACCACATACATCTGTATGAACTAATTCAAGCAACTCTTGGGCTCTTCTACCTTTTGCATTAAAAGGTCGTTTGGTCATTTTGCCTTCTAAACAAGATTCACAAACTGGAAATTCATCAAAGTCCAATGGCTCTAAAAGTCCATCTTTGATCAGTCTTTGAATTCTATTTGGATTAATATGACCCAAACGCAAGTGCCAAAGATATGCTTCATTAGTAGAAGGAAACTTTCTCTTTAATGATTTTACATGAGAGTTATGATCTAATTCAGAATTATATAATTCATGCTTATCAGGAGTTAAAATATAAAAACCATCCACAATATTTCTAAAACAGGTAAACACTTTATCCTTCTTTATTACAACATTGTCTTTTAGGATAACATAATATCCATGTTTACCTAAATAAGTTGCAGAAATTAAATTCTTATGAACATTAGGTACATACAAACAATCTTCCAATATTAAAACTCTAGATTCAAAACATAAATTAAACACTCCAATAGCTACAACTGGAATCTTGCTCCCATCAGCCAAGGTAAGAAACATTTCCCCTTCATTCAGTTTTCTGGTCTTCTGAAACCCCTGCAAGGATTTGCAGATATGATTAGTACAACCTGAATCCACACACCAGGAATCTGTAGGATTCTGTATCAAACATGTTTCAAGAAGGAATGTACTTTTCATACCTTTACTCTTGGCAGCCTTAAATATTGGACAATTCCTCTTCCAATGTCCTTTCTCATCACAATGGAAACATTTTCCTTTGGTTTTCTTTCCTTTGTTGGCAACTCCTAAGGCAACTTGTTTACCATCTTTCTTGGAGAAGTCTTTCTTCTTCTTCTTCTTCTTACCTTTGCCTTTCAACTTAGGTTGAGAAGTAGAAACTTCAGCCATATTAGCATCAACACTAGAAGTACCAAGGATGCCTTCTGCCGCTACCAACTCATTCATCAATTCAGACAATGTATAAATCTTTTTGTTCATATTATAGTTAAGTCTGAATTCCTTGAATGATTCTGGTAGTGACTGGAGTATCATATCCACTTGGGATTCTTCATCAATATCAGCACCTAAAACTTCCAATGTATTTAGATTAGAGATCATCCTAAAACAATGCTCCCTTACTGAAGTACCTTCAGCCATTTTGGTATTATAAATCTGCCTCATAGTTTCTTGCCTTGCAGAACTGCCTTGCTCATCAAACATCTCCTTCAGACATAGCATAATGTCCGAAGCTAGTTCTACATCCTGCATTTGATGCTGTAGAACATTTGAAATAGATGCTAGGATATAGCACTTAGCCATCTCATTAGATTTTTACCAACGATCATATTGATGTTTTTCCTCAAGAGGAGCATCTAATGATGGAAAGCTAGGACATGGTTGAGTAAGCACATATTTGTGCTCTTCAGTAGTAAGAACAATGTCCAAATTTCTTTTCCAATCAACATAGTTGGATCCAGTCAGTTTGTTTTGATTAAGAATAGCAACAAGTGGGCTAAATAATGCCATGATTTTAAATCTGAAAATTACAAACATGAATATAATAAGTAAACTAGACATTATCAATTTAGCATATAAACATATAATATGGAACCTTATAAAACCATAAAATAATATATGCAACGACAAACCAATCCATGTCTATAATTCCTTGGTAGCAAGTTTTTTATAAACACATTAATTGATTGAGAACTATTCTCATTATTAGTGCTTTCATGATAACTCTTATCATACACTAATAATATGCCATATTAGCTTTAGCCTCTAAATGATAATGACATAGCTCTTTTGGGAGGTTAACATTACATTTAGTCTAGTGTACACCATTATCTAGAATCATGTGTAGCCACATTTCATCTCCCTTATAATGTTTAAACTTGTAGTACCATGGAACAAAACACCCTCCTTTAGGATCGCGAGGCATATACGCCAAGACGAGGTGCTTGTCCATACTACTTTAAACAGGTTAGTTCAATCTTGTAGTAATATAAAGTAAACACCCTCCTTTGGGATCGCAAGGCATATACGCCAAGACGAGGTGCTTACCCACACTACTATGAACCGATAATGGAGGCCGTGAGATCCAACCCTTGTATCTCTCTCCCACTAGATATTTTAAATTAAAGGTTTTTAAGATCAAAAACCATAATAATGCTAGAAACCCTTGAAAACATAATCCTAATTTCATTAGAAATAAATTTCATAAAATGAATACTTTAATCCTAGCATTAATATATATAAATATAAATAATGTAATATAAACCCATATTACATTATAAACCCATATTACATTATATATAATATAATATTTGGATTATTACATGTAATATATGATTATTACATTATATATAATATACGGATTGTTAGAATCCTTTATAAACAATTTGCATGCCATCAAGGATTTGTACTCCTAGCCAATCCAGGAAGTTAGGCTTTGAATCCCTATATCACTTCCTAAAGATAACTAACACATGCAAAGCAATTGAATGCTTGACTAGCCAAGCGGTGCAAAAAAGAAATCCACGCGGTGCAATTACTTGGTTCACGCACATGACAGTTATTGCCTTGAAAGTGATATAAGGCCAGTAAAGTGTTATCCCGTAACAGTGCCTTGGTCCAAAACGTTAAGTTTTAAACTTCTATCTTGACGGTTACATAACAACATCATCTAGAAGTCTATGGCCATGAGAAATTCTTTTGAAGATGGAATTCCATATTAATAGAAATTCTCTTCATATTAACGCAAAGTCAATCACCTTCTCTTAAAACAAATTATGAAATAAAAAATCTTAAACGTGATTATATAGAACAATCACTACAGATTCAAGAATCCCATAACACTAAGAAAATGATTTTCATTGATTCTAAAACTCAATCACATGCTATACAATCATGATATGAAAACCTGGCTCTGATACCAATTGTTAGTAAATCTGATTTTGTATCGCATACAAAATACATAGCGGAAGCAACAAACATGGATCTATTTCATTTATGATTGATAACTTGCATTATGTAAATTTCAGAATTTAAGAACAAGATTGCGTACCTTGGTGTAGTGAAATTCAAAACAAAAGATTAGAAGTACTTGGGAACACTTTCAATCTTCACTCCAATTCCACTTTACGCCCAAGAAGTGTGGTCTCTCAATCAGTTTCTAAGGGAGAATAACGAGTGGCTTCACTCACACATACACACCATTTCACAATGGTGTCTCTCTTTTTTTCTTTTCTTTTCACACTAATGAAAAAATTCTGTATGTTTCTCCTTTTATAACTAACTGATTATCTAATTGGGCTGGTCTATTGGGCCTTTCCAATTGGGCTTTAGTGTGTGGCTTGGAGTGGGACCAAAAGGGACCAATAAGACACTAGCTCTAATGGGCCTTGGGCTTTTCTGTCAACTCTTAACAAGTCCAAAGTTACCATTAATTATATTTAATACCACTATATAAATATAATTGCACTCTAGGCCTTATTAATAAATTATATCCCAAGACTTTATTATATATAAAACCCTTCATAAAATATTCATAGTAATTCAAAGTCATGAATATAGACTGCCACTTTGAAGATTACTACATCTTAATCCTTGAGTACCTGGTTTAATTCTTTTAAGTTATTCATTATATATTTATGAAATCCAATTTCATAAATATATACTTTTGTAATTTCTTACCAAAGTGGTTAGGCATAACTCTCTGAATAATAAACCCATTAAACTTATCTCAATGGAATATTTTGTATCTCCGTTAAGAGACTATGAATTCTATCTTAAAAATATATATTCCATCAACACTAAATGTGGTTGCCCAACATATTGAGGTTTTGACCGTTACTTTAGATCTCACTCCTGATATATCAGGTCCATTATTCTCTCAGGATTAAGAGTTCATGCAAATATAAATCGTGAGATTTATTATTCAATTGACAGTCGTTAGGAGAATAATAAATCTCACAGCGGTCCAGTTCAATATGTCTTAACTCTTAAAACATATCAACATATCAACTAGAAGTCACCACTTCCATGATCAAGACAAATCATCTTAGTTAATATGTTATAGTCTTCGCAGATGAAATGCCCAATTTCATCACCGATTACGAACCAAATTCTGAGTTTACAAAGAACTTGTGACTTATATCTTCCGTGATTAAATCACATAAATCACATACTATGCATCTCATGGATTATATGATAATGTCCAAATATTCATGTTACCATTATTTCAAACATCATGTCATACATAATATCATACATAATATAATACATAGTATCATACAATAGGATTCTAGGGCATAAATCCCAACACAATGTTCCAGAACTCAAAACATGAAAGTTGTAGAGCTTTTTTTTGGAGTTTCATATAATCTTGAATCATCTCAATCGGAGCTCGGATAAGAGAGTTATGCCCAGATTACGAAACGATGTCAAAACTGTCCAGAATTGCCCAATTAGCTTTGTTTTGCACTTAACGCCTCCATTTGCATCCTAAATCAAAATATAAGAAAAATGAGTACATTTAGGCACTAAATGAGGATAGAAGACTAAACATTAAGGGAGAAAAATATGACATTTTGCATTCTTATCAAATTCCCCTACACTTAACTTTTGCTCGTCCTCAGGCAAAACTCAAATTCACTTTCTCAAAAACACCAAGGTTGCAACGCCATCAACAAAGAACAACCAAGCTCTTTAAAACTCATAACATATCATGAACAAATATTCTTAAACAACTTACAATTACTTAGTAAGCATTTTCACTTGAAGATGGAGTAAACTAAATATGTAGACTTTCATGTAAATAAATACTCGACTCTCATGTGTTTGAAGGGTATGTATTTCGCTCAAATTCATTCCAATGGAAATGATCTACCATAGGCTTGCGTATCTTCTCATTCTCCACCACTGGTATCACGTGCATAACACGGATCATAAAGACTTTTTATGGGTTGTAACGGGGTTTAGGATCAAGGTGGGAAATATTTGGGAATGTAGCTCAAAAGCCATCGAAACTAGTGGAGCAAAAATGAATCAACTCAAGCTCGAATATATAAGACATGTAAAACCAATCACTCCATTCAGCAGCTTCCACCTTTGTCTCATGTATAAATATACCCCTTTCTTGGAATTTTAGGAGGAATTATGAACATGGACAGTTTGTAACATTAAAAGCAATTTCTTCCATCACTTCCTTTCTTTTCTTTTTCTTTTTTTTTAAATTTTTTTAAAACTTAAAATTATACCAACAATGGAACTCACGAATTGAGAATGAAAACATGTTCCATTTCACCAGTCATAGCCATATCACAAATCCAGACACCCCCACACTTATTTCTTGCCTACCTATACATCTCATAATGATGAAAAATGCTCCACTAGCTCAACGGCTTAGGTAAAGGCATTGTTTTTCAGGTTTAAAGCTTGTAACATGGGTTCACAATGAACGAAAAAAATCAATAAAGCTCAGAGGGGTTCAACAAAGGGAAAAATTAATTACAAAGTAGGCTATTTGGTTTATGTAGCTTATAACAAAGAGGATCTTAATCATGTTCTTGCATGCATGTGTCAATATGACCTTGAAGAGAATCAAGGCAAGTTCTAGAGAAACATGTTGACACCCTATTTTGCAACCCGCATTTAACCTCACATGAAGGGTAAAAGGGTAATTTCGCCTTAAAAATATGCATCTTGATTCTGGTCATTAGATCGTTAATCTCATTTCACCAAAATGATCTTGATGTTGTAACGATCAAATTGATTGGTCATAACCCCCAATAGGACCATCAGATTGAAAGTTATCATCAAATCAAGTTTTAATGGCTGAGATGTACTATCACAAATTGAGTCCGACTATATGTGATTATGAACAATTAATTCCAATAGGTTATAATTATAATCAATTTGAGATTAATAATGTATCATAATTTGATTGGTTAGGACTACATTTTATGGTGAGGTTGCATACACCTAATTAATTAGATAATTAAACATTAATTATTCAATGAGTAATTTGTGCAACTATCTTTTAATTAGAGTAAATTTGGAACCAAAATATAACATTTTATGGCTTGCTTCTCACTCCCACCAGATTTCCCCCCATGGCCTTCCATTCATATTTCCTCTATCATTACTATATAAACCCTCACTCTCCTTCATTCCAAGACACAAAAACCCCATCTCCTTTCCTCTCTTGAGTTCTAGGAAGTTGAGTAGTCTTATCATATTTTGGTATTCTTGAGACTCAAGGTATTGAGTGAGATTCACTCTTCCTCTTTTAACTTTTCTTTTCCTCTGCCCTTAAGACCTCCCCCAAGAGTCTCATTCTCCACCATATGGATCTTGCATGAAGGTATAATCCCTTTCCTTAATTGTTTTTCATGTTGCCATGATGAGAGTTTAAGATTAAAGCATGATAATAATCATTTAAATTCCTTTGAATATGTTTAAATATTCTTAATTGTTCTTATATGTTGTTTAGATGTTCTTGGTTGTTCATCACATGTTCATGCATAACACTAGTTTCGATCTTAAATCCACATCAAAAACATGAAAAATATGTTTATTTAATAATTCTTTCAAATCCTTGAATCTATGATGCCACCATCCACACACATTCACTAGAATTTATTCTTCAATCCAAATGAAATGTGTAATAAATTGAATTAGGGTTTATCACATGCACACACTTCAAATTCAACATGCAAATTGATTGATAACATATTGAATGATGTGATAAGAATGTTGGCCACCATAGTCTAGAAGGTCAGTTTCACCAGTTAAGGTGGGTGCCTAACACCTTCCCACCTTGTAACATAGCCTTCAAACTTAGATCAAGGATTGATAGACCAATGTTTATCCTTGTAATTTTCAATTTCTAGACTGTAACTAGGAAACAAAACTATGTACTTTATCTTAGATTGTAACTAGGACTAAAGCCATGTAATTTTCCTATGTTCAATGTAAATTCAGTTGAAAATGAATAAAATGAGGAATTTTTCAATTTTGGTTTTCTTGTTTATCCCAATAATTAAATAAATGGCGACTCTATTGTAAAACTCTTAATCTAAAGGGGTAAATATAACTAGTCGAACCTCCATTTTGAGAGGCAATAACACGACTCTACACATTTACGTGGGTTTGGCCTAACAACCTATAAAATGGGCCGGGGGCGCGGTCTCTCACAGTGGCGAGTCCATTGTGGATATTGAAAGCTAAGCTTCAATTAGGTTATGGTGGCCAACTATGTCATTGTTTGTTTATTACTTTTTGTATATAATATGTCTAGTATGTTATTATATTGCATGTCATTAGTCATTTGCTTGAATGAAATTTATTTTATTTGTGTGAAGCCCTGGAAGCCCGGTAGTATTAGCTGTGGATTGTGGTCTTTTTGAGACTCACATACCCAGCGGTGAACCTACCACCCACCACGACAACGATCATCAAGGTTATGCCATGGTGGTTCATAGGGACAAATTGTATTGTTCGGACCAGCGCGGCGCTCCTAGCGTTACAAGTTGGGAGGTACGACCTCCTAGCTTGTTGGGACCTTTAACCCACCTTCTACCCATGTTATAATGACCCATAAAACCTACCTTTAGGTCGGTCCATGTAAATTGCATTTCATTACACATTTTTTTGGCCGTTGTTTGAACCATGATGACTCAAGTCCAATGCTTGAGCCCATCATGGTTGTTTGAACCTTGTATGTTGTGAATTAACTCAAACCCAAAAGCCTAAGATTGGACTCTACTAGAAATTGAAGCCCAATTTGTTTCTCGAATGAGTCTAAGCCCAACACTTAAGCCCATCAAAGGTGTATACGCATGATCGACATCAAAGGCCAAAAGCTCACAAGATACATGCCTTCCAAGTGTAAGCTCAAGCCATTTCAAGCAAATACCAAATGATCATAATCAAGGTTCAAGCCTTCCAAGTGCAAGTCCAAGCTATTTCATCATAATCCAGGTTCAAGCATACCCAGTCTCAAGCATCCTAAATGGACCAAGAAGAAGCAAGTGGCCCAACTTTGCCTCACTCCACATTTGGTTAGCAACATCATGGTTAAGTTTAAAGTTTGTTTGTTTATTCCTGTTTCTATATTTCTTTGAATTCTAAAAATCTATATACCATTGATGTACTTTGTTCATGTATATATTTAAAAAAAAAAAATTCCCAAAAAAAAAATATCAAGAGTCCCAAATCTTTCCAAAAAAAAAAAAAAATGAAAAAAAAAAATTCAAATGAGAAAGTGTTTGGACTAGGGGCATTGTGCCTTTGAACTAGGACCATTGAACTTCCTAGTGACTTTTTCAAAAAGACCCAATTTTTTCTTTCAAGATGTAAAAAATAAAAAAATAAAAAAATAAAAAAAAAAAAGAGGAAAAAAAGGAAAAAAAGGAAAAGAAAAGAAGAAGTCTCCTTTCCAAAGTGGTACATGAGGATCCCTTGGACAAAACATTTTCTAAATCTTAATGTTTAAAGGCTTAAGCAATCAATTTGTACCAAGGAATGATTAATTTCATTTGATCCATGTAAAGACTTTCGCTACTTGACTTAGAATATAAGAAGAAATAGTCTTAAAAGGAAATAAAAAAGAATCCATCCATCAGAAAATCCCAAGAATCCATGCACTTGAGCCAATATTCAAAAGTCTTTTGTTTCACATCATTAGAGCATCCATACTTTTTCTTTTAAGATGAATTTATTAAAAGAGCTTGAATTACTGTGCCTACAAGCAAGCATTACTAGGGATAGGAGGCCATCTTTGGTTAAACCAAGATTATACCTTAATACCTAGAATGATCATTATCCATTGCTAGTCCATTTGAGCCTTAAAACACTTAGCCTTCTTTTTTTTTTTTTTTTTTGCATGAACCCACTAAAATCTAAACTTGGGGTGGGAAAAATCAAGTTATGCATACTTAAGTCTCATGTTGAGGAGGACTCAACCTTGTAGCTTTGAAGCTAATTTATAAAGCTCTCTTAGAAGACATGAAAGACAAGTAGAGAATTTATTAAGCTAAAGATAAGAGATCATCAAAGAAAAATGAGGTTTCACTCAATCTTGGAAAGAGAAATGAAATTCCATCAATGTGAAAAAAAAAAAAAAAGTGTGCATCAAGTTTGAAGAGCCTAAAATTCATCATGCCAAGAGGAATACAAGATTCATCTAAAAGAGATTTCATAAAAAAAGGGAAGATTCTTCAAGCACAAAAAAGTGCAAATGCATCGAGGCAAGAAAGGAGTCTAGAGAGTGCATCAAAATGACCAAGGCAAAGCTAGGGCCAAAAAAAGAAAAAAAAAAAAAAAAAGAAAAAGAAAAGAAGCCCGCTAGGCTGAAAACCTAAAAGGGTGGTCTAGGCAAAAGTTAGGGCCAAAGAAAAGAAGAAGAAGAAGAAAAGAAAAAATTGAAAAATCCTACCAAGTTGGAAACTTGAGGATGCAACCTAAAAAGAGAAGAATTTTACAAGATGAAAGTCTAGAGGTATGATTTAAGATGAATGAGCATAAAAACAAATGTTGATATAAGTGACCAATGAAGACCAGTGAGAAGATGACAACGAAGAAATGAGAAAATTCCTCCAATACTTGATTTTTGAGTAATGCACACTTGGGGGAACATCATAGGGAATTTTGAGTCTTTTTATATGATTCATTTCATAATCTAAACCCGGCCTACATTACAAAACTGAATAAGACTTCCTTGAAGTCTTGCTAATTGTAGGCGCATCTTAAATTCTAATAATATTTTTCTCTTGAATTAAAAAGGAAAAATACTTAAAATTGTCAAACCCCACAAGATGATATGTCTAACGACAAAATTTCTCAAATTCTCAATTCCTCAAAATGACTCAAAGGAACTTCCTAACTTGGAGCACTCTCCTTATTTGCACCCAATAATCTGATTCATAAATATTATCATATTTCATTTCTTGATTGCCTTTGGAGACTTAATTTGACGATGTTCAAAAGGATGAAGCAAATTTGATTACATGAGTTTAATAATCTTGATCCTTCCTAATCAAAGAGATTTGTTTGATTCTTAAACACTTTGATTTGCCAAAATGGTTGTTCAAAGAATCACCTCTTGTTCATAAAAAATAAAATAAAAAAAATTTTCTTTTTCAAAATTCAATTCACTTAAACTACGTCTTGACCTGATCCTCTACGAGAGAGGTACTTAGGCAGCCTTTCAAAGGCCTGGTCCCAATCACCCAAACAACCTTGGAGAACAAAGTCAAAACAATGTGACAGAATTGTTTGGGTGCATGTTAGGCTAAACTCATTTGCTTTGCATCAAGCATGCTTAAACTTGTGGCATTGCCCTATTTATATTGTATGCGAATATGTCCTTCTCGGACGAAAGCATGTTTTCATTTAAGGCATCAATCCATTTTTGCAAGCATGTCTACACTAATGGCAATGGCCAAAAATGTTTTCATGATAACTGGTTTCTAACAAGCTAGAGAAAGAAAGCCATTTTGTAGGAACCAATGATGATGGACCGTGATCTTCTTTCATGTTCCCTAATGGTTGCAACATCAAATGAACTCAGCTTCAATCTAAGCCTAGAATATGCCTCAAACTAGGGGTATTGGCTAAGTACTTCCAATTCATTTCAATGAATAAATCCATTGCTAAATTGAAATTATCTTTTTGCAGGAATTAAGCAAGGACTTAGCAATCCGCATCAATTTCTACCCAAAGTTATTCTCATTCAAAGGATAGGTTTTTCAACAAAAAAAAAAAAAAATTTATCATGAATAAATCTTCATCACTTTTACTCCATCTTTATCTTCATCTTCTTCACTTTTTGATAATGAACAAATCCTCATATTTAAAAAAAAAAAAAAAAAAAAAGAAGGCAAAAGACAATTTTCAAAAAAAAAAAAAAAAAAAAAAAATTCATCAATCAAAAATTTCAATTCCTTCAAAAACTTCAAGATTTCCAAATTTTTCAAAAAAAAAAAAAAAATCTATCAAAATTTTCAATTCCTTCAATAAATTCAAAATTTCCAAAATTTTCAAAATAAATAAATAAATAAATAAATAAAAATTTCTTCATTAAATTCTTCTTCAGGAATAGAAAGCTATGATCCTCTTCCATATTCTCCAGTGGTGCAACATCAAGTCAACTCTCTACCTTCAGCATTCATCAAAGCATGGAATATGTCCTAAACTAGGGGCATTCGCCAGGTATGCCAAATTCTTTTCAATGAATAACTCCGTTACTAATTGAAAATATTTATTCTACAAGTACTAAGGTAAAAGGCCCATACACATCGGCATGAGCCAAACCCCAAAAAATCCTTCGTCTTCTAAAAACATGAGCCAAGAACCAAAAACCTTTGGCCTTTTGAAAACAAGAGCCAAAGCCAAAAAATCCTAGGTTCTCTAAAAACATGAGCTAAGAAACATAACCTTTGGTCCTCTGAAAACATGAGCTAAAGCCCAAAAAACCCTTGGCCCTCTAAAAAGATGAGCCAAAGCCTAAAAATCCTAGGTCTTCTGAAAACATGAGCCATGATCCAAAACCTTTGGTCCTCTGAAAACATGAGCCAAAGCCCAAAAATCCTAGTTCCTCTAAAAACATGAGCCAAGATCCAAAACCCTTGGTCCTCTGAAAACATGAGCCAAGATCCAAAAATCCTTGGTCCTCTAAAAACATGAGCCAGGATCCAAAACCTTTGGTCCTCTGAAAACGTTAGCTAAAGCCTAAAAATCCTAAGTCCTCTGAAAACATGAGCCAGGATCCAGAACCTTTAGTCCTCTGAAAACATGAGCCAAAGCCCAAAAAACCCTTAGTTCTCTGAAAACATGAGCCAAGATCCAAAAACCCTTGGTCCTCTAAAAACATGAGCCAAGATTTAGAACCCAAAAATCCTAGGTCCTCTGAAAACATGAGTCAGGATCCAGAACCTTTAGTCCTCTGAAAATATGAGCCAAAGCCTAAAAAACCCTTGGTCCTCTGAAAACATAAGCCAAGATCCAAAAATCCTAGGTCCTTTGAAATCGTGAGCCAGGATCCAGAACCTTTGGTCATCTGAAAACGTGAGCCAAAGCCCAAAAAACCTTTGGTCCTCTGAAAACATGAGCCAAGATCCAAAAATCCTAGGTCCTCTGAAAACATGAGCCAAGATCCTTGGCCCTCCATATTTTCTTAACCTCAGGTAAGCATGTCTTGTACTAATTCAAAAAAAAAAAAAAAAAATTGCTTGCATGAACTACATTCGGACCTGATCCTCCCACCAAGAGGTACATAGGCAATCTCCCTCGAGATTCAGTCCACGTTTTGATCCACAACATGACCTTGCATTTTTATCTACATGCACCATACATTCACCACGGTTAAATATTGATTGCAAAGTTAGGTGTCTCTTTCATACATTGACATTCTCTTTTCAAGCTTTGCCAATGAGAGGCATTCTGTTTACACCCCATTTTGCAACCCGCATTTAACCTCACATGGAGGGTAAAAGAGTAATTTTGCATTGGGAATATGCATCTTGATTCTGGTCACTAGATCCTTAATCTCATTTCACCAAAATGATCTTGATGTTGTAACGATCAAATCAATTGGTCATAAGCCTTAATCAGACCATCAGATTGAAAGTTATCATCAAATCAAGTTTTAATGGCCGAGATGCACTATCACAAATTGAGTCCGACTATATGTGATTATGAACAATTGATTCCAATTTATTATAATTATAATCAATTTGAGATTAATAATGTGTCATAATTTGATTGGTTAGGACTACATTTTATGGTGAGGTTGCATACATCTAATTAATTAGATAATTAAACATTAATTATTCAATGAGTAATTTGTGCAATTATCTTTTAATTAGAGTAAATTTGGAACCAATTAAGTCTGAAATGTGAGTGATTGGAGCCATTTAATGTTAATTGGGAGCTAATTTGGGACCTATTAATGTTAATTGTGCTGAAACAATTTTCTAACAAATGACCTCTGCTCACAATTTCATTAATATCTCTCAAAATATTTTGAATCTGTGAATGAGGTTAATTTTTCCAGAAGCTAGACATATGAGACTTCAATTTAAGCACAAGAATGAGACAATTTTGATCAGAATTGAGTCAAATATGATTTTTCGAAGTTGGCTCTATAGGCTGTTACAGTAGCTACGAGAAAACTGAATTTTGGCTTGCTTCTCACTCCCACCAATCTCTCCATTTAATACACCAGATTTTCCCCAAGGCTAAAATGAGGTCTAGGTTTATGATTCTTTGTTAACCCTCATTACATGGCCTTCCATTCATATTTCCTCCACCACTACTATATAAACCCTCCCCCTCCTTCATTCCAAGACATAAAAACCCGCTATCTTCTCCTCTTTTGAGTTCTTGGAAGTTGAGTAATCTTGTCATATCTTGGTCTTCTTGAGACTCAAGGTATTGAGAGAGACTCACTTTTCCTTTTCTAACTCTTCTTTTCCCCCACCCTTAGGACCTCTCTCAAGAGTCTCCTCCTCCACCATATAGATCTTGCATGAAGGTATAATCCATTTCCCTAATTGTTTTTCATGTTGTGATGATGAGAGTTTAAGATTAAAACATGATAATAATCATTTAAATTCCTTTGAATATGTTTGAATGTTTTTAATTGTTCCTATATGTTCTTCACATGTTCTTGGTTGTTCATCACATGTTCATGCATAACACTTGTTTCGATCTTAAATCCACATCAAAAACATGAAAAATATGTTTATTTAATAATTCTTTCAAATCCTTAAATCTAAGATGCCACCATCCACACACATTCACTAGAATTTCCAAATAAAATGCGTAATAAATTGAATTAGGGTTTATCACATGCACATACTTCAAATTCAACTTGCAAATTGATTGATAACATATTGAATGACGTGATATGAATGTTGGCCACCATAGCCTAGAAGACCGGTTTCACCGGGCAAAGTGGGTGCCTAACACCTTATAACATAGCCTCTGAACTTAGATCAAGGGTTGATAGACCAATGTTTATCCTTGTAATTTTCAATTTCTAGACTGTAACTAGGAAACAAAGCTATGTACTTTATCTTAGATTGTATCTAGGACCAAAGCCATGTAATTTTCCTATGATCAATGTAAATTCAATTGAAAATTAATAAAATGAGGAATTTTTCAATTTTGGTTTTCTTATTTATCCCAATAATTAAATAGGTGGCGACTCCATTGTAAAACCCTTAATCTAAAGGGGTAAATATAACTAGTCAAACCTCCATTTTGAGAGGCAATAACACGACTCCACCCATTCACGTGGGTTTGGCCCAACATCCTATAAAATAGGCCGGGGGTGCGGTCTCTCACAAAATAAATCCGTGGAAGAATATTGCACATGAAAGAATAATGAGATTAATATGGATGTGTCAGTCTAAAGGCTCAAAATCTCACTAGGTTTTGTCTACTCAATTTAGTCACTACCATTCTCAAAGAAAGTAAGTAGACCAATTAATTCTAAGCTGGAAGATTACTTATTCAATCATGTTATGAAATTTTCAAGCTTAATTGAATCTTGCTCATGACACACACAACCAGAAATCGTTGAAAACCACAAAAACAAAGAGCAAAACTCTTTTTTTTTTTTTTTTCAAAAATACAAAATTAAAACACAACCTAAATCCCCTCCCCCACACTTAAAACTTACATTTTCCCCAATGTAAGGTGAAATGCAAAGAAAAGGCAAAAATATATATGTGAAAATAAGAAGAAGAAAAAGAACGAACTCCCCTTGGGTTGCCTCCCAAGTAGTGCCTTTGTTTATTGTTGTTGGCTTGACTTAATGCTTCCTTCTTCAATCAATATAGATCGGATCCTCAAGGTCCAATTTTGCCACATTCTCTACTTGGAAACCTTCATAGAAAGGCTTAAGTCTATGACCATTCACCTTGAACACTTTGAAAGTTGCTAAACTTTGAATTTGCACCATGAGGAAAAGCATTAGTAACAACAAAAGGTCCAATCCAACGAGAACGCAACTTACTTGGAAACAAATGAAGCCGTGAATGGTATAGAAGGAATTTTTGACCAACTTTAAACTCCTTCCTGGAGATCATCTTGTCATGAAAAGCCTTCGCCTTTTCCTTATAAATCCTTTCACTCTCGTAGGCATCATTGCGAATTTCCTTTAATTCTTGTAGTTGCAACTTCCCGTGTTCTCCACTTTCATCCATCTTCATGTTGAAACTCTTGATAGTCCAATAAGCCTTGTGTTCTAACTTAACTAGAAGGTGGCATGGTTTTCCAAACACCAAATGATAAGGTGACATACAATAGGCGTCTTATATGCAGTCCTATATGCCCACAAGGCATTATCCAAGCGAAAACTCCAATCTTTTCTACTTGGATTGACTGCCTTTTCAATGATGGACTTAATCTCTCAATTTGACACTTTTGCTTGTCCACTAGTTTGCGGATGATAGGCAGTTGACACCTTGTGGGTCACATTGTACTTTCTCGGCAAAGTCTCCACAATTAGTTTGCAAAAGTGGGTGCCTCGAGCACTTATTAGAGCTCTTGGAATTCCAAACCTGGAGAATATCTTAGACTTGATAAAATCTGTAACAGCTTTAGAATCATTAGTCTTAATGGCTTTAGCTTCCACCCATTTCGAGACATAATCAACAACAAGCAAACTATAAACATAACCGAAAGATATAGGGAACAGTCCCATGAAATCGATGCCCTAAACATAAAAAATTTTGCAAAATAGTATGGGGGTTTGTGGCATCTCATTCCTTTGGAATATATTACCTGTCTTTTGACAATGTTCGCATGACTTACAAAAATAATATGAATCTTGGAATAAAGATGGCCAATAGAAACCACATTCTAGCACTTTTCTTGCCGTCCTCTTAGCTCCAAAGTGACCTCCACAAGCATAAGAATGACAAAAGGTGAGAATAGAAATAATTTCATTTTCAGGAACACACCTTCTTATCACTTGATTCGCACAATGCTTCCATAAGTATGGGTCATCCCACACAAAGTATTTGGCATCACTCTTGATCTTATCTCTTTGAGCCTTAGACAAACTAGGAGGTAACATATTAGTAACCAAATAATTTACAATCTTTTCATACCAAGGTAATGTCACACTCGTGGAGAACAATTGCTCGTTAGGGAACGTTTCCTGCAGATGAAGTTCATCCTCCACATGAATTAAACGACTCAAATGATCTACGACACGATTTTTTGTCCCTCTTTTGTCTTTGATCTCTGTTAGGCCACAAATTGAATGACCCCTTGTGATTTAAACTAATTAATTAATTTAGTCAAGTTATTAATTAATCAATTTAACATGCAAATACGTGGTAGCACAAAAAAATCACCGAATAACTAAATATGCAGCGGAAAATAAATGACACGGTGATTTGTTCACGAATGGGGAAAAACCCTAATGGCAAAAACCCCACCGGGTGATTTTCAGGTCACCACTCCCGAAACTCCACTATTATCAAATCAAGCGGTTACAAATAAGGAATCCCAGTACCTTACCAACCTACAGTTGAACCCTTACCCCAATACCCAATTGGACTTGATCTGTAGCGACAGTTCCCACCTTTGATGCACGGCTCCCAAGTACGTGACTAACCAGATGCGCGGATCCCAGTACGCGACTTCAATCACCAACTTTAGAATGAGAGGTTGGCTGCAGAGTTCTTCAGATCATCCTATGCATGAAGATCAGGAAGATGCTTGGTCACAAAACCCTAAGGTGCACAATACACAGCAACTTCTTGAAGAAGATGATCTAAGTTAAGAACTTCGTCTTAGAGCACAATTTGCTTGAACAAGGATTGCTCAATGCTTATGCAACTTGTGTCTATGTTGATGGCTCTTAAAACACTCCTTAAATATGTTTAGGGTTAGAAGAAAAGAAGGCCCAAAAACACATTCACGGATCCCAAGAAAATCAGATTGGAATTCTGACTTTTTAAGTCTCGACAACTAGCAGGTGTCGAGGTAGGTGTCGAGAAGGTGTCGAGCTTTAAAAATTCTGCACTTCAACTTGCTTTTTCTTGGACAGACTTGATGACTTCAACACTTGATCTTGAAACACTGTTTCTTGAAGTATTAAAAACACCTAGAACTACCCAATTACAAGTAGAGTGCGTTTTGTCAAAGGATTAGCCAATTTACATAAATTTTGACATATGTTCCTAAGTGTGAACACATATGTCCTAACAATCTCCCCCTTTGGCAATTCGTGACAAAACCACAACAAACAAATGAACATATGAGAGAAGTCATAAATCACTCAACTCATATTCACTTGTTACATACAATAAAATCTATCCTAACACAAACTCTTGAAGAACTTTGCAAAAAGAGAGTTTATGGCAAGTAGACTTTGACAACCTGTATTTCTGAAACACTTATAAACAAAACTCATCAAGGCATCTTGTGTGAAACAGAATTAACTAGATTGCATACAAATATAAAGAACATGTGTATAAAGAGAGAAAAGAAACAACACATGAAGAGATAGGTGAAAGAAAAAAAACATACATCCACATATATAGAAAGATAAGTACAATGTATGTAAACTGATATACAAGACCAATGTATCTATAAGAATGGAAAGAAAAGATACATCATAAGCCTCACTATATCCCTCAAAAGTATGAACACTCCCCCTATCAAAAATGTCCTATACTAACTCTCCCCCTAAGATGACTACTCTCATAATCCCAAAACTACTCCCCCTTTTTGTCACGAGTGACAAAGGGTAGAGTGTCATGTAGACATCTCATCAGTAGAGCTAGCATCTCCATCATCATCATCAGAAGCATCATCGTCATCACCATCATCATCATCATCATCCTCAGTATCAGAATCTGAAGCAACTGGAGGAGGTGGTGGAGGAGAAGCCTCAGATGCAAAACCACCCATGGTCGCCTGCCGTCGTGCAATACGACCAACACGAACGTTCACCTGATACAACTCAGTGGTGAGTGTATCAAGGCGAGCATCCATGCGCTGCAGCTGCGCCATAATATCTCCAAGAGATACATCGCCTGAGGAAGGAAGAGGAGTCGATGTAGATGGAGCAGATCTGGATGGAGCCGAACGGGAGGGCGGAGTGGAATCCGGCTGTCTCGACCTGAACTGTGCCTGACTACGTTTTACGGTAGTGGCATCTATGGCAGAGATGTGTGTGAAGTGGTCGGACACAGGGAAAGGGATGGAAAAATGGCGTAGAATCCTCGTGATAGCGGAAGGAAAGATAAGCTTATCACGGGACGCCGCATCTAAATGAACATCTATGATAGAGAAAATGAAGTGAGAAGGAAAATCTATCGTGAGATGCTCAAGTAGAGAAAGCAAGAAACGAGCACGAGGCTCTGTGATAGAGTTATAATGGGAGAGAGGATGAAGTACAAAAGTCATCACCATGTTAAGGAATCTAGGACCTTTAGCAAAAGGTCTACATGATGTGTACATATGCTCACCCCACTCAGAAGGGCGCTCACAGAAAGCAGAAATGAGCTCATCCCTGGACACAGTCCTCAGTCGCTCACAAGTAGGATAGTCAGGAAACTCTATCCTAGGAACATGAAGCACATCCGCAACCAGCTGCGGTGTGACAGCAATGCGCGTACCTCGAACGCGAGTGAAAAAGAGAGGTACTGAACGATCAATCCCGTGCATGTTGGAGTAAAACTCCTGAATCAACACGAGAGGACAAGTGACCGGGACGTCACACAGTGACTCCCATCCCCTACTGTGAATGACAGAGGGAAGGTCAGTGTCGGCGAAGTCCGCTAGAACAACGTGGCGTTCCGAATGAACACCTCGTTTAGAGAAGTTCTCAGTAAATGCCTTGTAGGCATCGCCATCACGAAACCGAAGGTTATGAGGAGCAGTATCAGAAGATGAAGAAGCTCCAGAACGCAGGGGGTTCCGAGCCGGAGTGGATTTACGTTTAGGTGCCATAGATGCAACTAACGTAAAAGAATGAGAAAAGAGATAGAGAGGTAGACAATCAGAAAAGTCCCAAACAGTTCAAATATGACAATATATTGAACAAAATGGACGTATGCATGGGAATGCATGATCATGTTACATGCAAACATAAAAAGCATCATGGGCTCAGCCCAATCCAATCCTAGCAGCACACATTCAAGAATCACACAACTAAATGCATGAAAATATCATTCTAATGCACATGGAATGCAATGCATGACATTCTAAACACTTTTCATTGAAAAACCAACCCAAAATTTCACCAAAAACTCAAAGATTTTGAAAAACCCAAAGTTTTCAAAAAAAATCCCAAAACCTAAGTTTCAAATCATGAAATGCATGAAATGGAATGGAATAGAACATCATACCACTTGATTTGAAGCTAGAAAGGTCAAAAATCACTTGGGATGGAGATTGGAGTGAAGAAAAGTTGTCTGGGAAGATGAACCGCCTCGGACAGATCGAAGAGAGATCGAGAAATGAGAGGGAAATCGCGAACAGAGCTTAAATAGGATCTCCAGTAAATCACGACAGCAGAGGTGTCGAGAGGTATCGAGAAGCTGTCGAGAAAGGTGTCGAGAGAATATGCCTTCGACAGCTAAGGTATCGAGGAGGTATCGAGGTACCAAACAGCTCAACCAACACCAGAAGCTCGATCGATCGACGAGGTGTCGAGAAGGTATCGAGCAGACAGAGAGATCTCGATCGATCCACCAGGTGTCGAGGAAGTGTCGAGATTGCGATAAGAAAAATGCTTTAGAGGCTCGACAGCTGACCAGGTATCGAGGAGGTATCGAGAAGGTGTCGAGCCAGCTATGAAATGCAGTTTTTCGAGAAGTGAAAAACACAGACATGAATGCAACCAAGACATGCACCTCAAACATGATCCAACTAACATATAAATCTCTCAAAAATCATCTCTCAATGAAAATTTAAGCACATGGATCTCCCGAGAACACACACACACACTAAACAAGTCTAACCAATTTTATATTTCAAAAATAAGTCATGACAGTTTAGTGAGCATACAAAAGCACATGTAAACCTTTGTGATGGCCAAATCACATTGTACCTGCACATGTATCAAAAGTAGCAGAGAATATTGCGTGTTGTGTGTGAAAAAACATCGCAAGATTGCATATGTGTATACATGTTATGACGATCTGAGATATGAGAAAATAACTTTAACTCACACACAATCATAACTGTTTGATGGGGACTATCACCTTCGAGGTACATCCTATAACTCCCACATCTCCTAGAATACACGCTTGCAACCATTTTAAAAGCATTTTAATCTTTTTGCTTTTTATTTCTTTGCATATTTTCTTTTTAAGCATATCATACATGGGCTTATGAGAAAGAAAAGAAATACCCATTGATATTTGACATTTCAATTTTGCTATGCCTAAGCACACAAATGTCATTGACATCACACTTTTGCTATGCCGAAGCATACAGATGTCATTAATGATTGGCGGGCAACAGTGGTGAGATGGTTATTTATGCCTTTCTCTTAGGATTTTCTAGTCCTACCCGTCAAAAAGAGTGATATGAGTGTTAAGTCTAAGAAATAACCTAATCTTACTCATCACAAACACGAGCCACAAAGCTCACTTGCTTAGTTGTGCATAAAGATGCTCATCTAAGCTACAAGAGATACAAAGTTTAGAAAACTTTGTTTCATTGGCCATCTAAGGTACACAAGTACCAAAGTACACAAAACACACACTGTTTTTGTATTTTCTAATTTTTCAAATTTTTTATTTATTTCTTTTTATATATCAAAAAATAAAAAAACAAAACTGAAAGTAAACACACAAAACATGTTAACTAAGCAAAACAATGCATAAAACTAGACTGACTCAAATAAAAAAAATGCAAAACACACATGTAATGCAACAAACAAAATAAGAAGGGAGAAGAAAATGATGAAATCACTTTGAGTCCTTTTTCTTCCACACCTTGGAAGAACCTTTCCTTTGATTTAATCCTTGAACCGGCGGTGAGGGGGAAGAATTGAAACCGTTCAAGTTCAAAAGGAACATGATGGCTTTCAGAAGATCTCCAAGAGGAGCAAGAGAGGATTGAAGCTGATTTTGGCTTCCAGATGCTGTCATACTATTGCTCTGTTGGGTGGCTAGCCACTTGTGGCAATTAGGTCGAGTATGACCAACAGCTCCACAATGATAACAGAGATGCTGCTTCTTTTGTTTAGGCTTTTGAGAGTTAGCCTTCTTATCCCTAGGGAGTTTAGCATCTTTCTTTTCTAACTTAGGGGGTGCTCCTAAGATGGATTTACCCTTGTCTATGTTCTCACTAGCTAATTCAGTTTTATCATCAGTGTTCTCAATTTTAACAGTATTAGCAGGTGGAACAAAAACAGTAGAACTAGTAGAAGCAGAATTAGAGATAGAAAGACCATACCCTAAACCTGTTCGATCTAAAGCAGATTTCTGGTTGCTGAGCATCTCATCAAGTTTTGCACTTGAAGTCCTTTCCAGTTAAGCTCTGACTTGAAACAGCTCTGCTTCAAGCTTCTTGGTCTTCTCAGCCAGGAAGTTATTCTCAAACCTCAATGCACCAATAGTTTGATTAGCCTCATCAAACTTTGTGGACAATTCTTCTCTGTCGAGTTCCACATCACTGAGCTTCTTGGTGGCCAGCCTGTATAGCTTCTCATGCTTTTCAGAGAGCTTGTAAAGCTTCTCATAGGCTGAATGGATATCATCTTTGTCATCCATCTTTTCACATTCAGTGTCCACCAATTCTTCTTCTTCTTCTTCAACAATTCCATCAGTAGAATTGACTGAAGCAGTGAAAGCATTTAGGATTCCGTCATCCTCATCATCGGAATCATTTTCAGGCTCAGTGTCACTAAGGGTTGCAGCTAGAGCCTTGCTTTTCCCAATGCTCTTCAGATAAGTAGGACACTCATTCTTCATATGTCCAAACCCGTGACACCCAAAACACTTTGGTCCTGCAGGAACAGTGTACTGACCGCCATCCTTGGCATCCTTCCTTCCCTTGTCTTGGCTCTTGAATTGTGAAGAACCGGATTGCCTTCGGTCTTTGTCGAAGCTCCTCCCATTGGCATTCTTCATAAACTTCTTGAACTGCCTCGTAATGTAGGACTTCATCTTGGAATCTTCATCATCGGAAGACTCATCAGTATCACTGCTCTTCGCCTTCAGGGCCATGCTCTTGCCCTTGCTTGACTTGCCTATCCTTGATAACCCTAGCTCGTAGGTCTGCAAGTTCCCAACCAGCTCAGTCAAAGGAATTTTATCAATGTCCTTTGATTCTTCAATTGCCGTAATCTTGGCATGAAATCTCTCAGGTAGAGATCTGAGCACCTTCCTTACAACCTTGGGTTCAGGGATGGTTTCCCCAAGATTGAAGGCTGAGTTCACTATGTCTTTCAGCTTGGCATAGAACTCATCGAACGACTCATCCTCCTCCATCTTAATTTCTTCAAAGCTAGTAGTGAGCCTCTGTAGCTTTGAATCCTTGACAGCCTTTGTTCCTTCATAGGTTGTCTGGAGGATGGTCCACGCCTCCTTGGCAGTTTCTGTTGAGGATATCTTCTTGAACTCCTCATTTGTGACAGCGCTAAATAGAGCATTCAGCGCTCTGCTGTTGAAGTTCGCCGCCTTGATCTTGGCTTCATCCCAATCAGCCGGCGCTTCTTTTGGCTTTGTCCAGCCAATCTCCACAGCTTGCCACACCTTCTCATCTAAGGACTGCAAAAAAGCTCTCATGCGTACTTTCCAG